>CM033397.1:33508872-34908338 GCA_019426215.1 Buddleja alternifolia | reverse complement strand
GCCACATTTTTTAAATTTGATTTTTTAATCTGCCTTGTAGAAAGACCGTTGACTGCAATCAATAGTCCAACAGTCACAATATCTGTAACAACTGAAATTGTTTGATGTTACAAAAATTGTAAATGACAGATTAATTATGGGCATTAATTCTGTCTGATTTTTTCAGCTATAAATAGCCTCCTCCAGCATTCAGATTTTTCACACCAACTCAAAACACAAATTCTCTCTAGTGTTCCCGAGTTCTTCAAATCTTCATCTTTTTCTTGAGATTTCAGCAGAAAATAAAAGTTCGTTGTTTTCTAAAATTAAAGTGATTTAATCTTTGGGATATTTGCATAAAACGCCCTGTGTTATTTCAAAAATGCTAAAAAACCCCATGTGCTAACGAAATAGGCTAATCACCCCCCTGTGTTCTTAAAAAGTGTGCAAAAAAGCCAAATTTTGTTAAAATGATAGAAGAAAATATGTGTTTTTCGGGTGAATTAACACTATCTACCTTTTATAAAGTATAAGCATTATATAAATGACAGATGATCATGTCAATAAAGGTGAAAAACATGAAAAACACGCTCATTTTTTAATGGAACTGGGCTTTTTTGCACACTTTTTAAGGACACAAGGGGTTGATTAGCCTATTTCGTTAACACAGGGTTTTTTTAGCATTTTCGAAATAACACAGGGGGGGTTTTATGCAATTATCCCTTAATCTTCAGAAAGTTTTCGTTGTATCTTGACACACGTTTTCTCAAAGCCGGTACCACCTATAGCCGGACAATTTCGTATTCAGGATAGAATTCATTCTCGCCTTGAAAAATTCCTCATCCTTCGTTGCATTTTCAATTTGTTCGTTAAATTTGTTCAACAAACTTAACACGAAATTGCTTTTGTTGATTCATTTTTCTTCAAAATTTTGAAAATGGCAAACCGTGATGACATTGTTGCTGCTCCTGATACTCTTGACTTCGGCCTTGGTCTCGGCATTGGTTCTGGTTTAGGGCTAGGTCCTGCTTTCGATTCAGGCTTCGGTTCCGGTTTAGGGTCGGGTCCTGGTTTCGTTTCTGGCTCTAGTCCGGTCTCTCCATTTGTTCCAATGGCTAATCCGGTTATACCGACTCAGGCTGAAAGGCCGTCGAAGTTCAGCGGGGCTGACTTCAAGAGGTGGTAGAAAAAGATGATGTTCTACCTCACGACATTGAACCTGGCAAGGTTCTTGAGGAATCATCTGTCCCGGAAGACTTTACAGATAATCAACTAAGGGTGGCATATAATGTCTGGCATAATAGTGATTTCCTTTACAGGAATTACATACTCAGTGGGTTAGATAATTCTCTGTATAGTGTGTATCTGTCTGTGAAGATTGCAAAAGACCTCTGGGAGGCACTGGACAGGAAATGCAGAACTGAGGACGCCGGACTGAAGAAATCCGTGGTCGCAAAGTTCTTAGACTTCAAAATGGTGGGCTCTAAGTCCGTGACGAGCCAAGTCCAAGAGCTTCAGATAATAATACATGAAGTTCACGCTAAAAATATGGCTCTAAATGAATCCTTCCAAGTTGCTTCAGTTATAGAGAAGTTACCGTCCTCGTGGAATTTTTTCAAAAACTATTTGAAACACAAGGGAAAGGAAATGAGTCTAGAAGACTTGGTTATCCGACTCAGAATAGAGGAAGACAATCGGGGCTTTGACAAGAAGCCTCATGTGCAGGCGATGGCTAACATCGCCAAAGTTCCAAAAAGCTCCAACCAGAAGAGGAAATTCCAGGGGAAACCCAAAAGAAATTCCCAGAAAAAGCAAATTGGGAAAGGGAAATCGAAACAGGGAGATGGAGGTTGTTTCAATTGTGGTCGTCCTGGTTAGGGGTGCAACTCGCGAGCCGGCTCGGCTCGAAAAAGCTCGGCTTGAGCTCGAGCTTCACGACGAGCTCGAGCTTTTAGTCGAGCTCGAGCTCGAGCCCATTCTTCTCTGAAAAAAGCTCGCGAGCCTTCTAATATTTTTATATATACATATATATTTATATTATAAATATTAATATATATATATATATATTAAATACTATTCAGCAAACAATTTCAAACAAAATTAAAACCCTGAATCTGATTTCACATTTCATTTTGCCCCCCTTTCTCGTCCATCTACTACGCTCCTTCCCACCCCGCCGTCGTCGCCAGTCTCCGTCCGCCGTCAGTCAACTCCGTCCGCCGCCAACCGCAAGACAAGGTTCCAAGCCCAACCCCCACCATAACACAGCCGCAAGCCCGCCTCCCCAAGCCCTCACCGTTCGTCGCGGCGGCGCCTACGAAGCTTCTATCAGCCACCTCCACAGCCGCCGTCCGTCAATGTCACCGCCAATCGCAACCCAAGCCCAAGCCCTTAACCACAACACAGTCGCAGCCCGTAGCCCGCAGCCGTCCGTCACCTCCGTCTTGAGAGCCCAAATCAGGCTCGGGCTCACGAGCTCGAGCCGAGCTGAAAAATTAGCCTCACGAGCCGAGCCTGAGCCCCCTCAAGTCGAGCTCGAGCTCGAGCCTGGAAATTTCGCCAGGCTCGGCTCGAGCTCAGCTCGTTTACATGCCTAGTCCTGGTGACTGGGCTAGAGACTGCAAAGAGCCCAAGAAAAATAAGTCTCAAGGGCAAGGTTCTGGTCAAAACCAGAACAAGGGCAAACAGGTTCAGAACCAGGTTCACTTAGCTGTTGATGACGTACAAGGCATCAATGAAATGATCGATGATCTATCTGACAATAAGATCCCACCAGATTTGTCTGAACTCGATCTCACCACTGTTGTGTTCGAGACAAACCTGGTGGACAACCCAAGGGAGTGGTTTATCGACACTGGGGCTACTCACCATATGTGTTCTGATAAAGAGGCGTTCTCATCATACTCTCCTTCTGATGGGCGAAGACTGTTTATGGGAAATTCTGCCACTTCTCTGGTTCTAGGAATTGGTAAGGTGGTGCTAAAGATGACCTCCCGTAAAGACCTGACTCTGACCGAGGTGCTATATGTTCTTGATATTCGCAAGAATCTGAAGTCAGGATCTGCCCTAGTGAAGAACGGGTTCAAGCTGGTGTTTGAGACAGATAGGTTTTCTTTTACAAAGCGTGAAATTTATGTAGGAAAAGGTTACCTCGAGCAGGGCTTTTTTAAAATGAATGTAATTCGCGCTGTTGTAACCGAAATTGATGATAATAAAATTACATCTTCTGCTTACTCGCTTGAGTAATTTGTGGCATGTTAGACTAGGACATGTGAATTTTAATACTATGCGAAGACTAATAAATTTAAATTTATTACCAATCTTCAAAGTCGATACTCAACACAAATGCGAAATATGTGTTGAAGCGAAACTAGTCAAACAATCGTCTCCCTCCGTGGAAAGGAACTCCGCACCTCTAGAACTTATTCACAGTGATATATGTGACTTAAAGTTTGTGCAAACCAGAGGTGGGAAAAAGTATTTCATTACATTCATAGATGATTGCACAAAAATTGTTATGTGTATTTACTAAGAAGTAAAGACGAAGCGCTTGAAGCATTTACACATTACAAAACTGAAGTTGAGAATCTACTTAGGAAAAGGATAAAAGCTATCCGAAGTGATAGAGGTGGAGAATACGGAGTGTCTTTTGATGAATTCTGTACCAACTCTGGAATTATTCATCAAACGACGGCACCGTATTCACCTCAATCAAATGGTGTCGCTGAACACAAAAATCGCACTATCAAAGAAATGATGAATGCGAAGTTGATAAACTTTGGATTACCTCAGAATTTGTGGGGGGAGGCGATCCTCTCAGCCAGTTATATACTTAATAAAATTCTCCACAAAAGTAGGAGTGAGACTCCTTACGAACTAAGGAAAGGTTACAACTTACAAACCTTCATATAAGTACCTCAAAGTGTGGGGGTATTTGGCTAAGGTAGAAGTACCCAAACCCAAACCAGTTAAGATAGGGCGCAAAACTATTGATTGCATGTTCATTGGTTATGCACTTAATAGTAGCGTCTATCGATTTTTGGTACATAAATCTGAAATTTCTGAGATTCATGAATGTACTATCATGGAATCTAGAAATTCTTCTTTCTTTGTGGATATCTTTCCAAATAAGGAAAGAACTGTACAAAGTCCTCTTAAAAGAACACATGAAGTGTCTATGAGTAGTTTTAATCCCGGGAATGAAGAACCATGGCGTAGCAAAAGGGCAAAAATTTCTAAAACATTTGGTCCCCACTTTGTATCTTATACATTAGAAGGTGAGTCAATGACGATTAAGGAGGCAATGTCCAGTCCAGATGCGTAGCTCTGGAAAGAGGCTATCAAAAGTGAAATTGAGTCTATTATGCACAATCATACCTGGGAGTTGGTTGATCTTCCAAAGGGAAGTAAGCCTTTAGGCTGTAAATGAATTCTGAAAAGAAAGTATAAGACTGATGGATCTATTGATCAGTATAAGGCCTGTTTGGTAGTCAAAGGATACCGACAAACAGAAGGTCTTGATTTCTTCGATACTTATTCTCCGGTAACGAAAATAACATCCATAAGATTATTCATCGCTATTGCAGCGTTGTATAACCTTGAGATACATCAAATGAATGTTAAGACTGCGTTTCTAAAAGGAGAATTAGATGAAAAAATATATATGGAACAACCCGAGGGGTGTGTTGCTCCTGGACAGGAGAAAAAAATATGTAAACTTGTAAAGTCCTTGTATAGACTTAAACAAACGCCAAAACAATGGCATGAAAAATTTGATAACACTATGTTGTCAAATGTTTTCAAAATAAACGAGTCTGACAAATGCGTGTATGTTAGACAAACACATAACGCATATGTTGTCGTGTGTCTCTATGTCGATGACATGTTGATTATGGGTAGTAATCATGAAATCATCATTAATACTAAAGGAATGTTAAAGAATAACTTTGACATGAAAGATATAGGGTTAGCAGATGTCATACTAGGGATTAAAATCTTGAGGACATTTGAAGGACTCATACTGTCGCAATCTCATTATGTTGAGACAATTTTGAAAAAATTCCTTCCCAGCGACAGTACGATTGTTAAGACGCCAGTAGACATGAGCATTCATTTACGCAAAAACTATGGCGAACCCATATCGTAGTTAGAGTATGCTAGGGTCATTGAAAGTTTAATGTATATCATGAATTGTACCTACTCAGATATAGCTTACTCTATGAGCAAGTTGAGTAGGTTCACGAGTAATCCTAATTTAGACCATTGGAAGGCCTTAACTAGAGTACTTAAGTACTTAAAATACACAAAGAGCTTTGGATTACACTACTTAAGATATCTAGTTGTAATAGAAGGATACATCGATGCTAATTGGATATCAGACACAAATGACTTTAAGTCCACGAGTGGATACATTTTTACCATCGGTGGTCGAGCAGTGTCATGGAAATCATCTAAGCAAACTTGCATAGTCCGATCCACATTGGAATCAGAATTCATAGCTTTAGACAAAGCTGGTGAAGAAGTTGAGTGGCTACAAAATTTCTTAGAAGATGTTCCCTCTTGGGAAAAACTAGTGACCCTATCTTAATTCATTGCGACTGTTAGTCGACAATTAGTAGGGCGCAAAATAGTATGTGCAATGATAAGTCTAGACATATTCATCGTAGACCCAATACCATTAAACAGTTGATCTCTAACGAAATAATGTCTATTGATTATGTGAAATCAAAGGAAAATATTGCAGATCCTTTGACGAAAGGATTGCCTAGAGATCAAATAGAATACCTATCAAGAGGAATGAGTTTAAAGTTTACAGAATAAGAATGGACACCGCGGTAATCCAACTATGTTGACAGGAGATCCCAAGATCTTGGTTTAATGTGACAACTAAGTCGTGAACATTCAGTGGGGCACATAAGAGTTTAATTAATAAACTTTAAATTAATTGCCTATGATAAAGAAGTGCAACCTACAAGTTGTAGCAAGGTTAAGCTGGGCTTTTAATGATTCCTACACTATCTAAATGAAGTAAAGTATGACAAGATACTCTTAATTAGGAAGTCACCTACGTAAGTGTGAGGCGTAGGCCGCTTCAACATTGAGTAAAATGTAAACACTTCTGAAACCAAGAGGGGGTGCCACAGCCAATATGGATCCAACTGTGAGAACTGAAAACTACTGAAAGTTTATTATGTGAATATCGTTGTCTGGGTTTACATAAACGACTGACCAATTCAAGACATTACGTTCATTGGGTAGCCTAGTAAATCCAATGATATTTCACTAGGAAAGGTTCAAAGCCAAAAGCTACTTCTTCTGATGTGATAAACTTTCAATCGAAATCTCAAGAACATCCATTGCATTAATTTCATTCGTGTGGGGAATTGTTGGATAAAATGAGTTTTACAAAGTGTGGTTCCCACCATTTTTGTGTACAAAATTTGAACACCTTAAGTATCTGGGATACTAAAGATTATTGGATAATCTTAATCTACGTTCAGAGTAGATGAGTTTAGTATTTTGAATTTCTCAAATTGGACTTGTAACGAATGAGAAATTAAGTGCTAAAGTGAGGGGTTTGAACGTGTGTATCCCACATGGATATAAACCACAATTTAATTGGGTTTATAAGTCCTTGCCTCAAGGTAAAGTATTGGCCCTTTGGGCCTTTGTGTGAAAGGGGGAAGAGCTATGCAATTGGGTTTTGGCACAATTTCTTAGCTCTTCATTCAGGCGGTCCAGTGGACCGGACCGGACCACGGACCTCGGGCTCGGGGCGGGGCGGTTTTGGATCCGGGTTCGGGCTCAGAATCGGGCCGGGTCGTGGGCCTGGGCCTGGGCCTGGGCTTCGGCATGGGCTTGAGGCTTGGGGTTTGATGTGTGTATGGTGTGGGCTTGGGCTTCACAATTAATCTTTTTGGACAAAGTTTAATTGGCCTTTCCAAAAAATCAAATAAAAAGTAATCTGATTTAATTAAAACCCAATTGAATTTAAAATATTGGCCACATTTTTTTAATCTGCCTTCTAGAAGGACCATTGACTGCAATCAATAATCACAATATCTGTAACAACTGAAATTGTTTGTTGTTACAGAAATTGTAAATGGCAGATTAAATATGGGATTTAATTCTGCTGATTTTTTTCAGCTATAAATAGCCTCCTCCAGCATTCAGATTTTTCACACCAACTCAAAACACAAATTCTCTCCAGTGTTCTTGAGTTCTTCAAAATTCAAATCTTCATCTTTTTCTTGAGATTTCAACATAAAATAAAAATTCGTTGTTTTTTGAAATTAAAGTGGTTTAATCTTCAGAAAGTTTTCGTTATATCTTGAGACACGTTTTGTCAAAGCCGGTGCCACCTATAGCCGGGGCAATTTCGTGTTAAAGATATAATTCATTCTCGCCTCGAAAAATTTCTCATCCTTCGTTGCATTTTCAGTTCGTATGTTATATTTGTTCAACAACCAAAGCATCAATCAATATTGATGTGAGATCATATAGTACCGAGGTTTAAATTAGGAATCTTGGGAAATGTAATGCCAGGTAACGTGTTCAGAATGTTATAATCCGACCTGAATTACGACAAATTAGATAAACCAGAGCTTTGTAAGTAAATAGTAATTGGTATTTTTTTTGGCAAATAATTAGATGATCTATTTCACCTTAATCAACTGGTATTTAGTCTACTTAACAGGCTAATGAGCTTAAGCCTCTTTAGACTAGGCTTAAAAGTATATATATTTTTGGGATAATTGCATCAACCTCCCCTGAACTATGGACAATTGGCATCCACACCCCTCACCTTTGGAATATTGGCATGGACCTCATTTTCTTCAAATTTTTAATTAAATTTATTAATTAAAGACTAAATTGCCCTTTATTTTTAGAGCTAAAAATGTTGAATTATACTTAATATTTTTGTTGGTTTTTTTTTTAAAAAAGCTCCATTAGATAACATTGTAATAAAATACAAAACATAATCATGCAAAATCTAAAAAAAAATTACAGATATATTTCTAGAACTCGTCATAAATTAATAAAAAAAAACCTCGGATATTTTTATTCTTAAGTTGAAATTTAAAAATCGTACAATAAAAAATTAACTTATGAATATTGTATAATTAAACTACAAATTAATAAAAAATTATAACTCAACAAGTAGTAAACCTCTACATATATATTTATATATATATATATATTACTAATGAATTTCACTTAACTGAATAAAAATAAAAACCCAAATATCACCATAAATCCTTAATTTTGAATATAAAATTATACTAAATACAATATTAAAAAAAATACTTGACAAATTGATTCAATATTGCGATAGAAATAAAAAAATGATGAAAATAAAAATAGCACAATTAAAACAGAAAATATTTGGTCATGATAAACTATTCACAAAATTAGAAAAGATTCTTTTTAAATACATAATTTAAGGTTTAGGGATTTTAGAAATATTTGTAAAAAGCAATTCATTTTAAATAGTAATTTGATAATATTTTGACAATTTTTCATTCAATTAAACCTTTTTAGCTAAAATGTGAATGGTATAACAGTCTTTAATTTGTAAAGTTTAAGAAAAAGTTGAAGAAGGGGAAGTCATTGCCAATATATCAAACGTGCGGGGGTGTGGATGCCAAATACCTATAGTTCGGGGGAGGTCAATGCAACTTTTCCATATATTTTTTGTTATCATTAAACATTAATCCCAGATTATTTATATTTCATTACAATTCATCAATTCTTAATTATTATTTAGACACGCCTAAGATATAGATTGAAGTTGAACTGTCACCTATTGTTTTAAAAAAGTGGAAGAATTCTACTCGATTGAGCATAAATAGAAGGTTTTACATTAATGAGGAATTGTGAAAGATCTCAGATAAAATAATTGATGCTCATCTTTATCTTTACCTAACGGACTTTTGATGTAACATATAAATTTGAATATAAATGAGGTTGGGTCTCTAATGTAAATCTTGCTATCATTAAGAAAATACAAACTAGAATCAATGAGGTTTGAATTTAGGTACCTTACACTATATATATGAGCATCCGTGAAGAAACAATGGCCTAATTGCTTAATTAAAGTATTGCCCTTGATGGAAAAGTGAAAATAGATCGTCAAATAATGCAATGCATGTTTGAACTAATTACTAAATAAAAAAGCAATTTTAGTGGCAAAATTTAAAGTGTTAATGTTCAAATTATCACTAAAAATGTATAATGAGCGACAATAATTTATGCTTTATCACAATAAGAATTTTTAGTGACAAAACTTTTTTTAAAGTCGTCACTATTAACACTTAGTGACACATGAATAGTGACAACTTAGTGACAACACAAATAGAGTGATAACTATAATTGTTGTCACTAAAAGTATGTCACTAATTGTCACATGTGACAACAATTTACTTGTTGCTAATTATCAAGAGTGACAACTTCTATACAAATATGTCACTGTTAAATATGTAAAACATATTCTTGTGACAACAAAAAATTTTGTCGCTAAAAAATTACAATTAGTAACAATTTTAATTTGACACTGTCATTTGACATTTTGTCAATAATTTTGAATTTTTTTTTGTAGTGTTTATTATAGTCCCAAATTCATTGTTATTGATGGACTACTTCTAACGTACTAATAAATAAGTTTCACCATATAATAGGGTAAATCTATGCTTAGATTGAGATTAATAGTCTTAGTGTCTATATCTCTCACACAATAAAGTGTATTGTGTACGGTCCTCACTTACACTTGTGTGAGAGACATAGATAATTTTGCATTTGAACCATTGAACTCGAACTGATATAGAATTATCCCGTATAATAGTTGACAACCAGTGAATACTAGTAGAATAATTATACAAAGTAGTTGTTGAATAATTATACAAAAGTACAATGGTAAGAGTAACAGGTGCATGTAATCTTACGATTTAATTATATTGGATACGATTTCAGAAATCGTACTGACCACTGTCTTTTAATTTGAGGCAACACTTTAATCATAGAAATAATAGTACGTAATGTTGCTGCAACACCTTTATTCATAAAATACTGTACATTTTTTGTAGTTTTTGTGACTAAATGACTATCCTCTGTGGATGTTTACTTCTGCATGTATGAAACACAGTACTTTAATTTATATTGGTTCACATTTTAATTGGGAATATTATTGTTCTTCACACATGCAGCCAAAGATAATAAAATTCTTAAGATAATAAAATTCTTAAGGTTATTAATTGGTTCTTCACACAGTATGACAATTTTTTTTAAAATAAATCATTTACATCACAAGCACACATATATTTGTAGACTGCTTGTATTTAAGTACAGGATAGATTTAACTACAATTAAAATTGAATTCCATATTTATCAAGCTCAAACTCATTTCACTATCATATACTGAAACTCGATCTTGCTCGACTTTAACTTTGTTTCATCTCGACTAGAAGTTAGTCAAATACGATGATTTTAGACTCGACTCAATTAGTTTTAATCCCATTAAATAATGACACAACAAATCATGTATTCGGCCGCAAACTTAAAAGCGATCGAGTATCAAGTCTCTTTCTTCAAACAAAATTGAAAATATTTCAGAGAGTTATTAATTTCATGTAATTAAATCCACAGCTGGGTTGATAGACAAATGGGAGCCACTTATGCCATATGGTGGGAGCGTTGTTTGTTTGTGGGGCATATATTTATCTATCTATATATATATATATAGATAGATAGATACATGGATATATAGATATCAAAAATCATAATACAACTCCCATAAGATAATATAAATAGAATGAAGAGTAATTACTTCTCGCCTGGATATTGTACGGTTATATTCTGCCCTACACAATTTCTTCAATCCAAGTTATATATATATATATATGTGTGTGTGTATATATATATATATGTGTATATATATATATATAATGATATGCCAAATTATTATTAGTAACATCGTCACTTCATATTTGTCGACATCGTAAGATCCTGGAAGAGGTCGTATATGTGAATACGAAGCAAGGATCACAAACAGGCCCCTAATACATGATATTTACATTACACTCCAAAATTCACGTATTTTTACTAATCCGGGTAGGGTCGACCTATGACCCGACCCTCAATATTAGATCGAAGTCGTCCGATGATCATACGAGTAAGGCATCCCACAAGAGATGTCACATCTGTCAATTGTTCTACAGTACAGAGTGAAAACTCTATAAATACCGTAATTTATTGAGAGTAAAAGACAGACAATCTGAACAATAAATACTACGAGCTATACTTTGTATTGTTCGCTATAATCTAAAAACTTGAGAGTACGATCCTATAATATAAATACATGATATTCTTAGATCACGAATCATCGATATTACAACTGAAATACATGGACTACGTTTAGACTTTATCCCTTGGAGGTACGTAGGCAGCTTGGTTAAACCCGAGTGCAGTCTATATTCTTGAGAGCGCGTCATTTGGTTTGTATCCGAGGTCATCTTGACTGAGATAATGTGAAGTTTATATTGGACCTAGATATATATATATATATATATATATATATATATATATATTCACTATATTTGGATATAATGCTCCCAAAGCGTATTAGAAGAAAACTATGAATCATGTAGTGTGTATTCATGTAGTGTGTCTACTTGTTGCATGGCTAAGGCACTTGATATGTCCTAATCAATAAAATCCCAACACCTTTTTCAATTTCATTTCATTTCTGGACATTATTTCATAATTGTTTGTCATTCTAGTTGTAAATATATCTTTATTTTATTTCTTTTAACTTATAATATATCATGACATCAGACAAAACATAATCCTTAGGAAAAGGAGTAGCTAGGAAATGTGGGTATGAATAATAGATAGTATTATGTATGGCACATAATTCATCACCGCTCGATCATATTACATATATACCAATTTATGTTTTATCATATATTCTAGTATATAAATATAATTAATACACAAATAAGATGAGACATAAAAAATCAGAATAAAAAAATACAATTGACAATCCATGTTAGATGTGGACAGTGATGGAGCCAGAGGCTGATGGTGGCAGCCCTCCCCAAAACAACTATTGAAAAGTAGCTTTCTTTCTCTATAAATTTTTAATACTTAAAATTTTGCTCCCCCAATCTAAAAATGTTTAAGCCCCCCTCCTCCTTTTTTTGTGTATTTGCCCTCTCCCAAAACCAAAATTCTGGTTCCATCCCTAAATGTGAATGACTGGTCATATACACATACACACACGCATATATATATATATATTTGGTTAGACCAAATCAAATTTTAACCAGAACTTTGGTTCTAAAATCAGACTCAATTAGTTAATAAATGTTCCATTTATGTATATTTTCATGAATTATAGCCACAAAATTAAAGACAACTTTTCCAAAACCTTATAATTCCTGGTTTCATTTCACACAAATTGCAATTCACTCGTCATAGTTGTTTCTCAAAGTTTGCAATATATACAATTTATTAGAGAATTATCGATTTACACTAGAAAAAGTCTTTCCTATGTGAAGCAAGTAATGATGTAACATATCGCCCCTCGAAAAATAATTATTATTTTTCTTGGTAAAACCCATTTTGAACTTATTAGTTAGGCATGTATTATTTGAAATAAAAATCCTTCATTTAGATAAAAAAAAAAATCGAGCTTTAGTCTCTAATTAACCAAAATTAAGGAAATGCGCCAGTAAAATAGTAAGTCCACACAAGGACCCAATAATTAAACTGGACCAAATTATTTAAGGTGGTACGGTTCTGTACAGGTCGTTGTCCCTTCGCCTCGTAGTCCCCCATCAAATTACACCCGTCCACGTGGACTAATAAAATGATGGCCGAAAAACATATGGATGATAAAAATCTGGTTGTGGGCCTAGTATTGGATTGGTGGGGATGAGCATCACGTGATCATTTATCCTTTACCTGCTCAGAAAACGATGGGAGTCAATGTGAAATTCTACGGTGGAACAAATCACCATTGAATCGGGGGTAATTTAATAATTGCCCCTCTCTAATGAGGGAACCAATGGTGATTTGTGAAAATTGCCCGGAGTCAATGGGGCAAATAGAAGTTGCGAAAAATTCTTAAATGAACCCGATGTTCTATAAAATCAAAGGGAAATCAATCATCGAAGTCATGTTAGTATAAGTTTATTTGTGAAAATTTGTGTTGGTGAAGTTTAGGCTATGTCACAAAATTGATTCAAACAAAAAAAAGTTGAGGTCGGGTTTGTTACAAAATCAACTAAAAACTAGATAGAAAAAATAGAAGATAAAAACGTTAAAAATACATTTAGACATGCTTTTACTTTGTTGCATATTTTTAGTTTATGTCATTGGTGGAAAATACAATCAATAAATCAAATAACAAAAAACAGTTTAAACTCAAGAAAAAACTCTTAAGCACTATTATTCTTTTTAGATTTGCAAATAGGTTTCATATGGTGTATTCTAATGCTAATGTGACATAATTTACATCATTTGGTGTACATGGATGTGTAGAAAGATTTTACCTTCAATTTCTATTCAGTAAAATTACAACAATTTGTTATAACTTTTACGAAATTATTGACCTGATTTTGCCAATCTAGATAAAAATCGGGGCAAAATTGCCAACCCTTAAGTTACGGGATGATTTTTGCAATTTTGCCATTTGTTTACAACAAATCTTATGTAGGACCACTATCAAGGTTGAATCTAGCATCGATATTTTGGGAGCCCAAGTCTTTATTATTAGTTGGAAAGTTTTGCCAATGTTTACTAGAGTATAATTTTGTTCCCATTGTAACCAAAAAAAAAAAAAAAAAATTTGTTTAATATCAATTTCGATGGGCCAAATGAAGATAATAGAAAATATAACCATAGTTTACTTGAAGGAGCAAAAGCATTTTGCACCTCTAAGATGGCCTAAATAGGCATTTTTCACCTTAAGAAAAAAGAACCCACACTATGCACCCTCAAAGCCTATTTATAGCTGGACTGTGCACCCTTCTCTCTCTCTCTTTCTCTCTTTATATATATATATATATGCATATTTAATAATATATATTGTTATTAAATATGGATGTAGATATATATATATATATATATATTATTAAAAATATCATGATAAATAATAAGCACATCTTTATATATTATTATATGCATATATTAATAAATAAATATATATTTTTTTGTATATTTAATTCTTGAATATAAAAAATACCCTCAAACTTCTTGTTTGGTTAAATGAGAATACAAAATTTTATATGATGCCCAACAAAAGCTAGATTGTCGAATTATCAAAAAAAAGTTTCAGCACATTAAGGCTAAATCTTTAAAATGGTAAAGTTTAAATTATACAGATTAATTGTGATAGTTATCTACTTCTTTGCTAAGTGAGCAAGAACTATTATAGCAAACAAAAATAAAATAAAATTGAAAGTTAAATATCTTTCTCCACCTAATGCAATTTTTTATTTTATATAAAGAAGTCACAATAAAAGTCATAAAGACTATAGGGGTGAGCATCGAGTCAAACTTTCATTTTATTTCTTTTTGTAATGAGGTGAGTTCAATATTTTTGAGCTCGATCCGAACTTTTGTAATGAGGTGAGCTCGAGTACAGTTGTACCTGTTTTAGGCTAGCAAAGCTTAAATATACAAAAAAAAAAATCATTTATTAATATATACATATAATAAATTAAAAATATTTTATTAATATTTATCATTATATTGTATTTAATATTTATCATGATATTTTTAATAATATATATACCTCCAAATTTTATAACATATATATTATTAAATATGGATATGTATAGAGAGGGAGAGGGGAGAGTTGGGGTGCATAGTGCAACTACAAATAGGTTTTGAGGGTGCAAAGTGTAGGTTTTTCTTTCTTGGGGTGGAAAATGCCTATTAAGGCCTTTACGAGGGTGCATAGTGCTTTTTACTCACTTGAATTTAGGAGTTTATTAATTTTAAATCATTTAAAAACATGTTAGAGTTGAACGATGATTTTCATAAAATAAAATTTATCGACAGTGAAGTTTAAGCATAATTTTCCTCATGCCGTCTAAGTATTTAATCAATGATTTGTGGAGTAAATCCTTAGTTAATTTTATTTAACTGTGCAATGAAGCATATAAGCAAATAGGTTTCACTTATTCTTTTGTTTAAATTCTTTATTAGTTTTAAGGTTAAATTTTTCTTTTGTTTAAATTCTTTATTAGTTTTAAGGTTATATTTTTTAGTAGTAAGAGCTTATGAAAGATCATAATATGTACCTCAATATTTACTGTTCATGTCCACGTACAAATAATTGTGATTATCTCGAAACTCCAAATTATTTGTTTTACGTACATATACTTGTGATTATTTCGAAACTCAATTTTTGTTTTAAGAATGACAGGGTCGTAGACTTTTGAAATGTCAAATTGTGTCATTTGCGACAACAATTTGGTTGTGTTAAATAAGGATATTATTAGTTGTATATTTGTATTAGGTTTCTTTGTGTCTTATTTCCTTGTTTGCTAAGTTAGGGTTTTATTGTATTCTCTCTCTTGTAATTATAAATACTTTGAGCATCAATACAATTTTTCCTACGGGGTTTTCTACTCTAACATGGTATCAGCCTAACCACGATTCTCTCTCCCTTAAGCCGTCTTCCCCGCGACGCAATATCTCTTCACCACATCAAGCCTCCACTGCCGGCTGCCTTTCCTTGGTAAGTATTGTGGTTATCACTTTTTTTCTCTTTTCCTCTTTATTCTTAATTTATTGTTATCATGGCTTTACAAACCGATCTCACCAAACAAACTGCCCCAACCGTCCCTCCCCCCTCTGCCACTCATCCGGCATACTCCGTCAATACCGTTTTTCATCTTTTTAATTTTAAATTATGTGAAGAAGATCCTCGTTTTAAACTTTGGAAAACAATTTTTTCCGACATCTGTCGAAGTTATCGTGTTCTTAGTCACATCAATGGGTCCTCTTTACCCAAAGATGACGATGATGAAGATTGGTATTCCCTTGACTCCAAAATCAAAACTTGGATGTATAATTCTGTCGATGCCAATTTATTAGACAGTGTTAGTGCCGATGGTTTTACGGCTAAGCGCATCTGGGATAATCTTGAAGCCTTTTTTAATAATAACAAACCCTCCCGTTCTCTTGCTTTACAAGAACGTTTTCGAAATTTCAAAAAAGGGGGTTTATCAATTTCTGATTTTTGTCGCGACATGAAAAGACTCGCTGACAACTTAAAAGATGTCGACTCTCCCATCTCCGACCAAGAGCTTGTTCTCCAAATTCTTAACAATTTACCCGACTCTTATACTAGCATCATTGACGTAATCACTCACAAAACTCCTTTTCCCTCTTTTGCTCAAGCTCGAAATATGTTGATTTTACATGAAAATCGTGAATCCTCCATACCCGCCCCTAACTCCACCACCGATTCCTCTCTAGCTCTTTTTTCTCACCCCCCTACCCGCCATGATAACGGTAAATTTAGAGGTCGAGGTCGGGGTAAAAGTTATGGCCGCGGTTCGAGCCGAGGTAATGGTACCGGTCCACGTCCGTTTCAGCATAATTATCACACAACCGGCCCACAAAATTTTTGGCCCTCACACAATATTCTAGCCATGCAGCGCTCCCCCAATCAGTCCATGGGCTTCAATCACCAAAACGGCCCACCGAATCAGCAATATGCACGCCCAGTCCAGCAACAGATTTTTTATGCTGGACAACCGACTTGGGCTTCTACTTCTCCTTCACCAGCGGCCCATTCCGGACTCCTTGGCCCAGCGCCTTATCCACCTGCTCCTTTCCTCCTGTCGGACTCCACTGGCCAGCCCACTTATCAATTTCAGCAACTGTCTGGGCCCACTGCACAACAGCCCACTCTTGGATTTAATCAATTCCCCTCTGCTCAGGCCCAGCTCGCCAGCTCTCCTCACGTTGGGCCTCCCACACAGCAGCCCACTGACCTTAGCTCGCTATTTTCTACTATGACTGTCCAACAACCCGATGATGGGTGGTACATGGATTCGGGAGCCTCGGCTCACATTACGTCTTCTAAAGGTACTCTCTCTTCTCTATACCCTTGTGAATTATCAAAATCTATTATAGTTGGAAATGGTGCTGTTATTCCTGTTTCCCATATTGGTAATTCATCTATTTCAACACCTTTGTCTTCTCTTGCTTTAAATAATATTCTTGTCTCCCCTCATATTTTTAAAAATCTTATTTCCGTCCGTCAATTTACACGCGATAACCAATGTTCCATTGAATTTGATCCTTTCGGTTTCTCTGTGAAGGACCTTAAATCCGGGACTCTTCTACATCGCAGTGACAGCAATGGTGATCTCTATCCTTTCCACACCTCTCATGCCTCTTCCACCCCATCCGCCGTTAGTCTTGCTGCCACCGTCGCACCTCACATTTGGCACCGTCGTCTTGGGCATCCGGGAAACTCTGTTTTTAATTTTTTAAGTTCTAGGAAATTTATTAAGTCAACTCGTTTATTTACTTCTTTATGTCATGCTTGTCAGTTAGGTAAACATCGTCGTTTTCCGTTTAGTAGCTCTACCTCTAAAACTTCTCGTATTTTTGATATTATTCATTCTGATTTATGGACTTCTCCTATTGTAAGTATGAATGGGTTCAAATATTATGTTCTTTTTCTAGATGATTTTTCGCACTTTCTATGGGTTTTTCCAATTCGTACCAAATCTGAAGTTTTTCGCGTTTTCACTAATTTTTATACTTATGTTAAAACTCAATTTAATACGGATATTAAAGCTTTTCAATGTGATCACGGACGTGAGTTTGATAATGCTAATTTTCATAATTTTTTTAAAAATCGTGGCATTGTTTTTCGTTTTTCATGTCCTTACACCTCGCAACAAAATGGCAAAGCTGAACGCACTATTCAATCAATTAATAATATTGTTCGTTCGCTTCTTTTCCAAGCTCATTTACCCTCGTCTTTTTGGGTTGAAGCTTTACATATGTCCACTCACATTCTTAATCTTCTACCCACTACTTCTCTTTCTTTTCGTACTCCTTTCGAGATTCTTTATCATATTTTTCCCTCTTATGATCACTTACGCGTTTTTGGTTGTCTTTGTTATCCTAACCTCACTGCCACTGCCCCCCATAAGCTCTCACCTCGTTCCACCCCTTGTCTCTTTCTAGGATATCCTTCCAACCATCGTGGGTACCGTTGCTTAGATCTTCTTACTAATAAAATCATACTTTCTCGCCATGTCACGTTCGACGAAGATGTGTTTCCTTATCCCTCGTTTCATCCTTCTCCTCCAACCGAAGATTATCGTTTTTTGACTATTGATGATGATTATAAATACTTTGAGCATCAATACAATTTTCCCTACGGGGTTTTCTACTCTAACAGGTTGCATTGTAATTTTTGTATCTAAGCAACTTAAGCTTTGTAAATTGTAACATGCAATGGTATATTATTCTTAGTTAATTAGATTGCATTAAGCTTAATGAAAATATATAGGAAGTTTTAGACGATTTTACATGAAATTTACTTGCTTTTGGCCCTATAAAAGTTTAGTTAGACTCCAAAATATTCAGCACTGAGTGAACACAATGAATGTTTTAACAAAAGAACTAAAAGATCCCGAAAATAGACTACTCAATTTTTTAGCTAGTTTAGAGAAAATCACACAAAAATAGCTTTAGCTTAGGTAGTAATAAAATTGGAATAAACTAAAGACAAAGCTCACACACACTCCACAATTAACTAAAAAACAATTTCAACTCAGCAAAAAATGTATCAAAGAATGGGTACAAGTATCACGTACACAATATTATCGTATCGTCATCGAAAACTCACTAATTTAGACTCAACGACACCCCGAAAATGAATTTCCTAAAGGCATCAAGTTTTCAAATCGAAATAATGTAGGTATTTGTGGCATGAAACGAAAGCAAAAAACAATAATTCTTTTGTAGTCGCAATAAAACGAAAACCACTCTTCGAATTATAGCCACATTAGAAAACCACTTTCAAAATAACCCACCAAATCTACGACCAAATTACATGTATGACAAGTAGTTAAAAAACAATTCTTGATCATTATATACATAAATAGCTTAAACTAAAGATATAATAACTTCTTACTGGCCACTTTTCCCTTTTGAAGAAAAGAATCTGCTAAATCCACGAGCTTGTTTCTCCGGTGTGGGAGTGGATGAGGTAGAGGACCCCGATTTTGTGGGGCGGTGTTTTGGATACTTTGACCCAACTGGTGATCTCAGTAAGTTGTTTGGTTCAGAGTCGGATGGACTAAACGGGGCGTTGTAGAGATCCATGGGGGACTCTGAGCCAGCTCTATGTAAATGGAAAGAAGTGGATATATCCATTTCAGATGGATCAATATCTTGTAAATTTGTGCCACTTATTGTTGGTTCTTCCTCAACCAGGCCTTCAACTTTTTGAGTCCTCGTGTTATTATTTGGGGAGCCAAGAATGTCTGTTTGGGGACGTAGGGATTTCAATTGCTTACCAAGAAGAAATATTGTTTCTTGACACTCTTGCAGCTTTTCAGCTGCAGCTTCCAACTCCTTCTCCTGATATAGAAAGAAATTTTAGTATTTTTTTCTCGGTAGGAATTGATGAAGAACAAAATAATAGGGATTGTATTGCAATTACAAAATGAGTATCATAGGCGCGTTTGTAAAGATAATTACGTAATCTTGCTTTTAGTTTGTCATCATAAATCTCCTACAATTTCGTAATCCATCAAATTATATGGCTTTCCGTGCAGACAACATAATGTTTCGAAATATAACATTCCACATATGTTCCTAGATACAAAGATAGATAGAGTTAAACTAAGATAAAGATTTCTAAAAGTGATTATGCTACGATTTCTGCCTTTGCTTTCTGTTGTTTCCTAATGTCAAATCAATTTTCTTAAGATGGCACAGTGGTTACTATAAAGCCCAAGGGTCATAGTCCACCTAAGGCACTGATTTAGTATCATTCTTCATTTAGCAAGAATGAATTTGATTATTTTCATCTAATTTACATAGCTTTAAGTTACTTTGTTGTATAGAGAAAACCCATGCTATCGTAAGGACTTTTTTTTTTAATCAAGTTCATATGTGAAGCTATTATACATATGTTCTCCTATGGTAATTAAATAAATCATAGGTTTAAACCCCTAAAAAGAGTCTGCATCTAGACATACAAATTTGGCTAATAACACAATTTACAAGTCACTCGACTCGAATCTAAAAGGCAAGTCAGCTTAAAAACAGACAATGCAAACTCTGTTAAAAAGAATATTCTGACTATAAGAGCAATCCATTCTAAACAGAAATATAAAATTTGCATATTTCAGACACAATGAGAATAAAACTTCTATCCAGGTACTCTGCATGTAACAAGGACTTCCCTAACTAACCAAAGTGGCGAGAATGAGCAAACTTCTACCACTATGAGGCACAAGCTTGCTGCATTTCTAGATGCCAAAAGATATTGAGTATACAATCTCATAGATTCTAATTGATTGAGAAAAATTTAGTGAAAACAACCATTTTTAAAAAATTAAATTGAAAAAGAAAATGTTGGGTCAAGATTCCGTTAACTTTAAGACTGAGCTGTAGGTACTCGTAAAGAAAACAAAAAACCAAAGAGGGAAGGAAGCAAATATAGGTATCATGTCTTAAACGAGTTTATAAAATGAGGACATAGTAACATTAGCAACTCTGCTACTCGAGGAAGCAACATATTTTTGTAAGCCTAACCTGGTTAGTCTTCTCATCATTATCAGCTGCTCCACAACTATCAACCCTGTCAAGGAAATATAAAGACAAGCATGTCAGATTAGAGATAAAATGAAACTTCATCAAATTAAAAATATTATCTGACAGCAAACTGATTTCAATCTGCCAAACATGGAAAGATCGACTATGAACGTATCACAATAATTAAGCCCCAGGTATACAGGACGTACAATGTGTCACTGCTTTCTAGCCGTACGGCACAAAATCACAATTGTATCCATAACGATCTCAAAAAAAAGTCAATGGTTTCAGAAAACATTTCACAAATCTGAAAGCACAACCCAACAGCCCAAAGCATCTTAATACTGACTAAGTAGAGGTACCATATTTTGTTGTGCTACTTTTTTACTCTCTCGTGCATGGGGGGATGGGGAATCTTAATTACGTTATGCTGCATATAGATTGTAAAGGATCAATTTAACTTGGACAATAATAATCAAAGTAGAAACTATATTTCCAAGAAGCACCTTCTGTAAAGTTCTGTGGATTTATTAAGCATAGTTTTTTACCGTCTACTCAATTTAAAATCACATTAAAAACCATACATTTAACAATTTTTAGGCCTCATTCTCAGAGGTTCTAGCCACTCTCAAAACAAAATGGCATGTTTTTAGATTTAGGTCTCAGGTGTATATGCACAGCTTGAAATTATCTTTTCACACAAGAACTAGTGGAAGAATTTTCTTTCAATAATATAAATTAGGCGGTCAGGCCCTTCTGAAAACATGCCAGAACTATCTGTTTCAGCCATTTCAGAAATCAAATACATGAAGGAAGCCTGCACGACAACAGAAAATTATTACTACCTTTCCAGCTGCTCTTGAAGATCTTTACATCTGTCGATTGCCTCTTGGTGACTTCTTCTCTCCTCTTGAAGCTCATTTTCCAAACTTTCTATTTTACCTTGAAGTAAATGTACTTCAGTTTGTAATTCCTCTGCCCGTGATTCAAGTGATTTATACGACTCTGCCATGCACTTGAGCTGTGTCTCAGACAAGCTGTTAGATTTTTGAGCTGATGTTAATTGTGACTTAACCTCTGCAAGAAGCTGTTCAGTTTCCAGTAACTGAGACTTGGTGTTTTCAAAGTTTTCTTCGCATCTAGCAAGATCAACTGCCAGGTTATCCTTGTCCATTTTCAACTGTTCAAACTCCTCCAATGAACATTTCCATGTAGTGGCTGTTGATTCAGAGGTGGGAACAAGATTCCCATCATTCGGAACATCGGGATCAGATGCTGAATCAGAAAAGTGGGCGCAACCATTTGTATAATTTTCTCCTGATGAATCTAAAACAGCCTTGTTCTCTGGTAGTGCAATCTTGTCTATACAATCAGAGCTACCAGTTTCCAGTTCAGAACTTTTAAATCCCAGGACATTGAAGTGCAGCTCACTTGCTTTGCTTAATACATAAGAAATGTCGAGAACGAAATCCATTGGATTAACATTAATCTTTATAGCTTCACCATACTTGGCAGAGAACATATTGAGTTTTTTGTTTAGTCCATCTCCATCAGAAGATGTTTCCGGCACAGCCTTAACCTCTTTACCAAGAATCATTATAAAGTCATAAATCTGAGAAATGGCAATTTCTAATTCTTGATTTATGGTTTCCACAGTGTCAATACACGAGTTACCATCTCCAGACAAAGACACCTCCTTTTTGGCTGTTATCTTGCCACCCTCGGCAAGAGTCTTCAGATCACCTATTGCGCCATCATTCACTGGCTCCTGACGCAAAGTATCATGCATGTCCTGCATAACACGTCTAATGTCCTCAATAACTTTTTCCATGTCTTTCTCATTAGATATTGTCTCAAGTACCATAGATATTTGTGATTGGAGCTTCACAAAGATGAGTGGGTCTGCTTGTAGTTGAGGATTTGCTACTGTTACATCTTCTTTAGAAGACACTTGAGCAGGTTCTAAACCACTTTGGTCCCTAAATGACGGGTCTGTGGCTTCAACTGGAGCTTCATGTTTTACAAGTTCAGATCTTGCAGTTGAAACTGTTCCATTTGATCCATTCGACAGATATGCAAACTTCTCCATCTCCAGAAAGTCATCCATAAGGTCCAGGTGAGTTGCATTTTCGGACTTATGGGGACTGTCGACATTGTTTTCCTTCTTGAAATGGGAGAGCTCAGATATAAATCCCGTAGCCCAAGAACCAGCACAGCTTGCATTATCATCATTTCCATCTTCAGACATGGAGGTGAAACTTGGTGGATTATCGATTGAGGCACGAGCAATAGATCTCGGATGAATTTTCTGTTCACCATTAGCTTGCAATTGCACTTCTAAACTTTGAAGCTTGCTAGCTGTCTGCGCGCATGTACTCCTAGAAGCTTGCAATTCACTGTTACGTTTTGCCAAGGCTTCTTTCAACATCTTTGTTTCTTCCTCCATTACTAGTAGGCGTTCTGTAAGTAACTCATTCTCTTTAAGGTATTTTTGTGCATTGTCAAGTGAAAATTCAGGCAATTGGGACAAGTGTGGAGTAGGAGGCTTCACCGGAGACCTCCTCAAACGGGATTCTCCATAGTCCCGGCCCAAGTTTTCAACTTCAAGTTTCATTTGGGCTAGTGCAGCTGGACCAGGCAATTTCTTCCGAACAAGACCCCGTAATCTTTGACACTCTGCTTCAAGCTTAGCAATTTTCTTTACACCTTCAATATGCTGCTTGTTAGCTGCTTCTGCAGACCGCACACTCATATTCTTTTCTTCATTGCGAATTTCCACCTCTTTCCTAGCAATATGGACTTCATATTTGAGTGAATTCACTTCTTTTTCACAGGACTCAATGTTGCTCTTCAAACGTTCTATCTCAGCCTCAGCTTGTGATTTTTCTTGACTTAGCTGGATCAGCATGTTAGATCGCTCTTGCAAAGATCTTGATAATGCAGCATTGTCAGCAGCAGACCTCATTAATTCGTGATCCAAATTATTTATTTTGGCCTCAAGCTCTAGCTTCATCTTGTCAAACAGCTTTGTTTTGTTAAGAATAACTTCATGCAATTTTTGGTCATGTTCTTCCTTCAAATTTCGTATCTGCCTCATGCATTCTTTGAGGGCGCCATCTAAATGCGATGCTCGATCTTCTGCAGTAAGCTTTAGCAGTGTGACAGATTCCAGATGAGTTTTCAGTGCTGCAGCTTCTGCCTCAGCCTTTTCCCAACCTGAACAAATAATTTATCGCAATTAAGTTCCATCATTTACAATGTTCAATTTAGAAATGAGATGTGAGAATGAGTTGAAACCTGAGACGGCTTCTTCAGCAACTTTGGCGTGTTGTTTCACCAGGTTTTCTTTGTTGGTCATTTCTGAATCGGCTTCGGATAACTTTTCATTCAGTTCATTTACTTCATCCTCTAAGTTCTTCACTTGTTCTTCATAGTTCTGCACTTGTTCTTCATAGGACTTCACTTGTTCGTCATAGGACTTCACTTGATCCTCCAGTCCAGTGAGATGTGTATATGATTCCATTGAAATTTGCACATACTTTGGCTTTTTATTGTTATCTTGTTTAACCTGTTTAAAAATATGACAGAAAAGTAAACACAAGATATAGTGAGACAAGGTGACGAACAATCCAATCTATTAGAAACACACTAAAACTTTTAGTATGGAGTAAAGAACAAACATAAAATAAAATTAAAAAAAAAAAAAAAACTACAATCTATGATAAAGAACAGCCTAAACAAAGACGGCATAATTTGAGGGATGTCTATTGATTCACTGCTTGTGCACCCACACCCCCCCCACCCACCCACCCACCGACCAACCGGAAAAATGAGATTTCAACAAGTGGACAAAAAAATGCTTGATATATTATGCATGGTTCCTTTTCGTGTGTTGCTTCTTCCAAACAAACATAAAATGACTCATGGGTGGCAGGGCTCGCATTTGAAGAATAAAAGCTTCAAAAGAAGGAGCAGGGGTGGGAGCTTGTAACGATGGTGAGCTGAGAGGTATAAGAGATTAAGACTTCCGGAGCATTGACTGAGTACAGTTAAATTTTCAAACTTCAAGAGTGTCTAATAAGATCAAGGAAAAGGAGCGCTAGCAAAAATATCGAAGTTATCAAAGGCAAATCTGTCAAATACTTCAAATGCCTCAATACTTGGCGACCGAAAGGAATAAAATAATTTGTTATGAGACTGAAAAGGTTTCCATAGTCACAAAAATTGGGTTAAGAAAATGAAAAAAAAAATGTGAATGAGCAAATAACGAATACTCAAACACGAGAATCGGTAACAATAATATGTACAAACCTTGTCAACCTGAGTTGAAACTATGTCTGAAGTAGCTGTAGAAGTCTCCAATGCAGTAGCAGCTGTTTTTTCAGCAGCTTGTTTATCAGATGACTTTTTCTTCCAGGGCCAACTCCTTTTATCCATTTCGGGCTGTGGAAGAGAACAAGATCATGAAAGTGAGGCTAAAAGTAGACTCAAAGGCAAAAATAACATTGCACGAAAAAGCATTTATTAATTCATTAACAATAACAAACAACACAAAGATAAGACAGGACAAAACCAGAATGTCTTCATCTAGTACTGAGAGTTTATATTACAATGTTAGTCTTTCCAATCAACAACCAAAGACCCTCATTTTTATGTCTTACCATTATGTTTAATGAATTTACACAAGCATTGAATTGCTTCTTTAAATGTTTAAAAAATGTCTCAAGACTTTCTTATCAACATGTATAATGAACTAGCAAGATAGTAAATTCATCTCATTGAGATTTTACTATGTACCTGCCAAATATAGAGTACCACTCAACTGAAATAAGAGTATGTTTAATGATCCTTAACATCGACATTGCGAAGAAAGGTTTAAATATTGCAGCTGTTTCAACATTTCTTAACCTAGGAATATCTAGAAAAATCTTTACCCTTTCTTAAGCTGAGAAAGATTTATCGACCAAAAATAACAAAGAAATTGGAACCTGGTCATACACATCCCAGATCAAAAGATTAATAGGAAGGACGTAATTTGAGGATGGATACAAACGTGAGATATTCAGTCAAATTGAATTGCAGATTCACTGCTAAAGATATAAGTCATGCAACTCCCACATATAATAATTTAAACAAATAAAAAAAAACAGTGAGGATGGGAAAAGGATAGGCGAGCAGAAATAATAAAAATATGCCATGATTATGACATTCCCATAATCAAACAAATACAGAAAAGGAAAATGTTAAGCTGGAAAATCTTGTTACTCAATGGCAGATATTTGGTCTACGCTCCTATATTATCGAAAACATAGTACATAAATATCATTTCATTGAAGTAAATATTAAATCAAGCAACAGTTCATAATCATGGTACCTATATTATCGAAAACATAGTTCATAAATATCATTTAATCGAAGTAAATATTAAATCAAGCAACAGTTCATAATCACGGTACCTATATTATCGAAAACATAGTGCATAAATATCATTTAATTGAAGTAAATATTAAATCAAGCAACAGTTCATAATCACGGTATCCTCAAAAGGCTCTCATCACAACAGAATAAGCCATTTTGTTCTTAGCTAATTGGAAAATTTCTTTTTACGAAAAAATTAAAAATCTGTACAAATTCAGCAAACCATAAACAGATTCAACATGCTACAGCAATATCTGCATCCAAGATCAACACCACTCATTATCACACAGAAGATTTCGATTTATTCTTGAATTAAAATTACAGAAAACATTTAGAACTCAAACCATCAATTTCTCAACTAATTAAAAACATAACACGAAAATAGCATTTCACACAAATTAACGTGATTTACAACACCTCTAAAACAGAACCGCAGCTCTCAAAATCCTCGATGAAGATTAA
Organism: Buddleja alternifolia; assembly: GCA_019426215.1. Lineage (NCBI taxonomy): Eukaryota > Viridiplantae > Streptophyta > Magnoliopsida > Lamiales > Scrophulariaceae > Buddleja > Buddleja alternifolia. Next base: position 34,881,674 of record CM033397.1, on the reverse strand, counting down.
GTTCAAATCAAAACACAAAAACCAGAGAATAATCAACAAAACCGAACGAAACCAGAAAAAGAGAAATGCTCAGCAAGAAAGAGAGAGATTCCAAATAACAACAAACAAGCATCAAATAATGCTTTCCGGAACACAGAAAACAAAGCATTAAATGCGAAAAAGTCATCAATCGCACACTCAAAGGACGCAATTCACTTCCGAAAAAGGAAGATCAAACGGAGCAGAAGGTCAATCGAAACTATACATACAGAAATGAACACATTTCCGAGCTGAAAAACTCACCAAACTTACCAACAGCAATGCAGTGAAATTTAGCGATTCAATTAAACAAATTAGGATCTGGATTTAGAAATGCAGTTGCTGTTAGTGTGTGTTCGTGTTTTGAGGAGGCGGAGGCGGTGGTGGTGGTGGAGTGGTGGTGGATGGGGGTGGGGGGAGGGGGGGGGGGGTAGTGTATGTATATGTATCTGCGTTAGGTGTCACTTAAAAGGGAAGAAGTTCGAAAGCTCCAAAACATCAGCCTTTTTAAATTTGTGAGAGCAAAATTTGGGGGAAATAAAATTTAATGAAAATTAATTTTATTTTTTCTGTAAGGAAGCAAAGAATATATATATATATATATATGTATAATATCTGGGTATTATATGGTAACAGCGTATAAGCTGTATTGCCATCCTTTGGTATTTGGGAAATTGTGAAGTGACGAAATTGCCCTTTTGAAATCAGATATTGGCAAGTGGGTGACAGAATAAAAGGTGAGCTGTATTTTCTTTTTTCTTTTTTTGGTTGAGGTGGGGGTGGGCGGGGGGTGGGGGGGGGGAGGGGGGGATGGACCACCGCCACTTCGTGTGATGAGTCAGTCCAGCTCATAATTCGAGCGTGGGAGCGTATGCGTCTACACTTTTGTTTACCATGTGCAGCCGTCGCATCTGATTCTTTTCACCCATATTTGGATTTTGTAAATTTATTTAGACCCAATATTCCACTTCTGATTAAATTGTTTTCCTTTAAATAACTTGTGAGAAAATAGGAAATGTTTGTTGTTATTAGTAAGAGACAATGAGTATATACAAGATAGATATAGTTAAGTTTTTACTAGAAACAGGAAATATTTATATTTGACTAACCGATTCAACTCAAATTACCTCATATGATCATATCTAGTTTGATACATAGTTGGAACCATATATCCAAATTGAATGTTCGAGTCAAATAAGTTTTGAAAATTTTAGTTGCCATCTTAATGGTTTCACTAAAATGTCTTAATTCTTTGGGTGAAATTCAAAACCTATTTCTTATATTGGCTTTCCATTTACAAAATTTATGTTGAAAAAGTTTAAATTTGTTGCAAATAAAGTTTAGTCCTACTAGAAAGTCAGGACCCTAAAATATTAGAGATCTTGGATCTTTACTCTTATCGACAGCATTTAAGTCTTTTTTCTACTTTCTTGGTAGTTATTAGATTGTAAATTAGTGTTAGCATTAGTCCGAAATTGGCTGATATAGTTTATTTAAGTTTAGTTCGTTTAATATATAACCAAAAGTCTGAACCAAATTTTTTGTTCGCTAAAATTTAAAATTCGACTCTATTAGTTAAAAATGATACAATATGTCTAGAACAATTAAACCATTTGAGTCCAATTTGTGTTTGGAGTAATTAAAGTTCATTCAAACTGAATTTAATTAACAATCAAGAAAAATTTAAACACAAATTTTTAAGTTCAATGAAACATACAAATAATTTGAAACGGCATCTTATTCAATTTAATGCGATTTATTTACGACCTCACATATAGTTTAGTTTTAGAGTATATAATAGTGGCAAGAAAATTTAGAAAATCTGTTGTGTGTTGTATTAAATAACGTGTCAGCCTAATGTTTGACCCCTTTTATTTAACTATCATAAATAGTTTTTTGCTAAAGCAAAAGTTCAGAATTCCAAAGAGGATAAACATTGAAGTGTTTATGTGGCATCCAATGTTAGTTTAGCTAAGGAGTAGTAGAATAATTATAATTTCCATGTTGGGAAAGTAAAAACTAGTTACAAACACGACTATCGATTTAAAAATAATTATTAAGACAAGTAAGAAAAGTTAAAAATGTTAAAAGTTTTTCTTTTTAAAGGATCGTTTTTTTTTAAAGGAGCGGTTACATCATCATATTACATCAATTATAAGAAAACATATATTACAAGAAAGTATCATCAACACAAATTATATAATAAACTATTATAAGCTACCATATAAGTTGAGAAAACAACTCACATACATTAGTGGAAACCGAACCGACAACGTCTTGGTTATGTGGCCAAGCCTCATTGGCTAAAAATGTTAAAAGTTGGACAAGCACAAAAACACTTCAAAACAATCAGCATTTATATATATACGACCAAAAAAAAAAAATCACAATTTAGGGATGTTCGTGGTGTAGTTTCAATTTTTATTTGGCTAAGTTAAAATATAAACTCATATTGGGAATAATATAATATATTTCCTCGACGAAATGCAGATAGCTCGTGACCCAAAAAAATAAAACCATTTTCAATGCTGTGATTCTATGATTGTTGCACTCTTATTGATGTTTCTTTCCCTTTTTATCAATTTCACTATTGTCTTATTGTTGATCTTCTTGTTATTAAAGGGCGTTTTTCAAGTCTGTTTAAACAAATTTGAGAAAATGTGTTGAGCTTTGGTTTTTAATCTAACCGAGTTTGAATGAATTTCAACGGAGTAGAGTTCGAGTAACTCGATACTTTTACATTGTTTTTCCTTTGGCATTTTAAACTAATAAAATCGATCGCTGATCTAATTTCAAATCTAATTGGACCAAAAGAATGTACAAATTTGGATTGTTTTATTAAAACAACCAATTGAGTGTCGAATAATTTCTATGTTTCCCGATTAAATTAGACATTAAAAAATGTCAAAATTGTCTCAATATTAACCGAACTCAGATATGCAAATTTAATAGTCAATGAAAAATTGTAGTATAGAATGAGGACATTCTAACAAACTACAAAAAATATCAAAATTGTCCCGATATTAACCAAACTCAAATAAGCAAATTTAATAGTCAATAAAAAATTGTAGTATAGAATGAGGACATTCTAACAAACTACAAAAAATATCAAAATTGTCTCCATATTAACCGAACTCAGATAAGTAAAATTAATAGTCAATGAAAAATTGTAGTATAGAATGAGGACATTCTAACAAACTACAAAAAATATCAAAATTGTCTCGATATTAACCAAATTCAGATAAGCAAATTTAATAGTCAATGAAAAATTGTAGTATAGAGTGAGGACATTCTAACAAACTACAAAAAATGTCAAAATTGTTTCAATATTAACCGAACTCAGATAAGCAAATTTATTAGTCAATGAAAAATTGTAGTATAGAATGAGGACATTCCAACAAACTACAATAAATATCAAAATTGTCTCAGTATTAACCGAACTCAGATAAGCAAATTTAATAGTCAATGAAAAATTGTACGTAGTATAGAATGAGGACATTCTAACAAACTACAAAAAATATCAAAATTGTCTCAATATTAACCGAACTCAGATAAGCAAATTTAATAGTCAATGAAAAATTGTAGTATAGAATGAGGACATTCTAACAAACTACAAAAAATATCAAAATTGTCTCAATATTAACCTAACTCAAATGAGCAAATTTAATAGTTAATGAAAAATTGTAGTATAGAATGAGGACATTCTAACAAACTACAATCTCAAACTCAATGCAATCAGAGTGGACGAAATTTACTTAAAGTTTACCATATACAAATTCAGAGACTTGAAGCTAGGGGTATAAAACGAATCAAAATACTCGATACTCGACTTGAGCGCGATCGCTAAAAACTCGTTTGAGCTCGGTTCGTTAACTTATCAAACCAAGCTTGAATAACTTTTTGTATTTGATAAGTTTTGAAACTTGATTCGAGCTTGGTTCGATTAGTAAAAGAACAATAAACACATGTACAAAAAATTCAAACTACTCTAACTCGACTCGTGCTTGACTCGATTAAAATTCGTTTGAACTTGGCTCGATTAATAATCAAACAAGTTCAAACACAAAATTTGAAGTTCGATTTTATTTTAAACAATTTTGAATAATATTTCGTTCGATTCGACTCAACTCATTTACACCCTACTCGAAGCTAATCAGTCTCGCATGTATACCAAGAGAATAAATATTATGGTGGGAGTGTATTATTATGGGGAAGAGCTCCATAAATTGGACCACAAAAATTTATGATTGAATAAAATGATGGCCAAATAGTAGGCAAATAAATTGCATTTGGTGGTGGGCTATAAATAGCAACTATTGCTTCCATCATTATGAGTATATCATTAGATTCTTCTAAAATTTCAGTCACACGTTTAATGATGAAGTGTGTTTTGTTTTTTCCCCATGAGAAATAGCTACTGCAGGCTTTATCAATGCTGATAAAAATTGCTAAGGCGAATATTATTAATAATCAAAATTTACATTTTTAAAAGATTCAAATTCGGATTATTGATATATAGTTAACAACAGAATTTAATAAAAACAGCATTTTTTAAAATATTTTATTTGCTCTAAGAGACATTAGGAAGCTGCATTTGCACTAAAGATGCATGTTATAATTTTGGATGTCCAGGAAATTTTTTTTTTTTGCGGAATCAAATTAAAGTTAATAATGAGAAAACTCAAGAATTTCATCTTTTTAAGATCCTAGATATACTTACATCATTCTACATTATATCAAGAATATTTAAAAATATATGAACATATATATTCAAATTCTCCGGATAATACCATACACTAAAAGAAAATAAATTATTTTTGAAATAGACGACGCATACATATGGTGTGTACTCAAACACGACACCTCTTAACTCAACATTGTCTTTTGAGACCTTAGTTTGATCGTGGTCATTTTTAAGAATTTTTGGGAATTCAAAGCTCGAAAAAATTGTAAATTATTGATTTGTCAATTTTTTTAAAAAGAAAAAGCGATCATTTTATTTTATTTAATAAAAAGTTTACATCGTATTTAGACTTTATTTAATAATGTAGTTAAGAATAATTGAAGCACCAAATATTAAGAATTTTCAAGATTACAAATCTTAAAGAATAAAAAACGAGCATAAGAACACTCTTGTGCAAAAAACCACATTCTTATTCAAAAGAGACGAAACTCTCATTGAAAATAAAATATACTTTTATTCGAGAAAAAAAACAAAATATTAAATAGAAAAACTACCAAAAGTCTAATGTATTGTTCGTTTTCATCTCGTTAGATCTATCTCCGTCTCCTCGAATTTAAAGTTGGGATACACAACTTGAAGGAGGGTGTTCCAACACAGTCCGTCGACGATGGTGGTGTCAACAGTGGTGTTGGAGTTAACTGATTCACCAAACCATCATTGGCGAAGAAAAAGAGTAGAAAAAGACGGCTATAATTTTTTATTTGCTCATGTGATTTGTCAACATTGCATAAATCAATTTTAGGATGATTATAACAAAATTTGAAGTTTCCAAATTCCCTAATTAACTCGCTCATCTTAGAGAAAAATCCCATCGTGGGAGCTAGCGACTTTATCAAATTGTCTTATTGTATAACTGAAATATGTTGTGACAAAAATAAACCTTAAGTCTCATGATTGATTATTAGAAATTTGCAATCAGATAACATGAACACAAAAAAGTAATCATTTTGGCCTTGATGTTGCTTTACAAAATAATATTTAACGTCTGACTGAAAATTGGGAAGTTGTCCTATGTCGAAGCAACCCATATTTTCTGGCCCTCCTATTGAATTTTGTCCTGTTTAATTCACCAACTTTCACTTAAATTATTGAGTCAAACCATCCAAAAAGTAACTTCAAATTAGATGTATTTTGCTATATTACTTTGTTGTCGGCATCTTATTTCATTGTAATTATAATTATTTTTTTAATTATTTTTTAGATATTATTCACGCGAGACTCATCGTAAACTTGACAAATAAATGTATTATTATAGAAACTTGAAAGTCATTATACTCCCTAAAACTAACCGCTCCAATATTGCTGCTGCTTCTTCTTCATCCTTATTTTATTTTTATTTTTTGCTGTTGCTCGAAATAAGAAATAAGGGGAATTTTTTGTATATCAATGATTTAGGTCGTTAATGACTTATGATATTGAACCAGATCATATTTGGGTGTTGAGGTGGAGCACGAAGTCGAAATCCGAATTGTCACAAGGCTTGTCCTGAGTTTACGAGTTTGTTAACCAGCACTCAAAGTGATACGAAACGAAGGTCGGAACCACAGACAATCAAGGTGCGAGTAGCCTAATAATGTTGGGTAAAATGGGAGAATGAGAGGGTATTTACAGGATTTGGACTGCACGGTCTACAATCTCAGTTAGACACGTGGCATGATCATCAAGCTCCAAGTGTCCAATACCAACTGATGGATGACCAAGTGGGGGTCGGGTTGACCTATAAAAAACACGTGAACCCTCTAGTTAGGGTCGGGTCGGGTCAACCGGGATGGTTAAAATTAAAGAGTGAGTATGAGGTATTTTTGAGATATTTTATCCCATAGCTAGACAGTTACTGAATACCAAATGTTTTAAAATTGTTGACACATAGTACGTAACGATATACACAATACATTGATAAAAAAAAATACACAATACATTGATGTGATATAATCCAAGTTCTCTGGTGTGTTTGACATCGGGTTTTACAAGAATCCCCTAGAATGTTGCGCATTAGGGTATTGATAACCATAACATATTCCGAATACTAAGGTTACTAGGAGATCCTGATACTCGAAATTTTGGACAACAATCACATTTAATCTTATCTGAACATTCATATGAAACTCATCATATAATAATAATAATTGTTATTATAATTGTATACATATTTGAATTCAAAATTTATACTGAATAAAATAATTTATGATACTGGTAAATGCAATTCACTGCAGGAGCAAAATTGTAGACGAACAGTATGTAGAGTATAGGACCCTATGTAAATCATAGGGTACTAGCTAGCTAGGAGAAAACAGTAACTGCCATCAAATCCACATGGAATATTTATAAAATGGGACATCCTAGGTTTTTTATTTCTTTAGTCAACTCCTGCCAAACTTTTTAAAGACTTACCGCAATATTTATTTATATTTAACCCTTTCCACCCCACATTTCACCCTACAGTAATAAACTATTCACTATATAAATTGTTAAACTCATTATATGTTTTTACCATTCACCATAACATTGCCAGTATTAAACTATTCACCATATAAAGTCGAAAAGAACTCATATGTTTTTGGTGAAAATCGAACTCCAAATTTATATTATTTTGGGGCTTCAACTTTGTCAGTCAAACTAGGGTTCAACAACCTTTTTATTTATTTAAATCGCATATTTACAATTTAATAGAGCAAATAAATTACATATATTGCGGTACCGTCATAACGGTTCAGGTGCATTTTGTGAGAGACAATTTGGTTCGGTGGGTTTGAGACCAATAAACCATAAGTTTAATTAGTGGAGCCCCGAATTAAATTTCATGCTTCACTAGTTTGTACTTTGTACCTTCCTATCCAGTATTTAGCGACTTGTCTAGAGGAAATATATTAGCACTCTCTAGAATTAAGATAATAATTTATAATAAAAAATTCATAATTTTTTCCACTGAAAATTGTGTCGGTCATATTTCAATATTAGGATACATGTATGATACTACGAAAAAATTAAAAAAATATTATATTTTTAAAAATAATTCAAAAAATACCACAAATGGAAACCGGGTTAAAAAACTACCACAAAGTGCCTTGGCCGAAGGCACTTTCACATTTGGTCAGAGCTGAAAGTGCCTTGGACGAAGACACTTTCAGCTCCTTTTTATCTTTCTCTTTTTCTCTTTTTCTCTCTTTCTCTTTCCTTTTCTACTTACCCGTTTCTTTTTTAGGCTGTCAGCTTTTCTCTTTCCCTTTCGCACATTGCCCTTTGTGAATTTATTTGGATACCCTAAATTCTGAGCTAGCCCACGACCCGAAAAAATGACTTGTGGGCAGAAACGTGAGCACTCGCATTCAAAATGAGATAGAATTGTAGATTGTTGATCATTTTTTTAATATTTTATTGTTTAATTAGTATTGAATCTATGTGGTAATATTTTTCATTTTAATAAAAAAATATTTCCTTATTTTGGACTTGTTTTTATTGCCTTTAAGGGATAATAAAACTAAATATTATTGAACCATAATAAAACTAATACTAATAAAATACAAAAATGTAACAAAAAATAGTTACAAAGGTTTCTATTGTTGCCTTCGACGTTGCAACTCTGTAAGGCAAACTGTGGGATTCACCACTCGTTTGGATCGTCTCTGTTGATCATTTCTCGGTGGCGGCTGGTCTTCTTGAGTTACGTACTCTTGTTCAGGAGATGCACGACTGTTGTTCATATCCCAATCTAAGTGAATAGGATAAATATTTCTCTGGTTCTGTGGTGAAGTTAACTCCGTTGGGCTAAAAAACATCTCTATAGGTATTAATGTGTTCGACGAGTCTGACCTCCTATAGGAAGTGTCTTCTCCTCCATAATTGAAACCTTGTGACCTCCCATATGAAGTGTCTTCTCCACCATAATAGAAACCTTGTGCCTGGGGATCGGGTGTAGGATGAAAAAATTGTGATTCTGACTCGAATGTGGGTCGATATACCGGAAATGGGGGATCGACACGGTGCGGTTGAGTGTGAGTACGGCGTACTGCATCGTTAGTCTCAGAGCATGAGATCAAACCAGCAATGTGAGAAAGACTTGATCTCACTGTCCCTAATATTTTGTCAGCACCAATGTGAGTCTGAGGGACTTGTCGGAGGAGGTGTTGCGCATTCTGAACTTCATTATGCTGAAAAAATAAAAAATAAAGTATAAGATAAAAGAAATAGGAGATGTAGCAAAATATCATGCATCAAATCAAATACTAACCACATTATGCAGAAGAGGATCCGTCCCTGTTTGGTATTCATTTCTCGACCAATTCAAGGTCCGTGATATAAAACGACGCGTGATGGACTGATACCACTCCTCGTATTCTGGTGTCGTGCCCAAACCCAAATCTCCATTTATAGTGCGGTTTTCACGGGTCAGTCGAAAAGGAAAGAGAAAGAGAGAAAAAGGGAAAGAGAAAGAGAGAAAAGGGAAAGAGAAAAATAAGCTGAATGTGCCTTGGTCCAAGGAACTTTCTGAATGTGCCTTGGTCTAAGGCACTTTCAGCTCTGACCAAATGTGAAGGTGCCTTCGGCCAAGGCACTTTGTGGTAGTTTTTGAACCCGGTTTCCATTTGTGGTATTTTTCGAATTATTTTTAAAAAATATAATATTTTTTTAATTTTTTCATAATACTACTCAGTGTTAACAAAAGTATAGCCTCAAAATCATTATAACAACTCATATTATTACCATTAGAAAATTGTTATTATAACAAAATAAATTTTCCTATATCTTTTATATTGTCATTGTCATTTTATTTTTATCTTGCTTCATTATGCTCTCCTTTCGTTTTCTCTTGATTTGCCTCTTTCACAATCCCAGTTACCTTTTTTCTCCTTTTTATAAGAGGTCATGAAATATAGTGTTGAATTAATAATTTAGTTTGAATCCATATATCTAGAACACAACTCATTTGAGTTGACAAGGTCTATCTCTACTATGAGATCTCAAAACATCAGAGGTTTTTAGTTTTACTCTCAACAAAAGGAGTAATTCTATGACAGAACGTGTTCAGTGGTCCGAGTGTGTATTATATGTCTATCTCTTTTACACAAGTGTGGGGAGGGGGGACTGCACAACTGTGTGAGAGAGATAGGTACTAGGACTATTGAATTTGGTCTAATATAGATTTTTGTCCCAACAGAAACTTGAGACCTTTTCTCTACTTTGATAGTAATTGTTAATCGATATTTTTTGTCAATATTTACAAAATGTTTTGTGTAATCGATTTTTTTATTAAAAGAAAGAACAAAAATTATAAAAGCAATTTATGCTGCATAACTCCAGATTAATTCAATTATAGAACTGTACCTTATAATTAACCGTATAATTCTGACATTAAGACGCATTTTTTCCCGCTAAATCATAGATGAAATTGAGGGTGATACTTGATGGCTCTCGGGAATCCAATTATCGAGAAATATTCACCACATATAGTGTTAAAATATGTATGGGGTTCAACAAAAAATATACATATTATTGTGTTTAACACTTTGTGTAGTGGATAGGCTTAGAGAGTTGGACTTTCGGAACCACCAAGTGTCCCGATGAAATTATATTATTTAATATTTCAAATGTGGGACCCAAAGCCACACGTTTCAGTGAAGCAAACACTTTTCTCAATTCATTTTCAACTCATTCAATTAGGTGGGGGCCACACCTGAAATGGGCATCGTACCCATCCAGCGCACAGTAGCCCACATTATAGTACGTGTCAAACCACAGCGACCACCTTTCACGTAACCCGTGTTTTTAGCTCCTAATTAGCACAACAGGGATTTGTCGGCAGACCAAACATTTCTCAACTAACAAGGTAAAAAAAATAAAAAAAATTACGCACAGACCCCTCACTTATTATGTAATTATTAAAAATTGTCTTATTTATCTAAAATTAGCAACACAGTTCCTTAATAAGTTTATTTGTAATATTTACAGTGAGTAATTTAAACGTACAAGAGATGTAATCGAAAGAATGCCTTAACATAAGAGAAATTTTTTATGTAATTTTCAAAAAATGAGGGGGGCTTTGTAATTAAACAATAAGCGTGGGGTTGTGTATAATTTTCCCAAAAGACAATTAACGCTGTCCAAAGGAAAAATACGTTAATATTTGTGGATGAGGAAAAAAGAAAATACTGATATGAATGGACTAAATTGTCCTTGGAAGTTTTGTATATACCTATGAGGTCCCATGACATGCATTCAGCGTGGAGTGAACGGAATTGGGGCCAGGAATTTTGGGTAGTTTGTTCGTTATGTTACTTTTGTCCGAATTCTAAAATAATAGGCCAAAATCGTTATTTCACAAATACTCAAAAACATTTTGCCTATTTGAAGGATTATATAAAATTATTTACTGTTAGAAAAGTAAAGACAAAAAAGGGTCAATTTGTCTTGATGAGAATGGGGCATTAAAAGGAAAAAAAGGAGTTTGGGAGCCAATTTACTCCATTTATTTACTCGATTATTACATCAATTGTTTATTTTTATTGATTTCAATATTGGAGGTCTTGATGAAGTGGTTCTAAAATGCATTTAGGAAGCTTTCAAACTCTATATTACCGGACAATCACAATATCTATATATCGAAATTGAAATTGGGATTGTCATTCACAAACAATTGTGATTGCGTTGATATTTAGAGTTTCGAGCATTTTGCAAATACTTTTTCAAAATCGATATAATCATATAACTTGAGAAACCATATTGTGAGGTTTATTGAGCAATTCTTAAGCCCTTTTCGGACACTCACAACAATCATTTTTTTAGTCAATTATACACGAATAAAGAATCATAGTCCCAACTCCCAACATAGTAAAAAATTATTATGTAATTGAACTTAAATATTGTCCGTACTCCGTCATACCACTTTTCTGAAGTCCGCATATAATTATATGTCTCGAGATATAATATTGGGGGGTTTGTTTGGTTATTCTTGGTGACTCTTATGATTATTACAACCACTAACCTATTGGAAACTATATGAAATTTAGTATACAAATTAAAATAATAGTGATTATATCAAGAACTAAAATTCAAACAATCCTACACATCACTTACGTAGTTACGTTTATTAGCCACTTGCCATGTGGTATTGTTGCTTGCATTGCAATTTTTATCGTGGCCATACTTCTAAAATAATTTATACTACGAAAATCAGATATATACAAAGAAGAAAGTATATGTTTATATAATAAATCTTAATTATCTTCTAAATAAAAACGTCCGATGTGTCGTAACGACAAAAATGAAAAATACTTTGTCGCTTAAATGCAATCATTTTGCAAATAATAATGCTTTTGGTTACTGATTGTAACATCTTTGATTGATGTTCAAAAGTGACATACTAGGTGTTGACCCTTATTTTATTTTTTGAAATTTTGGCCTCTCAATATAGAACTATTGCGTACAATATGTGCTAGAGTCAAATATTTTATGAAATATAAAAAATATTTATTCTTTCAAAAAAAATTAATTTTCCTAGAATTAATTGCACTTGGTAGCTAGTCACTTTTATTCAAAATTTATACATTACCAAACAAACACCCCTATATAGATTATATATGTAAACACGTCTCATTTTCTTGCCTTGCTGTTATTCTATATATGTTTGGACAACATTATAGAATCAAATTAAATAAAGTTTGCAATACCATACGTGAATGTTGAATAACGTTGTTTTACTGTGGCCTGGTACACTTCATAATCACCTCAAAACATTGAAAAGCTTGTTACATGCAATAACTCCAAAGTTTGTACATGTCATCTCCACTCATAATATATATATATATATATATATGTCCAAAATTGTACGGTGAATTGACTCGTTAGTTTAATTAGCCATGCTTTTTCGAATACTATATTGAATAATTTAGTCAATTTATTAAAAGATACTTCTATAATCACAACAAGATATTATAATTAGTCAAAAAAATAAAGAAGGGCAAACTGCGTAAAATTCCCCTGTATTATATCAAAAATGCAATTATCCACTTTGTTAACGAAATAGACTAAACTAGGGGTACCCACGAGCCGAGCCTGGCCAAATTGCTCGGCTCGAGCTTAGAGAAAAGAAGTTAATTTTAATTAATATAATATATATATATATATATTGTCATTAATTTTGTATTAATATATATAACAAAAATAATCATAATAAATATCAAATCTATTTATACACATATAATATTATAAGATATTATATTATATGTGTTATATATTGAAAAAGAAGAATTTTATTTAGTTATTGTTGTCGTAGTGAACATCAAGTGACAAGGAAAATTGTTTAATTTGAAAGTTATATAAAATACATAAAATTCCAAAAAAAAAAATATATATAATATTAGTTAACAGAGCAGGAATTATATAGAATTCTATATATCAAGCTTCAATTATAATAAATTAGTTGGGATATAATAAAGTTGAATTGTATATGAATTTACAATTTTTTTTTTTTTGCTATTACTCTCTTTTATATGATCCATCTATTCTCCTAGATTTTATAGGCGAGCTAGAAATATCTTGTAAAATGTACAAATGACATCTTCTATTGCAAATCGTGTTGAATCTCTGATTATAAGAATATTAAGTGAATGACACTTGCGTTATATTTATTGAAATTTTATTGAACAAGCGTTATTCACTTAATATCTTGTAGTCACAATCTACAGGGCCCGCCATTTTTGACTTCTTAAAAGTTAATTCGACTATTTATTTGTTCTTTGATTTGAAGCAAAACATAATAAACTTACCCGACTAAGTAAAAAGTATCTAAATCTCTATGAATATGTTTAAATATGTCTAGATTTCTAGAAGGTTAAACTTTTCTTTTCAACGAATTGTGTCTCTTACCTTATGCATCAATGTTTATTACTTATAATTTATTAAAATGGTGACGAAATTAGAATTTAATGCAAAACTCCATTTCTAATTCAAAACATCATTATATTTTGATGGAAAAACCTTTTAAATTTGAGACGAATTCTTTTTTCGTCTCAAAATTTTCATATTTGAAGTCCTACTTTGTCTTTTTTCAATTACATCAAGCTTCTTGTCGATACCTTTCCATGTAATTATGCTTTTATTGTATCAATCAATGTGGCTTGTCCTAATAAATTATTATGATTGAAGAGAGCTTATCTTATTTAATATTTCAATCTTTATTACCAAATGTGTCTTATGCATAACTCAGCATATTGTGATTGATAATTTTATTGAAGTGTTCAGTGATGATAACTTTAAATATGGTCAATATTTTACCAACCCAAGTTTTTTCAACTTTAAAATCTTGTTTCATAAAGTGACAAGTACAATTGTTAACTATACTCATCTGTGTTCTATCTCAATCAACAAAATTATAGATGGAAGACAAAATTATATCAACAAAATTATTACTATAAACTAATTAAGGTAAGTATTAAGTTGTTAAAAAAGAGAGTCAAAAGATGGAAGACAAATTATTAATGCTAACAAATACAATATAATTCTTTATTTGGTAGGTAGCACCGACGTGTGGTAAAAATTACCCACCCCATTATGCTTGAGTTTTCTATTTTCTTTTAAATTCGTCTTGCCATGGTTTTCAATTAATCACAACAATGTAGGGGATAATTATAACTTAAGATTTTATTTTATTCGCTCACCCTCTTTCTCAATTTAACCTTTTTGACTATTCTTTATTATTACAATTCAAACTTTAATATTTTGTGGAATTTAAATGCAAATACCATACCATGAATACCATAAAAAATTATCGCACGTTCTGAGGTCATGTTTGTTTGATTGTAAACGATCAAATAATGAAAAATAGATCGAGATTTTATACCTCGTCCACTGCAGAATTACGCATGGATGAAAATTAGAGTACTACTACATAATGTCTCAAGATTAACTGTATAACCCTCATGTATGGTTCACCTATGAGTCTAATTACATCATTTATTTTGTTTGCCATTTATTAAAATAACAATTAAATATTACAATCAATAATTTTAAAATTGAAGTATACATGTAAAGGAAAGAGAAGTATGATATATATATTATATTCCCAAATCCATAATTTTATACTCGTGTTTAAACGGGGAAGAAATCTTCCACATAATATCTTCCAAAGTTTGCAACTTGGCACGATTAATTAATTAATGAAGTCATTGTACTAGACTTTGGGTACATTTATTAAACGTCACTAATTCGTTATTATAACAGCAGTTGTAGTATTAAATTACAATCAATGTACTACTAATTAATGTCCCAAGATTGAGACAGTTTCAATCATGGACAAATTCTTGATTGGACATACGTTAATAATATCTTTCTTTTTTCTAGGTTTCAAGTATCTTCTATCTGGAGACTTAATATTAATTTTTCGAACTATTGTCAGATGTGATTTATGAGATTTCGTTTAAAGAAATTTTTTACATATACTGATATACTAGAGATCGGACCGTAAATTATTGATCAAGGGACAGTATGCATGTTCAATATCAATTCTCATTCCTTTTCACTTATATTTGTTTCATTGATTCATTCAAAAGAAAATAAATAAACAAAAAATTGATTATGCAGAACAGATAGGTTAAGTGTCAATTAGTGCTACGAGAAAATTCCATTAGCCAGCTAGAATGATAGCATCTTAATATGGATAATAATAAATTAAAAAAAAGTTTTTTTTAATTTAGCCGACTGTCGATTGATAATTTGATATCCTATAGTACGTAGTCCCATAATGATATGTCTAGAGATGCTTCTACCACAAGTTTCATTTGACAAAATTGTCTTGAGAATCATATTGCAACTCTCATTTTATATTCCGAAAACAATTTTCATGTTTGAGGAATGAAAGGGTTCATGGGTCTATACACACACACACACACACACACACACACATATATATATATACACATCATACATATGTCGTATCTAGATTGTGGTCCTTGAGATATTGCTTAATAAGTCCCATTCTCCATAAAATCGACAAAAAACTTTTTTCAATTTTGTGAAGCATTAATTTTTATTTTATTGTACCTTTTGTGAATATATAGAAATTGTTTTGTTTTTTTTTTACTTACATTTTTTCCTGCAACACCATTTAAAGTGACTGGTATTTAAATAAAATCATGTCCACGAAAAAAAAATAGTGTTAGTTATCCCGTTAATGGGTTATACTTAATTATATTATATTTTTAAGTGAGGATATTCGAAATAAAAAATATAATTTGAAAAATAAGCCTTGACGTCTCTAAACACAATTAAAAGCTATAAATTTGAAATGGAGAGACGAAGCATAATGCGATACTATAAAAGTTTCCCAAAAATTTCAAAATATGTACTCATATAAGTTATTACATTTTTAAGAACCCTTTTGAGTAAAAGCCCCTTAATTTCGACGATTTCACTTGGCTCTCTCAAAGAATTTAAGCTACAATTATTTCTTTTTGACTTTTGATTCCCTCATCTTTTTGAGTGTCCGTCTCTCCCATCCCATACATGAGATCATAAGTCAAGATGAAAGGAGATGGCCATACACCAATGCTGGTGACATACAACCATATACCCACTTATTTTTTGCTTTTTAAAATTAAAAATTAAATTACGAGAGCAACGATCTAAATATCGATCCTGCTCGTTAGTTTTCATTGGTTGAGACTATAGGAGTAATGCACCGTTATGACATTTTTGAATTGAGTCATAACTATTGTCCAAAAAGTGAGCTTATCAAGAGAATTTCATTAGATATTATAGTCAGGTTCATATTTTCAACAACAAAAAATGATTGATTTACGAAATGCATAGATTGTGATATGCCTACTTACAATAAACTAAATATTGACTTTAACTTTGCCCCTCGATTCAGAAGAAAGATGCAGGAAAAGGTTCATTGATCGAGATCGCAGTGGCTAGCTCCACACTATTGCGTAATATCTAAATAATTTCATAAATATTGTTCAAAAGACGAATATGTCACTACATTCCGTCAAGATATAACTGAAACTGAAATATTTCCACAGTATAGAGTAATTGGTTCACAAAATGTATGTGTGTATATATATATACATCCAAATGCAAAGCTACATTGCACTAAAAAAGTATTGCATTTGCCTTTGGATACAAAAGAAAGATGAAAGAAAAGGTTCATGATTGTCTAACTATATAGAGGGGTATTGACATACAAAGAAGAATGATGGGGAACATGAGAACCTCATTTGAAAACAATTTTCCTCAACTCTTGCATCATAAAAACTTTTTATCTTTGCTTTCTTGATACGATAGGGTTTATTATTATTATTATTATTATTATTATTATTGTTGTTATTATGAGATAAAAATAAACATATAGAAAGGATAAGATTTTGGTGCCAAAAAATTATACTTATTGGGACCCTTCCCCAACAAGCACAAGACAGCTTTAATCCCACCACCCCTTTGCCCTTTTATGCCAAAGCATTGTGTTTTTACATAGGATTCTACTTTGCCCTTGGCACTTACCACCACCACCTCATATTTATTCTTATTCCTATTTTACTTAAATTAATAAATTGTATTTGCAAAATAAGTGTAAATATACAATACACACACACACACATATATATATCACATAATCACTCCATAACTTTGATCGTGATATTATATAGTTGAGCTTCTCATATTGTTATTATAAATAGTAAAAGAGCTAATCCAATTAAAATATAATCCATAGTGATGTATACAAAGAGATATTTTGATATCTCACTATATTAGAAGGAAAAAAAATGCACAAACCATAAAAAAATCTAATAGTCCTAATTTGAAAGTAAGACTATATAAAATCAAGTCGGTAGAAAATACTTGTTAATTTTTTATTCAGAATTTAAGACATACAACGTAAGATATATATATATAAAGATCGATAAAGATTCATTCGGTTGATACGATATTTCAAGTGCATGCACTAAGCAATTTATAACATAATTTTTGTCCTTGGGTTACTAATAATAAAGTGTGGCCCTCTGTTATAATTAAAGGGTGATTAATTAGTAATTTATCAATCTAATAATACGAGGAATAACACTATAGCACTATCCCGACCGAGTAATTAAGACATTGATGATAGATTAGACTTAAGTAAGAGAATAATGTAACTTTTACAATAGTTATATATATATATGTAATTGACCTCCAACCTGAACAACTTTTACCTCCATTGGCACAAAGTAGAAAAGCAAAAGTGTGAAAGAGAATTTTCAACTGCAACTATTGTTAGATTTGATTGTTCTTACACTGTACCAAGTTATCTCTTGCCAATGATTCATGCTTAGAGATAGTGCAAGAAATTAATTAAAAAGGAGAAGTGCATAATTACTATAACAATATGATTATAAGGGATTACTTAGAAAAAGAAGATTGTAAGGGAATTAGAAAGCTTTTTTTCCTTTTTATTTTTTGTTTTTAAATTATAGAATGTGTTATTCGGGCCAACTTTTGTGCAATTCAATTTAACCATCTCAATCTATCAAATAGTCAAATTGACTTATTAACCATTAGATAAACCATAAGGGAGTGGGAAAATAATTCTTAGCGAGTCTATTAAAGATTTGTGGAGTTTGATGCAAAAAAAAAAAAAAAGTATCGTTAACAACTTTTTTTTTGTTTTTTGGAATAATTCCAGGGTTTCCACCGCCGACCGCGGTGACTATTCCCCTTGCTGAATTGCCGGCACCTCAAGAGGTGGGACAACTGGCCAAGGGAGCCTGCTCCATTCCCAAAGTCAAGGATCGAACCTTTGACGTTTGGTTAAGGGTGAAGGAGCCTCTACCACTCTATCACAACCCCTTGGTTATCGTAAACAACGAAATAGAATGCTGGACATATATCCAACTTTGCAAGGAGTTGACGGAGATTGCCCTATGTGAAGCTAGCGGATTCATGGGAACAACACCTCATCAAATTCTTTTAGAGGGTATTTTGGTAATTTTTGTAGTTTGTAGTCCTAGGCTTCAATTATAGTATATAGACATGACTTTACTAATTTGTAACTCGAATATCAGTAAAATCTCTAATACGACCTTTGAAGTAGGTATAATTCACATAACCACATAAATCATGTCTTTTTGAGGGTCTAATTTTACTTTTTGAATTCTTTTATTGCTCCAAACTAGGGATGCCTACGAGCCGAGCTTGGCCAAATTTCTCAGCTCGAGTTCGACGAGTCTGATAAAAATGAGCTCGAGCTTGAGCTCAGAAAAAAATAAAAAATTATTTTTAATTAATATATATTATTATTAATTTTATATTAATATACATATATAATTAAATATAATCATGATAAATATTAAATATATTATTATTTATATGTATATAATATTATAAAATATTATATTATATATATGTATATATTAAAAAATAAATAAATATTATATATATATAAATAAAATGTTATTCTTTATTCAAGCTCACGAGCCGGCCTTCGAACAGGCATTTTTCGGCTCGAGCTCGGTTAGTCAGAAAAATTCGACACATTAGGTTCAAATCTTCTTGAGCTCGAGTCGAGCTTTTTTCGAGTCGGCTCGGCTCGTTGGTCACCTTTACTCCTAACAGTCCACAGGTCCAAATAGGCAGTTCGTTTATAATAGACCTCACGTGATTCCCAACATATAAATAAGTATGGTCATCTCAAAATCAAATACCGAGAACCCTCAAGAATTATCTATTGGGTTCAAAAACCGGATTTAAGTAAATACTAGTACATTTTTCCATGTTTGGACAAAAGATAGAACTGTTACCCTTGTGAAAAATAGTGACATTTTCTTTAGCCATGGCCCAGAAGACAAAATTGTCTTTATCTATTTTCTCACATTGCACTCTTCGAATCCAAGATGTTAGAAATACTTTTATTTGAAGCTCTGTTTCTTCTAATTTTGTCTGGTTTTCTCATTTATAATTTTATTTATTCAAAATGGCCTATCTTTGTTCCGAAATATATATATATATATATATCCCTCATCACTTTGAGAGAATTATTTTTTCTTTTTGTTGTTTAGCATATGGAAGTTTTATAAGTGGAGATAGCAGTGGGTTTTTGCACGCCTGCAGTGACCCACAAATACTGTACAGTGCAGAAGCATAGATATATGGTGTGTGATCCAAAATCAACCACGTGCTTAGTTTGCCATGTGAAAGCCTTTGAAATTTTCCTTTTGGGTCTAAACAACAAAAAATGTTATTGGGCCTTTGGCCCAATTAAAGGTTTCCTTTTTAGTTTTTGCTCGTCAAAAAGAAAAGTAATTCTATGCGACATTTAGTTTCCACTGACTGCAGACTGGGTTGAAACGTCTTCCTTTAAATTTCAAATCCTCTACATCAGACGAAATGGAGACGTACAATACAATCATATTTTTATTGTTCTAGTTTAAGTTTATTTAAGTTTTTTTCCCTGTCGAATGAGAGTTCCGATCTTTTGCTTAAACACTTGTTTTCTCTCAAGTTAAAAGTTTGGTTTTTGATTTGAGGTCTTTTTGAGATAGTTTTCTTTGATGTTTCAATAGTTTTATTTTCTTATTAGAGTCACTGCATTGGTCTTAGCATTGTAAACTTTGGAATGTAACATCTAAGGTTTACAAGAAAATCCAATAGATAAAGCATGGTTGTGAATTTTGACCTAGTACAAGGACAAATGGCAATTTCTCTAACCATAAACAACTACAAGAACAAACTAGGCATGACAAAGTAATTTTCAAGACAAAAGTAGGGTACGGCTAAAATAATCTCATTTAAATTTGATTCGTTAAAATTCGTCATCGACTTTAGACATAAAATCCGTAGTTTGGATTCAAATTCCATACATGTAAGTGAAGGATTAGTAGTGTGACCTCGGTAGCTATTTTTGTTAAAGTAATGGTTGTGATTATCATAAATCGTTATGATCAATTATTTAGGATGATATGTCCATCAAATGGGATTATTTTTAGGAGATTTTAAGAATCAGTCTAAGAAAATAATACAACTAAATGATTATGATCGTACCAAAATTTGATATCCTATGATTACTTAAGGAATCACTTCATTAATTACACCTCTAAAAGAATATTAAATTTTACAAGAAAAACAATAATAAATATAAAAATGATTAATTGTCGGAATATTGAAGTTCACAATATTAAAGTATTTCAGGAATGTTTATTTACATAAAGGGGGTGAAAGTTGTTCAAATATAATTCTCCATGTTTTTTTCTCACTGCATTTTTTTTACAAACCCGGGTTAATAGTCATAATCTTGAGTCATAGAGACTCTATCTAGCTCCATAGAGGAGGGGAGAGCCACAACTTGTGGCAGTCTAAATTCGAACTCATGACCTCTCATATAAAGTAGGAGGTGGATACAACTAAACTAATAAGTCTTGGGTTTTTTTCACTGCATTTTGAAATGCAAAAACTTAGGGCCCGTTTGGTAACCCACATGTTTTGAGTTTTTTTGTTTTTGTTTCAACAATAACGAAAACAGGACGTAAAAACGTGTTTGGTAAAATTGTTTCCATTTTCCTTTTTTTATAAACGCTTTTAGATTTGATAAAAAAAGTACAAACACAAAAAAAGTGTTTTGCAAACATATTAAAACAGTTTTCAGTTTGAGAAAACACAGTACTTACAGAAGACTCCCCCATCGAATCCCGTCGAGCCCCAAAAATTTCTCAATTCTTAAAACCCTCAAACTCGGCACTCCAAAAATTTCTCAATTCTTAAAACCCTAAAACTCATATCAAAGCAGCAGAATCGTAGGTGAAATAGGCAGAGGCAGCAGCATCGCAGGAGAAATAGGCAGAGAAACATAAGTTAAAATCTCTTCTTCCCCATGAATTTCTTATTCCCTCCCACTCTGTTTATAGTCTTGGTTGATTGAAGTTTCATAGTCTTACAAGAACTCATCACTCAAGTTTCAAAAATGTTTGGCGTACTTTTAACATGAGGAGAGCTTTGGAATTAGCAGAAGATGTAGAACCCTATTCATTTGGTGCTTGATTTTCACATAACGTTTAAGCAGCTATTCTTCTTTGCCCTTTGTAAAGCAAACTTAATATGGGTTCATATTTCACTAACTGAATAAAGGTTCATATTTAATTCAAAAAGATTAGAAGCCCATGACTTGTGTAATTTACGTTTTTCCACCATTGTAGCTACATATAACAATTTCTTGAGAGTGTATCAAATATAAATGCAAACTCTTGACATGTTAATAGGAAAAAAAAAATTCTTTCTTGCTCAAACAGAATATGGATTTGAAGGGTGAAATTTTAAGAACTTCATAGTTATCCTTTTAATTTTGTGACATTAGTTGTTTTAAATATAATATTGATGCCCTTAATGATTTTTAGTGAAGGCCAGTAGATACAAATTAATAATGTAGTTAAATGCAAAATAGAAAGCCGCTCTATATCATAATTTTGATGTAAGAGTGATAAAAATGTCATTAATGTTTATTTTCTTATCACTACATAGATGGAGAGTGTAGGTCTTAGTGATGTCGGGGAGGAAGATGTTGTTGAGATTGCACCTTCCCAAAAAAAGGATTGTGGACCATGGTCTGAGAAGTCTCTCGCAACTTATATCGAGTTGATGTATGAAGAGGTCATAAAAAAGAATAGGCCTACAACGACTTTTTCAAAAGAAAGCTGGAAATTTATTAAAGAAAATATGTGTAGACAAACAGGTTATGCGTATACACATGACCAACTTAGAAACAAGTTTAATGGACTAAGGAGTGTTTATAAAGACTTCACAAAGTTGCTTAAAGAGACAGGAGTTAGTAGGGATCCAATTACTGGAAATGTACTTGCAGAGGAAGCTACTTGGAAGAAGCTTTATTCGGTGAGCTATCATGTTCATATTTTTGCATAATTTCACATAAATCAATTATTAAAATAATTTACTGTCTTTTATTTTTTTATTTTTTTCAAACATTATATAGGTTAACAAACATGCAAGGCAATTTAAAAAAAAAGGATGTCCTCACTATGACAAGTTAAGGACTATATATGGGGATACTTCGGCAACTGGAGAACATGCCCATCCATCAACTAAACTTCCATCTGATACTGAAGATGAAACAGAGGACCCTGCTTTTGATCCCAATGGTGAAGAAGAACTTGAAAACTCGATCATGCACACCTAAGAATAAAAGACATAGGAAGGAAAGTTATGGAGCTACTCTTACTAGTCTTTTGAGCTCTTACGTGGAGAGTTCCCAAAAACGGACAGATGCAATGACTCAAAGATTGCTCAACTTAACTCCGGGAGGATCATGTGAATCTTGCGGTGATAGTATTTGTGATTCAACAACTAATAAGTCTGATGAAGCTCGTAAACTCTTGAACGAATGCATAGAGGCTCTCAATAAATTGGATGACATTGATGGTCCAAGTTATGCTAAAGCTATGAAGTTATTTCATGAAAATCCAACTTGGAGAGAATCTATTATGCAGTTGCCAGACAATAGGAAGAGAGATTTAGTCATTAATCTTTGAGTATATGAGATTTGTCGTTTTGATTATTTTGAAAACTTTATTATGCTATTAACGTTTATGAGATTTAGTCACTATGCTTTTGTATGACTTTTTGCTGGATGATGGACTATGTTATTAACATTTTTTTGACTTGGTGATTTTTAATTCTATGATTAATATGAGAACAAGTTATTTTGAAATTAAGAAATATTTACATGGTGTATTGTCACAGGAATTTATTATGGATCCATTACCACTTCATTGGTATGATATCATTGAAGAATTAGAACAAATTGAAGAAGATGTTATGATGATGTTCTTGATGTTATTTTGCTTTGAAGAATATGAACGTCTCTATTTGCTGAAGACACCTTGTAGGAACTCAAAGATGTCAGGTCATGCATATGTGATGGAATTAATGAATGCAAATCCTACTCGATGTTATGATATGTTTCGGATGAAGCCTGATGTATTAATTACATTTAGCAATACTTTGATAGAGAAGTGTGGTTTAAAGCATTCTAGATATCTATCTGCATATGAACAAGTTGCAATATTCTTACACATAATAGCACATGGTATTACGAGTAGAGTTGCTGCAGAAAAATTTCAACATTCAGGAGAAACAATATCCAAGGTCTTTCATCGTGTTTTGAAAGCGATTTGTAAATTGGGAGTTGAGATTATTGCTCCTCCTAATTTTGACGAAGTTCCTCCAGAGATTCTACACAATCCCAAGTATTATCAATTCTTTAAGGTAAAGACAAATGCTTTAATACAAGTAATTTGAAACACATTAATGGTTATGGCTGAAGTTTTTACCATTGTTATAGGATTGTATCGGAGCAATTGATGGAACACACATAGAAGCATGTATACCAATTCCACAACAAATTCCTTATCGTGGTAAAAAAATTGAGCCTACCCAAAATGTGATTGCAGCATGTTCATTTGATTTGTGCTTCACCTTTGTAATGTGTGGTTGGGAAGGAACAGCAAATGATTCAAGAATTTTTTTTGAGTGCATTACTAATCCTGAAAATAAATTTCCAATGCCCGTTGGAGGTATTCTTTATATTAAACAAATAAATAGTTTTGTTTTTTCAATATTTTTTTCTTTTTAATATGTTAATTATTCGTATTCTTCTTTGACAGATAAGTATTATCTCGTAGATTCTGGATTCACAAACATGCCTGAATTTTTAGCACCAATTCATGGAGAAAGATATCACTTGAATGACTGGAGAAACAGTGGTCGAGTACCACAAGGACGAGAAGAACTATTTAACTACTATCATTCCTCGTTAAGAAATGGCATAGAGCGAAGTTTTGGAGTACTAAAAGAACGATTTACAATTCTGAGCAATATGCTTCCGTATCCAATGGAGACTCAGAAATATATACCAATTGCTTGTTGTACTATACACAACTTCATCCGCAAGCATTTTAAGAAGGATAAGTACTTTGACAATTATGCCAATGAAGACATGATTGTAGAAGACTCTAAATTTGACATTGACGCTAGTTCGCAAAATCCAATTGATATCAATATTTCTCGAGCTCATCTTCACCAAATGGGACGTGTAAGAGATGAGATTGTTGATCAAATATGGGCTACTTTTCGTGGCACATAATTTATAGGATGTTTTTCTGTTTTGACTGAAATTGCGACATTGAGATATTATTTATAGGATATTCATCTATGCTTTTGACTAGTTATATATTTTGATTGAAATTATGATATTGAGATACTATTTCTATGTTACTGATTTATGCTTTTGACTAGATATGTATTGTGTATGTATATATCAATATGTTAAGATAATGTAGTAACAGTTTCTTGAGAGATAAATAAATATAATAATAATAATAAAAGCAAAAACTTTAAATGTGTTAGCAAACATGTTTTCAAGTTTCTATTTTCAAATTTCTAAAAATTTGAAAAATTTACCAAACATGTTTTGTTTGTATTTTTTAACACAAAAAAAACAGAAACACTGTTTCCGTTTGCTTTTAAAAAAAAAAACAGAAATGATCATGGTTACCAAACGAGCCCTTAGGCTTTGTTTGTTTGTGTTTTCATTTTACGTTTTTTATTTCCATTTTCGTCTGAAAATGGAAATACACACTTTACACTATTTTTAACAGAAAATATTCTCATTTTCATTCTTATTTTAACGTTTACGATAAATTTCAATCATTTATCTAAAATTACATTTCACATCACTTATCTCACATTTTCTCTCTCAACCACCCATCACCATCCTCTCTTTCCTCTCTCATCAATATTCAACATCAAATTCAATATTATTCATCTAATCATTACTTTTCAATTATTTCACACATCACACTCACAAATTTCAACCATTTTAAAAAACACAACCAAACACACCTACTTTTTTCACTTTTCTCACACGAAAATCAAAAAATACGTTCTCCTATATATTTTAGAAAATAGCGGTTGAAAATGAAATGAAAACACATCCAAACAAAGCCTTAGCGTTTAGTCTTTATATTTCCTTTTCCATGTGAAGAGTTCATAAGAAAAAAGAAGTTTTGGGCCAATTTCTTGAATAGGGACTTGGCCATCTATTTTATGGGTTAATGAGCCATGGGTAATATAAGTCTCCCATTGGGTCCCAATTTGACCTACCCAAACTCAAAAAAGATAATGAAATTTAACAAATGTGAGCCCATAATGTTGTTTGAAAATGTAACACGATTTTAAGATACCCTTTTGGATACTTAATTAGAAGGAGCAAGGAGAAAACCTACTTAAAATTTGACCCATTTTTTTGCATAATTATTTATAGAATAATTTATTCTTTTTTATAATTAGTTATGATGAGAACTTGAATTTTCAATTTTATGAAAACGGGATTTTGACGCAAAAAGTCTAATCGAGATTATACAAAAGAGAGCTAACACTCATCTAAATTGTTTGGGGTCCAATCCAATCCAAGATTTTGTTTTCTTAACTGCAGAAAATAAACGGTCTCGTAAGATTACGAGATACTTCAATAGTTCAATTAAGAAGTTATATTTGTATATAAATAGTAAATAGTCTAAATATTGACTTTTATGAGTCATGACTTAAGGGAAAAGGATAACCTTTGGAGTGAATATTAATGTTAATAGGGTTGCCTTTGTTGTTCCCCGGCCCAGCATGGTTTTTGAATTTTGATACTTGATTCACAAATTTGACATTTTTGTTTTTATGATAATCAAAATGATTAGTTAGATAAAAGAGCATTTTTCAGACAAAAGAATGAACATTTTGAGGTGGTTGGACCAAGTCGTAAGTAACTTGTGATCCAGGCGCAACAAATGTTCGATACTTGCTGGAGTCACTTGGGGAGAGTTTCTCTTTGTGCGATCCGGCCCGATGAATTAAACTTCCCTGTCTAACCATTATACGTGAGCCACGTGACTTGTCAAGGCAAAGTAACCCAAATCAACATTTAATGGGCATAAACTCTTACAACATTTTCATTTTGAGGTTGTTTATAACTTCGTTCTTTCTGCCATTTGAACAAATTAAACAACACATAATTTCTGACAAAATCATGTGTTTCCTCCTGCTTTGACCAGTCTTGAGATTGACTCTTAAATCTTCAAATCTTTCATTAAACTAACTTAAACTTCCGAGTGAAGTTTTACTTTAATTTATCCACTCAATGATTTCTAAATTGAGATAGTAAAATCTTAATCAATCATGAATTATTATAATTATTATTGATTGATTGAAGTAGGGGAGAAGCAATATTGTCATATCATTCTTTAAAAATAATAAATAAAAGAGTGTTTGCGAACAATTCTATTAATGAGGAAATGATTAAAAGTGAAAAAGAACTAAAAGATATGAAAAAAAAATCAAAATTAAGGTAATGCTTGCAAACCTAGTGTAAAGTGGAAAAAATCTGAAGGAGAATGTTAGAAAGAAAATATAACGACTAAAAAGCAGCGTATTTTTGGAAATACAATTTGAAATAGAAAATGTTATATTAGCGAGACAAGTTTTTTGAGTTCAAATTCAAGTAAGAGCAGTTAAGCAATATTGAATTGTAATTCGGATAAATATATACAGGAGAGCTTTGATTTAATTACAAAATTACCAAAATAAGTGTGAGACACCTCTCTATCAACTTAGAGATTATAAGTTGATCGCATAATTTCAGAAAATTAAAAGCATAAATTTTGATTTCCAAACCATACATCATCAATATCTTCTTTTCTCTTTCTAAGAGTTGATAATCACTTAAAAATAGAGTTAGCAAACACTCCATAAATGTTGCTGGCTGTCACCTTGGTATGAATGATTTAGGTTTATAAAGTCGTGCAATAAGTTCATGTACGATATGATGATGACCAAGTCAAATTAATTCCATCTAAATTATTGTAGGAATAATGTTATAATTAAGTCTTGAACTTGTTTTTTGATAGCTTAATTGTTGCTTTGTCCGAATTATTTATCACAGTCATCATTAGCCCATTCCTCTAGACTTACCACCAAAAAATTCAATAAAATAATAAATTGGTACGAGTTAGAAATTAAATTCTATGTGAACTAGTCAACGTGTTAGCAATATAACAAGAAAGTAATTAAAAAAAAAGATGGAAAGACCTTAGGGTTGACGTGAATCACTTCATCATTTTCACAGCTAATTAAAAATATGTTATTGTATTCTTATATTGCCTCAAATACACCATTTTTGTACATATGATAATTGTTTATCCAATGGTAAGGGTTTGGCA
Source organism: Buddleja alternifolia (assembly GCA_019426215.1). Lineage (NCBI taxonomy): Eukaryota > Viridiplantae > Streptophyta > Magnoliopsida > Lamiales > Scrophulariaceae > Buddleja > Buddleja alternifolia. Next base: position 34,853,675 of record CM033397.1, on the reverse strand, counting down.
ACAAAATAAAAATGAAAATACAACACTTCAAAACCATTTACATTAGTTAGGTTAAGAAACTCGAATCTCTTTTGATCAATATGACAAAATGTTTTTATATACAATGAGTTAAAGAATTAGGTACATTGCATTTTATTATTTATTTGTTTTACTACATTTTTTTTTTAAATGATCAAATATATCATTCATATTACATCAAGCTGCTAATCAAATACAATCAGTGTCGGCAACAAAAATACTTAGAATCAAACAAAAAAACTATTATCAGTGTAGAGCCAATACCGATACACAAGTAACATATGGAAGTAGAACAACAAATTTCTAGAGTCTAGGGGTCTCAATCCTATACGACAAGATATTGTTAACTTATTTTATAACAATAGATAGTAGCGAAACCAACTTTACTGTATCTCAATTGATCGATCTCCCTATTCAGATCAAAGGATACACTACATAATATTGAACCTTCTCACAAGCAATGGCGATTATGGGTCTTTTTGAAGAACTTTCGCAAGACAAATACAATTGATTATTAATGGAATATGATCTATGCAAAGACTCATTATAAACAAATTACTGTGATTTAAATAGTAGCGTAACCAACTTTAGCATACGTCAATTGATCAATCTCCCAACTTAAATCAAAAGGTGCATGACATTATTTTATCGGACTGTCTCACAAACAATGACAATCATATGTCATTCGAAGAAGCTTTTACGAGATAATCACAATTTATTATACATGAATAACTGTCATTACTATCCAGCAAAGAAATTAACCGCATCTACTATAGTAATTTGTCACATATTCATACAAACAACACAAAATATTTGCAACAATACGCCATATAAATCAAATTAAAGCCAAAAGGTCACAAAAAGCATTTCTAACATGTAAATTGGCCTCTAGCTAGCGCACATGGTTTTGTTGCCATTCCAACTCCCACAACTGTAACCACGTTATAAACTATAATAAATACTATAGTATTACTATAATATTGAAAATTCCATAAAATTATTCAAGAATCAAGAATAAATTCATTTACAATTTTCCACTAAAATGATGCAATAAAATTCGCCATTAACATTTACAAAAGGTGACCCCTCATAGTCAAAATCATTGCCTTTTTTCTTTACCCTTCCAACTTTCCTCCAATTAGTAAATATGATCAGTTGGTTGACTCCACTCCGATTCGAACCCGGGACGACTCGGTGGTGACTCGCCCCACCCATTTTGCCATCTCCATCATTTCTCTTCGGGAGCCGGGTCACTTAGCTCATTGACTCGGTGAACCCCTCCCCCCCCCAAAAAAAATAATTTACGTAAAGAATTACAAATTACAAAAATAAAAATAAAAACAAATTACTCATCTCTACTAGCAAAAACCCACCTTTGAGATTTAACCAATTGGTGGTAATTCTATGTCAGATTAGGTCTAATGGTTTGAGTATATATTTTGTGCGTACTTCTTTCATACACAATATATATTACCGTGCAAGAGAGAAATACACTAACTCCATTGGACTTGATCTAGCATAAAAATTTTCCGACCATTTGCTGCATGAGAGAGCTAACTCAAGCGGGTCGGCCCGGTTCAAAATCCGAAGTATTTTTCATTTTTTTTCAATAAATGGACTTATCGGAAATTCCATGCAAAAGGGGCCGTGAATCGGCCCAAAACTCAAGGTTGCTTCTGATTCCGACGTGGCAGTATCTCTGAAAATCCTCAAAGCTCATGGACCGGGCCGGGTTATTGATATTAGACTCTGTTCGGGCCAAGTACCGTAAAATTTCCTCAAATAGAAACTCATCGCAAGGAATAGCTAACGGGCCGGAATTAGTAAACCCGTACTCTTCCTCGGCCTGGACCAATAGCTTCTTGAAAACCGGGTGGTTCAAGTAAGTAGTCCTGACCACGAACCGCTTGCACGTGGACCCCACGGTGACCGCCACGTGTCCAGCCGGTACGTCGGAGGGAGCATGACCCGCCGCCATGGCTGCCTTCTTGCGCCACCGCCGGAGCATCTGGCGGAGCCGGACAATGTGGCGGATTTTGCTGCAGGCTGACATTTTTGTAGAGAGTGATTAATATTTGTTGTTCGTTGTTTTGAGTTTGAGATTAAGGGGGGATTGAATGAGGGTGAGGGGAGGGGGGTTATATAGTGTTGTGGGGAAAGGGTGTGCCCTTGGTTTTGGTGATAATTACTAAATTGGGAAGACAGTTGGTGTTGGTTTGCTTTAAATTTTGTGTGTGATTGGATGATCTGCAAACCTTACAAATGGGAGAGTAATCAGTACCATTTTCGAGTACGGTAATAATTCACTCACGAAGTTTAGTTCTATTGGCGAAATTGAGACCCCAAAATATTAGAGATCTTGAGTTCTACTATCAGCACGGTAAGAATTCACTCACGAAGTTGAGAGATTTTGAGTTCTACTTTCACTAATAGAGTGTGGGGGTTTCTCTGTTTTATTAGTAGTTGTTAGCTTTTGTAAATTAGTATAAGTGTTATATGTTGCTTGATGATTCATATTCATTATGCAATAGATACATATCATCGATTATTTTTTAAAAAGATATGGTAATAATTCATTTAAGTGAAGATAATTTAAAATAAAAATTAGTCCAATTTTATTTTGATGGAACCTCATTCATGACATGGAGAGTGCAGTGATTAGGTCACGCTCAGTGGAGTACACATCAATCACGGATATTTTGTATTATAACTGATGGACATACATTGTATAGTTCAATATACGACAAATGCTCCTTATTTTATCTTATATATATATATCCATTGATTACTAAATTAAGGGAAAACTCGCCATAGATCGACTTACCCAGTGTACATCGTCAATCAAACAGACTCATCAATCACATTTTCAATGTAAATAACTCATGAATTAGTTGAATTCGATCAAACCTAGTCAATGGTAGACTTACAATATTATGATTCTAGGTTGACTAGATAGAGTTTTAAACGAGAAAAGTGGATGTTTTATGTTCTTTAATATATCATTCTAAAAATAGTAGTTGAAAATTAGTGACGAAATATATATCTATCCTTACCAGGTTAAGTCTCACTTGACCAATCATATTATAATTGTGATGACATATTTTGTGGTTAGACACTCTCAAAATATATATCGATGGAGTATATATATGGCAAGTGAATTGACTATACTTGGTTTGGGATAAAATTCCCCATAAAGAAAATAGATAAAATTTGAAAAGTGAGAGGAGAAAGGGCAACTTTTCTTTTTTGTATGAAAAGAGCAATTAATTGCTAAGCTCTTGTTTCATTGATTGTAATGGATGCCAAGATGCCATTTCAACCAAATAGTCAAACTTGCAAATATTTATAAAAATTTCTTCCAACTTTAACAACTAAATATCATTAACGAACCAAATAAACTAATCCTAAATGGCCAATAGTAAAACACCATTCCCAGGCTAGGTTAGCAACTCAATCTAACATCAATAAATTCAAAAGTAAAACAATGTTCAACCTAAATTTAGAATTTTTGAATCTAAGAAACTATTGTATCATTCTTTTGGATGGGCACCATTTAAGATATCCAAATAACCAAATCATTTATACATTACTACCCATATCGTACCTGTTACCCTAACATCTATCAATCCAAGAGTCGCTCACGCTTAAGAGTAAGGTTAGAGGGATTGTTTCGAGAGATGGGCTTGTGTATTAGTTGAGTTTGCTTCTATCGGGGCAATGTTTAGGAAATTAGGCTTTTTGGAGCAACCGACTTAACACGAGGTCGTTGGACAATTTATCTGGACCCAACTCCACTTCTGGCTCTTCCTATTCAACCTCTTATTTATCGAACAACCATATCAACTGGACATGACATTGAATCAGAAGAGTTCATAGAAATAAGGTCAACAGTCGCTGTTACTAACATTGCAGAACCACATTTCCCAAAAGTCTTCACTCTTAGCATGTCGGACGACTTACTTAACCAAGACTCTACTTTTCGCTCTCGAATCTGAAAAACTCTACTATAAAATGTTAACCATCCAAATTGTATAAGTTATTTTTCAAACTCACTAGATTATATTTAAAATAAATGGGTTAATTTGATTGGATTCGAGCAATATTTCTTGGGTAATTAATGCAAGAAAGTTGGCGCCGCAAGGTTGGGATGGACAGCAGCAAAAGCAGCCATAGTGGTGGTCGTGTGGGAGTGCTTTATAAACACACCAAGTCTATAAAATTCTAACTCCAAAAAACCCCAAAACCCTCCACATGCTAAGTTGGAAGGATTAATACTTTTATCAAATCCATTCTGTTCTCTATTGGTAGTTGGCTAAGGCTCTAAATAAAATAAAATAAAAAAGATGCTTTTTTATTTATTTATTTAATTGCCCTTGAAATAAAATAAAAGAAACACATAACTTTACATTTCAAATGTTTTCAACAATTTTTAATCTTTATCTAGCCATGAACCATGTGCAAGCCTGGCCCATCTATCCCTTTCTTTAAAGTTCCTTAGCTAGGAGCCAAAACTTGCCCCTTCTTAATCAATTTTTAATCCTTAATTTGGTACATCATCAAGCTTAATCATGATTGGTTTGGAGTATAATGTTCATTAGGGCTTTGACATGTGGCATTTGTTAGTATGAACTATGGACGTATGATATATGTACCCTCAATCTCAAATTTATTTTAATTAGTTTGACGTAAATAGATTTAAAAATCCAGGTATGAACAGATTTCGTCGAACTCAAATCAATCATATGTCATATATTTAATGTATACTCAGGAAAAATGACAAATTAATCAAAAGTCAAGTAGTTATAATTGCACTTTTCATGTGATTAGTTGAATGCGATCACTCGGAATAAAAATTTTCTAAGTAAATGTTGATTTGGATTATTTAGAGTAATGGGTGTTAACATTCGAAGGGCACTCATTGAATGGTCTAGAGGGGTGAGTAGGAAATCAAGGGCCCTAAATGCATGTTAAGCATAAGGGAAAATGCATCCCCCTAAGTGTGTATAATGGCTCTAAACTGTCCCACTTGTCAAGATTTAAGGATCACAATATTTATGAACATTGTTCAATGGCTTCATCAAATCTGAATATCCACATTATGATCAATTATTTGAAATAACATGGATAAATATTTGCATTAAGTCATCATATATTCTTGTTCCCTTGTTTTGTATCTTAACATTGATTTGGTGCTTTTGTTGCTATTTACTTACTAAAAGACACAAAATGCATTAAAAAGATTTGGGGAATATAATCTAGATAGGAATAATTATCGTTGGTTTATTACTTTTAAGTTGAAATTTTAGGTCATTACTTCTTGTAACTAGTATTTAAAGTTGATCATGAGTGAATAAATTATCCATCATGATCTTAGTTAATTGGATATATGTTATAATAGTTTCGTCAAGATCTTGAATAAGTTGTTCTAAGTTTGAACTTGGATAAGTCGGCTTACGTAGAAACTCAAACTATTGTTAGTTATACATCTAAACCACAATTTATGCGCAATTAATTGGACCCATTAGTTGTTTAATACAGGTCATATTTTGGGACCGATTCGACTTACAAACAAATATGATCCTTAATAAGTTTATAATTCGCCTGATTTATTGCCCATGTTTGCAATAAAATGCATTTTCATCTAATTAAGGTTCACTGTAATTATAATACTTTGGAATTTCTGTTTCAAATTGATGGTTGATCTGACATTCTATTATTTTTAATTGAATGTTATGTATGTAAAATATTATTTTAAAATATACATTTGTTATGAATTATATATATATAATAAATATACTAAATTAATATAATGATAAAACATCAAATTAAAATAGAATTTTTCTCAAGCGTACTTATATAGTGGCGAGTGTGGAATTTTAATGTAGTTATGGGGCAAGTATTTTATTAAAGGAAATAGGTCCTACTCCCCCATTGCATAAGAAGTTGATGACATGGCAGCAATCATACAGTTATCCGGGGCGCGTACTTCAACGAATACCGTTATCTCACGTCACACTCAGATGCTGACATGGCACCGTCTCGGGAGACTTCAAACACCCATTTGATCCCTGTTGGATACATATATATATATATATATATATAAATATGTATATTTGTGCATTTATTTACATTGCTATTATTATTTACAATGATTATAATGTAGTGCCCCACTTTTTACAATATAATTTCTTGATATATCCTTTAGTAACTATTTTCCATACATGTCAACTTTCATAATATATTTGTGTTGATAAATCCCGTAAGTAAATAATAAATATTTTGGATACGTCTCAATTTGCAATCTAAACCTATTTTCAGCAAATTTTTGTTTTAGCTTGTGTCTTACTTTTCTTATTAACATCACAGGGAGATATTTATGAAGTAGATTAGAACATGGAACACCAAATTAAAAGTTTGAAGCTGATATCTGAAATGAAATACGTAATGAAACTCCATATTAAAATCTTGAATTGATCAAAATTGACATCAAATTCTAATACTGGAGTCGCAAGTTCGACTCAGACTTACCCTAACATACACATTCAAAAGAAGAAAAAGATAAATCTAATTTACACACTTTAAAGAAGAAAAAGATAAACCAGAAAAAAGGGTAACAACACAGTGAGCTTGACAAAACTTATGACATGTCCCGTACTAATTTTCCCGGCCTCAAAGTCAAAACTCATCTATCGAGCATCAAATGACGATACTTGACCTGACTTCTAATCCTATTTAGTTAATCTGGTCTCATTCCAATTGCGACGAGTTCGAGTGACATTAATTTCACTCGGATTCATTACCATCTCAAAAAAAAAAGGGGTTCGAAATATAAAGTTAGCATGCCAAGTTGGACTGGTGAATTAAATTTACCAAAAATAATCATCCTATTGTAATTTAAAGATATTCTATTTGTGGTGGGTCCATTGAAAACAGTTGGCTAGAAAAGCCTTTGGGGGTTGAGAAAAAATGTCCAGGTTCGAAGTGTGCTTAGTTGTACCGACTGCTCTTACGGGCCCACCGGCCCGACTCATCTTTGTACGGCCCGTTTTAACTTTCATTATTATTTTATTCATTATAAATACAATATTTATTATAAATACAATTAATCCATGGGTAAATTAGTTAAAACCACTGGCATGTGGCATCTTACTACAAAAAGTTTTTGTACTAAAGTACGGTTAACTAACCACGGTTTCTCACGCATAGAATATATATTATTTGGCACACTGTTTTTTATTTTTATATTTTAAAAAAGGGATTTGTTTTGGAGTTTGAAAACCAACATAAATTATTACAACAAAATGTGAATATGAGATTACTAAAATCATTTTTTATCATAAGTTCATAAACCATATCGAGCTCATTCACTTGTTAGACATATATATATATATATATATATATATATAGACACACACACACTTTAAAAACATGATAACTCATCTATTTGCACGGTGATCATACCCCTCAAAACAAAAAAAAATTTAAGCAATAAAGAGTGAAAGATAACACAAAATACAAGTTGGTTTAATCATCCCGCGCATATGTGTGATAAGTGTTATCAATTTCTCCCACCAACCCTCGTGCGATGAGGTCCCTTCCTAGATTGATCTTATAATTTCGGACAATTCGTCCGTACATAGATACAAGTAAGGTCGTGCTCTGATACAATTGAAGTATTCTTTGAGGAAAAACACTCTACTACGATGCACGTGAGTGTTTTTTAATTTTTTTTACCATAAATTTAACTAGTTTGAGAAAAATATTTAATTTGTGATTTCTTATAAAATAGTGACCAACAAAAATTTCGGTTGGTAGCATAATCATAATGTTTATGTTATTACTTCCTATTAAAATGTTATAGTAATTTACTTTTAAATTTTTATATCACTATAATATCTCTTGAAAACATATTACAAACTATAATAGTAATTTTTTTTTGAAAAATACATGCATAATTTTATGACTAACACTTCATTTTCAATTTTTTGTTTCTATAGAAGTGTTCAAAAAAATATAATAAGAATCGACTTATTCTAATGATTCTAAACGAAACAATAGTCATTCGTGCACATACATGATATATATAACTAAATATGATTACTTTAATTAATTAGGAGTGCTAAGATGACGTGTGTTCCCTTAATCACAATTTTAATGAAAAATTAACCTAGCTAATTTGAGCTAATACGTGCACTTTGGAATCTCTTTATCCTATATTTTCACTTTGGCTTTTTCATAACGAGGTTCGATTAAGGCCGACCATCTCAGTGTTTTTAATTCTTGATTACGTACATTAACTTAATATATATATATATCATTAGATAAAAAGGGTTTATTCTCTGAGTTGTGATTAGAAATTATTAATCCATGCAATTTTGGAACTATGTAAAGAGGATTTAATTAGAGGCTGTGTTCTCCAATTTTTATTGTATAATTAATTATCCTAATGTTTTATCCAATTTCCATAATCTTATGGGATAAATTAATTAATTAAACAAGATTAAGGTAGAGATTATGCAGACAACATATGAACGTGAAGTACTAAGTCTTGCTGTTTTATCCTTAATTTGACTTATCAAAGATTGTCACGTGAATTATTCATCATCAGTTACATATGATTAAGATTAAAATTCTAATTTCTTTGTTTTTTTCTAGACAATGATCGTACAATTTGAGTCATGTTCATTGAATATATCGACCTATATATCAGTAATGACGTAATAAATTCAACTTAATAATTCCACATAATAATAGCTTATATGTATAATCACATGCAATTAGAATTTAAATAGATCGAGAACTTTCAGATTAAATGTACCTTAATTATTTTCTGATTGCCGGATTTTATGGTTAACTTGACAGTGACAAGAAATGAAAACAAGTTTTTTTTTTCTCGACACATTTCGTACATAAGTAATTTCTTAAAAGTACTAGAAATTTGTTTTGTCTTGAACGGAAGTATTTGCTTCATGATAATCTCTCTCCCCCCAAACCTTAGCGATTTTACTTTTCTTCTCTTCTTCTCCGTCGATAATGAGAATATTTCTCTTCTCTTCTTCTCCGTCGATAAAGGGAAGCAGTCTCCTCCATCATTACTGATGCCACTAGGGACGGAGGGTGGGGGACTGTGGAAGGGGCGCTCCCCCCCCCCCCCCCCCCCTCCCTCAATTTTGAAAAATTACTTTTTTACCTTACAAAATTTTTTATATTTGAATTTTGCCCCGCTCAAAATTGAAAAATATCACGCTTTCGCCTTTTTTTTTTTAGTTCGCCCCCCCAACCCAAAATCTTGGCTTTAACAAAAGAGATATAAGAGTATAAAGTATGTCAAAAATTGTAATTGAACCTAATTTTTTATTATATTTTCCCCAATAAATATAGTGTACCGTACTGTACCGCGGGGGGCTTCCCCCTTCAATCCTTCGTCTATTTGACAATATATATATATATATATATATATATACATCTATATCACAACAATCTCGCCCCCCTCCCCCTTCAATAAAATTCCTGGCTCCGTCCCTGGTTGCCACCATCATCGTCGGCAGACTGGTTAGAGTACCCTCCTTCAAGTTGTACATTTCACCTTCAAATATGACAAGACAGATGAATCTGACGAGATGAATACGAGTGATATATTAAATGTTATATAATTATTTTTCGTATTTAGTTTAGTATTTTGTTTTCTTTATCAAATGAGAATTTGTTTTCTCTCGAATGAGAGTTTCGTCTATCTTGAATAAGAGCGTGGTCTTTTGCAGAAGAGTTTTCTTGTGCTCATTTGTTATTTCTTGAGATTTGTTATCTTGAAGAAATTTGATATGTGGTGCTTCAATTGTTCTTAACTACATCGTTAGAGACAGTTTAAGCTGTATTATTTTTAACGTTGTAATTTTTTTATTAAATAAATAAAATAACCATTTTTTCTTTTTTAAAAAAAGGAAAAAATATTTGCTTCATGATTTGAATCTAATTTAGATATTTTATATAATGTGTCTAATTTAGTAATTTTATCAACCAACTAGAAAAATTGAAAAAAAAAGAAGAGGAAATGCCAGCAAATTAATTTTGTTTGTTAGCATTTAAGACGTAATTAAGATATAATGGTGTTTGGTGCACAGGAGACGTGTCTCGAAATCACATCATAATCAGTCCTTAATATTCGTACTATTAGAGATGGCACTTATGTTAATTATTAATGGATGAATTATCAGAAACAGAAGCTTAATTGATTTTATAAGCTAATCTATAGCTGTAATTTTTGATTAAAATAATCCGTATACGCAGAGTCTTGCATATTATCTGAAATTATGAAAATATTGAAGAGGTACTATATATATATATACCCAACACGCAACTTATCCTTAAAAAATAATCATTTTTTAATGGACTGCCATATCTTTCAATTCGATATTTCATCACATATTTCACGTATACGCAACAAACACTATGGCAATTGACCTCATAAATTCCAAGAGAAAAAGAACTAGATTAATATTAGAAAAGTATTTTTCTTATATAGCTCAATTTATTTAAACATTATTGTCTGATCTTAATAACAATTCTTATAACTCTTAATCACGTGAAGTCATCACTGAAGGGGAAAACCATGTCATAAAATAGTAACAACATTTTCTGTCATTTAATAAATTGTCACTAATATTCTCTTTGCGTAGGTTGTCTAGCAATAAAGATCATAATTAAGTTAAAACCATAATTTCATATTTATTAACAAATACAAGCTGAAACATCGAATTGAAGCATAGTGACCGAGAACTATTTAATCATATACAAAGATAAAACTTAGCCCTTTATTTTCCTCACTAAATGTTAAAAGCTACAAAATTGCAGAATTTACCCTTGCTCATTCAAAAAAATAAAATAAAGCACAAAATATACAAATTTTACAGCCAATATTATTCCATTAAACCCTATTCTTTATTCTGTATATATATGAACCCTACCTCAGCAAAAGCCTTAAAATCCAACCAAAAAAAGTTGAAGACAGTACAGATGGAGATGCAATGAGTACGTACTATATATTTTTATACACCATATATAACAAATTGCAACACAATTGTAATCCTACGAACATTGATGTGCAAAGCTTTCCAAATTTAATGTTTTTTTTCCATTGTCCTAAGTATAAAATTAGTGAACATCTTATCTTAATTATTATTATAAAATGTGAACTGCACGCTTGAACCGAAAGCTTCCAATTTGTTTCCAGCTTTTCAGACTATCTGTTTGGGGTCGGTGGCCAGAATCTAATATCCACCACACTACCCCTTTCAGTTGGCTAAACAACATTCTTGCCTTATGTATTCCATTTTATATATATATGTATGTATGTGTGTATTATAACAAGCAACTTACAACTATAATTGTGTGAAGGTAATTGTTTTTGTGTTACATAATGCTTAATAGTTTGAATTTTTTTATAGGGTTCTAAATTTGAGATGCTACTATTTTGTTTTTGTGTTTGCTGTTTTGGACATTTGTGGATAGAATCATCCTTTGACTCGAGAAAACGTAATTGACTAAGTACAGATTGCACCAGACTCATGGCATTGGCGTGTATGAGGGCGCAATCACCTCAAGCACACTATCACCTAAGATGGTGTTTTTGTTGCTAAGTGTATATGAAAATAAAGTTGTGTATCATGCTATCAACTATAACTTTTAGGACGGTATTAAGCGATTAATCCTAACAATTGGTATCAGAGCGAGGTAACATGTTCGAATCTCCCAAGTTGATGATCGTGGATGATTGTTGGCATCTATTATCGGTATCACCCTTTGACTGGGAAAAACATAACTAGCAGAAGACTAACTGCTCGATTCATGAACCTTATGGAAATAGTCCACCCCATCATCGCCTAGGACAGTACTTTGCACTACCAACTATATATGAGAATAAAGCGACATATTTGCTTGTTATAGCTTTTTAGCATAGTTATATATTACATATGAAAAAGACATGCCACTCTAAAAAAATTGATGATGAAGCACAATTCAAGTGGTCTCCGGTCTCCTAAAATGGTGAAGTATAAATACTCATAAAAAATTGGATTACGTACTCGATTTAAGGGTTTTAACTTACTTGAGATTGTGAACTTTTACGCTATATCTTAAGGTTATCAATGTAAAGAATATTCAAATTTAGGAATTCAAAATATGATTACAACTTACATATCTATCGGGAAAATTACAAAATTGGTACTTTAAGTTGGCCTACATATTTTTTTGGTACAATAAATTGGCCAGGTAGCAATTTGAGTACACTAACTTGAAAAAATTCACAATTTTGGTACAAATTGGTCAGAAAATTTTGAATTTGGCCGGAAAATGTCATTTGGCGGGAAAATTGACTTGAATTTGGGGCTTTTGCTGAAATGGAGGGAAAATTACCTTCAATTTGGGGATTTTCGCTGAAATAGAGGGAAAATTACCTTCAACAGGGGATTTTTTCATATGGGAACGGAAATTAACCTTTATTTGTGGATTTAACTCAAATACTTTCAAATTTTTTTTAATTTACTTGAATTTTTGGAATTTTCAATTCAAATATTTGTTTATCTATGTAATTTTTTTATTTATCATACATAAAATTTGTATAATTAATATATCTTAAAATAATTTAAAGTAAAAAATTATAATATTATATGCATAAATTCAAACTAAATTATTCTTTTACTTAGTATCCAAAATCTCAAACTATTTTTTAAAAACAATCAATTTTTTTCTTTCTTTGTTTATATTTTTTTAATTTTTTTATTCCTATTATTTGCTGATTTTTTAAAATTGTTTATGATTTTTTTTAGTTTTTATTTAATTATTTTTTGTCAATGAAAATCTTATACCACTATTAAAATATGTTTTACTTCAATGTAAAAATTAGTTTGAGATATAATTCTAATATTTTTTACTTTTTAAAAAGATTTTAATATTTTTTATATTTTTCTTATATTTTATGAATTTTCATTAGTTTCCAAAACAATTCGATTCTGTTTTTTAATATAATTTTACTTTTTCAATTTTTTTTTTTCAGAATTTCAGAATTTTTTGTTTTTAAATTGGTAAAATTGGTACTTCTCCAAAATAATTTTAGATTTTTTTTTAAATTGGAAAAATTGGTATTCCAAATTGGCATGTACATTTTTTAGATAAATACCATTTTTTTCCATTGACGAAATAAATAAATTAAAAACTCAAAAAATAAAAATGTAAAAACTATAAAACATTCTGAATGTTTTTTCAAAAAAAAAAATCAGAAAAATAAAAATAAAATTAGAAAACAGAATCCATTTTTTTTTTGGAAACTTATAAAAATTAAGAAAATATAAGAATAAAAAACTACTAAAATATTTTTAAAAAACTAGAAAATATTAGTAATTACATCTCAAACTAATTTTTAAATTTAAGTAAAATAAATTTTAATGGTGGCAAAAGATTTCCATTGACCAAAAATAAATTAATTAAAAACTAAAAAAATGTAAGAACGTAAAACCATAAAAAACTCAAAAATCGTAAATAATCAAAACAGTTTTGAAAAAATTAGCAAGTGATACGAAATAATAAAAAGATTAGAAAATGAAAACGAAGAAAGAAAAAAATAATTACTTTTATAAAAAAAATAGGAGTATACAAATGGTAAGTAAAAAAATAATTTAGTTTGAATTTAGTCATATAATATTATAATTTTTTGCTTTAAATTATTTTATAGATATATTAATTACATAATATTTTTATAATAAATAAAATAACTAAGATAAAGAAATATTTGAATTGAAACTTCCAAAAATTTAAATAAATTGAAAGTATTTGAGTTAAATTCCCAAATTAAAGGTCAATTTTCCTTCCATATGCAAAAATCTCAAATTGAAGGTAATTTTCCCTCCATTTCAACAAAATCCCCAAATTCAAGTCAATTTTCCCGCCAAATTCAAAATTTTCCGACTATTTTGTACCAAAATTATGAATTTTTTCAAGTTAATGTACTCAAATTGCTACCCGACCAACTTATTGTACCAAAAAAATGTGTAGGCCAACTCAGAGTACCAATTTTGCAACTTTCCCCATATCTATCCTTACAAAGTTTATAGGTGAGTGAAAATCAAATAGGTATTGCTCTATATAAATGAAAGTTTTACAAACCTTAGGAATCCTATAGCTACAAAGATTGGGCATATTGATAAAGGCAAGAGAAGCATAAAATTGTATGTGGGGTGGAGGAATGGGTGAAAATTGTATTATGAGAATTGAGGATTGAAATTTGATAGCTTATTCCCAAGAAATCAGTACAATCTCAACGTCCATTACTTACTTCCATACCTTCCATCAATTCTTGGAGCCAATCAATCTTCTGCCACCCAATTCATTCAGTCATACACATCGCCCCCCTCCAATCATATGAAAGGAATACTTTTACGTTTATATGTATGAATAAAAAAGTACCCGAAATGTAACAAGCCCCGGAATGTGATTATAGGAGTTTTCATGTTATTTTAGATTGAATCATAATTACTGTTCAGACGTCAATTTTATTACCAAGTTACACCAAATTTCCAACCACTTACAAATCAAGGTAAATTGATTCACGAATTATCATAACAAGATGAAATGAAGCGTTACCGACATATCATAAGTAATAAGTCAGACTAATAAACGTTAATGTTATTACAATAGAAGACGGGTAATTCTATACCAGTCTCATCCCGTTGGTTCTGGTGCCTTAAACATCACATATTTATGTTGGTGTGGGTGGTAAAAACATAGGTGGTGGGTGATACAAACCACCCGTCCCAACCCAAATGTGTGGTGTTTAATACATTAGGACCAATGAAACGAGTCCATCATAGAATTTTCCATAGAAGACTACTAAATAATGTGATTATGATGTAAGTCATGTCAATCATCACTATGATTATCATATTTTATCGTTACTCACAATAATGAACACGTCTCCAATTGCATTACGAAACATAGAGAGTGATTGGCTAAGCTTTATTCAAAACATTTTATAAACTCTTATATTCTATAAAATGTTTAAAGAGTTTATAAGATGTTAAATCTCATTTTAAAAATAAATTCTCAAGTGCTTGGATAAAATAAATTAATGTCTGAGCTTCTAAACTATTTTTTAATCTTATGAATTTTTTGCGTATATGCCCATTTGGTATTCGCAAAATTTACTAAACTTTGGAAGTCAAATATAATGCTAATTAAATATTATATTTTGAAGTTGATGTTTTTTCACATAACAATAATTGTGTGCGCGTGTGAAAAAGTTAGTGTGTGTATAAATGTGTGCGAAGTGCGTGTCAAATATGTCCTTTGTGTTTAATTGTGTGGATGTAAATATGTGTTGTGGGCATATGATTTATTAAGAAATAAGACGGGATGTTAAAAAATAACTTGAGAATTCCTAATTTATTTTTTTAGGAGCTTATACGCTCTCAACATTTTATTTTGGGAGCTTATAAGTTCTTTTTAAAAAAAATTATCCAAACATTTTTAGAGAACTTATAAGCTTCTAAACATCTTAAAAAATATTTTGAAGAGTTTGTAAATTCACCCAAACATCTTCGTCACAGCAGTGAAAGAATTATTATTGTTTCAAAGCATCGTATAACCATGAACTATCACAATTTTACGTGTTAATGGAGATGTTTTTGACATTATAATAGCAGTTAACGAGGCTAACCTAGGGCTAGAACTTTAACCAAACAAGAAAATGGTGAAGACTTTTTTATTTTCCTCTGAGGCAAAGCTTTAGCATGATTAGTGGGGGAGACAATTATACATAGCTAATTATAATATTTGATGTACTTTCAAGGAACCCTTTGACGTGATTAGGAGGCACAATGATGTACTTAACGACTTATATTCGGGCACTACGATTATAGCTGGTGAGATGTTGACGACTTAATCAGTAGTCTTAATCCTAATAATTCCATTTAGATTATGAAGTCACTAGCGGAACCCGTCACGGGATAATGATTATGTAGATAGAATTATATAATACACAAGGTATTAAATTTCGATATCGGTATCGATATCGGGTAGTAAATTTACGAAAATTTCATCGGGAATATTCAAAATTTCAATATCGATTTTAAAGAAATCATGGATATTTATAGAAATATTTGGAAATTTGCAACGAAACTTTGTATAACTTTAAATATCATAATTACGCATTTTTTACATATATAATATTGTATATATAATGTATGTATAGTGAATTTTGTTAAGTAGTATGATTATAATCTGTGGCGAAAAATATAAAATAAATATGATTTGAGAGTAAAGTAATAATCAAATATCCTAGGAACTTCATTAACACAAAAGACCACAATTTTAATACAAATCATCATTTAAAATCACATTGAGTTTTTTGGAGGATCGAAATCACTATCATTGGTCTTTCTTCTCCCTTCACTTTCGTACTGCATGTATAACTTATTAGTCAAATGTTGACAGTATTCATCTCATCACATTGAATGTTAGTATTACTGCATATAATGATGGTAATATCCTTCTGATATTGTATTCTGCTGAACCACAGCGGGCACAATATATTCGACAATATTCATCCCATAAATATATTCTTTGAAAAAAATCTAATGTGAATTAGTGAGTACATGACTTATTTGCACAAAAATTGACATAAAGATCACACTTTCCAAAATGAATGTATAGTACACGTAGTAGGGGCAAAAATACAAATTTTTGAAATTTTTCAGTATGGTCGACATTTCGGGATATTTCAGGATATTTCGAGAATTTCGGGAATTTCGGGAAATTTCGTTAAATATTTGACAAAGTATTTTTTATTAAGAATTCAAGATTTCGGGAAATATAGAAAATATTGGTAAATATCGAAAATATCGGGAAATTTCAATAGATATTCTACAAAATTGGATCGAAGGTGAGATTTCGCTTCGAGACCCCCGAAAATCCGAAATTTTGGTCGAAATTTCGAGGTATCGGAGGATATTTAAGACCATGATAATACATAATTGGTTCTTTATAAATAAAAATATTCAAATATGTATAATTTATAATATGTAAAATTAAAAGTTTTTTATTTTTTTTAGAATTTAAGAGGAAAGGGGATATTCTACATATCTAGCCTAACAAATCCGGGATTCATGGACCCAATTCAATTCAGTGGGTTTTTTCATTCACATTTTTTTCCACGATATGACAATAAACACTCCAGCTTATCTAACGTCAAAATGGAATCTATTCCAAACATATATGCCATGGTTCCTTACTTCGACAGAGTACAAATATCTAAATTTGATATTTTTAGGTACTTTTTCAGACCTATTGCCGATACTAAGTAGCAGTAAAAAATTTGTAGTAGGACCTCGACCCGCCTACTCGGGTCTTGGTTGATATTTATAATCTTGAGTTATAAAGACTCTGACTAGCTCCACAAAAGAGGAAAGAGCCACAACTTATGTCAGCATAGATTCGAACCTAGGACCTCTCACATAAAGTAGGAGGTGAACATTATCGAAAAATTTATTTATATGAGTATTAATCATATCATTTTAGTTCAAGATATTAAACATTGGTAGACTGAATAAAACCAATATTAAAAAAATAAAATGATTGATAATTATCATTAATAAGAAAAATAAATACTGAAAAGTTCGTTTTTCATTTGAATTTAAACTATATTGGTAACTACCTTATCTTGAATTTTGAAATTTGAATATAGATAAATATTACTAATTATATTTATTCAAAAAAATACAAATTGAATTACTTATGTGACAAAATTGACTCCAATTAGTTCATCCACATATGCGTTTGCTTAAATGGCCTCAAATGTTGTATTTTAGGCCTGTTTACAAAAACTTATGTTTTTAAACAAGTGCTGAATTTTAGAAAAAGTTGTAAAAATGTCTAAAAGTTTAAGTTTGATTTGTTTGCAAAATTTGCCAAAAAGCAAAAGAAATAGAATACACTGGTGGAAGTACTTAAGGATATGCTTTTAATTTTTGGTAAATTAAACATTAATATATGCAAAAGAAATGGAAGACACTGGTGTTTAATTGAAAAATAAAAGGATTTACAGTTTTTTTCTAGAGAAACAGAATCATAAGCAATGAAACTAAACAGCAAAAAACTAATTAAATCCAAAAAAAAACTCAAAAGTGCTTTTTTTCCAATTTTTGGAAACAGGCCTTTTATTACATATAGATTAGTTGAAGCAAATGATTGGTTTATGCAATCTTTGCCTTTCGTAGTTGGTGATAATGATTATACGAGACTCATTAATGTTTCTTAATTAAAATCGACTAACAATTCAAAAATCCAAGTCTCCTAAAAAGACAATAAAAATTCATCTCAATCAACTGTAAATCTTTCAATCATAAGCTGCCAATATAAATTTATTCAGAAAACACTTATCATAACATTAATATATCCAAAGATCCATTGAAAACCCTTTATTTTTCAATTAAACAGAAGAAAGAGAGGGTGTAGAAGTAGGTCAAATTATTTATAATTATATGAAAGAAAGGTAAACCAACCAAATATTCCAAGCAAACCACTACTCTTTCTCAAAATTCAATTCAAATAGTTGGAAAATAATATAATTCCATTTTATATATATATATATATATATATATTTAAGGAAAGTGAGCATGTTATGAGTCCTGATTATACGGGGGGAAATATTGTCACAACTTTCTCTCTGTATTCTTTTGATTATAATATCCCAACCCGCACATGGGAGGAAGATGCAACTCTGACCATCATTTACCAACCTCAAATCTCCCTCTCCATTATATATATATATATATATATATATATATATATTATTTTTCTGTGAGAGCTTTCATTTTCATTTGGATTTCATAGGTGGAGCCAATAAAGGAATATTTGACTTGTTTATGAAAACAGCACCATACCTATATATGTCGATGATGATCCCACTTAGATATGTGGATCAGCTGTCATAAATTCTCACACACAAAGATTGATGAAATATAAAGATGTTCTTATGCCAATCATAAGAGCGCATGCATGACTAGAATGGAATGTTTATGATCATACCCCATGTTCCATACATTTAACTAAACCAACACCAAATGCTCCTATCTGAATTTATAACATCTTGAAAAGAAAAGAAAAATGTATTCGGGATCTGTCTGATGTACAAGTTCGACAATACATTGTACGTGCGATTTCGAAATATAATTTCATTACTAACCTCTTGTCTTGTCCCTCTGGTAGACCCGAGAAATGCTGCAAGCTGGAGATGAAAAAGATATATAGTTCAGCAAAAGCCAAAAGCAACTGCGACATCCCCACTAATGGATCTAAATATTTCCACATTCAATGTTTTGGATTATGTGTAACCAAAATTTATCAGACACTTCACTTTCACAAATCCCTTTAGCTAAGTCTTATACGAGAAAACTAGGGAGTTATACTATTCAGACGTATTCTTTTGAGAAATATTTATAGTATAGCATAAGCCTAATTGTCTGATGAATGCGACTTAGCTGCAATTTAGACAGAATTAAACAAAAATTCAGTCCTATAAAGGATGTAATGAGTTCATGTAATAGGAAGAAGGATCACTTATTGCAGCATTATTTGGAACAACAATGGTTAATTACAAAGCCAATCACTAATCTCAACTAGAGCCCTTTGATATAATATGATATAGCGGTTAAATAGCAACGAGAACAATCAATTTATTTCGTACACTTTATGCCATGTCCAATCGTATGAAGGGTCAAAAATGATTCACCCAGGGAATGGCCAAGCTTAAGGAGGTGTGTCTCTTTCCTTTGATCGGGATATTTAAAAATCTGTTGTGGCAGAAAATATATACTTGTATGGTTAAGATGTCAAACGGCAAAATGGGCCTTAAGATAAGTGCTTGTAAACAATTTTTTGAAAAATCAATTTGGCCATAAAAAGAGTTAAATGGGCTATTGAAGGTGAAAGCAGGCTTCAACGGTGCACGAAAAATGTGGATCCAAATATTCAATCAGAACGCATGAAAATGTCTGAAACTTAGAATGCATATGACCAAAACCCATCCTTCGAACTAGGACACATACTTTGTGTTAAACCAAATTGATTAAAGAAACATGATCCAAATCCTTTATCATAGCAGATCAGAAAAGGGCAGGCCCACTGAATAAACCCTTTTAAGACAGTCCAGAAAAGTGTACTTTACAAGAATTTCAATAATCACAGGATTTATCATTGAATCATCACACGCAAATTACCACCCAAAAAGTAAGAAAAAGGAATCATTATATGTAGAGTTAATTAGTAAAATAACTAAACACTAGAAGCTTTCGGGTAAGTGACATCCAATTCAAGTTAATTTTATGCCTCAATCGACTCTAATAAATATCATTACAAAATGCATAGAATGAAAGGAAATAACAAAAAAAAATGGAACTGCATGAAAAAAAATATTATTATTTAAAAAAATAGTAGTTAAGAAGTGAGCAAGAGATGATGAGACTCATGAACAAGCTTCAGAAGAAGAAATACTTACAGAATCTTGCGTCTTGAAAATGCGTGATGCATGCTAACAACTCAACCTTCGAGTATGCTCTTTTCTCCTTTTTCTTAGCTTCTAAACCTGCTCACAATTTTTCGATGAAAACATTTCCAACTGATCGTCAATCTATTCTCTGGTTTTCATCTTCTCTCTCTCCACTTTGCTTCTTTTCTGCAGCATCATTTGAAGAATGGAAATTATCCAGTACATTGGTGAAACGCAAATTCTTAATAAACTCTAGATGAAGTTCATATCATTGGCAGAAAGTACAGACCAGAACCTATCAGCTTGAGACCCAACCACCAAGCACATGTATGATCGGCAACCAAAGATCCTGATACATGAAGTATCTCGTCATCAAAGCTGTAAAGTGAACGCAGATGAGTATATTCACAAAGGATAAGAGATTACCACAAAATAAAATCAAATGAATGATTTCAACATTTCTCGTCTCTTTTTCAGAGGAAGGCAGAGAATGCGAAAGCCTAGGACTGAACAGAGTCAAGTAAGTGCATTTAGTAGGAAATCTGATGAACAATTTCAGCACTTCTTTCACTTTTTCTCAATGACTGAATCACAAGCACTTGGATTGCTGATGAAAGAGAAGCATTCTCTACATTAATCTCAACCACACACAGGATCTTCCCTCAACCTTTATCCAACGCTTTTCTGAACGTTATGGAGAAACTCCAATTGAGTTATGCTATGGAAAGTTCCATTAAAGATTGCTACTCATTCTCCATGAGTAGCTGCGCTCTTACAATAAGAAGTGTATTTAGTTGACTCAATCTCTCAACTGAATTATCGTGAGTTAGTATTACGAAAAAATTATGAATCGGTGATTAGCTAATGCATATGGGAATTTAGCCTGTGCAAGGTTCAACACAGATGCTCTCTGTAAATTTCCCAAGCACTTGCAAATTATTAAGCAGTGACACTTTTTGGAATTGCAATTCCATAACAATTTACTCCAATATAAAGCTGCAGAAAATCAGCCCATGAAGTAACTCTATAACCGTAATGAATCTACGGAGATATATAAGGTCTTTCCTTGGACAACAGTTATTTTAATTAGAGAACAGTATTCCAACCTTGCAGTACTAGGCAAAATATTTTGAAGCACCATAAATAGTGCCAATCGATACTTGGTCAAACCTAATTCTGCTCCTAAATTTGATGGAGAAAGACATATAGCCTAGAAGAGTGGGACTTAGACATCCTTCAGACAAAGAATCTTCAAATAAGTTCATTTATCAGTAGGCTCTAAACGATATTCCTTTCCACATTTCCACAGCAGAATGAGCATACACAAACACTGGTTAAAGAATTCTCAAACTAAATGGTACCTCATGCATCATCTTTCAAGACAAGACATTTACGAATTTATGCTTGAATTTTCAACGAAAGTGGAGTTATTTTCACCACCTCTCCGCTGTCCGAATAAAATAACTACACAATAAAACTCCTCCACTTAACATTTGCCATCTCTTTTCAATAGTTTTCAAAGCATCTCATCCAAAAATAATAAAATCTTGAAAGATTGCATAAAAAAAAAAACCAGCTGAATTACCTAAAATCGTGTCCTGCATCGGATTGAAAAGCAACAATTTAGCTTTCAATTTCACGCCAAATTATGAACGAAGTCATGATACAATTACCAAAAGAAAGGCAATCTATACGGAAACCACTCTATTTTCCAAAAGATAAAAACAATACTAGTTTATATCAAAACTTTTCATTACCACAAATATATATATATATATAAATATCAAAACTTACGTGAAGAGCAAAGAGCTAAGCTCTGGAAGAAAAATGGCGTCGTTAGCGCAATTAGCGATGGATGGGTGTAAATACAGTACTAGATTTGTTTCACATTCTTTCAGTTCCTCCATTAATTTTGAAATTAACTGAAATTTCGAGTTTTTCTACTGTTAATTGTTCTCGATTCGAGGTGGTTAGGGTTTTAGGATTCGAAATCGAAAACCCCCAATTTTGATCATTTTGAATGCTACTGAGTTGGGCTGAAAATAAGTGGAGGTTTCATTTTGAGCTCAAGCCCAAAAAAAAAAGTTGAAATTTTGGGTCAATAAATATTTTGGGCTGACAATGAATTCAAAAGAATATATTTTAGTGTACCATGCTCAACATCTTTATCTATTCCTCTCAAAGTCCATCTAAAGATGCATTAAAACATACTGAATCAACCCAACTTACAAGTACTTTGACAAAGAAATAACTTTGTCAACTCAAGGCTTATTAGCCTAATGGTATCAGTTTCCACGTGAGAGGTCCTGAGTTCAATTCTCCTTATTTGGAGACTTATATGATCTGTATGACTCATGATTAAAACTATCGACCTGAGTTTGTCGGGTCAATGTATCCTCTTCGTCTAGAATTTTAAAAAAATAAAATAAAATAACTTTGTCAAGATTAAGATGAGATGACCATTATTGTTTTCTTAGAATTAAAGGACTGGTGGTATAGAAAATCCTTTTATAACTTCCCATCCATCATCCACTCATCTTATAACATTTTGCCAACACGAATGGTAAAAGTCCGAAAGATGTGCTAGCGTTTTAGTCCAAGAACTAAGCACATTTGTAGTTGAGGAATTTCAATCTGATTGACATTTTAAAGGGGCATACTCGCTCTTTGAATAGCAATTGTGGCTCATTCTAGGGATTCCAAAGCGATGACATTGTTGGGGTTCTGTGGAGCCGGATCAAAAGAATCGAAAGCTGAAAATAGTGTCAAGACGAATCTAAATGTGCGTTGAGAACAACAGGTGGAGTCGCGGTGCCAGAAGTTAGGGCCGCAGTGCCAGCGTCCAAAAGCTACCATACGGGTCGCACCACAGCGAGCGTTCCTTGGTGTTGCGGACATGATCCAAATGTGAATGGAGCATATTTTGATGGATTTTGCTTTATTTCTTGTTGTTATTGTTTCTAGGAATTGTGCATAGTTGATTAGGACTATATTTTCTAGTTTGATAGGCTTTTGGCATGCTCATTAAAATAAATAGGAAAATTCAATTTGTAATTAATTGATACACTCACAAGCTCATGTGAAATCGAGTATTGACCTGTGTATGTAGGTAACTTTTTGAACCACATTAAAGTTCCTTGTATTATATTTTATGCTTTTCAATCATCGTTAGTTTTCGACTTAAAATTCATCTAGTAATACCACGTTACTAACTTAATTACCTCTCTCGTCTTGTAATGACGTTCAAAAAATATCAAGGAGTGATGATGCACCCTTTCCTTCCTATCAAAAAAGAAGAAGAAAAACACACAAAAGTAAAGAGAGGGACAAAAAAGGATATAGCTTTTCTATTGATAGTGGTAGTGTGGTAAAATAGGAAAGAGAACAACCTTTTCTCACTTGTTTTCCAATTGAAAAAAGCCCATAAAGTAGCCTCAAATATCGGCCCACAATTTACAAAATAGACGATGGGGTTCTTACATAAACATTACATACAAACCATGCATGTCTCCTTACTTCCCTACATTCTACTCTGTCTTCTCTTATGTCCCCCCCTTTCGCCACGCCTATTTTTGTTCTTTCACTTTCAAAATATCAATCTTTGGATTGGGCCCCATTTAGTGTCTGTATTTTCTCTTTACTTTCTCCTTTTCCCATTATTTGGTTATTTTCTATCGTCAACCCTAATGAAACCCTATTATTATGGTTATAATGACAATCATAGTCTTAATCATTCGACTGTTCCTCCATGTGGATGCTAAAATGAAACTTCTCATCATAAACGTGTGATTCTATATGAGAATGGGTGTGATACTTCGCGTCTGGTTATTTATAATATATGAACATAAAATTACGGTGAAAAGTAAATCGAACCTATTAAAATTGGCCTATTACGTAACAAACCCTCCCTCTCCCACCGATTTAATTATTTTTTGATTGAATAACTTCTTTAATTTTGATTTTAATCGCAGTGAAAAGAAATTGGTCAAATTTGTTGTACTATATGTTCTTGGTTCGAATGATTATTTGTGGGGAAGCCCTTGTTATATACACATATTATGACAATTTTTTTGAGTTGACACCTAATGCAAATTTTAAGGTGGTGTTTGGATTTTAGACTTTGTTGATAGAAACATCAAAAACATGAAAAGAGTAAAAAATCATAATATTTTCGAAAGTGGAAAATATTTTTCTCAGTGTTTTCCCAATAATATTTGACCAAAATTTATAAGCTTATATCTAGAGATCATTATTCATATTTCAAAAGGTCATGTCCATAGAACTAAATTTATTAACTCGTGTCGAATTTACAAGTACTTTTTTTTATTATTAAAAGAAAGAGTTTAATTTCCATCCATATGTATGAAAATTGCCAAGTAAAATATCAAATTGAATTGAGCTATAACTATTGCATTCATAATGATTATGCTTAATTATACAATCTCTTGCAATTACCAATAACCTTAGTAACATATCATAGTACCACTAAAGTTTTTTTTCTTTCCAATAATTAAGTAACACTAAAGTCAAAAACCAAAAGAGAATACAAAATGATGGCAATTGTCTAGCCTTTATTTTGTGCCATAGTCAATGGGGATCAAAACATGCTGCATTCCTTTGATTGCTTCCAATTGAAATCTTAACAAATAATTACTACAGGTTGTGTGCTATTCATGTTTTTTATTATTAAATTTTGCTTTTTGTTTGTTATATAATAATTAACCAATATATGTTGGATTACAGCACTCACAAATAATGATAAGATTGCTCTCATTTTCAACAATGAATATAATTGAAATTGACCAAATCATGATAATTATGCATGCTTTTATGCCATCTAATCGGATTTTTTTTAATAAATCGATTAATACATGTTTTATAAATATTAAATTGCTACAAATTACAATCAACTGACAATTATTAAAATCAGCTACAACTGCTATGAAAGCACAGAAAAGTCTACATACATTCGATGGGAGTAAAAATCAAGACCTCTAGCTAATATTTTGGGGCATCAGCTTCACTAGTAGAGCTAGACTTTATCAGCTAATTGGTGGGTTTAGATTTGCCCATATGACTCACCAGCTATGAATTTTCTGTGATTTTCATCATGTCTCGTAAAATCTTATTCATTAAATGTATTAGTCTTACATATATGTGGACTTGATATGATATTTTTGGATTGACCAATTCTAGGACGGGTAAAAATTCTAAATTAATTTACCCCTTCATTGGAAAGTAGCAAAAAGAAAAACCTCAACTTAAGAGCCCTAATTAGTGGAGTTGCAACTTTGCAAAGTATATAATTTTGGTTTTATCATTCTTAGTTTTAGCATGATATTAATGGCATAATGATGTATAGATGGTGGACCATTGCACTAAAACGGCTTTTTGTTCACAAATCAAGTCTTTGCGTGTGATTCTAGGTTGATTCATATATCAATGCTAATTTTAGTAGGGCAATTCTATGTGAACATTAGTCTTAATATAGCATAAATTCTCAATTTTCTATAATAATGTCTTGTTTCTTCAAGTATGACTTTAATTAAGTTAAAAGTCTTTGAAGTATGACATTAATTAAGTTAAAAGTATTTGGGGATTAGGAGTAAGTTGACAATTTCTCCCTACGCAAATTGGCGAATAATTCTTAGAGGAAATAATTCTCATTTTTCGACCATAATAAAGTAATAAGTTCGCCCTACATTTAGAAGTTTCACTAAACATATATATTACCTTTTAGGGAATTATTATCAAATTAAATATGAACCACATCCATAAAATACGATAAAATCATCTTGTGAATTATATGTTTGGTGTGGGAGATTGACTAATTAATTTAACGATTTTCTTTCATTGTAATATTGATGAGGATTTTAGTAATTTTACATTAATAAGCACAACAAATATTAAGTATATCATTTTTGAAAAAGTTAAACTTGCCCCGAGGAAAAATTTAATTATAGCATGAATACGAACCATAAATCAACAAATATAAACAACTCGTATGAATGTACAACAATTGAAACTTAACAGAAAAATAGAAAAATACTTACGAACTCACACAATTTCGACTATAATAGAACTAAAGATCTTTAACATTTTGAAACCCCGACTTTACCGAATTACACGTAATATAAAACAAACATAATTTTGATATCTAGAATGAAATCCAAGCCTCCAAGGGGATAGCAATAGCACCCGAGCCTAGGTAAAAATTCCCCATTACCAAAAACCATATAGAATAACGAACTCTAAGACGCATTGGATCAATCTCATCCTCTGCATGACAGACACGTGGCACGCGGTCAACGGTGTTGGTAACAAGAGAAGCAACGGTGAGGATTGCACCGAATCGAGGAATAATCCGCTGCTATTGCGGCGCGTTTTAGTCCCAATGCCCTCGTTTACTGTGCTAGAGTGACTAGCCCGGCGTGACAGCCCCAATCTCAGACCTGCCCTCACAGCCGTCGGATCAAGTTGATGATCTCTAGGATTGCACGCGCGATGGAGGTTGTGGAGCCCACTCCTGGGTGTTGTGAAAGATTCCTGCGGTCCCTGCAGTGAAAGGCTTTTCAGGTGGCGTACTTTGTGGCATAGAGGTAATTTAGTTTAAATAGAAGGGTAGTATGGGCTAAGAATGAAAGTGGTAAGGAGAATTGGAGGAATAGGAACTGTTGGGAATTTATTGGAAGCTATTACTACCAGGAGAAGTCTTGTCAGGTTTCTGATTTTTGATTAACGAGGAATGCCACATTCCCTACCGTTGGTTACGCCGGTGCTCCGTTTTATTTTATATTTTTTCTATAATATATTTATATATGTATGAAAGATTTTTTGAATTAATATATGTATATATATATATATATCTTTTTTTTTTTTTACAAGGGAACGCGCAGCCACTACCCAAAGGTGCGCACTGGATAAACCCCTACTTCATGGCCCGCAAACCACATGAGGGGTTTAAGCCGCATTAGGCGAGCCTTGTGTGACGGACTCGTATATCAGTAGGGGTTTGAACCCGAAATGACTTGATAGGAAATATCTATCTTACCATCTCGACCAACTTAAGGGACTATATATATATATATCTTACTATCTTTGTATTGATCGAGTTTGATGACTGAATAATACAAAATTAATTTAAAGGCCCAAAAATGGGGAAGTAGGAGTGAAATTGACTAAAATGCATTTAAGCAGACCGTGGCATGCTAATGTAATTATATGTCTGATCGATATCGAGTTTAATTGTGTGAGTGTTTATTTTATGTTTATTTTTTTCACGCAATGTGTCTGAAGACCGCATATAATACATTTTACTGTGTGAAAAAGATATAAACTAGAACCTTTAAAGTTGGTTTAGCATAGAATTTTTCAACGATGGCGTTATCATTATTAGTTTTAAATAGTGCTCTTTTTTTTTTTTCAATATCTAACACAAGGTTATCTAGACAATGAAACAAAAGACAATTAATGAAACAAAACCAACATTTGTAATAATTTGCTTCCTTTAACTCAGAAAAGGAAATGTCCTATAGAATCTATCAGCTAGTTGTGTTTTCCTGCTGCGCCATTCTAAACAATGATTCATGGCTATGTGCAATACTTTTATATATAGGTGTTTAGAAACTCATGATCTCAAATGAACTTCTAAAGATGAACTGTCAACGATGATTCATGGCTATGTGCAACAATTTTATTTAGGTGTTTAGAACTCATGATCCCAAATGAACTTCTATAGATGAACGGTCAACGATGATTCATGGCTATGTGCAACAATTTTATTTAGGTGTTTAGAAACTCATGATCTCAATATGTGAAAAAAAATTATTTAGGTGTTTTGAAACTCATGATCTCAATTCAACTTCTATAGAAGAACGGTCAACGATAATTCATGGTTATATGCAATAATTTTATTTAGATGTTTAGAAACTCATGATCTCAAATGAATTTCTATAGATGAACGGTCATTGTGAAAGTTTCGTGGTTTGGTAGTTATTTTTGAACTAATTTTTGGAATAAGTCTATGTCGAATAATGCACGTCGTTGAGTCTTGGATTCTTTTTCGTCCACTTTTTTTCAAATGGTCATTGAAGTTTATTTTCATTAAAAATGTGACATCTATTGAAACATTTCTTAAACATACGATACTGAAAAATTCTAAAAAAATTCATTTGATATAGGAATTTATTGTTTGAAATGTGGAACTAAACGTATCCTAATTATTATGATGTTGGACACCATTTGGTCCATTCTATTCTTCTTTTTGGTATTTATTCAAAATTGCAACAAACATCTTTTAAATTTATACATGTCTTTATTTATTTGAAATGCAACAATAAACTATTTGGTATATACTTCGTCATTATTTATTTGACTTGTAACTATAATAGAGAGAGCTCCAAGAGCATGTAATTAAGATTTGTTAATTGGTCGATTTGATTGCTAAATAAATTGAACTCCATCAACATAAGTTCTTAATTTTAGAAATAATTGTGCAATTGTCATTTAACATTTTTATCGAATTCACTTTATTCCTATTTAAATTTACAAACTAAAATGTATAGGGGATTATGATATTTGCCCATTTTTCCCTTTAAGAGTTAAGACCAAAGTAGGAGTTGAAATTCCTTTTTGCTTCACTCACACTTCTTTCATTTTGATATTCCATCTTTTTTCATATTTCACTTTTACGACGTCTAAATTATTGGCCCATTATTTACTCCACTAGTGAAAACCTTCTCTTTTTCATTTCGATATTCCTATTTTTTTTCATATTTCACGTTTACGACGTCTTATTTGCCCATTATTTACTCTAATTTTTTGGGTAACTGCCCATTATTTACTCCACCAGTGAAAACTATTGGAAAAAAAATAGTAACTTGGATTTTCTTGATAACAATC
Source organism: Buddleja alternifolia (assembly GCA_019426215.1). NCBI lineage: Eukaryota > Viridiplantae > Streptophyta > Magnoliopsida > Lamiales > Scrophulariaceae > Buddleja > Buddleja alternifolia. The sequence continues at coordinate 34,824,223 of CM033397.1, read as the reverse complement.
TTCCACAATTAAAGAAAAATTAAGTTACAATCAATTCAAATCCTCTATTACATATGATATCCAATCTCATATTCTACTTTTAATTATGTACATCATATGTATACTATTTTATTTAAATACACAAATGCTCTGAAATTTTATATACATGTTGTATGAAATAAAATACGAATTATATACCAATTTGAATTTCAATACATCTGTACATTATATTAAGGATTTCTTACAAAAGACCCCCTATGTTAGATTGAAAGTGCTAAAAAAAAAACCCTTTATATTAAAATAATAGGCATATCACCCCCTTTGCTATATTTAGTTTGACACCTCCACAAGCGTTAAATAGGTGGTAACGGCGTTGCTTTTTTCTTGAATTGCCCGTTATACCCTTTCATTATTAGAAATAAGTTTCTAAAGACTTAAATTATCAACCATTAGATCTTACATGAATTTTCTTGACCTTTGATTTTATTTTGATCCAACTTTAATTCAAAATTACTCTAAAAAAGTTCCACCCATTAGATTTCTTTCCAATCGGTTGTCCATGTTTTCATTCATTTTCAAAAAACAAAAGAAAAGAAAAAAAGGAAGAGCATACGGTGATGGGAAGGGGTGTACAAGAGTGGTGGATAGGGAGTTGAACGACGACGAAGCAGATTTGCAGACTTGGGAAGTGGGGAAGGGAAAAGAGAAATAAAAGAAAAAGGAGAAAAGTTAAAGAAAAAGGAAAATGGGTTTGGTTTTAAATTCGGGTAATCCATATTCAATATATTCTGCCCAAATAGGTCATATCCTATCCAAATTAAATTATTTTATTTGTTTTTCATTTAAGTGGGAGGGTTGAAATAGTCTTTGAACTTCTAAATTTCGCATAAAAACTCTCATACTCTCAGCTGATGCGCGTATTAGTCAAACCCATGTATGAAGCCAATCTTCTTGCTTGGTACGGAACGGGAGTTTTGTGTAGGGATTAATAAAATAGAGGGTGTGATTCGCTTATTTTTTTTAACACAGAGCTCTTTTTAGCGATTTCAAATTAATACTGGGGTGTTTTGTGAAAAACCCAAATAGTTACGCGTCAATGCATGAATTTCACAATTTGGCTATGTCATCCCATGTGAACGGTTTTGTCACACTTTGTTTAGACTTGAGAGTCTTTTTTTCTTTGTCACGTACATTTCATTTCCCATTTATTCCGCGAAAATCAAGAAATGGCATATTTTCTGCTTGGTAATGGCTATATTTTAATATTTAAATTGTTAATATATAAGATATTTGGCTTTTAACTCTATATAAAGAAAAAAAATTCTTGTAATTTACTTAAATTTTGAATTGACAAGTGCTTCTATCAATTTTTTTTTTCCGGGAGCATATGAAAGATCGATCAACACAGCAATTTACACTGATTGCCATCTTAGGAGTCTAATATCTATGTGGAATCTTAAAGGTATTACCTAACAACAAACTCGCCATCATTGAACTTAATAATTAATTGGAAAACAAGAGGACCATTCAATTATTAAAGCTTGAGCTCTAAATTCTAACTATATAGATGAGCATATGTAACTAATAATCGAGCAATTAAATCTCCCATGAAACAAAAATAATTGAGAAAAAATAAAACATATAGTACTATAGCTGCAAAAATCGATGTACATTTGAGAATAATATTTATAGTCTTAGGTTGTAAAGCTGCCACATCAACTAAAATGCAGTAACTACAAACTAATTCTCGAACTTGGGAAAGGTTCCAAAATTTAGACTAAGATTTGAAGCTAAGAATTTCAAATGATGTGCATTTGAAAATTTTGTGAGTACCCCGTAAATGTTGAAAAAATAGCTCGAAGTGATTATTAGCGGACTCTAAATTTGCAAAATCAAGATTTATCAAAATAATATTATTGAAGTTATTTATGAATATGTAGATTGTTTCGATTTGTAGCTCACATGTTTCAAACATCGTATTACACAAATGACTCTCGAGACAAAACTTGCTAACAATCATTTGGTAGAATAACGTCAAGTTTCGTGTTCACCTTTCTCGACCACTCCCAATGTTGTATATATGATATTAGGAAAAGAAAAATAAATAAATAGGCACAAAACTTAGGAATTAATACTACTCGTGCAATTTGTTGATAATAGGCGTAACTTATCATCTCATTAAATTTCAAACTAAAGCTATATGGTACTAGGCATGTTATTATCACATTTGCTTTATAGATGGCACTAAGTAAGATTGAATTTGGGAGTAAATTGCCTCTTATTTAAAGTGTACCATTTCTATCAAAAAAAAAAGAAAAAAGAAAGCGTAGCACTAGGACCTATTTATAATATCTATAATAGGTAATTAGTAGATTGAATTTCCTATTACAAATTGTGTTGTAATTTTTTTATTGTACTTCACCGTATGAATATTATGTGTATGAAATATTTTTTAACATAAATTTAATATGGATTATAAGCACTTGTCGTACAGATATGATATACAATACAAGGTGCAATATCATTTTACAATAGAAAATCTCGTGCGTGTAATTAGACCATTATAAACTATTTGTTCTTGATTTTATTCATGTTTCTATTAGAAGAAAACAATTACTTCAAGCTATGCTATCACTTGTTGGGGAAGACTTCTTAACTACCGTATTAACAAGGGTGCTTATGAGTTATGACATCTAGATTAATTGTCTACACTTGTTTACATGAAACGTCTGGGGTCATATCACGTCAGTTTAACTGTAATTTTACAATGGTATGATTTTTATTCTTTTATAGATGCACATGATATTCATATGAATTTTCCATGCTAAGATAGTGACCCGCTGTAATGGGTACATTATTAAGTGGCCGTGAACAACACACATATTTAACATTCAAAATATCCAAAAATGTGAATCTCACTAGAAATTCTTTTCCAATTTCGATTTGACTGTACCCAACTAATTATATATATTTTTTGGTGGTAATTATATGTTACATGTATGTTTCATTTTAAGAATGTGAAACCAAAATCCCTTTACTATGTATTTTGGGTTCGATGAAAACGGATTCGAATTACGTATATACCATCAAAAGTTAAGTCCCAAAAAATAGAGATTTGATAAAATCACTCCAATTTCCATTTTATTTTATAAGCTTTTGAAATAATAATAAATAGGAATAGATACAAAATTCTAGTCTTGAATGGCCCAAACATGAGATTGCAAGTTACCTCGTAAACTACGAGCTAAAATACGCCAATCTCTTGTCTTATACTCTTAAACCAACCCCCCCCCCCCCACCCCCCCACACCCAAATTCCCCCAACTTCTTCTCCCTCCATTTCTTTATTCAAAAATGTGCAGTTCTTTAATATTTTTACAATTATATGGCCTCATATTTTCCAACTGTAATAGTACTATATTAGTGATTCCTGAACTTGAGCCGTACTTTTGATTTTGAAAAGAGAGATAATGAGGAAATAAATGTAAAAAAAAAAAGAAAAAAAGGAGGAAATAAATACATAAATCATCAATAATACCGGAATAAAAATATGGATTGTTGATATAAAAAGAAGGAATAAAAATATGGATTCATGGAACACTATTTTTACACCCTGGTTGTCTCTCAAGTCTCAAGTGGGAGTGTAATTTTACCCCATTTTTAATAGCTGTGGTTTTTTATTTTTTTGGCAAAAATAGTATTTTCATAAACAATTGAAGTGTATATAATATTTTTTTCAAATATAAATTTGACACAATCTATATATATACTTGGCGTAGAAATACGATAGAATAGAACATCATTTTAAAACGTATAACATAATAAATAGAAAAGGAACAAGAAATTAAATAATTATATATCAAGAAGGAACGCTAAAGAGGTTATTGTACATTTGTACTAACACCGGGTAAAATCTTGGGTGGGCCGAGACCATAGAATTGCCCCTAACACCGCTATCTCACAAACAAGAACTTCAAACTTGTCTTATTGTTTGTGTATATTAAACATCATCAATAACAAAACAAGTATTATTTCAGCATCCTAATTATTGGTTAGAATCATACAACTGATCGATCTACATTATATAATCCACAAGATAATGAATAAAAGATAATGGACTCTAAAAGTCATAAACTAACTAAAAAAATGATTATTTTTCTATAATTTAACTACTAAAGTCATTCTGTTTCACACTTTCCAAATAATTAGTAACATTTCTTTCTCAAATGGAAAAATCCAACCTAAAGAAAGTAGGCCCATATAATTTACTAGTTCTTGTTCACAGCTACTAACTACTTTAAGCACACATGATGTAACATTAACTCATTTGTATTACACTATTCATTTTGCTGAGTCAAATAATTTAAATATATAATGGAAATATATATATATATATATATTTTTTTTTAACGAAAGTTTGAATATGATCGGCTCCAGTCGACTACCATGGACCAGGGTATGCCTCTAGAATCACATATTGCTTATACTAATATTTACAGATCGTACACCAACAAAACCCTAATTCAAGTAATCGAACCTTATATGACACACACACACACACACACACATATATATATTGATGAACGAAAGGTTGAGTAAGATCATCTCCGATCAACTACCACGGGCCAGACTATTCATTTTGCTAAGTCAAATAATTTAAATATATAATGGAAATATATATATATATATATTTTTTTGAATGAAAGTTTGAATATGATCGGCTTCAGTCGACTAGGTATGCCTCTAGAATCACATATTGCTTTTACTAGTACTTATAGATCGTACACCAACAAAACCCTAATTCAAATAATCGAACCTTATATGACACACACACATATATATATTGATGAGCGAAAGGTTGAGTAAAGATCATCTCCGATCAACTACCACGGGCCAAGGTATACTTCTCGGACCACATGTTGTTTACATTGATACTTACAGATAATCTATCAACACAGTCTAATTCAAGAAATTGCTCCCACAAACTTCTGATAAAAAGTAGCTCATTGGCCAATACACGTACATTCATGTTATTTTATATTGAAGTAGTTTATGCATACAAGCAAAGCTCATCCATTTTTGTTACATTATTTAATACAATCTGACTCATATCTCTGCCAAGTATGACTGTATGAGTACGATTTCGTGTGGGAATAGTATTGCCCTGCTTACACTTACACACATTTCTTTATTCAATTTCACATATTTCCTCAGTAGCCTACTAAAGCTGCAACAGGATCAACTATTTTCAGCAGCGCAGGTTAAGAGCATGCACACTCTTTGCCGCTTTTGAACCCACCCCATCAATAAATAAATAATACATTTATATATATATATAAAAAATTAAACTAAAATAAAAAAAGAAAGAAAGAAAAATTGAAACTTTTTGGTGTCATGTTGATTGAGAAAGACAAAGGTGAAGGCTTTTGTTCTTTAAAGGCTACACTTCCATTGAAAGGTCAATTTCTTTTTGAGAAAAATTATGTGCAGGAAAAAAAGAAAAAGAACACTTGATGCTTTGATCCGCGTGCTTTGATGGAAGAAAAGAAACTGGCCCCTCTTATATATATACACACATACATACATACATATATATATATATATATTTTGAATTGTTGATGAGTTGGTGATGATGGAGGAAGCCCCACAATAGGATTTTTCAGTGACTTTTTGCAGATGTTTATTTTTTGTTCCTTGGTTTTGGATTTTTAAGAGCATGCTATAATATCTTTGATTGGTTCCTCTCATACTTAGATTCTCTGTATAACTGTCTTTGGCCTTTTCTTATATTTATATCCCTCCAAAAAAAAAATATTTTTTTTGGAGGGTTTATTTGCCCTTTTTCTCCTGGTGTGGAAGAAATGTAACTATGTCTCTGTGTTTGTATGTAAAGATTCAATCTTTTTGATGTTTTTGGCCAAAATTTTTGGTGGGATTAAAAGGGATGTTTTGGTGAGCATTAAAGACTTTTAGATATGGCTTCTTCTTGTGTTGAAGAAAAGCTCAAAAATGGAAGTTTAGTGAGTGGCTCACATAGTCTTCTTGAAGGAATGAAATTTTTGAAAGAAATGCAGGATCAAAATGGTTGGTTAATTTTATTTTTTTAAAAGTTTTGATGAATATATTTTTGGAATATTTTTAACTCAATTTATTGTGATTTATTACATTGTGGGATTGGAAAAATTTAATTTTTTTGATGATGGTTTATGATAGGGGTGAAAAAATCAATGAATTCTGAGCTGTGGCATGCTTGTGCTGGTCCACTGGTAACTTTACCTCAGGTTGGAAGCCTTGTCTACTATTTTCCACAAGGACATAGTGAACAGGTTTGAATTTTCTCTTATTATTTTTAATTTATTTATTTTTATAACAATATTGTGACAATTTAAGTTTTTTAGTTCTTATTCATTGTTTTTCAGATTATGCTATTCTATAGAATCATTTATCTTTGATAGGTATTTTTAGTTCATTGTTTTGAAAAAAAGTAATTAAATTTGCTGTTACATTGCATCTATGAACTGTATTTTCTGTATATATTTTCCCTGGTACTGTTGCTATGGTGGGCTTTGCGCAATTGATCGGACTAGATAGATATAAGTTTGAGATGAAGTAACTAAATTTGTTGCATTACAATTATCCCATTCCTTAGCTAATTGTGTACTCTGCAGATTACTGAATTACCGATGGTTGTAAATGTACGGGGACTTGAGTTCTGATACTCTTTAAGAAACACTCGACTTTTACCATGTTTTGAAATGCTATATATGTTTTTCCTTCTTAAAACTGGAATTTAAGGGCTCATTTTGATTGAAATTTGGAAAGATTACTTTGACGTATACGTAAGAGTAGATTTCTGGAGATAGTTCAACGACATTCTTCCATTCAAAATAATGCCAAGTCAAATTTGATTCGGGAGCCTCTAATGCTATCTAATATTTCTATTTTTTGATTATATCATTTACAAAGGTTGTTTCACAACAAAGATGCGAATATTAGCTGATTCATAAACAATAATGGCTCGATATATTGAGTTCTAATGTGCTCCTCATTTGTTAAAACAGGTTGCAGTATCGACCAACAGAACAGCAACGACACAAATACCAAACTACCCGAATCTCCCCCCTCAGTTGTTGTGCCAAGTTCACAATGCTACGCTCCACGTATGTCTTCTCTTCAAATCTCTTTTTTCTCAATTTAAGGAGAAAAACTAGAATTTATCCCGAAAGAAACCGAGCCTTGTTATTGTGGAATATTTATTGTTATTTTTTTGAACTGTCTTGTGATCAATAGGCAGATAAAGAGACGGATGAAATCTATGCACAAATGAGCCTCCAGCCTGTGAATTCTGTAAGTATAGAAATCAGAGGCAAAATAGTATTTACAGAGAAGAATTTAACTGGCACTCGCATATGGGATGCATTTTATCACTGTGATCTTATATTTTTACTTCTTATTCAGGACAAAGATGTCATTCCTATACCAGACTTTGGACTAAAGCCTAGCAAACATCCAACTGAATTCTTCTGTAAAACTTTGACGGCCAGTGATACAAGCACGCATGGTGGCTTCTCCGTTCCTAGGAGGGCTGCAGAAAAGCTCTTTCCACAATTAGTACGTTTATTTCGTTACTAATGGTTTATATGTCTATTTATAATTCTTCCAAGTACATCAATTTATTGTTTGCTTAATGTCTACTTCAGGATTACTCAATGCAACCTCCAACTCAAGAACTTGTTGTCCGGGATTTGCATGATAATACGTGGACTTTTCGGCATATATACCGGGGTAATCTATTATCATTGCTATTTTGTTAATAGTTTTTCTTTTTCTTTTCTCATTCATGTCCATGGAGACGCCATATTCAAATCCCGTTCCTTACTTATTTAGGGCAGCCGAAACGGCACCTACTCACAACCGGTTGGAGTATGTTTGTTGGTGCAAAGCGGCTTCGAGCCGGTGATTCAGTTCTCTTTATTAGGTATTTTTTCTATATTATTCTTATAGATTGATTGCATTATTCATAAATTAAAATGTGCTTTAATTACTCATTTCTTGATATAGAGACGAAAAATCGCAACTTTTGCTTGGAGTGAGGCGCGTTAACCGTCAACAAACGGCTTTGCCATCTTCAGTTCTGTCTGCCGACAGCATGCACATAGGAATTCTTGCTGCAGCTGCTCATGCTGCTGCTAGTAGAAGTCCATTTACCATATTCTATAACCCCAGGTATATGAGATAGAGCTCCCTAAGGTTTTGCAAATTACCTAGACACCTCATGTTTGGGTGGTTTTTGTAATTGAGATCTTATGCAGAGGGTGTCTTGAGTAACTTACACTGATTACATTCTGTCAAAAAGTAATACAAAGTAAAAAAAATTGAATTCGAAGCTTAATTATCTTATGATTATATTTTGCAGGGCGTGCCCCTCGGAATTCGTAATTCCGTTAGCCAAATATCGAAAAGCTGTGTATGGCACACAACTCTCCATTGGTATGAGGTTCGGGATGATGTTTGAAACCGAAGAATCGAGTAAACGAAGGTAATTTCATATTTGTTGGGCATTTATCCTCTGCTATTATGTTCTTGACATCTTTTTTGTTCTTGATGTAGATATATGGGCACCATTACCGGTATAAGCGACCTAGATCCACTTAGATGGCCGAACTCAAAGTGGCGTAGTCTTCAGGTAGTCAGACATTTATTTTGAAGACTTGGTTTACTTCGAGCCTATCACTCCCTCTTGGTTGGTTATTTTGTTTCAGGAAAATGATATACACCACCATTTATATACCATCTTTATACCACCCACATCGATTTGGAAAGTATTCATATATTTAAATCAGTCAAAGTCACTTAGGTGAGGTGGTATATAATATTGCTCTTTGGTTAAATACTAATTTTGAATAACAGGTGGAGTGGGACGAGCCCGGGTGCGGCGATAAACGAAACAGAGTGAGCCCATGGGAAATCGAAACTCCTGAAAGTCTCTTCATATTTCCATCTCTAACCGCCAATCTGAAACGTCCTTTCCACTCTGCTTTCTTAGGTAATCCACCATCTTATTACACGGGGTTATACATAGTGATGTCAGCATTTAACTTTATAACATCATGATATACACATCTAACGGCATCTAATGACTCTGATGTTCTCCTATCAGGAGCACAACCAGAATGGGAAACTTTGGTAAATAGGCCTTTCCTTCCCAACAATCCACATGACAATCTTCACTATCCCTTGGTATCGACCCTATGGTCGGATCAGTTATTGAAGATGCTTACGAATCCGCATAATAGAGTAACTGGCCCTGGTAACATTGCACCACAAGAACCGATGCCTCTGATGCAATCAGCGGTCGAGCAGAAACCCGAGCTGATTGCTCCAGATGTGTTTTCACAAGGAGACAATCGTCATATCACAAACTCAGGTATATTGCTACAAGGAAAACCGAATCCCACGAACAATATTGGAAACCAAATATCTTCTGGGGATAATCCCGAGTTGTCAAAATTCGAACGGGTACTTGGTACAGATCAGTTGAGCCCGTTTATGTCACAGGGACAGTGCAACCAAGAAAAACTGCCTGAAAAGCCCATGATTCCTCATAATACCATAAATGATTTTACAGTCATGAACCATAATAATGGGCCCTGGATCACGCAATCACGGGCCGATTCACATATGCTTCAACCTCAACAAAATGATCCATCCCAAGTCGTAGAGTCTGCTAGTGCAAATGCCTTATTTCAGTATCCCGGACCCATTGACTTTAATTCTTATCCCCCTAATCCCGAATCTTTATCTGAGAATAAGAGATCCGGTCATGCGTCTACGTTATCAGACACTGTTTATCCTGTGATGCCTTCGGTAAGCCAGGAATTGTGGGATTTGCCTCATCAAGAAGTGTCAAACATTCAGTACAATTCCTGCAATTTGAAAGACTTATCAGATCAGAGCCATAACCAGAATGATATTTATAGCTGTCTCAATCTCGATGGTACAAACAGTGGAAGCACGGTTATTGATCCATCGGTTTCCAGCATAGGATTAGATGATTTTTGTACGTTGAAGAATGCTGATTTCCAGAACCCTTCAGATTATCTTGTCGGAAACTTTTGTTCAAACCATGATGTCCAATCCCAAATTACATCAGCTAGCTTAGCAGATTCTCAGACTTTTTCTATACAAGAATATGCAGACAACTCCGGTGGGGCATCCTCGAGCAATGTCGAATTTGATGATAATAATATTTTGCAGCATAGCTCGTGGCCACAAGTGACTCCACGGTTCCGAACTTATACGAAGGTACGACCATTTGGGTTTGATTAATTCGACAAATATTATTTGGGGGAAAATTACATGCACATCCACTCACTTATGGGTAATTACCACGAGCCCCTTGAGGTTTTGCAAATTACAAAGACACCCGTGTCATATCCTGATAACTCGAAAAATATGATGTAGCATTGTAATATACTTTTACTGACAGGGGAATTATGGTAATTTATCGAACTTGGGGGTTTTTATGCAATGTACCCTCTTATTTATTCACATTTGTTATACTCCTTTGATATGTTCTGATGAAATATGTTTTTGACAGATTCAAAAGGCCGGATCTGTTGGAAGGTCGATTGATGTCTCGGGTTTCAAGAATTATGATGAACTACGTTCTGAAATCGAACGCATGTTTGGTCTCGAGGGGTTGCTCAATGACTTTGGATCTGGATGGAAGCTGGTTTATGTGGACTTTGAAAACGATGTGCTTCTGGTCGGGGACGATCCTTGGGAGTAAGCCCGCAATCTTACTCTAGTTAATGTCTATATATTGCTTGTATGCATTAGAGGGATTATTACATGCACATCATCTCAATTCTTGGAAAAGTATCACGAGTCCCTTGAGGTTTTGCAAATTATTAAAACAACCCTTGTCATCAAATTGTAATTTGCTTTATTGACAAGATAGATTATGGTAGTTTCTCAAACTTTAGCTTGTGTTTTCGTAATTAGGTCTCTCACATGGGTGTCGTAATTTATCCTATACTATACCAATAATTTAGATCATATGACTATATTAACTGAGTTTCTTCTCCTCTCACGAAACTAATTGTGACCCGATTTTTCAGGGAATTCGTGGGGTGTGTGAAATGCATAAGGATTCTATCGCCTTCGGAAGTTCAGCAGATGGGTGAAGAGGGAATGCAGCTTTTAAACTCTGCTGCTGCTGGGGTGCAAGGTGTTAATGAAGTTGGGTGCGGTAGAGATGCCTCTAACTGATTTATTACAACGTAACCTGTCGGAAGAGCTGTTGTCATATTTCCTCGCCTGGTATGGTATCTACTACTATATTAGAGATTTGATTTTAGAATGTGGTTTGTAGAGTTGAGATTGTTGTAATATGTATGAATAGATTCTGGGAGGAAGAAAAGAACTTTTGCAGCATTTGATGTCTTCTGATTATTCACTACAAAAAAATCTCCAGAGAAATTCACTTGTAGGAGCCTGCATTGTGTTAAAATCGAATCGAGTATATATCGAAAACCGAACCGAATTGATTGGTTCGATTTGGTTTGGCTGGTTTTGATTAACCGAAATCCCGTTCCTCAAATAAAAAGTACAAATTCTACCCATAACAAAAGAAAATTTGTGTTTGGAGATTTTCCTTTAATTAAAAAGAATTAGAGAACACATTTTTCCTTTAATAAAGGATATAAATAAATAAAATTCGATTTTCGATTTGGTTAATTGGTGCCTAAAATATCAAAACCGGTGCCTAAACAAAACCAAATAAAAACTTGAATACTCTAAAAAGGATAAATGATGATTGTACCGAATTTTTTGGTTAGTTTTCAGTTTGAATGAATTGTCGGTTTTTGGTTCGATCAGTTAGTCAAACCGTGCACATTCTTTTACTCAAAAATGTAAAGGAAAAAGGAAGAAGATGTCAAGAACCTCAAAAGGGGGAGATTCTCAGTTCCTTTCGATTCAAATCATCTCAGAATCCAGTATGTAGCCGAGCAGGAAAAAACAACTACAAAGCATGTCCGTAAAAAACGCTTTATCCTACAAGGACTTCCTTATTCACTTTTCACAGTCCTCATTCTTTCCCTATATACACGGGAAAATGCTTTATAGACCGGATGTGAAAGCATTCAATGGTTCGGATTATGTCAGATCACTACTGGATCCAAAATGTGGTGTTGTGGCATAATCTGAACCGTTATTGTGTTTCCACGCCATGTCTATACAAGAATTTTTCCATCTAACTGTCATGGTGCAAATACCATCAACACCTCAAACTACACTAAATCATATTAAAGTAAAAACAACATGAAATACAGTTGGCCAGAACATCGGAATGAACCTTAAAGAAGTTACTCGTTCTCGGATCGACATGTAACATCAAGACAATTCCGCTGAAGAACGACAAAACATAAGCTTACATAAAACACTCTTGAATAGGAAGAAATTGTTACTATGATGCTTTATCCAGTTCCAAATTAAGAGTAATGCAGATACATTTATCAACTCAAGGAAACAAAGTCAAATGTTTACACCATCAAAAATTTCAAATCACAAAATGCTATAAATTATTGATTTAAATAACCCCAGAGGGAAAGATACTGGACCTTACTGCACAATACCGCCCCTATGGTCAGCCAATGCCCTTCGCTTATTTGAGGTTGCAAAAGGAATCACGAGCATTTATAAACTCTAAAAGTAACGAACTTGGATGAATTCTAATAGTATATAAAACAAGAACTACTTCTCCAACACTACTCTCACCTCATTTGCACTATACTCTTACTGGTTTCTGAAGAACAGCAGACAAGTAACTTTCCGATTTCCCCGACCCGTTAATTCTCTCCCCCACGACCCATTTTAACTTCTTATACCCAAACCGTTCAATCAAATGGGTTAAAGCCCTTCTCTTGTCATCCGTAGAGCAATAAAAGTTATCCAACCAAAACAACCCACCAGCCCTAAGCACACGATCGATATCAAACATCAAGAACTCGAGCTTCTCGGGCCGACCCCCCACATCCAACCCGTTAGCCGCGTGAACCAAATCAAACACATTATCGTAAAACGGAAACCTATGATCCAAGCTTAAATACAAAGGGAAAAGCCCTCTAGCAGCAATGAACTCATTAAAAGGTGCATCAACATTCAAACTTGCAGTCACCACAGTCACATTCCTCTCAGCCATCCTTGCGGCAAACGTGCCCGACCCGCCACCGATATCGAACCCAACCCTCATCCCCCCACTCCCCATCCCCAAAACATCATCAATAAGGAAATCATTCTTGCTCCTAGCCTTAACATATCTCAGCCTCTCATACCCCTTAACAATATCAAAACAACCACCACAATCCCTATTCAACTTCTTACTATTCAAACAAGCAACACTCTTACACCCCAAACCACTCCAACTATAACTCTTCTCACTAACATTACTCCAAAGAGAATTAGGAAAAGGATTCAAACCCAATTTAGGTACAACCTTACCAAAGCATCTCCTCCTAGGCAAAGGCTCACACCCTTGCAAAATCAACTTCTGCCCTAAACTCCAATCATCAGGGCAAAGCCCATTAACTTTATAACTCATAAATTGTGACAACAAATCCATAGATTTCTCACAAGAGTGCCCAATTGAAGCCACCATTTCAGTGATCCCAGTTCTTGAATCCTTCCCCAAAGGCAACTTATGATGATCTAAGAACATTTTAAGCTCATTTGCAATATTGGGTCTTGAAAGATCAATGCTTTCATAACCTAAGATCTGTTTTTCCATCTGGGCTAATTTTTTTTGGGAAGATCCAATCTCTCTGAGGATTAGGGCTACCTTTTCTGAGATTAGGGAGATGTTGGTGGGGTGGTGGTGGGGTGGGTGGGGTGATGTGGGGTGGTGATTGAATGCGTATAGAGCGAAGAGATTTGTGGTGATTACTGAGAAGAGCATGAGTAGATTTGCTGCTGATGAACAGAATGATGCCCTCTTGAATCTTGCTGTTCCATCTCCTATTTTAAGAGATACTGAACCCATTTTTTTGTTGTTGGGAGTGATTGAATTGTGTGAGTTTAGAGATAGATATGTTTGTGTGTGTGTATTTGTGTGTTGTGTGTGTATGTGTGTGAGTGAGAGGGGAGGATTGAAGGGGGAACAGTGTGAGATTGGAGTTAGCGAGCAAGTGGAAGAGAAGGAGAAAGGATTAGTGAAAGTGATTAGGATATTGATTAGTGAAGTTAAGTGGAAATTAAGACATTGACCTTGGTATTAGGGTGCTTGTCGGTGGGTTTTAATGGATTTTTTTGCTTCAAATTATGGAGAAATAAAATTTAACAATTAAATTTTAATAATTGATAAAATATATTTGTATTATTTCAGTGGACTAGGTCCAATCCTCGTGAACCTACATGTACTAGAGATGTGAAATAAATTAGAGGTGATAGGCTTTATTTTTTAGTATTTTTTTTCCGCCAAAAAATTGTGTGAAATTAATAGACACAAAATACACATTCGAACTATTAAATTGGTATGATATAGAATTACATGATAGGAGAACATTAGGAGGAATCAAGAGACGGACCGGATTAGATGACTGTTACTCTTCCCATTGACATTGAAGTAGAAGCTGCAATAGAAAATCTCATTTAGTTCATGTCGTTGTAGGTGGAAATTTTTGATATATATGTGGTGTTGAATATCAAATGGTATATGAAATTACATCGTTACATACTATATGTCAATGCTGATATGCCTTACTCTACACCTTTTAGTGTGGGTCAAACTGGGTGTATACAAGCAATTTCCTTATTGATGTCGTGAGGCACAATGTTAACAGCTTTGTAGATAATATTACTTTTTTTTTCTTCTTAAAACTATTATGTAATTCCAATAAAATATTAAACTAATATCAAATTATGTATTTTCTCATACTTTATAAAGTTGACAACAACTGAACATGTTAAAAGGGTTATTATTAAAAGTTCATTAGACTCAAAATATTGAAACAATCACAATTATTTATGTGATTGAAGATTGATCCACATAAGAGACACTATGTACACGAGTGGAGAAATGTCATTTTTGGTACCACAGGACAAATCAAATCCAATTTTGGTACCACACTTTTGCAAAGTAACATTTATCAAATCAAGTTTTTTATCTCAATTTTAGTATTGCCGCTAGTTGACTAACAGTCAACAGTAACAAGTCCATTAGTTTTCTAATATGGGGGATAGGCAGATTTTGGGGTGAAATGGAGGGAAATAATCGGTTTAATTGGAGGGAAAATCGATTTTGGAGTCTTTTTAAAGCAATTTTTTGTGGTTTTTTGCTCATTTGAGCTTTTCAACATTTTAATTTTATCCAATTATTTCTTCCTATTTAAAGGTTTCTTCTTTTTCTTTCTTGAGTAGAGCTAGTAGCAGACAAAATGTTTAAACACTATGCGAGTGTGGGAATAAACTTTATTTGTGGATGTGTAAAACCGACAACAACTTACTCCGAAAATACTACGGTAGTCAAATTGAAGTAAAAAAGAAGCCCTCAACTAAAAGAATCCTTAATTACTTCAATTCATACAGTTTTTTTCAGTACAATTAACATAAATGCACCTGATACTTCAATTCATACAATCAAAACAGTAGTCAAATATTGTTAGTACAATTAACCCTAGTACTTCAATTCATAATGACACAATGAATAATAACCCAATTTAAGTACCACAGAATCCCTAAACTAAAAAAAAAAAAACCCTAAATTACGAATTCGAAGCATGAAAAAAACAAATTTCCCAATCAGTGAAAATTAAAACCCTAAATCATAAATCCTGTGAATGTATACATGCATATCACTGTATAGAATACAAACTAACGTATAAACATAAAAAATCGTATAAAATCACCCAGCAAAAACTTCCCTCCATTTCATCCCAAAATCTGTTTTTCCACCCCAAATTAAAAATTAACGAACTTGTTAGTGTTGATCATTAGTCAACTAATGGCAGTACCAAAATTTAGATAAAAAACTTGAGTTGGTACCAAAGTGTTACTTTACAAAAACACGGTACCAAAATTGGATTTGACATGTCATGTGATACCAACAATGACATTTTCTCTACACGAGTGATTAATAAATATTGAGATTTGAAGTCCTGAAAGTCTTAAAGAATCACGTGTCGATTATAAATTATAGTGCTTTGACAGGTGTCTAAAAAGCTTCACCTCCCTCTCAATGTCTCACACACTTCCCCTCACATGTTTGGGTTTCAATAATGTCCACCCATTGCCATGCTACTTTTATCTACCATGAAAAACATTCCGGCACCCTTTTTTAATCAACAATGAACAAAAATAAGATGATAAGAGGAGGGCCGAATAAGTCTTGGCAGACGAGTTGCAAGTTTTGGACTTTGCTTGGGACTTGGGTAAAGAGGATTGTCACCCTTGAAACTAACAGTCGAGAAGCCCTCGATGAATTTACCCAACGAACATTAGGGATGCTTCGTTTACACACCAACACTTTGATCCAATTGAGAAAATTCGCAACATGATACAACCTACCATGGTGATGACCCTTCAGCGTGTGTGGCGAGAAGTGAATCAATTAGCAGATCTCTTGGCTAAATCCGGACTGCATTTGAACATGGAGTTTTATCGAGACCGGATCCTCAAATCCATGAGCTTGTTGAGTGCGAAAAAGAGGGCACTATTTGGTCCCGCACGTTGACTACCTACCTAGATTTATTGGGATAAGTACGTAGGTAGCACAAAGGTCTAAAATCTCGGTGTTGATGTCGAAATCGGGGTATTAAATTTACGAAAATTTCAAAGGAAATGTCGGGGATATTCGAAATTTCGATTTTGATTTTAAAGAAATAATGAAAAGTTGTGGAAATCTTTGAAAATATATAATAAAACTTTGGATAACTATAATTATCATAATTGTGCATTTTTTACATTAATAATATTCTATATATGATATATGTATAGCGGATCTTGTTAAATAGTATGATTAAACATGTTATGGAGAATATGAAATAATTATGATTTGGTAGCTATATAATGCAAGATTAATATCATATTGACTTGAGTGTTCACAAATAACTCATATAGTACCCAACTTCTACCATAATTGTCAAATGGGTTATATGTATTTATATTATTCAGTGGACTAGGTCCACTTCTCGTGAACCTACATAATAGAGACGTGAAGTGTATTTGGCTTTAGTTTTTAATTATTTTTCATTTTGACCAAATATTGAAAAAAAAATTTGAGGAAGGGGACCCGAAGAGGGAAAGGATTAACGCGAAGGTCGTATTACAATTTACAGGACTACTACTCGGAAAATGCGTACTTTGAATATTCGTATAAAAATAATGTGATATATATTGTATTTGTATATGTCTTTAAAAAATTGTTGGGATTTGTAAAACATGTCACATCAATAATGATGGGTTGATGTATAATATGTTAAATAATGCGATTAGTTATTTATATAATAATTATGTGAATAAAAAAATAATAAAATATAGAAAAAAAAAATACTAAAACCCCACTAAAATAAACTTTTGTATCAAAAAACCCATCAAAATGTTTTTCAATCTCAAAAATTTATTCTACAAACTTTTCATTAGAAAAAATCCAAAAGTTAGAATTAACAACTTTTTAGACTAAATTACCCTTCATTTATTACTTGAAGAATTGGTCAATGAATTTTTCCTATCCAAATTATTTTATTTTAAATTTTTTACTTTGATAAATCGTATAATACGAATTTTATTTTTCAGTATTAAATATTTTTACATAATTTATTTTTGATTTTAATATGATAATTATCTAAAAAAATTTTAAAAACTTTTAAAAAGATTTAAAAAATCTGAAAATTTAAGATTAAAATCATAATTAGTATGATTATCAATATAAAAGTTCTAAACAAATAAATTTCTACATGAAATTACAATTGATTAATTCTTAATTTAGAAAGCTAAGGGTGATTAAGTCCATAAATTTATTAATCTTAAATGTTGAGATTTTTGGAATGAAAAGTTCGTGGAATGTGTTTTTTAGATGGGGGGTTTTTAGTAATTTTTCATATAATATAAATTGTAAAGTACAAAAGTGTTAAAGAGGAACAAAAATGATAATTGGATTAAATGGTTTTGATTGATAATAGTGTGAAATGATGGATGATAGTTAGTTATATTGGAGAATGAAAAAGTAAAGTTGAAAAAAGTATAATTGGATGAAATTAGTTTGTAGAGTAAATGTTTAGGATTTTGGATTAAGAATTCAGAAATGGATTTTGAAAAGATAAACAAAGAAGACCTTAGCGTCCTTGATGTTATAAAACAAAATGTTGACAACAATTATATAAATAATATTAGTAATTACTTTTCTTTAAAAACAATTATATAAGTCCAAGAAAATATGATAAAAGGAGAGGTGAATAATTATCTATTGACAAATATGTACAAACATATTTGATGATAAAGAAGAAAAGGCCAGAAATGATTAATCTTATATCAAACAAGTATGCATTCAAATTCACAAGGTAGACTGAAGGTAGATATACAATTTGACAAGAACATATAACCACTTGATATCCCATCCAAGATCACAAGAATTTGCACCAATGAAGCTTTCTCAAATCCTTGGAAAGATTATATGTACAAAGAAAAGAATCATTCAGAAACTACATTAAGTGATTCCTATCTCAACTTTTTCATGAGAAGCCTTCAAAACTACGATAACTTATGTCCCGCGTAAAAATCCTCTATACTTCCTCTGCGCAAAAAGGAAAAAACCGATTTTACCTTCAAGGGCATGGACTATTGTGGTAGTCGTACTTGCCAATCACATCTGGCCATTTATTCCAGAATTGTATTCCATCTCGTATTCCACTTCATATATATACACACACCTATGTGTATAAAATCCACATTAATTTTATATTTAAGAAAAAAAACTATACACATGGCGCGTATATGAGAAATGGAATAGGAGATAAACAACATTTTCCGCACTGTTTACCAGTAGTCACCACAAGAACATGTCCCGTGTTTGAAATGGTGTAAGCATTTCGAATCATTTATATATATTTCACAACCGTGTGTCTTAGAGACCAATTTTGCAAACCTATGACAGTTATCACACATTCTCGGGTTCTTGACAATCCGTATAGCCCGAAACGTTTGAGGAGACTTGATAATAGCAAAAGCCAAGGCTAGTTTTTCACTATGAACTCCACCACTTTCTTCTTTCTCCTCCTCTTCGATGCTGAGCATGTCTCGGTACTTTGACGCCTTGTTTTTTAACTCTATGCTTTCTATCCAAGAACGAACGGTTTTACCATCCATTTGGCCAAAATCACCGGAAACAAAAGAATGAACTTTTCTTTCTTCTTCAATCCAACTACACCCTAGCAATTCATTATGATCTTTTCTTATACAGAGCTTTTTTATCTTCGACGAATCCTTGGAAATCCCACATAAATCATAAAGTTGCAAAAGAAGTCTTTGAATAAAGGCATTATCTGGTTCCAATTCAAGCAACCTTTCCCCTGCATGGATTGCCAATTTAACGTTCCCATGTCTACGACACGCAGTTAATAATGCAGACCAAATAGAGACATCGGGTTCTATAGCCATACCATTAATAAAGTCAAATGCATCATCAAGCTTCCCCGAACGACCATATAAACTTACCATAGCAGCATAATGGTCTAAACATGGTAAAATTTGATATTCTTCACTCATATTGTGAAAAATACGTTTCCCTTCATCGACCTTCTTAGCTATACCATAAGCAGAAATTATACTAGTAAATGTACCTCTATTTGGTCTATAGTCTTGTTTCCTCATACGTTCAAAGAGCTCAATTGCCTCGTCTGAACATCCATGCAAAACATAAGCAGTCGTCATAGTGTTCCACGTGATAATATCAGTAGATGGCATTCCATCAAATATGAATTTCGAGTATTTTATATTTCCCGATTTCGCATAAGTGTCTATCAGAGAATTTGCAACTGAAAGCTCAGACTTTAAATTCCTACGTACAACACAACCATGGATCTCTTTTAGCTTTTTTATTGCAATTAAATTTGCACACGCGGGTAAGATGCTCAAAATAGTAACTGAATTGGGTTTTACACCAAAAGACTGCATCTGGCGAAAAATTCCCAATGCTTTATTTTTCTGACCATGATCCAAGTACCCAGCGATAAGAGCATTCCATGAGGCAGTGTCACGTTTAATGCCTCCATTCTTCTCCATCCTATGGAAAAGATCCATAGCTTCATCCTCATCTCCATTTTGGATATAACCGGTGATTATCACATTCCATGTGATGACATTTGGCAGTATATTTGATTCCTGCATTTGTTTAAAGAGATCGTGTGCAATTCCACAATATCCAGCTTGGCAGTACCCTCCAATCATCGTATTCCAAGTGTAGACATCTTTTTTCGTGATCATATCAAAAACCCGTCGAGCGGCCTCAAGTTTCCCACACTTGGAGTACATATCAACAAGTGAATTCCCCACAAGAACATCTTCACCCCACCCCAACTTTATTGCAACCAAATGCACTTCTTTCCCTTTTCTAAAATCTCTCATAGAGGAACACGCTGAGATAGCACTCATGAGGGTAACGCCATTCGGTTCGACCCCAGCCAGAAGCATATCTCTAAACAATTTCAAGGCTTCCAACCTTCTATTATTTTGAAGAAAACCCGAAATCATACTTGTCCATGTAAAAACATCAGGCTTTGTTCCACAGCTCTCCATCTCATTCATCAACTTCATCGCTAAATCACACTTCCCAATCTGATTACAGCTCGAAATCAACACATTCCACGTAACAACATCCGGTTCAAGACTCTCCACTCGCATCATATCAAACAATCTCTGCGCTTCATCTATCTTGCCCGCGTGACAGTACCCCGTAATTATCGCATTCCAAGAAACTCTGTCACTCACTTCCATCCCTTCAAAAAACCTCTTTGCAGAGCTCAACCATCCACATTTTGCATAAACAGCGATAATCGAGTTATTCACTCGAAGCTCACTAATCCCACCTAATTTAACCACTATCCCATGTATCAATCTCCCCGTCTCCACATCCTTACAATTTGCACAAGCCTGCAAAATCTTCGGAAACAAGAAATCATCCGGAACAACATCACCATCCGCCATCATTCGATAAAACAGCTCCACGACATCGCCCCACCTCTTCTCCCTCGAGCAAGCCCCAATTATAGCGGACCAAGAGTACAAATTTCTGTGCCGCATTTCATCAAACACGTCAAATGCATCATCTAAAGACCCGCATTTTGAATACATACTAACCAACTTCGTTTCGACAAACGGGTCGGGTTCTTTTATCAATTTCTTGATACTATCATGGAGCTTATAGCATAGGTCTAATGAATTCGAATCAATGCATGATTCAATCAGTTCTGAGAGTGTACTGTGCCTTACCATGGACCCGCAGGAGCCCAAAGAGGAAACGGCGTCGCTCAGGCGGCCGAGTTTGCATAGTTGCTTCAATGCGGCGTCGTTTGAGAGCTTTGGTGGTGTATTTCTGGAGAAAATTTTGGGCTTTTCTGGGAATTTTGAGGGAATTATGGGTTTACAGGGAAGAACTATTATGCTCTCCATTGGGTGATGGAAAATGCTGAGCCACAATAATTCGAGATAGCCTTATTTAAGAGTTTTATTATTTCTTCGCTTTTTGTCCAATTATATAATTATCATTTTAATATTAATATAATTATTATCCTTTTGGGTTCATATTATTTACTTTTAATATTTGGTTCATGTATTCTTTTTTTTTTTTAATTCTAGACGAGGGGATACCCTGAACCGACAAATCCGCGCGGATAGTTTTGAACCTAGGATTTCCTACATGAAAGTGGGAGTTGATAACACTAAGTTAACAAGGGTATCATCTTAGCATTTTAATAAATTTTAATATTAATATATAATTATTATCCTTTTGCGTAATATAATTTAGTTTTAATAATTTAATATTAATGAAATTATTATATTTTCTTTTTTGATAAGCATGAAATTATTATCTTTTTGGGTTCATATAATTTAGTTTTAATAGTGGTGACAGATATGCTTATTTAATAAATTTGACCCTTTAGAAAAATAAAATAAAAAACATAATAACAAAAGAAAAAATAAAACAAAAAAACAATTTAGTTTTTTTTTTTTGCCAAATCACTTCAAAAACTAATATTCTGTATTTTCTTTTTTGAGTGATAATATTCTTA
Organism: Buddleja alternifolia; assembly: GCA_019426215.1. Lineage (NCBI taxonomy): Eukaryota > Viridiplantae > Streptophyta > Magnoliopsida > Lamiales > Scrophulariaceae > Buddleja > Buddleja alternifolia. The sequence goes on along the minus strand of CM033397.1, from coordinate 34,801,962 downwards.
ATTTTTAATTCTTACTTGTTAATTTTTGGATCGACAAGATGCAAAAATAGATAAACCCATATTTGTAGGCTCTACCTCAACAACTTCAACAGTTCAACATGGTGAATTACATGTACACCCTTATTTTAGTGCTAGTTACTAAAATACTCTAATTTTTGATAAATTACAACGAGAACCCCTCAAATAATCTATTTATAAAGACTACAAGGGGTGAAATTATAAGAATACTTTAACATGAAGGGATTTTAATTTGATAATTGACCATAAAATGATGGGGTATGTAGGTAATTACAAGATATACTAGAAAATTACAATTGTACCAACTTATTTGTGGGCTCTACTTCAAAGAAGATTATAACATTAAATAATTATAAGATAAATGAGCTATATTAACTTTCAACATTTTGCTAGAAGCACCATAATGTTCCTTCAATCTTAAATCTTTAGGAGCCAAGAAAAAAAAAATCATGTTATCAATAACTTCAAAATTTTGAGAGAAAAAGAAGAGAAGCTCCTAAATACGAATAAACGAAGACGAATCATTTCCCATTGCAAAGAACAAAAAAGAAAATCCATGAAAAAGATATACAAGAACATGTCGATTGCCTAACTATGTACAAGTAATTCCTCTATTTAGTTTCACTCTTTTTGCGCTTTGGACCTTTGGAATACCACTTACCCTTTTTCGGGACAACTTATCGTGCTGATACGGACAGTTAGCGCCGTTTCTGCACCCCCTTGGGCTGTTGAAATAGATGCAAGGCTTCATTATCTTCGGTTTAGACTCTCTGGATTTCATTATATTCAACGCTTCTTGCTTTGTCGTGCTTTGATGAGCAAATTGAGGCACAATCTCTCTTCTTTCTCCTCCATGTTGCTGAATGAGGCTCTTATAGTAATTAATATCCTTTGCTCCCATGGATCCTATACTACTTGAAGGTGTTTTTGGTATAGGCCTCGACGGTGTTGACTTTATATTGGGAATATAAGGAGTTTTAGTGTATGGCATACTATGCATAATGGAAGAGTGCGTATTTGGTGTATTGGAGGAGGGTATATTAGGCATATTGGATGGTATACTCGAGGGTAAAATTGGAATATTGTCGAAGCTTGAAGATGGAACACTTTGTGGAGCAGAGGACGAACCATGGTTTGTAACGAGTTGCTCGACCATTTTTGGATCACTGAGAATTTTTATGAGCAACTCGCGATCTATTAAACTTCTCCGGTTATGGTTTGGCATGATGGAAGTCAAGGCAGCATGTGCAGCAGCCATGACATCGGGCTCCACAGCTCGAGGATTAGTAGTAGAAATGCCCGGAGATGAAAAAGTTCCACGAGACGAGTGTTGGGGTTTTGGGATCATCGGATTAATGTTTGTGGCGCTAAATGATGTATCGAGTGCAATATCTTCGTCTTCGATTGGTGTGAGCCGAACCAGAGGGGTATTTTGTTCATTCTCAATTGATTCTTCCTCCACACAGATTAATGCAGAAGGGCTGCATGATGATAAAAGAAAAGTTGTTCAATGCGTTAAAAAGTGTAAATCGAAATATTCTAGGTTGACAAATAGCCCAATTACTACTCAAGATTGTAAAGAGAAAATACAGAGAACTACATAGACACCCGTTTCATGCGATCTTAATTACAAAAAACACCCCTAAGTTTGAGAAATTAACACAACTTCTCTTGTCAATAAAAACATATCACAATTTCAGCACCAATAAATAGCATATTACAATTTCACCCACTGTTTTTGGGGTGTTGTCAGTATCTTGGTGTCTTAGACAATTTGCAAAATCTCAGGGCCTTGGGATGATTACTCAATAAGCGAGGTGGGTAAGCATGTAACTATTTGTAGAAAGAAAAGGACTAAAGTCGTACTTTGGAGGAATAGCGGATGGGCGTGGATATATTGCTTCTAGCACTCTCGTTGCACGTTGATTTTGGGCTTCAGTTTCTCTGCTTTCTTCCCCAGCAACCACTTGCCAATCGCTATTTACTTCAATCTGCAATATGAGATGAGATGAGATACGCGAGACAATGAAAAGACATTAAAAAGGTTCCTCTATTCTTCAAAAAATTGCATTTGAACAAGTTTACGAAGAAAGAAACAGAACAATAATCAATTAGACTTACTGTAGGAGGGCATTTCCATTTCATTAAGGGTATTTGAGACAGCTTTACCCTCGACAAATTTGCAGGCTGCATTCGTTCAAAACCTGGTGGCAAAATGTCATCAAACTGCATACCGCACTTCTGTATTGCCTTCGTCTCGAGATTGTCTCGAGTCCCCGTCCTAACATGTGAAGGACATTCTTCTGACAAAAATAGCTTCACCTATTAAACGAAATGTATTAGTCCAGACCAATAGATTGCATATAGGCTGAATTTCTCTCAGTTCAATCTGTAAGTCAGTCTATAGATACAAACATGAACAATTAATCATTGTATGATTAACTTTCGACGTTAGGATTGGAGACAGAGTTCTATAGGCAATCTGGAATCCATGAAATTTCATATGCAACTCTTATCTTAATAGTTATACATCAGATTCATTCAGGCATCCATAGGAATCTGCGATTCAATCAACTCAATAACAGTAAATCTAACATGGTAATGGCATATATTTATAACTACACCAGATAATTTAGGCACATTAGAAAGACAGTTGACATTAACTCTTAGAGATACTTGGAAATTGTCTTGAATCTTGTATCAAAATTCAAAGCCCCTTTTGTTGAACTCAACTTTTATACTAGTTACCAACAGATGTATTTAAGCAAAGTTGATTTACTTAAAACTGATGAAGCACTGGATGTAATTGGTTCAAAGTTATTCATGGTTCAAAGTCGCGGTATCGGTAATAATATCGGCATGTCAATATTGTTTTACATCGGTCGTGACGTATCGGGATATTATCTGACGATACGAACCAAATATGTTATAGGATACTCAATAAATTCCAAAAAAATTGTAAAATTGTAGAAGATATAAATAGCATAAGTTTCTACTCTTTGGTGCATAATTAAAAACTTATTGCAATAGATTTTTTTTGTTTTTTTTTTTTTGAGATACTTATTGCATTAGATATGAATAGCTGTATACATAATCTAATTGTCGAACATAACTTTGCATCAGAAATAAGTTTACCAATAATTATACAACGAAACTTCATTACATATCTAATAATATGTCTCATTGAATCATATCACAAACTATGTTTGCTAAAAATAAGTAGAAACTCCATTATTGGAAACAATATCGGAGATTGATGTTATCGGCAATATATATAATATATATATATATATATATTAATATCGATCTATATTATCAGATCGGCTCTGGATCAACTTGGACTAATACCTATCGAATACTGGCCGATACTTTGAAGTATGAATTTATTTGCTTGTTTCAAGGAATTTCAATTTGTGAAAACATGCATTGTCAAGCACAGGAAAGCTTTTCAATTCAAGGTCCATTAAAAATCGAATATTTCCTATTAATTACTCATTCTAAATCAGCGACACACATTTTTCCAGTTAATTCGATCGTTGGAATGAATACATAATGTTGGTATTGAGAGACTAAACAAGATATTTTTTCTCAACAATTCATTGAATCAATTAATTAGGCAAATTTAATCATCTCCATGTACCAGACGAAATTGAATACGAAAAACATTAAACGCAAAGGATGAAATTATTTTTTTTATAAAGATCTACCTGACAAATATTAACATCCGAAGCCCATGTAACCTTTTTTGATTTCTGCAATCCTCCCATATTAACAATTCAAATAAACGTCGATTCGATTCTCAAAGATATATATATATATATATATATATCTATCTTAATAATTCAATCGTTAATCGATTCGAGTAACGCGAACACTTAAAAAACCCTAACCCTAGATCCTCTTGAATTTTCTCTCCTTTTGCAATTAAACATTTTTTTCCCCAAAGGGTGCCGTTCGTTTATATAGGTGCGGAAACGCGTGACTGTAACGCTCGATTTGAGCGCGTGGTGAGAGGAGGTGTGAATGCGAGTCCGTTTTGTATTCAAATTTCACTTCTAGCTGGAAAAGGATTAAAAGAGATAAAAGAGGGGTAATTTGCACTTTGCACCCTGAAAATAAAGGTTAATCAGCATTTTGCACCTAGAAAAGAAAAAAAATAGCATCTTGCAACCTCAAATTTTATTAGTTTTGGTTCATTTCAAGTCAAATTTGCAGCTGGCTCAAGGCAGCATCATTCAAATATTTCATATTAAAAATAAAATTTGTATTATACAATTTATCAGTTTGAAAAAAAAAAACGATAAAGGTTTTCAAGGGGTCTATTTGTAAGGTTTACAAGGGGTAAAATTGTAAGAATCTTTAAACATGCAGGGGGTGTAATTGTAAAAAATACTTAACATGAGGGGGTGTGTTGGTAATTTCAAATAAATAAGGGGCATTTGGTAATTACACAATAAGTGAGGGGGTTTGTGTGTAATTTTTTCTTTAATTTATTAGTAAAGAAAATAGTATGATACCGAGGCGCAACCAGTTGACGCCAAATCTTGGGTGTTCACTCCTAGTCATGAAGGGCGTGAGTCGCGGATTCCACCTAATTACCACATAATTTACATTTGGCGCTCTCAATGACACCCCGACGTGACATCTGATGGCATGTAAGAATTAGATTGTGGTGGAGCAACCATAGAAAAAACTTCCGGTCATGATGGTTTTCGATCGAGATGTGGCCCATGATACGGGCAGTTCTATGCCACACCGGTACCAATGGTCCCGGTGTGGCATAGACCATTGGATCCCTCAAATAGGGGGGGTATTTACTAAAATAGCCTCCATCCAATGGTCTATGCCATACCGGGACCATTGGTACCGGTGTGGCATAAAATTCCCCCCCCCCCCCCCTGATACTTGCATAGACACTTTTGCATGTGTAAAGTGCTTTGAGCCGTAACTTCTAAGTGGGCACATCATCAAATTTGCTAGTAGACTCTAAGTTGATGGCGGCCTAAGCACCTTTGATGTTCTCTTCCAGGCCATGTAATTCGTCCCACTTCTAACCAAAGTAGTTGTGCCAGTAGCTTCGCATAGTCTGGTTAATATCCTCCCCGGGTGGGCACCACTCGAACCCTTTTATGAGATTTTTGTCACCTGTCCACAAGCATGCAGGAACCAAATCGAGTGGCCATTTCCCAGTTTCCATCTTATACTGCTTTCAGGCAAAGGAAGTGCAGCTTGTATGCTGCGCCACATGTGTGAAGTGGCGATACGTGCCCAAGCCCTCTCGCAATAGACGTATTTGTGGTGAAGAACTTGGACCTAGAGCTTATCATCGTATGTCATGAGCGGCCACCCGAGCTTCCCAAGGAATTTCATGGCTCTAATTTTGTGCATCCCGAGCCCTCCATTAGTCTTACTTAGAGGTGGCAATTGGGTGGATCGGGTCGGGTTTGGGTCGGGTCCAACTGGGTCCTATGTAAAAAAGTTGTATGAAAGTTAGACTCATAATGGACCCACACAAGGACCCAAAGTAGACCCAATGAGGACCCAGTTAAGACCCAATAAGGACCTAACATAGACCCAAAATTGGATTAGAATATGTTTTAAACAAATTTAGCCAAGCACTCTTTTTACACACACTAGGCATATTTACACATACACAACATACTTTTACACACACAACACACTTTTACACACACAACATATATTTTACACACACTATACACTTTTTACACACACTACACACATTTACATATACACAACACACACCACACTTTTACACACACTGCATATTTTTTACACATTTTTACACACCACACTTTTACACACACTGCATATTGTTTACACACATTTACACACACAACACACTTTTACACACACTACACATATTTTCACACACAATGCACACTTTTACACACATTACACATTTTTTTCACACACAATGCACATTTTTTACACACACTACACACATTTTCACACACAATACAAATTTTTTACACACAATGCACACTTGTTACACACACTACACATATTTCACACACAATGTACACTTTTTACACACACTACATACATTTTCACACACAATGCACACTTTTTACACACACAATGCACACTTTTTACACACACAATGCACACTTTATACACACACTACACACTACACGTTTTCACACACAATTCATACTTTTTACACACACTACACTCTTTTTACACACACTACACACTTTTCACATGCACTACACACATTTTCACACACAATGCACACTTTTTACACACATTACACATTTTTTCACACACAATGCACATTTTTTACACACAATACACACATTTTCACACACTATGCACATTTTTGGCACACACTACACATTTTTTACACACATTTTCACACACAATGCATACTTTTTACACACACTACACATTTTCACACACAATGCACACTTTTTACACACACTACATACATTTTCACACACAATGCACACTTTTTACACACACTTCACACTTTTTCACACACAATGCACACTTTATACACACATTACACACTTTTTACACACACTACACACATTTTCACACACAATCCATATTTTTCACACACACTACACATATTTCACACACAATGCACACTTTTTACACACACTACATACATTTTCACCACAATGCACACTTTTTACACACACTACAAACTTTTTCACACACAATGCACACTTTATACACACACTACACACTTTTTACACACACTACACATTTTTACACAATCCATACTTTTTACGCACACTACACTCTTTTTACACACACTACACACTTTTCACACGCACTACACACATTTTCACACACAATGCACACTTTTTACACATATTACACATTTTTTCACACACAATGCACATTTTTTATACACACTACACACTACACACTTTTTACACATATTTTCACACAATATGCACATTTTTTACACACACTACATACATTTTCACACACAATGCATATTTTTTACACACCACATATTTTCACACACAATGCACACTGTTTACACTACATACATTTTCACACACAATGCACACTTTTTACACGCACTACACACTTTTTCACACACAATAAACACTTTATACTTACACTACACACTTTTTACACACACTACACATATTTTCACACACAATCCATACTTTTTACACACACTACACTCTTTTTACACACACTACACATTTTTCACACACACTACACACTTTTTTACACACAATGCACATTTTTTACACACAATGCACACTTTTTACACACATTTTCACACACAATGCACACTCTTTACATACACTACACACTTTTTATACACACTAGACATATTTTCACACACTACACATACTTTACACACTACACACACATCACACATTTTACACACGTTTTCACACACGACACATATTTTACATACATTTTCACACACTATACATATTTTACACACATTTTCACACACATCACACATTTTTCACACACTACACATATTTTCACACACTACACACATTTTCACACACTACACACATTTTGACACTACACATATTTTCACACACTACACACATTTTGACACACTACACATATTTTTACACACTACACACATAATTTCACACACTACACACATTTTCCCACACTACACATTTTCACATACTACACACATTTACACACACTACACATATTTTCACACACTACACATATTTTCGCACACTACACATATTTTCACACATTTGACACACTTCATACATTTTAACACACTACACATTTTCACACACATCACATATTTTACACACCACATATATGTAGTGTGTGAAAATGTGTGGTGTATGTGAAAATATGTGTAGTGTGTGTATAATATGTGTAGTGTGTGAAAATGTGTGTAATGTATGTGAAATATGTGGTGTGTGAAAATGTGTGTAGTGTGTGTAAAATATGTGTAGTGTGTGTAAAATATGTGAACATATGTGTAGTGTGTGAAAATGTGTGTAGTGTGTGTAAAATATGTGAAAATATGTGTAGTATGTGAAAATATGTGTAGTGTGTTTAAAATATGCCATTTGTGTGTGGAAATGTGTGTAGTGTGTGTAAAATATGTCATGTGTGTGTGAAAATATGTGTAGTGTGTGTAAAATATGCAATATGTGTGTGAAAATATGTGTAGTGTGTGTAATGTGTAGTTTATGTAAAATGTGTGATGTAGGTGTGAAAATATGTGTAGTATGTGCAAAATGTGTGTAGTGTGTGTGAATATGTGTATAGTGTGTGTAAAATATGTGAAAATATGTGTAGTGTGTGAAAATGTGTGTGAAAATACGTATAATGTGTGAAAATGTATGTAGTGTGTGTAAACTGTGTGTAATGTGTGTGAAAATGTGTATAGTGTGTGTAAAATGTGTGAAAATATATGTAATGTGTGAAAATATATGTAGTGTGTGAAAATATATGTAGTGTATGTGAAAATATGTGTAGTGTGTGTAAAATATGTGAAAATATGTGTAGTGTATGAAAATATGTGTAGTGTATGTGAAATATGTGAAAATATGTGGTGTATGAAAATGTGTTGTGTGTGTAAAATATGTCATTTGTGTGTGAAAATGTGTGTAGTGTGTGTAAAATATGTCATTTGTGTGTAAAAATATGTGTAGTGTGTGTAAAATATGTAATATGTGTGTGAAAATACGTGTAGTGTGTGTAAAGTATGTGTAGTTTATGTAAAATGTGTGATGTGGGTGTGAAAATATGTGTAGTGTGTGTAAAATGTGTGTAGTGTGTGTGAAAATGTGTATAGTGTGTGTAAAATATGTCTAGTGTGTGAAAATGTGTGTAATGTGTGTGAAAATACGTATAGTGTGTGAAAATGTGTGTAGTGTGTGTAAAATGTGTGTAGTGTGTGTGAAAATGTGTATAGTGTATGTAAAATGTGTGAAAATATATGTAATGTGTGGAAATATATGTAGTGTGTGAAAATGTGTGTAGTGTATGTGAAAATATGTGTAGTGTGTGTAAAATGTGTGTAGTGTGTGTGAAAATGTGTATAGTGTGTGAAAATTAGTGTATGTGAAAATGTGTGTAGTGTGTGTAAAATATGTGAAAATATGTGTAGTGTATGTGAAATATGTGTAGTGTGTGAAAATGTGTGTAAAATATGTGTTGTGTGAAAATGTGTGTAATTTGTGTGAAAATGACATCTATGTGTGTAAAATATGTGAAAATATGTGTAACGTGTGAAAATGTGTGTAGTGTGTGTAAAAATATGTGTAGTGTGTGAAAATGTGTGTAGTGTGTAAAATATGTGAAAATATGTGGTGTGTGAAAATGTGTGTAATTTGTGTGAAAATGTCATCTGTGTGTGAAAATATGTGTAATGTGTGTAAAATATGTGTAGTATGTGAAAATATGTGTAGTGTGTGAAAATGTGTATAGTGTGTATAAATATGTGTAGTGTGTGTAAAATATGTGTAGTGTGTGTAAAAAGTGTGTAGTGTATGTGTAAATGTGTTCAAGTGTTTGTGTAAATTGTGTGTTGGGGATGTATTAAATTTCAAATTAAGTTAGACCCAATTTGGATCCAGTTTGGACCCATATTGGGCCCAATTTAAGACCCAATTGGACCCAAAAATAAGTGAGAATCAACCCAATTGGAACCATAAAAAAAAAACTTAGGACCCAACCCAACTAAAACGTAGGTGTGTTGGGTTTGAAATATATCTTTGGACCCAAATTACCACCCCTCTTACTGTAATAAATCTTATCCCATGCGATGAGATGGATTTCTCGCTCATCCTCCAAGCCCGCCAAAGAAATTGACAGTTAGCCTTATCCACTTGGTCACAAATGCTCATTGAAATTTGGGAGCTTTGCATGCAGTATAAAGGGATGGTTGAGGTCACCGCCTTAATCAAAGTAGCTCTCTCGGCTATGGGCAACTGTTTTCCTTTCTACCCCTTTTTATTCTCGACACGATTCACAATGAATTATAGTCACGGATTCAGATCCCCGAGTGGTTCATTGGGGTCCCCAGATATGGTGAAATCGTGGCCCTTAAATATCTCTTGAAATTCAAGGTACATAACATTATATATACATACACATACATGTTAAGCATTCTTCACTACCTCTTCGTGTACTCATTTCACTGCAAATATTTCACCATGTCTGGAAATCAATTGTTAATGATTGTAGCGCAACATACACTTCAACCCATTTTTAATTTGTGCTCTAGAGCAAGCATTAAGATTTGGATGAATCTTCATTTCTATAAAATCGATATGGCAATTGTTGCTTTAAGTCTTTTACTAGAGTTAGCTAGTGCTATTGTCGAGCAAGTTGAAAATGAGGGCATGATTTATGTATATCTTAGCTTTGTGATAGCAACTATATCATTTTATCTTTCTAGTGGGGAATTGTATCGACAACGTAACAATCGCATACCACTCGAATTTCAGGATGTGTTTGGTATAATTAGCCCAGGATCCCTATTTTTGATGTCATTTTTTCAACTTCTTCTTAGGCTTCTTCATCTACGCTTAAACATCAACTTTTCTTTATTTCCACTACTGTTTGCTCTATGTGTTGGTTGTTACAAAGTCTTAGGGCTCCGTAAACACAATCGAAGAATTTATATTGATTGCAGAACAAATGAACAACTACAAGTAAAAGTGTTAATTTGTCAAGAAATATTACCATTGTTCGTTGCAGGTACTGTCCAATTCAGTGTTGTGCAGAGCATGATTGTCACCAGCTTGAAGAAACCGAATGTTGCGCACATGAATTTGTGGATAATGTTCAGACATGGAGGACATTGATGAATAATGGAACTCACTAAATATGATATAAACTGTATAATACTAGCTCCATATATTTTTCACTACTACAAAAATATACTATTACAGCGCACCTATTACAGCGGTTCTGGTAAAACCGTTGAACGGAGGTACCTATTACAACGGTTCATGGGTGAACTGCTGTAATAGAGAGCGGTTCATGGGTGAACCACTGTAATAGAGAACCTGTTACAGCAGTTCACCCTAATCAAAAAAAAAAAACGGCCGCCCCCTACCCATTTCATCTCTCTCTCTCTCTATAGCACCACCGGCGGCGGCGGCGCCGCCACTATATACCGCCGCCGCCTCCACCACCACCGTAAGCTTCTTCTCTCTCTCTTTATATATATATATAGGGTAAATTACACCCAACCCCCCTGTGATATTCCTTATTATCACTCCACCCTCTGTGATAAAAAAAATATCAACTTATAAAAAATATAGAGTACCAATGAAGCAAATGATGATTCATGATCTTTTCTCTCAATGATTTTCATGGTTAAATACAAAAAGATAGCACTACCAACTGCACGTCCGGTCAAAGAGGTCACAGACATACAAACTTTCGTGCGTGGAGAAGTTTGTCGATGCAAATCTTCCCAGATGACCATCTTTTATCTAACCTCAAAAAAAAATAAAGTCGATATTGAGGTTTGGATCACGACAAACGTTGATATAAATCAAAAGAACTAAATTACCTGATAATTCTAAAATAAATTCATCATAAAAAATTGGATTGAAAGAAATGTACAATTATTGAAACGTCTCGTATCAAATGTAGAACTTTGGTTCTATGCAGAATTTGATTTTATTAAGCATATATATATATATATACATGTATATTGAAATTTGGTTATATATACATATATATTGAACTTTGGTTATACCTTCAAATAACTTCTTTAATTTGAAATTCGAGTAGGAAGAGTTTATAGCCAGAGAAGTTTCACAAAATAAAACTTTGCGTTTGCTAATTTTTTGCCAATTTGGCTTGATGAATGTTAAATTATATTAATTTCTCAAGTTTAAAGCAACTTGTCTCTCATTACTTGAGAAGCCCAGAAATGATTCCAATTAGTTAACTTTACTCTTCTTATTTGATCAAAAAAAGAAAGAAAATTTCAACATTTTCTTTAATTTAAAAAGGCTAAATGTTTCATACTTACCCCAACTCCTTTGGAAAGATCTCTCATGCACGACGCTAACCTAATTGAGCTTCTTATTGTAGAGCCAGTGTAGGTAAATATATATATATAGGGTATGGATCAAATACATCCCTATACTTTAGTTAAAATATAAAACTCAATCTAGATCATTTAAACCATTTCATCCCAAGGTCCATAATTAAAGCCATTATTTCGGTTTTAATCTTTAATCAATGATGATAGGGGCATTTTAGTCAATAGGTCTATCAAACTCATGCAATATCATGCTAGATCAAAATCAAATCCCACTTATTGAGCGCATAAAAGATTCTCTTTCTCCAATTGATTTTTTCTTTCCAATTAAAATTCGATCAGTTCACAGAACGCATTAATATATTTCACAGAATGTAAAATATTTACATTATTCATCATCAAATTCAATTAATCATCAAGCTCGATTCATCATCATCGTCAAGCTCAATCCGATGGATGCAAGTAGAATGGCGATTTGATATCTACTACAATACTTTGTGATTTCTCAACTTGCTGTGTATTTACAGTAGATGTCAAACTCTCTTGACTTGCAGAATTATTGGTCATGGCTAAAAGGAAAGAAAAAGAAAAAAAAAGTGGAAGCTATGGTAGGAATCATTGACCATGTCATATTTGTAGTGTTGGTCGACATTACATACATATATACATACAGAATAGAAGAAGACAAGGAGAGAAAAAAGGAAGAAGGGGAAGAAAACATCACAATTAGTGATTTTAAACCATTATACAGTAGCTTATAACACACTACACAGTAGCTTATAAACCATTATACAGTAACTACAACGGTGATATACAGTGTGTGCTTAGTCACATACAATTAGTGATTTCAAACCATTATACAGTATCTTATAAGCCATTATACAATATGTTAGAACACATTATACAGTATGTTATAACATATTTATATAGTATGTAATTTAAGTAATTACAAATTCTTCAGATAATTAATTGAATTGAACACCAACAAATTCAAAGCCGCGGACGTAAGGGGGGTGATGGAAACTCTTAGCAAAACTTCTCATACAAGTAAATTAAATAACTTTCAGGTACACTGCGTGCTCGGATACATATCAACTTTGACATTATTAATTTGCTCATATATATCTCCATTTATACACTCTGTCATGTGCCACACCAAAGAAACACACAAATCACATCCCATGCATGCCATAGAGTTTCTATAAATAAATGTCAATCTCCAGCATATTAGTTTCTCAATTCGATATATATATATACACTATATAACATATTAAAAATATTTAATTATACAGTATGTTATAACACATTATACAGTATCTTATAACACATTATACAGTATATGATAACACATTATACAGTGTGTGTGTTTATACATCATGCACACACTGTATGATGCCAAGGCTCTTCATTCTCTCGGTGTTTTCGTTGATTCTTTGTGCTCGAGACTCCTCATACTCTCCATTGCCAATTATTGCTTTTTCTTCTTCTTGTTTGTTTTTGTCAGAGTTTTTGGGTCTTCCTCTGCTACTGGTGCTCACCATTGCTGCTCTATCTCTCTCTTTCTGCGTAATATTCAAATATTTGATTTTTCAAATTTGTTTGCAAGGTAGAGAGAGAGAAAAAAAAAAGTAATCAAGGAGATTTTAGGGGAGATTTTGTTTCCTTTTTTGTTTACTTTTTGACTATTATACCCCTTATTCAATTGGAATCAATTTTTCAGCTATTTTTTGCTTCTTTTTTGGACTGTTGGATTTAATGGATCCAATGGTGTAGATTGAGTCTTATATCTTATCTAACATAGGGTGTGTATTTGATCTTGACCCTATATATATTGTTAGGAATTTCATGTTAGATGTTTTGATGATGACAAGATAGGATTTCATGTTAGACCCCAAAAAAATGTAAGTTTATGCTTTCATAGAAACATTGTATAAGCGTTTGAAAGTTTACTTATTTTGTTAGGCTTGTAATTTTTATCTTTATAGATTTTAGACTAAGTATTTAATACCAAGTCACTGATAGAATTCTGAATGAGTCTATCAAGGATGAAGTTGAAGATCAGCGTCTGAAGTCAAGAGAAGATAAAGATTTGTTTTGAGCGTCTGTCAAACGCTAAAAGACTACTTCAGGATTTATGAGTTTCAAACGCTCAAGTTTCAAGCGTCACTATTCAGATAAACAGTGTTCAAGCGCTCAAAGTTTCAAGCGTACTATTCAGATGAACAGTGTTTAAGCGCTCAAGTTTCAAGCGTCACTATTCATATGAACAGTGTTCAAGCGCTCAAAACTCCAAGAGTTACTATTTAAGTGAATAGTATTCAACGTCTTCTGAATAGTGTTACTGTTCAAGCGCTCACGACTCAAGTATTCAAGCGTCACTATTCAATGAACACTATTCATGCATCACTATTCACGCGAACAATTTTTAGATTCACCTGAAGGATTAAACCCAAGTTATCAAGGACTTAAATGCAATCACCAACGGACATTTATTTCCAACGGGAAATAAATTCAAAATGCATTAAATGATTGATAAGTGCATTAAATGCAAACAAGGCAGTATAACATGGGCAAGCCACCTTTGTTGACTAGGCTGTCAGCTTTTCAGAAAAAGGGACTATTTGAAGCTCCGCGTGAGGTACACGCGCCTGACTTGTGTCCAACGGACAAATCCCAAAATTCTCTATAAATAGTACCCTTCAGCTATCTCTGAGTGTGTGAAAAAGATGAAAATGTGAAAGAGAGCTGAGAAATAATTTGAGAGAAAAGCTTGCAAACCCCATAGCCAAAATCCTTCAAACTTCTCAAATACAATCCAGACAGTCACCCGATATCTCAAACATCTTCCAAGAAGAACCCCACACTATTATTGAGATATCCCAAGTTGTTTGAACTTCCCAACATCAAACAAACCTGTTACAATAAACCTTCAACACCTTTCATCTGAGTGAGAAAGATTGTTGACTTCCACAAGCAGTATTTTTGAGTAAGAGAAGCTTGTTAAAGAAAAGTCTTTATTGGAGCTGAAGTCTGTGTGATCATGGAGCTCAAGGCCATCTTGGAGAAGATCTTTATTGGAGCTGAAATCTATGTGATCAAGGAGCTCGAGATCGTCTTCACCTCTCTCCCTAATTTGTAGAAGATTCTGTGTGATTCTTTGAGAATCATTTTAGTGGATTTCCTCCGAGTGAAAAGGAGAAGAAGGACGTAGTTGGGATTACACCACCCAACGAACCTTACAAATATTTTGTGTCATTTACTATTTTATTGTCTTACATTACACT
The DNA here is from genome assembly GCA_019426215.1 of Buddleja alternifolia. NCBI lineage: Eukaryota > Viridiplantae > Streptophyta > Magnoliopsida > Lamiales > Scrophulariaceae > Buddleja > Buddleja alternifolia. The sequence continues at coordinate 34,786,674 of CM033397.1, read as the reverse complement.
GTCATATTATATCTTGAAAAGGCATTTAAAACTAATAAACGACTAATTGGTTAAAACGAACGCTAAGCTATAAAAACATTTCCGCTGTGCTAACCCTGATGAAGTGATTGAAACGTTACCCTACTTTGGTAATCGTTGAAATCATTAAATCTAAGTTATCTTTTCTCAAGCGTTCAAATATTTCAAAAGTGATACAAAAATTTTTTGAAGTCGAAAAAAATTTCAGGGTCTATTCAACCCCCCTTCTAGACCTTTTCGTATGCCACTTGGGACCACCATATATATATATATATATATATATATATATGAAAAGTAGAATCATCAATCTTCCTTTTGCTATTTAAACTAGAGATGATGTTCTTCAATTAGTTTCCCGCATGCTTGACCTGTATATTCAGTCTATTTAATTCAATTATTTACTTAAATAGAGTGTGCTAACTAACATGCAATGAAGCAAATGCGCGATATTATTCTCCATTAAATTAAGGGCAAAATACACTTTGAACTCCTGAATTATTCACTTTGTCTTATTTAGATCCCTGAACTATCAAATGTAACAAAATGGTCCTTGAACTACCAAACGTAACAAAATAGCCCTTCAATTTGATGGACGAGCTTGGCGTTGCCGAGATATATTGCTGATGTGGCAGTGAGTTTGGCCATTGCAATGTGGCAATTGAAAAAGATTGTTTATTTTGCCCTCACTTGCTTTTTCATTCTCCAACCAATTATCCAATTATTTATTTTTCTTGCCCAAATGTAAAGGGTATTTTAGTTTTTCATTAAGAAATCTAATGAAAACATCGAAGAAGCGGAGGTCCATGCCAAGATACCAACACGAAGGGGTGTAAATGCCAAATGTCTATATTTATTTATTTTTGCCCAAATTTGAGTGATATTTTAGTTTTTCATTAGTAAATCTAATGAAAACGTCAAACAAGGGGAGGACTATGCCAAGATACCAAACATGTAGGGGTGTCAAGGGAAGTTGACGCAATTATCCCCACGACTAAATACATAATTATTTTGGACTCACTACTTATGAAAATTAAATTGGGCAAGTGCTAGAAAATTGAACAAAATAAATAATTAATTAGAGGAATGGCCTAATGATTAAGCTTCGTTACCTAAAATGGTTTAGAATTCTTACATTTAGCTTGGTTGAGATTTGAGAATATCACATTAAATGTGTATAAACCTTTTTATGGATTTTACTACAATTAAATAATGCTATCTATTAATCACAAGACCATTAGCTTGTGTAACTTTATTAACAATGTCATCTACGAGCCCAAATCAAGTTAGGTATATTTTTCAGGTGCAATCACAAGGTGAAAATAATATGGAAAACACCAAACACAATAATTGTGATTTTACCGAGACTCCTGGGAAATTACTCAATACATCATTATGTTGAGTATACTACACAAATTTAACAATGCAAGTCATAAAATAACACACATCAAACAGCAAATAACATTAGGCAACAAAAAATACAAGTTAAAACATACAATCAAGCTCTTGGGGGGTAAAAACAAGCAACTTTGGGATAGTTTAAAAGAAAACGAAATAGAAAAGAAATAACAGTATGGTAAATATACATGCAATATCACGGTCTCTACATCTCTCCACCAGAAATAACGTCATACCAATAGCTTGTCCATTTTCTGGATGCAAACAAAGCAACAGCATTCTCAAAGCAGCCAAAGCACAAAATACACATCTAGGAGGCGTCGAATATTATTGGATTTGTGTTTTACCGCCGCCACTTCTTGTCTGAAACAAAGATCCCAGAGATAAGCACATAACAAAATCCAAGAGATAATACAATGTGTTATAAAGAAAAACTAAATAGAGCAATATACAACAATTTTCGGGAATAAGCAATTTTTATAGCAGATGTTATTACATGGCCTGAGATGGTGAACATTTACTATGATCGCAATGTATTGCAATAAATGTGAAGTTTATTTCTGTTATAATCAAATGGAAATTAGCATCCATGATTGAAAATAGATTGCAGGAGTGCAACTCAGACACATTGCTGCTGATATTTAGTGTGTGTCATCACGCATTTGATTCTCAGTAACATGTACGAAGAAAGCAAAATTGGCCACAATCTTAACTGCATTTTATAGAGCAGTACCACCAATCCACATGGATGGTATCATAAACACATCACGATACATCTCGCTCCAAGGTGTTTAGCTTCGTAATGAGTTCAAAATTTTAATCACCTAAAGCCATTATAATTTTTAGTAGGGTAAATTACATAGTTATCCCCTGCGTGAGACAGTAGTTATGAAAAACATCCCAAGATTTGAGAAATTACCATAACTTTCTCTATTAGTGAAAGCGTATTACAGTTTCACCTATATAGTAAAAGGCAGATTAGAATTTCACCACCTGTTTTTTGAGTTGTCAGGATCTGACGGGTTTTTTTTTTTGGGGTGGGGGGGGGGGGGGGGGGGGGGGGGGGGGGGGGGGGGGTATTTTGGTAATTTACAAATGTCAAGGTACTTGTAGTAATTACCCAACAAGTGAAGGAGTGTGCATGTAATTATCCCTTTTTAGTATGACAATACTTTCAAGCATTAAGGTGCATGGTCCAATACAATTAAGCAAGAACATATACAAGACAAACAATATGAGAAGGCACGAGAAAGTTTAGATAATACCTTGAGGAGAATGATTTCCATTTCCCTTCACATTCTGCTGTGCCTGAGACAACGAGCGCTGAATACGAGGAGATCCTTGCCTTTCATTTGCCCCAGGTAGGGAGTGTCTCTTTTGGATGAAGACTTCCTTGTCATGCACATCTGGACTTGACCTTGGAGAGCCATTTGCAATAGCTTTGGCTCTTGCAGACTGAGTTGCTTGCATGTAACTCGGTAATGAATTACTGCTACTACTATCTCTTGGTTCCTGCTCTTTATGATCAGGCTTTGCTGAACCAAAAGAGTTTCGCCTCTTTCCAGATTTCTGCTCCTTCTCCATGCTGCTTCTTGAATCTTGATTACGATTTGAAAGAGATTTTTTATCAGCTGATGAAGATTTATTCTTGCCAATGGACTCACTTTTTTCACCCCGGCTTCTCTTCGGTTTGACCGACACTTGGCTAGAAGGCGTTGCTTGAGATGATTCAGGAACAGTTATATGGCTTCTTGGAGAAGCTTCGGGTGATGACTTGTACACCTGGCGACTTGCTTCAGATCCCACCTCGACGTGTTCAACGTGTAAGTCGCTTGGATCTGCTTTTGGCTCTTTCTCTTGTAGTGGTGAGTCAGCAGCAGTCATAGAATCCATAGATTCACCAATAGCTGAGTAAAATCTCTCCAACTTTTTTGTGTTGTCGGTACTTGATGGTTCACTTTCAAGTATGATGGACTTGTCATTACCTTCAATTTCCAAATTCTCTTTGCTTCTAGAATATTCAGTCTCATCTGTAATTTTCGGCTCTTGTGTAAAGTTATTGACTTCAGCCTCTGACCTATCTGGTGAATCTAGGGTAGAAGTAATGGAAAGTTCAGTCCCACATTCAGAGCCACCAATTTGAACTGCTGAAGCATTTGAAACGGACTTGTCAGCTAAGCCAATGTCCCTAGATAGTTTATCAGCAGAAGAAGAAACCTTATCCAAAGTAGATTCAACTTCAAGATCATTACTGGATGATGGGGTTAATTTTGAAGAAGTGGCTGATGAAGTCAGTTCTTCGAATTTTGACTGCGCTGCAATAAAAGCGGGATTACTTGCCTTTCTTGAAAAAATCTTTTTGGTCTCGGTTTCTGGTTGCTCGGTGGAAAACTTGTTCGAGTCAGGTTCGTCTTGTTCATTTCCTATTTCCTCCTTTTGAGGAAGAGATTTTGATTCCACTTCTTGAATCAAATCTGTTTCTTTCAAATTGATGGGAGCAGATTCTGTTACGTCACAACTTAAATCCGATTGGTCAATGTTCTGCAGCTCAGAATGACTGGATGAAGGTGATATTGATTTGCTTGCATGGAGGTCTAAGTTGTTTGCATCATAGGTAATCAAAGTGTCATTATTTTCAGATGCTTCAACTGATGTATCAACACCAGGTTTGAAGTCTGTTGATTCAGGATGACAATCAGAGGGATCCAAAACATCTTTGCCATTAGAATCTCCTTGATCCTCCTTCTCATGTTGCTCTACAACGGATCCAGATTCTCGTGGCTCTTCATTGGTCACATCTGAAGCTGCCATCCACCTTTCCAGCCATTGCCAGGCTGAGTCGGATTTTAAGGGGTCACATTTGATATTGATAGGTTTGGTCTTTGGTGTTGATTCCATAAGCTTGCATTAAAATCCAGTACACATTGTCAAGCTCCAAATGATTTATTTAGTAGTTTTATGCAACGAAAGCAAAATGTAGAATAAACTCAGAATACGAAGAATGCCAGCCACATCCATTTACCTGACGAGCAAATCTATTGCTAAGTAGCTTCTCAATGGAAATGTATGTGTAAGTCCCATTTGGTTTAGCTTCTTTTTTATTCTGAAAATGAAGATTATCATACATTAGAATCTCAAATAACCAGAAACAACTGCAAAAGAATGTAAAATGTCCCACCATTTGGTCAGTAATCCATACTACATTAAAAGATAAGGACTCGTATCCATAGGCAATATGAATCTAGTTGAGAGTCAGATGAGAGTTTACAGACTGGCTTTTTCTAGATCAGGAGTATGGATGCATCTTTTCACTGCTGACCTTAATACTTTGAGATTGACAGAGGTTTTTGTACACCATGTTAAAACCAATCTCTATAGATTCATTTACAACTAAAATCAGGAAGGAGGAGACAGCGAACAATTAATCTGAAGGAAGCTCCCAACTCCACGTTTACAAGATGAAATTAAAGAGCAGCCTAATCATGGAGCAGTGAGGTGGAATATTGGACATTGAAAAGCCAATTGAGTTAAATGTTATTACCAAGAGGGTAGGATCAAGATTGCCCTTTTCACTTCTTTCACTCTGCTTTGTGAAATCACTTGACCCTTCTACATGCAGATGTGCATAGCGTGCTCGAACAAGAGCTTGCATTTTGACAATGGCCTGAACACACCGAAGAGTGCCAACAGCATGCCTTCGAACCAAATGTCCTCTTACAGCAGCTTGCAATTTAATTACACTCTTCTGCTTCAGTAGCACACTTTGAGCCTGGTAATATATTAGAAATAACGTATAAGTATGCCAGATTGACTCTAAAAGTAGCAATTAAATGTGGCACACGGCATACCAGCAGCCCCCTAATAGCAGCCTGGATAACAATAATGCTGGACTCATCGAGAATTGCATCTGGTTTACTCTCCTCCTCTCTGGGAGCAATGATGTCTGATAATTTTGAGCCCTGTTGGGCAGACAACTCAGTCTTCTCTTCTGTCCATTGAACAACTGAGGTCTTCTCCGAAACAGTCTTCTCCGGAACAGTCTTCTCCGGAACAGTCTTCTCCAGAACAGTCAAGTCAGGCTGCAGTTGGGAGTTCACAGCAGTAGATTCTGGGCTTTCCTTGTTCACAGACGAAGGTGCTTCGGAAATGACAGTGTTACTCAATACTCGATGTCTGGCAGATCTCTTCCGAAAACTCCATCGACGCCGATCACTTGAACCCTTGCTCTGCAAATAAGTTCAAAATAAAATTAATAAAGAATAAAACACAACTACTTTCCAATTAATGCTAGTGCGTAGTATGTGAGAAATAAAGGGAGTAAAAACTAATGGCCGCATGAGATTGTATTGAAAACGTGTGTTATAATTGATTATAATATAGTATGGTTATACAATTATATATAACCCTTTAAAAGTATTGTGAGGAACGAGCATTCAATTTCCGGTGATGACCAATTCTAGGTCAAATTGCCCGTTTTAAGTCAACATAAATATTAAACACATATCCGCATTGTATAACAAGTTTAACCTAAATATTACTCTTTACAGAGTCAGAAGCAAATATAGAACATTATCTCAAAAAAAAAAAAAAAAAGGCGGAATCCATTATTATCATTAATAGCATGGACTGACTACTTTCCACTAGGAACCTGGCGTGCAAATAAGAAAGACTGTTATACAGTGACGTATTTTATCAGATGACAAAAAGGTGAGCCTTACGACACGATGATATAGTTGTTATGGGCTGTCACCTAAGTGACTGCACTCAATCAGAATGCAAAGGCAACTGTACCTTATACCATAATCTATGTCTGAAAGGATGTTATAAACAACAAAAGATATATATTCAATGCAGGGGGTTTCCATTCTTCTACATGCTGTTTATTAGTAATGTTTATCAGTTACATGCAAAAGTTTCAATCACATATAAAATTCGTGTGTGGACACATATAGTCCATGTGTTAGCATTTATACAAGGGTAAATTCCACGTTACACACCTCTACTCTCAATTGACCACTTTAACACCTTGTACTCTTAAAAGTGCTCCAATTGTTATTATTGTCACCCAAATCACATCCCTTCTAGGGGTGGAAGGTATATTACTGTAGTGAAGCACCATCTTGTCTCTAATTGTGACTATCAAGTAGAAATAGCTTTAGAAAATAATGCAACCTTTATCTGCTATATAGAATAATGCCACGGTAATATATTTCGAAAATGTATGGGACTCTGAGGATTGCCCTTCTTGATCGTGTCAATGAATGTACATAGGGTAACACCTTAGGATGTAATACATGCCTCTAAAGTGTCTCTAACAACTTGCAATCTATGCTTTGAAGGCATGCACCTCCTAGATATATTGTGGACAGACATTAAAGTCCACCAAAAGAGAAATTAATCAGAACCCTAGCACCTTCACACCCGAGGCTTGGGTATATATGTCCATTATGCATCTATTTCCTTAAATCAAGGTCGTGATATGGTCAAATGTTACGGTCATTTGGATTGATTTTTTTGGTAATATAAATTGGTTCCTACACAAAATTTCACTGTCTTTGGCTTTTGCATAAGAATATTGTAAATATATATGTTCTTTAGCTTTTAGAATCTTCATTTTGTTTTTGGCCAAAATACTTGCTACAAAACTAAATTCATAAGACATAATCTTAAAAACTTCTACGTGTACGTCAAACGCGTAACGGATTCTAGTTCAATAGGAGAAGATAGAATGTTCAACATTCCCTAAAGAAGCGACATTAGGAGACACGGTAAAAACAAAAGTTCGTTAGAATAAAGGTACATTGATGTTATCATACCACATTAAACAAATAAATATACAATTGTAACCATATCATAATCAAGCCTCACGTCTACGCCACTGATCATCATCTGCATTGTCATATACAATGATTCACCTGAACTTTGTCTATAAATCGGGGCGCAAAGTGACAAATCAATTACGGAAAGAACAATTAAAATCTGCAAGATTCCAACTTGTAAGGATGCACCTATAAGATACCGCAAAATTAGCAATCTTGCCCATATTACTGATTTAATTGGTAAACGAACAAATCTAGCTTAACACCAACACATTAACAAGCACACACACTTTAACGGATGTAATTCGAGAAAGAAAAATATACACTTCAAATCGAGACACAAGTAAATCACCACTCTCACAGATCCTGCCATAGATTTGAGCATCAAAGAATTGAAATGATCAAACGGAACAAAATGTTTCCACCGAGCAAAATCAAATCAAATCCAATCAATTATTCAAAACACAAGTCACAAAATCAGATACTACATTAATCACATCAAAACTCCACATTCCAAAAAAAGATCAGATTCCAAACAGCGAAGCTCGAACTCAAATCATACCGAAAAAAAAAAAACAAATTAAACCGAAGATTCTTCACACACAAAATTAAGCTAAAATAAAAACGCATAGCAGATAAAAGAACAAATAAACATATATATGTATGTATGTATATATACTTCGGGAGTTTCGAGATCGCCATGATCGACTGAATCGCCGCCGCAGGAGATGATCTTGAAGCACGATGCGGTTGATTTCACCATCTCTTTCTCTCTCTAGAAATTTGTGTGACCTCACTCACTCACTCACACTTTCTCTCTCTACAGCAACATAGCATATAGATATAGTATTATTAGTGAGGTTTATATTTTTGAAAGTGGTTTTTGTTGGAAATTGAACCAGATAAAATGGGCAGTTTGGGGAACGCGGACCTCAACATCTCTCCTTAAATCTACTTCACTTTTGGGTTTGGATTCCGTGTATATAATAGCGGTACCGCATTTGATTGCCCTTTTTTTTCCTATCTGTCAAGGCGTTGTTTGTTTGGTGGGTACTACTACAACGTTATATCCGTTGAGGCTATGATTTATTGTTTTGTGTTGTTTTGTCTCTTTCTTCTTCTTCTTCTTTTATTTAAATATTTATAACATTCAAGCTCTTTCCTCTTTTTATTTAGATTTTTTTTTATAGTAATGATTGATTTTTTTAATTCAAAATGAAGTGTATATTCTACATATTTAGCCCGATAAACTCGAGTTCATAATTATAATTTTGAGTCATAAAGACTCTATCTAGCTTCATAAAGGAGGAGAGAGTCACAACGTGTGCCAGCCTGAATTCGAACTCAGGACCTCCCACGTAAAGTGGGAGATCGATATTACTAAACTAATAGATCTTGAGTAGTAGTGATTGATCTTCGAGATACAGTCGGAAGTGATTATGGTGATCTCTTTCGAGAAAACTTTTGGCATACAAAACGGTTCTTACTAGGAACTTCTTGATTAATCAATCAGGACATCTTTTATTGAAATAACTCTCGTTAATATATAATGAATAATAAGATGTTTGTAGGAGCAATTCATAAACTTAAGATAATAATATGCAGAAATTCATATGGATTTCGTCGTTTTAGGTAATTGTAATTATATCAGAATTTAAAATATAAAATTCTCTAAGGTAGTGTGTACAACAACTACAAGCTCTGGTTTATGATGTAAATTGTCTTGATTGCCAAAAAAATAAATATTATTCACTTGTCTTTGGCTTGGAAATAGTGTTAATTATCCAATAAAATTACTTCAAAACTTCATTGATTATTGTTTCATGTATAGTATACTCAAGCCTTGAGTATTGAATATTGCAGCTTTTTTATAGATAGTCGTAGTGCGTTGAGAAATGAGAATTCCAATTACATATATTGAAGTTAGCGAAAATCTATTCAAATTTAATTGGCAAACATTTTTTTTCCCAAGTAAAATTTCAATGCGTTAATACGAAACGTCGTTGTACCCATCAATTCGCACACAGTTGACTATATACCATAAGAAAAATAATTAACTTTATTAATGTGTTTTTCATAGTTACTTGAATTGTCTTTTCTTTTATCTATGTAGAGAGTCCATAAATATGATAATTATCTAGATTTTAAGTGCGAATTTGTTTGAAAATGTATCTCTCAATAATAAATTTAAAATTTAAAATACTAATCACGATAATTGTATTGACATCCTCCACTAAATGATCGTGAGTAAATTTCCATATAGTAAATTTTTATATAATTAACTATCCTAATATATGGAATTAGATCCTAATTCCATATATTAACAAACATTATTATTTTGTACATCAACTTCAAATAAGCAAAGCTAGCCAGTCTATATATCAAAATTATATTATCTACTTATTGCAGAACGACCCCCGAACTTTATTGCATTTTAGCCTCTCGTTAAATTGCCCAAAGATCCCTAATATATGTCATATTTGCATTACGCTACAAGATTCGTGTGTTTTAAAATGATCTGGATTGGGTTGACCCATGACTCGACTCTAGATCCTGATCGTTCATAAGCATCATGTAGCATCATTTGTACGACCCACATGTCACTATCATATCCGTACAATGTGTACATCTATAAATACCTGCTCTCAACATATATTTGGAGCTACAATCTCTATTATTAAATCTATTGAACTGGCATCGTATCCACTGATACGTTGACTATAGACTCGAAATACGTTCCCAATATACAAATTTGGGTTAATTAGCCTTGTAAATATACGAGCCGACGACCCTACTACCCTACAAATACGACCTTACAGTCAAGATATCCATAGTGATACCAACTTTTTTGTCAATTATTGTTTATCAACGGACCTTACTACTCTACAAATACGACCCTAGAACAAAGAATCTATTTACGATTCTTGATAACACAGAAATGACAAGTATATTCGTTGTCACTAATTATCAATAGCGATACCAACTTCTTTGTCACTAATTGTCATGAGTAACAACTTATATAAAATTATTGACACTATTAAACTCTTGACAAATATTTATGTGACAAAATAATATTCTTTGTCACTCAATATATATAATTATCATTTGACATTTTAACATTAGTATATTATTTCTTGTATGTAGTGACATAAATCCAATCAACTATTTTATTTTATTTTCATTTATTCTTATTAAAACTAAAAATGAAAACAAGAAAATAATGACTAATAATGTAAATGTGACATATAACATCATTCTAAAAATAAAGTATCATAAAAGTGAAGATATTTCAAAGGTAGCTATTCAAAGATTTGAAAATGCTTTGTGCAATGAGGATATAAATTACTTAATTTAGATCTTTTAATCAATTATAACTTGGTTTAGTTCAACTGAGAATACATCATCATTGTTATTATCCAAGATTGTTCAACTTAAATTTCACAAATAATGATGTCGCAAAAGACTAATCTATGATGATTAGTTGTAATCTGCAATTGGCATTCCTTGGTTACGCTCCGATTTCCAATACCCAAAATAATCAGAAAGCAATAATTTCAAGCAAAGTGAGGGCCTGGTATTAAGACTTTGATCCCCCCCCCCCCCCCCCCCCCCCCCCCCCCCCAAATGATGGCTTTGCAAATAATAAATTGCTAATTCCTAAACAATAGAACCAGGGATGGAGGGCCGTGGTGGCACCCGCCCTCGCTCAATCTTGAGAAGAAAAAATTGTCTTATAAATTTTTTACATTCGAAAATTTAGGCAATGTTTGATTATGTTTTCATACCTTATTTGGTCCAAAATTCTCACCAAATCATGTTTGATTCACAAAATATTTGGTCAAAAATACACAACTTTTTTTGTCCAAAAAAATCATAATAATTATTTTCCATCTTTTTACACTTACTTTGTCCCTACACTACTCTCTATGTGCTCTCTCTCTTCTCTCTCCTCTATGACAGACAAAAGTTTCATAATTTGACTGCTATATTAACTTTTGTTCCTTCTGGAAACAAAACCAAATATTATCTCACCAAAAAAACACAACTAAAAACCAATTCCCAAAATAAAATCAAACACAATCTCATCAAACACGCACGTGTCTCCATAAATTTCTCACCAATAATTTTCACCAAAATACCATCCCAAAACATAACCAAACATAGCCTTAATCTCCCAAAATTTAAAAATATTTTTTTTTTCCTTTTTCACTTGTAACCACACCCCAGATTAAAAAGTATGACTCTGTCCATGAATTGAAATTATATATAAACAATGTATGAAAATTGTCGTAACGACTAGGGGCGTACGCGATCGGGATCGGGCGCTTTTATGAAAAAAATTCAACCCGACCCGATATATGCGGGTTGACAAAATAGCAAAACGAAACCGCATAGTTATCTTTTCAAACCAAGCGGTTCGGGTCGGTCGGGTTTAATGTATTTAGCTGGCGGTTTGGTAGGTTATCGAATTATAATTATGTTACTTTTAGTTTAAATTAGTAAGTAAGAAACTAAATAATATATTTGTACATTTAATTAAAAAAATTGAGTTGGTGAGAAATACAAAAATAAGTGATGTTATTAAATAAAAATCATATTTATCATGAATTGTAAACTCTAAAATATTAATAAAATAAAATTATATTATAAGTTTATCATAAAAATATACATCTACATCTTTGTTCAAATCAAGTAAAAATAATTTTTCTTGTTTGCTCAAATTAAAAATAAAGTGTTTTACATAAATATGAATAAAACTATTTTTATTAGAGTTTATACATATGTATATATAGTTTTAAGAGTTTAGGGTTAACCTTTATATATATATATATATACACACACACTTATGACATATACAATTAGCAGTCGAATAACGGGTTAGGTGGGTTACAATTATTAAACCCACCACCCGACCCGAAAGTGACGGGTTGCAATTTTTTCAACCCACCACAATTTTTTAATAATTTCCAACCGGCAGTTTTCGGGCGATTCGAGTCGGTTTGAGCGAGTCGGGCAAATTGTGCGGGTTTATGTACACCATCTTTCCCGTAAAAGTAGCCTGGTTTAAATAAACTACGTAAATTCTTGTATTTGTATTTTTTTTTTTTACTTCTTACTTTTTTCTAATATTTATTAACATTTGTTCCATGTATTTCTTTTTTTACGCATGTACAAGTAGTTAATTAGGCTGCAGAAGTTTTAAATCAAAAGAATTTTCTTTGGGATAATTATTATGTATAAGTAGAGCAATGTGGATGTCACTCTGGAAAATTGTCACTTTCGTTATAATGCATTAAGTCATCATATAGGTGCCCATTATTGACTTCATGTAACAATTACAGGACTCGGGTACACAAAAATAATGAGTTGTTACCTATCAAAAAAATTATTAAAAAAAATGAGTTGGATATAATGCACAATTATTTTAGAAAGTACGTAGTGATATAATCACAAAGTATTACTCCTATAAATAATTTTTTCTTTGAAGTAGCAGTCATAGAATCACAAAGTACGTAGTGATATAATCAAGATTCGAGTATTCTTAAGTGATATGGGTCGGGTTGACCCATGAGTCGACCCTAGAAACTAACCGTTCATAAGCACCACGTAGCATTATCTGTACGATCCACATGTCACTATCATATTCGTACAACGTGTAAATCTATAAATACCTGCTCTCAGCATATATTTGGAGTTATAATCTCTATTATTAAATCTACTGAACTGACATCGTATCCACTGATACCTTGATTATAGACTCGAAATACGTTCTCAATATACAAATTTGGGCTACTTATCCTCGTAAATATACGAGCCGACGACACTACTATCCTACAAATATGACCCTACATTCAAGGTATCCATAGCGATACCAACTTTTTTGTCAATAATTGTTATCCAAGGGACCTTACTACTCTACAAATATGACCCTAGAACAAAGAATCTATTTACGATTATTGATAACACAAATATGACAAGTATATTTGTTGTCACTAATTGTCACGAGTGACAACTTATATAAAATTATTGACCCTATTAAACTCTTGACAAATATTTTTGTGGCAAAATTATATTTTTTGTCACTCAATATATATAATAAGTGACAACTTTAACAACATTATCACTTGAGATTTTAACATTAATATATTATTTCTTGTACATAGTGACATAAATCCAATCGTCTATCTTTTTTGCATTTATTCTTACCAAAACTAAAAAGAATAATGAGTTGGATATAATGTACAATTATTTTAGAAAGTAGTGATATAATCACAAAGTAGTACTCATAAAATAATTGTTTTGGAAGCGAAACTGTACTTCATTGTATAAATCCCAATAAAAAAGTACAGATTTGTGATAAAATGATATGTTGAAACAGGATAAAAGTTACGAGGCAACTGTGACATTTAATGAAAAAAACTAATAATAGTGGCACTTCGGTGCGTGCTTAAATACGTCGAATGTAAAATCATACAAAATGGAATCGATCAATTTTGTCTAATAATATTTTCAAACTATTTCAATATATTTATTTGGACTTATGATAAACTTGAAGGGTTGGCATAGTGGCTTGTCCACCACTACGCTCCTGAGTGAGGAGCGTGTTCGACTCCCCTCAATGACAAATTCCCTCAGTCCAGTGGCAGGTTTAGTACCACGAAACGGGATTAGTCTCATACCCATTAATGTGGTGTGGGAAATTCGTGGGAAACCAAAAAAAAATAAAAATCAAAATAGAGTGAATAATATGATTGATGGAAAACTAAGTAGGGAAAAGCAAGAGAGAAATGTCGAAGATAATAAGATGAGAAAAGAAAGTAAAACGAAATCAATATGATATTATTTATCAAATGACGTCTTCACATTTAAAAGTATAGACATAGACATTTTCCAAATGTGGGCTAATTTGATTTCCGCACTTAAAAACACATCAAGGTGATTTACTCTAAAAAATTTGCGTGCCCTTAATAAATAGTACATAAATGATGTTACATTTTTTTTTCCTTTTGGGGAAGTAGATAGATGGAGTTTCATGCTTGCCCTATATTTGAAGAAAGATTACAGAACTTCATAACTATGGTTCTTGGGAGACTGAGACTTAAAATTCCCAGATAATCAAAATTATTTTGCAACAGTTACACCATTTAAAGTTTTAAGTCATAAATTTCTCTAAAAATCACATAAGTACTACTTGTATCAGGTCTACAAAATCAATATCTTAGTCTGTAAGTCATAAATTTATCAATGAAGAAGGAGGAACAAAGGATTAATCCAACCTACTAGAAAAGTCCATTATACCACCTAAGACTTGTTGGTCTGATGGTATCCACCTCCCACTTTATGTAAAAGGTCCTGGGTTCGAATCCAGATTGCCACAAGTTGTGGCTCTCTCCTCCTTTATAGAGCTAGATAGAGTCTTTATGATTCAAAATTATGACTATCAACCCGAGTTTATCGAATTAAATATTTATAATATCTCCCTTCATCTTGAAATTAAAAAAAAAACACAAAGAAAAATCCATTATACGAGCCTATAAATCTTTTCACATACAACTAGTGTGTGATATCACAAACCACTAACAAGTTTAACATCGCGATTTAGTGGTTAAATTTCTACCCTTCTTTTGTTTAAATGTCACAATTTTGAACTTCAATCATATCTTAGAGCTACGAGCTCGCTCATTTGTATTTTCTAGTAAACAAGAATTATATAATGAATATGTAGATGCCAACATTTGGTTATATGCATGTGAACGTACATGTTCTTGATATATTTATATTACCATAAACTTCAAAAAGAAATAAAAGTTTATGTTACATGTTCTTGATATATTTATATTACATGTTCTTTTTTTCTTTCTTTTTGATGATCAAAAAAAAAAACAAAAGAAATAAAAGTAGAATTAAAGAAAACAGATAGAAGAAGTGGGCCCAAACATGTGAGGGCTAAACGGTACAGATAATTTCGAGGAATTAATTAATTAAGTGTTAATAATTTAAATGACGATTAAGGCAACATTAATTATATCAAACGGCCAGCCAACGGTGGGCGTAGAATAAGGATAATATTATGGTAGATCGGAAGTATTACTTTTTGTATCTATTTCTTTTACACATTGAGGTTGTATTGTATATAATTTTTATATACAATTATATGAAAATAATAAATACACAAATACAACTTGAAATAACACCCTCGATATTCGATAGAATAATCCCATAGAATAAGAAGAAGAACGGGATTCTGTTCCCAGGCCGTTGGTTGGGTTGACAGCTAAGTTGTCTTCATCTGACACGTGGCTGACATTCCGACAGACACGTTAGCGGCACATGGGGATAATTGGTGGTGGTGAGGTCCGTGTGTTTGTCTGTGACGCGCATGCTCTTGTCAGATATGCTCTGCTACTGCAGGTTCTGTACACCGCTCTCACTGACTGGCTTGAGGGAAGTAATATCAGCCCGTGGGACCCACAATTTTTTGTTTTTCCTGTTAGGCTGCCTGCGATCGAAATTGCAATATAAAGAGGTGATACTTAGTGAGATCGGGAGTTCAATTTCAACTACACATAATATTAAAAAATGTGGGGTTTATCAAAATATATATATATTTTATTGTGTATTAATAATTTGTGTGGTTGAAATTGACCGAAAGTTGGACTTCCGGTCTCACTAAATATCACCCCAAATGGGGCCTCTCATGTGTATATCCACATGAACGATGTAGATCATCCAGTAATCCAAGTCCAAGGACTCACTAAATATCACCTAAATTACAACTGAAAAATTGGGCAATCGAAATCAGTGAATAATCATTTATTATCTCATGATCGACTTTTGATGGTTCAAATCATTTGCGAAGTAATTGTATATATTTTTTGACACAAGTGTGTGTATATGAGCACAAGTGATTAAACTGTGAGGAGGTGAAAATCTGTATTGTGTAGTAAAAAATGAAAATTCTCTCTACACATTCTTAATTATCATTTGGTGTGCACATTTATCACAAATCTATAAATGTGAAAAAAAAAGTCTTACACTACTGTGTTATAGAGAATTTAATTTGGATTGGGATTCAGTTATAGACTTATAACTAAGATATCGATTTATTATGATAAATATTAATTACAAAAATTCCATCAGCTACATTTATGCAATAGATTTCTGGAAAAAAAATAAAAAGGGCAAATAAATAACGTATAACATCATTGATTGGACAATTACGCCATTGTTGTTACAACAAACAATCCAGATCTAGTTATCTTATAATGTGGACCGATACCAGGCAAAAGTAGAACATCATAGTAACTTCGCCCGAATGGAAAAGATTATTGGGAGAGGGGGGGGGGGGGGGGGGGGCGGGCTTTTATGTTCGGAGGAATTTCTATTGCTATTGAATTAAGTGCGTTTTCGGACTTCAGTAGCTTGACTAAAAATATCTTATTGTTTTGTGATAGTAGATGTCGACATGCATTGGTTTAAATCATTTGGTGTTGAGCATTCGGTCCATATTAAGCTATTAACATGAACGTAGAGATCAAAACGGAATTTTGAATAAGAGTTGATTTTATTTATTACAATGTGATTTTCAAGAGTAGTTACTTAGATTAGCAGCCCTATATTATTATTTTTGAATTAAAAGATAATTTACAAAACTTTCATTTTGAAAAGAAAACTAAAACTTACTCTTTTTTCTTTTTTAGGTCATAAAAGTTTAGGTAGAATCGGCTCCGGTCACCTACCAGGGTCAGGGCATGTCTTCGGGGCCATAGGTCACTTACAGAGGTACTTACAGATTGCCCACCAACACAGCCCTCACGTCGGCAGAGGGAATCGAACACACAACCTTCTGAGAGGGGAAGTGACCCATCCTTACCAACTTATAGTTGTATTGGCAACTAAAACTTACTCTAAGATGTTCCAAGTAATTAATTTAGAACGAGCATTTTGTGTGGGTGGACCTTAAGACTAGATCTAATTTAGATTAATTATATCCTAAATTATTCAACTCAATGCTAAGGATTATAATTGTGAAATTATCAAAATTATATATATATATATATATATATATCATTGTGGAATTCATATAGATTGAAATTGACTTAGAAAGCTAAGTCAAGAAGTACAGTAATTATTTTAGCCCGGCCAATTAATGATGAGAAATGTTCCTGTCTTTTATTCATGTTTTTTATTTTTTCTAAGTAACTTTTTACCTTATATGTTGATTTGATTTGTTTGTTGATCTGTTATTTGTTATATAGCCATTGGAAAGCTTTCTATCTGATTAATACTTGGCATTACCCACTTGATTAGTGATAGGCAAGATAATTATCACCTTAAAAAGGGCAAATTAGAAAAAGAACGCTAATACAAAAAATTGTATATCATTTAATTACATATTAAATGTTTTATACTACTTTTCCTTCTTGTTCTTGCTTTGTTGGAGTCCATAAAACGATATCTCATATTTTAAAATGACAATTTTATTACCAAAAGTATCTTGTTCTTTAAACAATAAGCTAATAATAATTATTTCCAACATTAAAAATTATAAATAAAATTTAAAAAAAATCAGTTTTTTCAATCATAATATAAAATTTTGTGTTGCTTCAAATATATATGTGTTTTTTTTTTCTTTATTACGGAAAGGATTATTAATTGATGCTGAAAAAATGATATCAAAAAGGAAACATGAACCATTGAATTATCTGTTTTAGTGGTATTTATCAATCATTTTAAAGGTGAAGTTAGGAATAAGAACCCCTACCAAGAGACAGGGAGACTTTTAAAAAGATTAATATGAGACATACAAATGTGCATTTCATGGATAGAGTATGCACATCATGTGGTTGATGGGTTTATTAACATGGCAACAAACTTTTTTATGAATATATATATATATATATATATATATATACTTATAAAATAAAACTATATGGATATGTTTGCTTATGAATTTATGATAAGGTTTCTGCAGCTTATTATTTGTTTAATGTTGGTGTGAGATTCTATTAGTTGTATGGCTTTGTCTTCTTTTGCTTGAGTGGGTGATCATAGAGATAACCTACCTTTGCTACCTCTTAAATCCCTTTATTTGCTGACGAATAAAGATTTGTTCTCTTGGCCATAGCCAAACACAAATATTGCTAAAAGTTAAAAAAGAAACATGCAAAAGCAAAATATATAAATAAAGAAATCAATTTATTAAGGTTTTATGACTTTTTTACTAAATAGAACTTCCATGCAAAAGTGACTATAAAAGGGGGAAATATATTTTTTAAAAGAACTTTTTTATTTTAAAATCTTTTATCCATAGACTTTCTTTCTCCCAAACCTCAATTTTCGACAGACGATAAATCAAGCAAAGAACCAATATAAACTAAGGATGGAAAAAGAAAACTAATATATATAAAAGACGAATGTTGTAGGGTATAGAGATGTTAAAGAAATATCAGGACTAATAAAAACAAGAAATAAAAGCAAGGTTGTTGAAAATTGACTTAAAAATATATGATTGGAAAATTGAGTGATTGATTCGTTACTTAAACAAGTGGAAATGTTCTCTATTGTTTTAAGCTCACTTTCAGTTTAGTAAGTGATATATTTTATGAAATAATTCAATTTTGCTTGCACAATCGGTCTACTAATATGTCAGGATTAGAACTTTGGTTAAAAGGCAAATATTTATCGGGGTGGTCCCTAATAAAAATCCTTAGATGATCAAATTAGGACTTGCCGATGCTACACTCGATCAATAACATTCGGAGCTCTAATATATGATACGTGCTTTATTATTTTACTTTCTTAACCATGATTACTTATTTTGGACGGAAATAAAATTACAAAATAAAAAGTAAAACGCATGTCATACACTAAGTCATCTGAAAGTTCAATTCATACAACTTGATCAACACACCCAAAGGCTCATTGAAAATTAGTGAATAATGAATTTACATCTTATGAAGTTAATATAGAAAGGTAGTCTAGAATTAAAGATTCAAACTTTAGTCTTCATTGATACATTTGTGTCGGTATCATATTTGAACACAAACCCATATCAAGTTTGTTGAGAAATCAAAACCTAACTAGAGCTAACATTTTTGTAACAACAACTCTAACTTATTTAATTCATCGGTGCGTAAATCAACACTATATCTACAATCGTAGTTATTCCTAAACCTAGATTCTTGATATCGGAACTCCCTAAATATCACTTGTTTGACCATAACCCTATTATCCAAAAGCAATGATTTGTGTAAACCACTCGCAAGCTAATAATTGAAGGTCAAATGTCATATTCCACTTATAATTATTTGTAGGTAGAAATCTTTGTTTAGCAACAAGTGGAATGTTTTTTAGGTACAACATCAAAGTTATTTCTCTCTCAAAATGAACTCTTTTTTTCTAAAGGAAGAAAATGGTGGAGCCTCAGTCACATGGAAAAAAGGCCCCAATGATTACAAAACCAAAAATAAATATAAATACATACACAAATGAAACTCAACGTACTTTACACACTTCCTCACTGCAAAAATGTGAAGTGAGAGAGCCTAAATTTTACATGATGAACTCATTGAAATTTGTTAACCATTTCTGAAGCATCCATATATATAATTGAGTACATACACTCAAAACAATGGGTCAAGGTCCAGGCATGGTATGCAGAAATAAATGGCTGGAAAAGAAAAAAGGGCCGAAGTGTTGATTGTTCTTGTAACATGTACACCGGAAATTCTTGCCCGAGTCAAATTCAAATCTAAGTTATTCACTTGATGATTGAATTATACTTTTCTACACGCTTGGCATATAATCAAGGGAGAGAAGTGTGCTCAAACCCAATTTGAATGAGAAGTTCCGTTAAGAAAATTGTCGAAGTGATTGATAATTAGAAGTTGGAAATATCGTTGAGATGTTAATTAAATCAATCTATAGAACAAAGAGTTTCGTAAAGCAAAGTCCTACCAAAAGTGGTTTATCTAAGTGGGGGGTTCTAATCGTTTAACCAAGATGTCTCGACTTCGAGTCCCTTGTTTATACGGAAAAAACAATCGGGAGGGAGGGTCCTCCAAAATTGAGCCTCATACCTCAAATGAGTAATTTCCAGACAGTTTGTAATAACATAAACAGTAACTCGAATGACTAATTTTCAAACAGTTTTAAATGGTAGTGGCCCAAAAACAAATTGTCTCAATATCTCCTAATAAGCGACAAAATTGATGCACAATAAACCAGACTAATATTTTAGAAAGAACCCCATGGAAAATGCACTTGAAATAAGAAGCTTCTACTCTCAATCTAAGACCACTTTTTGAATATATAAAGCCCTCGTCATTTGGGTCTATTCCATTGCAAACATCTTTATAGACATTACTTGTATATCCATGGTCGAGTCAATCAGTCAAATCTATTTAACTAGTAAAAATTATTGCATGTCACCCGTTATTCTTTGTCAATTTCCCGTTCAAGTGGTATGACCTTGGGATTTCTTTCACCGTATTAAAACACCATATTATTGGGGGCAATTTTAGCTGAGTCCCTTTTCGAAAGAAATTATATATTGATTAGGCTATTACATAAGAGGGGTTTACCTAGTGTGCACCCAATGAATAGCATCAGCAGGTTTCCCTCGTCATTAAAAAAAAAAAACACCATATTATTTGAGACCAACATCTCATACATCACAAAATAATCACAACCGACCACGCCCCGCAACACCAACACCCACAGAGTCTCGCTTTTCCCCAGTTAGCTAATTGGACCGTGACGGACACTGCAATGCCAACATTCACTATGCAGGATTCTCTAATGCCAATTGATAATGACTTTGGGAGCCCAAGATCATATAAATCCCACATTGAAAATTCCAGTGAGGGATTCAAGTTCGAATTAAGATACCAAAATTAGGAGAATCGAAGAAAAAGTAAAAGCTACATCTTCATATAGCACCACTATAGTTTACACCTACTTCCCCAGCAGATGAGCAGGAGAACTGCAAGATCCAAAGATCTAATAAGTTTTGGTTTCTCAAAACAGACTCATCTATTTGTCGAATACAATCTTTCTTTGTTATTGCATGTGACCCATCACATGCACTGAAATTGTTGAAGAATTTGCCATCGCAGCTCAATTTCTTTGACTTTAGGAGCTAAAATTGAAGAAAGTAGGACCTTTTAAGACAGAAAAACTTACTAATTTCAACGTGCATTTGCAGGAATGTTCAACAACACAATTGAGTGTTCGCAGTTTCAACGTGTCCCAAGACATCTAGGCCAACATATGTCTAATTGTGGAGATTAGCAGAATCCGGGGTACAAAATTTTCTTCCCTCAAACAGAATAGCGCTAGACAATTGGATTCATACTTGGACAGTGTCGGGACTGGCAAATCACGAGACATGTAGGCTACGTCTAATTGAGGACCCCAGATAGAATCACTCGAGCAATTCTCTATAGCATTGTACGTATACCATTTTAGGTAAATTATAACCAAAAAAAGACATTACAAAGTAAAGGGAAATTCCTATCATTTGCAAGTCTGCTAAACTTGAATTAGTTAAAAAAGACAAGCATAAACTGTAGTTAAGGCAAAAGAAGAAAAGAGGTTTTCTTTCTCTTTCCATTTCTCTTCCTTTTTTTGGTTAAAAAATTACATGAGAACTTCCAAATGTTTGCCCTTACAGTTTTTACTCAAGAGGGTTTGCAAAATTCAAATTCATCTCAGAAAATTGAAAACGAAAAATGAAGATCTAAACAGTCATAGAACACTTCATCAATTCAAAAGAAACTACAAGGACCAAGCTCATGACTTTCTAGGTCTTCCCCTCTTACCTGATCCTTTTCCTCCACTTTGCGCGCTTTTTGTCTCAGATGGAGGTCGTCCCCTCCCACGACCACTACCTCTTTTCCCAGTATTTTTGCCTCTTCCTCTACCCGAAGACTTCCCGCCTCTTGCATGGCCATTAAGCATTTCGTCACTGTCGTCCTCGCTATTTTCCTCATCCTCAGACTCAGAAGAACTTTCTGCTTTCTTCCTCTTGCTTGAGTTTTGAGATTTTTTGACAGAACCTCTTTTTGGGGGGTTTTCAGCCATGGCAGGACTACTATCAGGTACCTCGCTTACTGCAGAAAATTCAGAACAATTTGTTATATTCTCAGCAACTGTTCGTAAACTTTTCAAGAATTCAAATAGTTTTTCGACATGTCTATCTCATCATACCTTCAACAGCAGCTTTTCCATCATGCACTTCAAGCTGTGAAGAATTATGAATTAAAACATCAGATACCCTTCATCTGACTAAAGAAGGCACTCTTGAAAATTAGAAAAGGATGCTAAAATAAATTAAAGGGACAACTACATGCACACCCCTCGCTTACTGGGTAATTGCAACGAGGCCCATGAGGTTTTGCAAATCACCAAGAGTACCGTACCCAGACAACCCGAAAAGTAGGGGCAGAAATTGTAATTTGCTTTTACTGAAGAGAAAATTACGTAATTTCTCAAACCTCGAGGTGTTTTTCTTAATTCGGGTCTTACGTAGGGGGTGAATGTCAGAAAATGCAGTCAATTACATGTTAATTACCCTTTATAGTAGAAGTTCAGCACACAAAAAAAAAAAAAAATACCTGTTCGAGTCGATCATCAATATTGGTTCTATCAACAACCACCAAGGAATGGCCTAATCCACAGGCAACACTACAATGAACAGTAGACCAAATAAGTTTTCTATAAGGAAGGCAGATTATAAATCTTTATATTTGCAAACAAAATACCAAACCTGATAACATGCATTCCCTCGAGGATGTCAACTTTTTTAGGAACTGCAGAAGATCTGCAGTGGAGAAATGGGAGAAAACAGAGGCTTAGAAATGTACTTGTACGCATAATTTTGGGTATATTGCAGTGCAGCATAATAGTGCGCGTGTGGCATGGAAACTGTATATATTAAAACCACGTTCTACTTTTGTCCATTAGGTCCATATCCCAGTTCACCAGATTGAGCATGGCCCCAGCTTATACACGAAGAATCAGCACCAACAAAGTGGTGACTGTTTCCTGAATCCATGCAGCGTAGATTCCAGCCACTGTAGAAGATGTCAAGTCATCAAACCATAACCTTACAAAAAAGAAATAAAAAAAATCCCTGTTTTGGCATGAAGAAAATCCCGGTCGATATTATTTTGAAATGAATAGGCAACTAAAGAAATTCCCAGTCGATATCCACTTCTATGGGTAAAGAGAAAGCTCCATGTTCATTATTCCGCTAAACCATTTCTCACCTATTCTGTAACATAATTCTTCAGAATTTGGAACAAGTTGTCGAAATTAGAGATGGTTTATGAAAAGATCTCCCTAGATCTTATTCATAGTTTCATCGACGCGAATGTCCAATAAAAATAGATTAGTTTGCTTTTACCAGATATGATTTAAGTTGTATACAAAAATAATTAAAATTTTGTGAAACCAAAAACTTAAACCAATCATGCAAGAAGCAAAACCTTAAATCCATCAGAGGCTTAGGGTACATCCAGTCATCACCACTGTTTTTTATTTTGCCCCACATGTAAAGCTGTCCACCTCCTGCAGGAGCAGTAAAACTTTAGCAGCGGTTTCAGAGTTATATTCAGCAGAAGATTTGTTTTTCCAAGACCCTAACATACGGAAGATTAGTTTTTTTTTAAAGCATATGGCTGATTCAGCCCATAAACCTTCTCAGAACTTCAAATAAAACAAGAGAATTTTTGAGGTAACGGATTCAACTGAACATCAAGGTATACTAATATTTTGCCTTCTCAAATGCATGCCAACTTTACAACTACGCAAACAAAATTAGTCATACCAAACATCAATCATATCTCAGTTAAAACCAGAGAAATAAAATACGAAACAATATCAAATAAGGCTAACTAACAGTCAACATAAGCAAGGTAAATAAATCTGAAAGAAAGCCACAGGTACAAGGTACAAAGTCCTACCAGCTGTACACGAAGAATTGGCAGAGCCAGCTGAAACAACTGCATTAGGAGGCAGAACGTTATGCCTCATGAAAACATCAACTATGCGTGGAGCCCATTCGTCCTTCTGTTCTCTGTGACCAAGCCTGTCACCAGCAGCTAAGCGATCAAGTAAGAGTAAGAAAGGTAAACAAGAGAGAGCATAACCATTGAGTGAAAGTAACAGCAATACCTTCCATAGCCACCAAAGCCCCACCTAATCATCGTGCACAAAGAAATAAATATATAAATCAGGTGTTCTGAATTAAATGATAAATCTAGTGCGCTTTTACACTAGGAACAATTGAATGAAGAGGCCACAAAGATTAAACACATAATTGCACAACTTACGTGTAAACATGGCCATTCTTATCAACCGCCACTGAGCTCAAACAAACAAAAAGGAATTACACATTAAATATTTTATAAGGCCCTCAATAAACAATCTGAGTAACGAGATAAGCATAGAAAAGCAGAGAGCAATTAATTGTATAAGTACCTGTATGATTAGTTCCACAAGCGACTTTTACTATGGTTTCCCCTGCAAGAGAGGCAATAGCCCTAGGGCGAGGTTGAGCTTCGTAAGCAAGCCTCACAGAGCTATCTTTTGTATTATACTGCCAATGAACAGAATGCCTTGGAATTACTCAAAAGAACCAAAATACATGAAATGACAATAATAAAACTTCTCAATGTTTAAGCATCTGTGGTATCACAAAACAGAGATGAAATTTGCTAAATGTCAACATTAACATGCAAAACAAGGAATTCTTTGCAGAGACCTATATTCCCTGGCAAAGCAAAGAAATTTGCAAATAAAAATTGACTATCAATAGAAGGTAAACAGTACCAAAAGATGAGCAAATTCTTTTGTAAAATTGTAAGAAATAAGTTCTCCGACGGTCCACAGAAAAAAAAAAAAGGGAAATGAACAACAGATTATGCAAGCTTTTTAATAAAATTAGGCTAACTAGAGAGACACATTCATATAACCACTATTTATGAAATATGCAAGATCAAGAAAAACTTTGCTATAACAAATTCAAACAAGCTTCTCTCAGAAAATTGGCCATAACAACCAAAAGTTGTTCTCTATAAGACAACTAATAACTTTGACGAACTGCACGATTGCCTACAATATTTATAATATTCTAGGTAAAAGTGCCTCCGATGATCAAGAGATAAAAGATATGAATATTAAAAGACCATCAAACAACGGTACTCTTAAGAAACTTTGCTTTCTTGACCCTACCTCATTGTCGGAGCCATGCCCAAGCTGACCATACTGTGGAAGACCAGCAGTTCTTGAAAATGTAAACTAAAAGACTCAGTTTTCAATAGATAAACTGGGGAAAAAAAAACTACCAAGCAAACTAAGGTAACATATATAACAAAGTCCACAAACCATACAATATAGAAGATCCTTCAGTAGAAGTTAACCACACGGTAAAATCACCCCCACAAACAGCAGTTTTGACTTCAGACACTAGACAACGAACTGGAGATGATTCAAATTCTGCAACAGAAATGGAAAAATGGCAAGGCTATCAACAAAGTATAATTCCATGATATGATAGACATGAAAAGCCCAATTGATTGCATAAATAACAAATATTCAGTGTATAATTACACTTACAATAAGACTAGTCTAATTAACCCCAATTTCACAATGAAAAATTTATCTACCCCGCTGTACAGTTCATGTACATCTTAACACCCAAATAGACCAGCCCGCAATGGAACTTACCATCAATAGCATGTGAAAACACTAAACCCAAAACTGCATTTGAAAACAAGCCAAATAAAGTATTTAATTCAATTTCCAAGAAGGCAGAAAGAGTTGATATGAAGAACGTGCCATCTATGATTCTATGACTATCACAATGGCAATTAGTATTAAAACCTAAAAAATCAAGAGACCTAAAAGATCAATGGATAAAAGCAAAAAATAACTTAAAAGGTTGTAAGTCTAATGAAACTTTGTGATTTCAAAAAGAAAAAAAAATTACTAACACAAAGTTAAGCTAGAAACTTTTCTATATTAAACATGGACAGCAAAAAAAAAGTAAAGTTTCCAAATGCTCAAATATTATTGAAAAAAACTTCTAAGAATTGATGAATCCTTTTATAGGTTGTCATAAAATACTCATTAGTATCAACAAGAAGGTCCAATGGGTTTTCATTACAAGAAACGCCTCAATGATCAGGAATTATTAAAGACTCGGGAGCACAAAGGGACAACACAGCAATTATCGAGAAAATGTCAATTTCCAAAAGGTTGACAAAAGAAGAAACAAGGAAATCCGAACTGAAGTTATAACGAAGATACACTTTATCAAAACATATGTATTACACGATATCAACAAAATTACCAGCAATACCACAATTCCAGGTAAGCAACGGCAATTAACAACTTTGCAAAAAAAGTCTACAAGTGGAGCCCACCATTTTTTGCGGAACCTGAACCGAGCTGCCCATGCTTATTCCAACCAAAAGCAAGAGAGAGTCCTTCTTCAGTCACTACCACGGAATGACTCCTACCAGTCCCTGCTCCAACAACTTTATGCCTGAAAGCAATTGCAGTTAGTCAATCCACTGTGATGGTAATCATGATATGTAGCCAAACATGTAGCCAGGAAACTTATTCATGTGCAGTTGTTCCAACAAGATTTGTGACTGCAGCATAATATTCTGCATTTACCAGACTTAGATAATAAGTCCAATCAACAGATGGACTTTTCCTCACATTAAACACACACTAAATCAAATACGATACATCGCATTTGCAGGTGAAAGAGTATGAAAGTAATGTCCATGAACTAAAACTTGCTTGTCACATAATTTAAGACCTCGTAAATAACATTTTAACCAGGTGTTAAAATTATCAACTTTCACTGAAACAAGAAAGAAGGAGAAGAAAAGCAACGAACTTGGACAGGTCTGAAACAATTGTCGGCCTATCTCGCTGAATTTTATCCCCATGACCGAGCTGTCCCTTCTGTGTACATTATAGAACACAATAAAACAATGCATGAGAATGAAGCATAAACCATCAACAATTCCAAAATTTCCAACTAACAGAATGCAACATGCCTCATTGCGTCCCCATGTGTAACAGCGCCCTTCCACATCCAACGCCACGCAGTGACAAGACACTACATTTCACAAAAATTCTATCAAACTTCCACACCCATCCAAATTCAACAAAATCGAACTAAAAAACTTCAAAGCAATAAACCAGCCCAATCAAAACTAAAGAAAAAGACAATTAAAAAAATCCAATTTCACACTAACTATAGCGATGAAATTTAAAAGTATAACAAACAAACCATCAATGAACAAAACTATAAAAAAAGTCCAATTTCATACTGACTATAGCAATGAAATTCAAACATATAACAAACAAACCAACAATGAACAAAACTATAAATAAGTCCAACTTCACACTTACTATAGCAATGAAATTCAAAACTACAACTACCAAACCAACAATGAAACAAAACTACAAAAAAAGTTCAATTTCATACTGACTACAACAAACAAAACCCATAAAAAAGTTCATTTCACGCTGACTATAGCAATGAAATTCAAAAACATAACAAACAAACAAACAAAATCACTAATTTATTCTATTTTTACCGCAACCGGAGGCGACGAAGCGAATGTTCACCCCCATAAGCGGACGGAGCCTCGTCGGAGAAACCAAATTCTCCTCCGGCGAGGTCCTACGGCGGCCCATGGCGTCCCAAGCCGTAGTACCGCAGAACAGCAACTCCCCGCCCTTGATCTCCTCCTCCTCCACCTGCGCCATCTCCCGCCAAACTCAACTCAACTCAACCGCTCAAAAAAATTCAAAAGAAAATCACAACCACAGATCCAAATCGCCGGCGCCGGACGGCGAATTGAGCGGCACAAACAGATAATTAGAAGAAGAATAAAGGAATTAACGGCGGAGAGCGAGGGTTTAAGGAGAAAACCTAGAATGTATGTATAGAGTTTAAAAGGGAGATTTGAAAGATGAAAATTGAAAACCCTACTAAGAACTACCACTAGTAAATGTGTGCGTTAATTTAATGTAGTGGGGGAAAAGGGATTTTTATTTTTTGGGGTTCTCGAGAATGCTTTATTGGTAAGATATAATGATT
Source organism: Buddleja alternifolia (assembly GCA_019426215.1). Lineage (NCBI taxonomy): Eukaryota > Viridiplantae > Streptophyta > Magnoliopsida > Lamiales > Scrophulariaceae > Buddleja > Buddleja alternifolia. The sequence continues at coordinate 34,758,309 of CM033397.1, read as the reverse complement.
AAAATATTATAGTAGTTTTTCTGATTTAAGAAAGAAATTGAAGTGGGGTTGGTTCAGGTTCTGTAGTCATTGTCAAATGGATTTGGTTTTTGCTTTTCTTGTGTGTTATTAAAGAGTTCCCGCGAATTTTGTACTTGGTATATTTTGGGCATGCTTCTTTTCTTTGGGGGGTTTTCATACCATTGTGGGGCGGGGCGGGGAATCTAAGATGGATGGGGTCTATTGTAGATGGTCCATTTAATATCATTGGATGTATATGATTTAGATAATTTTTACTGTCATATCCTGCATTCAATGACGTTTGATACACAGAGTTCCATCGGACACGGTGCATCTTAAATTCCCGCGTCGGGTGGGTGAAGTTCCCAAACTTACTCCATATTTTGAGACATGTGATTACAATCATCTTTATATTGTAGATATCATTCCGAGCCTCGTCATATAAACAACTTCAGAGAACCATAATCATTGACGACTGGTACTTTTGAAATTACAAAACTTCATTTTTTGAGGTAATTATAACAGTGTGTATCTAATGGATACTTTATCGAGCCACGTTACATAGACGATTTTGATTGTCTCTGCAGGCATGCAGAGTCCGAAAATCTCTTTACAGTAATAAATAATAATTTTAGTAAGTTCCACAGACCTGGTTTACTTTTCTTCCTTTTGCTTCTCTTGGCGCATAATAGCTAGAGTGCGTTGCGGCCATGGCATGACAGAAAGGCCAAGCTAAACTTATCTCGACAGTGTGACACCAACTATGCAGCAATCACCACTTGGACAAAATGGGGAGAAGACTAGAACAAATCATTTTCAGGAAGGGAGGAATGAGCAGTTAGGGTCTGGAAAAGAAGTTCAAAGTGAGGCGATACAGGGAAATTCGATGTTGGAGGTGATAGAAGCTATTCAAGAATGCCTAACAAAAGTTAGATCAACGACGCCAAAAAAGCTGAATGTGGAAGAAGGGTTGACACCAGTGAAAAATATTGAAACAAATGAAACTTATATGGATACTGTTGAAAATTTTGGACCTTAAATACTGGAGTTGTGCTTCTTTGAGTAAAATTGCTAGCCTAATTGGAACCAAAATTGCTAGCCTAATTGGAACCAAAATTGCTAGCCTAATTAGAACCCCAATTCTTGAAGATCAGATGACAATACAAAAGGAAACGGTGCATTTTGCTAGAATATGGTGGAGGTGGATATTAAGAAGATGCCTGATAATATCGCCTTTGTCAATGAGAGGGGGATCCTAGTTGAGCAGGAAATGGTGCACTCGTTTATTGCTTGGTTAATTCTGCACCGAAGAATCCTTACAAGGGAGAGACTAGGGCAGATTATGCAGATTGCGGATAATACTTGTGTTTTGTGTGGTGTCGAGAGTGAAACTGTTGCTCATTTGTTTTTTGAATGTGAGTGGACAAAGAATCTACTGATAAGGGTCCTTCAATGGTTGGATATCATTCAGTGTCCAAAAAAGTTTGGGAGATGGCAAAGGTGGCTTGGTTATGCATTCAAAAAATGGAAGTTGAAGCAGCACATAGTGCAAGCAGTTATGGTGGGTGTTCTACATTGCATCTGGGAGGAACGCAATAAGCACATATTTACACAAGTGGAACAGGGGTGTGATACAGTCATGGATGATAAAATAATTATAGAAGAATTATTTTAGAGATATATTCTTGTGTGTATATTAACTTAACTGAAATCAATACATGATACAAACATATATAGCTATTTCTATTTCTTTACAAGTCATAGTATTGCTGGAAGTATATGCTTTACAATTCATTCTGTTGATGAATTGTTGTTGTTGGAACATGGAGTGTTGCTGGAAAGTATTGGTGGAAAGTAATATACATTAACAATGGACCATCTGAAGAGGGATCTCAAGATAAGAATACAAGGTCACAAGTTACGTAAAGTTACCTACAGAAATACTTAGAGCATATTCGTAGTAGATAGGTTTCATACATTGGTAGCTTTTGTAGTTTCTCATTGGTGGCAAAGTAAACCACTACACATGAAGTATGCAACCTGATTTTGTCGGTTGGTATACTTTTTGTAAGTTGTACATTTGATTGTGGCAATAAAGTTTTTTACTTTTTGTGGTAATGAACTTTTTTACTTTACACCAAAAAAATATAAAAAAAAAAATTCTTATAGAACAAATATATGAGATTCACAAACAGTCAAAATTTCATACATCCAAAAGTAAAAAATTCTTATAGAACAAATATATGAGAATCTCAAACAGTCAAAATTTCCGAGTTATCAAGAGTTTTAGGGCCCTGCAACAAGTTCTTTCTTCAAACCATGTCAAATTATAATGATCCAACGGCTCAAAATCGTGGAGTGTATAGAACATTTGAAGTACTTATAAGGTCTGACATTTCTAATCTGAACCTAGTTTAACAGAGTTTAAGCGAATTCACAAAGCAAATGACCAATCACATTACAAGCATAAATACACATGGATTCAAGCAAATTGGGTCTGAACTAATTATTCGTTACAAGGACTTACCCCGTCAACACAAAAGGAAAAAAGAAACACCCAACTCACTACAATTTTAAGTATTCCAAGTCAAAGCTGTAGTTTTTACCTTTATATATATCATAATGCAATCCAATGTTTAAAACTAAAATAATTATTCTCTATGTAATTCGAAATGAATATAACAAAATAAAACACATAAATCATCATATAAGATGTAATAGTCTAATGCAAGCCTCTATTACTGTCACATCTGCAATTCATGCCACCAGACATTGTAGAGGAATTAGTCGACTAAATTCGGGCGTTGCTTGGACCCGAGTTTCGCTATGCTGAGGCAGGAGCAGTTGAAGATGTAGATGTTGTTGATGTTGGAACGGATACTCGTTGCATTTGGTTAGGCTGCTGATGTTGCATCTGGAACATCTGATGCTTCATGGGTCCCGGCTGTGCTACACCGCTAGATGTTCTTCCGTCTTCTCTAAGCTCCATCTTTGCAAACTTTAAACGTTGAACTTCTGCAGTTAATGCCTCGTGCAAAGCTGCCAAATAGATCAAAAAAATTACAGCAAATATTTCTTTTACCCAAATCTTGAACCGAAAATGTGGTAAGAGTTGACAAAGATGCCAGTAAAGGATGGTTAGTAGTCAATAAGATCAAAAGTGTAATTTACAGAAGAGAAAAAAAAATGGATAGATGTAACATATAGTATTTTTATTATGCAAAAATAATAAAAATACCGAAGTTAAGCAAAAATAAAAGTCGAATACTGAACCAAATTTTTGGGTTGGGGGTCGGTATGTACTGAATCTTCGGTTTCGGTTATGTTCGGTGGGTTTTACCGCACTATGAACACCCCCTAGTAATAATCACGCAAACTTGTAACAACATAGATTAAACCCTAATACAAATTGTTCAAATTTGAATTTATTTCCCCTCTACTTCTCACAGCCCAGGTCCTCCTACCTACAGCCCACAGAACAAAATTAACATACAGAGCTCCTCAATAGTGTTCGATTTGTGCTTATTTTAATAAATGAGTTTTTTATTTATACAAAGTTAGGTTAGAAAAAAAGTGAGTTGTGTGGTTTTGTGAACATGTAAATCACATAATTTGTTCACATTGATTAAATTTTCACTTAGCAACATCCAATACAAAATAAAATAAGATTACGGCTGCATTTGGACGGTTCGAACTTGAATAGATTTGTTAGTCTAGGAAAACCAACCCAAGTTCAAATGGGCTTCGAATCCTTTCCCCAAGCCCTCAATCCCAAGAAACAAAATGTGAAGAGTATAATACGTCAAACAATTAAGTCTCCTTCGAATTTACTTATAGGATATTTTTATATGAAGAAGTTGACTAAACAAATCACAAATTTCCATATCCCAATTCAAAAAATCGAGAGCAAATGCTTCTTGACTCAGCTCTAGTGCAAGTATGTCATCAGTGAGGAGTAATGCATTCACAAATTGAACTAAAAATTCACAAATTAGTTATGGAACACGACTGAATACCGTCTCTGAGTAGCGCCTGTTGCTCCATAGCTTGAACTCGGAATTTCAACTCATTATTCTGATTGGTCAACTCAGCATAGTCTTTCTGCAGTAGAATCACGACATAAGTTACCAGATCTCGAAAACTGATAGAACTGCACGAAAAATTGATCAGTAACAAACTACACACCTGTAAAATAGTAACTTGGGTCGATAGTGTGGTTGCTTCTGTTTGCAAAGTCTGCACTTTGTACTCTAATTCTGAAATGTAACGCATCTTCCGCTCCTTGGACCGAGCAGCTGACTGCCTGTTTGCCAATATCCTGAAAAACAGAGGTAAAGAAAGAAAAAGCTTGAAATGGGACATCGGCTTTATACATACTACAGTCATCAGAAATACTCCATTGAGAAAATTGCAATGTTGGTCCCAAAGGACATGGCCTATTGCAATTTTAGTCACATTGTTCACAAACTTGCAAAATAGTCCCATATGACACAATTTTTTTTGCAATTTTGATCCAATCCATTAACACACAGATGAAATTTCACGTGTGGAATGCACACACCGTTAAATTGAGTCATGATTTACGTGACCAAACTAATGGTTTTCATCTGTTTTTAATGATTGAGACTGAACATGCAAATAAGATGCATCCCACGAGACTAATTTTGAAAGTTTGTACGCATTTGGGCCTAAAATTGCAAGGAAACCTATCATGTGAGACTGATGCAGCAATATCCCATACTTCGTGTGAATTATACCTCTTTGCGCGCTTTGGGTCGGATGTTGCAATTTCTGCGAGCCTCTCATCTGCCATGATCTTCTTCAGCTCAATTTCATTAAACTCACCATGTCCAAAGTCAAAGTTCAGCTTCGCCGAATTTTCACTCAAAGAATTGCTTGGTGAAAGCTGATCCATCTGTGACTTTGATGACTCATCACCCAAGTGAAATTTTCCCATAGCACTATCCATGGAAAGACTCCTGTAATGCCTAGCTGGCTGCGCAATATCTCCAGGAGCACTCCTTTTGACTCCTTCCCTAGAACTCGTCCCATGCCTAGACACACTTTCTGAGTCAATATTGCTGATCTCCCCACCGTCCTGATCTTTATCCACATGGTCCAAACTCATGAACGAGTTAAAGAAGTCGTCCCCAACTTGTCCCTCAGATTTTCTATCACCAATTCCTTCAACACTGCTCTTTCCATAACTAACCATATCCATTTCTCGTCTCTTCAGCCCAATGGACTTATTATCAGTATCTCTCATATTTTCCATTCTTCCTGAATTGCCCTGTCGGCTTATAGGCACCAACTGAGGTGAAGAGTGGATCATATCAGAAAATCCTAACGGGACATCACTATTTGCACGGCGATGCCCTCTACGGGGAGGAAGACTGTCATTGCCCCGAAAAAGAGTTTCCCGGGGAAAGGAAGGGGCCAACGGGGGGCCACGTGAACTAACATCTACTTCCTCCATGGACACATGATCTTTCAAATTGGAGTTCGATGAAGCTAACGAAGACTCACTAGGAGGAAAAGGGCTTAACGGGGGCAAGCAATTATTCGCAAAAAAGGTGGGTTGCGATAAGGACCGTGAGTGAGAACCCCCAACATTAAAAGCCTGATGATTCATGGGTTGCTTCAGATTGGATTGAGCCATTAAAATGAACAAAATCCCACTTCAGTTAAACCGAAAACCTTAGATTATGCTTCCCTACGACTCGAATTTAAGCTCAATCAAAAGATCAAGCAGTTATAAAGGTACAACAAAAGAGATTCCTCTAATTAACTTTATATTCCCGAAAACCCTACACTTGATTTTTGCAGCTACCCCAAATCTTGGATTCTCAAAAACCCTAAACACTATAACACCCCATAAAACTTCAATTGAAATCTACAAACATCAAATTCAATAAATCACAAAACCCTACAATTGAAAATTAAGGAAACAAAAATCAGACATAAACAAAACAAGAACTTTGAAGTCCAGAATTCAATAATGCTCCATACCTGATAAAAAGACACAGTATTAAGAGTCGCAACAATAAGTTTCGGTTGAGTGACGAAACGAACTTTTATTCAAATGGGCAAAAGAGAAATGGGCCCTTTCGAGTTTCGAGAATTTCCCGCTGAAAATGGCGGTGATTACGTTGGAAAATAAAGAGGGTGAGGTGGGGTGTGTGAAATGAGACAAAAACTTTGGATTGCATAAAAAATGACGGAATAAAATAATATATATATATATATATATGTGTGTGTGTGTATATTGTAGGAGAGAGAGTGCTTTTTATCCTCTTCTTCGCTATCTCACTGCAGGCACCAACCACCTTCCGACAAATACATATACAAAGATCAATCAAATTATTCAACACTTAACTCAAAATCGATCATTAATAGCTGATTTGAGCTCGGCTTGATTAGTAAAAAATACTAACATATAATAAAAAATAGGGAAAATTACTAAAACCCTCTTAAAATAAATTTGTATATCCAAAAAACCCATAAAAATATTTTTCAATCACAAAAACCCGCTCTACAAACTTTTCATTCAAAAAACCCCAAAAGTTTAATTTTTTTTTTTACTAAACTACCCTTCACTTATTAAGTTAAGAATTGAACAATTGATCTTTTTTCTTGATTTTTTTTTATTTTAAAATTTTCAAATTGATAAGTTGAATAATACAAATTTTTATTTTTAGTATTAAATATTTTCAATACTTTTATATAATTTATTTTTTATTTTACTATGATAATCATCTAAAAAATATATTTATAATTTTTTTTAAAAAAGATTAAAAATTTGAAAAATTTTAAAATAAAATTATATTTAATCAATAATCAATATAAAATTTCTAAATTAATAAATCTCTATACAAAACTACGGTAATTAAACTTTTAGTCCAGAAGGCTAAGGATAATTAAGTCCATAAATATATTAACCCTAAATCTTGGGTTTTTTGGAATGGAAAGTTGATGGAATGGGTTTTTTGGATTGAAAAATTTTATCAAGGGTTCTTTGGATATAAAAATTTATTTGAGTGGTTTTTTAGTAATTTTCCCTAAAAAATATCATGTTGGTTGAGTTTCGCTCATGCTCAGCTTGATAAAAACTCGTTTGAATTCGATTAGATTAACAATCAAACACTAACTTGAAACTCGATATAAGTTCAAACAAGTGTGAACAACAACTTCGGATCAACTCGACTCATTTATAGTCTTACCTATCGCGGGTGAAATTGTAATATATTTATACTGATATAGGGTGGAATTGTAATTTAGCAAGTGGTTAGATTGTAATCTTGGTTTACTGATATGGAATGTTTTGGTAATTTATCAAAAGTTAGGGGAGTTTGGTATATACAATAAATGTGGGTGTAAATGTAATTATTCCTTCTTTTTTAAATTTCTTTTGTGGAATTTTCAGACAGTGACTAGGATTAGGCAGAAGGTGATTACGTTTTGTTGAAAAGTCCGTGGTGAAAATGTTTTTGTTTCTTTTTTTTTTATTATTTATCCTCTTGGTTTTGCATTTCATTTGCATTTGAGAGTAAATGTCAACTGGATTGATACAATGTGGGGGTGCTGTCGGCCCTACATAATCTTAATATTATATCATGTGATGTTTTTTATAGTAAATTAAATAAAATCATTATTTGTAACGTTTTTATTTAGAATGAAATCTGATTTTTTCAAGAATTGTAATTATTATTATTTTTAAGGAAGAATCGAGAGAAGTTTTATTAACTAGAGGCTAGATCAGCCAAAAGAGCATCCAAAACATCCGGAGGAGGAGAAACTCTCTCAAAACAGCAGTAGTTCCACGAGCTGAAAGATGAGCAACATAATTAAAAGAATGTTTAATATAAGAAATAAAGAATGCGTGAAATAAACGTCCCAAAGGAGAATTGTAATTATGGAGGGTTACGTTTATGGGTGGAATAGGGATTATGTGTGTGATTTACAGGATTTACGATATTTTTTGTGTGATTATGAAATTTAAATTGTAAAAGTGCAAAGTATCGTTTGAAAGATACATGAAATATGGCTGTAGATTCATAAAAGATCCTTTAAAAGATACATAAAATATGATCGTAGATTCTTATGATATTTGGAAACGACAGTTGTAATGACTATTGGATACTCAATTCTGAGTAATAGAAACAAATAATAGGAACATGCCCATATTGTGATTCTCTCTGTTTATCATGGTTTATAAACAAATCAGATTGTAAGATACTCAATTCCATAAAAAAAAAACAATATTTGAGTTTGATTATTGATATTAACAAAGTAAAATACAACATATACTTTTTATTAGATAGGATCGGCTCGAGTTCTAACTATATTAATTAAAAATAATTAAAATAATCCATTTAATAGAGTTCGACTCGATTAAAAAAAATTGAAGAGCCTAATTTTCTAAAGTTCGAGCTTGAAGTATAAAATTATTTAATTATATTTTCTTTTTAAAATGAATATAATTCTAATTCTTTTATTTATTTATCAAAATATGCTAATAATTTATATCATAATAAAAAAATATAAATATAGAAGTAAAATAATAATAATAATTATAAAAATAAGTTTCAAGATAAGATAAATAGCATTTTACATATCTTTTATTAAATAATATTTACAAAATATGAGGTAATTAGAAAAATGTGTTTATTAAAATTGTTGTAAAAACATATATCATATATTAATGAATTATATATAATTTATTTATTAACATTATAGTATTACTAGTGTTATGGGACGCTATTGTATTGACATTACCGAATCAATGGAGATTTACTTACATATCCTTATAATTCTTATAAAATTATATATTTATTAAATTTGAAAATATATTTATTTTTTTGGTTGCCTACCACAGTATTTCGGGCATTGCCGGACTAATCTGTTGGTCGACCCAGGTCGCACACCTGGCCTGGTGGGTGAGTCTTCCAACGGGGGTAACTGCGTACACAAGGAATCGAACCCGAGACCTTGCTTAAGCGGAACCGAGCTGCTTACACTCGGACGAACCCCCGTTGGTTTAAATTTAAAAATATATGGTAGGTGTGAAAAGTTCTATAAGTTCTTAGAATATCCATTTGGTTATTTAGTTTGCAAAAGATACTATTCATTTATAATATGTATGGGGTCATTAACTGTGTATCAATCTCATAGTTTAATTTGTCAAAGGAAAATAAGAATGAACATTGTAATATATATTAAGATAAAATAAATAATGACTAAATACCTCATACTCAATAAGTATTTAAGTATTTAGAAGGTAGAGAAGGGTGTAATGAAAACAAAAATATATCATAAAATATCAACTAAAATATCTATTTTATTATTATTCTTATCTCGCATAATTAAATATAACTTGAGTATCATTAGAATATGTTGTATATAAAATTTAAAGTATTATTTTTTGAAATATGAGCATTTATAATAATAATAATAATATAAAAAAAGCTCACGAGCTTATAAGTGAGCTCGAGCTCGGCTCACCTTTGAGCTCGAGCTCCAATTGAGCCGGCTCACCAAGCTCACTAGCCTCAACTCACCTTTCACCCCTACATACCCCTACATCGACTGGTATTATAGTATAATCGATTAGATTTATAGATTTATTTGGGTCCCAGAGGAGAAGTAGGATTTGATACTATTTCAATTTCCAACCATATCCAAGATAAGTTCTTGTCCAACACTAGTATTAAATTACCAAAGAGACCCTTTTATTGTCAATTTAAGGCTAACATTTGATACAAATACCATAACAACATGGTGAACAATACAATAACCTGGATGGATTACAACTACCTGCAGTTACATGCAAAGAGGATGCAAACATTTCGTCATCCCATCTTCCTCTCTTCAATTCAATATTCTTGCATTTTACTTTTGCATGAAGATTTTATTGTTATCTCACCTACTTATTTGATGGTGATGTAGCGATTCGTCCCGTGTTTCGCCCAATGGTCTTTAAGATCAACCGGATTTGACAAATCGTGACCCTCAGCTGCGAGCCGGCTCAGCAGCTTGTTAAAAGCACTTCCACTCATCTTCCTGCCACCCACCCGAGCATGACGCTTATTGGGCACGGCTGGGAGTGGATACATTGACAAATTTGTTGTGCAACACGAAGATTGCCACCCACCATTACCCCATTTGTAACACGGTCTTAGAACCCCAGTGCACGAGCAGATGGGCACAGGCATGGTCGTCTCGTCAAATGCAACCTGGTTCAAACCCAGATCCTGATCCTTCCAACCGAGCTTTGCTTGCCGTGTAGGGTCATCACTACCACCTCCTATATCGGGCTCATTCTTCCATTCTTGTGACTTCCCAAACATTGTCTTGTTAAGGTCCTCGCCTTCCCGTTTAACCTTTTTCGAAGATTTAGAAGCCCTTTTCGTGGGAGTCGAGGGTTTCGGCTCCTTGGCTCGTTTTGTACGACCGGGCTTTACAGGCTCTAGGGTGACGGGCGACATAGGAATGGTCTCGGGTATGTGGATATCCCGGTTCGTGTATGGAGTTTCGACCATATGAGGCTGATGATGATGTCCGTGTTGCTGAGGGTGGTGAATATGTTTTACTCCACGGGCAATTTGGCACCCGGGCGGGCATGGGGACATGTTACCGTTGTTCATCGTGTTTTCCCGGTATTGGAGAGTGGCAATGGCATTGTCTCTTTCCATTATGGCGTTGTTTCGATCTGCCATTGCTGAATCTCTCTGCATAATCGCCATATCCCTCTCTGCTAACGCGGCCTTTTTCTCAGAAATTGCAAGATTTCGTTCTTGGATAGCAGCATCTCGTTCAGCCATAATGGCCATTATCTGTTTCATCGATGGCTGATGCTGCATCAACCACTGATACGAGCATTTCAACCACAGATTAGCAGGCGGCATTTCTGGCAGTGAAAATCTTTAAAGTAGTAATTTAGGAAAAAATGCAGAGTTTAGTTCTGTAAATTTTGACAATAGCAACTTATGGACAGTTTGGACACTGATTTTAAATTTTTTCGCAATTTAAGAATAAATTCCACCGGAAACCACAAAACTAGGCAGGATGTACCGGTTGGGGTATTTTACAGTTTTGGAGGTAAAATAGCACATTTTTGTGCTCACGAGGACAAAAATGTTATCCCAAAATTAATTTGCAAGACTAAAGTTGTCGTTTTATTTTAACTTAAGTTACAAGATTAAAATTGCAAGTACGCCCATCACAAGGTTGCAATTTTAGTCCCTTAAGTTATGCTAAGTTACATTTTTGGACTGCAATTTTAGTCTGCTAAGTTATGCTAAGTGGCATTTTTGGTTCTCACGTAATGATTTTTCCCCCAACATTGAAAATTCTCAAATTAATAAGGTCATGTGTCCGACTCATGTAAATTTCCAACCAACTTTTAAACTTTCGGTGAAATTCATCCTTAATCCACAAAAAATGGATACTTAGTGTCCTTAAATTGCAAATGTCATAATTTTCAGGACTTAATTTGCCAACCTCCTATAGTTACAGGACGAATTTTGAAAATTTTGTTTAGTAATTTAATAAGCTCTTGAGATTTTTTAAGAAAAAGGGGTCCAAGAGATAAACGCAAGAGTTTCTTGAAGCTAATGTGGTGAGAGTTACCTGACCCTGAGGTGGTTTATGCCGGCCATTTTCACGATGCCCACTGTCATCCATCTAAGATCCACAGTGAAAGAATCAGCTCATATGGAAATCGACTTTGTACCTACCAAAACATGCAACAAAAAGTGAAACAAGATTAAATCACCCAAACTATAGCTGGTTATGTCCACGTAACTTGTAAGTTGTTGGATGATATATGTTGATGTCATCATTTTCACTCAATGATATCGTATAGTACACATTCAACAGTACACAAACTCAACCCAGTTGGATACTACCCAATTGGGTTGCATGAACGGTTATCCGATCTTTAAATGGGGAATTAGATTAAAATAATTTGTCGAATATCTCTACTTATGTAAACTGGTAGCAATAGCGAATAAAGTTATATGGTTCCCCCAACAAAAATCAAAATTGGGAAAGAAATGCACCGGTACATCACAGGAAGGGATCAAGTAGGCGACAACATCTTTTGAAGAATCTTCCTGTGAAAAAAACAATTAATCAGTGAAGAATCAAAAGCCGAACCAAATAAAATGCACTTCAACCATACCAATGTGACAATATAATGAAGACTATTACAAGAATTCTTAGTTAAACTAGTAACTATGCAGCTAAAAGTTTATTAAACACGTATGATACACATTGTTTCAAGCAAAACGACCATCTAATAACGACTAAAGACAAGGCGGCCAAGCAAATCGAGAGCATGATTTAAACAGTAAAACGTTCAAACTATATCATCACAGAAGACAAAACCATATTATTGAAAGCAAATTGTGCTTTTACTATACACGAGCTCAAAAATCTAGTGTTAAAGGAGGTATCCATATATGTAGTTGAAGAGCATTCTACATTCACAGCAGATCTGCATTTTACAATATGCCACTCAGAGGCGGAGCCACGGGAAGGGCTGGTGGTGGCAGCCACCCCCCTCAACTTCTGAAAAATATTTTTTAGCTCAAAGTTTTTCACATTTGAAATCCACTCGCCACCCCCCCAATCCCCAAAATTTCCAGCTTTCCACTTATTTTTTTTGTATTCGCCCCGATATAAAATCCTGGCTCCGTCCTTGATGCCACCGGCATCATCCAGAACCCCAAGCACTTTAGCAAATATCTATCAAATGAACTCAATCTCAATTTCAGCTAAAAACACAATTCAAAGTTCAAACGAGCTAATTACAAACACGAAACGAATTACAAACAACATGCATAAACTAAATTAAACAAACCCAGAAAAGCAAAACCCAATTCAACAACAATCAAGAAGAATCAAACGAGACCCACATCACCAAAAATTCCCAAAAAATTAACCCCACAAAACCCCCCGTTATCAAGACAAAACATACACCAAAATTCAAGCCCAAAACACACAAAACTCATAAAATAAACTTCACTCTTTAATGGAGTACAAACAAAATGAACACATAATAATTATCAACGAAAGGAATTTAAGAGCGTTGAGCTTACTTGGGCAGAATAGCAGAGAGAGATGATGATGAAGTAAGAGTCAAATTTCAAAACCCTAAATCAAAGTGAGTAAGAAATGAAGTTGAAAATGGTGTAAAAATATCTGGGGGGTGCAAGAATTAGAATAGTTGTTGAAAGGGCACTGAAGAATATGTACAATACCCACAACAAAGCACACTTTCTTTCTTTCTTTTTTTTATTTCTTTCCTTTTTCTGAGGATTATATTTTTACCTGTCATCATATTATTACACCATCTTTTTGTTTCTTCTTTTTTCCCCTTTCTTTTCTCATACTTTTTAGGAAAAATTACTCAAAACTCTCTAAAATAATTTTTCATATCAAAAAAACCCATAAAAATATTTTTCAATCTTAAAAACCCATTCTACAAACTTTTCATTCCAAAAACCCCAAAAATAAGGATTAACAACCTTCTGGACTAAACTACCCCTTCATTTATTAAGTTAATAATTGATCAATTATTTTTTCTTAATGTATCGTTTTGTTTTGATTCTTTCAAATTGACGAATCCTAAAATACGGATTTTCTTTTGTGATATTAATTTTTTTAAATATTTGTATATAATTTATTTTTGATATTAATATGGTAATTATCTATAAATATATGTTTTAAATTTTTTAAAAAGACTAAAAAATCTGAAAATTTAAAATTAAGATCATAATTAATATCAATTATCAATACAGAATTTTTAAATAAATAAATCTTATTGGATAACAATAATAGATTAATTTTTAATCTAGAAGGCTAAGGGCAATTAAGTCCATAAATTTGTTAACCCTAAATATTGAGTTTTTTGGAATAAAAAGTTGATGGAATAGATTTTTTGGATTGACAAATATTATCATTGGTTTTTTGGATATAAAAGTTTATTTTAAGGGTTTTTTAGTAATTTTCCCTACTTTTATTGCAATTATTTTTGTTTCCCCTTTTTGTTTCGGATTCTAAACATTGTGGGAGGTGGGTGATTATTTCAGGGGTGTTGACGAATATAATCGACTCGAATAAGATATGATTCGAATTTGTTCAAAATACGAGTTTATTTGAAATTTTATTGAGGTTGAAAAATATATATTTGAATTCTATTTTGAGATAAAAATAGATTTGGATTTCACTAAATTAAGTTCAAACCAGTTTTAATTGAGTTTATATAAATGGAGCTCTGGGAATTTAAATTTGTACACATTCCTTTTGTATCTTCTAACCATATGAGTCAAACTCGAGTTGATTATATATATATATATATATTTGAAATATTAGAATGTTAGGCAAGTCATGCACACGGAAATATTCCTTAAAGTGGTGTTTTCACTAGATTTTGTACATCTAAAAGTTATGAGAATAACAAATAGTTTACACTTGGCCCAAGCCGATTCAGTAGATTTTTAACAGTTGTCGTCTCTATCGATAGTAAATGACTTACCACTTAGCCCAAGCCGCTTACTCGAATAGACTATAATAAATGAACCAAAGTTGAATAAATAATTTATACTCGATATCCGAGTATGAGTTGGTAAACTTGCCAACTTGGTATAAAATTGGAATAACCCTATTTATAATTTTTATTTTTCAGTGTTTTTTTTGAATGCATAGTAGAGAAATGGGGTAAAATGACGGGTGGTGAGGGAATGAAGATGAAGGTCTTGTCCTTGGGCGTCAACGTAAGTCTTGAGATTCGTGCGAAGAAGTTGGAGGACCTTTTTTAACGTGTCTTTTTCACCTGCCAGTCCATGCCATGTCATTTTCTCCACTTTTGTTTTCCTTTTCTTTTTACCACTTTATGATATTTCTCTTCTTGAGGTTGTGGTTGAAGAATTGGTGTAGCATTTGTATTAGTTTTAATGAGTATGCAACAATCATTTCACATTGGCTAAAGCCGGGTGAGTTGAGAGGCTTAGAAGACTCAAGCTCTCCTCTTTATAGCAAAGGCGTCTCTTAAGGACAAAATTTTGATGTTTCAGCCAAAGCGGTTAATACCTCGTTTGAGAAGACAGGTGCATGTCACGTTATTTTGGTGCCGTCTGTAGGAACGAGGCCATGTGGGCTGCCTAAGCTCCTCGTCTGAGAAGACTAATGATGAGTATGTATCTACCGTTCGTCCCACATCGGATGGAGATGAGGGATATGAGAAACTTATAACCCTCAAGTTCCCCACTTCCTAACAAAACGCCACTTAAGGACAAGCCAGTGCGGCTCATGCCAAAGCAAATAATGCCTCATGAAAGGGCGTACAATGTGCGAGAAGTCAAGTACATGCCAAATAAACTTGTATTGAATGTGGATAGTTTTTAAAGTTGTTTTCTAGAAAAAATTATACAAATAATTTACCATTTATAGATAGTTTATTTTTAACATGTCAAAAAAGAGAGTTTATTTTTAAGAAATATTTCCATAAATATGTTTAGATGCATCCATTGCATATGACAAGCCACGTGATTTTTATTTTTAATTTGTGGTTGATATTTGATTGTGCAGATAATGGGACACAATTTTTTTTTTTATAAATTGAATTTGGACAAATCAAATATGAGGGGAAAAAAAATTGATTTGTTTGATCCATATATATATTGTTAGGGATGGTAGTATTAGAGTACGAAAAAATAATCGAGAAACAATATAGACTAAGCTTAAACATGAAGATAACGACACGAGAATTTTTAACGTGGTTTGGCATAACTTACCTACGTCCACGAGCCAACTCTAGACTACATCGTTATTTCTGAGTCAAACAAGAGAATCCACCAAATACAATGGTTACAAGCCCCTCTTTATAAGTGAAGAATCTTGATACTCAAGGAAATTAAAAATCTAATCTTAATAAGAAACATAATTCTATTACTAGATAATTAGGATAAACAATCCTAATACAAGTCAATTACCAAACCCAAACCAAAACCACTTAGGAAATAACAATCCCTTGCTTCAAGTCACTATTCTTGCGGTCAAACCGTGTTGACCAAGCGGTCAAACCTCGGTTGACTCGGTCAAACCCCCATTGACCGCAGTCAAAATGCCTTTGACCACCCCGAGACCCTTCTTTTTGGCTTCTTTTTTTTGACTTTATTGACTTCTCACAATCTTTTGTATTAATCGATCTCCACAAACCCATGAATCTCCCACTTGGAGACTGATCCCAAATAGTCCCGAAACACTATCTCGTGCTCCTCAATGGGCTTCGATCGTCTAGAGTGGCACCATTCTCCTCACTGGAGAACAACCCACCTTGGTCAACCCGTTTCGCTGACATCTTTACACCAAGAACTTTTCCAATTGGCTATCTCGTATCTTTCCATATATCTGTTCTGCTCAACTGCATGAGCTCTGTTTGATAGATCCTTCAATACCTTTGGTTTTTCAATGGCAACTCGAATCCCCCACATATCTGCTTAAAGCTCCCACTGCACAAACAATGTCACATCACTCTACCGAAAAACCCTGGCTCCGCCAATCTGCATAACTGGCTTCGCATCCTGCCTCCATGATTTCTGGCTCCATAGTTAACCCCTCACGGCACCGTTTCCTATCTTCATGGTTTCTCTTGACGTGGTCATGCCTCCACAACACTGTCCTCCGGCTCTCGGCTTACGCGTTTTCTGCCATCTCGCCTCTGGCTATGTGGATTTGCTTTCTTGGCACTGTAACTTTGCACTACCCAGTCCCCGACTTGTGCCTTCTCGGCAATGCGGATCTGCCCTCTAACTCTACTAATCTGCCACCCGGCACCGCAACTATTCCCACTAGCTTCGTGTCTGCCCACCCGATAACATAAATCTGCCTCTGTTGCTGCGGATCTACCTATCTGCTGGCACCACGATTTTCCAACGTTTTCTTGTTAACGTTCAATGAGATTACTCTTTCTGGCCTGGTGATCTAACAGATCACATCCTCTTTTGTCATCTTCTCTGACTACCCCGACCTCTGTTCATGCTACCTGCAACGAAACTGTCGTTCTTGCTTTTCTTCACCTCCTACCATCTTTTCCATGACAAATCCACGCTAACTAAAGCACTTTCTCATAGATCTAGATTTAAGACGTCTCCTAAATCTACAACATATGACTCTGATACCAGTTGTTAGGGATGGTAATATCAGAGCACGAAAAAATAATCAAGAAACAATATAAACTAAGCCTAAACATGAATATAACGACACAAAATTTTTAACGTGATTCGGCATAACGTGACTACATTCACGAGCCAACTCTAGACTACGTCTTTAATTCTGATTCAAACAAGAGAATCCACCAAATACAATGGTTACAAGCCCCTATATATAAGTGAAAAGTCTTGATACTCAAGGAAATTAGAAACCTAATCTTAATAAGAAACATAATCCTATTGCTAGGTAATTAGGAAAAACAATCCTAATACAAGTCAATTACCAAATTCAAGCCAAAACCACTTAGGAAATAACAATCCCTTGCTCAAGTCACTATTCCCGCAGTCAAACCCGTGATGACTACGCTGTCAAACATCGGTTGACTCGGTCAAACCCGTGTTGACCACGCGGTCAAACATTGGTTGACTCGGTCAAACCCCCACTGACCGAGGTCAAACTGCCTTTGACCACCCCGAGACCTTTCTTTTTTGGCTTCTTTCTTGACTTTATTGGGCATAATTGCATAAAATCCCCCTGTGATAAACGAAACTTAAACCAAACTCCCTTATGTTAAATTTTTTGCATAGTGTCCCTTTGTGTTCTATTTTATTTTGCATTCGCTCCCTTCATTAATTTTTTTCGGTGTTTTTTTCCATCATAAATGTTCTAGATCCAACCCAAATTCAATTATTTATTTATTATAAACATGTAAGGGGCAAAAATGCATTTGGATTGAAATTTATGATGGGAAAAAATACCAAAAAAATAACCAAAAATGGATAGTATGCAGAATAAATTGGAACACAAGGGGGCGCTACACAAAAAAAACTAACACAGGGGGTATGACACAAATTTCACTTATCACAGGGAGATCTTATACAATTATCCCATTGACTTCTCACAATCCTTTGTATTATTCAATCTTCACAAACCCATCATATATATGGCTGTAGTTTAAAAGTTTATTTCGAACCAAGTTCAACAGTTTACAATTGTTTAGAAATCTATCACAAAAGGATCATAAGTTTCTGTACAACATGATCTGCGCCAGTCTTTCAAACTAATAGTCACACTTCAAAGGAAAATCAAATTCAAATAACAAAATTTCAAACCAATAAATCACAAACTGAAGGCCAAAAACCAGTAACTAAGAAATAAAATTTAACAACAAATATGAACAGAAGTACCCAAAATTTACATCTTCAAATTTCAGACATGGGGGTAACGGTCAATAATATGCTTGAAAAAACAAACCCTAATTTCATCTGTATTACTTCTAGTAGCATACAACATAACGTAAATTTATCCCGAGTGCTTGTTCTAATAGTGACCATTTAAAAGTTCTTTGATAATTTCCAAGTCAGACCTCTTCTTATTCCACGTCGCACGGTAGTACCTTCTGCTTACATCGACGAATAGGATTAAATATCAACCATCTTCCCTTTGAGCAACACAAACACAAAACAATAGGCATCTAACTCAAGTGTGTTTTCTTCTCAATGCTCGACTTGCTTAGAACTATAACACCAATTACGATTAGCGTAGCACCTGCAAACCACTGTAACACTATACTTGCATTACAAAAAGCAACTGATAACATTGGTTCATTTGTTTACTACTTACAATCTAAAGTTTCTCATTCTTCAATGCAAAGTAACTGATAGGGTGTTTGGCTAAGCTTATTTATAACATGTTTTTAGAGCTTATAAGAAGTTTATCTTATTTAAAACATAAGTACTTTAAGTACCTGGCTAAAATAAGATTACAAAGCTTATAAGATATAAGTAATGTCAATTATGTAATTAGGATGAAAAACTGAAGTGTTAACATCTTACAAAATAAGTTAGGATTTATAACTTATTAATAAACTCCTTAATATGTTATGTTTTGAGCTTATGAGCTCCTCTCCAAAAGACTATCCAAACATTTTTATGGAGTTTATGTGATGTTTTGGAGCTTATAGGCTCACCAAACACCTTCTAAATTTGCGTTTGGTTGAAGGATCTGGGACCTAGGCATTTCAAATCATTCATAAAGACAAACTCATTGAGTTTGTTCTATTTTACATGATGCCATCTAAATACTCAACTGCATATCCAAGATCCTGTTAACTCTTTTTAAAGTTTTTCATATATTTTCGCAAATTATGAAAATCAGCTTAGGTGAACGTTTGTAAATTAATGGACAAAGTTACCTTAATAGGTAGTGCTTCCTCGAAAAGAAAGAATCCAGCCAATCCAGAGGAGAGAAAGTTTGTTGCAAAGTTCGTGACTGTAGCTTGTAACGATGAGAGACTTCATGCTATTAACATAGCATCCCCACATGATAACATTGAAAAATATAACTAGGCCATATTTCAACTGTCAATATGAAGATAAGCGTGGATCAGAAATCCTACCGCTTTCGTGATTGACATATGGTCAACTAACAGCAAACAAACTGGAAATCGTATGGAAGAACCAACTACAATTCGACGATGTTCTACGTAAATGGAGCTCATTCAAACAAATATTGGAATCACATTTTAATTGGCTGGATGAGATGAGAAGCAGAGGTATTCATTTAAAATAGGTATATATATATAAAATTTCAAGCAAAATACCAGGTCATGTCATCTAGCCCTGGCCCCGGACCATACCAGAAGATGTTGAGTTATGATAAATCATGAAATAAGAGCATAAAGTTTAAATAACACAAGAATTTACGTGGTTCGGCAATTGACCACGTCCCCAGGAGAGGAGAGAGTATTTCACTATTAATCAAAAGTATGAAATAATCCTAGCCCCTAATTTCCCCCCATGAATAAATCGTACCCTTTGACAATGGGCCTTCTAAATTTACGGCCTAAGACTTTAAAACATATCACAATATGCTGCACAAGAATGCACATACAATTTCACTACGTTTTGTTTGGATCATTTCAGATTACTACCAATTTTGAATCCCTTTAAACTCATTTTTTGCTATTTTCTCAATTGTTATGGTGGATTTAGTCAATTAGAAATCTCTCCGCCCAAATTCTTTCTTCAAATCGAAATCCATCCATCCAAACACAACCTAAGCGATTTATGGACTGACTAATCATCTATTTCACTTGCTGGGTTGATTTTGATCTTACGACGGATTTTAAAAATTTTAGGCGAATCATGGAACCATTTCTTCGTCGCATTCGGAGGATGATTAGTAACCACGATACAGAAAATGTAAGAATTTACAGTGTTAAATAAATCTGCAGTAATTCAAATTCCAACTCAATTAGTGGGGTTGAAATACCTACCTGAGATGAAAAGAATTTAGCAGAAATGGCGGCGAGAGCTGCGTTGAGTCCAGCTGAAATTGCCCATGCGTGCCCTTTCTTCCTTTCGCTCTCCATCTCTAATTTCCACAAACATTCATCACCAAGTAGTCCCACTCCCTCACACAATATGTAAATGAGTCTTTGTCCGAGTTGTTTGAATTATTATAATGGGATAATTGCATAAGAAGGAACTCATGCGCATTAGCGCTTTTGTGTTTCATTTCATTCTGTATACTTTTTTTTTTTTGTTTTTTCATCATAAATATCAATCGAAATGCATTTTCGCCCCTTACGGTGTTTATAATAAGTAAATAATTTAATTACTCGAGTTTGACTCATTTTCGCCAACATAAGGGAGTTGGCACTGGTTTCGCTTATCCCACGGGGATCTTATTCAATTATCAAACCAATTTTAATCGAGCTGAATATGAGTCAAACTCGAGTAGTTTAAATTTTTGTTTTTACATATTTTATCATTAATTACTAATTAAATCGAGTTTCAAATTTATGGAACACACAAAAGATTGTTCTAAGTTTATTTGATATATTAACGAATCGAGCTCAAATGAATTTTTAACAATTGATCTCAAATTGAGTATTGAGTAGATTAGTTCGCCTTTCAATCTCAGGACTCTCACATTATAGTTTACTTAATTCATTGAAAATTATAGAGAAAAGAAGATAATTTATTTATTATTTTGTGACATAAACTTTGTTAGAATTCTATATATGCTTAAAAAAAAAAAAACAAAAAAGAAGAAGAAGAAGAAAGGAGACATGGGTATTTAGATAGAAAATTGATATTGGACTACTCTTCGATGAATTGACATTTGCATATAGTGAAAATTCGTTAGTGATTTTTGAGTTCCATTATATATATATTTATCCAACAAATATATTGTTTGAATAGTGGTATACTGGTGTGAGTTTCGAACTTCTATACCATAGCCATAGAGGCCTACCAGGGCTTGATTGGTATAATGGGGGTGGGAATGGGATTGACACTCCCAAATTTATTTCCAAACTCATAAAGATGTCAAATGGGCCTTAAAGGGGACGGCCCATTTAAGTCCCCTTCAAGGCCCTTTGAGACCTTGTCCCATTTAAAACTTTGTTCCCTTAAGGGACAAGTATTAAAGGGGACAAGGCCTTTAAAGGGACTTGTCTAATGGGCCGGGCTGTCCTGTCCCGTTAGCTTAACGGCACGGGCCGGCCGAGCTTGTAAACAATATTATTTTTTCCAAAAACCAAAATTATATAAAAAAATAAAATAAAAAAATTAATAGTGTGCAACGGTCAAATTTTGACCGTTGCCCACTATGGCTAACGGTCAGCAAATTGCTGACCGTTAGCACTTAGCAGTTCTTTGCTCTTTTGTGCAAAGAATTGCTTTGCTGTGCAACGGCCAGAATTATTTCTAGCCGTTGCACAGCAACATGTTCCTTTTCCTTTTTATTTTTTATTTTTGCTATCCTATTAATCTTCTATAAATTCCCCAATTCAATTCCAATTTTATTCACCCATCCTCATCCAATTCATTTCAATTCTTAAACTTTTCAAATTCCTATTAATTTTAGTACACTTATTATTATTATCCCTTTACCATTTAATTTTTCCACTACTCTTATCATCCAATTAATACTATTATCCAATATTCACACACCTTATATTTTATTATTTGCAAATTGGGAATTAGAAGTTGGAAATTGAAGGAGAAATTTATAATTTGTTCGACGATTGGCGAAAGAGAAATCCATCCGTAAAGGAGAAGTCGGAAAGTGCAAAGTGTTCAAATTCGACATGAAGGAGATATCCAATTACTACTATTATCCAATTCGACGTTTGCTAACATTCACTTTACTTTTATTATTCAATTTAGTTGGACATGGTTCACTCCATGCTAACATTCACTGATTTACCCATTTCACTGTGGGGTCACGTGCTGCTTACAACTGCACACATTTTAAATAGATATCCGTCCAAGTCCGTTCTTCTGACTCCCTATGAAATGTGGAGAAATAGGAAACCAAGTCTTAACCACATAAAGATTTGGGGATGTCCGGCTTATGTCAAAAAGGCTAAAGTGGACAAGTTGGAGGCTAGGTCCTTAAAGGGACGTTTCATTGGATATCCTGAAGATTCTATAGGATACCTCTTTTACCTGCACAATGATCAAAGGATCATTGTAGCCTTACAAGCCCACTTTCTTGAAGATGAGTTCATTCAAGAAGGAGGAGCGGGTAGAAAGATTGTTCTAGAAGAACAAAATGAAACCCCACTGGATACATCTGTTAGAATAGTGCCCTGCGAGCCAATCCTAGATAGGCTTTCTTTATCTATTCTTGTAATAAACAATTTCGTTTTACATTATATTAATAAAAGGCATTTCTTCATCTTATGTTTATATCGTTATAACTGTATGATGAAGTCCCTAGAATTCACACATAGCTATGGGGCTTGATATCTCATTGGATGGATATCATAAAACAAGTTTCTAAGGCTGTGATTTCTAAATACTGTCCAAGTCATAGAATTATCAAGATGGGACATTGATAATTCGGATAGACTTGCGCCTATGATGCACACTCTTAATTAGAGAATGTCTCGTTTTATAGACATTAGTGTAGTTGACACAAATGCACATACGCGGGTGCTTGTTGAGAACAAGTTCACTGATTACCCTAACTGAAACTTCCTAAATTGGAATTATTTCTATATATGTCGAATTAGGAGTTTCTTAATCACGATAGTGCAAGATTAATTCTTTGACTTGAGTCATCACAGTAATCTTGTATATTGACTTACTGCACTTTGACTCCTGTGCCAGTTCTTTTACAAGGACACATATGGACTGGTGATTGGGTGTAGTGACTCGTATATGGAGGTTGGTGTTGACAACAAAGGATCCATCACTTGTCTAGATGAACAAGTGAATTTCCTATAATATTCTAAGTGGTTTGACTGAGTCAGTCCTTGGCCAAGGCAAGTAAGTAATTAATTGAGAAATGAGTTTCTTGAATTAATTAATCACTAGTCAAACATACTCGAATTATTAAGATTGAATTTATAAGGATCTCGACCAATAAGATTCCTCGATCCTTAATTCAATTGGGAAATTAGTTGATGGAAGAATCTCACTTGCATGGAATGCGCGATTGGAAAGGTTCACTTTGAATCGCCTGCATCTAGGTCTTCAAGATAAGTAGCTAGAAACTTTTCTTTGATTTATGGGTATCTTATATTTAATGGAGATTAAATAATAAGATGGTTAATTAAAAGTGTTTAATTAATCGAGACAATTTAATTGTCCAAATTAAATCATAAAGGTTATGAACTCATTACTAGTATGTTGGTGAACCTAAAGGGTCACACACAATACTCGGACAAATCCATTTCTTAGCTAAGGAAATTTAATTCAAAGTAGTTGAGTTAATATATTAATTAATTAGATTAATTAATTAAGACTTTTATTTATTCAAGTGTTGGATAAATAAATTAATTAAGTTGATAAGATCAATTTAATTAAGCTTAAGTCTAGAAAGCATTTAATTTAATTAGAAGTGACTTTTATTAATCTAGTATGGTGGATTAATTATTAAAAGACTATTTTATTAAGTCTTGGTCGAAAATTTGGTGGAGGAAAATAATTAAAAAGTTTAATTAATTTTCTTCTAGAAGGAAATAAGATTTCTTGGAGAGAAAGGAAACTAATTAAAATAGAAGAGTTCTATTTAGAAATTAATTAGTCTTCTATTTCTACATGGAAAAGGATTAATGTATAAGAGTTCTACATGGAAAAGAATTGCAAGAACCTAGTCCTATATATAGGACATGTAGAGAACGAAAAAAAGAGGATGACTTTTGAAGCCAAAATTTTTGTTCCTCTTGCATAGAAAAATCGTTTCTTTTTCCTCTCTCTCATATAGTGTTCTTGAGTTCTTGATTATTCATCAAGATCTTGAATTCAAGAATTCATCCAAAATACTTAGAGAAGTAATTTTTGCTTTCACCTTAATCCCATACACTATTCCTTAGAGTTAGAATAAACGTTTATAGATCAACCTAGCTAAAGATTATAAACGAGTGGGTATCCGGGGTGTGGATCAACTTTAGAGGAGAAACACTTGGGTCTCTGAAGTGAATCAAGAATCCGATCAAAGACGTTTTTGGTGGAGGAATTCGAAATCTACATCAAAGGGAAAAACGAAGGAGTTGATTCAAGGAACGAGAAGCAAGCTAGGGAGCTTACGTTAAGGAAGAAGAAACTCTTCGATTTTTACGAAAATCGAATAAGGTAAGATCTTCTTTATTAAAGCTTTAAATAACAAATCAAAGATGCGCAAGCCTATGATACGTGATAAGCCCGTAGGATTAATAAACTCGCATGTTTAAATCCTAGAAACTAAAAATTTAATTTTCCGCTGTGCTTAGTCGGGCTATATGTATATTTCCCAACAGTGGTATCTGAGCCTAAGGCTCGCGCATCGTTATGCATGATCCGTTTAATTTTAATCGTTACATGTGATGCACGTTTAAAATTATTAAATTCATAAATTTAATTAATTTGGGAATTTTCATAAAAACTATTTATTTTCAGTTTTTAAAGGTTGTTTAAATCTGAAAATTAATTTTGTAATGAGATTACATAAAAATTTGATTGGGTAAGGTGTTTTGAACACCCGTCGCCCAGGTCATAGAATCGGTTGTTGTGCACAGTGAGCGAAAGTTATGTGGACTTAGAGTCCACTTGTATTAATTAATATTATATGGTGAGATATATCCATAAAAGCGTTACGTGAATTTTTCCTTGTGAGAAAAGGTTTCTTGCAGCAAACATATTCTTTTGCATGTTAATGACGTGGCCTGTAGTTTCCCATGCAACTGAAATTAACTTTCACGTGCCAATCACATGCGTGCGCCCAATTTGCTTAGAGCAAAGTATAGCCCTTTACCCGTGTACTAATTAATGGAAATTCGATGATGTCATGGGCAGCGGGTTATCATACCCTTTTTTTTGGGTATTTTATTTTTCCTAAAATTTTAATACTATTTAAAAGGTGTTTTAAATTATTTAATTTTGGAAATATCAAATTTTATTGAGAAATCCCGAATTGATTTAATTTATGAGGAATATTTGGTAAATTAAGAATTTACATATGCTTTCATGAGTTGATATGCATGATGGAATTTTGAGGTCATTAGGATTGTAAAAGCATGTTTACTTTTCGTATTTATTATTTTATTCGCCTTGCCGGCATTCGATCCTTGATGGCTCTAGATAGGGTCGATTTAGATATGGCCCAAAATATCCATGTTATATTTTATGTATGAGATGCATGATTTAATGTATGAGATGCATGATTCTATGTATTAGATACATGTTTTTTAGGTTATGCTTATCTTTTATATTTCCTTTCATGTGTTGTTGGGCATGTTTAGGATAGAGACTTAGATAAGATAATCGAAGCGATGAGACCTTTTCATAATATACTAAAATCCCTTACTTATTAGATAAGTTTATAAAATCTTAATGATTTTAATTTTAAGTTAATATGGGATAAAATTAAACGTGGTTTAATATTCCATGCCTACCATCAAAAGTAATAGCATGTCGGTGCTACTTATGTAGATTAGTCGACCATTGCAAGTGGGACTTTCTATAATGAGAAAGCCGTGATTATTACTAAGCATAGAGATGCACATGGGTAATTTATCCTCTAAGTTGACCATTGCAAGTGGAACTTTTTGGGTAGGTTATTTACATGTAGGTTTGATGGGACTAACTTAACATAGGAGTAACATGGGGGCGCATAAAATTGAGGTCCATGTAAAACATGAGGTAAAATAATTGAGGGTTACATGGGGATGTAATTGATAAGTGTTGTCTACCTTTTTAATTATTATGTATGTGTCCATAAAATTGGGGTATGTAATAATTAAATCGGACTTCAAACTCACTAAGAAAAATTGTTTTTCTCGAATTCTTTAATGAGGGTTATTGAATTTGAATTAAATAGTGGGAGGTAATTTATGATTAAAAGACCTTAAAATCATATCTACACATAATGTATTAAACATCTTCTTAATCTCCGTTTCGCTTTAATTTGTAGATAACTAGATATCTAAGATGGCTAAGAACCCGCTTTCCACAATTCTCGACACAAACAAACTCACTGGACCCAACTATTCTGATTGGCTTAGAAACCTTAAGATAGTGCTCAACTCTGAGAATAGAGCCTATGTCTTGACTGATGCACCCCTCTCGACTCTACCCGAGGATGCTGAGGAGGAGGAAATCGAAACCCATAAGAAATGGTTAAACGATGACCTCCAAGCAAGGTGCAGGATGCTTGCATCAATGTCGAATGAGTTGCAAAAGCAACACGAAAATATGGCAAGTGCTGCTGATATTTTCAAACACTTGCAAGAGTTGTATGGTGAAAAGTCTAGGAGGGAAAGGTACTTAGTGTCTAAAGAACTTTTTAGAGCTCGTATGACTGAGGGGTCAAATGTCCAAGAACATGTGCTTAAGATGATTGGGCTCATTGAGAAGCTCGCAAGTCTTGACATTTTTCTAGACAATGAACTCTCAGTGGACTTAGTACTTCAATCCTTGCCTAGCACATTCGATCAATTTGTGGTCAACTTTAACATGAACAGTCTGGAGGCGACCTTGCCTGACTTGTTAAGCATGTTAAGGACTGCAGAAGCCACCATCAAGAAGGACAAGCCAGTCCTACTTGTGAGTTCTGCCCATTCTAAGGCTAAAAAGCCAAAGAAAGGGAAAGGGAAAAGTTCCCAAAAGAACAAGAAGCTAAAAGCTAAAGGTGGGGTCAAGAAGGTTAAAGCTGATAAAGATAAGGGTGATTGTTTCCATTGCGGTAAACCAGGGCATTGGAAGAGGAACTGCAAGGAGTACCTTGCGACCCTAAGTGAGACCAAGGGTATGTTTTATGTTGAAGTTAACTTATCTGTTAACGATACTTCTTGGGTATTAGATACCGGTTGTGCATCACATCTTTGCAATAATTTGCAGGCAATGACAAGAAGTAGGATGCTAGGAAAGGATGAGATCGTTCTGAGACTTGGCAATGGAGCAAAAGTTGCTGCCACAGCGATAGGAACGGTCAACCTGGCATTAGGCGACGACATTAGAATAGTTTTAAATAATTGTCTTTATGTTTCTAGTATAATAAAGAACATTATCTCCATCCCTGTTTTAGATGGAGAGGGTTTTGAGTTTTTAATAAAACATGGAAAGTGTTCCATTATTAAAATTGTTCTTTACTTTTTACTAGTACTTTGACGAATTGTTTATACACTGTTCAACCAATTAATTCCGTCTTTCACATTCAACATAGTAACAAAAGAAAACAAGATAACTTAAACAGTACACTAATGTGGCATGCTAGACTAGGACATATTTCCAAAGAAAGAATGCACAAATTGGCAAAGGAAGGTGTACTCGACCTTAAGGAAGAGGAAACCATGCCTGCTTGTGAATCTTGTCTTAAAGGAAAAATGACCAAGTCACCATTTGTAGGACAAGTGGAACGTGCCACCCATCTTTTGGATTTGATCCATTCGGATGTTTGTGGTCCTTTTAGTATAAGTACTAAAGGAAGGTGTACTTACTTCATTACTTTTACCGATGATTATTCACGGTACGGATATGTGTACCTTATGAAGCACAAATCTGAAGCTTTTGAAAAGTTCAAAGAGTTTAGGAATGAAGTAGAAAAACAACTAAGTCGTAATATTAAGACTCTTCGATCTGATCGGGGAGGAGAATACTTAAGTGACGAATTCCTTAGTTATCTTAAAGAGAATGGGATTCTCTCTCAGTGGACTCCGCCTGGAACACCACAATTGAATGGGGTGTCTGAGCGAAGGAATAGGACTTTATTGGATATGGTCCGTTCCATGATGAGTTTCACTGAAGTTCCTCCATCTTTCTGGGGTTATGCCTTAGAAACTGCGGCCTATCTATTAAATAGATTGCCTTCCAAATCAGTGCCCAAAACGCCTTATGAGTTATGGCGTGGTAAACCGGCCTCATACAAATATCTTCGAGTATGGGGATGTTCAGCCTATGTGAAAAGGCTAGTGGGAGATAAGTTAGAGTCTAAGTCTAGCTTATGTAAATTTGTGGGGTACCCTAAAGAAACTGCGGGGTACTACTTCTATGATCCATCGGAACAAAAGGTGTTTGTTTCAAGGAATGCCATTTTCTTAGAGAAGGAGTTTCTATTAGATAGAAAGGGCGAGATCATAGAACTTGAAGAAGTTCAAGAACCACAAATTATCTCACAAACTTTGGAAACACAAACACAAGAAAACACTGAAATATCTAACACACAACCTCCGAGAAGATCCGAAAGGATCCGAGGGCCACCTGAGAGGTATGGTCTATTACTAGAAAGTAATAAGGAGGAGCTTCAAGTGGATGAAGATCCAAGAAGCTACAACGAAGCAATATGTGATATTGATTCTGGGAAGTGGCAAAGTGCCATGGAATCTGAAATGGACTCCATGTACTCCAACAAGGTATGGACCTTGGTAGATCCACCAGAGGGTATAGTACCCATTGGTTGTAAGTGGATCTATAAGCGAAAGCTTGGAGCAAATGGAGAGGTAGTGACCTACAAAGCTAGGCTAGTGGCAAAACGTTACACTCAAAGAGAGGGTATCGACTATGAAGAAACCTTTTCGCCAGTAGCAA
The DNA here is from genome assembly GCA_019426215.1 of Buddleja alternifolia. Classification (NCBI taxonomy): domain Eukaryota; kingdom Viridiplantae; phylum Streptophyta; class Magnoliopsida; order Lamiales; family Scrophulariaceae; genus Buddleja; species Buddleja alternifolia. The sequence goes on along the minus strand of CM033397.1, from coordinate 34,729,075 downwards.
TGCTTAAATCCATTAGGATTTTGCTTGCAATATCTGCTCATTATGATTATGAAATATGGCAGATGGATGTGAAAACCGCCTTCCTCAATGGAAACATAGAGGAAGAGATTTACATGAAACAACCAGAAGGTTTCATATCTAGTGGGAGTGAGCAAAAGGTTTGCAAACTCCAAAAGTCCATTTATGGACTAAAGCAAGCATCCCGAAGTTGGAACATCTGTTTTGATGAAACTATAAGGATGTATGGTTTCATTAAAAACGAAGATGAACCATGTGTGTACAAGAAAGTCAGTGGGAGTGCAGTGACATTCTTAGTACTTTATGTTGATGATATTCTACTCATTGGGAATGATGTAGGAATGATGCAATCGACTAAAGTATGGTTATCCACCAAATTCTCCATGAAAGACTTAGGAGATGCATCCTACATCTTAGGAATCAAAATCTATAGAGATAGATCAAGAAAGATGATAGGATTGTCTCAGTCAATGTACATAGACAAAATGCTAAAAAGGTTTAGTATGGAGGAATCAAAGAAAGGATTCTTGCCTATGAGTCATGGGATCCGGTATTCTCGATCCATGTGTCCTTCGACATCCCAGGAATGAGATAGGATGGCTCGCGTACCATATGCTTCTGCCATAGGAAGTATTATGTATGCAATGTTATGTACAAGGCCTGATGTGGCTCATGCATTAAGTGTAGTGAGTCGTTTTCAGTCCGACCCAGGTGAGTTGCACTGGGTAGCCGTGAAAACAATCCTCAAGTACTTGAGAAGGACTAAGGACTTGTTTTTGATATACGGCGGTGGAGAATTGAAACTAGAAGGGTTCACTGACTCTAGTTTCCAATCTGAGGTGGATGATTTGAAATCAATGTCGGGATTTGTATTCACCCTCAATGGTGGAGCAGTAAGTTGGAAGAGTTCCAAACAGAAAACTACTGCGGATTCCACAACCGAGGCTGAATACATAGCTGCATTTGATGCAGCAAAGGAAGCTGTTTGGATTAGGAACTTCATCCAAGGGTTGGGTGCAGTCCCTAGCATTGTCGATCCAGTACCTTTGTATTGTGACAATAATGGCGCCATTGCTCAAGCAAAGGAGCCGAGGTCTCATCAAAGATCCAAACACATAGAGAGGCGATACCATCTGATCCGAGAGATTGTTGGTAGAGGCGACATACGTGTGGAAAGAGTCGTCACAACGGAGAACATAGCGGATCCACTAACTAAGCCCTTGTCTCGTAACGTATTAGAAAGACATCTTGAGAAGATGGGTCTTAGATACCAAGGAGATTGGCTCTAGTGCAAGTGGGAGATTGTTAGAATAGTGCCCTGCGAGCCAATCCTAGATAGGCTTTCTTTATCTATTCTTGTAATAAACAATTTCGTTTTACATTATATTAATAAAAGGCATTTCTTCATCTTATGTTTATATCGTTATAACTGTATGATGAAGTCCCTAGAATTCACACATAGCTATGGGGCTTGATATCTCATTGGATGGATATCATAAAACAAGTTTCTAAGGCTGTGATTTCTAAATACTGTCCAAGTCATAGAATTATCAAGATGGGACATTGATAATTCGGATAGACTTGCGCCTATGATGCACACTCTTAATTAGAGAATGTCTCGTTTTATAGACATTAGTGTAGTTGACACAAATGCACATACGCGGGTGCTTGTTGAGAACAAGTTCACTGATTACCCTAACTGAAACTTCCTAAATTGGAATTATTTCTATATATGTCGAATTAGGAGTTTCTTAATCACGATAGTGCAAGATTAATTCTTTGACTTGAGTCATCACAGTAATCTTGTATATTGACTTACTGCACTTTGACTCCTGTGCCAGTTCTTTTACAAGGACACATATGGACTGGTGATTGGGTGTAGTGACTCGTATATGGAGGTTGGTGTTGACAACAAAGGATCCATCACTTGTCTAGATGAACAAGTGAATTTCCTATAATATTCTAAGTGGTTTGACTGAGTCAGTCCTTGGCCAAGGCAAGTAAGTAATTAATTGAGAAATGAGTTTCTTGAATTAATTAATCACTAGTCAAACATACTCGAATTATTAAGATTGAATTTATAAGGATCTCGACCAATAAGATTCCTCGATCCTTAATTCAATTGGGAAATTAGTTGATGGAAGAATCTCACTTGCATGGAATGCGCGATTGGAAAGGTTCACTTTGAATCGCCTGCATCTAGGTCTTCAAGATAAGTAGCTAGAAACTTTTCTTTGATTTATGGGTATCTTATATTTAATGGAGATTAAATAATAAGATGGTTAATTAAAAGTGTTTAATTAATCGAGACAATTTAATTGTCCAAATTAAATCATAAAGGTTATGAACTCATTACTAGTATGTTGGTGAACCTAAAGGGTCACACACAATACTCGGACAAATCCATTTCTTAGCTAAGGAAATTTAATTCAAAGTAGTTGAGTTAATATATTAATTAATTAGATTAATTAATTAAGACTTTTATTTATTCAAGTGTTGGATAAATAAATTAATTAAGTTGATAAGATCAATTTAATTAAGCTTAAGTCTAGAAAGCATTTAATTTAATTAGAAGTGACTTTTATTAATCTAGTATGGTGGATTAATTATTAAAACACTATTTTATTAAGTCTTGGTCGAAAATTTGGTGGAGGAAAATAATTAAAAAGTTTAATTAATTTTCTTCTAGAAGGAAATAAGATTTCTTGGAGAGAAAGGAAACTAATTAAAATAGAAGAGTTCTATTTAGAAATTAATTAGTCTTCTATTTCTACATGGAAAAGGATTAATGTATAAGAGTTCTACATGGAAAAGAATTGCAAGAACCTAGTCCTATATATAGGACATGTAGAGAACGAAAAAAAGAGGATGACTTTTGAAGCCAAAATTTTTGTTCCTCTTGCATAGAAAAATCGTTTCTTTTTCCTCTCTCTCATATAGTGTTCTTGAGTTCTTGATTATTCATCAAGATCTTGAATTCAAGAATTCATCCAAAATACTTAGAGAAGTAATTTTTGCTTTCACCTTAATCCCATACACTATTCCTTAGAGTTAGAATAAACGTTTATAGATCAACCTAGCTAAAGATTATAAACGAGTGGGTATCCGGGGTGTGGATCAACTTTAGAGGAGAAACACTTGGGTCTCTGAAGTGAATCAAGAATCCGATCAAAGACGTTTTTGGTGGAGGAATTCGAAATCTACATCAAAGGGAAAAACGAAGGAGTTGATTCAAGGAACGAGAAGCAAGCTAGGGAGCTTACGTTAAGGAAGAAGAAACTCTTCGATTTTTACGAAAAATCGAATAAGGTAAGATCTTCTTTATTAAAGCTTTAAATAACAAATCAAAGATGCGCAAGCCTATGATACGTGATAAGCCCGTAGGATTAATAAACTCGCATGTTTAAATCCTAGAAACTAAAAATTTAATTTTCCGCTGTGCTTAGTCGGGCTATATGTATATTTCCCAACAACATCTACACAGGGAGTGAGAACCGAACCTTCTGTAACACAACCATAACCACGACGATCGAATAGAGTATCTTAACCGCCTGAGAGGTATGGATATCTAACGCAGAGGGAGTTGGATATCCATTCTATGTTAGAGGAGGATCATGGAGATGATCCTTCCACTTTTGATCAAGCGATGGTGGATGTGGATGCTGCTAGATGGCGTGAAGCTATGTAAACTGAGATCGATTCGATGCATGCAAACCAAGTCTGGAAACTTGTAGACCAACCTGAAAGGGTAAAACCAATCGGGTGTAAATGGATCTACAAGAGAAAGATTGGTGTTGATGGCAAAGTAGACACCTACAAAGCCAGGCCAGTGGCGAAAGAGTATAGTCAAAAGGAAGGAATTGACTACCAAGAAAACTTCTCGCCAGTGGCTATGATCAAATCAATAAGGATTCTACTTGCAATAGCATCATACCTAGATTATGAAATATGGCAAATGGATGTCAAAACTGCTTTCCTAAATGGATTCCTAGAAGAGGATATCTATATGGAACAGCCTAAAGGTTTTGAATCCGAGGAGCATATTCATAAGGTGTGTAAACTTGAGAGATCCATTTATGGACTCAAACAAGCATCTCGCTGCTGGAATCTACGTTTTGATGAGGTTGTCAAAGGATTTGACTTCATCAAAAACGAAGACGAGCCCTGTGTTTACAAGAAGGTCAGTGGGAGCAAGTTGACATACCTAGTGTTATATGTAGATGACATATTACTCATTGGAAATGACATAGGAATGCTCACCACAACCAAGAAGTGGCTTTCGAGTACATTCTCCATGAAAGACTTGGGAGAAGCGACCTATATTCTAGGGATTCAGATCTATAGAGATCGAACCAAAAGAATGATAGGACTTTCTCAAGCCCTTTACTTAGAAAAGGTCCTAAAAAGGTATAGGATGGAAGATTCTAAGAAAAGGTTCCTACCAATGAGACATGGGATACATCTTTCGAAATCTATGTGTCCTCAAAGTGAGGAAGATAGAAAAGAAATGAACATTATACCTTATGCGTCTGTTGTGGGCAGCTTGATGTACGCGATGCTCTGTACTAGACCCGACATTGCTTATTCTGTGAGCGTTGTTAGTCGATTTCAAGCAAACCCTGGTAAGGAACATTGGATAACTGTGAAGAATATCCTAAAGTATCTGAAAAGAACTAAGGATATGATTCTCACCTATGGAAGTGGTGACCTGAGGGTGGACGGGTACACTGATTCGGATTTCCAATCTGATGTTGATGACCGAAAATCCACCTCGGGATTTGTATTTACTCTAAATGGTGGAGCGGTGACTTGGAAAAGTTCCAAGCAAAGCACAACCGCAGACTCCACCACAGAGGCTGAATACATAGCTGCCTCGGAGGCAGCTAAAGAAGCTATTTGGATTAGGAAGTTCGTTGAGGAACTTCAAATGGTTCCTAGCATAAAGCTCTCGTTGCCACTTTATTGTGACAACACCGGAGTTATAGCGCAAGCGAAGGAACCTAGGTCTCACAATAAATCCAAACACATAAAGATGAGATATCACATCATAAGAGAGATCGTTGCACGAGGTGAAATAGCTGTTCAGAAAATAGCCTCAGCCGACAATGTCGCTGATCCATTGACCAAGCCATTGGCACAGACGGTGCTGGAAAAACATCTCGAAAAGATGGGTATTAAATACCATAGCAAATGGCATTGAGTGCAAGTGGGAGATTGTTAAAGTATATGCCCTCGAATGCTATAAAGAGGATAGATTTATAGGGCATAAACATTGTAACTAAACTATGATTTTTCTATTAATATAAGGCAGTTGATTGTTATTTTCTTATAGGCATTTATAAGGTGTGAATAAACAACGTAAAGTCCTTGATGACAAGGCGAACCTTCTACCTCCTATGGGATAGGAAGAAAGACACTAGAATGGTTTGACCCTTAACATCTAAAAGGGTTCGCAAGTCTAAGAAATATTGATTGGGCATCAATAGTGAATAAAGACTTGTATGATGTAAGTTTCGACAGAGAAAGTGCCAGTCGTACACTATGGAAATGGTAGTAGGAACTTATATCATAGACGTGTCAGTTGGACTGATATGTTCGAACACGGCTCGCATCAGTTCATCACATGGGTATTCACTCATTGACAGTCAATGATGAAACTGATAAGTAGTGATAGGTATGTGTGAACCTCTGACCTGAGAAATCGAGTTGAAGATGTACTTGTGACATCAAGTTTGTCATTAGAGTAGTTAGATTCAAATCACCTGTTGGTGGAATCGACCTCGAAGTGCGACTTGATGGGCAAGTAGCATTGTTAACTGATTTGCTATATGGAATTTATTCTCTCATAAGTGAATGAGTAAAATATCCTATGTGATCATGAATAAGTGAGGATGAAAGTCTTTAGCCAAAGCATTTAAATACCTCGACTTATTATGAGCTTAGGCATATGGTCAAGTTATATGAGTTTGACTTTAAACCATGACTCTTACTTGACTGGGATATAAGAATAAAAGGTTTATACACGTACGGTATTCACGGCGTAAAGGTTTGGAATGATCTTATTCATTCGTTCTCAATTGGGTTACGGTGTGAGCCACGAGACTGGCTAGGTGTCACTCACACCCCTTTGGATTCCTCCCAATTGCCTTTTGAGAATAACCTAAAGAGTCGCGCTTAAAATAAGTGCAAAAGGAAAAATATGGGAAAAAGACTTGAGAGAAATTCACGGCATTGGATGCCGTAATTAATTAATTAATTATTGAATAATTTAATTAATTAATTAAATTAATGAGTTAATTAATTTCTTGGAGAAATTGAATTATAAATTAATTAGGAATTGAATTAATTGGATTATCAATTTATTTATTGAATAAATAAATTATCCGATTAATTAATTAGCAAGCAAGATGAAAGCCCGAAGGCTTTCGAGCCCACTAAGGGGTGGCCAAATAGACGCCCAAATAGGGCTTTTGCATGCTAGTGTTATTGTTTCATAATGATATAAATATATCACAAGGTGAAAAATAACACAAGGCAACTTACATAACTTTCTCTCCAAGAAAAAATCTCTTACCTCTCTCTCTCTCTCTAGCCGTCTTTGACAAGGAAGAAAGGAGGAGTTTTTCGTTTTTGATTCCGGCGTGACGAATTAGAGACGTTGGCGAATTCGGCGTTAGAGAAAAAGATCACGTTCAGAAATCAACATACGCGAGAACGGTAATTTTTCTATACACAATTAAACACGAGGATTAGAGATGATTCGGGCTTTGGGAATTATATTTACTTTCCATTGCGTTTTATTCGTATAATTCCCAACATTATACAATATGTTATAATGCATTATACGGTATATTATAACTCATTATACAGTATGTGTTTATAACATATTAAAAATATTCAATTATATAGGCTATGTTTGGTTATGTTTTGGGATGGTATTTTGGTGAGAATTATTGGTGAAAATTTTATGGGGACACGTGCAATTTTGATGGGATTATGTTTGGTTATGTTTTGGGAGTTGTTTTTTGAGTGATTTTTTGGTGAAATAGTGTTTGGTTTTGTTTTCAGAGGGAATATAAATTACTGTAACTGTCAAATCATTTAAGTTTTTGTTTGTCAATAATTAAAAGTTATAATATAATATGAGATTGTAATAATTATTATATATATATATGTATATATGTACAAATATATATGTATATATGTAGGTAATAGTAGTATATATAATATTGAGATTGTAATAATTATTATAGAGATAAATATATATGTATATATGTAAGTAATAGTAGTGTATATTATATATATATAAGTAATAGTAGTTGATATATATACTTAAAAGAAAAGTTTATATATATTCATATATATATTTAATTACAAAATTATATTTAATTTACGAAAATTAATTTTTTTTTGAAGAAATGTCGTCTTCAATTTTTTCATTTTAATTTTTTTATTTATGATATGTCGTCTTCTAATTATATAAATATATATATAGAAAAAATATATTTAATTACAAAATTATATTTAATTTACAAAAATTATATATATAAAAAATTGAAGACGACATTTCAAATGTCGTCTTCAACTTTTTTTATTTTTATTTATGAACAGTGAAGAAGACAAGGCACATGTCGTCTTCACTGTTCATTTTTATTTTTATTTTTAATTATGAAGACGACATTTTATATGTGGTCTTCTAATTATATATATATATATAGAAAAAATTATATTTAATTACAAAATTATATTTAATTTACGAAAATTAAAAAAAGAAAGAAAATTGAAGACGACATTTCAAATGTCGTATTCATGCACAGTGAAGACGATCTTCTATTTATGTTAAAATATATATATATATATATATATATATATATATGTATATATATAGTGTGTGTGTGTGTGAGAGAGAGAGAGATAAAGTGAGAGAGTGACAAAAAGAGAGGAGAGAGAATGTGTCAAATAGAGTGAGAGAGTGAGAGAAAAAGAGGAGAGAGAGAGAGTGTGTCAGAGAAACTGGGAGCACAATCATTATTTTTTTTTAGACCAAAAATTGACAACTTTCCTGGTGAAAAATTGTGTGATCTAAACATAACTTGGCCAAAAATTCGAAAACATAACCAAACATAGCCATAGTATCTTATAAGCCATTATACAGTATGTTATAACACATTACACGCTATATTATAACTCATTATACAGTATGTGTTTATAATATATTAAAAATATTCAATTATACAGTATCTTATAAGTCATTATACAGTATATTATAACACATTATACAGTATATTATAACTCATTATACAGTATATTATAACTCATTATACAGTATATTGGCCAGAGGATTATTCATTCATCATCCCATTACCTGTGCGTAGTCTCATCTGGTTAAAGCTTTCCCATAATAACAAAATTGAAATTATGTGTAATTAATTAGTTTCCAATTTCTCATTAGGAGATTTCAAATTCAAATTAATTATTTAAATAACAACAACTTCTTCTTCTTCTACCATGGCTGTTCTTGAGGAGAAATCATTATCATCATCAGTAATGGCTGTTCTTGATGTTGAATTGTCGATGATTCCGAGTTGAAATTGCCGATGATGAATTGATGATATATGAATTGAATATGAATTTAAAGTTTTCTGTATCAATCGAAACTTTTTGTGCGCTGAAATTGGAAGGAATAATTAAAAAGGAAAGATGAATCTGTTATTGCGTATAACAAGGGATTTAATTTTGATCCTGCATATTATTTGCATGGGTTTGTTAGATCTATTGACTAAAATGCCCCTATCATCATTAAATTAAAGATTAAAACCGAAATAATTGTTGGGCAAAAATTGCATAAAAACAAAAACGCAGCGGAAGAATTATAAGTTTAATCTCAGTGGCTCATCTCTATTTCTCGTATTTAAATTGGGTTTTACGAAATTAATTACCGTTCTCGCGTATGTTGAAATCTGAACCAGCTATGCAATCCTTTCTTGAACAGCAAATCCGTAGCTGTCTCTAAATTGCCATGCCGGAGTCAAAAACAAAAATCACCTTCTTCTTCACCTTGATGGACGGCTAGAGTGAGAGAGAAAGGGAGGAGAGTTTGACTTGGAGAGAAAGTTTGTGAGTTAATTCTCTTGACCTAGTTATTTTTTCACTAAGTAGTATATATATACTACAATAGAAAACAATAACCTAGGCTTCATAAGCCCCATATGTGGACGCCCACTTGTAGGCTTTTAAACCTTCGGGCTTTTGTTTATTAATTAATTAATATTATTTATCCAATAAATTAATTAATTAAATAATCAATTAAATTCATGTTAATAATATAATTAAATCCCATGAGGAATTAATTAATTCATTAACTTAATTAATTAATAAAATCATCTAATGATTAATTAATTAATCTTGATATCCAATACCGAAAATTCTCTCAAGTCTTTTCCTACGATTTCCTTTTTGCACTTCCTTTAAGCACGACTCTTTAGGTTCGTCTCAAAAGGAAATTGGGAGGAAACCAAAAGGATGTGAGTAACACCTAGCCAGTCACGTGACTCACATCGTATCCCAATTGAGATCGAATGAATAGGATCATTCCAAACCATATACGCTGTGAATACCGTACGTGTATAAACCTTTTATTCTTGTATCCCAGTCAAGTGAGAGTCATGGTTTTAGTCAAACTCACATGACTTGACCATATGCTTAGCTCATAATGAGTCGAGGTCATTTTATGCTTTGGCCAAAGACTTTTAACCTCACTCATTCACGACTGCATAGGATACTTAGCTCATTCACTTATGAGAGAATAAATCCCATTTTGCTAATCAGTTAACAATGCTACTTGCCCATCAAGTCGTACTTCGAGGTCGATCCCACCAAAGGGTGATTTGGATCTAACGACTCTAATGACAGACTTGATGTCACAAGTACATCTTCAACTCGACTCCTCAGGTCTAAGGTTCACGCGTACCTATCACAACTTATCAGTTTCATCATTGACTGTCAGTGAGTGAATACCCATGTGATGAAATTGATGCGAGCCGTGTTCAAACATATTAGTCCAACTTATATGTCCATGACATAAGTTCCCACTATCATTCCCATAGTGTTCGACTGGGACTTTCTCTGTCAAAACTTATATCATGCAAGTCCTTGTTCTGTGTTGATGTCCAGTCAAATACTTTCTTAGACTTGCGAACCCTATTTAGAGAATAAGGATCAAACCCTTCTAATGCCAGTCTCCCTATCCCATAGTAAGTAGAAGGTTTGCCTTATACTCAAGGACTTTACGTTGTTTATTAACACCTTACAAACGCCTATAAGAAAACAACAAGATAATGCCTTATATATAACAAAAGGATATTGTTTAGTTACAAGTTAATGCCCTATAAATCTATCCTCTTTATGACATTTGAGGACATACACTCTAACAATCTCTCACTTGCACTCAATGCCATTTACTATGGTATTTAATATCCATCCCTTCAAGATGTTTTTCTAGCACCGCCTGTGCTAATGGCTTGGTCAATGGATCAGCGACATTGTCAGCTGAGGCTATTTTCTGAACAGATATTTCTCTTCGTGCAACGATCTCTCTTATGATGTGATATCTCCTCTCGATGTGTTTGGACTTGTTGTGAGACCTAGGTTCCTTTGCTTGCGCTATTGCTCCGGTGTTGTCACAATAAAGTGGCAACGAGAGCTTTATGCTAGGAACCACTTGAAGTTCTTCTATGAACTTCCTTATCCAAACAACCTCTTTAGTTGCCTCAGAGGTAGCTATGTATTCAGCCTCTGTAGTGGAGTCTACGGTTGTGCTTTGCTTGGAACTTTTCCAAGTTACCACCCCACCATTGAGGGTGAATACGAATCCTGAGGTGGATTTCCGGTCATCGATATCAGATTGAAAATCCGAATCAGTGTACCCGCCCATTCTTAGGCTACCACTCCCATAGATGAGAATCATATCACTGGTTCTCTTCAGATACTTTAGGATATTCTTCAAAACTATTCAATGTTCCTTGCCTGGGTTTGCTTGAAATCGACTAACAACACTTACCGAATAAGCAATGTCAGGTCTAGTACACAGCATTGCGTACATCAGGCTACCCACTGCTGATGCATAGGGTACAGTGCTCATTTCCTTTCTATCTTCCTCACTTTGAGGACACATAATTTTTGAGAGATGTATCCCATGCCTCATCGGCAGGAACCCTTTCTTAGAATCCTCCATCCTATATCTCTTTAGGACCTTTTCTAAGTAAAGGGCTTGGGAGAGCCCTATCATTCTATGTGTTCGATCTCTATAGATTCGAATCCCTAGAATATAAGTTGCCTCTCCCAAGTCTTTCATGGAGAAAGTACTCGAAAACCACTTCTTTACAGTGGTGAGCATTCCTATATCATTCCCTATGAGTAATATGTCATCTACATATAACACAAGGAATGTTATGTTGCTCCCACTAACCTTCTTGTCAACACATGGATCGTCTTCGTTCTTGATGAAGTCAAATCCTTTGACAGCTTCATCAAAACGTAGATTCCAGCTATGGGATGCTTGCTTGAGTCCATAAATGGATCTCTCAAGCTTACACACCTTATGAGTATGCTCCTCGGATACAAAACCTTTAGGCTGTTCCATATAGATATTCTCTTCTAGGAATCCATTTAGGAATGCAGTTTTGACATCCATTTGCCATATTTCATAGTCTAGGTGTGCAGTTATTGCAAGTAGAATCTTTATTGATTTGATCATAGCCACTGGCGAAAAGGTTTCTTGGTAGTCAATTTCTTCTTTTTGACTATACCCTTTCGCCACTAGCCTGGCTTTGTAGGGTTCAACCTTGCCATCAACACCAATCTTTCTCTTGTAGATCCATTTGCACCCGATTGGTTTTACCCCTTCAGGTTGGTCCACAAGTTTCCAGACTTGGTTTGTATGCATCGAATCGATCTCAGTTTACATAGCTTCACGCCATCTAACAGCATCCACATTCACCATTGCTTGATCAAAAGTGAAGGGATCATCTCCATGATCCTCCTCTAATACAGAATGAAGATCCAGCTCCTTCTGTACTAGATATCTGTACCTCTCAGGCGGTTGAGGTACTCTACTTGATCTTCGTGGTTGTGGTTGTGTTACAGAAGGTTCGGTTCTCACTTCCTGTGTAGAAGTATCCACTGGAGTCTCATTTTGTTCTTCTAGAACAATCTTTCTACCCGCTCCTCCTTCTTGAATGAACTCATCTTCAAGAAAGTGGGCTTGCAAAGCTACAATGATTCTTTGATCATCGTGCAGGTAAAAGAGGTATCCCATTGAATCCTCAGGATATCCAACGAAACGTCCCTTCAAGGATCTAGCCTCCAACTTGTCCACTTTGGTCTTTTTGACACAAGCCGGACATCCTCAAATCTTGATGTGATTAAGACTTGGTTTCCTATTCCTCCATATCTCATAGGGAGTCATAGAAATGGACTTGGACGGATATCTATTTAAAATGTGTACAGTTGTAAGTAGCGCATGACCTCACAGTGAAATGGGTAAGTCAGTGTAGCTGAGCATGGATTGAACCATGTCCAACAAAGTTCAATTTCTTCACTCTGCTACTCCTTTTAACTGTGGTGTCGCTGGAGGTGTGAGCTGTAATACTATACCACTCTCTCTGAGGTATATATCAAACTCATCGCTCATATATTCTCCTCCTTGATCCGATCGAAAGGTTTTTATATGTTGACCAGTTTGATTTTTCACTAAAGCCTTGAATTCCTTGAACTTTTTAATGGATTCAGACTTGTGCCTCATCATGTACACTAGACCATATCTTGAATGGTCATCAGTGAAGGTGATGACGTAAAGGAAACCTCCTTGTGCTATTTTTCCAAATGGACCACAAACATCAGTATGCACTAAGCCTAAGATTTGTGAGGCTCTTTCAAAAGTCCCTGTGAAGGGGGATCTAGCCATCTTACCTTTGAGACAAGATTCATAAGTGGGATAGGGATCCAATCCCAATGGGCCAATTAGTCCATCTTTCTCCATTTTGCGAATTTTATGTTCGCCAGCATGGCCTAGTCTAAGATGCCAAATCAATCTTTGGTTTATTCCAAACCTACTACGTTTCCTTTGTATAGTATTCACAGAACACTCATTCTGGACATTAAGGTAATACAATCCATTTATTAAAGAAGCAAAGCCTACTAATTTATTACCATAATAAATGTTGCATCGTTCATTAATAAAATGGAAAGTGTAACCAAATTTAACTAAAACGGGAATAGAAACAATGTTTTAAGCCCATTGGGCAAAACTAAAACATTATCCAGAAATAGTATATGTCCAGAATGTAAAATCAATGAGGTAGATCCAATTCCAGTAGCTGCGACGCTATGCCCACTGCCTACTTTTATCTTCACCTCATCACTGTCCAGCTTCCTTCCTCGCACCAGATCCTGATTCATACAACAAATGTGAGCACTTGCTCCAGAATCAAGAATCCAAGATGTAGAGAAGACGGTCATAGAACAATAAGTTTCATGAACATAAAGTTCCATACCTTGTGCGCCCGGCCCCATGTTCGGACAGTTCCATCTCCAATGGCCCAACTCACCGCAGTGTAGGCATCTGTCTGTCTTTTGTGGCTCTTTACGCTTGTGATTCACAGGAGCTTTTCCTTTTCCTTTATCGACACCACCCTGAGCTCCAAGCTCGCCACTCTGCTTCTTGGCTTTCTTCTTCTTATTCTTCGCCCGTTTGGGCCCAGAAGAGATAACCAATGCAGTTTCCTTTCCCTTGGGCTTCAATTGAGATTGTGCAATGTTTAATTTGTTCATTAGCCCAGCTAAGTTGCATTCAATCTCATTGCAATTGAAGTTCATGACAAATTGGGAAAAAGAATCAGGAGGAGACTGCAAAATGAGATCGGTTTGAAGTTGTGGGTTCATTGTAAAATCGAGAGCCTCCAATCTCTCGATCCTCGAGATCATCTTGAGAACATGATCCCCAACTTTCTCACCTTATCTCATTTTGGCCTCGAAGAGCTCTTTAGATATCTCATATCTAGCAGTACGGCTGTGCTCACCATAGAGCTCGATCAAGTGTGCCAAGATAGCCTTTGCTGTGGTCATCTTCTCGTGGGATCTCTGAAGCTCGTTTGTCATTGAGCCGAGAATGTACCCACGCACTCGGACGTCATCCTTTACCCATTTTTCATGAGCTTGGACTTCTTCCTCGTTGGCACGTGTTCTGGCAGTAGGAGCAGGGATGTCTGTGTCCAACACGTATCCCAAGGACTCCATGTTGAGAACTATTCTCAAGTTCCTCAGCCAATCCACGTGGTTGGGTCCGGTAAGGATGTTCTTTTCGAGTAAAACGGAAAGTGGGTTGATAGTCATTTTTGTTTTTGAGAGAGATAAATCAAAATAGCTGCAGAAAATAAACCAGACTTTATTAGACTTGTGTAACTAAACTAAAATCAAGTTTAAAATCAAGGACTTCGACTTATAACTTGGCACCCACTACATTTTTCGAGATTCACACTCCCACTGTGAAAAACGGAAGTGATCGTTGCAATGTACTTCGTGGTGGGGATTGATTTCTTTAATTAATCTAATGGATGACAACCCTTTAACGATATATGGTCCATTGTTTTAATTAAAGTGATGTCCAACATCAATCTATCCAATAGATGGTTCAATCTTATTTTTCCCATAATCCACCAAAACCGCAACCCTTTAACGATTTATAGGCTTTGTGGATTATCTAAGTTCACTCACACTAACTCCTTATAATCTAACATTTGAATTTCACCTTACAACCCTTTAACGATATTTAGGGTGAAATATGTCTCGATTAAGGCATCTAATGCACTTAATAAAATTCTAGAATTAAATCTTGATATACGACCCCCACTTTCTAGGAAGATGCTATATACTAGGTTTAATACTTAATTTCATTCAGTTTAGTGAGGGAAAGGATGCCTAGCACCTCTTACTAACTTAGTATCAATTTTTGCTTGGGAGAATTCATGTTCTAAACATTTATCTAAGTCTCACTTTGCACATTACTCAATTTATATAGCGCATATTGATAACATACATGCTTCATACAACTAATGAACATGCATCGAAAGCAATAAACCAACACATATGTCCATGGCTTTATCTAGAGGGCCCAAGCCAATGAGCCATCATTAAAAAGAAAAATAAGCCTTGCTATTCTTCGTGGGCTCCAAGCTCCTCTTCTTTTGGATTGATCTCCTCTTGAAAGGCCTATTCTATTTCTATCTATTACATGAGATTATTTAACAACCTATACATAATTCTAGAAATAAAATAAACGGGCCGGAATTTACCTATACATAATTCTAGAAATAAAATAAACGGGCTCAATTCCGGCCTTTACAACCTATAAAAGGAAATACAATCAAAAGAAATAACCTAAGCCCATGGACAATGTCACCATCATATAATACATGCTCGCGAAAAATAAAGCAATAATGTTGGTGATTAAGTTAATGGATTATTAGTCCAACTAATTAATTCCCTCAATAAAATTTCAAATTTTATTGATAATCATAACAATAACCATTTAGTGAGAGTCTTTAATTTAAATAAATAACTTAATTAAAAAATTCTCCAAGAACCATTAATTAATTGTTTCACTTAAATTAATAATACTCAATAAAAACAATTTGGGCTTTATTTCATAAAATATAATTACCAACCATTGGCATATTTAATTTTAATTAATTAGGCCCAAAACTAATTTATTGAAGAGTCCATATTTTTAAATAAAACAATTTGGGCTTATTTAATTAAATCCGTGTCATCATCCTTTTGACCCACCCGGATAATTAAAATAGCCCAAAACCCATTTAAATAAAAAATTGGACCCGAGAAAAATTAACCCGACCCGTTAGGACCCGGGTCATGGACCCTATTTAGAGAATAAGGATCAAATCCTTCTAGTGCCATTCTCCCTATCCCATTGGAAGTAGAAGGTTTGCCTTATACTCAAGGACTTTACGTTGTTTATTAACACCTTACAAACGCTTATAAGAAAACAACAAGATAATGCCTTATGTATAATAGAAGGATATTGTTTAGTTACAAGTTAATGCCCTATAAATCTATTCTTTTTATGGCATTTGAGGGCATACATTCTAACAATAATGACTTTAATTATGGACCTTGGGATCAAATGGTTTAAATGGTCTAGATTGGTCTTATATCTGATTTAAAGTATAGGGATGTATTTGATCCATACCATATATATATATATATAAATGTACATATGTTTATAGGTAAAATGCATATTACCCCCTTGTGTTATGGAAACTAGGCTTATAGCTCCCTGTCTTATAAAAATAGGCTGGTTGGTGCCTTGTGTTTTCAGAAATGAGGCAAAATACACCCAATCTCATTAAATTGTCAAATATGCCCTTATGCATTTAGCACTGAATTTTAAATGAATTATTTTTCAAAATCACCCAACTTTATTTTATCGTTTGTAATGATTTAAAGCAATAGTTATTAAATAAGTATACATAGCATTTATTTTTACTAGTATACTAGGTTGTTCTAATATATATAAAATTAAAAAATATTTATTTTTGTACATATTCTTTGATTATATATATTATAACTTATATCATAAAATATGATAATAACGTAACATACAAACATTATGATGTTTAATATACTTATATATGGTGTATAATGGTTATTTGAAAATTTTTCTTTACCACTTTTTAGTATATGCATGTCATATAAGATAAAAAATATAAAATTTAAAGTTTACATATTATTTATTTCGATATTTTACACTATTTTGAGTAAAATATTGAAAATATTAACAAAAAAATTCGTTTCACATATTTTTAAACAAAATTACATATCAAAATTATTTATAATCTACTATGTGTATAGACTATATTATATTTTATAATTTTAAAAACTAAAAAGGAAAAATAAATGAAGAGATATCTCATAATAATTATATTAAGGGTATATTTGTCTTTTTTGATTGAATAAATGGGTTTGGGTGTTATTTGCTACTTTTTTAATAACACAAGGGGGTGATTAGCCATTTTTAATAACACAGAAGGTAATGTGTCTGTTTACAAGAACACAAGGGGCTAATATGCCTTTTACCCTGTGTTTATATAGGTATTAATATTGAGTAAAAGGATTTTTTTTTTTTTTTGAAAAAGAAGGGGCAAAATTTCAATTTTAGTCCTATTGGATCTCGTGATTCTAGTTTTAATCTCACACTTTATGGGATTTAAGGTCCCAATAATTTAAAAAAGTTGTAATGTTAGTCCTTTTTTTAAACAACATTAGTCCCATACTTTATTTTGCATTTTACCCCATGAACTATACAAGATGTATTGATCACCCCCCTAAACATATTTTTATTTTGCTTAATTTTTCTGGGGGTAAATGCATATTAATATTTATTTAGGAAGGGCGGGGGGTATTTAATATTTCTTGTATAGTTTAGGGGGCAAAATGCAATTTTTAAAATGCAAAAATAAAGTATGGGACTAACGTTATTTAGAAAAAGGACTAACATTACAATTTTTTCAAATTATTGGGACGTTTTTTAGAATCCTGTAAGGCATGAGACTAAAACTAGAATGACGAGATTCGATGGGACTAAAATTAGAATTTTTCCGAAAAGAAGGCGATAAGATATATTAACCCAAAGACGCCAAGTCAGATGACAAAGCACACAACGTAGCATGAGGCAAAGTAATTAAGAACAGGCTCTTGACTCTGAACAGCAGCAAAAGCTAAAGAATGAGCAACCCTATTACCCAAACGTTTGGTAAACGGAAACAAAATCGACGAAAATATAGGAAAAAGAGTAATAATTTCAAGACAAATAGTTCCCACAGGAGATAAATCCACCGAAGAAGAGTTCTGGAAGCGATTGATAAGTGATAGGCTGTCTCCCTCCAATACAATATTATGCCACCCATTTCTTCTTGCTAAGTGCAAAGCCTCCAAAGCACCAATTGCCTCTGCATGTTCTGGAAATGAAGTTTAATTAACTATTTTGCAATTCCATGCAAGATATTGACCTTGAGCATCGCGACTCACTGCTCCGCCGCTCATGGCACTTAAACTCTCCGAAAAAGCTCCGTCAAAATTCACTTTAACTCATCGTGGAGGTGGAGCTACCCAACCTCGTTCCGGGATTCTTCCCAAATCAGATGGCGGCGCAAAAATTGCTTCCTTAAAGGATTGAAGGAAGAGAGAAGCCGACGACACAAGATACTCGGGATCCACGCATTCGTTTTCCATAAGATTTTTGTTCCGGTTGAACCATAAATACAAACAAATAACCAAGCATGCAAGCTATTGAGATGGATCCAGATTATTGTGAAGAGCTTTGTTAAATTGTACCAATCCCGAATAGATCCGAAATTGCCATACGAATTATCACCACGAATTGGGGTAAGCAACCACACTCGCCGAGCAAAGCTACAATCCCGCAAACAATGCACCACATCTTCATCACTTAACCCACACATCTTCGCAGGAACGGTCGCGGAGGCTGTCGAGGAGGCCACCGTTCCAGTTCCATTGCAATGTCACGGAACGGTCGCGGTCGTTCCACAATTTTCCCTTTTAAAATGATTAAAATTTTGAAACCTTTTAAAAATTATCAAAACATGTAAAATTTGTTAATAGTCTACATTATCCAATTATCTTAAGCATACAAATCTAAAATATATGTTTCGAATATTTATTGAACTATTTAATTAAATCAAATTATTATCATCTTAGAATTTGATAATTGCAAAAGTATATCCTGTTTCTCAACAAAATATCACACATGATTGACACCAAATGAAGCAAAATATGACATTAAATTCACTCGATTTATTTGGTCCCATTATAGTCTAAATTTAAACAATTTTCAATCTTAGTCTTAAACTAAATTTAAGCAATTTGTCATAAGAAAATTCTTTTATAAATCGTTTCTCTTGCACTTCCATTTTGGCTTTAAATTTTCCTTTTTTTCCTTAAGCTTTAAATTTTAAGCAATATTCTTTTTCCCTAATTTTCTTTTTTCCTCTCAATATGTCTCTTTCCCAGAATGCTTTCTTCTTCATCCCTTCCGCCGCACAGAGCCCCCAAAGCTGCCATATCTTCTGCACCCTCAATCACACTCCTAAGCCACCTTATCTGGTTCCGTCAATAAGTATTTCCCTTGCTACCATAATTCTACGCCAAGTAAGACTAGGTCGAGCACCAATCTTAGCTTCAAAAAATGATTTTCCATGATAGTACTTCGCCTGATAAATACGACTAAGCAGACAGTCGGGTTGTTGAATCAAACGCCAACCCTGCTTTGCTAACATCACAATATTAACTTGGTGAAATGATTGACTCACATATCATGGAAATGGACAAGGATCTCTTAGTGGCAGATTGTTTGAATAGTCAAGGAGGATGGAATTTTGACATGTTACATACTCATGTGGATCCTAACATTGCCCAACGGATCCGGGCGGTAATCATTTCGGATGATAGGGAGATGGATGATAGACTGATTTGGTCCGGTAGTCGTAATAGCGTCTTCTCTTGTAAATCTGCTTACCGCGTCCTATCACAATTTTCCCACGATACCACCATGCAAGCGGACTCGCACGGGACTGATTGGTCTTGGATATGAAAGTTGAAAGGCCCAAGCAAAATTAAATTCTTCCTCTGGTTAACTCAACACAATGGTTTAATTACTAATTCGGTTCGCTTTAGTAGAGGATTAAGTGAAACGAGCCTTTGTAGTCGATGCTCAAGGGCCCCGGAGACCACGAATCACATTCTTAGAAGCTGCCCTTTCTTTTTCTTGCCTTGGGAAACATGTGATCACTCCCACGTTTTACATGGAATTTATGTCTCTTCCGGTGGATACATGGCTTAAGACAAACCGCAAGAGGCAATTTCCCCATATTGAACTTCCTCAAACCCCATGGATTTGGATCTTTATGGCCTCCATTTGGACCCTATGGAGAGCTCGGAACACCTTCGTCTTTGAAGGGAAGACGGCCACACTTAGAGAGCTCACGTACACCATGAAGAAACTTGTTTTAGACCTCTCTCACGCCTTCCCTCCAGAGATCCACAAGACTAAGGCGGATAGGATCCTTGCTCATTGGTTAAAACCTCACCAAGGATGGTTCAAATTAAACACTGATGGAAGTGTTTTTACTTCAACAAACCAAGCGGCTGGCGGAGGGCTCATCCATGATGACAAAGGGGACTGATGCGGTGGATTTAGTTGGAGGTTGACTCAGAAGTCACGTACAATCTGATCACGGGTGGTAAAGTCAATCATCACCCTCTCGGCCATGTTATTGAAGATTGCCGGAAACTCTTGAGAAAACCATGGGAGTGCACCTTCCGCCATATTCTTCGGGAAGGGAACTCGAGTGCCTACGCTCTTGCCAAGTTTGGACACCTATTGGACTTCGGTATTCATTTCTGGGAAGATCCTCCTGTTTGTGTTCTCGATGTTCTTTGTTTAGAGAAATGATTCTTCTCATTCCCATTGTAACCAAAAAAAAAAAAAAAACTCTTTAAGAGCTCGAAAACCAGGACCTCCATCCTCTTTATCCCGACATAGCTTATCCCAAAGCCAACCAGTGAATTTTCCTTGTATGCTTATTATGCCAAAAAAAGTTCACCATTTCCGATTCAATCTCACCCAACAAAGTATCCGGTAGCTTAAAGAAACTCATAGCGTCGGTCGGGATTGCTTGAACCACTACATTTAACAAGATTTCCTTACTGCCTGTGACAAAAATTTCGAGTTCCAACCACGGACCTTGCTATGAACTCGATTCCCGATGGAGGCAAAGATTTCCCTCTTTGACTTGCCTACAATAGATTGTAAGCCAAGATATTTGTCCAAACTAGTAGCAATACGAACTCCCATGATATCAGCCAACTGAACCCGAAGACCCTCAAGAGTGTTTTTACTAAAGACCATAGATGATTTATCAAAATTAATCTGTTGGCCCAATGCCAACTCATAATGACCCAAAATGCCTTTAATACAATTCCCATGCGTTGCCTGAACATAAATCCCCGTATCATCAGCAAAGACTAAGTGGGATATTCTTGGTGCATGCCGTGACACTGCCACTCCCTTGATACTACCGCTATTTTCCGCCGCCTGCACCATACAACTTAATACTTCTGCAACAAATAAGAAAAGATATGGTGACAGGGGGTTACCCTGACAGATCCCGCTTTGAGGGTGAATATATCCAAATTGCATGCCAGTCAACATAATAGACTAAGACACAGTGGTAATACAAGTCATAATCAGATCAATAATGTTGCGATGAAAACCCAACCTCACAAGAACCTTTTCAATAAAGAGCCACTCAACCGTATCATATGCTTTGCTCATATCAAGTTTCAGTGCAATATGACCCTCTTTACCATCACTTTTGCTCTTTAGATAGTGGTTAATCTCGTACGAAACTAAGATATTATCATAAATAAGGCGGCCAGGTATAAAAGTAGATTGGGTTTCAGAAATAATAGAATTAAGAAACGACTTAATACGATTTGCTAAGGTTTTGGAGGTTAATTTGTAAATGACATTACACAAGCTAATGGGACGGAAATGTGCCACGATCTCAAGTTTCTCACACTTAGGAATAAGCACAGTGTGAGTAAAATTCAGTTTAGGTAAAAAAGATTTATCATTCAACATACTAAGCACACTAGTAATTATATTGGGCCTGATGATGTGCCAGAATTTTTGAAAAAAAATAGGGGACATGCCATCAGGTCCCGGGAATTTCAAGGGATGCATTTGTGATAAAGATAAAGTTACCTCATCCGCAGAATAACTCACGACATATGGCTTAATTCATTTCTTTAGTAACTTTTGGGTACACATCCCTAAGAACCCCATCTAATTCCTCCACTGACCGGTTAATAGATGTAAAGATAGTTCGAAGGTAATCAAGGATGACATTCTGAATGTTTTTTTCATTTGTGTGCCAAAATCCTAGACCATCTTTAATTTTATCAATAGAATTTATCCGTCTCCTTTGAGAAGCGATCTGATGGAAGAACTTAGTATTTCTATCGCCATCAGACATCCACATGGTGCGGCTGCATTGCTTCCACGCAGTTTTCTCCCTCGATTGTAACTCCTCGAGTTCAAACTGGATAGCTAACTTGCGACTCTTCGAGTCCGCTGTTATAACCCCTGTTCGAAGTCGAATATGCTCTTTTTCAAGGGCGACTAAACATTTTTTAGTATTACTAAAGATGGATCGACTCCTGCTTATGAGACCAAGTCGACAGTTCTTAACACTCTCCCACGTGTGATCAAGAACGGAAGAGAAAAAAATCTGTATTCCAAGAAGCACGAGCAATGTTTTCATACTCCTTAGATCGGAGCCAAACAGATTCGAAACGGAAGCGGCGTTGACGACGAGAAGGGACATTGTCAGGGGGAGGAATGGGTTGGATAAGAAGGATACAATGGTCAGATGCATGAGTTTCAAGATGAGAGACCCCAGTTCAGGGAACGATTTTAGGCAATCCATGTTACCTAAAGCCCTATCCAAACAAAGCCTAACAGTACGAGGAGCTACCCGCCCATTACTCCATGTCAACTTGTTACCCCTAAAACCAAGATCATGTAAATCATATTTATCAATAGCCTCCTGAAAATTCGCATTTGCCATAAGGGCCGAGGAAGACCACTGTCTTTCTCATCGGAGACAAGATTTTATTAAACTCTCCCGCGACAAGCCACGGTTCAAAATATTATAAGCTAAGATTCTCTAATAGATTCCACGAGCGAATACCATTTGCGGTCACTGGTTCGCCATAGAACCCCATAAATCGCCAAGTAGCAGGAGAAGAAAGGTCAGGACGAACCCGAACATCAATATGGGATATAGAGAAAGAACGGAGAGAAACTTCACAACTTTTAACCCAAAGAAGACCAAGACCCCTGTCTAACCTAACAGAGTCGACATTAATGCCAAATATGTTAACACGGCGTTTGAGTTGATTAAAAAAAGATTTCTTACACTTAATTTTTGAAAGAAAAACTGATAAGCGGTTATGGAAGCGTATAAGCTCCACTAGTTGATGAACTGCTCCGGCACCCCCAAGGCCGTAGCAGTTCCAAACAAGGAGACTCATGGCGATTCCTCTGAAATTTCCACGATCATGTTGTCACCATGCGCAACAACTTGATTAGAGATAGAGTCATCAGAAATGGGTATCTCAGTGATATCGAGAAAACGATGTTTGAAAACTACTGAAGTTATCTTACGCCTACCTTTCTCAATTTTACGACGGACAGAGAGGTTCATAGGTGCTGTGGGTTGAAATAGGTTCTTGGGCCAAGCTGGTAGTTCAACACGATTAGGGGCCCAAGCCCAATAGCATCGCGAACTCGGATCCCCTTAGAAGATATCATAGTCAGGTCTGTCCAGTATGAGGTTCGCCCGGTCCTGACCTGCACAGGTAGAGCATTCTATATAAGGCAAGCCTGGAGCAAGATCAGACAAGAATCAATCAGGAGATATACTTACCATATCCGGACCTGTGGAGATCATGCCGACCGACCTGCTAATTATACCATTAAAGATATAGCCCAAGATGGAAGGATCATGATTTATTCTACTTTCCAATGTACATTTAGGAATAGTTGACTTACCTTTTTATCCACCCCATCATAAGCTTGTATATATACAACTCAAAACACTAATGAATGATGAAATCTTTTACCCCGTGGGAGTAGGTCATATTTTGGCCTAACCACGTATATCTTGTGTCATTTTTACTATCATTTCCGTGTTTTATACTATATTGTTATATAATATATCGCATATTATCATTGGTGTGCTCTCCACACACATCAATTGGTGCCGTCTGGGAAAGTTCTGAGCAAAATAAGACGTGAGGTAAATCTATTTTTCGCAATTTTTTTTTCTTTAACGTTAATATTTTGCAATGGCAGCGGAAGATATGTTAATGATGGAGAATCTGATCGAAAATGGAGGAAATGGGAAGAAGACGATGTTTTCCCCATCTGGGGTTGAGCAGGCCACACCTGCAACTCCGGCCAACCTGGTGAGGCGATTGGAGGATGACCTGCAGAACCAAGTAGGGGACAACTCTCCAGGAGGGTAAACAAGCGGGAATGATGCCTCTCCTCAAAGTGTACTCGATCTGGAGCAATTCATAGTAAGAATCGAAGGTGTCATTGACAAAGTTGTCAATAAGGTAGTAAGTTCTAAACTTGCAGGCATGCCAGATCATGCACAGAAGGATGATGTGGCCTCACCCCTCTCGAGGGGCACACCCAAGGTAGGAAACACAAAGATAGAGGATAATGATAACGTTATCCCAGATGGCAATTCAGGCAAGCGGGTGGAACGACCTGAAGGCCTAAAACAAGACGGAGGAAAGGATGACAACGTGTCTCCAAAAAAGTACTTAGTGCCAGAGGGACGCTATATGCGCTGCCTAGACTTAGAAGAGGAAGATATGGAAGGTTGGGTCCCCCAACCTAATTTTCCCAAAGAACAACCGCAAGAAGAAAAGTCATATCTCCAGATGCAGTACTCAAGTAATGACATGCTTGGGAAGGATGACCTGCAGAAACGACAAGCACGAGTCTGTACAAAACATGACAAAGATCTCGAGGATGATGTTAGTAGTTACGTCTCGGCCCAATCTGGGTGGGTAGATCATGGCATGAAAGAAAAAACAAAGGCACGACTTGAGCAAATGGAGGAAATAGCAAGATGAATGGAAGACCTGGAGCGTAAGGCGACAAGAGGCTGGACCTCAGCAGATCGAGGCATTCTTACAGATTTCATTGCAAATGAGGAACTACCAAGGGACTTCAGGGCCCAGTCCTTTGCGCTTTACGATGGAACTATGGATCCAGAAGACCACTTGTATACTTTTCGTAATATGCTTTGCTACACAGGTACTCCGATGCTATCAAATGCAGGGTGTTCTTATGTACCTTAGCCAAGTCTGCACAACAGTGGTTCAACCAACTCCTAGAGAGATCCATTGGATCTTTTTCAGAGTTCAGCTCAAAATTCTTACACCAATTCGCCAGTAGAAAGCGGCATAAGAAGACTCCCTTGAGTCTATTCAGCATCAAGCAAAGGGAAGATGAGATGTTACGTGCATATGTCAAACGTTTCAACACTGCAGCACTAGAGACACCGGCTGCGATATCGGACCTGAAGGCAAGCACTTTTACAACAGGGCTAAAGGAAGGAGACCTCTTCAAGTCGTTAATCAAGAGGCCTGCCCTGAGTTTCGACGAGTTGCTCACCAGAGCTGAAAAATATGTCAACCTAGAGGACGCCCATGTGATGAGAAGGGTCGAGCAAAAGAAAGAAAAGCAAGAGGAGGGCAACAATCATAAACCATGAAAAGAAGAGAGAAGTAGTTGGGCTCCCAACTCAACACGTGTGGTACCACCACCTCCAGGTGCACCCAGATCCCGACGCATACCTATTAGGGACATTGAAGTGACCATTTGATGGCTGTGGAGGTCAAAAATCTGATCCAATGGCCCGAAGGTGTAGATCAAGAGCCCAAGAATCCCCTTAGTGCACTCTTTTGCAGATACCATCGTGAGTATGAGCATGATACAGATGAGTGCCCACAATTGATCGATGAAATCTAGTGTCTAGCCAAAATGGGTTACCTGAAGGAATATGTCATAGACACTCACAATGCAAGCAATTCAGCCCCAGCCCGAGGGGGTCATACCTGGAGAGGTCGAGGTAGAGGATGGCGAGGTGGAAGAACTATATCTAGAGATAGAGGGAACTTCCCTCAGCAAATTAATACAGCACCAACTCCAGGGGCAGCACCTATGGAAGCCAACAATAATAATCGAGCAACTATTCACATTATATCAGGAGGCCTGGCGGCCGACGAATCGAAGCGGAGTATAAGGAGACAAACGAGGAATGTAGAGACTCAACCCGTGTTCTTTATGAACGTCAGTCAGACCCGGCCCAGGCAAGAAATACAATTCGGACCTGAAGATGCCCAAGCTATACAAATACCTCACTGTGACGCATTGATAATAATTGCTGTTATAGCAAACTATGATGTACAAAGGATCTTCGTGGACACCGGCAACTCGGTAGATATTTTATTCTACTAAGCATTTGAGCATATGAATCTAGGAGTAGGCAAGCTGGAGGCTATGCGTACTGCGTTGTTTGGTTTTTCAGGGGAAGCGATATAACCCATGGGTATTATTTCATTACCCCTGTCGCTAGGGGAAGCTAACTAGATTTTTGGTCATGGATATCCCCTCGGCCTATAATGTGATACTAGGCAGACCTGCACTGGTCCTGTTCGAAGCAGTAGTTTCAATACCACATATGAAGATCAAGTTCTCAACGGTCAGCGGAGTAGGAGAAGTATCTGGTAATCAACATCAATATAAGAAGTGCTACCTAGCCTCCATTAAGCAAGAAGAGAAGCCAAATGAAGACAAAAAGCGCAAACCTGAACCAATGGAGATAGAGGACAATGAAATTGCCAAGAAGATGGTGCCATCACATGTAGAGCCAGCAAGAAAACTTATGAGTGTAGAACTCCTACCTGGAGATAAGGAAAAGACGATCAAAATAGGATCGGATTTGAGTCCCGACCTGAAGGATGAACTAATAGCCATGTTGCGGAAGCATTCGAGTGTCTTCTTCTGGTTAGCTAATGACCTGGTAGGAATTGCCCCAATAGTCATACAACATCACCTGAACGTAGACCCTAGTGTAAAGCCAATCATCCAAAAAAAGGCATTTTGGACCAGAAAAGGACGCAATTATCAAAGTAGAGATCGACAAGTTACTCAAAGCCAAACACATTATGGAAATACAGTTCCTCGAGTGGATATCCAACGTAGTCCTGGTACCTAAAGGTAGATCAAAATGGAGAATGTGTATCGACTTCCGCGACCTGAACAGTGCCTGTCCAAAGGATCATTATCCCTTACCAAGGATAGACCAATTAGTGGATGCTACAGCTGGATACAAGTTATTAAGCACTATGGATGCACAGAGTGGGTATCACCAAATACCCTTAGCGGAGGAAGACCAAAGGAAGGTCAGCTTCATCATCTCCTTTGGCACCTTTTGTTACATAGTTATGCCCTTCGGTCTAAAAAAGGCCGGAGAGCTATATACCAAAGGCTTGTAGACGTGATGTTTCGGGAACAAATGGAAAAGAACAACGAAGTATATGTAGATGATATGGTGGTCAAGAGTCGCATTGCCAGCACCTATGTACAAGACCTGGAAGAAACCTTTGAAACACTCCGGAGATATAGGATGAAGCTGAACCCAGCCAAGTGTGCATTTGGAATCAAGGGGGGAAAGTTCCTAGGGTACATGGTCACGGAAAGAGGTATAGAAGCTAATCCTGCAAAGATCAAGGCTATCCAAGACATGGTGGCACCTAGAAATGTGAATGAAGTACAAAGGTTGAACAGGAGAATCACAGCTCTAAGCCGTTTCATATCCAAATCAGTAGAAAGGAGTTTACTATTTTTCAAGATATTACACAAGGTAGACCACTTCAATTGGACTCTGGAATGTCAACAAGCTTTTGAGGACCTCAAGACATACCTAAGCTATATACTGCTCCTTACTAAACCTGTGCAGGGCAAGCCGTTGGTGATCTACATAGCTGTGGCGGACCGAGCTGTCAGCACAGTCCTAGTCCCGGAGAAAGACAAAATGGAGAAACTCTTGTACTACATCAACAAAATACTTTCAGACGTCGAGTCTCGATATCTGGACGTCGAAAAGATGGCATTGGCATTAGTCATTACAGCAAGAAGACTCAAACCCTATTTTTTGACGTACAAAATCATTGTAAAGACTAGTCAACCACTCAAGGCTGTGCTAGGAAAAGATGAGACATCAGGACGACTTGTTAAGTGGGCTATGGAGTTAGGGAAATTCAAGATAGAATACACGTCCCGAGCTGCAG
Source organism: Buddleja alternifolia (assembly GCA_019426215.1). Lineage (NCBI taxonomy): Eukaryota > Viridiplantae > Streptophyta > Magnoliopsida > Lamiales > Scrophulariaceae > Buddleja > Buddleja alternifolia. The sequence continues at coordinate 34,701,025 of CM033397.1, read as the reverse complement.
TCAAAGCGCAAGTCCTGGTTGACTTTGTCACCGAAATGACCCGACCTGAGCAGGAGGGGAAGGAAGAAGAAATTTTTTGGCTCTTACATGTAGACTGGTCAACCACCCAAAATGGAAGTGGTGCAGGTGTGGTTCACTACACCCGAAGGGGATCCACTGGAGTATGCAATCAAATTTGAATTTAAAGCAAGCAACAACGAAGCGGAATGTGAAGCATTCATCATGGGACTCAAAATGGCAATCAAATGAGGGGTTAAAAATTTGTTAGTATACTCAGATTCACAACTCGTTACCAAACAAATTGACGGGACCTACGAAGCTAAAGAGGAAAGGATGGGGAAATACTTGAAAACCATAGAGTCACTACGGGAAAACTTCCGCAAACTGGAGATACATCAAATACCCCGAGCTAAAAATACCAAGGCTAATTATTTGTCCAAGCTGGGCAGTTCAGTCACTGTCTGTCAAACCCGGAACATTACCATACAGGCACTCACCAAGCCTAGCATTGAACAAGAAATTCTACACATAGAAGAAGGTGAAGATTGGAGGACGGAGATAATCCAGTATCTTACGAAAGGGGTGCTACCTGAAGAAAGAAAGGAAAGGCAACGATTGGAGACCAGGGCTGCTAGGTTCATCTTGATCAATGATGTGCTATACAAAAATTCATTCGTACAACCCCACCTAAGATGTGTTTCGATAGAGGAAGGAGATTACATACTAAGAAAAATCCACGAGGGAGATTGCGACAGCCACATAGGTGGGGAAGCCCTAGCTGGAAAGACCTTGAGATCTGGCTATTTTTGGCCAACTCTAAAGGAAGATGCGGCTAACCTAGTGAAGAAATGTGGACAATGCCAAAAACATGTTGGCCTCATTCGTCAACCTGCAAAAGCAATGCGCTCTATGAGTGTTCTTTGTCCATTCGCCAGATGAGGGATGGACATTGTAGGCCCATTTCCCATAGCCAAAGGCCAGAAAAAGTTCCTTCCGGTGTTAGTCGACTACTTCAGCAAATGGGTAAAAGCCGAAGCCTTGACCCGGATCACAGAGGCGGAGGTCATTCGTTTCCTATGGAAGAACATCATCTGCAGATTCGGCATACCCAGGGAGATCGTGGCTGACAACGGCAGGCAATTCTGCTGGGCCAAGCTGAGGAAGTGGTGTGAAGAGTTAGGAATCTAGCAGTGCTTCAGCGCTGTAGCTCATCCTCAAACCAATGGCTAGGTAGAGGTTACTAATAAAATAATAGTCCAAGGTTTAAAGACCAGGTATGTCTACTACTTAGCTTTTAAAATTCATATATCCTTTTTTCTTTCACAGTCAACTCATTTATTTTATCCATATTCCATTTCTAATAAGTTTATATAAATACCCTAACCTCGGTCATAAATACTGGAGAGAGCGGGTGGGAATTGGGTCGAAGAATTGCAACCAGTGTTGTGGTCATATCGGACTACTCCTAAGTCCACCACGGGAGAAAGTCCATTCCATTTGGTGTATGGGGCTGAGGCTGTCATACCTGCAGAGGCCAGGGTATAATCCCATCGAGTCAGATACTTTAAGCCAAAGCAAAATGAAGAAAGACTAAGGGAAGAGTTGGAGCTAATAGACGAAGTCAGAGACAAGGAATACTTAAAATTGAACAATACAAGTAGAGGATCATGAGAGCCCAAGGAACAAAAGTGAAGGCCAGATCTGTCCAGGTAGGGGATCTGGTATTGAAAAGAGTAGATGTGATGCGGACTGTGAAGAAGTTGGACCTTAACTGGGAAGGCCCGTACAAAGTTACGAAAGTACTAGATGGAAGAGCCTATGAGCTGGAAGATGGGAAGGGTAAGCCGCTCCCTCGCCCAGGGAACATGCAAAACCTGAAAAAGTTTTATGTGTGATCATAAATATTGCTCTCTTTTTTATTCTATTTTCTCATCTTATGTTTTGTTCTTACCATTCGAAGGACTCACGTGTTGCTAATAATCCTTTTTGGAAATTATGATAGGTATATTTTTCAGGTACGATCTAGAGATTGTAAAACCTTTTTTGTAGGGACACATGCAAAGCTCCAATAATTTAGTAAGATTTTATTTTCCCAAAATATTTTTTGAGATTGATTTATATATATATATGTAAAATATGCATGATGAATTGTGGAGCAAAGGGGGGCTGGCGAAGTGGAGGTAGTCGGAGGTTAGGACTGTACTATCTGGGTGGGGACCCGGATCTGTTTAGGTATGGATCATTCGCCTACAGATCAGACGGTCTCCAGGCCAGGGAGAAATAAGGAGGGGTAGAACCTAGGGAACACTTGTGGGCCTACCCCAAGGAAGACCAGGGTTTGGAGCGATAAGGAGGAAAGGGCAGCCATAAGGTTGGAGGTGAAACAAGGAAGGAAATTCGGAGAATGTGGGACATAAGGAAGGATGCCGACGGTATGGGCTGGCCACCTTAGTCCGTCTAGGAAAATTTTGGTACGGAGGGAGAACAAGGGGATATAAGGCAGGCGGTAAATGCAAGTCTCCACAATTGCATAGTCGCGGTCCAAGTCTCCACGATTGTACGTGCCTAATTACGGGTGTTCGATCCCGTGTGCATGTCTCCACGATTGCACATAGGTGGTACACGTCCCCACGATTGTACGCATCTGGAAAAAGGTGTTTGATCCCGATGCAAGTCCCCACGATTGCGTAAGAGGAAGTACGAATGCAAGTCCCCACGATTGCATGAGAGAAGAAAAGTGAGTTAAGTCCCCATGATTGCACAACGACAATACAAGTCCCCATGATTGTATGTGTCAAGCAAGTTACTAAGAATTGACGGGTGTGGAAGTGCAAGTCCCCACGATTACAAAAATGTGGACTACCTGACCCAGCTGGAGCTATAGTCCAGCACAGGTCTGGTAAGTACCACCAAACTGATAAATTTGGCCTTTGCTTTTTCGTGAGGAATGTTAGATAAAAGGGGCTACCCAATTCATAAAGGACATGCTTGGCTTTAACAAGGTATGGCCATTCATTATTTACTTATTAGTTTGTGCAAGATTCACCTTTTTCATTTCTCTTCTGTATAATAAGTATGCTGCGAGCGATAGGGGTAACACATGAAGAAATTGCATGCAATATTATCAGAATGTTGGTGGTAAGCAAAGAGGTAAAAGTTCAAAATATTCAAAAACCTACTAAACATTCATAACCCAAACCTGGGCAGATACGGTAAAAATTAAAAACAACTATCCATCAAGCCAAGTACTTGTCTAAGGGCAACACGGGCCCATCAAAAGCAGCAAAAAAATAAAAAGTGTTTCAAATACCGGGGCCACATACGCCCGTCAAATACCAAGACTTAGAGAGAATATAAAAGTTTCAAGATTGCTCGGGAGCATCAGCCTGAGCCGGAGTATCAGCAATAGCACCGCCTGAACCACCAGCACCACCTGGAGTATCTGCCTCACCTGACTGTATATCGGGTAACGCAGCAACAACTTGATCTGCAACAGGGGGAGAGGAGGTGTTGGTCCCAAGTGGTATACGAAAGGGTCTAGAAAGGGGGGGGGGGGGTTGAATAGACCCTGAAGTCTTTTTCGACTTTTAAAAGTTCGTATCACTTTGAGGTATTTGAACGCTCGGAAAACTTTAAGCGCTGGATGTGGCGCTTGAGAAACGTTAACTTAGACTCGGTGATTTCAACGCTTACCAAAGTAGGGTAGAGTTTAGTCACTAAATCAGGGTTAACACAGCGGAAGTATTTTATAGCTTAGCGTTCAGTTTGTTAATCGAAAGTAGTCGCTTAGTTGTTTTAAAACTTTTATCAGAATGTATGCAATATGAATAGTAAAGCAGTAAAACAATGAATGCTTAAAGAGGTAAATGACACAAGATATTTGTAAGGTTCACTGGGTGATGTAATCCCAGCTACGTCCTTCTTCTCCTTTTATCAGGGAGGTTTTCCACTATGATGATTATCGAAGAGTCATGCAGAGACTTCTACAAGATAGAGGGAGATTGGATATGATCTCGGAACTCCTTGGTCACACAGATTTCAGCTCCACTAAAGACCTTCTATCCCCTTGCTTCTTTCACTCAGAAATGGTGCAAGTTACCCTTGATCTCGGAACTCCTTGGTCACACAGATTTCAGCTCCAATAGAGATCAACTTCAACAAGCTTCTTTTACACAAAAATATTGCTTGTAAGTCAACCAGCTTTCTCACTCAGATGAAAGGTGTTGATGATTTTGGTCACGGGTTTGTTTGTTTTTGGAAAGTTCAAACAACTTGGAGATATCTCAATGGTAGTGTAGGTTCTTCTTAAAAAAAGATTTGAGATATGGGTGACTGTCTAGGAATGTATTTGAGAAAGCTTAAAAGGATTTCGGCTCTGGAGTGTATAAGCTCTTTTTAAAACAATTCAGCAACGTTTTGGACCTTTTTTTTTTTTTTTTTTTTACGTCCAGATGTTTTTCTATGTCTGTTCCTTTGTCCCTTTTGCTGAAAAGGTTATTTATAGATGGTTATGAGATTTTGTCCGTTGGACACGGTTGGAGTCTCGTTTCCCTAAACATTCCATGAATTCTGACAATCCTAACTTTGGGTATATTTAATTGGTTAGGCATAGTCTTGGTTTCATAAATCTGACAGTCTAGGTCAAAGATATGGTTTGCCCATAAGTTGTTGTGCTTATATTTTAATCGCACTTATCCGACTTTTGATGCATCTTGTTTTATTTCCGTTTGGGAATAATTTCCGTTGATTCATGCATCTTTGATAACTTGGGTTCGAATCTTCAGGTTACGCTTAGAGAACTAGGCGTTTGAGCCTTTGGAGTTTTAGGCTTCTTGAAAGTAGTCTTCTTTGTTAATCAGACGCTTGAAGAGATCACAATCTTTTGCCCGATCTTTTAGACGCTCGTCCTTTCACTTTATCTTTGATAGACTCACTCAGAATTCTATCATTGACTTAGTGTTAAGTACTTGGTCTAAGGTCCATGTCAAATCTTGAGCGCTGAGTTCGTAACCCGGGATAGTCGTTTAGCGTTTGATGGACGCTTGAGACTAATCTTTATCTTTACTGTTTCTTCAGACGCTTGATCTTCAACTTCATCACTTGGTAGACTTACGCAGAATTCTTCTAGTGATTTAGTATCACATTCTTAGTCTAAACTCTATAAAAATACAAGTCTAGTGAAAAAAACACGAGCTTTCAGGCGCTTACATATTTGTTCTATGAAAGCTTTTATACTTTACATTTCTTGGGGTCTAACATGAAGTCCTATTTGTCATCATCAAAACATCTAACATGAAATTCCTAACAATTTCCCCCTTTTTGATGATGGCAATACCTATTTAGTTCAAGCGTTAGATACCTAAAGTATGAGTTAGCGTAGGTTAGTAAGTTAGTTTGAGCTTCAACGAGATGTTTCAGCTGTAAAATGCATTTTATATATATATCTTTACTAGTACAAGCATTTTACAACTGAAGTGAAAGAATCATAAGTAAACAAAATCAAGATCGTGATTTGATCTTGTATCTCTTAGTCATTTCAGCACGGATTGCTTCAGTTATCTGATCTTCTAGCGTCATCATCGCTGCATGATCTTTACTGATTATATGTTTGTTTTCTTGTACTTGTCGTGCCTTGAAGGTAATGAGCTGCTTATCCCATTCCTCTGGACTGATGCCTATGTATCGTAAGCAAATTCTAAAGGTTTGGTCAAAGTCAGACATTTTTCGCTCTAAGGCTAAGACTGCTGGATCAGATGGTTCTGGAATTGACGCTCTGAGAAGAGAATATCAAATTGTTCAAGCAGTGCTCTTGAAGGTAATGGAAGATTTGGATAGAGCACTCTTGGGGTTTCCTTTTTATTGGACGCTCCCACCGAGGTAGGTACCCAAGAAGGATAGGGATACCTTGGCTCTGTACTTAGTGTGAGGGAAGTATCAATATGTTGACGCTTGGATGGTGGAGGAGGATCTTTTTGATCTTTAGATGTTGAAGATTTCCTCTTTTCTCCCTTCTTTTCCCCCTTATTGCCATCATCAGTCTGTATGAAATGCTGAGTAAGAAGACTGACTTGAGTAGCAATTTGAGCGACAGAGGCTTCAAGAGTGGTCAGACGCTGGTTGAAGTGTTCTTTCATGACCAGTAGTTGAGCGTGATGAGCGTCTGAAAGAGAGGTCTCAAGAGCCGTGAAACGGTGGTTTAGATCATTTGTTAAAGCCACATGACTTGCCTGAGTAGCTGTAGATAGTTGCTGTATTTGAGTGAGGCATTCAGTCATGGACGGTTGAGCGTCGGGACCCGCAGTGCTAACGTGATGCTTAAAACGGGATGTGTGTTTGAGAGATTCAAGAGGTACTTGATAATTAGGATCAAATACTGTTCCTCGAAGCGCTGGGGCACTGTTGGACTCGGTGGATGCAGTAGAGTCGGATTCAGTTGGACTGGGGGAATGAGGCGCTTGAGGTAATTCTAATTAGCGCTCAGAAGCAGGTAACGTGTCAGCTGGTGCTGCAGTAAATTCTGATTCTATACGGCTAAAGTCCGTAAACCGAAAGTCCAAGCTGGCAAACGGCTCATCTGCATATGGATACGTAGCAGTCTGTAGAAGTTCATTCAAATGTAGAGTGGGGAGATAAGTACCTTGAATGAACGTTCTGATAGGACTATCCAGGGCCCTGATATACATTGGCCCGAGGATATCCAGCACATGAGTGGGAAAGATTTTGGAGGGCGCTTGGCAGATGGAGAATAAGGCATCTGGGCAATAGTGTTGTGAGAAGCCAATTAGCCGATCTGTTGGGAGAGTCTTCGGTTTCCGAGAGTCGGGAACGTGGAGCCGGTAATACTCTTCCAAGTATGGGTAGATGGCTGAAGCAAGCGCTTGAGATCTTTCTAGCAGCGACAAAACAAAATCATAGTGACTTAAGACTTCTTGTCGAATAGACGGAAGAAGTGGATATCCTCTGAAGGGATTGATCCGAGAGCCATTCCACTGTCGCAGATTTTCTGTGAAGATTTTGTCGAATAGGGTGACTGGAGGCATAATTGTCATCATGAGAGAAAAGTTGTCTTCACAGTGGCTAGGGGTGAAGTTCAGACAGGACAGGGGAGAAGAACCGCTGGTGGACGCTTGATCAGCAAAGCGTAGAGAAGAGTTGGCCAGTTTGTGCAACGCTTGTCTTAAGCGGTGTTCAGGTTGATGGCGGATCAGAGGCAGCTTCAGAACGGGTCCAAGTCTATGTTGGCGCTGCGTTAGCATGTAGCATGCAAATTTGGTCTTTTTATCATGAATCCCTATTCTGAACAGATGGGGAGTGCTAACCAAGTCTTCAAATTTATACGTGTCACCCATGTAAGCTTCAGCCCATTTTACCTCAGTCATGCAGTACTCAGTTCCTGCATTAAGTATAGCACGAAATCCTTGGTGATGAATATCACAGATGGACTCAAAACGATACCTGTCGGGTTGGTAGTTAGCGTTCCAGACGCAGTCAAAATAGGCATCGGCTTCTAGTTGAATCATCTCGGTCAGTGAAGCTGGACGCTCACCGGCATGTACTCCTTTATTCTTCCACAAGAGGAGAGGATTAGCTGAGCGCTTGTTTTCCATGCTATTTACCAGTGTTGGGGAGTGAGAATAGCCTTCTCTGTTTAGTAGCCCTTCCGTTGGGTTCACAAGCTTATCCTGACGCTCATAGACTCTGATGTTGTAGTCTCTGAGAGCGAAGCCAGTGGGTTTGCTTGTCCCACAGTCCAGATAATAAGCTAAATCAACATCAGCTCTGGGAGTCTTGCCTCCTTGCCTCTGTGCTTGGAGAGTCACGGAAGCCGGGATGTGTTTGGGAGTCTTCCTGAGTTCAAGGGCTGTGTAATAAGCTTTATCAGCTGGGGTTAAGGCTGTGTTAAATAGAGTGTTGCGTACAGCCAGATCAAACTTTATGAGCTTGGCGATATCATTCTCAGCATTGATAAGACTTTCTTCATTATATCCGGTAGGTATGAAGGTTTCTGCGGGCGCTGGAGGGAAATAATCGACGGAGTGATCGATGGTCTTTAAGGGATCCAGCTTGAAGAAATGTCGATGAATCACAACGTCGTTAGCATCGCTCTGACCTTCTGAGCGTGCCTCTGTTGTACTTGGTAATGCAAGCAATGGTTGAACCCCTGGGATTTCAGGTTCATCAGGCTCGAGATTTGTGGATTCGATGGCAGCTTCATGTGCGATGGCCACGATGTGGGCCATATCCACATCCAGATGGACATCAACTGGTGGTTCAAAGGATGATATCGGAATAGCAGCTATGGCTTGGTCGCTTAGTGTCGTTTGTGTAGCCTCAGAAGAAATGGCAGCAGTTGGACGCTTACGTCTCTTGAAGATACGCTTCACATTTACCCCTTCGGCTGGGGACGCTTGAGTCTGTGGAACTGCTGGTTCCCCAAAGTCGATATTTTTGAGGACTTTTTCCAGATCCTTCCGACTAATGAGGGGTATAGAGTCCTCGTCTTCTTCATCACTTTTGATAGGTTGAGCCTTGGGCTTTCGAGGAGCCCGTTTCTTTGTGACAGTGGGACGCTTCATATTACGTTTAGCCTTCTCCTGATCTGGGCGCTCAGCCTCCTCATCTGATGCTGCACGTACACCTTGGCGCTCAGAGAGAGGTCTAGCAGCACCTCCAACTTTGGGTGGATTGAAGAGATTGTTGATGATTCTTGGCCCATAGAACTTATGCTTGGCCACGGTGACTCCTGCTGAAGAGGTGCACTTTGCTCGGAAAATTAGATCACTCAAAACTAGGCCATAAGGTCTGTTTGGAGTGCGTAGACTGTCTCTGAATCTGCTGAATATGTAGGCGCTCCAGTTGATTTTTATCTTGAGCAAGATAGCGGTCATCATCTGGAACTGGGTTGGGTTGATTTTGTCAAAGGTTCCCACTCTGCATTCAATGTTTTTACTACAGAAGTCAGCTAGGACTCGATACCTGTTCACTATATCTTTCTTCTCAAAGTACGGTTTGTATGGAACACCATCGTAGGCGCTAATCTGAGTCCAGACTTCTTGAATTTGTTCCTCAGTGATAGTGTCTAAAGTCGCTCCGTCATTAGGTAGAGAGAAATTCTGGGCAATAGAGGCCGCAGAGAGAGTGAATGTCTTTGATTCCGTCTTGGGGACGGGAAACAAACAGGTGATAGTAGTCTCATCGTCAGACAATTTAGCATTTCGCCAGAAAAATTCTAGTTCTTCAGGAAACATGTACGAGTGTTTGGTGAGAAATTTCTGAAGCCCAGCCTCTGCTACAGAGTCCATCACTTCCGTTAAATCAATTTGGGGGTTTTCATAGAGAAACTTCCAATCGATTATAAGGCCTTCAGTGACCTTAACAACTACTTCAGTGTTTCCGGCAGTAGCTTTCTTGGGTGCCATTAGTGAGAAGTAGACAGAGATTAAGAATGAAAATTTTGTTTTGAGAGAGAGAGATTTTTCTTGTACGAATGAAAGAGAGTAGAAGAGAGATTATGTTCTGCAGAGAGTGTGTTTTGAAATACTACAATTTGAAATTTTTTTTTTTGTGTTTGAAGGTTGAGATGTTGACACGTGGAGGAGTATAAATCTCAGCCATTAAAATACTACTGTGGACGTGAATTTAGATTTAATAAGCACGGTTACTTTTAGTAACAACCACATATACTATTTTGACGTCCGATCAAAAGTTTGAAATAGTGACTTTTGATATACTGAGAGTGATACGTGTGCCATGAAAAGCGGACACGTATTTTATGAAAACTGTTCGGGAACCATAATTTTGAACAACTATTCAAATACCCGCCAAAAAATTTGTTAAAGCGTCCGGACCTATTCAGAATGACGCTTGAAACAATTCAGTGTTATGTTGACGCTTGAGAATCTTGAGGTTCTCTTTCAAGTAACATTTTGTACTTTAGCGGTCATTGTAACATATAGAATTATTCTTTTCAGGGTGTGTATGAGGACACAGTTTCCCAGTACTTATCATTATGTCTTGGTAGTAGTGTTTCACTTTTGATTTAAAATATTCAGCGCTGGTTGTATTTGTCTAAGATACATGGTAATTGTACTGACGCGTGTACATGTGCTGAACCATCTTTGAAAAACGTGATGAGTACCCATGGGTTTTCTTGAGCGAAAGGTGAGGAATGTCAAGTCAGCATTAATTGCATTGATTGACTAATCCACTTTCTCGTTTTAGCGTAGGGTAATGTACGCTTGCTTTTAAAGGATCTTTTTACTAAGCGCTTTAGCTGGGAATAGAGCTAAGCGTTTAGTTTATTTTGAAAGAAGTGCAGACGCTAAGAAAGATTTGTGTGTAATAAGCGTCAAAATGATTTAAGTGTATGGTGTTAAGTGCGTATGACCGATGCAAGGGAAAACATTTTTGGTCATATTCACTTAAGTATAGTTAGCTCTTTTAAGGTTCCCCCTATGTAGGTTCCCCATAAATTACATAAAATAAAGTGAATTCCCCCTAAATTTCATGCCTAACAAAAGTATGATGTTTCGAATGATTAAGCATTTAGATCAATCATACCTAGTTCACTTCTTAAAGTGAGAAAACGTTGTTCGTTAAGCGCTTTGGTGAAGATATCTGCCAGTTGCTTTTCTGTACCAATGAAGTGCATGGAGATATCTTTCTTTTGAACGTGGTCACGTAGAAAGTGATAGCGAATGTCAATGTGTTTGGTTCTAGAGTGAAGAACTGGATTTTGAGTCATTGCTAAGGCGCTTTGATTGTCACAATGGATAGGAGTTGGATCTAGGATTATTCCATAATCTCTAAGTTGTTGCCTCATCCAAAGGATCTGTGCACAACAGCTTCCAGCGGCTACATACTCAGCTTCAGCGGTGGAAGTAGCGATGGACTGTTGCTTCTTACTATGCCATGAAATTAGTCTATCACCTAGAAATTGACATGTTCCACTAGTACTTTTTCTATCTATTTTGCATCCTGCAAAATCTGCATCTGAATAACCAATTAGTTCAAAAGGAGAATCCCTAGGATACCATAAGCCCACATTTTGTGTGCCTTTTAGGTACTTAAGGATCCTTTTAGCAGCAATTAAGTGTGATTCTCTAGGATCAGCTTGAAATCGTGCACACATGCATACTGAGAACATAATATCAGGTCTACTAGCTGTAAGATAAAGAAGTGATCCAATAATACCTCTATAGTTAGTGATATCAATTTTCTTTCCATTATCATCTCTATCTAGCTTAAGCGTTTGGCTCATTGGAATTTTTGAAGGTGATGCATTTTCCATACCAAATTTTTTGATCATATCTCTAGTATATTTAGTTTGGTTTATGAATATGCCATTAGGGAGTTGTTTAACTTGTAATCCTAGGAAGAAAGTTAATTCACCCATCATGCTCATTTCAAATTGATCTTGCATCATCTTCGAAAATTTCTCACATAGACGCTTATTGGTAGATCCAAATATAATATCATCAACATAGATTTGAACTAGGAGAATATCTCCATTATGGGTAATTTTGAATAACGTTGTGTCAACGCTGCCTTTTGAAAAGCCTTTACCTATAAGGAAGATAGAAAGAGTGTCATACCATGCTCTTGGTGCTTGTTTAAGACCATAAAGTGCCTTGTCCAATTTGTAAACCATGCTTTTCCCATGGTTGTTGATGAATCCTGGTGGTTGCTCCACATATACTTCTTCTGGAGTTTACCATTCAGAAATGCACTCTTTACGTCCATTTGATACACTGTAAATTTGTTAAATGCTGCAAACGCTAGAAACATGCGGATTGCTTCAAGACGGGCAACTGGAGCGTATGTTTCATCAAAGTCGATGCCCTCTTCTTGACAGTATCCCTGAGCTACGAGTCTGGCTTTGTTTCTAATCACAATCCCATTCTCATCCATTTTGTTTCTATAGACCCATTTAGTTCCAATGACCCCTTGGTGGGTTGGTCTTGGTACTAGCGTCCATACATCATTTCTTTCAAATTGGTTTAGCTCTTCTTGCATGGCTTCTATCCAACTTGGATCGTTAAGCGCTTCATCCACTTTCTTTGGTTCCATTTGAGATAGGAAGCTTGCAAACATGGCCTCATTTATTGTAGCGGCTCTTGTTCTAACAGGTGCTCCAATATCTCCAATAATCAGTTCTAGTGGATGGTCTCTGAGCCATTTTCTGTCTGGTTGGAACGGGTTAAGAGATTGATCTAACGCTTGATTAAACTGTCAGTGTTTATAGTTTGAGTTTGCTCTTGATGAACGTTCCCTTCATGATCATCAGCGTTCCTTGCAATGTCATCGTTGATGTCTTTACGAGTAGTCTTAGGATTAGGTACAATGATTTCATTATCTTTATCAATATCACTATCATCACACAGATTGATTTGTGACGCTTGTTGAGATAAATCTTCAATTCCTGCATCATTAATATTTACCTTACTCGGTTCTTGGTTAGCATCATCAAACACAACATGAATGGATTCTTCAACCTTCGATTTGATCTTATTTAAGATGCGAAAGCTCTTTCCATTTTTGGCGTAACCTAGAAAGATTCCTTCATCTGCTTTAGGATCAAATGTCTTTAGGCTTTGGGAACCATTGTTATGAATGAAACATTTTGAACCAAATACATGAAAGTATGAAACATTCGGCTTACGTCCCTTCCATAACTCATATGGAGTCTTTTCATGTTGCTTGTTGATCATACACCGGTTCTGAGTGTAGCAAGCAGTGTTGATAGCTTCGGCCCAAAACCTTTGAGGCAGCTTAGACTCGGCTAACATAGTCCTAGCGGCTTCTTTAAGCGTTCTGTTCCGTCGTTCAGCAACTCCATTTTGTTGAGGTGTTCTAGGTGCTGAATACTCATGAAGTATTCCAAAGTCTTTACAAAATTTCTCAACAATATGGTTAGTAAATTCAGTTCCTCTATCACTTCTAATTCTTGTCACTTTTAGATCTTTTGAGTTTTGTAGTTGACGAATTAGAGAGGTGAGCTTGGCACTAGTTTCATCTTTAGATGCTAAAAATTCTACCCATGTATAGCGTGAGAAATCATCAACTATTACTAGTGAATACTTTTTACCACTAACGCTCATGATTTGAATAGGACCAAACAAATCTAAGTGTAGTAATTCAAGTATTCGAGAGGTCGATAGATGAAGCTTCTTCTTAAAAGATGATTTAACTTGTTTACCCATTTGACAAGCATCACATAAGCGATCTTTATTAAAGGAACCTTTTGGTAATCCCTCTACGAGATTTAGAGATATTAATTGAGAGATTGTCTTGAAATTGAGGTGATTCATTTTTCTGTGCCATAACCAACCTAATTCGTTTTGATTCTTAGCTACGAAACATGTAGGGTTGTTATCTAATGTTGAATCCCAATCTACTAAGTATACATTGTTTGTTCTTCTTCCTTTTAATTTAGTAGATCCTGTCTTATCATCGATTATCTCGCACAAGTCACTAGAAAATTTTATTTCAAAGCCTTTATCACAGAATTGACTTATGCTTAGGAGATTATGTTTAAGACCCTCAACATAGTATACATCATTGACCATGATGTTCCCCCTTTGCATGATACCTATACCTTTAGTTTTACCTTTAGAATTATCACCGAATATAACTTGGGGACCATTGGTTGCACGATAGTTGATCAAGAGATCCTTTGTTCCAGTCATGTGTCTCGACGACCCACTATCTATGTACCAAATTGAGGTATCGGTGTTGGCTCTAGGTACCTGCATTCAAAGGGCAGTTCTAGTTCTTTTTAGGTACCCATTTTTTTTTGGGTCCTTCTTTGTTAGTAACGTTAGTCTGAATTAGAATCTTCGGAACCCACTTTTGCCTTGTCTTCATTTTGGGAAGATTGGCCTTTTTGGGTTTCGGTTTGTGTTGTGTGTGCTCTTTAGGTGTATGGTAATATCCTTGATAATAGCAATAATTACAGTCATAATCATGGTTATCATAGTGTCGATAATATGATCTAGATCTTTGCGAATATTGACATTGATATTTCCTTGACATTGGCTTAGGATGCACTTTTGGTGCTAGACGCTTAGCGTTTGATTTACTTGTAGAAGGTTTTTCCTTAGCCCTTCGAGCGCTTGGATATACTTTCTTTTGTAAATCATTTACTTTGGTCTTTCTTTTGACTGAGCCAGTGTTAGCTTTTTCATTTGGTCTAATACCAATATTCTGAGTCTCATTCAGCGTTTGTCTGTTTGAGCTTTCTCCAACAAAGGTTACACCTTTTCCTCTGTTGGTTGATATAACCGCAGACGCTTTGATTTTGTGACCAGATTTATCACAACCTAAACCGGTCTTTTCACCAAATGCTCTGGTTATTTTAGTCACATTATCTAGCGTTCTAGAAGCTTTTGATAATGATGAGATAAGCTGCTCTGATTTAGCAAGTTTAGCGATCAATTCAGCTTCTCTCTTGACTATTATATCAATATCACCTTTTAATTGAATAATTTCACTCTCAAGCGCTTGGTTTTTCTCAATGCACTGTTGCTGAATTTGCAATTCTGCTTTGAGCGTCACTTTGTCGCTTTTGAGTGCTGAGATGATGTAAAGGTGATTTTGAAATATTTTTGCGGCTTCTTGACAATCATTATAATATTCTTTCACTTTGTCAAGTAATTCATCATAAGAAAGAGGATGATGCGGATCAGTGGTTACCTCAGATGGTAAGTCGTTAGATGCTTCATTATCTCTTGCCATGAGACAAATGAATGCTGAATCCTTTGATGGTTCATCATCGCTGCTTTCATCTGATGATTCCAAGTCCTCTTCAGGAGTATAGAGAGGTTCTGATTCTGCTAGCAAGCCTTGTTGTCTTAGATTGCTCCTGAATTGATTTCTATCCGTGTGATCTTGCTTTGTAGGTTTAGACACATTTGGATATGGGCAATTAACTTGGAAGTGCCCTGGTCTCCTGCAGTTGTAACAGAGATTGGTCTTCATCTTTTGTTCGTTTGTTAATCTTGTGGATCGCTGGTTTAACGCTGCAGGCATTGAGAGATCTTGCTGAGAGGGAGTTTGATATTGAATTAG
This sequence comes from Buddleja alternifolia, assembly GCA_019426215.1. Taxonomy (NCBI): domain Eukaryota; kingdom Viridiplantae; phylum Streptophyta; class Magnoliopsida; order Lamiales; family Scrophulariaceae; genus Buddleja; species Buddleja alternifolia. The sequence goes on along the minus strand of CM033397.1, from coordinate 34,685,956 downwards.
CACTCGGGAGGGAGACGCAGGATAGTGAGGCGCTTGATGTTGTGGTTGTATTTGGGGAGACGCTTGATGTGAATTTTGTCCTGGGTGCTTAGGACTGTTTCCCTTCTTTTCATATTTCAGGAATTTCCTGAATCTGTTTAGAAGCGCCAGTTCTTCTTCCTCACTTATATCCGAGCCCTTTTCTTTGATAGATTTTCCTTTGATTGATGCCATTAGCGCTCCAGATTCGATCACTGGATTACTTACTGCATCACTGGCCGAATTCAGCTCAAACTCAAATGCTTTGAGTTCTGAAAAAGCATCTTCTGGAGTTAGGCTGTCCAGATTGTTTGATTCTCTCATTGCAGTTGTTTTCATCAGGAATCTGCTTGGGAGACTTCTAAAGATTTTGACCACTGTTTCTCGATTTTGTAGCTCCATACCCAGAGATGTTAGTTCAGTGACAAGAGCTGTAAACCTCATGTCTAATTGCTCTAGCGTCTCATTAGGTAGCATCTTGAAGCCGTTGAATTTTTCTTTGGCAATTGATAATTTGTTTTCCTTTATTTGTGCTGAGCCACCACAAATAGTAGCCAACTTATCCCAAATTTCTTTAGTTGTATTGCATGATTTGACTTTGTTGAATAAGTTGTCATTGTCACCAATGGCTGTGTATAATGCATTCCGACCGACGTTGTCTAGATTGGCTCGTCGACGCTCATCGGTGGACCATTCTTGTTTGGGCTTCTCCACATAACCGTCAGGTGTTTCTTCTGTGGCTTCGGGCGCTCTGGTGATAACTTTGTATATTTTGATTGGCCCATCTGAAATGATATCACACATTTCATCATCACATGAACACAAATAAGTAAACGCTTTGACCTTCCAAGAGTCATAATTTGACTCGGTCAACTTGGGAACTTTAGAAAATGCCATGAAAAATTTAAAGTAATTTTAAAGCGACTAAAAAAAATGGATCTGAACAAGCAGTTACACTTGGAAACGCTTAGGTTTCAACTTCAACCGCTCTGATACCACTTGTTGGTCCCAAGTGGTATACGAAAGGGTCTAGAAGGGGGGGGGGGGGTTGAATAGACCCTGAAGTCTTTTTCGACTTTTAAAAGTTCGTATCACTTTGAGGTATTTGAACGCTCGGAAAACTTTAAGCGCTGGATGTGGCGCTTGAGAAACGTTAACTTAGACTCGGTGATTTCAACGCTTACCAAAGTAGGGTAGAGTTTAGTCACTAAATCAGGGTTAGCACAGCGGAAGTATTTTATAGCTTAGCGTTCAGTTTGTTAATCGAAAGTAGTCGCTTAGTTGTTTTAAAACTTTATCAGAATGTATGCAATATGAATAGTAAAGCAGTAAAACAATGAATGCTTAAAGAGGTAAATGACACAAGATATTTGTAAGGTTCACTGGGTGATGTAATCCCAGCTACGTCCTTCTTCTCCTTTTATCAGGGAGGTTTTCCACTATGATGATTATCGAAGAGTCACACAGAGACTTCTACAAGATAGAGGGAGATTGGATATGATCTCGGAACTCCTTGGTCACACAGATTTCAGCTCCACTAAAGACCTTCTATCCCCTTGCTTCTTTCACTCAGAAATGGTGCAAGTTACCCTTGATCTCGGAACTCCTTGGTCACACAGATTTCAGCTCCAATAGAGATCAACTTCAACAAGCTTCTTTTACACAAAAATATTGCTTGTAAGTCAACCAACTTTCTCACTCAGATGAAAGGTGTTGATGATTTTGGTCACGGGTTTGTTTGTTTTTGGAAAGTTCAAACAACTTGGAGATATAGATATCTCAATGGTAGTGTAGGTTCTTCTTAAAAAAAGATTTGAGATATGGGTGACTGTCTAGGAATGTATTTGAGAAAGCTTAAAAGGATTTCGGCTCTGGAGTGTATAAGCTCTTTTTAAAACAATTCAGCAACGTTTTGGACCTTTTTATTTTTTTTTTATTTTTACGTCCAGATGTTTTTCTATGTCTGTTCCTTTGTCCCTTTTGCTGAAAAGGTTATTTATAGATGGTTATGAGATTTTGTCCGTTGGACACGGTTGGAGTCTCGTTTCCCTAAACATTCCATGAATTCTGACAATCCTAACTTTGGGTATATTTAATTGGTTAGGCATAGTCTTGGTTTCATAAATCTGACAGTCTAGGTCAAAGATATGGTTTGCCCATAAGTTGTTGTGCTTATATTTTAATCGCACTTATCCGACTTTTGATGCATCTTGTTTTATTTCCGTTTGGGAATAATTTCCGTTGATTCATGCATCTTTGATAACTTGGGTTCAATCTTCAGGTTACGCTTAGAGAACTAGGCGTTTGAGCCTTTGGAGTTTTAGGCTTCTTGAAAGTAGTCTTCTTTGTTAATCAGACGCTTGAAGAGATCACAATCTTTTGCCCGATCTTTTAGACGCTCGTCCTTTCACTTTATCTTTGATAGACTCACTCAGAATTCTATCATTGACTTAGTGTTAAGTACTTGGTCTAAGGTCCATGTCAAATCTTGAGCGCTGAGTTCGTAACCCGGGATAGTCGTTTAGCGTTTGATGGACGCTTGAGACTAATCTTTATCTTTACTGTTTCTTCAGACGCTTGATCTTCAACTTCATCACTTGGTAGACTTACGCAGAATTCTTCTAGTGATTTAGTATCACATTCTTAGTCTAAACTCTATAAAAATACAAGTCTAGTGAAAAAAATACAAGTCTAGTCTAAACTCTATAAAAATACAAGTTTAGTATCGCTTGAATGTTAGGCGGGCGACGCTGAGGCGATGACACCTTCATAGAAATCCTCTCATTTTTCATTTCCTCAATGATCATTAGAGCCTCCTTAATTGGTCCTTCATACAAAGCATCAATGGCTTTGTGTACCAATTTCATACTTTTCGGCTGATCCAAATCATCTAGTGTGAGTTGTAAGCCGTATAGGAGTTGTCGAACCCATTCTCGTTCCTCCAGAGTCGGGGATAAATGATATCCCTCCTGTATGGTAAAGACGCTGGATGGTAGACAATCCCGGACCGACTGAAGTGGTTGAGAAGGAGGCGGTTGCATAGCTTGGAGAATGCCTTGTAACCACTCCCGATCCTTCGGTAAATTCATATCCGGGAAACGTGCATTCGGATTTGGTTGATAGATATTGTCCTCCATCTCTCGAACTCATCTACAAACCCGGAGCACATGTTCAAAATAAAAATAACAAAATCAAGCAAAGGCTCATTTGAGGAGCGGGTCATGCACCACAAATCGAACCTAACAATTAAGCACAAGAAACAAAATTAGACTAAACACGAAAATAAAAGAAAATCAAGAAATAAACGAAAACTAAGAATTATGAAAAATGTAAACAAAAATCAAAAACTAAAATAAACAAGTCCCCGGCAACGGCGCCAAAAACTTGACACGCTAAAAGCTAACGTGCTATGATAGCAAGTGCACTAGACGTGTGTAGTAATAAGTGGACAAAAAGTCCGGGTTGTCGAACCACAAGGACTTGAATTCTAGTTAATGATTTTCGAGATAAGACAATTAAAGTAAAGTGCAAGAAAAAGATTAAACAAACGAAGAACCAAAGAGAAACGTACTATAGATTTAATCTCACGTATGATAAAATGACTAAGGCACATGCTACAACCGAATCTACTCGTCAATATATATGAGCTACTCTTCGAATTATTAGACTCCTATTGCTTTGGTGGAAACTCCTAAATTAACTATTACCCGATGTCTCGGCACATAATAATCCTATGATTAATTGACGGTTCTCTAAATATGTCTATCCGAGAATCTAATCAAAAATCACGCATTAACGTTCTAGAGCTTCCCCGAACGAATCCGGCTAACAACACCCGGGAATCTTTACCTATTTCTAGGGCAATCCCTCATTTGTTTCGGATGATGTGTTAATTCTCTTGCACCCTAATCTATTTTCTCTCGAACAACTAGATTAGGCAAGATAGCAAGCATATGGTGATCAAACACATGATTGGAATAAAAGCATAGAATTAACACACAAAGCAATAGGAGAATTAATACAAAGAGCAACTTCACATATATTGATTCATAAATTTGGCCTTCACATGACCTTAGTTCTACAATATTAGCCTCTCATCAAAGCCTTAAGAAAATCTAATACAAACATATACATACTCATGGAAATAAACATGTAAATGCAAATAATTAAAACTCCCTCAATTGATTGATGATGGATCTTTGCTCTCTTGATCTTCAATCCTTAGCTCCTCTCTCTTTGTTCCCCTCCAAAAGTGATGAAGAAATGGTGATGAATGATGATGAGTGAAAAGTGATGGCCAAAAATGCCTCTCTCTCTCTCCTCCTCCAAGATCCCTCGGTCAATTGCCCAAAAATGCCTTAAGAAGACCACAACAAATCAGCTCCTAGTGTGTGCCCCCCCCCTAGTGTGTCCTCCACTACTCTTAAAGTGAGTAGTATAAAATTCCCTAAAGTAGATCCAGTAAGAAACATACTTATGACATCCCTCCCATACATGTGATGACCTCTTGGCTTTAAATATTCCATTCCCCCATCAAATGATGATCTTTTGGCTGAAAGGAATCAAATTTCGGATGTGGCCACGCCTAGGCGCGGGAATTATGGCGCTCGGGCGCCATCAGCAGAATGTTGGGAGTATTTGCCTCTGTCTGGCGCAGTAATTGTATTTCCTTCATAACTCTCTCCACAAAACTCCGATTTGGATGATTCAAGTCCTCATTTGAAGCTAACACATAGTTCTACAACTTTGTAGAAGGAAACTTCATCCAATTCGGTCTCTAAAAATAAGAAAATATCGCTCGAACGTGGAAACTGGTGCAGATACGGCGCCCAGGCGTGGACAGAACGGCGCCTAGGCGCGGAAAGCAGAATGTTGACGTTATTTGCATCTTTTCCGGCGCCTAGGCGTGGTAATACTGGCGCCTGGGCGTGGACAACAGAAGCAAATTGGCCTGAACTTGTTTTATACGTCGTTTTTCATCCCGTTCTTCGATTGTATCCATTTAAGACCTGAAATCACTTAATGCACGAATTAAACGCACATGTAGCAAGAATTAAGCGATAAATGAACCTAAAACATAAACGCAAAGGGGCTTAAAAACACGTAAAAATGCCTCTTATCAAAAGGCTCGCCTCCTGGTCCACCTTCTCCGCAAGAAGCTTATGGAAGTCCTTTTGAAGAACCTTCAGCTCCTTGTCTTTGCTAGCATTGTAGTCTTGGGCCTTTCCGAGTTGCTCCTATGCTCGGGACAACTTCTTTTGCAATTCTTCCACCGCTGTGCCTTTGTAGGCATCCCGCACAACCTGGCCAGCTAACAACATACACTACAACACATTTGCGCATAACAAGTTACAACCAGCATAAAGTAGAAATATATAATCAACTTACATACACAAAAAGCTACATTACCTTAGGAAATATGAGTGCCGCAACTTCAGCCCTCTTTTGAGGGGACATACCTTCTAGTTGATGACGGTCAGTAGAGTTGGGCAACCTCTGGAGGAAGTCCAACATGACTAAGAGCTCGTTGCTTGACAAGGTAGAAGCTGGAGGGTTAGAGGCTTTGGACCTGGTGCGAGAGACAGGAGGATCTGAAGTCTTGATGGGTAGATTAGGGATCATCTCACGGATGGCTATGCCCGAGCTTCTGCGTTTAGGAGGGCATGCATTGGAGAGAGTCTCGAAGGTCATGGGTCTTTTTCTGGAGGCCCTCTCCTGATTGGTACGCGACCTGGAGGAATCACCCTGACTCGAGGGAGGGAAAGTCAAAATGGCGGAAAGGCCATCTTGTGGTATCACCGGCGGAAGTGGGGGAGACAGGGCTGGTTCTTTTGAGGGAGGACGTTGCTTCTTGCCGTTAACGAACTCCCGGGCATGAGCTAAATCCATCAGTCTTTTTGCAAATATGCAAGGGTCAGCACACGTTACGAAAAGCAAAACAAATAACAAACACAGAGGGATAGTTAATATCCAAGACGCTACCTATGGTAACACTCTCAGGTCAGCCCCCACGAGGCTGTAACCAATGCTACACGGAAGCCGGCTATCAACAAGTTTGCCCATGTGGCGAGGAGAAAAATTCAAATATTCCACCACCCGACGATGGTATTCAGACAACTGTCGAGGGGTAGGATGGTGCCCATCCAACCGCTCCATAAAAGTACGACGAAAATTCCACACCACACCTGGCCGGGGGGGAGATATAGAAAAAATTATCTTTCCATCGCTTATCCTCAGGATGGCCAACGAGGAAGATGGCAGGACCTCAGGAAGGCAGATAGAAAACCCCACTATCAGCAACATTAGAGCGAGGATGGAAGAGGGCATAAAAGAACTCGGCTGTGGGCTCAATCCCATAGTAATGGAGAAAAACGGCAAACCCAGCTATCATCTGAATGGCATTGGGCGCGAACTGGTTTAGAGGGATATCATACCTATTAGCTATGCATATGAAGAGAGGTGGGATGGGGAACCTTAGGCCTGCGCGAAGAAGAGCGACATGAAAACAAGTGTGCTGAGGAGGACGGTGGGCCCGGTTCTCAGGAGAAGGTATTATTATCGAGTAGACATCTGGTATGCCATACATACGACGGAGGTTCTTTAATTTTTGAAGGGTAAAAGTGGAGGGAGTCTCTGCCCAAAACCTAGGGTTTGATTCCTCTTCTTCCCCTGAATCAGGGTCGAACTGGTGCACATCCTCACCCCCGGAGGAAGCCCCAGCCTGACCAGCTCTAACCTCGGCACTTGGAGACGAAGGGATAAGGGTGGTATTCCGACCATCGAATTTTGTATCCGATGAAGAATGGTTTACAAGTTCTTTTCCTCCCAAAACAAGAGTCCCACTGTATAAATTTCACACATAAGAAGAAGTATCCCCAAAGAATCATTCTTTAACAAGTTGTGATGCTCTTCTCGATTTTGAGAATCCGAGCCTAGGCTATTTGACATTTTCAGAGGGGAAAGGGGGAACAGGGACAACAGTGGCAAATGGAAACAAACCCAAAGCTTTTACAAAATAAAATAGAAACAACACACAACAAACAAATAAAAGAAGAAGAAGAAAATGAGGCGCAGTACCTAGAGAAGAGGCGACGAACACGGAAGAAACGACTGACGAGAGAAGGTGAAGGAAGAATTGAAGGATTCTGATTTTAAACAACAAGGCACAAACAATGGAAGGAAATAAAATCTCAAGTTTTTGGCAAGTTATTTTTTGAAATTTTATTTTTAAAAAATAAACCGAAAATAATTAAGGAAAAAACGGGATTCAACCAGAGCCGTACACATAGACAAAGATCGACGATGGCTAGGGCACGAAGATGGCGGCCTCAACTGCAGAAACAATGAGTGGCACAACTTTTCAAGAAGTAACCCCATAACTGTAAGCCCGGGGAAATGTAACCGTCGCGTCAAGTTCAGGGTTTGTCCTGAAACTCACCTGAGGAAAATTCCTTACCTGGAATGAGACTTCAACAATCTTCACCTGTGCAGCTCGAGAGTATTCTCAACTCGGCCCAAAGATTTATCTTTTCAACTCTCGCAGCTTGACTACATAAAACTGCAGAGTTGGGGGGGGGACTTTTGATGTGGGTCGAAATAGGTTCTTGGGCCAAGTTGGTAGTTCAACACTATTAGGGGCCCAATCCCAATAGCATCGTGGACTCGGATCCCCTTAGAAGATATCATAGTCAGGTCTGTCCAGTATGAGGTTTACCCAGTCTTGACCTGCACAGGTAGAGCATTCTATATAAGGCAATCCTGGAGCAAGATCAGACAAGAATCAATCAGGAGATATACTTACCATATCCAGACCTGCAGAGATCATGCCGACCAACCTGCCAATTATACCATTAAAAATATAGCCTAAGATGGAAGGATCATGATTTATTCTACTTTCCAATGTACATTTGGGAATAGTTGACTTACCTTTTTATCCACCCCATCATAAGCTTGTATATATACCAACTCCAAACACTAATGAAGGATGAACTCTTTTACCCCGTGGATGTAGGTCATATTTTGGCCGAACCACGTATATCTTGTGTCATTTTTACTATCATTTCCGTGCTTTATACTATATAGTTATATAATATATCGCATATTATCATTGGTGTGCTTCTCACAAGCCCAATAACATCGCGAACTCAGATTCCCTTAGAAGATATCATAGTCAGGTTTGTCCAGTATGAGGTTCACCCGGTCCTGACCTGCACAGGTAGAGCATTCTATATAAGGCAAGCCTGGAGCAAGATCAGACAAGAATCAATTAGGAGATATACTTACCATATCCAGACCTACGGAGATCATGCCGTTTGACTTGCCAATTATACCATTAAAGATATTGCCCAAGATGGAAGGATCATGATTTATTCTACTTTCCAATGTATATTTAGGAATAGTTGACTTACCTTTTTATCCACCCCATCATAAGCTTGTATATATACCAACTCCAAACACTAATGAAGGATGAACTCTTTTACCCCGTGGACGTAGGTCATATTTTGGCTGAACCACTTATATCTTGTGTCATTTTTACTATCATTTTCGTGCTTTATACTATATTGTTATATAATATATCGCATATTATCATTGGTGTGCTTCTCACACACATCAATAGGATTACGGGGTGGGGTATGAGATATATGAGTAAAAGGATTAAATATATGACACGCTAGAAGCTAATGTGCTTGGTAGCAAGTGTACTAGTCGTGTGTAGTAATAAATGGACAAAAAAGTCCGGGTTGTCGAACCACAGAGACTTGAATTTTAGTTTAAGATTCGTAATAAAGTAAACAATTAAAGTAAGAGTAAATTCAAATAAAAGTGCAAAGAACAAGAACAAAGATGAGCAAACGATTGAAACTCAAATATGAAGAGTGACTAAGGCGCATGCGAGGCTCAATTTGATCCGTATCCTTATAAAGAATCTTATTGAATCATTAGACTTATGTTCCTATGGTGAAAGCTCCTAAAGTAAATAATAACCGATGTCTCGTGATAGACTCCTATACTTAAATGATGGTTTCCTAAGTATTTCTACCCGGAAATCTAACCACTAAGCATGCATTAACAAACTAGAGCTTCCTCGATATAAATCGAAAGACTTCACCCAGGAATCTTTACCTATGTCTAGGGCAATTCCTCATTGGTTGCGGGTTATGGTGTGAATTTCATGCACCCTAAATCAATTTTCTCTCGAAATATTCACCTAGGCAATTTATCGAACACATGGTGATCAAGTACATGTACTTAGAACAAATACAAATTCACAACACATAGCAACACATGAATTGATTCAAACAAACAAATATTATATAGATACTTCACAAATAGGCCTTCACATGGCCTTAGTCTTATAGATCTAGTTCATAATCAATGGTACAAGAAAATCTAAAGCAAACATGTATATATTCATAGACAAATATAGAATGAAAGCAATGGAAAACTCCCTAATACACTTGGTTGATGATGAAATCAAGTTGGAAGCTTCAATTCCTTGCCCTTCCTCCTTCTTGTCCTCCAAAATATGATTTTGATTGCTATTTTTAGCCCCAAAAGGGCCTAAAAACCGAACCCCCATCTCCAATGCTGAAATTTAGCCTTTATAGCTTGAAAAACGCGTGCATCGGCGCCCAGGCGTGGTCATGACGACGCCTAGGCGTGGGCAGCAGATTGCTGGACGTATTTGCTCTTGTCCGGCGCAGCAATCGTATTTCCTTCATAACTCTCTCTACAGACCTATGATTTGGATGATTCAAGTTCCTACTTGAATCTAAGACATTGATCTACAACTTTGTAGAAGGAACCTTCATCCAATTCAGTCTCTAAACATACAGAAATAGCGCTCAACCGTGGCACGTGTTGCAGAAATGGTGCCTAGGCGTGGGTATTATGGCGCCTAGGCGCGGGAGTGCGAAGCAAATCTTCGGAATTGGATGTCATCGGCGTCTGGGCGTGGTTGGAGGGGCGCTTGGGCACGGAGGTGCGAAGCAACTTGGCCTAAACTTGTTTTATACGTCATTTTTTCGCCCATTCTTCGATTGTATACATTTAAGGCCTGAAATCACTTAATGCACGAATTAAACGCACATGTGGCAATAATCAAGTGATAAGTGAACCTAAAACATAAACGCAAAGGGGCTTAAAAACACGTAAAAATGCCTCTTATCAATATATCATTATGTAAATATATCAAGTACAAGGAATCCATCTACAGTTTACAATTATCAATCAACAAATTAACTAATATATGTTGAGCTAAATAAAAAACAAGAATGGGACCCTTTGGCATGTGATGGCCTAATGTACCTGATGTGGGTGGAAATCGACTTTGGGCCAAGTTGGGTAGTCCAATACCTTATGGGCCCAAGCCCAATGATTTTATGCACTTGGATCCTTCTTGAAGATGTTATATTTGGACCTTAGCTGGCTTAGAAAAGATTGGATTAGGTACGGAGCATGAAGTTTCTAAGTTAGACGAAGAAAAAGATTGGAGAATCGAGATCATTCAATATCTCACTTGAGGTATACTTCCAGAAGAAAGAAATGCTAAGCAACGTTTGCAAACTAGAGCTACCAGATTCTTCATAATTGATGCTATACTATATAAAAATCATTCGTGCATCCACACTTGAGATGCGTATCACCAGAAGAAGGTGACTATGTGTTAAGAGAGATTCATGAAAGAAACTACGGTAGCCATATAGGAGGAGCAACCTTAGCTGGAAAGACTTTGAGGGTTGGATATTTATGGCCATCCCTGAAAGAAGATACGGCTAACCTGGTAAAGAAGTACGAGCAATGTTAGCTACATGCCAGCCTTATCCATTAACCCACAGAGGCAATGCATTCCATGAGTGTTCCATGCCCCTTCGCTAGATGGGGTATGACATTGTGGGACCTTTCCCTATAGCTAAAGCTCAAAAGAAATTTCTACTAGTACTGGTCGACTGCTTTAGCAAGTGGGCGGAGGCCGAAGCCCTTGCCAAAATCATAGAGGCAGAAGTCATCAAATTTCTTAGGAAAAATATAGTGTGCTGATTCGACATACCTAAATAAATTGTAGCAGATAATGGAAGACAACTTAGCGGGGCCAAGCTGAGAAGGTGGTGTAAAGAGCTAGGGATCCAGCAGCACTTCAGCGTGGTAGCTCATCCCCAAACTAATGGTCAGGTAAAGGTTACTAATAGAATAATAGTACAAGGGGTTAAAAACGAGGCATGTCTACAACTTTCCTTTCAAATTGCATGTTTTTTTCTATCATATACTTATCATATTCAACTTCGTTTATCTCTTAAAAATACATCACTAATTGGTGCATGGAAAATACCCAAACCTCAGTTGTATAGACTAGAGGAAGCGGGTGGGAATCAGGTTGAGGAATTTCAATCGGTATTATGGTCTTATCGGACCATTCCGAAGTCTACTACAGAAGAAAGTCCTTTTCACTTGGTATATGGAGTAGAGGCGGTCATACCTGCGGAGGTCAGGGTATAAACCTACTGGGTTAGATACTTCGATCCGGAGTAAAATGAAGAAAGGCTAAGGGAAGAGCTGGACCTAATCGAGGAGAACAGAGACAAGGCATACCTGTGGATAGAGTAGTACAAGTAGAGGATTATGCGAGTCCAGGGAGCGAGGGTGAAGGCCGGATCTATCCAAGTGGGAGACCTGGTACGAAAGTGAGTAGACGCAGTGCGCATGGTGAAGAAGTTGGACCTTAGCTGGGAGGGTCCGTACAAAGTGGTCAAGGTGTTAGCTGAAGGAGCATACGAGCTGGAGGATGGCCAAGAAAATTACTCCCTCGCCCATGGAACATGCAAACCTGAAATTTTTTTATGTTTAATTATTTGTAATTTGCTTTACTTTTATTTAATATATGAACTCACGAAACCACTAATATTTTTGTGGAGTTATGATTCTTGTGTTTTCAGGAAATACTTAAGATTGTAATTCCTTCTTTGCAAGGTCAGATGCAAAACTTTAGATTTTTCGTAAGAATTTATTTTTCATATTTATGAGAAATTTGGCATGATATATATATATATATAAGTTTATTATTGAAATGTGGAGCAAGGGTAGTTGGTGGAAGGGAGTAGTGGGAGGACTAGGAATGTACCACCTGGGCAGGTAGCCGGGGTCCGTGAAGCCAGGCATAAAATCGGTGGCGGACCCGAAGGCCCTATGCCAAGAAGAGATAAGGAGGGACTGGGTGAGGAATTATCATCGGGATGGTTCTAGGACTTCTCCTAGGCAGACCGGGGTTTGGAGCGACAAGGAGGAAAGAGCAATCATAAGGTTGGAGAAGAAATAAAGAAACAATGTATGGAGAAATATGGGACATAAGGAAGGATGCTGACGGTATATGCTGGCCACCCTAGCCCGTCTAGGAAAATTTGTATAAGGAAGGGAAGAAAAGGTGTAATAAGACAGGTGGCAAATGCAAGTCTCCACGATTGCATAGTTATCGTGCAAGTCCCTACGATTGTACGTGCCTATTGACGGATGTTTGATCCCGCGTGCAAGTCTTCACGATTGAAAGAAAGAAAGAGTGTTTGATCCCGATACAAGTCCCTATGATTACATAAGATAAATAAAGGGTGTTTGATCCCGATGCAAGTCCCCACGATTGCATAGGAGAAAGAAAAGGGTGTTTATTCCTGGTGCAAGTCCACACGATTGCACAAATGATAGTGCAAGTCCTCACGATTGCATGTGTCAAGTAATTAGTAAGAATTGATGAATATTTTAATGCAAGTATTCACAATTGCATACCTAAGCCACCAGATGGAACTGCAGCCCTAGCTCAGTCCAGGTCTGGTGGTGTTACTCGATATCTAACCAGTTTATTTGATCTTGAAGGGATTGCCTGGAATTTCTTGTATAAAGCAATTTCTGTAGATATGGAAACATTGGGATGTCGGTGCAGGTATCGTTATATTACCTATTTTATTTTTTAAGCATATAAATCTGTATGGCTGATTAACCTACTCCATTAAGGGGAGTCAGATTTCGCATGTCTTCTTGTATTTTATGAAGTATGGTAGGTAGGATTAGACTCAAAGGGAACAATACAACACATGTAATCATTCTTCAAAACATGTCAAACAATATATGCATATGAGTAGGAAACAAACAGGTATAATAATGTAGAGTAGTGATAGATATAAAAACCAAGCAGTTTCCTGCCCCAACCAGGGACAGGTCTGGCAAAACCAATAAAAGGCATAAAAATAAATTGTCTAAGGGCCACATATGCCCAAACCTAACTAGCAAAAATATAAATGTTCAAGGGGCTACATATGCTCATCAAAACCTAGAATTCTTAAAAAAGAGTTTTTCAAAAATTACTCTACTGGTGCAGACACAGCACCAGTAGCAACACCTGTATTAACTTCATCAAGAGGAGGATCAACAATGTCTGCAGGCAAATCAGTAGGAATAGCAGTTGGTTGACCTGTGGCATGTGGAACGACCGAACCTATGGCAGGAAGAATCTCTATCGTCTTTGGAGGAACTACAACACCATCTAGAGCAGTCTCTGAATCTAGGAAATCATCAGAATTACCCTTAGGAGGATAATCTTTTGTCTTAAACTGCGTAACACATTCGTCAAAGCCTTTGACAAAGAAATCTATAAATTCATCATCAATTAGATCACAAAATTCCTTGGAGGCCAAAAAATCAGCTTTGAACTTGGCGAGAAGCTCCTGACTCTCATCAGAGGCAGGGAAGCTAGCTATCCAGGTCTGGTACTCTTTGCTCAAGTCCCCCTCTAGGTCTGTCGTCCTACGTATAGCCTGTGCAGCTAACTCCACGTCGAGATCCATCTTTTTAGCTAACAACTTCTGATAATCCACATTGAGATTCTTGAGGTCTTGGCACAGACCCTTCTCCTTAGCTGACCAGGACTCCTATGATTTCCTAAACTGCTCATGGACCTTCGACAACTTTTTCTGCAAATCGCCAGCTTCATTGTTCTTGTATTAATCCCTCAAGGCCCGACTATATAGCATGGTGCATTGCGTTAAAAAAAATACAAAATATTTAAATCATAAAATCATGTTGAGAAGAAATGAAAAAATCAATTTACAAAGCTCACCTTGGGAAGAAGAAGTAACGCAGCGCTGGTAGCCTCACGTGGAGACAGGCTCTCCAGGTAGTGACGGTTAAAAGAGTTAGGCAACCTCTGGAGAAAATCCATCATAATAGCAATGTCGTTTCTCTTCAAAGCAGAAAGAGGACCTGGATCTTGAGCCTTATAGTGGATCCTGGAAGCGGGTGGATATGCTGTCTTAATCTGCAGGTCAGGCATCAGTTCCTTGATAGCTATGCCTGAACTACTGCGTTTAGCCGAGCGAGTAAGGGAGTCTCAGAAGCTGCAGACCTCTTCCCAGAGGCAATTTCCCATGCCAGAGCTGGATCTCAACGAGGATGAGATTGGTCCTCCTAACCTGGAGGAGGTGAGGACATAGCCACGAGAGGCGTAGATGGAGATTGTACCACCTGTGGTGGTACACGTGGCGGAGGTGGTGGTAAAAGAGGCTCCGAAGCTGGAGGAGGCTTCTTTCTACGCCTGAAAGCATCCTTAGCTCAGAAGATGTCCATCAACTCTTCTACAAAACAAATAAAAAACAAGCAACATTAAAAGATTGAACACGACAACCTGGAGATAACAACATAAACATATTCTAAAAGCGCATAAGTGCTACCTAGAGTTTCATCTTGCAGATCTACCCCAACAGGGTTGAAATTGATGCTGTATAACAAATGTTCATTAACAAGTTTACCCACATGGCAAGGGGTAAAATTTAGGTAATGCACAAGCTGCTGATAATACGTAAATAAATTTTGGGATTTGTGCTATCCACCTTCACCAGGAACTCATGATGAAAGTCCCAAACCTCACCTGGAGGTGGTGTAATGAAAAAGTAATTGTATTTCCACTCCTTCAAGGTAGGATGGGTAGCCAAAAAGTTGGCGGATCTCGGGAGATAAGGTAAAAGGCGCCACTATCTGTAGAGATAGAGCGAGGCAAAAACAAAGAATAAAAAAGGTTGGCTGTGGTTGCATGGCCATGGTGGTGAAGCAGAACAACAAATCAAGCCATCATGCGAATGGCATTAGGAGCAAATTGATTCAAGGGAATGCTATACTTATTGGCTATCTCAATGAAAAGATGAGGAATTGGAAAACGTAAACCTCCTCGAAGTTGTACCACGTAACATAGTCTAGAGGGGGGGTGATGAGGCCTGTCCTGTGCAGTCGGAACCACGATTTGGCATCTCTCAGATATGCTATATGTTTGGAGCATTTTTCATTCTTGCTGCAAGATGAAACGAGATCGAAGGGCTCCTACGACATCTAAGGTCTCAACCTGACTATTCCTAAGGTTATCACCTTGGCAAGGAGAGGAAAGGATGGTGGTATTACGTCCGTCGAACTTTGTCTCGGAAGACTCAATATCAATAACCTTTTTACCACCAGAATTGCGAGTGGCACTATACAAATCACGAACAAAGGAAGTGGTTTCTTCCTCAGAATCAGAAGGGGGTTCCAATAAATTGTGGGGCTCCTCACGATTTTGGGAGTCAGAACCAAGGCCATTCGACATATTGACGTACAAAAAGAGAAAAAACAGAGGCAACAACAATTCGTACACAACAAATTTTGGGGATTCTTCTTAAAAACGCAACACGCAAACAAGCATACAGACGGACAAAATATAAAGAAGAGGAGGGAAAATAGCAATACCTAGAAGTGGGGCAACGAATGTGGAGTAACCGTTGCTGGAGAAGACAAGATTGCGAGGAAAAAAAGAAGGAAAAGGGTTTTCTGATTTTTCATAACAAAAAAAAAAACTGAAATAAGGTAACAAATTGGCAGTTTTTTGCAAGTTACCTTTTCAAAAAATTAAAATTCAAAAAAGAAAATAAACTCACAAGGAAAGAGGCAGGTTCTCTTTTGAGCCGTACACGTAGCTATCATCGGCACACCAAGGTGCAGTTATGACGACACCAACTGATGAGGTCATGATTGTGGCGTGGCTTTTTCAGAATCCAAGGCAATAACTGCAGAAGTATGGAGAAATCCAATCAATGGGTTAACTCAAAAATAGGGTTTTTCCCAAACCTGCATCGAAAGGCTTTCCGAGATCTCGACAGATCAGGTTGCTACACCTGTGCAGATTCGAGTTTCCACAACTTTATCCTCGATTGTATCATCAATTCAATTTATGAGTATTATCAGCTCGGCCCACATCATTTTCTTCTTCTCAACTCTTACAGTTTGACTATGTTGAACTTTAGAGTTGGAGGGACTATTGATGTGGGTGGAAATTGACTTTTGGCTAAGCTGCGTAATCCAATACCTTATGGGCCCAAGCCCAACGATTGTATGGACTTGGATCTTTCTAAAAGATGTTATATTCAGACCTACTTAGCTGGAGGACCCGATGATAAGGAGATACATTACACCTGGGAGTGGGGGGTATGTGCATCAATAATGTCTAGGAGCACTATGATAATTAATCTACCCCCGGCTTGAATCGGGGTGCCTCCCGTGGACCAAAGTCCATGTATAATATTATAGTCGAGCCCATTGGCCTGGCTGTCCGTTATGAATATAGCCCGTTATGTTAATAAATAGTCTAATGGGCTAGTGCTAAGTTTTAACCCATGGCCCATAGCCTACTTACAGCTATATATATATACATATATATATATATATATCCCAAAAGAGCTCATAGTAATTCAGGATTTTCTCTCTTCACCAAGAAAAGTGCTAGAGTGAAAGCAACTGACTATCATAGAAAATAATCTCACCGTTAAACTACGAAAAGACTTGATCCCACTAAAGCGGGTAAGTAGGCAGCTTGCCTATAGCGAGTTTAGTCTAAATATTAACAACCTTAATGCCTAGTTTGTAGTGTGTTAAGTCGGATTCCCTCCCCACGTGGCAAATCACATGACATTAACTTATTGACAAATTTTACTCGCATCATACTATAAAAGTATGGATCTTACATAGTGTTTCTTCCAATTGTAAAAATACTAATTTACCCTTGATTGATAACACATTTAAACACTTAATAATAACAACACATTTAGATAATAATGAAAGAAAACTCTGCAACTCCCCACCTTTCCAACTGCTATGGAAGTCCAAGAGCTTAATAATTCGCATTGTAGAATGACGTTGATCATAACATTTTCAATTGCAACAAAATGCTATAAATTTGAAGTGTTTTTATGGATATGTATAAGCACCTGAATTATTGAACAATTTAATATTCTACATCAATCAAATGCTAATTGATATTCATAAATAAAAAATTTCAAATCACTTTTTTGTTGACAGATTAACAAGTGTATATTACGTTTGCACAAGCAATAATAGTGTATCATTATTGAGAAGTAGAAGTAGTTGACAAGATTTCTATTATGCAGGTAGCCACAATGAAAGAGCTCTCATTTGTACCTTTTTAGTGGAGGATCAAGAATGTGCCTTTGGAACAAAGATAACCAACACAAGATACTTATAAGACCCTATAAGTTTACACTTCTTATGTATATAAGAGAATAGTAGAACTTTAAAAAAACTTTCGAAGGGTGTGTATAACATATGTAAAACATTCATTTCTATATTAGAAAGATCTAATTTAGTAAGTGAAATTAATTCATATCAAGTGGAACTCGAGACAAACTTTTATATCTTGTCTATACAGTCTAACCTTTGTCAACTTCTGAGCTAATGTAATAGCTGCCTTTAACAATCTGAAATAAAATAATTTTTCATTTCCAACTTATGACAAGTTTCTTTCTGTATACAAATTAAGCCCTTCAATATTTTTACACCAAAAATGGCATCAGAGACAAGAGAAGGGGAAGATTGTATAGATAAATAAGAATAAGGCACCTTATAGCTTTCATATCTTAATAATTTGGGACCCTTGGGTCCATGATTTTTGGAACCAGAACTGGAACCGATTACGGTCAAAAGAATTGAACCTGTCGGGGTGGTTTCGGGAAGGACCCAGATCCATTATCATCTTTACAATGATATATATAGTAAAAAGTGAATAAAATCCTCCCAAGAGGTCTATGTATGAATGAATACTCCTAAAAAAGATCCCTTAAGGTATTATACTCGTATCAGATATGAAAACTCCCAGATACCATATGCAGCACAGTTTTGAGCTGTCTGAAAAAATAAAAAGAGAAATCCTGGATTCACGGCATTCGATACAAAATTTGAAGTATCCGACACACTTTGGATACAAGGCAATTTTTTTCTTCTTATATTATACAATATTTTAGGGCTAAATAGGAATAGAGATAATGTTTTCTGTCTTTTGTTAAAAATTAAAATGAAAAAGTTAAACAAATAACATAACAAATAAATTTAGAGAAATAGTTAAATTTTTTTATTTATTTCAATGACTCTATTGAATCAAATATATTTTTATATCATGTATGTTTATTTATATACACATATCCTCAACATATCATACTCTACAATTTTTAAATTTGTCGTATTTCATATCCATATTGTATTTCTATGTATGATTGTATCATGGCAAGAGATCATGATTTTTTTTTTGGGGATTTAATTGTTAGGAATCATAGCATCAGAGCATGAAGAAAATAAACAAGAAAATATAAAAAAATAAGCATAAAAGATGACATGAGGATTTAAAACGTGCCTACTTCCACGAACCAACACTAGACTATATCTTTGTTTTTGAGCAATTTATGAAGTACAAGCTGAGTTCTATTATTTATAATAATGGAGAAGTCAAAAGCCAAACAGAATTAGGAAACACAATCCTAATTAACAAAGGAAATAATTCCTAACACAATAAGAAACAATTCCAATCAAAATAGGAATCAAATATGCCAAATCAAGCCAAAGTCTCGTCAAAACACGCCTCCAATATGCGCTCAGCTTGCCACACTCGCGCGTGCCTTCTTGTACCGCGATGCGGCGTCGTTTCCACTACGCACCATGACCCCCCGGTCTTCCCCAACCTATTTCGGATCCTCTTGGTTCCATTTTGTTGGCTCTGGATTCTTTGTTTATTAGACTTTAGTATTTGAATATTTTGATTAGCTCATATCATGTAGGTAAATATTCTTTTTTAAAAAAAAAACTTAAGAGGAAGGGAGATACCCTACATGTCTAGCTCGACAATCCGAGTTGATAGTCATAATCCTGAGCCATAAAGACTCTATCTAGCTCCCTAAAGGAGGGGAGATCCATAACTTGTGGCAGCCTGAATTCGAACCCATGACCTTTCATATAAAGTGACAGGTAGATACCATTAGACCAACAAGTCTTGGGTATGCAGGTAAATATTCTGCTTGTTTATCTTTTTCCCTTAATAAAATACACTATTTGTCTTCCTCATATATATTTATGTAAGAGGAATATATTGCTTAAAAGTTCAAAAAATATTGCAATTGATGTTATATAAAAGTTCTTGTATCACGAGGTATATATCTTGATAAGAGAAAAAAGAAATAGTTATAAATTGGTCCCAAAAAATGTTGTGTGTTCTACTGGATTAATTTTCATTTCTCTTATTTATTTCTATTTGATCAAATAATTCTTTTTTCTTTGTTCTAGATAAAAAAAATTAGCTTGAGCAAAATTTCTTATCAACTAAGAAAAGGACATATCAGACACGTAATGTTTAGAGGGGCAGACCGGGTTAAACAGAGCGTGTTTGTTTAATATCATTAGATGCAGCTGATTTAGATGTTTTTTATTATCTTATCCCTGCATCTAATGGTGTTAAACAAAACAGCTTTATTGGACCTGATCTGTCTTAGAATCACCCTAATGTTTATTTGATCGAATATTTCACCTGGTCAGATCTGACAATGATTTTGATGTTCCCTCTGCTAAATATGGATGATTAATATATTGATTACAATATGAGCCCTATTTGATTTTCATTCTTCTAAGCATGGAAGCGTAAGGAGAAAAGCATCTTAGACTTGGACAGAAAATGAAAATATTTCTTTATGTGTTCAGTGTTTACAATCAAATTGAAATGGACTGCTAAAAAGCGATGTGCGTGCCCTATATATTTATTTCTTGCACGCATCAATTGTCTATAAATCTATATAAATATATATATATATATATATATTATTTTAACCTTGTTCAATTCTTCAAGATGATAAAATTATTAATTTGTAGCCTCAAGTTCAAGCTGGCATAAAAAATTTTGAACTTGAGCTCAAGTTTGAGCTTGTTAAGTTTATAAAATTAGGCTCAATTACTACAAACTCATACAAAAATATTGAGTTTGAGCTCGCTTCATTTGAAATTGAACTTGTTCGAGCTCAACCTCAATTATACTACAAATATAATTTTGAACTTGAATTAAAATGGTTTGTTTGTATGAAATAAAATTACTACTATTTTAAAAAAATTACTACTATTTTTAATCACAATATTTTTCTTAATACACAGTAGCATATAAATTTATATAATTTGAGTATTCAAATAAAGGATACGCTTAATACTCCGTGGACATAGGTCTGATTTTGGACCGAACCACGTTAAATCTTGTGTTATTTACATTCTTGCTCTTACATTTTATATTATATCTCACTATATCACTCATATTATCCCTAATATTAATATAAATATTATTGATGTGAATCAGATACATCTCAATTGGCACCGTCTGTGGAAAATCTGAGTCAAGGACATGAGGTATAATTTTAATCTTTTCTATATATTTTCTGTGTAAGAATTGGTGATGACAGATTAGGATATGGTGGAAATTCCGAATATGGAAGAGAATACTGGAAAGGGAATGCTAGTGTCCCAAGGAATTATAGATCGGAATGCTCTAAAAAGGCCAGCTATTCTGGCTAGACGTTTGATAGAACAAATGCAGGAACCCTTAGGAGAGAACTCTCTAGGAAAGTAAATTTGAGAGATAGAAATTTCCCTTCAAAATGCTGTAACTTTGGATTTGATCTTGGATAAGATACAAAGGATTGTAGACAAAGCTGTCACGGCTGTGTTGCATTCTAAAAGTGTAGGTTTGCAGGTAAATCAGGGAATGGCGTCCTCATCTCTACATGGGACACCAATTGTTGGAAATAATGAGATCAGGGGTAATTACAATATTTCCCTAACTGGAAACTTGGAAAAATGATAGTTTGATCAGATCTACAAGGTTTGCAGAAGGGCTAGGAAAGGGTGTCCCCACCTCTACAGGGGACCCTAAATGCTGGAAATAGGGAGATCAAGGGTAGTTATGATATTTTCCCTGATGGAAACTCTGGAAAAAGGCCGGGAGGGCCAAGATTCTTGGAACATGAAGAGGCTAAAGATGAGAATGAACCACAGAAAAAAAATACCTAGCCCTAGAAGGACGCCAAATGCGCTGGATGGATCTATGATAGGAAGAGGAACAGGAAGGTTGGATAATCCAACCTAAAGTACAGAAAGAGAAGGTTCATGAAAATGAGCCCCAATTCCTGGTACGCTAAGAGCGTAATGGAATACCTGGAAAAGAAGGTCTCCAGATGCGTCAGTCGCAGGGCTGGGCAGAAAAAGGCAAGGATCTCAAGGATGAAGCTAGCAACTACGAATCTACCCAATCTCTTTGGGGAGATCATGAGATAAAACAGAAGACCAAGGAAATCTGAACCAACTGGAGCTTATGGTTAAAAGGATGAAGGAAATGGAGAAAAGGATGACAGGAGGAAAGATCCAAATGGATCGAGGAATTCCATTCACGAACTCTATCATGAAAAAAGAATTACCGAGGGATTTTAAAATCCACTCTATTGCACTATACGATGGTACCATGGATCCAGAAGAATATCTCTATACGTTTCGAAATTATACCTTGCTGCATGGGTATTCAGATGCAATCAAATGTAGGGTATTCCTGACCACGCTGGCGAGGTCAACCTAGCAATGGTTCAACCAACTACCAGAAGGAGTTATTGGATCTTTCATGGACTTTAGCTTAACCTTTATCAATTTGCCAGTAACAAAAAGCATGAAAAAACCCCATTGAGTTTATTTAATATAAAATAGAGGGTAGATGAAACCTTGTGGATATATGTTAGACGTTTTAATGCTGCTACCTTGGAGGTACCTTCTGCTATGGCAGACTTAAAGTCTAGTACTTTTACGTAAGGACTAAGGAATGGGAATTTGCTCAAATCTTTGACTAAAAAGCCAGCATTGAATTTTGATGAGTTACTCAGCTGAGTTGAGAAATATGTTAACATAGAGGATTCCCAGTTAATGAGGAAGGCCGAGCAGAACCAGCAGAGAGAAAGGGCAAGCTCGAGGAGGATAATCGTAATAAATCCAATAAGGACGGAGAAGCTAGGTGGGCCTTGGGACCACATCCCAGGCCAAATTTACAAGCCAGACCTGGATTTATACCTTTAAGAGGTATAAAAAATGAACAATTGATGGTTCTGGAAGAAAAAAACATAGTGCAATGATCGGAAGTAGCTGACAAAAGACCCTAAGAATTGGAGGGGTTGATATTTTAATATGAGACCATCCAATTCTAGATCGATCAATGAGCTCTAGAGCAGATTTTAATAGTAGAATGTCTTTTTCAAAAGAAAGGATTAGGAGTTTAAAAGGAAAAGATTTAATTGAAGATCTAACTCCTCAAGATATTAGGGTAAATAATGTAAAAATAAGATGCCCTGAAAGATGGAAAGAAGTGCAAGTTATGTTTGACATCACAAAGAAAGATAATTACTTTCTTTGTGAAGACTTATATTACTTGTAGCAACATGTTATTAACAAATATAAAGGCATGTTAGAAATGGCAGACCATGAAGTATTGGTTTCAGGTATTGCAGGACGAGACCAAGGAGTGGTAACCTTGGGATTAAGTTTCCTCGAGGATCATAAATCTTGGGGAAAAAAAAGGAACATGTATGGAATTTTGCTTAAATAGCCATCTCATTAAAGTCGAATGACTAAGTTAAATCTCCATAAGTTCTTTATAGTGATATAGATTATGGAAGATTATATTCATTGGATTTTGCACCATAATTGGGGATGCAGAGTGTTCTACTACCATCTTCCTTTATATCACGAAATTGATCCTTATTTTGGTAAGGGTTTCCACCAAGTCAATTGTTTGAAGAGAATTAAATCCAATCAATATTATGTTTTAAAAAGTATTGAATTTCGGAAATAGAAGATGTCCTCACTTGAGTTCAGAACTAGACCAATTGAATATCAAATGTGGGTAGGAATACATTTAAACAGTTGTTTAAAAAGTGAGCTAGAAATGTTGCAAAAAGCAGGCTCAGAATTAAACAGCTTAAATGACTAGCCCATTTTCAGTATACATATCCATTGGTATGTTATGAACAATATAAGTCAGAATATTTTGCAGCTTATATTGATTCTGGATCAGGGATTTGTACAGCAAAACCTGGTGTTTTCCCTAGCAATGTTATGGAATCTTTACCTATTATTGCAGGAAGGGATTTTTCTCAAAAAATTCTAATACTCAATAAAGGTATACGAGAAGCACAAATCATGATTGGAGGTGCATTTGGAACCCTTGGTTTAAGGTAAAAATGCCACCAATATACTTTCATGATACAGGAGCTGATATTTTGTTGGGTAATAATTTTATCCAAACTTTTGCAAAATATGTGCAAGATAACAACAAGAATTTGCTCACCTTTACGACTAATTGTGGTAGTGAGATACAAATTTTGCGGCGAGAAAAGGCCTTTAATCGCATCATGCCTATTAATTTTCGCAGCAAACGTGGTGATTTAGACGAAGCCAAATTAACTCATCCTGAAATGTAGGATAAAAGGAAATTTGGTAAAGCACTTTTGTATTTTAGACAACAGGGATATGGTGTTAAAGAAGGAATTAAACCTCTCGATGAAAGAGGAATTAACATTCTTAAGAATACTTTACAAGAAAATAAGTCCTTCTTTGATATGGATGAAGAAAGTAAGCTTTCTCTCGAACATATCAAAAGATTAATCTAAAGGAATTTCAATGAGAATCCTTTGCCATGGTGGGATAGAAACAAGATCGAAGCTAATCTGAAAGTAAAAGAACAACGTAAGTATGAGTATGTTCGATATAAACCAATCCAGATAAATATGATGGATAATAAAAGATATACAAGAAATAATTAAAGAGCATATCAATCTTAAACTCATTGAACCTGAAGTCTTTTCTTACAGTAGCCATGGGTTTTTGGTAAGAAACCATGGTGAAGTAAAAAGAGGCGATTAGTAATCAACTATCAAGGTATTAATAAGATACAAGAATTTGATGGTTACTATATCCCGAGTAGAGAACACTTAATTGATTGTGTTAAAAATGCTAAAGTATTTTCTAAATTCGATTGTAAATTTGGATTTTATCAGATTAAAATGGAAAATGAGTCTAAAAAATATACTGCTTTCTTCACTCCACAAGGTCAGTATATCTGGAATGTATTTCCAATGGGTCTTGCAAATGCACCCCAGATATACCAAAGAAAAATGGATAATCTATTTAAAGATTACTTTGAGTTTATGTTTGTTTACATAGACGACATCTTAATTGCATCAAAAAATATGAATGATCATATTAAACATCTTGAGATATTTTCTGATGTATGCTTTAAAGAAGGATTAGTGCTATCTGAAAAGAAAGTAATAATTGAAGTTAATAGGATAGAATTTCTTGGTATCTTTATTGACGAAACAGGTATTTAACTTCAAGAACATATTGTGGAAAAAATCTGCATTTTTTCTGATATTCTATAAGATAAGAAACAACTACAAAGTTTCTTGGGAGTTGTTAATTTTGCAGGAATTTTCATCAAAGACCTTGCAAGATACCGGAAAGATTTTCGGCCACTTTTAAAAGAAACCAAAAGTTCAAAATGGAAGTGGGAAGAAATTCACACTCAAAGAATTCGTGAGTTGAAACAAGTTTGTAACAACTTGCCTAAACTCGCAATACCACAAGATAGCGATGATTTGGTAGTCTATACAGATGCCAATGATTATAGATGGGTCGCAGTGCTCATTAAACTTACAACTAAGGGTGAAAAACTTTGTAGATATACAGGAGGGTTGTCCACTGCACAATAAGCCAAACTTTGTCATATAAACAAGAAAGAATTATATGCGGTCTGGAAGGCATTTAAAAAATAGCCTTATTTTTATTAGCTGAAGAATTCACTTTAAAAGTTGATAATACGAATGTCAAAGCCTTTTTAAAAAATAAAATTGAATCAAAGATTGAAAAGACTCATATTATTAGATGGCAAGCTGAATGTCATTATTATTGCTTTGACATCATTATTGTGAAGTCTCATGAAAACGTTCTTGCAGATTTCCTAACAAGAGATGGAAGCATCTGTAGTTAATTCCATTCTCACAAGATACAAACATCTCAGGGAAAACCTAGAGGAGCTTGACAAAAAGTTTGGACAGCTATCAGTTAATGCTGAGGCAGCTGGCCATGTACAACGAGTTGATTTGGACACTGTCCAGAACACGATCAGTGGAACTATGTATGTTATGACTTTGTTATGGGATACATTACAAGAACCAATTCGAAAGGCATCATCCTCAGTGATGGCTAGAGAATTAAGAGAACAGGACTCAAAACCTGCGTTTAGAGAACGAGGCTCTATATCCAGAGCGATAGATTCAAATACTGCTTGCACAAGTCCTATACAAGACCCTGGTAAAAAGAAAACAACTGAACAATTGGAAGTGCAAACTCGTATTGTTTCAAGTCAACCCAGCACCTTTGGGGTTAAAGAAGGAGAGATTAACCTTAGGCCACAGACAGACACTTCTAAGGTTAATACTAATGAAATTAATTTATCATGGCAGGTGTACCAGAAATCATGGGAAAAACTAGTCTCAAGGAAGGGGATAAATCTATCCAGGTCTTTGATCGAAACATCAGGGAGATATCCCAGAGTTTGGATGCTTGAGAGGTCAAACCTAGAAGAGGTCCGAGAATGGTATGATTTTGGGGCACTCACTTCAATCCATACTATGTCACCAAGTTTTCCGAAAATCGCTAAATTACCGGATTGGATTAGTGCAGTTGTGTATGATTCATGGAAAAACAATCCGCATCATAAGAGAAGAGATTTTGTGGAGTTAAAATTTATTTCAGCAGCTCCAAAAATAGCAGGAAAAGGGTCTCATTCGGCTTTCCATTTTATCAAGTTACAGAGACCAGATATGGCGGCCTATAACCATGTTAAGGTCGTTAAGGAAGAAGTACCTCTAGTAATCTCCATTAGCGAAGACGGGATTTCTATTAGAAGGGCTTGGGATTTTAGATCTGTCTCATTGAGATGGACAAAGTCAAGTATCCATTTAATTTTTTTTCAAATAAAATAAACGAATTCTTTTTACTCAATTCTATGACATGAAAGAGTAGAGAATTTGCAGAAAAATTGTTCGAACAGAAAATGACTCTTACATGGAAGAACAAGCTACCTGCAACAGAGAACACAAGAAAGAAGGCATGCAATATGATGCATGTTGATCAATGGCATAATCATGCATGCCCTAGTTGTAAAACACAAGAGAAACCCTTGTTTGAGACCAGAATCAGAGTTACAAAGAAAAAACCTGAACCCAAACAGGACAAGGGAAAAAGACCAGCATACTCGAGGGGTTTTTACAAACCTCGGTAAAAATTACGAGATGTAGTAAAAACAAAAAAGAGTCTAAGATAGGCTCAATTAGTTTACAATTTTAAACAAAATGTAATAATTAGTTTAAAAATATAATTTGTAAAATTTTGTCCACCAAAAGACATAATTGTAATTTAGTACAGGAGGCTGACAAAAGCAATGACGTCAGAAGTCAATAATCAAAAGCGGACAAATGGCCGACAAAGCCAAAAGCCACTTTTGACCAAAAACATGTTAAATGTCGGGGTAAAACAACAGTAACCGGCAAACAAATGAAATTGCTGACGTAAGGTGGCAGAAGAAAAAGTTAAAACGAAGCCGACAAAACACTGTGCACAACTGTGGATTAGGACAGATGCTGACGCAAGCGAGGGCGTTAGCAATATATTGTTTTGAAATCCGTGGCTTGACGTCCGAAGTCTGCCTATAAAAGGTAAAGGAAGAAGTAGAAAAAGGAAGGCATCATTCATTCCCTCCTCAAAAATTCAAGAATCCAGAAAGAAAAAAGATTGTAAAATAGTTTTAATTTTCGTTCTGAGTGTATGGGGATTTCCCCAAAGAGTGTAGTCATCTCTCATATATGAGAGGCTAACAAGTTTTCTCTTCCAATAGCGGAGTAGAATATATCTATGTTATAATAATCTTATTTCAGCAATAAAAGTTTTAAGGCTTTCGTTCAACCTGTCTTACAAAATTTATTAAACCTTTATTCTGGAGTACCTTTTACGCCCAAAGGTAGGAAACGAAATTGGGCTGTGCGGTGTATTGCTGAAGGAGCTGAGGGTTTGCGAACCATCTGCTGCGGTTGTGTGGGTGGATCCCATCCGTAAAAATGAGAACTCAAAATACCCGGTGATAAGGCAGTCAACCAAAGGTATAAATTTATGACATTTTAATATTTTTTGGAAGCATGTTGGGCGTGATCTATTTCAGGTACTATTTTTGCCCAAAATTGGTTAAAGGGACCAAAAACGCTCAATCTAGGAGAACTACGGGACCAAATGTGCAAGTCATGTAAACAAAGGGATCAACAGTGCTCACCTACATATATTATGCGACCGAAAGTGCAATTTTTCCGATTATAGGATTAATATTATACAACATTTGGAGTCAAATATGATGACACATAGTGATACATTTACACTTGTTTTATTTCAGTATAATTGAGGGGATCTTTTATTTTAATTTTTTTTTAAATATTATTGGTGGTAAGTCACTCATCTTGTAAATTTAATTACATATGGTCTCGACCAAAATGAATTCCAACTATAATTTATATCTAAGATAAAAGATCCAAACGGCAATAGATATAGAAATATAGTTAGTTTGAGGCAAAGAGGGATCCGTTTCAAAAAATTAAATTAATATATATGTACGTATTTCAGGAATGTCTATTACATGCTTGATTTCGTTACAAAACAAGAAAAGAGAAATTAATTATGTTCATTTTAATTATTAACAAAATAATAATTTCAAGTAAGGTAATTATAATGGTTTCACCAATAAATCAAAGAATAAATACTAGAAAACCAGACAACATTAAATAACAGGAAAAATTCTAACCCAAACACGGTTTGGCCAAACCCAAGTGTATTTCACAAGGAGAGTGTATTACACTTACCATATAATTGGTAAGTTATTTTATAAAATACACATGGCTAAGAACCAATAGCCTTTGATTCACTGAAACTGAGTGAGTAGTAAATGATGGTGCAACCATTGTGATCGTGACTGAATTGCAATCTAGCCTCATATATTTACTACTTACAAGTCTTTGTTACATCAAACGTTAAAGATGCATTATTTAATTAACACTTTCTGAAAATACTACTGTTGGCTACAAATATTGTATTCCAACGGGCAAGTGAAAAAATGGTGATATGTAGCATTTTCATTTCATAAATATACGCAAAACCTTTAAGTATGTATATAGATTTTTCAATGAGCTATAAATGCATTCATGAACAATTTTCTAATTAATCTAATATTAATAGATTCATTAATAATTTCTTAGTGTAATTACATTTATAATCCTTCAATTTTTTATGCACCTATGTAGTTTGGCACACGCAATGCACTAATTGTATTGTTTGTCCATAGTCCTTACTTTGAAAAACACGAGAAGATCTTAATTATAGATTTTTTTTTAGGTAAACAGATACATGTATCTTAATTATAGATTTTATTTACCTTAATTATAAGCATATCATAATATTTTTGTGTAATAAGCGCTTAATTTACCAAATAAATATAATCCCATAACCTAATTTCTGTTTGAAATCTGAATCACTGTTTTCATCGATATTTTTCTAATTCAAATTACCACAAAACTTTACATTCAAGATTTTTTAAAAAATAAAAGAAGATTTGTTTTGACTTGCTTCATTACAATAAGAATATCCTCACTAGGAATATCTTGATGAATCACAAAGACAAGATAGTATCTGGATGGAGCAAGATTGCATGAACTCGGCATTGTAACCCGAATCTGGTATGTGGATCTTCCAACTGCTGTCACATTCCCACTGGTTTTCTAGTATTTATTCTTTGATTCATTGGTGAGACCATTATAATTACCTTAAAATAATTATTGATAATTAAAATGAACATAAAGTTATTAATTTCTCTTTTATTCTTTTGTAACTAAATCAGTCATATAATAAATATTTTACAGTTCAGTAAATATTTCCCCAAACATTTAAGAGTATATTTTGGTAAGAATGAGCCACTTCCCCTCAGAAAATAAATTTGAGAATGTAAATATGTTCCTATCAATTTTCATCGCATGTGTAACACATACAACTAGAATTATTTGAAAGAAAGGCTGGAAAGTCAAGATTAGATCCAATCATGATTAATCTCAGTTTCATCTAATTTTTCTATCTTTTACCCTAGATTTGTAAACTTTTAATTTTCTGGAGTTTGAACAGTATGATGCAGGCTAATAATTCTTTTACTCTTTATTTAATCTTCGAACATTAGACAAGAAAACACATTATATCCAGTGATAGTACGTCCTTGATATGCTTTAGACTTTTGTTTTCTCTTTCCACTTTCTCATCAAAATCTAGGCTCCAAACAAATCCTTAGAATTTTAATGAATTTTTGATATTAAGATGTTCTATATTTTCCTTTACTCATATGACTTCTTTTCTTTTTATTGCTGCTATACATGGACTTACCAAGATCGATATTAAAGTTCTTTGATATGATATTTCTTTTGATTAATTTGCTCTCATTTTTGCTACACATTTCTACTTAAAAAATTTCGAAAAATACCTCTATTCATGATTAATATTTCTCCAAAAGTTTTCTCTCCTGATTTCATCTTCTTTACTCATCTTTGATGTTTGATTCTTTTAGATTAATTTATCTGAGATAGATTCCCTTATACTTCTTGATTAAATATTGAGGATTTCCTTTAAACGGAGAGAGAAAACAAAAAGGCTTCATCAGATTTAGTTAACAGTTACTTTAATTTGTTAGGTTGCAGGATAAATATACACTTTTGGATAAGAGGGATGCGGTACATAAAGTAGTTGATGTTGGATGAGAAATGATTCTTTTATTATAATATTTTCTATATGGTTCTAGAAATTACACAAATTTGATTAATATAAAAATGCAACATATACAAGTATATCATTTTCAAAATATATTTTGTACCACAACTTGGAATTTAAGGTAAAGTTAGTACTATAAATCTTCTATATCCCTCATTATATTCTTTCTCAATATCTTACTTTTTAATGTAATAGATTAGATGTATTTTTATTTTTTTTATCAGAGATGAAGGGAAACTTGATTAAAAAGAATACCATGAATACGTTGACAAATATTTTTGCACCTTTTGTTACTCTGTTCGTATGAAATATTAAGTTCTTCACTAGTTTGAAAAAACACTATCAAGTGGTTTTTTTGTTAATTACTTTATAATTTCACAATTCTGAAACTTTTAGAAAATAGGGAAACTTGAAAATACTTAGTTTTTTTTATTGTTTATAGTAATCTTATATGTTCAAACTTTACCTATTCATATATTTTTCACATTTTTCAGTCTTTATATTTTGTTATTTTTATTTAACATTGACATTGATTCATCGTACGTTAAGTGACCACGTAAGTTTTTGATTTTCGTAATAAATGATTGTATTTTATTTCTCATTGGCTGCAATGATTCTATCATTCAATCCTAGACTTAGTTTACACAATCACATTTTTTAGAATTTAGTTTGATCATTTGCTTAAGGATTTGTTTTTCAGGGCTTATTTACTTATTTACTAATGGGAAAATTATATAGATTATTTGATGTACTACCTAATTACAAGAAACACCCTGTTTTTTTTTAATATATATATATATATATAAATTAAATCTGACACTCTACTGATTCATTCAATAATGCAATGTCGGACGCAAAACATCCTTTGACGTTCATGCCCTTAACTGAATGTAAAATGGCTTTCATGCCCTTAAATATTAAAAAAAAAAGAAAAAACACAAAAATAGTTAAAAAAAGAAAAGAAGAAGCTAAAATGTCAATGATGGTCTTGCCCCTTTCACCATGCCCTTTTCAAAATCAAAATTTAACTTCAAAATGAAAAACAAAAGGGAAGAAATAGGCATTGCTCCAGGAATGGAAATTGGGGTGGTGGGCGATGGTTTGCCATGGGGTGGTGGTGGCCAGCGATGGGGAGCGGTGGTGATGGTAAGCATGTCGGTGATGGTTCGTGAAGAGGATGTAGCTGGTGGTGGTTCGCGAAGGGGATGCAAATGGTGGTGGTTTGCAAAAGGGATGCATGTGCGAAGCGGGGAAAAATAACATCACAATTTTTTGTTTTTTCTTCGTTTATTATTTTTTTAGGGATTTAATTAATAGATTTATATCTTGGCAAAAAAATATTTTCTAATTGTTTTTAAAAAAATTCAAACTAATATAAATAAATAGACCAAAATAGTATATTAAAATTCAACTTTAATATTTTGAGTATAATTCAAATTTTCAAGTCTTCAAATTTGAAAATAAATCAAATATTTTTAGATAATATTATAACTATAATATGAATCAAATAAAAACACTAAAAAAATAATTTATAAATTAACTTCAACAAAATAAATATTTTAGTTTAGTTTGTGCTTTTTAAAAATATGTATTTAATATTTTTTCTATAATATTTATCTTTTTATTTACTATAAATAAGATTTTATATTTTAATTTATTTTAAAATTAAATTATCAAATATAATATATTGATTACTCTTTAAAAAAATTCAAAATATTTTATTTACACATCTATGATTTAAAAAACATTACAAATACACCCACAAGGTATAATAGTCCAGGAAAATAAGGTTTACATGTTTAGGGGTATTTTTGAAAGTTCACATAATTTTTTAACAGCACTGTAGATAAAACCTAACTGAAGGTAGCAGTTGTTGAACGACATAAATCAACAGGGTGTTAGATTTAATCTATGAAGTAAACCGTGTGTTCTAGTAACTAGGCCACAACTTAAAGGCACTAGATTTGATTTTCTCTTTTATAGAAATACAAATATTTGATTTTTAAGAATATATTGGATCTTGACTAATCGATGTGTGAAGCCTAGACGATGTACTTACTTTAGTACGTAGTATTCTGTTCAAGGAATATTCAATACGTACATCTGCCAGGCCGTATGAGGTGTTGTGTTAGAAATGTTATTATCTTTTATTATAATATAATAAGTTCTTACTATTATCCATTCTAAATTTTTAATTTTCAACATTTAAAAGAATTCAAATAGTATTGTTTGAAAATATTAGGATTGCGGATTAAACTTTATGTCTATTTTTAACTTTAAATTGGAGATTTTCACCACCTGAAATGCTCAATGATTGTTCATAACATTTACTTTAAAAATAAAACTCTTTTGTCAACGGCCACGTGGAAGATGAAACGAGTGGAAAAATTAGAAATGGATCAAAGTTTGCATCTCAATGTTTGTACATGTATGATGTATCTCAAAGAATAAAGAATTTTGTTATTGGATACATGGAACGTGAAGACAAATGAAACACAAAAAGATATA
Source organism: Buddleja alternifolia (assembly GCA_019426215.1). NCBI lineage: Eukaryota > Viridiplantae > Streptophyta > Magnoliopsida > Lamiales > Scrophulariaceae > Buddleja > Buddleja alternifolia. The sequence continues at coordinate 34,653,169 of CM033397.1, read as the reverse complement.
TCAAACTTAGTGCATTATAGATAGATGTGCTGTTTATATCACTGTTAAAAATACTTATTAGGCACAAACTATGTGTATTTGATAATATAAATAGTTGATATAAGCTTGATAATAGAATGGAGTTGTCAAGAAATTGCCAAGTATATTTAGCTAAATGCAATTATGTATATCTCTAATCTACATCACTTATACCATTAAAATAAATAATGTGTTTGAAACGCGTTTCTTATTTCTTTTTCAAAACTCAATGTGTACTTTATGTTGATTATTACTTTTGAACAAAAAGATATATTCTATTACTATACTTCAATCTATTAATAAATAATTTGAAAGTTCACAATTTATAGGGATATATAAATTAAGTATGAAAGTAAAATGTATTTGGGATAACAATTTACTTCATAGGATTACTTGATGCATTTTTTTTTAAAAATAATAATTTCCTTGCATAGCACGGGTTACGCGCTAGTGTGTCCATATTTAAGGAATGTTTATTATATGCTTGATTTAGTCACAAAAGAAGAAAAGAGAAATTAACACCTTTATGTTCATTTTAATTATCAACAAAATAATAGTTCTAAGTAAAGTAATTATAATGGTCTCACCAATGAATCAAAGAATAAATACTAAAAACCAGACATCATTAAATAACAGGGAAAATTCTAGCCCAAACCCATCTTGGTCACACCCAAATGTATTTTACAAGGAGAGTATATTACATTTGTCATACAATTGGTAATTATAAAGTACACATGGGTAAGAACCAATGGCCTTTGATTCATTGAAAATGAGTGAGTAGTAAATGATGCAGCAACCATTGTGACAGTGACTGAATTGCTATCTAGCCTCAAATATATACTACTTACAAGTTACAAGTCTTTATTACGTCTGACGTTAAAGATGCATTATTTAATTAACACTTTCTGAAAATGCTATCATTGGCTACAAATATTGTATTTCAACGGGCAAGTGAAAAAATAATGATATGAAAATGGTGATATGTAGCCTTTTCATTTCATTAATATACACAGAACCATTAAGTATGTATATAGATTTTTCAATGAGCTATAAATGCATTCATGCACATCTTTCTAATTAGTCTAACCATTAATTGATCCATTAATAATTTCTTAGTGTAATTACTTTTATAATCTTTCAATTTTTTATGCATTTTTGTCATTTGGCACACGCAATGCACAGTTTGTATTGTTTGTCCTTAGTCCTTACTTTGAAAAACATGAGAAGATCTTAATTATAGATTTTTTTTAATGAGATAAACGGTTACATATATCTTAATAATAGAATTTATTATCTTAATTATAAGCATTTCATAATAGTTTTTGGGTAATAAGCTCTTAATTTACCAAATTAATATAATCCCATAACCTAATTTCTGTTTGAAATCTGAACCACCGTTTTCGTCGATATTTTCTAATGCAAATTGGCTTCATCTGATTTAGTTAATAGTTACTTTAGTTTAATTTGTTAGGTTTGTAGGATATATATACACACTTGGATAGAGGGATGCGGCACATAAAGTAGGTGATTGTTGGATGAGAAATCATTCTTTTATTATAATATTTTCTATGTGGTTCTAAAATTATACAAATTTGATTAATATAAAAATGCAACATATACAAGTATATCATTTTCACAATATATTTTGTGCCACTACTTGGTGCATTTAAGGTAAAGTTGGCACTATAAATCTTCTATATCCCTCTTTAAATTTTCTCTCTCAATAACTTACGTTTTGATGTAATAGATTAGACGTATTTTTTTTATCAGAGATGAAGGGGAACTTCATTAAAAAGAATACCATGCATACGCTGGAATATTAAGTTCTTCACTATTTAGAAAAAACATTATCAGGTCCTTTTTTTGTTAATTACTTTATAATTTCACAATTCTGAAACCGTTAGAAGATAGGGAAACTTGAAATATTTAGTTTTTCTATTGTTTATATTAATTTTCTATAATCAAATTTTATCTTTTCATATATTTTTCACATTTTTCAGTCTATATTTTGTTATTTTTATTTAACACTGACATTGATTCATCGTATGTTAAGTGACCACATAAGTTTTTGATTTTCGTAATAGAATGACTGTATCAATCATTTCAATACTAGACTTAGTTTACACAATCACATTGTTTAGAATTATAGTTTACTTATTTAATAATGGGAAAATTATATCGATTATTTGAGGTACTACCTAATTACAAGAAACACACTTTTTTTTAATATATAAATTACATCTAACACTCTATTGATTCATTTAATAGTGCAATGTCGGACGCAAAACATCCTTTGGCGTTCATGCCCTTAACTGAATGTAAAATGATTTTCATGCCCCCAAATATTTTTTAAAAAAAAGAAGGAAAAACATAAAAATAATTAAAAAAAGAAGAAGCTAGAATGTCAATGATGGTCATGCCCCTTTCTCCATGCCCTTTTCAAAATCAAAACATGAACTTCAAAATGAAAAACAAAAGGGAAGAAATAGGCATTGCTTCAGGATTGGAAACTGGGTGGTGGGCGACGGTTTGCCATGGGGTGGTGGTGGCCTGCGATGGGAAGCGGTGGTGATGGTAAGCATGGCGGTGATGGTTCACGAAGGGGATGTAGCCGGTGGTGGTTTGAGAAGGGGATGCAAATGATGGTGGTTTGCAAAGGGGATGCATGTGCGAAGCGGGGAAGAAGGACATCACAATTTTTTGTTTTTCTTAGCTTTTTTTTTTTTAGGATTTAATTCATATAGATTTATATCTTGACCTAAGAAATATTTTCTAATTATGTTTAAAAAAATTCAAAGTAATATAAATAAAAAGACCAAACTAGTATATAAAAATTCAACTTTAGTATTTTGAGTATAATTCAAATTTTCAAGTCTTCAAATTTGAAAATAAATCAAATATATTTTGATAATATTATAACCATAATATGATTCAAATAAAAACATTAAAATAATACTTTATACATAAACTTCAACAAAATATTTTTTTTAGTTTATTTTATGTTTTTTGGAAATATGTATAGAATTTAATATTTTTTCTATAATATTTTTCTTTTATTTTAAAATTAAAGTATCAAATATATTATACTGATTACTTTTTTAAAAAAATTAAAATATTTCATTTACACATCTATGATTTTAAAAACATTACAAATACACCCACAAGATATAATAGTCCAGGAAAATAAGGTTTACAGGTTTAGAGGTGTTTTTGAAAGTTCACATAACTTTTTAACGGCACTGTAGATAAAACCTAACGGAAGGTAGCAGTTGTTGGACGACATAAATCAACAGGGTTTTAGATTTAAATTATGAAGCAAACCAAGTGTTTTAGTAATTAGGCCATAGCTTAAGGGAACTAAATTTGATTTTCTCTTTTATAAAAATACAAATATTTCATTTTTAAGAGTATAATGGATCTTGACTGATTGATGTTTGAAGCCTAGACGATGTACTTACTTTAGTAGTATTCTTTTCAAAGAATATTCAATACTTATAATACATCTGCCAGGCCTTATGAGGTGTTGTGTATGAAATGTTATTATCTTTTATTAAAATATAATAAGTTCTTTTTAACTTTCAATATTTAAAAGAATTCAAATAGTATTGTTTGAAAATATCAGGATTGCGGATTGAACTTTATGTCTATGTTTAACTTTAAATTGGAGATTTTCACGGCTTTGAAATGCTATATTGCATTGGCCTAATTAGAATGCTCAATGATTGTTCTTAACATTAAATTGAAAAATAAAACTCTTTTGTCAAAGGCCACGTGGAAGATGAAAACGAGTGGAAAAAATCGAAATGGATTAAAGTTTGCATCTCAATGTGTGTACATAACATGTATGATGTACCTCAAAGAATAAAGGATTTTTTAATTGGATATATGGAACTTGAAGACAAATGAAACACAAAAAGATATATCAAACTTTGTGCATTATAGATAGATGTACTATTTACACCGTTAAAATACTTTTTAGGCACAAGCTATGTGTATTTGATAATATAAATAATTGATATAAGCTTGATAATAGAATGTAATTGTCAAGAAATTGCCAACTATATTTAGCTAAATGCAATTGCGTATATCTGTATCTACATCACTTATATCTTGAAATTTAATAATGTGTTTGAAACGCGTTTCTTATTTCTTTTTCAAACTTCAATGTGTACTTTATGTTGATTATTACTTTTGAACAAAGAGATATATTCTATTACTATATTTCAATCTGTTAATAAATAATTTGAAGGTTCACAATTTATAGGGATATATAAATTAAGTATGAAAGTAAAATGTATTTGGGATAACAATTTACTTCATAAGATTAATTGATATATTCTTTTTTTCAAGAATAATACTTTTTGTACATAGCACGGGTTACACGCTAGTATATACATATTTGAGGAATAATTATTATATGCTTGATTTAGTTACAAAGGAAGAAAAGAGAAATTAACACCTTTATGTTCATTTTAATTATCAACAAAATAATAATTTTAAGTAAGGTAATTATAATGGTCTCACCAATGAATCAGAGAATAAATACTAGAAAACCAGACAATATTAAATAATAGGGAAAATTCTAGTCCACATCTGGCTTTGCGGCACCCAATTGTATTTTACAAGAAGAATGTAATACACTTGCCTTATAATTGGCAAGTTATTTTATAAAATACACATGGGTAAGAACCAATAGCCTTCAATTCATTGAAAATGAGTGAGTAGTAAATGATGGTGCAACCATTGTGACCGTGAATGAATTGCTATCTAGCCTCGTATATATACTACTTCCAAATCTTTATTACGCCAGACGTTAAAGATGCAATATTTAATTAACACTTCCTGAAAATACAATCATTGGCTACAAATATTGTATTTCAATGAGCAAGTGAAAAAATGGTGATATGTAGCATTTTCATTTCATTAATATATCAAAACCATTAAGTATGTAGATAGATTTTTCAATGAGCTATAAATGCATTCTTTGACATCTTTCTAATTAATCTAACCATTAATAGATCCATTAATAATTTCTTAGTGTAATTATGTTTATAATCTTTCAATTTTTTTTGCTCCTTTGTAGTTTGGCACACGCAATGCACTAATTGTTTTGTCTGTCCTTAGTCCTTAGTTTGAAAAACACAAGAAGATCTTAATTATAGATTTTTTTTGAGATAAACGGTAACATGTATCTTAATTTTAGACTTTATTTACCTTAATTATAAGCATTTCATAATATTTTTTTGGGTAATAAGTGCTTATTTTACCAAATAAATATAATCCTTACCAAATAAATATAATCCCATAACCTAATTTCAGTTTGAAATCTGAATCACTGTTTTCGTCGATACTTTTCTATTGCAAATTAACATAAAACGTTTCATTTAAGATTTTTTAAAACATAAAAAAGATTTGTTTCAACTTGCTTCATTACAATAAGAAATAGGAGAAAACCTTATTCTTCACAACCACAATTGTGCAATAATAATAATAGTAATAAATTTATGTATATGATCATGTGATATCTACAAAAACCTATAATAGAATGTATGTTCAAATTATTAACTTAATTTGGATCCATATACACTCACTAGGAATACCTCGATGAATCACAAAGACAAGATAGTATCCGGATGAAGCAAGATTGCCTGTGTTAGGTTTCATATTTTGCATATTTTTTTATCATGTTTTACCTCACATTTATCTTTATTTTATGCCTTGTAGTTAGTCTTTTCCTTTATTTTTAGCCTAATTTACGTATTTTGATTTCTAAGTCGTTTCAATACTTTTGTAGGCATAAAAACGATTGTTTTGATAAGTTGAAGGAGTATTTCATACGAGAATAATGAAGGCTAACCAAAAGGAAGTGAAGAAATGCAATAGAGAGGCCAAACGTGAAAGTTTCGTTGAAGAAAAATTAAGAGAAAAAATTCTGCAAAGGCAGACTGCACAGTTGTGCAGCTGGGGATTTTCATAATTTTCATGGCCGATTTTATGACTTGGATGGGCTTATTTTATGTATCTAAGACTCCTTTTATGTTAAGAAATCATTATAAAACGTTTTTAGAGGCTAGGAAGGAAAGGAGAGTCATATGATTGAGTTAGAAGACTTGGAGAGGAAGAAAAAGAAGGTTTGAAGGATATTTCTTGGAGTTGGAAGCTTTCATCTTCTCAAGTTGGATTTATCTATTCCTCCATTGTTGAGCATGAGTATTTTTATGTTTATGCAATTTATTTCTTATTTTTTTTTAATTATAAAATTATTTTCTAGGGTTTAAGATGTAGTCTTGAGTATTAAAATGGATTATTGACTTTCAATGGATTATCATTCTTGCTTAAATTAAAGACCCAATTTCCTTAAATACACGAATACTCTCCCGAGATCTTCATGAGTACCCAACTAAATTAATTACCGTCACTCCCATGATCAATAACTAAATTAGATGAATCCATTAAGTTCTATGAATATTGTTTAACTAGTCTCATGCAAAATTACCAATATCCCTTTAAGCAATTTACACATGTCTATTAAATTTGAACAGATAAACTAATTCACCTCCCGGTACTTCTTAATTCATCTTAAATCATGCAATTGGTGATCAAGTAGTTACAAGCATTAAACACTCATTAATAGATAAACAAAACAATAATCAAATCCATAACTTATCAATAATCCAATTTAATACTCAAGACTATATCTTAAACCCTAGAAAATTCATGACATTCGTCTATCTGTGAGGGTTTGCCCCTAGTGGACGAGTTTTGTCTCGTGAGGGTTTGCAGAGAATATACCCACAAAATTCATGACATTCGTCTATCTGTCTCATTGTTCATCAAATCAGCAACGAGTCACAACATTTATTAATCCCCACAATCATCACACATAAACCAATAAACCATAAAATCAATATTTTCCCACCACATGAACATCTTTACTCTCAAGTCATCACACTAATCCCAAACAAGTTTGATTTAATATGCATCCATTCGTGCTCGATTTATGAATTCTAGCAAGGGAACATTTCAGTTATTTCAAACAAAAACACAAACAGATATCATAATTCATCCTCATTCACTTTCCTTTATTCAAAATCTATCAACCCGTGCAATGTCTCGCTAGTCAAGCTTTCTATGTCACCCTTGTAACGAGTTTTGGGTCAATGACTCTCAAACCAGTCGGTTTTAAGGCACTAGGTGTCAAGACACCCCGACGGACTTAATCACTCGAGTGACAAAGGCTAGAAACGAACTAGGTGATTTTAGCATTCATTACCCACTGAATCAACTTTTTTTTTCTTTTGTTTTTTCTCTTTTTTCTTTTTCTCAACTTTTTTTTTCTTAGCTTCTTCAACTTTCCTCAAAATGACACCATGTATCCAAAAATATGTAATTGCTTTTATCTACCCGATCAATCCCCTTTACTAGAACTCGTGTGTAGTGTGTAAAAGATGCATAAAAATTTTCCAAAATTTTAGGCTCAATGATCAAACTCAATAAAAAGGGTATCCATGTACAGAAATCAGATTCATATGTTTATATAGTCAAGAGTTCAAATATAAGAACAAAAATATTGTGAACAAGTCAACCAAATTTCAGCAACAACTCAACAAAAAATGACGTATGTCCAATCCTTTCACCAATTAACCACATTACCTTACACTTGCAATTCAATATACTTCTAATCACAACATGCAAGAAACCACCCCACACTTTAAAACAACACATTGTCCTCAATGTACTTAAGTCAAATCGATATGCAAGAACAAAAAGAAAATGTAATTAAAAGAAAAGTGAAAAAAATACTCCCCTATGGATGTGCACGATCAGTGGAAGACCCCGTTTCTTTTGAAGCCCGTTTTGACAGAGTGAGCAAAATCCAAACGATGGGCTGTTGGAAGAAATTAACTTGGCACAGTCCAAATTTGCTACCCAAAGCAGCAGCCAAACGACAGATTGGAGGTGGAGCTGTGTGTGAGTGGGTAGCGACTGTTCAGTGTGAGCAAAATGGCAACGGTGGGGCTCGGTGTGGTGTTCGACGGCGGTGGTTTTGAGTCGTCGGCGTCGCAACTGATGGTTGAGCGGGGAGTAGCGGCGCATGTGAGCAGACGGCTGGGTGTGGTGTCGCGGTGTTGTAGCCGAAGGTTGTGCTGCAGCGGTGTCGCGAAGAGAAACGGCGAGCGGCTGCGGGTTTGGATAAGAGGTGGCGGCGTGTGAGCTGGAAGGCGGCACCGGAACTGGTCGGAGTGGAGATATAGAGGAGTTATGAATGGTTTTGCTGAGAGAGAGAGAGAGATGGGTTTGGCTGAAATTGAGGATTTGGAGGGGGTGTTGACTGAATTGGGGATTTTGACCCAATTTTTCAAATTTTGGATTTTTTTTTTCTTTAAAAGGGTGCAAAGTGCAAAAATTTTGCACAATTGTGCACGAAAATTGCGCACAATTGTGCACGAAAATTGCACAGTTGTGCACGGCGTGTTTAGTTTTGTGAGAAATTTCTGCACAATTGTGCTAAAAAATTGCACAACTGTGCAACCAATTTTTATTTTTTTTTTATGCGAAAATTTTGAATATAAAAGACTGAAAATGATCAGGCAGATTGAAGAAAATAACGACAAAAACAAAGAAAACTCTTGGGTTGCCTCTCAAGCAGCGCTTGTTTAAAGTCATTAGCTTGACTTAGACGAAGTCATTGTTGAGGCTCAGTGAGGGAACATCTTCACCTACAAAATATTGTGCAAAGTTAATCCTTTTCTTATCAGAAATATTCCAACCTATTCCCTCTTTCTTCCATTGCAAATAACTTAGCAATTGGTCCAATTCAGGAGTACAAGGTGTAGCATTTACGATAACATATAGAAATTCATTGTTTTCAAGAAGAACGTACCTGAGATGTGGGGGAAGAGGTTTAAGTTTTACCTTCGGTGTAGAGAATATTTTGGGATGTGACTCTAATGGATCTCTATTACCTTGCAAAATTTCTTCTTTGATGGTCTCTTCAATCACATCCACTGAATAGCATTTTTCTTCAAAAGATGGAGATTTTATCACCTTATTTAAGTCGAACTCCACCTTCTCATCTCCAATGTTCAATGCTAGCTTGCCAGCACGCACGTTGATGACAGTTCCCGCAGTTGCGAGAAATGGTCTTCCAAGAATGATTGGTGTTTTCGAATCTTCATCCATCTCAAGAACCACGAAGTCACATGGGATGTAGAACTTGTCCACTTTCACAAACACATCTTCTAATATTCCCATGGGGTGCTTTATGCTCCTATCCGCCAATTGAAGTGTCATCTTTGTGTTTTTAAGCTTTTGAAAGCCTAATTTCCTGCAAATTGAATAAGGTATTAGACTAACGCTAGCTCCTAAATCACAAAGTGCCTTATCAAAGTGAAATTTTCCAATAGTGCAAGGAAGTGAAAAACTCCCTGGATCCTTTAACTTTGAAGGGATGCTTCGTTGGATTATGGCACTGCATTCTTCATTCAAAGAGATTGTTTCCACGTCTTCCAATTTTTTTCTATTGCTCAACAGCTCTTTGAAAAACTTCATATAGACAGGCAATTGAGCTCGAACATCTGCGAATGGAATGTTTATGTGCAACTGTCTAAATACTTGGAGAAATTTCTCTTGCTGTTTGTCCAACCTCTTGTGTTGCAACTTTTGGGGAAATGGAATTGGAGAAACATACGACTTCACATTTGGCTTCGGGATAACCTTTTCCGGTTCAACCTTGTGTGAAGGTTCAAAGAATGAATTATCTTTCGTCCTAAGTTCATCTCTGTGTACAACATGTGGCTCAAATTCTTCAATTGTATTTTCGTTTATCAGAGTCACTGCATTACACTGTCCTCTCGGATTCTCCTCTGTTTGGCTAGGCAGTGTATCCTTTGACCTCGAATTCATAGAACTTGCCAATTGTCCAACTTGTAATTCCAGATTTTTCGTTGCTCCCACTACCAGATCAATTTTTGCTTCCAGATTCTCAAACCGTTTTGCTGTTCCATTAGCGAGCTTTTCAATGGTTAATTCCCAAGCTTGTGGTTCTTGAGGTGGTGGTCCTTGCTGTTGGAAACCTAGAGAAAATTGTTGTCTAGGAGGATTTGTTTGAGCTCCTTGGTTCCGTTGACCTCCCCAAGAAAAGTTAAGGTGATTTCGCCAACCCAAATTGTAGGTGTTCGAAAATGGATTTCCTTGCTGCTTATTTTGATTGGATAGGTAATTAGCTTGCTCAATGAGTGGGCAATCAGAAGCCATATGAGGTGCCCCACAAATATCACAAGCTAAAGTAGGCTGAGATATTGCACTAACATTTCCCTTTGAGTCCCTTGATGTGCTTGACAAGTGCTTCAATGTTAGCATTGAGCAATGTAATGTCATCTACATTGTGCATGCCCGGTGTTTTCTTTACCGCCCGACTATCACTCACCCACTGATAACTGTTGGATGCCATCTCGTCCATAAGAGCTAATGCATCATCCGGATTCTTTGCCATAAAACTCCCTCCTGCAGCTGCATCGATATTCATCCGGATACTATGTGATAGACCATTATAGAAAGTCTGTACAAGCATCCAACTAGGAATACCGTGATGTGGGCACTTTCTGAGTTCTTCTTTATACCTTTCCCATGCTTGATAGAGGATTTCACTATCAGTTTGCATGAATCCTGTGATTGCATTCCTTAACTGAGCAGTCTTAGCTGGGGGAAAATACTTGGTGAGAAACGCAGTCGACAAATCAGCCCAAGTGGTGAACTTATTTGCTGGCTGGTTTTTCATCCACTCCTTAGCTCTTTTAGACAAGGAGAATGGGAAGAGTCGCAGTCTTATGGCATCCTCAGTAACGCCATTCATCTTGAAAGTACTGCAGATTTCCAAAAAATTCCCCAGATGGGAATGAGGATCCTCCCTCTCAATATCTCCCTCGTGTTAATTATCTCTGTTTTAATTAATTTAATTAATTATGCTTTTATTAAGTTTTTACTTTTAATTAGTTTAAAAATCACATCTCTTATAATCGATAGTCTAAATAATAGGATAAACTTCGTTTGGTACTTGATAACCTTCCCTGTGGAGACGATCTTACTTTCACTATATTATTTGTTCGATTCTGTGTTGTTACGGACGGTTAACAACCTGAACTTGGCATTGTAACCCGAATTTGGTATGCAGATCTTCCAACGGCTGTCACATTCCCACTAGTTTTCTAGTATTTATTCTTTGATTCATTGGTGAGACTCTTATAATTACCTTACTTAAAATTATTAATTTGTTGATAATTAAAATGAACATAAAGGTGTTAATTTCTCTTTTCTTCCTTTGTAACTAAATCAGGAATATAATAAACATTTTATAGTTTAGTAATTTCCCCCCAGACATTGAAAAGTATATTTAGTAAGGATCGAGCCACTTCCCCTCAGAAGATAAACTTGAGAATGTAAATATGTTCCTATCAATTTTTATTGCATGTGTAACACATAAAACTACAATTATTTGAAAGAAAGGCTAGAAAGTCAAGATTAGATCCAATCATGATTAATCTCGATTTCATCTAATTTTTTCTATCTTTTACCATAGATTTGTAAACTTTTAATTTTCTGAAGTTTGATTAGTATAATGTAGTCTAACAATTCTTTCGGCAACAGAAAATTAAGTAAATCTGGTTGGAGGACTGTGACGTCTATCCTTGTACCAAAATTCTGTAGGAAGCAGGATTGCCATAATTCCGATGAATTATCTTTTCTTGCTGGAGTGTAAACCTGGATCTAATAATTTCCTAGAAACGATCAATTTTGGCTAAAAGGGATTTTTCTTGCTTATCTAGTGCAACTCGTTCTACAAGGCCTAATGCATCTGGGTCAGGTTGGTTTGAGTTGGCACTGTCTGAGCCGCCCCAGTCTGACTCCCTTCTGGATTTACACTATGAGTAGGAGAAGGAAGTTCGGAAACTTGGTGGCCATTAGACAAAGTTTCAAAGGAAATATTAACATACTCATTACCCCCAACTATTTAGGTTGTACTGTACAACTCTTTTACAAAGGAGGATGCTGCAACATCTAAGGAGTCAAGTTCTAACAAATTGACTCGTTCTTCTCGATTTTGGGAATTAGGGCCCAAACTATTAACATATTGACGCGGAGGAAGGAGAAGAAAACAAAACAACAAATATAAGAAAATAAAATAGGAAAAAAAAGGAGGTTAGGAAAAGAAGAAATACCTAGAGGAGGGCAACGATCGTGGAGTAACTGCCGGATGGAGGAAAAAATACGAGAGGAGAAGAAGAAGTAGGTTTCTCTTAAAAAGCCAAGAGAAAGTTAAAGAAGGTAAGAATTTTTTTGAGATTTTGGCAATAAAATCCAGAGAAGATAAAAAAAATGGTAACTCCTCGACCTAGAGAATACGCGGGAGCAATTATGGGCCACTCACGTGGCGCACAATCAACACTAGTCAAAGCCCAGTTATGGCGGCACGGACTGCTGAAGTAATGATAGCGATCCAGCTTTCCAAGGCACGACACTACTACAGAAAAGGCCTATTACAACGATTTTTTGGCACCTATTACAGGGGTTTAGCCGCTGTAATAGGCAACGCTGTAATATGGCTTAGGCCTATTACAGCGGTTCTAGCCTGAACCGCTGTAATAGGGTACCAATTTTTTTTTTTTAATTTAATTTTCGAACCCTATTACAGCTGTTCAGGCTAGAACAATTGTAATAGGGTGTCAGTTTTTTTTTAAAAAAAAAATTTGCACCCTATTACAGTAATATTCAATAAACCAACACAACAAACTAGCTGCACAGTAAAACATATTCAACATAAAGAACAAAAACCCCAAACTTCCATATTACCAATTCTTTCCTCCAATAATAAAATTTTATAATCTCCAATAAATGATCGTGTGTTAATTTACAATCAACTAATTAAATTACTCACAATTTAAATACAATAAATCAAATCACAATTTACACACGTCACAATGTACAAAAAATACATTACCTAATTTCTAAGTAGCTTCTACGAAAATGTATTGTGCCACTTCGCAGCGTACTTCATCAATTTGAAGGATTGAGAATCATGAAAGTACTGGAAGGAAGATATATATAGAGATTGCAAACTCAAATGACGTTTCAATTATCTATCAAAGGTTTAATAACTTCAAAAGGGATAGAAATTAAGTATATATTAGGATTATGCATACCGCTGTTGGGATTATAGATTGTCCGTGGCTAATAACCTCCTTCATGAATCTCATAACGAAGTAGCCACAATCTACCTCGTTTGTCTGCCGGGGGCACTACAAAAGTCATCAAAGTTGTATTAGAACACTAACTTCTATCCGAATATATAATCTCTTGAAACTAGGAAACGCTAACTTTTATTTTAGTCCATTGACAGGCCTTGTTTTTGGATTTCTTGAAATGGTTGTTACAATTTGCACGAAATATGTGCACAACCCAATAAAAAAAATACAAAAAAAAGGAAATATGTCAAAAACAAGCAATTATGTGAAATAGGGTAGATATATACACTTTAAAAAAATATTAAATATAATGGATACATTGATTGAATGAAAAACTTACTGATTGATTTTTTCTTTCATGTCATCTCGGTAATCCAGATCACCAAGCAAAGAATCTAGATAGTAAACGACCTCTTTAAATGGATCAATCACAAACAACAACCAATGTCCCCTAAAAAGCATTCAAAAGATAAGTTAAAAATTTGTTTTGCGTAACTAGTTTTATAAATTAAAGTTGAGTCTTTATTAGCTCACCCGGTGTTATAAGGTGCAAGAAATAACTTATTCATTTGTGCACTCTGTATCATAGCACGTGCTATGTACTGCACTTGTTCAGTATGCGTGCCTGTTCCCGCAGATATGGAATGTGGGCTAAGGAACCCGAAAAGAACTTCTTTCCCTTCGGTGACCACGTACTTAACCCACAAAAACCTAAATTGAGCATAAAAAATAAATTTTGAGTAACGAAAATAATCATAGTTCAGATGCAATAAAATAATTCAAAAACTTACTTTATGTACACTGAAATGAGAGAGGCTCCTATCTCTTCTTGACGTAGTAGGTGACAGATCTCCTCCTTCCCAATATACTCTGGAAATGCAAAATTCATAATTCTTTCCTCGATGTCTATAGTGATCTGGTCAGTAATAGACATTTTCTTCATATACTTCTCAAGATATAAAAGCTCATTAGGTAGTCCATCTAGTTCAAGGTCTGTACATTTGTCACCTTCACGTGCAGGCTTGGCCACTGAAGGTTTTGGTTTGATAGTTGAGTGCTTCGACGTCCCTGATTTCTGGTTTCCAGATGATTTGAATAGTCTAAGAGACTATTTAAACAAAGAAAATAAAACGTGAATGTCACACACCAAAGTATATTTAGTAACCTTAAACAATTGTTATAATTTATTAAGGACTAGCTATTAATTACATACCGGTGCATCAGTGACAATGACAAAACTCACTGGCCAAGCAACAAAGGTACCCAAAGCATTAGAAATGGTGAGCACTTCATCATTGAGAGGGACGGGTAGAGGTGTATCAGCCTCAACTGCAGTGTCAACGTGCACTTTTACATGGTTGGTGGCTAATGGACGGTTGTAAAGTATTCTATCATTCAATCGATTGTACATCTGTCCTTTAGCCACCACACGATATGACGGTGATGAAAGTGCTAATTGACATGACGCGATAACCTACATATATATATATATATATATACAACATTATATTAGAAAGTTTTTGTGTGTTTTACATAAATAGAGAGTTGAAAGTTACATGATCAATAAACAAGTTCAAATCATTACCTCAGGAAGCATCTTAACTGGTTCTGGGCAGCTATATTTCAAAGAAATCACCTCACTTCATGTGGCTGATGCGATTTAGACGCTTCCATATCATCAATCCGACGTTGCATGGCAAACATTGATTCGAAGAGGCTCTTTACCATGTTTCTCAAGCTTTCCATCTCCATATCTTTAGAAGGCTTTGGATCCGTAAAATACTCTCTTAGTGAGACCCCAAAGCCAATAGATCATCTCGACTCCTCTCGTTTCCACTATGGCTGGTACTCTCTTGTGAAATGCTCTCCTGTAATAATACATTTAAAAAATAAAAAAAAATTAGTGAACTTTGTTTTTCAATAGTATTTCAAAACAAACACATAACACATTATGGAGCTAAAATCGCAAATACCTCATTTCATTCACTACTCTTCTAACATTGTCGTTATTAATTTCATGTGTTTTATCGGAACGCACAATGCTCCACACGAGTGCTTGTGTTACCTCTGTGCAATTAGACCCCGCATCCTTTCTTCTATTCATCTATATTTTGATTAAAAAATATATATTTATTAACAAAGAATTTTTATTAAAAAAATTGTAAGGATTCACTGCTAAATGAACTACGTACCTCAATTTGCTTCACAAGAGCATGTCCAAGACGTGATATCCTGTAAGGATATTTAGGTTCCTTTGCTCTTTTCTGATTTTCCCTATTTAGTTTCTGTTTATTACATAATCAAATTATTAGTTAAATATAAACGCAATAACCAACAAATGAAACCGTAAATTAAAATGACTACCTGAAACTCTTCACTTAGGCGAAGATCTACAAATGCTGTCCAATCGGCTTGAGGTATCTCATATTGTGAGGGTGGGTTGTAATTAATGTTCCCATCATCATCTCGTACCCACACTCTGCTCAAGTAGCTCCTGAAGTTACGTGCTAGTTTCTCAACTTCTGCTAGTACGTACTTTTGTCTACTTTCTTCAATATCAAATGCCCTACAAAAAACAAACAACAAAGTATATATGAAATTATAATTTAGAGAAAATTAAGTCAACAAAAAATACATTAACAATTAGAAATATGATAATATCCAAATTACCTTTGTTTCATCTCAAATTTTTCTTTTTGTTGGAGACGGGACTTTTCACCAATCACTGATGGTAATCGGCACCTTCTGCCCAGCCAAGACTCCTATATAACCAACAAATGTTGATTTGTTTGGGTCAACTACTTGGCCTCTGTCATTCCAGCCGACAGGTAGCCTTATGCCTTTACTTCTGGCATTGATAACTTTTTTCATAGCCGTGACACCTCTCCGTATCTTCTTTTCCTGACAGTTATCTGATCCATATACATCATCCTCAAGAAAACTACCAGTAGGATCTGAATCCATCGACCTACAAAAGCCAAAAAATACAGAAGTTAGATTCATATAAATTTGACAGATTCATTTGGCAATAATAATTTTTAAATAGAAGTAATAATTACAAAAGTTAAATTCATTCCCATTATTCTAGAAAAAAATTGGCAAAGTAACGGCGCAAAAATTTGTACCAAGTTCTCGACTTAATCTTCCCCCAAACTTGCAACCACAGCAAACCCAACAATTACAAATATTGATCATCAGTTGGATCACATAAATCATATAAAAATACAAATAAAGCATCATATTTTCAGCAACTAAGTATAAATATTGATCACTAGTTGGATCACATAAAGCATCATATTTCCAACAACTAAGTATAAATATTGATCACCAGTTGGATCACATAAAACATCATATTTCTAGTAACTACAATATTGATCACCAGTTGGATCACATAAATAAAAGTAATTAAAAATACAAATAACATTACATATTTTCAGCAACTAAGTATAAATATTGATCACCAGTGGATCATATAAAGCATCATATTTCTAGCAATAAGTATATCATACAATTATGAAATAAGTTCAAATACCTTTCATTGTTTTCTTTTTGTCGTTGGCTTAGCACTCTTTTGATTCCCATCGGTACAACCATTTTTTTTAGTACACCGACGAACTGATGGATTAATCCATATCCCCTTTTGGTGATCTTGTCGCATATACAATTCATCATCACTTATATCCAAGTCATCGTCACTATCAATTGATTGTGAATCACCTAAGATAGAATTTTCTCCATCGTCTTCACTTTCTTCATAATCATCATCAATACAAGTATTTTTGTTTGCCGATAAAACAATGGACCACCTCTTATCAATAGGATCAGTGACAAAAAACACTTGCTTAACTTGTGATGCCAAAATGAAAGGTTCATCTTTGTATCCCACCCTTTCAAGGTCTACTCGAGTGAAGCCTATTTCACTATTATCGACACCATTTTTATTGTCAACCCACCTACATCCAAATACAGGCACCCGAAACCAACTATAATCAAGCTCCCATATACGTTCAATCACCCCCATAATATGATAAATCGGCATAGATAGGGTTATTATCTTTCGCACTTGAGATATGCATTGCTTAAGCTACAAGACTCACCCCCATATTCTGCATTGTACTTCCTTCATCTTGGTCTTTTGTATAGAATGTGCAACCATTTATACGATAACCTGAATAACAAAATACTAGTCTGTCCGGACCCATCGACAACCGTGTCAATTTATCTGAAACTGAAAGTGGATTCTCTTTCTGTTTCTCTTCAATATGCTTTCGGAACCAATCGATGAAACTCTTGTTATGCTCTCTTGAAATCCAGCTCTCATTTTTAATTGGATTGAATCTCCTAAGTCGGTTCTTATGCTCTTCAACATATGGGTCAACCTCATCGATGTTGTGGAGCATATATAGGTGTGCATGCTCTCTTTGTGTAATAGAAACACTAATTAATTGCTTTCCTATCACGTTTTTTTTTTTTTTTTCTGTTCTCCTTCCCACAACATGAGACTTTGGAAGCTCTGCAACATTAGAACTTGCCAGATACTCTGTGCAAAATGTAATGGCTTCATCAACTATGTACCATTCAACAATGCAACCTTCCGGTCGACTATGATTTTTCACGTAGCCTTTCAATACCTTCATATGACGCTCAACCGGATACATAGGTCTCATAAAAGCCGGTCCACATAGTTGTGTCTCTGTAACCAAGTGAATAGGCAGGTGAGTCATTATATCAAAAAAAAAAAAAAAACAGGTGGAAAATATATCTCAAGCTCACACAAAGTGATGACAATTTGTTTCTGAAGTGCAGAAAACTGTTCAGGATCAAACACCTTGCTCCACATTGCTTTGAAGAAGAAACACAATCTAGTTATCTTGTCTCTTTTTTGGCAAAATGGCCAGTATAGCAATGAGTAGCAAATGATCCATGATTACATGACAATCGTGAGTCTTCATGTGCTTTAGCTTCAAGTCCTTCATTGATAAAAGACTGCTAATGTTTGAAGAATACCCTTCTGGAACTTTCACTCCATTAAGAAACTCACATAATGTAATTTTTTCTTTCCTGGATAGAGTGTGAGTTGCTGGAGGCAAATAAGTATGTTTCCCCTTATTTGTTGGTGCCAATTTACCTCTTATCTTCATTTCAACCAAGTCTAACCTTGCCTTTACGCCATCTTTTGTCTTTCCGGGCACATTTAGAAGTGTACCAATGACACTATCAAATACATTTTTCTCAATATGCATAATATCAAGAAAATATCTAACATGTAAGGACGTCCAATACGGCAACTCAAAGAAAATTGACCTTTTTTTCCCACCAAGTTTTTGCAAGGCCACCTACAAAAGTCTTTCCAAATTTGATATCCAAGTCTTTTACATTCTCAAACACGTCTTCACCAGTCAAGCACTTAGGAGCTCGACCTTCTTCTATATTCCCATTGGAAGCTTTCTTCCATCGACGATATCGATGGTTCCGATTTAGCCATCTCCGATGCCTTTGGAATGCATATTTCTGAGAGTGTGTCAATCGATATTGATCTGTACTTTTGACACATATCGGGCATCCACATGGGCCATGTACACCATATCCCTCGAGATTTGCTCTTTTCGGAAAATCATTGATTGTTCCAAATAACATGATTCTAAGATTGAAATTTTCTTCTCTGAACCCATCATAAACTTGAATACAGGTCTCCCACAACACCTTCAAATCCTCAATTAAAGGAGCCAAGTAGACATCTATATCATTTCCAGGTTGTTTCGGCCCAGAAATGAGTATAGGCATCATTATATGCTCTCATTTCATGCATCGCGATGGGGGAAGGTTGTAGATCATCAAAATCACCAGCCATGTACTATGTGAGCTACTTTGCAAGCCATGAGGGTTCATGCCATCTGTAGCCAATACAAGGCGTAGGTTTCTTGATTCTTCACCAAATTCAGGGAAATCATAATCAATCTTTTTCCATTGAGGAGAATCTGAGGGGTGTCGAATCTTGTGATCTTCAATCCTTTCTTCAAGCCTTCTATCAGCATGCCATGTCAAGTCCTTAGCTAACTCTTTACTATTGTACATGCGCTTAAATCGTGGTATTATGGGCAAATACCACGTTGTTTTGACAAGAGTAAATCCATTTTTCTTGTACCGTGAGGCGCCACATTTTGGACAGGCCTTCAATGATGCATAGTCAGTTCTAAACAATATGCAATCATTGAGACATGCATGTATCCTCTCATATCCTATGCCAATTAAGGTTAACATCCGTTTAGCCTCATAAGTACGATTAGGTAACACATTATCCTCGGGTAGCATGCTTTTTAATAGACCAAGTAAGTCTGTGAAACTCTTATCACTCCACCCATTGTTGGCTTTTAAGTTGCATATGTTTAGGACTACTTTCAATCTTGTGAATTTACTACCACTATACAGTGGTGTCTTTGAATCACTTGTCAAATTGTTAAACATTTTAGGACAATTTCGCAAATCCTCCTCAATCACATTTGTCATCTCCTCCAAACGATCAGGCTCATAATCATTCATGTTGAAATCCTGTGATGGATATGATGTACCACCCAAATCATCTAATGTGACACTGTTTTCACCGTGTCTTGTCCAACGCGTGTAGCTTTTATCAATTCCATTACACACCAAATGATCTTCCAAATCACGTGGACTAATTCTCTTTCCGAAACAACAACGTAAACACGGGCAAGTGATCCTAGTTCGATCTGGTGCATGCTTAACCGCAAACTTGATGAACTCTTTCACCCCTTCTCATACTGTTCCGGCATACGATCTGCTAAAATCCAACTTCGATCCATCTTGATTCTGAATTAATTAAATTAAATAATTTTAACATCAGTTGATTGTTGAATTAATTAAATAATTTTAATTTTAATTTATTTCCCATTATTCTAGAAAAAATTTGGCAGAGTAATGGAGCAAAAATTCTACCAAGGTCTCGATTTAATCTTCCCCCGGGTGGGTTGCAACCAACAAAATTCGGATCTTACGATCCGCTAAAATCAAATTTTGATATATCCATCTTGATTCTTAATTAGTTAAATTGAATAATTTTAATATCAGTTGAGTTAAATTAATTAAATTATTTTAATTTTAATTTATTTTCCATTATCCTAGAAAAAATTTGGCAGAGTAACAACGTAAAAATTTCTACCAAGTTCTCGACTTAATCTTCCCCCAAACTTGCAACCAACAAAATTTGTATCTTTCAACCACAACAAACCCAACGTTCTAATCTTTCACCCACAACAAATCCAAAATGTCGATCTCGCTATATGAAAATATTGATCACCAGTTGGATCACATAAAACATCATATTTCTAGCAACTACAAATATTGATCACCAGTTGGATCACATAAATCACATAAAACTAAAAATAAAGCATTATTTTATAAATATTAATCACTAGTTGGATCACATAAATCACATAAAACTACAAATAAAGCATCATATTTTCAACAACTAAGTATATATATAGATCACCAGTTGGATCAATATACCCTAAACCACAAAATAACCACAATTTAATCCCAAATTAAAAGTAATTAACCCCCAACTAACCCAAATTAACCCTAAATTCAGTCAAGTCCCTATTTGCCCTAAATTTTTCACAAAAATAGGCAAATCTCAAGAATATACACAAATATACGTACACCCACACATACACAAATACACAAATATACATACACCCACACATACGCAAATACATGTACATACACCCACATATACACAAATATACATACACAAATATATATACATACACCTACATATACACAAATATACATACACTCACACATACACAAATATATATACATACACCCACATAACAAAAATATACATACATCCACGCATACACAAATATTTATCTAGCACAAACTCTATATGTGTGTGTGTGTGTGTATATATATATATTTATCTAAAAAAATTACCCTAAATTCGCACAAACTAAATGGTGGTGGTGGTGGAGGCGGCGGCGGTGGTAGTGCTACATATATATATATATATATATATAGAGAGAGAGAGAGTTAAATATATATAGAATATATACATATATATATATATATATATGCACATATATATAGAGAGAGAGAAAGGGAGAGGGAGAGAGAGATCGAACGGCGGCGGTGGACGGTGTCGGCCGAAGCGACCGAGAGTGAGAGAGAGAAAACGAGAGAGAGGGAGAGAGAGAAAGCGAGAGAGAGACAGGGAGAGAGAGAGATGGTGGTGGTGGAGGCGGCACGGCGCCGAGGGTGGTGGGTTGTTGTTGGTGGTGGTGTAATAGTGAGAGAGGGAGTAGAGAGAGAGAGAGAGAGAGTTGTGAATTTGGGGGGGAGGGGGGTGGCCAGTTTAGGGCATTAAAACCCGCCGCCTATTACAGCGGTTCAGGTACGAACCACTGTAATATGCTATTTTTTTTAATTTCTGTTACAGCGGTTCGCCCCGAATTGCTGTAATAGGCCCTTTTTTTTTTACGGACATATTACAGTGTTTTGCCTCTGAACCGTTGTAATATGTCCTATTATAGCGGCTAAGAGGTGAACCGTTGTAATTTGTTAACCTATTACAGCGGTTTTACCAAAACCGCTGTAATAGTGTATTTTTATAGTAGTACGATGTGATAACTGCAGAGACATGCAGAAGTTCAATTGCCCGGGGCTTTTCACTCAAATCAAAGATTAGGGTTTCTTGAGCCCACCTGGGTAGGACGTCTAGTCTAGTATCTCAATCAGCTCTGCGGCTTGGACAGTCTTGCAGCTTTGCAGTCATGAAAGCTTGTCCTTCATGATATTTTTTTTGCAACTCTCACAATTTGATAAGTCAGATTGTAGAGTTTGGGGGACTATTGATGTGGGTGGAAAATGGACATTGGGCCAAGCTGACAAGCCTAAGGCTTAACGGGCCGAAACTTATTACAAATGTGGACTTGGACCCTTCTTGAAGGAAATAAGCCCAACTCGGCATCCCTAGATGACCTGTTAACCTGGATCTACAAAGGAGAATATTTCTATATAAGGCAAGGTTGGAGACAAGAATCAATTTAATTAAAGACTTTCCTAATGAAGATCGGTGGCAGTCAAGCTCAAGATAGCGGATTAATCAGCAATTATACACACAAGTTTAGAAGATTATGTCATAAATTCATCACTATATGTATTTTGGGCTTAGTTGACTTACCATATCTTACCATACCCATCAAAAATTTGTGTGTATATATATATGTGTGTGTGTGTGTGTGTGTGTGGTGGAAGCATAATAAAGGATACGTTTAATATATACTCCCATGGATGTAGGTCTGATTTTGGACTGAACCACGTTAAATCTTGTGTTATTTACATTCTTGCTCTTACATTATATATTATATTTCACTATATCACTCATATTATCTTTAATATGAACATAAATATTATTGATGTGAATCAGACACACATCACTATTGTTTATCGTTAGTCCTTACTTTGAAAAATACGAGAAAATCTTAATTATAGGCTTTATTTACCTTGATTATAAGCATTTCATAAAAAAATTTTTGGTAATAAGCGCTTAATTTACCAAACAAATATAATCTCATAACCTGATTTCAGTTTGAAATCTGAATCATCGTTTTCGTCAATATTTTTCTAATGCAAATTACCATAAAAAATTTCATTTACGATATTTTAAAAAATAAATGAAGAATTGTTACAACTTGCTTCATTACAATAAGAAATAGGAGAAAACCTTATTCTTCAAAACAACAATTGTGCAATAATAATAATAAATATATGTATATGATCATGTGATGTCTCAAAGACCTATAATAGAATGTATGTTCAAATTGTTCACTTAATTTGAATCCATATACCCTCACTAGGGATATCTTGATGAATCACAAAGACAAGATAGTATCCGGATGGAGCAAGATTGCCCGAACCCGGCGTCGTAACCTGAATCTGGTATTCGAATCTTCCAAGTGCTGTCACAGTCCCACGGGTAAGAACCAATAGCCTTTGGTTCATTGAATATGAGTGAGTAGCAAATGATGGTGCAACCATTGTGACCGTGACCGAATTGCTATCTAGTTTCCCAAGAGGGATGGTGAACTGAATAGCAAGTTCCTCCCCGTATCCAATTTTCGATTGCGAAACGGGTGAAATAATCTTTGGGCGCAAGTATGCAACTTTTGGATCCAAATATGATGGAGAAAAAGCTTGGAGAGTTAAATCTGTAGGAAATAAAACCCCAGTAAAACTGTAAAAATGATGAGGATTGCTTCCACCAACAAGAACTCGACCGTCGCGAAGCAGTATCGCAGTCGAGTGGTACATTCGAGGTGTGGAGCTAGGGTTTTGAACCTCGAATCTCGACCCAACTGGATTGTCTGGTCGGTACAAGATTGGAGCCAAAACAGGGGTCCGACCAAGTTCCCATCCGGCAGTACCCGAGCCCGCCCCGTTGATTATCAAGACATTACCATTTGGTAGCAACACCATATCCCCCATGACCCGACCCATGGGCATCGTCTCCATATTCCATTGAGGGTTCAAGTCATTTATTCGGATCCTCCCACACGTATTAAGCGACCCAACAAAATTACCATTATTTGCACTAACATAAGCTCCTTTTGGCGCACCACCACACACCAAAACTTCAGCTCCGACATTGTTCCTCAATGGAAGCAATACTGCAGAACCCGAACTCGGGTAATTCCGCGGGTTCCCACCCGGTATCACCGGGTAGGTTTTCACCACCGTGTCTTTCAAGTAATTGAACAATATAGCTCGATTGTTCGCGAAAATGAATAAATTCCCATCCCCATTGAGAAAAACAAACGGGTACAAATTGTTCTCGATTCGTGGATCATTAGTCTGCGCAAGAAATGGCAAATCATAGGATTTACCAGCCGAGGGGTAGAATTCATAATTGAACTGCTGTCGTCCACCAATAATAATCTGCCTCCCATCTGGCAGAATATGATTGGTCGCATACCACCTTCTTTGCTTAAGCCCAGTTTTAATTTCTCTCCAATCACATGAATTGTCATTGCATGGGGTAAACATTCTGACGGCGTGATCGCCGTCATTGTACCCTCCCGATTGGACTAACGTCCCGTCAGGCATGACGGCGCCGGAGGAGCACCAGACGTCGGTGAGGACCATGAGCGGGCGGATGGAGTTCGAAGCGACGTTGTACTCCACCGAGTGGGCGGTGCAGTCGGTGGTCAATGCGATGTCCTTTGGGTCGTTGCGGCATTTTCCGTGGGGTAAGGGTATTTTGGACGGGCCGATATCGGTCCGATCGAAGATGACAACCCGGTCGTTGTGTAGAAGCTGCATGTGCATGGCTGATATGCCGATGTCTTTTTGGAGCAAATCCCATTTTCCGTCGGCGGCGGCGGTGAGGATATTCCGGCGAGGTAGAAGAAGAAGAAGGTGGCAGAAGATGAAAGAAAGAATAAGAGTTGGAGTAGTAGTCATGTTTGGATGCGAGTGGTGGTGGGGTTTAAATTGTTTTGAGGTGTGATTTATAGAGATGAAATGGGACACCACCACACGCAACCAAAACGCGTGGAAATTTATTTTTTCAATTTTTGGCTTTTATAATACTGTTGACTAGAGGTGAAAAAACGAAGTGAAGTTACTATATACTTGATTCGAGATTGATCGCTAAAAGTTCGTTTGATCAGCTCGATTCGTTAACATATCAAATCAAACTTGAATAACATTTTTATGTTTGGTAAATTTTGAAGCTCGTCTCGATTAGTAAAGAAATGATAGAAATATATGCAAAAAAATCAAGCTATTCGAGCTCGACTCGTGTTTGACTCGATTAAAGCTCGTTGAACCTAGTTCGATTAACAATCAAAACAAACTTGAATACAAATTTTGAAGTTCGATAGTAATTCAAACAAGTTTGAACAATGATTCGTTCGACTTGATTCTGCTCATAATAATTTTATTATTTAGGTTTTAGTTTGGTATTTTTGGAGATTTTATGGATATTATATATGTATGGGTATTGTGGTCCTTTGAAGTGAGAACATGGAAGCCATAATGAAGTTTTTCTGAGGTTATATGAAAAATGTAACTGATTCTTTCATTTGTTTGGGCCACTGGCCATCTGCCGAGAGTTTCGGATTTCTTTCAATTGCATAAATATGAGTAAAGGATCCATGGCTGAAGATAGAAAGTCATTTTCTAATCGTATGAGATCCTAACAACGTAATGGTATGCTCAATTATCTCTTAACCTAGCCATGTTAGGCTCTTTAACCATTGTTATAGCTCACCAGATGTATTCCATGCCCCCTTATCCATATCTAGCTACTGGTTCTTAGCTGCTTGGCTTGAAACGGGTACCTGGTTCACTGCTTTAGGTATCAGCACTATGGCTTTCAACCTAACTGCATGGTTTCAATTTCAACCAATCTGTAGTTGATAGTCAAGGCCATGTAATTAATACTTGGGCTTATATCATCAAAAAATTGGAGCGTGAAGTGCTATTAGATGCATTGTTTGGGACGGATTCATAGTACTATTATCAATTAGAATAATTTATGGTTGGCTTTGGTTGGACTAAGAAAATGAAATATCCAGGCTCCGTTTAGAAAAAACCCAATTGGTGATATATAGATATATCCCTAAACAATAAAATATATTGACATGGGGAGGAACATATTTACTAGTTATATCATCTGCAATCGCCTGAATCTCAAAACCTACTTCGAACCAATCATAGAGTTTATTGAGATACGCAAAAAAGTGCTTTCGTTGTTGTGGAATAAGAAGCCTTTGTATCTTAATGCACATATTTAATTTATTCGGAGCTATTATCAGAAATTCCTTGAATTGGTTTGCCATTTCCATAAACGATATAATCAAGGTATTAAACTTCAGTATCAGTGTCGATATCGGGGTAGTAAATTTATGAAAAATTCGATGGAAATTTCGGAGATATTCAAAATTTTAGTTTCGATTTTAAAAAAATCATGGCAATTTATAGAAATATTTGGAAATTTACAATGAAACTTTGTGTAACTGTAAATATCATAATTATGCATTTTTTACATTAATAATATTCCATATATAACATATACTTAATGAATCTTATTGAATAGAATGACTAAAACCTGCTGTAAAAAATATAAAATAATGGTAGTAAAATAATAATCAAATATCATAATAATTTCATTAAAATAAAATGTACCACGGTTTTAGTAAAAATCATCATTCAAAACTATATCAAGCTTCTAAGAGAATTTTTATGAGATCTTATTTAAATAATTTTTATGTTCAGGCCCGAATTTTTATTAACTTATTGCCTAATATTACTTTCAGATTCGTATTTAAATTTATTGCTTATTGGTTTACATAATTGGTCATCTATCATCTTTTTTTAAAATATGAATGATCATTTGCCCCTAATTTTTAACTATAAAAAAATTTAAAAAAATAAATATTTTTAAATTTCGGAAAATTTCAGGTTTCGATGAAAATTTCGAGTTTCAGTCAAAATTTTGATGGATATTGAGAAGATATTATTTAAAATTTCAGGTTTCGACAAAATTTTTGGGAAATTTCGGAAGATATTCTGCAAAATTGGATCGAAAGTTCGATTTCGTTTTGGGACCCCAGAAACCCAAAATTTCGACCGAAATTTCAACATTTTGGGCAAAATTTAAGACTATGGATATAATTGACAACTCGAAGTTTCACATTATCCCTTTCCTGTAACAGATCCGGGGGAAAAAGCGTTGCTAAATTTATACCGTCCGTTATTTCATATGTGATGACAGGCCGAATCAAAACAAAATATTTTTTCTTGCTAGGTGTGATCTGTTAAACATAGATCCAATTTTTTCATTTTTTGGATTCCTTGGAATTTAGTTTTCCTGGTCCTGGTGGTATCAAAATGCCGCTATGTTGGGTATTTTGGTTTGGGTGAGAATAGGCATGTTTTTAGTCTGAATATAGGATTATACAACATTTGGAGTCAAATATGATGATACATGTATTCTTCTTTTATTTCAGTGTAATTGTGGGAATATATCATTTATTTTTATTTAGTTTTTTTTTAATAAATATTGTGATAAGTCACTCATCTTGTAAATTTAATTACATATGGTCTCGACCAAAATGAATTCAAACTATAATTTATATTTAAGATAAGAGATGCAGACGGCAATAGATATAGACATATAGTGAGTCTGAGGCAAAGAGGGATATATATGTATGTATTTGAGGAATGTTTATTGCATGCTTGATTTAGTTACAATAGATATAGACATATAGTGAGTGTGAGGCAAAAAGGGATATATATATATATATATATATGAAAAATTGCAACATTCATAAACTATGTTGGCGTGCACGTTTTTTTGATACTTTAAGTTGGTCTACAGGCAATTTGGGTACATTAACTTGCAAAATCGGCAATTTTGGTACAAATTGCACTGGAAAATTGAATTTAACCGGAAAATTTGGTAATTTTGACTAAAATTGGGGATTTTAATTAAAATTGAGGATTTTGACTTAAATAGGGGGGATTTTGACTGAAATTGGAGATTTTAATTGATTTGGACTTAAATTTGGATTTTTTATTTAAATATAAACTAAAAAAAAATTATTATTTCAAAAAAAAAAAAAAAAACCCACTCCACCCCCAACCCTTGCATCACATTTCACCCCCCCCCCCCTCCCCAAAACCCCCTGCGTGTGTGTGTATATGTGTGTGTGTATATATATATATATATGTGACTGTGTGTGTTTGTGTGTGTGTATATATATATGTGTGTGTGGACTGTGTGTGTGCGCGTGAGGGTAGGGTGGGGTGAGGTGGAGAGGGGTAGGGGTGGGGAAGACGACACTGTTCCCCACCCCCCTTTTCTTTTATTTTTTTTCTTTTTCCTTTTCTGTTTTATTTCATTTATAGAATTAAGTTTATTAAAATACTATTTTAATTAACATAATTATTTTAATAAAAATAGTATTTTGAGGGTAATTTGGTAAAAAAAAATAATCCAAATCGTTCAAAATCCTCAATTTCAGTCAAAATCCCCAAATTTTAGTCAAACTCCCCAATTTCAGTCAAATCCCAAATTTTTATATATATATATATATACACACACACACGTGTATTTGAGGAATGTTTATTATATGCTTGATTTAGTTACAAAAGAAGAAAAGAGAAATTAATATCTTTATGTTCATTTTAATTAGGGATAAATACAAAATGCCCCTTGAACTATTCTTACTGTCGCATATACCCCCCCTAAACTTTAAAAGGTACCAAAATAGTCCCTCGTGGAAATTTTTAAGCAATTCCAAATACTTCAACCCAAACATAACCTTACAATATTTAAGCACCAAATAAACTTGGTTAATTCTTTTTTCATTGAACTTATATGATTTGTAAGAAAATGCAAATAGATTTAAATAGAATTTGTTGGTTGATACAATTAAATAACTTATAACTGAATATGATACAATTAGAAAACACAAATCTTCGTAGTTTAAATTAATTGATAATTTGTTAATTTTATTAATTTAAATTAAATATTTTGTTAATTTATAAATTATAAATTTATAGATTACAAGATTTAAATGATTTGTTAGTCGATAAGATTTAATTAAAGAATATTTAAATAATTATAATAATTCTTCATAATTCTTGAATTAAGAGATTAGAAGATTCAAATGATTTGTTAATTTTGAAAACTTAATTTGATAAATTCATTTAAAAAAAATGAAGGAATCATCAGTTAACTTAATATAGTGCTTAATATTGCAAGGTTGTGTTTGGATGAGAATATTTGGATAACTTATGAATTTTCATGAGGGACCATTTTGGCACCTTTTAAAGTTTAAGGGGGTATATGCGACATTACGGATAGTTCAGGGGGGCATTTTGTATTTAGCCCTTTTAATTATCAACAAAATAATGATTTTAAGTAAGGTAATTATAATGGTCTCACCAATAAATCAAAGAATAAATACTAGAAAACCAGACAACATTAAATAACATGAAAAATTCTAGTCTAGACCCGGTTTGGCCGCACCTAAGTGTATTTCACAAGGAGAGTATATTACACTTGCCATATAATTGGTAAGTTATTTTACAAAATACACATGGATAAGAACCAGTAGCCTTTGATCCATTGAAAATGAGTGAGTATTAAATAGTGGTGCAACCATTGTGACCGTGACTGAATTGCTATCTAGCCTCATATATATACTACTTACAAGCCTTTATTATGTCAGATGTTAAATATGCATTATTTAATTAACACTTTCTGAAAATACTATTATTGGCTACAAATATTGTATTTCAACATGCAAGTGAAAAAATGATGATATGAAAATGGTGATATGTAACATTTTAATTACATTAATATACACAAAACCGTTAAGTAACTATATAGATTTTTCAACGAGCTATAAATGCATTCATGCACAATTTTCTAATTAATCTAATCATTAATAGATCCATTAATAATTTCTTAGTGTAATTACGTTTACATTCTTTCAATTTTTTCTGCACCTTTGTAGTTTGGCACACGCAATGCAGTTTTTGTATTGTTTGTCCTTTGTCCTTACTTTGAAAAACACGAGAAGATTTTAATTACAATTTTTTTTTTGAGATAAACGGTTACATGTATCTTAATTATAGACTTTATTTTAATTATAAGCATTTCATAATATTTTTTGGGTCATAAGCGCTTAATTTACCAAATAAATATAATCCCATAACCTAAAGTCAGTTTGAAATCTGAATCACTATTTGCGTCAATATTTTTCTAATGCAAATTACCATAAAACTTTTCATTTAAGATTTTTTTAAAAATTAAAAGAAGATTTGTTACAACTTACTTCATTACAATAAGAAATAGGAGAAAACCTTATTCTTCACAACCACAATTGTGCAATAATAATAATAATAATAATAATACATCTATGTATATGATCATGTGATATCTACAAAGACCTATAATAGAATCTATGTTCAAATTATGCACTTAATTTGGATCCATATACCCTCACTAGGAATATCTCCATGAATCACAAAGACAAGATAGTATCCGGATGGAGCAAGATTGCCCGAACCCAGCATTGTAACCCGAATCTGGTATGCGGATCTTCCAACTGCTGTCACATTCCCACTAGTTTTCTAGTATTTATTCTTTGATTCATTGGTGAGACCATTATAATTACCTTACTTAAAATTATTAATTTGTTGATAATTAAAATGAACATCAAGGTATTAATTTCTCTTTTCTTCTTTTGTTACTAAATCAAGCATATAATAAATAAAATAATAATTTTAAGTAAGGTAATTGTAATGGTCTCTCCAATGAATCAAAGAATAAATACTAGAAAATCAGGCAACATTAAATAACAGGGAAAATTCCAGTCCAGATCCAACTTGGCCAGACCCAACTTGGCCGCACCCAAGTGTATTTCAGAAGGAGAATGTATTACACTTGCCATATAATTGGTGAGTTATTTTATAAAACACACATGGGTAAGAACCAATAGCCTTTGATTCATTGAAAATGAGTGAGTAGTAAATGGACGTGCAACCATTGTGACTGTGACTAAATTGTTGTCTAGCCATATATATATACTACATACAAGTCTTTATTACGTCAGATTTAAAGATGCATTATTTAATTAACAAGTTCTGAAAATACTATCATTGGCTACAAATATTGTATTTCAATGGGCAAGAGAAAAAATAGTTATATGTAGCATTTTCTTTTCTTTAATATACACAAAACCATTAAGTATGTATATAGATTTTTCAATGAGCTATAAACGCATTCATGCACAATTTTCTAATTAGTCTAACCATTAATAGATCCATTAATAATTTCTTAGTGTAATTACGCTTATAATCTTTCAATATTTTCACACGCAATGCACTAATTGTATTGTTTGTCCTTAGTCTTTACTTTGAAAAACACGAGAAGATCTTAATTATAGATTTTTTTTAGATAAACGGTTACAAGTATCTTAATTATAGACTTTATTTACCTTAATTATAATCATTTCATAATATTTTTTGGGTAATAAGCGATTAATTAACCAAATAAATATAATCCCATAACCTAATTTCAGTTTGAAATCTGAATCACTGTTTTGGTCGATATCTTTTTAATGCAAATTACAATAAAACTTTTCATTTAGGAATTTTTTAAAATTTAAAAAAGATTTGTTTCAACTTTCTTCATTACAATAAGAAATAGGAGAAAACCTTATTATTCACAACCACAATTGAGCAATAATAATAATAAATCTATGTATATGATCATGTGATATCTACAAAAACCTATAATAGAATGTAAGTTCAATTTATTCGCTTAATTTGGATCCATGTACCCTCACTAGGAATATCTCGATGAATCACAAAGACAAAATAGTACCCAAACTGCCCTCATCTTTGTGTAATAAAAGTTTGTTCCATGTTATCCAATGAACCTTTGTCACTCGCAATTATTCCACTAGAAATTAGCCATGGGTGTTTCAACCTCCGATAAAGTAGTCAGGTAGTTTAAAACACCTTATGGCATAGGCCAGAATAGCTGAATAAGCTCTTTTAGAAGAACGTCATTGCCCTCTTGACAAATAAACTTGGAGCTTCATCCATCTAGTATCCCTTATGTACAATTATATTTCTGATGGAAGGCAAACATTTCTTTCCTTGACTTCCCCACAATCGATAAAAGGCCTAGATATTTGTCTCAAGAAGTTGTGAACAAACAATAGTCTGTGTGTATTAATGCAAATCTTCCACTCCTTATGGGATAAGAAGATGGACACTGAAAGAGTTTGGTATGTGAACACTTAAAGGTTTCCCAGGTCATAAAATCTTAATTGGGCATTAAAATTTATAGGGGTAAAGACATTAAATCCTCTGAACTATTGACTTTTTTGCACTCTTTTAGAGATACTTTTTTTTTCCACTTTGCATCTTGAATTTTACGGAATTTGCAGATTCTTATTTAAAAGCATATTCTTGCAGAATATTCCACCCGCATGTGCCACTTTTATGGATTGAAATGCAATTTAACATAAAAATGAGAGATATTTTGGTTATTTTCCATCAATCCTCTTTCCTCTCTCTAATTTATATTCTTCATCCACACACACTCACTCACTAACGGGGACGGATTTAGCGCGCCCCCCCCCCTAGACTTCAAAAAATCTCTACAGGGTCTATATACATTGATGTTCTGCCCCCCCCCCCCCCCCCCCCCCCCCCCCCCCCAAGAATAAAGTATTTTCAGTTCTATATTAGACCAAGAATATTTCTACAGCACAGCTGGTGAGCCGCTGGCTCTCCAATGTGCAAACAGTGGATCAAATCCTCCTCCCCTACCTTTATATAGGATTCTTTGGCCTTTAATAGATCATTTTTGCTTAAATAGAATCCTTTGGCCAATTTGTAGTTGTAGCATTTATTTATTTCCTCTCCTTTTTTTGGGTATGTCTTTTTTATTCACAGTTATTGTTGCTAATTAAATATGCAATTACCAGGAAATAAGAAGTTGAAATCTAAACAATATTAACTTTTCCTTTTAGACTTGTCTTCTACACCTATTAGGATTAAAATTAACAAACACTTTTCCTAAATTTTCTAAGAAGGATTGTTTACAAAGAAAAATAAACAAGACATCAACAAATCTATAGACGAGAAAAAGTCAATAATCATTCCCTCATTTAGAGTTTATCCAAGACAAGGTATCATAGAGCGACTATATTTGTATTAGTAGTTATTATTTTATATTCTTTTGGAGAATTAGTTGAAATTCCGCAGTCACATGAAGTGATAATATTGATGTTAATAGTACTTATTTTATGTTCTCTTAAAAAATCAACATTAGAATATTGTTGAAATTTATAGTTGCATTAAACTGATTATATTTATGTTATTAGAATAATAATTGTTAATTTATATTCTTTTAGAGAATTGTGATTATAATATTGGTAAAGAAATTTGGTTGCATAAATGATTACATTAATATATATAAAATAGTAGTTATCGCTCTATATTCTTTTGTTATTATAATAGAATTAAAATTTTGCGATTAATTATTTTTTATTTTTAACTTTAATGTTATTTTTTATGAAAATTAGTTGTAGACGAATCTATGAACATTAAAATATTTTTTTTACTACTTATATCTAAAATAAATAAACAAGGTCACTAACACAAGAAAAAGGAAATATAATGAAGTAGAATGTTAAATACCAGAAATTTTTTATATGGTTAATAAATGAAGTTTATTACATGAAATAACGTTATGTACAACATTGATAAACTTATCTAAGAATTGCTCGTGCATTTCAAGACTTCTACGAATTGATTTTGAAATATTGTCAAAAAATTTGCTTTAATGGTAATTCAGTCCCCCCAACAGTTCATTCCTCGATCCGTCCCTACTCACTCACACCCACACACATATATATATAAACTCACGCGTGCGCACACAGACACACATACCTATATATATATATATATATATATATATATATATATATAAACATGCACACACACACAAGCACACACACGTACATGTATATATATATTAATATACACAGAAACACACACACACACACACACTTATATATACATATACATATATACTTAGATAACAGGGGGCGAATTTGCGATGTCTTGTGTGTGCATGTGAATTTGTGTGTATGTGAGTGTGTGTGTGCGCGCATGTGAATCTGTGTATGTGTGAGTGTTAATCCGACGGTGGAAGGTGGAAGGTGGTGGTGAGTGACGGCGGAGGTAGGTCGTGGGGGACGGCGGTAGGTGGAGATGGTGACTGATGAAGAAGAAGAAATTGATTTACCAATCATTTTTTTTTATTATTTAACAACAATATATTTTTAAATATAAAATATATATGACATGTTTCAAAAAACATAAATATAAAAAATGACATTGTAAGGATCAAAATTTGCATCTCAAAATGGATCAAAATTTGCATCTCAATGTTTGTACATAACATGTATGATGTATCTCAAAGAATAAAGAATTTTGTTATTGGATACATAGAAATTGAAGACAAATGAAAAAACAAAAAGATATATCAAACTTTGTGCATCATAGATAGATGTACTGTTTACACTGTTAAAATACTTATTAGGCACAAGCTATGTGTATTTGATAATATAATGATATAAGCTTGATAATAGAATGGAGTTGTTAAGAAATTGCCAACTATATTTAGCTAAATGCAATTGTGTATATCTCTAATCTACACCACTTATATGTGTTTGAAACGCGTTTCTGGTTTCTTTTTCAAACCTCAATGTGTACTTTATGTTGATTATTACTTTTGAACAAAGAGATGTATTCTATTACTATACTTCAATCTATTAATAAATAATTTAAAAGTTCACAATTTATAGGGATATATAAATTTAGTATGAAAGTAAAATGTATTTAGGATAACAATTTACTTCATAAGATTAATTGATATATTCTTTTTTTTTTTAAGAATAATAATTTCCGTGCATAGCACGATTACACGCTAGTATGTACATATTTGAGGAATGTTTATTATATGCTTGATTTAGTTACTAAAGAAGAAAAAAGAAATTAATACCTTTATGTTCATTTTAATTATCAACAAAATAATAATTTTAAGTAAGGTAATTATAATGGTCCCACCAATGAATTAAAGAATAAATACTAGAAAACCAGACAACATTAAATACCAGGGAAACTTCTAGTCCAGACCCGATTTAGTCGCACCCAAGTATATTTCAAAAGGACAGTGTATAACACTTGTCATATAATTGGTAAGTTATTTTATAAAATACATATAGGTAAGAACCAATAGCCATTGATTCATTGAAAATTAGTGAGTAGTAAATGATGGTGCAACCATTGTCACTGTGACTGAATTGCTATCTAGCCTCATACATATACTACTTACAAGTCTTTATTACGTTAGACGTTAAAAGATGCATTATTTAATTAACACTTTCTGAAAACACTATCATTGGCTACAAATATCGTATTTCAACGGGCAAGTGAAAAAGGTGAAAAATACTTATTAGGCACAAGCTATGTGTATTTGATAATATAAATCATTGATATAAGCTTTGATAATAGAATGGAGTTGTCAAGAAATTGCCAACTATATTTAGCTAAATGCAATTGTGTATATCTCTAATCTACACCACTTATGTGTGTTTGAAACGCGTTTCTTATTTCTTTTTCAAACCTCAATGTGTACTTTATGTTGATTATTAATTTTGAACAAAGAGATATATTTTATTACTATACTTCAATCATTAATAAATAATCTAAAAGTTCACAATTTATAGGGATATATAAATCTAGTATAAAAGTAAAATGTATTTAGGATAACAATTTACTTCATAAGATTATTTGATATATTCTTTTTTTAAAGAATAATAAGTTCCGTGCATAGCACGATTACACGCTAGTATGTACGTATTTGAGGAATGTTTATTATATGCTTGACTTAGTTACAAAAGAAGAAAAGAGAAATTAATACCTTTATGTTCATTTTAATTATCAACAAAATAATAATTTTAAGTAAGGTAATTATATATAATGGTCTCACCAATGAATCAAAGAATAAATACTAGAAAACCAGACAATATTAAATAACAAGAAAAATTCTGGCCCAGACCCGATTTAGTGGCATCCAAGTGTATTTCACAAGGAGAATGCATTACACTTGTTATATAATTGGTAAGTTATTTTATAAAATACACATGGGTAAGAATCAATCGCCTTTTATTCATTGAAAATGAGTGAGTAGTAAATGATGGTGCAACCATTGTGACAGTGACTGAATTGCTATCTAACCTCATATATATATTACTTACAAGTGTTTATTACCTCAGACGTTAAAGATGTATTATTTAATTAACACTTTTTGAAAATACTATCATTGGCTACAAATATTGTATTTCAACGGGCAAATGAAATAATGGTGATATTTATCATTTTCATCTCATCAATATACACAAAACCATTAAGTATGTATATAGATTTTTCAATGAGCTATAAATGCATTCATGCAAATAGTCTAACCATTAATAGATCCATTAATAATTTCTTAGCGTATTGACGTTTATAATCTTTCAATTTTTTATGCACCTTTGTAGTTTGGCACACGCAATGCACTAATTGTATTGTTTGTCCTTAGTCCTTACTTTGAAAAACACGAGAAAATCTTGATTATAGATTTTTTTCTTAGATAAACGGTTACAGGTATCTTAATTCTAGATTTTATTTACCTTAATTATATGCATTTCATAATATTTTTTTGGGTAATATGCGCTTAATTTACCAATATGTGACACCTCACATGTTAAAGTAGTGTAAATTCAATCATGTATACACTTAGTTATTTTAATTCAAAGGGTTAAGTACAATCGAAAAGAAAATTATATTGTATTCTTCTGTCTAAATTGGTATGACACTCGTCTCAACTGTGGCACCTGTTCATCAACTTCAAATATATTGAGGTTACTCTAAACTTGATTGGAAATCAGATAATGGTCAGTGAGTCAATATATTGAAGTCTAACTTACTATTTAGTTTGGACTTAATTGCGCGTATGGAAGAGTTCAGGGGCTAGATTGGTTATCTTACTTTTTATTTGGGTAAAACATGAATTACTAGATAATTTCATAAGAAAAAGAAAAAAAGATTATGTTGAAGGGGAGAATTACACGTTTGTGGCTAGCCATTCCATCGTGTAGTGCCACATCAACCTTTTCTCTTATACAAGAATTATACATATCTACACTCTATATATATAGGAATTTCATGTTAGATGTTTTGATGATGACAATATAGAATTTTATGTTAGATTTCAAAATAATGTAAGTTTATACTTTCATAGAATATATGTATAAGCGTTTGAAAGTTTATTAGTTTATTAGGCTTGTAATTTTTATCTTTATAGATTTTAGACTAAGTATTAGATACTGAGTCGCTAATAGAATTTTAGGTGAGTCTATTAGAGATGAAGTTGAAGATCAGCGTCTGAAGTTAAGTGAAGATGAAGATTTGTCTTAAGCGTCTATCAAACGCTTAAAGACTATTTCAGGATTTATGAATCAAGCATTCAAGATAATGTTCTTAGCACCTAGCTAAACGCTAAAGGACTGTTCCAGGAGTGTTGAACCAAGCGCTCAAATCACTCTAGCGATGCAAGATTAGATTCACCTGAAATACACTCTCAAGTCATGGAGGACTGAAATGCAATCCAACGGAAATAAATTCAAAACGCATTAAATGCTTGATAAGTGCATTAAATGTGACAAGACATTATGACTTGTGGACAAGCCACGTTTTGACTAGACTGTCAGCTTTTCAGAGTTCAAGTCTGCTCTTGTCCAATAGGAACCAGCAGAAATTCAGGAATGTTAGAGAAGGGACTATTTGACGCACTGCGTAAGAGACACGCGCCTGATTGTGTCGAATGGACAAATCCCAAGATCTCTATAAATAGTACCCCTCTGCAAAATCTTAGAGAGAGGGTGTGCAGAGAGAGAAACTTTGCTGAAATTATTTGAGAAAAAAGTTTATAAACTCCATAGCCATATTGGAATTCGAGAAAGTTCATTGATTCGCAAGCAGTATTTTTGTGCAAAAGAAGCTTGTTGAAGAAGGTCTTTATTGAAGCTCCAAAATCCCTCAAACTTCTCAAATACATTCCAAAGACAGTACAGATATCTCAAACCTCTTCAAAGAAAAATCCTAAACTCCTATTGAGATATCCCAAGTTGTTTGAACTTCCCAACATCAAACAAACCCGTGACAAAACCTTCAACATCTTTCATCTGAGTGAGAAAGTTTGTTGATTCACAAGCAGTATTTTTGAGTAAAAGAAGCTTGTAGAAGACGGTCTTTATTGGAGCTGAAATTTGTGTGAGCTCAAGATCGTCTTTCGAGAATAGAAGTGTCTTGTAGCAGAAATCTGTATGACCAAGGAACTCAAGCCATCGACATCCTTTGCTCCTTATTTTGTAGAAGTCTCTGTGTGACTCTTCTATAATCAATCTAGTGGATTGCCTCCGAGTGCAAAGGAGAAGAAGGACGTAGTTGGGATTACACTACCCAGTGAACCTTACAATATTTTGTGTTACTTATTGCTTTATTGCTTTACTTCGCATTTGCACATCACATCCTTGAAAAGGCTTTAAAACGGTTAAGCTACTATATTTGGAAAAAGAGAACGCTAAGCTTTCAAATCAGTCTTAAACGCTAAGCACTCTAAGCGTTCAAAAACGTTTTAACCAAAAGCAACTAAGGAAAACTTTGTAACGCTAAAACCTTTCAAAAAGAAGACTTGTAAAATCATTCTGCTGTGCTAACCTTGATTATGCGATTGAAACATTACCCTACTTTGGTAATCGTTGAAATCACTAAGTCTAAGTTAACTTTATCAAAACAGTCTTCGAGTAAATGCTTAGCCAAGCGTTTACATTTTCAAGCGTCCAAATCAATCTTAATACGAAACTTTTTGAAGTCGAAAAAGACTTCAAAGTCTATTCAACCCCCCCTCCCTTTCTAGACCCTTTCGTATGAGCCACTTGGGACCACCAAGGAAAAATTGCAACATTCATACACTATATTGGCGTGCACGTTTTTTTAGTACTTTAAATTGGCCTACTGACAATTTGGGTACATTAACTTGCAAAAATCGGCAATTTTGGTACAAATTGCACCGGAAAATTTGGGGATTTGGCCGAAAAATTTGAAAATTTTGACTGAAATTGAGGATTTTGACTGATTTGGAGTTATTTTTTTACCAAATTACCCTCAAAATAGTATTTTTGTTAAAATAATTATTTTAATTAAATAGTTATTTTAATAATTATTTTTATTAAAAATAGTATTTTAATAAACTTAATTTTATAAATTAAATAAAAAAGAAAAAGAAAAAAAAAAGGAAAGTGGGGAGCAGTGTCGTCTTCCCCACCCCACCCCCCTCTCCACCCCACCACCCCACCCTCACGCACACACACAGTCCACACAACCACATATATATATATACACACACACACAAACAAACACACAGAGTCACGTATATATATATATATATACACACACACACACATATATATATATATATATATAAGTATTTTTCTTTTAAGTATATATATACACACACATATATATATATACACACGCGCGCGGGGGGGGGGGGGGGGAGGGGTTGGGGGTGGGGTGGGTTTTTTTTTTATGACATAATAAATTTTTTTAGTTTATATTTAAATAAAAAAAATCCAAATTTAAGTCAAAATAAATCAAAATCTTCAATTTCAATTAAAATACCCTCAATTTAAGTCAAAATTCTCAATTTCAATCAAAATCCCCAAATTTTCCGGTGCAATTTGTACCAAAATTGTCGATTTTTACAAGTTAATATACCCAAATTGTCAGTAGGCCAACTTAAAGTACTAAAAAAAACGTACACGCCAACATAGTGTATGAATGTTGCAATTTTTCATATATATAGCTATAGCATATTCACTCGTTTCCCCACCATCAAGTACGGCTCTTCCCGCTTGCTTATTGCTTAGTTCATATTTGTTAATCACTTAATTATTTAGGCAAAGTTAATAATTAAATGTTATTATTGTTGGGTTATCCTATTAATGAATTCTTTAATTATTTAATATATCACTAATTAGTTAAACTTTTCATCTACTGGACTTTTATTAGTTAGTTAATTTCAATTGATTATGTAATTACCTGCTAATGAGTCAGTATAATTGATTCTTGATTTATTGATTGGTTATTTAAGTTCTAAATTGTTTTAATGATCAATAAAGGAATTATCAGCCATTTATTCCTTCATTATCAAAGCAGTGATTGCTTAGTTTCTGTATAGTTGAAATACTTCATCTTAACAATTGTTCCTTTGAGGTAAAGATTAAAATATATACGGTAATTATTCATGACTCTTGCAGGAATAAATTGATAGTATCAATATGGATAATGGAAGACCAACAATAATCATTCTAGAAGGGCTTGTGCTTTGAACCAATATTGTTTGTTGTTGGCTCAGTTAAATTATTCATGTGATTGTGTTGTCGGACCGTGACTTCTTGTTGGACTAGATTACTGTAAATTAGGTGTCACACTGAATATAGATATATAAAATGTCAGTACATAGCTACTCATCAATAAGCGGCTCAAATAATTCATCTTATAACATGTGTACTTAGGTATAGATGGCATTTCAGTTATGAGATTATGGATTTCAAGACTAAATTGTAGATGAATTCGACGGCATATATCAGTGAGTGTTTTTTTTATTAACTTATTTTATTCTGCAATATTTAATGTCATTGTCATTCAAGTAGATAAGATCATATTATAAATATGTTTTATTTGACTGTCGAACACACTTATTTATATAAACCAGGTGTTGTACTTTATCGCACCTTGGGACTGTGACATCATATTAGTTTTGTTGTACATTGAAATGTGTGAAGTCTCCTTCTAGTATGGGATAGTGGGGAGACGGACCACAAATGTTATTGACTGATTGATATCAACCTGGTGTGAATCCCTTATGTGGGTTATGGATTATATATGGGCCCAATTGCGGCATGGAGGTTGTGACCTGTGCGGGCAGTATCAGGCTTGTCGCAATGGGTGACAACCCCATGGTTTTCGATTCTCCTCCCGTGCATGGACAAAGCGTATCATGGCGATGGGGTCGTATATTTAGACATGTACCCGGACATGTCAGTTTGTTAGCAAGGTCGCTCCTTGTATTTAGTGGATAAGTTAGTTATTCTAAAGTGGGAGTCATAAGGAGGTGCTAACAGATATGTGTCCTTTATTATTTGATAAACCTCAATTGGAAGTGAGGGACCTAAGTGCTACACCGTGACATAATCTCAAAGACCACTATGAGAAATTCTAGTGCATTGCTGAGACAAATCCGGTGGTAGCCACCTCTAGAATCCATTACTAACAATTGAGTGTTATGTGTTACTAACTTTTCGTATTCATTGATAATTATTGCATTATTTGACTTGTTATCATATTGTCATAATCATGCATCATGAGATTGATAGATTATGTAATTCATGCATAACCCTGCACTTGCACACACTGTGCTCATTGGGCTTAGTAGCTCATCACTCGTGTCTCCCCTTTCCTAGGATGAAGTTGAAGAATATTAAACAATTCAATGCAACCTTTTTAGGGTCAAAGATTCATTCACATGTCGTAATTGAGGTACTAACTATATTGAGATTTTACTTAATTAGATTGATATAAAAAGATTTCATGTCCTAGTTCACTAAGAGTTTTGTACTTTTGATTTTTGTAGAGCTCTGAACCACATTATTGAATCTTTGGATTGTTTTGGTAAGACAAGTGAAGCAGGGCGTGTAAAAATAAATATAATCCCATAACCTAATTTCACTTTGAAATCTGAATCACTGTTTTCGTCGATATTTTTCTAATGCAACTTACCATAAAACTTTTCATTTAAGACTTTTTTTTTTAAAAAAAAAGATTTGTTTCAACTTTTTTCATTACTATAAAAATAGGGGAAAACCTTATTTTTCACACCACAATTGTGCAATAATAATAATAATAATAATAATAATAATAAATCTATGTATATCATCATGTGATATCCACAAAGACCTATAATAGAATATATGTTCGAATTATTCACTTAATTTGGATCCATATACCCTCACTAGGAATATCTCGATGAATCACAAAGACAAGATAGTATCCGAATGGAGCAAGAACACTCAATTTTATTTTTATTTTTTTATAAATACATACATTTTTTTTAATTTTAATTTATAAATTGCATTAATGCCCCCACTCAAATTATTAAATGCCCCCCGTCAATTTTGAAAGTATTAAATGCCCCCCCCCCCCCCCCCTCAATTTTAAAAAAACATTTTTTTGCGTTACAAAATTTTTTATATTTGAATTTTGCCCCTCCTCAAGATCGAAAAATATCACATTTTCTCCCTTTACTTTGAGTTCGCCCCCTAAAACCCAAAATCGTGGCTATAACAAAAGAGGTATATTTTTCCCCATAAATATAGTGTACCGTTCCGCGGGGGGCAAGCTCCCCTCGGTATAATCCTCGGTGCCCCACTAAACAAAATTTCTGAATCCGCCACTGGAAGCAAGATTGCTTGAACCCGGCGTTCTAACCCGAATCTGGTATGCGGATCTTCCAATTGCTGTCACATTTCCACTGGTTTTCTAGTATTTATTCTTTGATGCATTTGTGAGACCATTATAATTACCTTAAATTATTAATTTGTTGATAATTAAAATGAACATAAAGGTATTAATTTCTCTTTTCTTCTTTTGTAACTAAATTAAGCATATAATAAACATTTTATAGTTTAGTAATTTTTTCCCCAAACATTTAAAAGTATATTTTGGCTAAGGAACGAGTCACTTCCCCTCAGAAGATAAAGAATGTAAATATGTTCCTATTAATTTTCATAGCATGTGTAACACATGAAACTAAAGAAAGGCTAGAAAGTCATGATTAGATCCAATCATGATTAATCTTGATTTCATCTAATTTTTCTATCTTTTACCATAGGTTTGTTAACCTTTAATTTTCTGGAGTTTAAACAGTATAATGCAGGCTAACAATTTTTTTACTCTTTATTTAATCTTCGAACTTTAGCTAGAAAAACACATTATTTCCAGTGATAATACTTGATATGCATTAGACTTTTTTTTCTCTTTCCACTTTCTAATAAAAATCTAGGCTCCCAATCAAATCCTTAATTAGATCTTTAATGAATTTTTGATGTTAAGATGTTTTATATTTTCCTTTAATCATATGACTTCTTTTCTTTTTATTGCTTCTACACATGGACTTACCAAGTTCGATATTAAAATTCATTTATATAATATTCTTTTGATTAATTTGCTGTCATTTTTTCAACACACATTTGTACTTAAAATTTTTCGAAAAATACCTCTATTCATGATTAATGTTTCTCCAAAAGTTTGCTATCCTGATTTCATCTTCTTTACTCATCTTTGATGTTTGATTCTTTTAGATTTATTTATCTGAAATAGATTCCCTTATACTTCTTGATTAAATATTGAGGATTTCCTTTAAACGGAGGAGAAAAAGGCTTCATCTGATTTAGTTAAAGTTACTTTAGTTTAATTTGTTAGGTTGTAGGATATATATACACTCTTGGATAGAGGGATGCGGTACATAAAGTAGGTGGTGTTGGATGAGAAATCATTCTTTTATTATAATATTTTCTATATGGTTCTAAAATTATACAAATTAACATAAAAATGCAACATATACAAGTATATTATTTTCACAATATATTTCATACCACTACTTGGTGAATTTAAGGTAAAGTTGGCAAAATAAATCATTCTTTTATTATAATATTTTCTATATTGTTCTAAAATTAGACAAATTAATATAAAAATGCAACATATACAAGTATATCATTTTCACAATATATTTCATTGTTGTATAATAATGTGGGTATGGAACAATTCTTATGAAAAACAATAGGCTAGGCACA
Source organism: Buddleja alternifolia (assembly GCA_019426215.1). NCBI lineage: Eukaryota > Viridiplantae > Streptophyta > Magnoliopsida > Lamiales > Scrophulariaceae > Buddleja > Buddleja alternifolia. The sequence goes on along the minus strand of CM033397.1, from coordinate 34,609,335 downwards.
CCTTTAAAGATGCTATCTTTAAGGTATATATTTCTCCCACTATAAATGTAGATGGTCTCAAGAAATACACCTCTAAGATACAAAGCCTATTAACTAATTTCGCAAGGCTACACTCCTTCGAAATTCTTAAGAACAAAACTCAACCAAGTACCAAAATAAAAAGACTCGGAAAATATAGAAAGAAAGAGAGAAATATTTTAATATTTTAATTTCACACTTATTTTCGGTCATACCAAGGAAATATTTATAGATTTCCACAAGTTTCCACCAAAAGGCACCTTTTCAATCGAAACGGTACTTCCAACGGCATTTTATTAACCGAACCGGTACCTCCAATTCAAGACATCCTTTCGGCTCAACCGAATAGTTACTTCCAATTCGAGACAACCTTTCAGCTCAACCGAATCGGTACTTCCAATTCGATACACCCTTCTAGCAAAGTGAAACAACTTGATCCGAAACGGTACTTTGACCATCTCAGGTGACCGAAACGTTAGACTAATTGAAAACCAACCTTTCGATTCAATTGGAACCGACTTGGAACTTCCAACACTAACATTTGTTTAATTTCTTTCTTTCTTTCTTATATATTATATATATAGAAACAAATAAAATAACCCATGTTATATATATTATTATTATATATAAATATATATATATATATATACAACATTCATACCACTACTTGGTGAATTTAAGGTAAAGTTGGCAAAATAAATCTTCTATATCCCTCATTATATTTTCTCTCTCAATATCTTACTTTTTGATGTAGTAGATTAGATGTATTTTTTTTTTATCAGAGATGAAGGGAAACTTCATTAAAAAAGAATACCAGGCATACGCTGACAAATATTTTTACTTTTTTCAGTTTAGTTGTTTCTCTGTTAGAAATAACACTATCAGGTGGTTTTTCTTTTTTCTTCACAATTCTGAAACTTTTCGAAGATAAGGAAACTTGAAAATATTTAGTTTTTTTTTTATTGTTTCAATTAATTTTTTATATTCAAACTTTAACCAAACCTCTTGACCCAATGGTATAAGGCTACCACTGAGACAACTTGTGGTCGATCTGGTGTGCTCTCAGAATCGATTTCCACCGTTGTCAAAATAATACTTGGCCAGCGGCAGCCACGCTCCGCGAGTGGGGATTAGTCGAGGTGGGCGAAAGTTGGCCCGGACACCTCGTGAAAAAACCAAAAAAGAATATATTCAAACTTTACCTTTTCATATATTTTTCACTTTTTTCAGTCTTTATATTTTGTTATTTTTATTTAACACTGACATTGATTCATCGCATGTTAAGTGACCACGTAAGTTTTTGATTTTTGTAATAAAATGACTGTATTTTTATTTCTCATTGGCTGCAATGAGTCAATCATTTCAATCCTAGACTTAGTTTACGCAGTCACATTGTTCAGAATTTAGTTTGATCATTTGCTTAAGGATTTGATTTTCAGGGTTTATTTACTTATTTAATAATGGGAAAATTATATCGATTATTTGAGGTACTACCTAATTATAAGAAACATCCTTTTTTCTTTTTTTTTAAATTACATCTAACCTTCTATTGATTCATTTAATAATGCAATGTCGGACACAAAACATCTTTTGACGTTCATGCCCTTAACTGAATGTAAAATGATTTTCACTCCCCTAAATATTTTTTTTAAAAAAAAATGAGAAGGAAAAACACATAAATAATTAAAAAAAAAGAAGCTAAAATGTCAATGATGGTCATGCCCCTATCACCATGCCCTTTTCAAAATCAAAATTTGAACTTCAAAAATAAAAAAACAAAAGGGTAGAAATAGGCATTGCTTCAGGATTGGAAATTAGGGTGGTGAACGACGGTTTGCCATGGGGTGGTGGTGGCCTGTGATGGGGAGCGGTGGTAATGGTAAGCACGGCAATGATGGTTCGCGAAGGGGATGTAGGCGGTGGTGGTTCGTGCGAAGGGGATGCAAACGGTGGTTGTTTGCGAAGGGGATGCATGTGCGAAGCGGGGAAGAAGGACATCACAATTTTTTGTTGTTTTCTTCCTTTATTTTTTTTAAGGATTTAATTAATAGATTTATTTCTTGGCATAAAAACTATTTTCTAATTTAAAAATAAAATCAAAAGAATATAATGGATCTTGATATTTACACACCTTTTTTAACAAAAATAATCTAATTGAGCCAACCTTGAGTGATCTTCCAACCCTAACAAACATAAAAATTTGTTCAAACTTGTTCGTATGTTAAATTTATCGAGCTCATATGAAATTCTAACAACTGTTCTCAAATTGAATATTGAGTAACTCAATTTATTTTTAAGCCTATAAGTGTGATTAGATTCCTTTTACTAGGAATCAATTAATTAATTACTTACCGTAAACAACTTAATTTAGTGGGGTAGTAGGCCCAATTTAGCTCAAGAGTCAAGAACCCTGACATTCACAAGTGTCCGGGCCCAAACACGCCAAATAAATTGGGCAAATTGAATGCTTGACATTTTTGTCTTTAATTAATTAGAAATGACTTCCAACATTTTCTTTCTTTGTTTTTTTTTACAAGAAAGCGGTATAATATTATTAATTAGAAACGGAAATATCCAAAGACAAAGCCAAGACAGCTCGAGTTGGGATATTAGGGACAGACCCCTGAACTTCTAAACGGCCCAAGTAATGAAATGAGCAACAGAATTACCAGAACATTTAATAAAAGATTAACTAAACGAAGAAAAGGAATGCCATAAACGTAAAAGATCACTAATAATATTTCCAATAGGTGATAAATCAACTGTGCTTGATTAGCTTGGAGATAATCGACAAATAGTCACCTTCTAGGATAACCGTCGGCCACCCTTCTCTGATTGCAAGACGAAGCCCCTCAATCGCTGCCAACGCCTCGACATATTCCGGAGACGGTGTAAAACTCAGGAAATGCCCAGTCCACCCAAAACTCGAACCCCGCCAATCCCGAATAATCACACCCACTCTTGCTCGTCCTCTTTGCATGTCCACAGCTCCATCCACATTGATCTTCATGACATCGAATCCCGGAGGCTGCTATTTAGAAATAAGGTGCGAAGGATTTTGAATAGGTGCACTGGCTAAAGCATCCTGGAACGCTTCGAGGAAATGCTCCACGGAGTTGATAGTGTTCAAGGAGGATGGAACAGTCTTGTCCATGAGGGTGGAGTTGCGATTAAACCACATGAACCATAAGGTGACAAGAAACTTGTGGAATTCATTTTCCTCCAGCCGCTTATGTAACCCACGGATCCAGTCTTGTCCATGAGGGTGGAGTTGCGATTAAACCACATGAACCATAAGGTGACAAGAAACTTGTGGAATTCATTTTCCTCCAGCCGCTTATGTAACCCACGGATCCAATTCTCACTTGAGTCCACCCACGAGTTAATCTCCTGCCAAGATATGTGAGTCATAGCCCAAACTTGTCTTGAGAAAGGGCATTCCAAAGCCATATATAGTTCATCTTCATATTCACAGTCACATAGTGGCACGAGCCGACATCTTCAAATTTTCTGTTGAGAAGGTTTGCCCCTAGAGGGAGAGCATTTTTGCAAAATTTCCATGCATGCAACCGAGTTTTTGGTGGTATTCTCGCTTTCCAAATAAAATCCCAAGCACCCCACGTCAAGTTCGTTCTAGCTGAAGAAGAACTCGGCATAAATCGACGTGCCCCTTCCCGGGCAAGATGGTAAGCTGATTTAACCGAAAACTAGCCCGATTTGGAGTAATGCCACATTATAGTATCTAGATTGTGACTAGACCCGAGAGGAATGGATAGAATACAATTAGCATCATCTGGATTGAACAACTCACGCACCAACCCTATGTTTCACCATCTCGATTCAATGTCAATCAATTGGTTTACTCGAGCATCCTCCGGTAGGGTGTGAGGGACCGTTGACACTGTAAAATTCGGTGGCCTAGGTAACCACTTGGACGACCAAATACGAGCATGTGACCCTATCCTATCCTATCCTCCACCTTATACCCGCAAACACTAAATTTCGAGTCTCCCAGATACCCCTCCACGTTAGTGACAGCTTGTTGCCCCAATTCATCCTCAAAAAGAGGAGGAATGCAAAAAGTATTTGGCCCGAAAGATCCTACTAACTAAACAGTTTGGTTTGGTGAGGATTCGCCAAGCCTGTTTAACGAGTATAGCCAAGTTAAAAGATTTTAGCTCTCTGAAACCTAGTCCTCCATCATCTTTACTTTGACATAACTTACTCGAAGCTAACCAGTGAGTTTTCTTCGATTGTCTATTATGCCACCAATAATTAGTCAGGTACGATTCTATCTCAGATAGTAAAGAGTCAGGTAGCTTAAAGCAACTCATGCTGTAAGTAGGGATAGCTTGAATAATTGCCTTAAGCAAGATTTCTTTACCAGCCTATGATAGAAAAAGAGTGTTCCAACCGTCCATCCTAGCCCTAACACGATTACGGATCGAAGCGAAAACTTCTTTCTGTAATCGCCTTACCACCGAAAGGAGTCCAAGGTATTTTTCGTGTTTGTCTAATACTTGGACTCCAAGAATATCAGCTAAAGCACCACGGTCCTCCACCGGAACGTTTTTACTAAACACCAATCCCGACTTTTCAAAGTTCACCTACTGCCCCGACGCTGACCCATAAATGGAAAGAATATTTTTAATACTTCTTAGGGCATGGGCCGACTGCATGTAAATTAAAGTATTATCCGCAAACAAAAGGTGAGACACCCGAGGGTCATGTCTCGCAATCTCCACACTGTTAATTTCTTTCCTGTTTTATGCAACTTGAATTAAACAACTTAGAACCTCGGCAACAAAAGGAATAAATAGGGCGACAAAGGATTACCTTGACGGATTCCCCTTTAAGGTCGAATGTATCCAAATTGGTTACACGTGAGCATGAAAGAATATGAAACAGTAGTAACACAAAGCATAATTAAATCAATGAAATCCCGCCCAAAACCCAACCTTACCAAAAGTTTCTCGAGAAAGTTCCACTTGACTCGGTCGTAAGCTTTACTCATGTCCAATTTCAGCCCATTTGAGATAATGATTTATCTCAAAAGAAATAAGGACATTATCGGATATAAGACGACCCAGGACAAAAGCTGACTGAGACTCAGAAATCATATTATCAAGTAAGGGTTTCAGACAGTTAACAATAGTTTTAGAAGCAATTTTGTATATGACATTACACAAGCTAATTGTCCGAAAATGAGAGACAACTTCAGGGTCATCTTTTTTCGGTATAAGAACAATGTGTGTAAAGTTCATTTTGTGTGGAAAGGATTTTTTATTCAGCATGTCCAGGACACATGCTGTAATATCGATTCCAATAACATGCCAGAACTTTTGAAAGAAAACTTGTGACATGCCATCAGGACTGGAGGATTTGAGGGGATGCATATTAGATAAAGCTGAAACTACCTCGTTACCAGAGAATTTGCGACTTAGGATCTCGTTCATTTTCGGAGTCACTCGCGGTTGCACTTCTACTAGAACCTCGTCTAGGACCAAATTTGAAGGCTGGTCGGAGGTGAACATATCCCTAAAATAGTCTGTGATTATACTTTGAATAGTCGAAGGTTCCTCCTACCATTCCCCCCTAACATCCTTAATTTTAGAAATAGAGCTATGACGCCAAAGCTCAGGAGCACAGTTATGAAAAAATTTTGTATTACAGTCGCCTTCTTTCATCCATAACACTCTACTTCTTTGGTTTCATATTGTTTCCTCCCTAGCTGAAAGATCCTCCAACTCCCTCCAAAGGGAAAGTTCACGGCTCTTAGAGCCGTCGGTGATCACTTTGGATGAAAGCAACATGATTTTTTTTTCAATTTCTTTGATTCTACTACGCGTTTCACCTATAGACATACGACTCCACTAAAGAAGACCCGCCCTGGAATTTTTAATGTTATTCCACACAAGATCCGTAGGAATTTGATTGGAATCCGAAACCTAAGAGTCTCGGATTACACGCTCACACTCTGACGATCTTAGCCAAACTGAATCAAACCTGAATTTACATTTTACGCACGAGGGTGTAGTTACTGACGGGGGGTTGAGCTGTATAAGAATAGGATGTTGATCAAACGCAATAGAATCAAGATTAGTCACACGAGTTTTAGGGAACAAATTAATCCACCACGTGTTGCCACACAAACGCTCCAACCTGAGCTGGACTGTTTGAGGATGGATCCATTTGTTTGACCAAGTGAGCTTGGGTCCCGTAAAGCCTAAGTCATGAAGATCACAATTATTGAGGACATCATGAAACACACAAATTTGCCATAGAGGACGGGGCAGGGTAGCTTTTTTTCATCCTGGCTAAGGATTTCATTGAAGTCCCCTGCCACGAGCCAAGGCGAGAAGAAATTTTGACTTAGGCGTTCGAGGAGGCGCCATGACTCCTTATGCTTGGAGCTATCCGGGTCCCCATAGAAGCCTATAAAACGCCAAGATGCAGAGCTAGGACTCGGATAGACCCGAACATCGATGTGGGACTTGGAATAAGATTGGAGAATGACATCAATAGTTTTGATCCAAAGAATCCCAAGGCCTCCCCCCCTTACCTATAGACTCAACACAATAACCAAACATACTAACATGAGATTTTAAACAATCAAAAGCAGAAGATTTGTACCTAGTCTTCGAGAGGAAGACTATTGAGGGATTGTGAACTCGAATGAGTTTCACAAGATGATGAACTGGCTCGGACCCCCCAAGTCCTTGAGAGTTCCAAGCTAGAATATTCATTGAGTCCGGCGGGGCTGCTTGGCAGTCTCCGCCGAATCCTCATCCATATCATGAAAAGAGACATAGTTGTTCCGAACCTGAGCAAACTCTAAAACTGGAATATCAGTTAAACAAAGGGTTTGGCTGTTTAGTTTAACAAGGGCATCATTCTTCTTTCTTTTATTTTTTCCAATTTTGCGCTATACCGAAAGAGATTTTGAAGCTGGGAGGAGTGATGTTTATTTGTAATGAAATGTTTATTTTTTATTTTTTTTTGGTGATAATTGGAATGTTTATAAGCATAGGAGATAAAGGGGGATTTGGGTTATTAAGCATATGGTCAGTGGGTAACGTCAACTGCATAGGATGGGTTTGTTGCATGTTAGACGTGGGTTGCATTGTAGAAGACTGAGCCCTAGTGACGTTATCCATGCCCATAATGGAGGTGGTTGCCCGATCACATTTATGGTGAGTTACAATGATCGACGAGGTGATCTCAATGAGTCGGGAGCCATCTTGGTTGGATTAAGGGTTTGGGTTACTAACAGGGGTAATGACGGGGGCAGCCGGTGTAAGGCCGGACGTGTTTGGAGACCGAGACGTGTTAACGGGGAGAAATTTCGGTACTATTGTTCCCACCAGAGAATTCCTATCTTGACCCGCATCAAGAAAATTATCATTATCTGGATCATCATCCGATTCATTGACTAACCTAAGTCGGTAACGAGGTCGGGATCCCTCCGGGTTAGAAGAGAATCGCGATGGGAAAGTAACTGTTAGAATAGTGCCCTGCGAGCCAATCCTAGATAGGCTTTCTTTATCTATTCTTGTAATAAACAATTTCGTTTTACATTATATTAATAAAAGGCATTTCTTCATCTTATGTTTATATCGTTATAACTGTATGATGAAGTCCCTAGAATTCACACATAGCTATGGGGCTTGATATCTCATTGGATGGATATCATAAAACAAGTTTCTAAGGCTGTGATTTCTAAATACTGTCCAAGTCATAGAATTATCAAGATGGGACATTGATAATTCGGATAGACTTGCGCCTATGATGCACACTCTTAATTAGAGAATGTCTCGTTTTATAGACATTAGTGTAGTTGACACAAATGCACATACGCGGGTGCTTGTTGAGAACAAGTTCACTGATTACCCTAACTGAAACTTCCTAAATTGGAATTATTTCTATATATGTCGAATTAGGAGTTTCTTAATCACGATAGTGCAAGATTAATTCTTTGACTTGAGTCATCACAGTAATCTTGTATATTGACTTACTGCACTTTGACTCCTGTGCCAGTTCTTTTACAAGGACACATATGGACTGGTGATTGGGTGTAGTGACTCGTATATGGAGGTTGGTGTTGACAACAAAGGATCCATCACTTGTCTAGATGAACAAGTGAATTTCCTATAATATTCTAAGTGGTTTGACTGAGTCAGTCCTTGGCCAAGGCAAGTAAGTAATTAATTGAGAAATGAGTTTCTTGAATTAATTAATCACTAGTCAAACATACTCGAATTATTAAGATTGAATTTATAAGGATCTCGACCAATAAGATTCCTCGATCCTTAATTCAATTGGGAAATTAGTTGATGGAAGAATCTCACTTGCATGGAATGCGCGATTGGAAAGGTTCACTTTGAATCGCCTGCATCTAGGTCTTCAAGATAAGTAGCTAGAAACTTTTCTTTGATTTATGGGTATCTTATATTTAATGGAGATTAAATAATAAGATGGTTAATTAAAAGTGTTTAATTAATCGAGACAATTTAATTGTCCAAATTAAATCATAAAGGTTATGAACTCATTACTAGTATGTTGGTGAACCTAAAGGGTCACACACAATACTCGGACAAATCCATTTCTTAGCTAAGGAAATTTAATTCAAAGTAGTTGAGTTAATATATTAATTAATTAGATTAATTAATTAAGACTTTTATTTATTCAAGTGTTGGATAAATAAATTAATTAAGTTGATAAGATCAATTTAATTAAGCTTAAGTCTAGAAAGCATTTAATTTAATTAGAAGTGACTTTTATTAATCTAGTATGGTGGATTAATTATTAAAAGACTATTTTATTAAGTCTTGGTCGAAAATTTGGTGGAGGAAAATAATTAAAAGTTTAATTAATTTTCTTCTAGAAGGAAATAAGATTTCTTGGAGAGAAAGGAAACTAATTAAAATAGAAGAGTTCTATTTAGAAATTAATTAGTCTTCTATTTCTACATGGAAAAGGATTAATGTATAAGAGTTCTACATGGAAAAGAATTGCAAGAACCTAGTCCTATATATAGGACATGTAGAGAACGAAAAAAAGAGGATGACTTTTGAAGCCAAAATTTTTGTTCCTCTTGCATAGAAAAATCGTTTCTTTTTCCTCTCTCTCATATAGTGTTCTTGAGTTCTTGATTATTCATCAAGATCTTGAATTCAAGAATTCATCCAAAATACTTAGAGAAGTAATTTTTGCTTTCACCTTAATCCCATACACTATTCCTTAGAGTTAGAATAAACGTTTATAGATCAACCTAGCTAAAGATTATAAACGAGTGGGTATCCGGGGTGTGGATCAACTTTAGAGGAGAAACACTTGGGTCTCTGAAGTGAATCAAGAATCCGATCAAAGACGTTTTTGGTGGAGGAATTCGAAATCTACATCAAAGGGAAAAACGAAGGAGTTGATTCAAGGAACGAGAAGCAAGCTAGGGAGCTTACGTTAAGGAAGAAGAAACTCTTCGATTTTTACGAAAAATCGAATAAGGTAAGATCTTCTTTATTAAAGCTTTAAATAACAAATCAAAGATGCGCAAGCCTATGATACGTGATAAGCCCGTAGGATTAATAAACTCGCATGTTTAAATCCTAGAAACTAAAAATTTAATTTTCCGCTGTGCTTAGTCGGGCTATATGTATATTTCCCAACAGTGGTATCAGAGCCTAAGGCTCGCGCATCGTTATGCATGATCCGTTTAATTTTAATCGTTACATGTGATGCACGTTTAAAATTATTAAATTCATAAATTTAATTAATTTGGGAATTTTCATAAAAACTATTTATTTTCAGTTTTTAAAGGTTGTTTAAATCTGAAAATTAATTTTGTAATGAGATTACATAAAAATTTGATTGGGTAAGGTGTTTTGAACACCCGTCGCCCAGGTCATAGAATCGGTTGTTGTGCACAGTGAGCGAAAGTTATGTGGACTTAGAGTCCACTTGTATTAATTAATATTATATGGTGAGATATATCCATAAAAGCGTTACGTGAATTTTTCCTTGTGAGAAAAGGTTTCTTGCAGCAAACATATTCTTTTGCATGTTTAATGACGTGGCCTGTAGTTTCCCATGCAACTGAAATTAACTTTCACGTGCCAATCACATGCGTGCGCCCAATTTGCTTAGAGCAAAGTATAGCCCTTTACCCGTGTACTAATTAATGGAAATTCGATGATGTCATGGGCAGCGGGTTATCATACCCTTTTTTTTGGGTATTTTATTTTTCCTAAAATTTTAATACTATTTAAAAGGTGTTTTAAATTATTTAATTTTGGAAATATCAAATTTTATTGAGAAATCCCGAATTGATTTAATTTATGAGGAATATTTGGTAAATTAAGAATTTACATATGCTTTCATGAGTTGATATGCATGATGGAATTTTGAGGTCATTAGGATTGTAAAAGCATGTTTACTTTTCGTATTTATTATTTTATTCGCCTTGCCGGCATTCGATCCTTGATGGCTCTAGATAGGGTCGATTTAGATATGGCCCAAAATATCCATGTTATATTTTATGTATGAGATGCATGATTTAATGTATGAGATGCATGATTCTATGTATTAGATACATGTTTTTTAGGTTATGCTTATCTTTTATATTTCCTTTCATGTGTTGTTGGGCATGTTTAGGATAGAGACTTAGATAAGATAATCGAAGCGATGAGACCTTTTCATAATATACTAAAATCCCTTACTTATTAGATAAGTTTATAAAATCTTAATGATTTTAATTTTAAGTTAATATGGGATAAAATTAAACGTGGTTTAATATTCCATGCCTACCATCAAAAGTAATAGCATGTCGGTGCTACTTATGTAGATTAGTCGACCATTGCAAGTGGGACTTTCTATAATGAGAAAGCCGTGATTATTACTAAGCATAGAGATGCACATGGGTAATTTATCCTCTAAGTTGACCATTGCAAGTGGAACTTTTTGGGTAGGTTATTTACATGTAGGTTTGATGGGACTAACTTAACATAGGAGTAACATGGGGGCGCATAAAATTGAGGTCCATGTAAAACATGAGGTAAAATAATTGAGGGTTACATGGGGATGTAATTGATAAGTGTTGTCTACCTTTTTAATTATTATGTATGTGTCCATAAAATTGGGGTATGTAATAATTAAATCGGACTTCAAACTCACTAAGAAAAAATTGTTTTTCTCGAATTCTTTAATGAGGGTTATTGAATTTGAATTAAATAGTGGGAGGTAATTTATGATTAAAAGACCTTAAAATCATATCTACACATAATGTATTAAACATCTTCTTAATCTCCGTTTCGCTTTAATTTGTAGATAACTAGATATCTAAGATGGCTAAGAACCCGCTTTCCACAATTCTCGACACAAACAAACTCACTGGACCCAACTATTCTGATTGGCTTAGAAACCTTAAGATAGTGCTCAACTCTGAGAATAGAGCCTATGTCTTGACTGATGCACCCCTCTCGACTCTACCCGAGGATGCTGAGGAGGAGGAAATCGAAACCCATAAGAAATGGTTAAACGATGACCTCCAAGCAAGGTGCACGATGCTTGCATCAATGTCGAATGAGTTGCAAAAGCAACACGAAAATATGGCAAGTGCTGCTGATATTTTCAAACACTTGCAAGAGTTGTATGGTGAAAAGTCTAGGAGGGAAAGGTACTTAGTGTCTAAAGAACTTTTTAGAGCTCGTATGACTGAGGGGTCAAATGTCCAAGAACATGTGCTTAAGATGATTGGGCTCATTGAGAAGCTCGCAAGTCTTGACATTTTTCTAGACAATGAACTCTCAGTGGACTTAGTACTTCAATCCTTGCCTAGCACATTCGATCAATTTGTGGTCAACTTTAACATGAACAGTCTGGAGGCGACCTTGCCTGACTTGTTAAGCATGTTAAGGACTGCAGAAGCCACCATCAAGAAGGACAAGCCAGTCCTACTTGTGAGTTCTGCCCATTCTAAGGCTAAAAAGCCAAAGAAAGGGAAAGGGAAAAGTTCCCAAAAGAACAAGAAGCTAAAAGCTAAAGGTGGGGTCAAGAAGGTTAAAGCTGATAAAGATAAGGGTGATTGTTTCCATTGCGGTAAACCAGGGCATTGGAAGAGGAACTGCAAGGAGTACCTTGCGACCCTAAGTGAGACCAAGGGTATGTTTTATGTTGAAGTTAACTTATCTGTTAACGATACTTCTTGGGTATTAGATACCGGTTGTGCATCACATCTTTGCAATAATTTGCAGGCAATGACAAGAAGTAGGATGCTAGGAAAGGATGAGATCGTTCTGAGACTTGGCAATGGAGCAAAAGTTGCTGCCACAGCGATAGGAACGGTCAACCTGGCATTAGGCGACGACATTAGAATAGTTTTAAATAATTGTCTTTATGTTTCTAGTATAATAAAGAACATTATCTCCATCCCTGTTTTAGATGGAGAGGGTTTTGAGTTTTTAATAAAACATGGAAAGTGTTCCATTATTAAAATTGTTCTTTACTTTTTACTAGTACTTTGACGAATTGTTTATACACTGTTCAACCAATTAATTCCGTCTTTCACATTCAACATAGTAACAAAAGAAAACAAGATAACTTAAACAGTACACTAATGTGGCATGCTAGACTAGGACATATTTCCAAAGAAAGAATGCACAAATTGGCAAAGGAAGGTGTACTCGACCTTAAGGAAGAGGAAACCATGCCTGCTTGTGAATCTTGTCTTAAAGGAAAAATGACCAAGTCACCATTTGTAGGACAAGTGGAACGTGCCACCCATCTTTTGGATTTGATCCATTCGGATGTTTGTGGTCCTTTTAGTATAAGTACTAAAGGAAGGTGTACTTACTTCATTACTTTTACCGATGATTATTCACGGTACGGATATGTGTACCTTATGAAGCACAAATCTGAAGCTTTTGAAAAGTTCAAAGAGTTTAGGAATGAAGTAGAAAAACAACTAAGTCGTAATATTAAGACTCTTCGATCTGATCGGGGAGGAGAATACTTAAGTGACGAATTCCTTAGTTATCTTAAAGAGAATGGGATTCTCTCTCAGTGGACTCCGCCTGGAACACCACAATTGAATGGGGTGTCTGAGCGAAGGAATAGGACTTTATTGGATATGGTCCGTTCCATGATGAGTTTCACTGAAGTTCCTCCATCTTTCTGGGGTTATGCCTTAGAAACTGCGGCCTATCTATTAAATAGATTGCCTTCCAAATCAGTGCCCAAAACGCCTTATGAGTTATGGCGTGGTAAACCGGCCTCATACAAATATCTTCGAGTATGGGGATGTTCAGCCTATGTGAAAAGGCTAGTGGGAGATAAGTTAGAGTCTAAGTCTAGCTTATGTAAATTTGTGGGGTACCCTAAAGAAACTGCGGGGTACTACTTCTATGATCCATCGGAACAAAAGGTGTTTGTTTCAAGGAATGCCATTTTCTTAGAGAAGGAGTTTCTATTAGATAGAAAGGGCGAGATCATAGAACTTGAAGAAGTTCAAGAACCACAAATTATCTCACAAACTTTGGAAACACAAACACAAGAAAACACTGAAATATCTAACACACAACCTCCGAGAAGATCCGAAAGGATCCGAGGGCCACCTGAGAGGTATGGTCTATTACTAGAAAGTAATAAGGAGGAGCTTCAAGTGGATGAAGATCCAAGAAGCTACAACGAAGCAATATGTGATATTGATTCTGGGAAGTGGCAAAGTGCCATGGAATCTGAAATGGACTCCATGTACTCCAACAAGGTATGGACCTTGGTAGATCCACCAGAGGGTATAGTACCCATTGGTTGTAAGTGGATCTATAAGCGAAAGCTTGGAGCAAATGGAGAGGTAGTGACCTACAAAGCTAGGCTAGTGGCAAAACGTTACACTCAAAGAGAGGGTATCGACTATGAAGAAACCTTTTCGCCAGTAGCAATGCTTAAATCCATTAGGATTTTGCTTGCAATATCTGCTCATTATGATTATGAAATATGGCAGATGGATGTGAAAACCGCCTTCCTCAATGGAAACATAGAGGAAGAGATTTACATGAAACAACCAGAAGGTTTCATATCTAGTGGGAGTGAGCAAAAGGTTTGCAAACTCCAAAAGTCCATTTATGGACTAAAGCAAGCATCCCGAAGTTGGAACATCTGTTTTGATGAAACTATAAGGATGTATGGTTTCATTAAAAACGAAGATGAACCATGTGTGTACAAGAAAGTCAGTGGGAGTGCAGTGACATTCTTAGTACTTTATGTTGATGATATTCTACTCATTGGGAATGATGTAGGAATGATGCAATCGACTAAAGTATGGTTATCCACCAAATTCTCCATGAAAGACTTAGGAGATGCATCCTACATCTTAGGAATCAAAATCTATAGAGATAGATCAAGAAAGATGATAGGATTGTCTCAGTCAATGTACATAGACAAAATGCTAAAAAGGTTTAGTATGGAGGAATCAAAGAAAGGATTCTTGCCTATGAGTCATGGGATCCGGTATTCTCGATCCATGTGTCCTTCGACATCCCAGGAACGAGATAGGATGGCTCGCGTACCATATGCTTCTGCCATAGGAAGTATTATGTATGCAATGTTATGTACAAGGCCTGATGTGGCTCATGCATTAAGTGTAGTGAGTCGTTTTCAGTCCGACCCAGGTGAGTTGCACTGGGTAGCCGTGAAAACAATCCTCAAGTACTTGAGAAGGACTAAGGACTTGTTTTTGATATACGGCGGTGGAGAATTGAAACTAGAAGGGTTCACTGACTCTAGTTTCCAATCTGAGGTGGATGATTTGAAATCAATGTCGGGATTTGTATTCACCCTCAATGGTGGAGCAGTAAGTTGGAAGAGTTCCAAACAGAAAACTACTGCGGATTCCACACCGAGGCTGAATACATAGCTGCATTTGATGCAGCAAAGGAAGCTGTTTGGATTAGGAACTTCATCCAAGGGTTGGGTGCAGTCCCTAGCATTGTCGATCCAGTACCTTTGTATTGTGACAATAATGGCGCCATTGCTCAAGCAAAGGAGCCGAGGTCTCATCAAAGATCCAAACACATAGAGAGGCGATACCATCTGATCCGAGAGATTGTTGGTAGAGGCGACATACGTGTGGAAAGAGTCGTCACAACGGAGAACATAGCGGATCCACTAACTAAGCCCTTGTCTCGTAACGTATTAGAAAGACATCTTGAGAAGATGGGTCTTAGATACCAAGGAGATTGGCTCTAGTGCAAGTGGGAGATTGTTAGAATAGTGCCCTGCGAGCCAATCCTAGATAGGCTTTCTTTATCTATTCTTGTAATAAACAATTTCGTTTTACATTATATTAATAAAAGGCATTTCTTCATCTTATGTTTATATCGTTATAACTGTATGATGAAGTCCCTAGAATTCACACATAGCTATGGGGCTTGATATCTCATTGGATGGATATCATAAAACAAGTTTCTAAGGCTGTGATTTCTAAATACTGTCCAAGTCATAGAATTATCAAGATGGGACATTGATAATTCGGATAGACTTGCGCCTATGATGCACACTCTTAATTAGAGAATGTCTCGTTTTATAGACATTAGTGTAGTTGACACAAATGCACATACGCGGGTGCTTGTTGAGAACAAGTTCACTGATTACCCTAACTGAAACTTCCTAAATTGGAATTATTTCTATATATGTCGAATTAGGAGTTTCTTAATCACGATAGTGCAAGATTAATTCTTTGACTTGAGTCATCACAGTAATCTTGTATATTGACTTACTGCACTTTGACTCCTGTGCCAGTTCTTTTACAAGGACACATATGGACTGGTGATTGGGTGTAGTGACTCGTATATGGAGGTTGGTGTTGACAACAAAGGATCCATCACTTGTCTAGATGAACAAGTGAATTTCCTATAATATTCTAAGTGGTTTGACTGAGTCAGTCCTTGGCCAAGGCAAGTAAGTAATTAATTGAGAAATGAGTTTCTTGAATTAATTAATCACTAGTCAAACATACTCGAATTATTAAGATTGAATTTATAAGGATCTCGACCAATAAGATTCCTCGATCCTTAATTCAATTGGGAAATTAGTTGATGGAAGAATCTCACTTGCATGGAATGCGCGATTGGAAAGGTTCACTTTGAATCGCCTACATCTAGGTCTTCAAGATAAGTAGCTAGAAACTTTTCTTTGATTTATGGGTATCTTATATTTAATGGAGATTAAATAATAAGATGGTTAATTAAAAGTGTTTAATTAATCGAGACAATTTAATTGTCCAAATTAAATCATAAAGGTTATGAACCTCATTACTAGTATGTTGGTGAACCTAAAGGGTCACACACAATACTCGGACAAATCCATTTCTTAGCTAAGGAAATTTAATTCAAAGTAGTTGAGTTAATATATTAATTAATTAGATTAATTAATTAAGACTTTTATTTATTCAAGTGTTGGATAAATAAATTAATTAAGTTGATAAGATCAATTTAATTAAGCTTAAGTCTAGAAAGCATTTAATTTAATTAGAAGTGACTTTTATTAATCTAGTATGGTGGATTAATTATTAAAAGACTATTTTATTAAGTCTTGGTCGAAAATTTGGTGGAGGAAAATAATTAAAAAGTTTAATTAATTTTCTTCTAGAAGGAAATAAGATTTCTTGGAGAGAAAGGAAACTAATTAAAATAGAAGAGTTCTATTTAGAAATTAATTAGTCTTCTATTTCTACATGGAAAAGGATTAATGTATAAGAGTTCTACATGGAAAAGAATTGCAAGAACCTAGTCCTATATATAGGACATGTAGAGAACGAAAAAAGAGGATGACTTTTGAAGCCAAAATTTTTGTTCCTCTTGCATAGAAAAATCGTTTCTTTTTCCTCTCTCTCATATAGTGTTCTTGAGTTCTTGATTATTCATCAAGATCTTGAATTCAAGAATTCATCCAAAATACTTAGAGAAGTAATTTTTGCTTTCACCTTAATCCCATACACTATTCCTTAGAGTTAGAATAAACGTTTATAGATCAACCTAGCTAAAGATTATAAACGAGTGGGTATCCGGGGTGTGGATCAACTTTAGAGGAGAAACACTTGGGTCTCTGAAGTGAATCAAGAATCCGATCAAAGACGTTTTTGGTGGAGGAATTCGA
The DNA here is from genome assembly GCA_019426215.1 of Buddleja alternifolia. NCBI lineage: Eukaryota > Viridiplantae > Streptophyta > Magnoliopsida > Lamiales > Scrophulariaceae > Buddleja > Buddleja alternifolia. The sequence goes on along the minus strand of CM033397.1, from coordinate 34,592,169 downwards.
AATCTACATCAAAGGGAAAAACGAAGGAGTTGATTCAAGGAACGAGAAGCAAGCTAGGGAGCTTACGTTAAGGAAGAAGAAACTCTTCGATTTTTACGAAAAATCGAATAAGGTAAGATCTTCTTTATTAAAGCTTTAAATAACAAATCAAAGATGCGCAAGCCTATGATACGTGATAAGCCCGTAGGATTAATAAACTCGCATGTTTAAATCCTAGAAACTAAAAATTTAATTTTCCGCTGTGCTTAGTCGGGCTATATGTATATTTCCCAACAGTAACGTCTTGCTGCACTGACATATGTCGAGCATGTGGGGGATGATAGATAGGATTGGAAGAGCTAGAATGAACTTCCGTTCGATTTCCAATCGGAGTTCTCCAACTGGAGAAGTGACCCTCAAAGTGAGATGAATCAAAAGCAGCTTGGTTATCTCCTACACCAAAGTTTAAATTACCAGAAGGAGTAATGCGTCGATTAAAAGCACGCAGCCAGGATCCCTGGGGTATGTTCCCTGGGATGGACGAAAGATTTGTTATATCGAAGGTCACAACAATCTTCAATGTGGCCTAAAAAAGAAATTTTTAAATCTTTTGCTCCTGGAATACTCAGCAGCATAAAACGAAGGATGGGTTTACAAACATTAATTCTGACTTTAAGACGAAAAGTGGAATCCCAGAAAAACCCACTTTAGAAAGATCCATGTCCACAAAAATCCCCATGTGGTTACTAATAATTTTTGCAATATTTTGGTTCGTTAGACTCAGAGGAAGACCCAATACCCTAACATAGATGTCATTCCAATCTAGATTGATCGACTGAGGATCATCAAACTCATTAAGTTTTTTCAGAGTAATCATGTCGTTATCAAAGTTCCAAGGGCCATTTTTAAGCACCCGTTCTAAGTCAACACTGTGATTAAACGCAAACAAGAACCGGGCGTTGCCAAGGCGTGATATCTCCATCCCCCGCCTTGGTCTAAAAGTGCCCAAAACAGTTTCTTTGAAAGCCAAAAAATTAATACGTCGGTCAGTGGTAACCCTCCCCACCAGGATCCTAAGGTTATACCCCTCCCCTGGCCGACAGATAGCAGTTGGTATATTAACCTTCATCGCCTTGCTCTCAGTCAAAGTAAACCCACGAGCCATTCGGACTATTTCAAAATCCATCAAACTTTCAAATACAAATCAGACTTAGTTACCTAGCGAATGGTGCAAACCTTGAGCGTACGATGGATCTGGCCGAAACACTAATCCACGAAACCCTGATAAAACAAAGAAGTAACTTAGCGTGAGATATAGCGACTGAGGAAGGCAGAAAACAAAGAAGAAAAACGTGAGGTAGAGAGGAAAAGTTAAAAAACGCGTCGAGGGTAAATCCAGGCGGAGCGCAGTGGAAGTTGGCTTAGTGTAAAGCCCCTGCGAGAAGATCTAGAACACCTCGTAGAAATGAACACTCGTGTTTCACTCAAGAAAAAAGTCAAGGAAAAAAAAGATGAGAAAAACCTAGATCTAGAGAAAACCCTAACTCTCATGCAGAGGGAGTGAAAACTCTCAAGGTGATAGAAAAAAGTTTTGAAGTTGAAAAATAAAAGTGACTTCCAACATTTTTTGTTTGCCTAATTTGTGGAGGCATGGAATGAACATTTGATAATCTTGGCTTTACAATTATTATGTCCAATAAAAAGGACACAATTTAATTTGTCTCTTCTTCAATCTACCAAAATTATAGATATATATCTAACAAAAAGGGTAATTGAACTTAAATAATGTAGAAAATATGGAAAAACCTAGTTTGGCATAAATGTTTTTTGTAATTTAGTTAAATTTAGACACAACGACAAAATAGTAAATCCAAACTTGTCAAAATGAACTGATCATATTTGTTAAAAATAAAATAAAAATGAACACTTATATTATATCTATAAAATTGTCTAATTTAGAAAACTTTGACAAATTTATAAAAATCACGTGGCTATGATTGTAGAAATGTAAAAATACGTGTAACAAATAAGCGCCTACGCCCTTAGCTACAGTAATGTCAAGTTCGTTGTCGTTTGTTTTATTTTTTTTGGGGCATACAAAAAACGACGCCGTTTTGTTGATATAGTAACAACAACGGCGCCTGCGCCGTCACCGTAGGATAGCAAAATTTCCGGCAAACATCATCCCCGTTGCAGGCGTCTCTTGCTATCTCCAATGCTTTCCGAAGTTTGTAAGTGTTTAAAAACTCTTCCATTCTCTTCAAAGATTTATCAAATTTTTTAGTTTTCCATTAACACTGCTTTTCATATTCCACAGAGGTATCATTAAAGAAGAGTTCGCCTTTCAATTTCAATCTGACAATTTTTGGTTTTTTGTTTTTGTTGATTTACTTGGGTTGTACATATTCTTTCCTACCTGTTCACATAAGCAGTGTACAATCTGATGAACTCTTAATGCTAAAACAAAATTAGGTTTCAAGTTGCTTCAATATTTTATTCTTCGGGTTTTGTTTCTACTTTATCCGTATAGAGTAACACTGCTAAAATGAAGTTGTTCTTGGATCTTCATGTGCTACTGTAGCAGTGTATGCTTCACATTTTTTCCTTCTAAAATGAAGAAGTTCTTGGATCTTGTTGTGCTGTTAGAAGCGAGTCTTCTAGCAAGAGGTATCATTTTTAGAACTTGCCTAAAGTTGTCATTTTTAGTTTCTGAAATTTATCCTTATTTTCATTTCCTCCCTTATTCTCTTGCAGGAAAATTATTCTCGTGGCGATTGATTAGTTATCTGTATATTTAATTTACATATTAAAAGTATAATTTGACTTGAATTATACTGTGCTTGATTTAGGGGCGGACATGGTAGTCTTTTTGCTTCTGTTGCAAATCTTCAAGGTATAGTTAGATTTGATAATCCAATGGGAAATCTGATTACTTTGATATTGTAACGTTCACAAGCAAGCTCTTGATACAAATTTATATGTGACATCTGTTTGGTAGTGTGACGGGAAAATTAAATTAATAATATATAAAAAAAAAGAAAAATCAGAAAATATCAAAAAAAGAATGGGTATCAGATACTACTACATTACGACATGGAGTATGTCAGTCTCTTGTTATTTTATTTTTTTCAATTATTTTAATGAGAGACGACATGCATCATGTCGTCTCTCAATAAATTTTTTTTTAAAAAATTGTCAGACAAAGGCTGCTCCCCCCCCCCCCCCTCCCCCAACCCCCACCAACAAACACAAGCTTTTGCACTTTGCAGAGTCCCCTCCCCCCCCCCCCCCACCCCACCCAAAGCCATTTCTCTCTTCTTCATTTCTTCCCACTTTATTTAGACGTTGATTGTTGTGTATTAATATATCGGTCACATGATAATTATATATATGTATTGACATAATATTTTATTTATTGCCAAAAAAATTATGAAATTATATATATGAGTATGACTCTTCGTCGGGGGCAACAAATTTGACAATCATGACAATCTGTGACTAGAAAATCTGTGCGTTTTTTGGCTACAAGTTGAACATAAAACTTGTAGGTGATATTATGAACTTTGTGAAACTATAAGATTTGGCTCATTTCGATGCCCGAGCAAAGAAATATGGCCACGCAAAAGTACCCCCCGAGCTGTTTTGTGTAAAAAATAATTTTTTTTTCATTTTCTGGTTCGTATTTGGCCTGTTTCTGTGCGTTTTTTGGCTACAAGCTAAACATAAAACTTGTAGGTGATGTTATGAACTTTGTGAAATCATAAGATTTGGCTCATTTCAATGCCCGAGCGAAAAAATATGGCCGCGCAAACGTACCCCCTTGAGGTAAATAAAAAATAATAAACATATTTTTGTTGATTTTCCGGCTCAAATTAAAAAACTAATTATTGAAATTACTCATAAATAATGGACTATTCGTTCAAATTGCGATACAATAAAAAAACTATTTCTTCAAAACAGTCCCACTTGAGCTATTTCTCAACAATAATTACGTAATTTTTTTTTATTTTCTGGCTCAGAATGAAAAACTAATTATTCAAATTACTCATACAATAAAAAACTATTATATGTTTGGATTTCACGTGATTTTCTTGTCACGGGTTGTTTGGATTTTTTAGTCACGGGTTTGCTTTCACGTGTTGACTCTGAGTTTTTTTATTTATTTATTTGCTAGTCACGGATTGTCATGATCATCAAATTTATTGCCCCCGACGAAGAGCCATACTCATATATATAATTTCATAATTTTTTTGGCAATAAAGAAAATATTATGTCAATACATATGTATAATTATCATGTGACCGATATATAAATACACAACAACCAACGTCTAAATAAAGTGGGAAGAAATGAAGAAGAGAGAAATGGCTTTGGGTGGGGTGGGGTGTTAGGGGTGGGAGGGTGGGGGGCGGGGGGTATAAGCAGCCTTTGTTGACAATTTTTTTTAAAAAATTATTGAGAGACGACATGATGCATGTCGTCTCTCATTAAAATAATTAAAAAAATAAAATAACAAAAGACGACATACCCTATGTCGTAATGTACTAGTATCTGATACCCATTCTTTTTTCAATATTTTCTAATTTTTCTTTTTTTATATATTATTAATTTAATTTTCCCGTAGTGTGACACTCTTATTATGTTTGAAGTTTTGATCAACTCATGTTATTTGAGCCCTTTTATTATATTGGGATTTATTGAAAAGCTCGTTCATTACGAGCTTGTGAGTTAAAATCTTACTGTTGAATTCCTTGAGTAATTCATTAATTAGGAGTGTGAATATTTAAATTCTTTTATTGTGGGTCGATTTTCTTAAATAAGCTCCTCGAGTTTCCAAGAATTCCGGCTACACCTCACACGAAGTCCCCCAAAATTCAGAAGATCCAGTCAAGACTAGAAAGGCTCCCCGAGATTGAAATTGTGGTCAAGACTCAAACATAGAAGTCCTTCGAAACTCAAAAAGTTCCCTAAGATCTGAGAATTTTGATCGAGGCTCAAGTATAGAAGTCCCCCAAAACTCAAATGGTTTCAGTCGAGGCTAAAAGAAAGCTCCCTAGGACATGACAATTCTGGTTGAGGCTCAAACATAGAAGTCCCCCAGAACTCAAAAGGTTTTAGTCGAGGCTAAAATAAAGCTCCATAGACATGACAATTCTGGTCGAGGCTCAAACATAGAAGTTGCCCAGAACTCAAAACATCTCGATCGAGGCTAAGAAAGAAAAGCTCCCCAAAATCTAAGAATATCGGTCGAGGTCCAGACATAAAAGTCCCTAATAACCCAAAAGTCTAGGCATTTCGATCTGACCGAGGTGGCGAGTATATGATTGCCGAATTTGACCAGTTCTTAAGGGAACATGGTATACTGTTACAGCTAACTCCTCCAACTACTCCACAATTAAATGGCATAGCAAAGTGAAGGAATCGAACTCTGTTAGACATGGTATGATCCATGCTCAGCTACATAGATTTGCCCATTTCACTGTGGGGGCACGCATTGCTTACAGCTGCTCACATATTGAACAGGTGTCCCTCCAAGTCTGTTCCTAACACACCGTGTCAGATATGGCGTGGAAGGAAGCCTAATCTGAAGCACATGAGGATATGGGATTGTCCTGCCTATGTGAAAAATATCAAGGTCGAGAAGTTGGAGGCCAGGTCCTTGAAAGGACGATTCGTTGGATATCACGAGGATTTCATGGGATACCTTTTCTACCTGCATGATGATCAAAGGATCATCGTTGCCTTATAGGCAGTCTTTCTTGAGGAAAAGTTCATTTGAGAAGGAGGATCTGGTAGAAGTATTGTTCTAGAAGAACAAAATGAATCTCCTTTGGAAGACACTGTTCAAGAGACTCAGCCCGAATCTGGAACGACACAACCATCGATGCGCAGGTCAACTAGAGTATCTCAACTGCCTGAGAGATATGGTTATTTGCTACAAGAAGAGCATAATATGTATGCAGTAGCAGAAGAGTACCATGGAGACGATCCATCTAGCTATGACCAGGCAATGAAGGATATGGATTCTGCAAAATGGCATGAACCTATAAAAGTGAAAATGGATTTGATGTATTCGAACCAAGTCTGGACTCTGATCGATCGACCCAAGGGTATTGTACCCATTGGATTTAAATGGATCTACAAGAGAAAGATTGGTCCGGATGGCAAGATAGATACCTATAAGGCAGGCTAATGGCGAAATGGTATAGTCCAAAGGAGAGCATTGACTATGAGGAAACCTTTTCACTAGTAGCTATGATCAAATCCATTGAAATCAAATCCATCAGAATTCTACTTTTGATAGCTGCATACCTGGATTATGAAATCTAGCAAATGGATGTGAAGACCGCGTTCTTGAACGGATTCCTCGAGGAGGAGATCTATATGGAACAACCCAAGGGTTTCATATCTAGTGCGGGGCCTCTCGCAGTTGAATAGGTCCATTTATGGACTCAAGCAGGCCTCTCGCAGTTGGAACCTTCATTTTGATGAAGAAGTGCAGGGCTACGACTTTATCAAGAACGAGGATGAACCATGTGTCTATAAAAAGGTCAGTGGGAGCAAGATCATATTCCTGGTGCTATATGTAGACGACATTCTACTTATAGGGAATGATGAAGAATTGCTAACTTCTGTTAAGACATGGCTTTCAAGAAAATTCTCCGTGAAAGACTTGGGAGAAGCTATCTACATCCTGGGAATTCGAATCTACAGTGATAGATCGAATAAGATAATAGAACTCTCTCCAGCCCTCTACTTAGAGAAGGTCCTCAAACGATTTAGTATGGAAAACTCTAAGAGAGGTCTTTTGCCTATGAGACATGGAATTCATCTCTCCAAGAAGATGAGTCCTCAAAGTGAGAAAGATCGAAAGGAGATGAGCACAGTTCCCTATGCATCGGCGGTAGGAAGTCTCATGTACACGACGTTATGCACGAGACCAGATCTTGACTATGCTGTGAGCGTGGTGAGTAGGTTTCAAGCAAACCCGGGCAAAGAACATTGCATCACCATAAAATCTATCTTTAAGTACTTGAGAAGAACTAAAGATATGATTCTGGTGTACGGTAATGGAGAATTGAAAGTGGACGTTTATACGGATTTCGATTTCCAATCAGATATCGATGACCAAAAATCCACTTCTGGGTTCATATTCACTCTGAACGGTGGAGCAGTGTCTTGGAAAAGCTCCAAGCAAAGCACAACTGCTAATTCGACCACTGAAGCTGAATATGTGGCTGCCTTCAAGAAGCTGTTTGGATTAAGAAATTCATGGTTGAACTTCATGTTGTTCCTAGTGTGAAGCTTCTGTAGCCACTATGGTGTGACAATAATGGAGCCGTTGCGCAAGCTAAGGAACTAAGGTCTCACAACAAATCCAAACACATAGAGAGGATATATCATATAATTCAAGAAATCGTTGGAAGAGGCGATATTGCCGTGCAGAAAATAACCTCAGCGGAAAACATAGTTGGCCTACTCACTAAGCCATTGGTGCAGGCAGTGCTAGAGAAACATCTTAAGAAGATGGGTATAAGATACCATAGCGATTGACATTGAGTGCAAGTGGAAGATTGTTAGGTATATGCTCTAGATGCCAATGATGACAAATAGATTGTATAGGGTGTTCAATTATGTTGTACAAGGTGATAATTAATAAAGGCAATTATTATTCTGTTCATGTAAAACTTTGTGGCATCAATAAGTATTGAACAAACAGTACTTGTGTATCGAGGTTGACTTTTTGCTCTTTATGGAATAAAGATGTGGCACGGGGAGAGTCTTATTCCTGATCACTCAAAAGAGTTCGCAAGTCAAGAAATCTTAATTGGGCATTAAGATTCGACTTGTATAACACATGCTCTGACAAGGAGTGCCCGTCGAACACTATGGGATAGTGAGACACGTTTCATAGATATATCAATGGAATTGATATATTCGAACACGGCTCGCTGTAATCCGATCACATGGGTATTTACTCGGTGTCTGTCAATGATTGAATTACTGAACATAAGAGTATGTGTGGGCCTTAGACCTGAGAGTTCATGATCAATGTGCTTGTGCTGTTGAATCTGTTACTAGAGTAGTTAGGCCCAACTCACCTTTGGTGGGGCCGACCTCGAAGTGCAATCTCAATGAGTCAAGTAGCAGTTGTTCAGTGATCGCTAAGATTGGATTCACTATCTCGATAGTAAACGAGAAAGTATCATGTGCAATCATATGCATATGAAATTATAAGTCTTTGGCCAAAGTAATGAAACTAACCCATGTAGGACATGGAGGATAATTTGGTAATTTCATCATGATATGATTACATGCACAGTATCAAGTTTAGTGAGTTTGACATAAACCATGACTCTCACTTGATCTAAATACGTCAGTGAAGGGCTTATACTCATATGGTATTTATGGTCTAGAGGTTCATAAATGATTCGTTCATCTCTTACTCAATTGGGTTACGATGTGAGTCCACGGGACTGGCTAGGTGACACTCACATCCTTTGATAATTTCCTCCTATTGCCAATTCAGACGAACCTAAAGAGTCTCGCTATAGAAAACAAACGGGATGTCTTTTTGTGTTAATCTTTTAGAAAGATGAAATTAAAAAGACGCATTGATTTATTGGTTAAATCAATGAATTAAATATTTAATTTAATAAGATTAAATTAAATTGTTTAATTGGAGAATTAATTAAATGGAATTAATTATTTATTTAATATGTATTGGAATTTAAAAAGGATTTAAATTAAACACATGTTAAAAGGTAGGCTAAGTTGAATGGGCCAACTAAAAGCCCACCCACGTCCATGTGGAGCCCTAGGGGGCGGCCACTTAGGAGTTTTAAGTGACTCCGACTTGTTTGTTAAGTCAAGATAACTCCAACACTTACAAGTCATAACAACTTTAACCTAGTTGCATAACACAAAAGGAAAAAGAATCCTCCCTCGGGAAAAGAATCCTCCATCCCCCAAAAACTTGCCCTAGCCATCTACCACCACAGTCGAGGAAGTTTTGGAAGATCTTTTGAAGGTTTGTTTCACGTGCATCTTTAGAGACAGGAGCTCAGAGAGTTGCTGTTACGCGAAGAATTACTACGAAATTGATAAGGTAATCTATTTCGTTTAGTGTTTGGAAAACTATTAAAACTTATTAATCCTGTTAAAGTGATCCATGTTTAGGAATCCAAAAAAAAAAAAAAATTATTCCGCTGTGTTTTTACTCCGATGGATTACCATTTGAATTTCAAAACCTAAAAGCTCATGAACCAAAGGTGCATAATCTCCAAATCCATAGAACTCATGATGAGCAACTATAGCCCTACCATCGACTGGTAGACCCCATAGTATTGCTACGTCTTGAAGTGTAACAGTAGCTTCTCCACTTTTGAGGTGAAATGTGTTCGTTTCCGGACGCCACCCCTCAACGAGTGCAGTCACAAGTCCCAAATCATTTTTAAACTTCCTTAACTTGTAAATGCGGTAGAGTAGATCCCCATTTGATGGAATTTTCGTAGGATTCGATCACGTGGAACTTTGCTATCGGCTTTTTAAAAATAATTAAAGTCTGCTTGTCTAGAATGCAATTCACATCTTTCCCCTCTAACTACTAACTCAAAACTGTGGCTTTCCTGATCCGTCAACACACTAGGTTCTACAGGCCTATATATCTGATGATCGTTCAAATTTGGCATCCTGCATTTATAAAATATAGCAAGTATAATTAGAATACAATGAATTAATAAGATTATTATCAACTATTCTAAACACTAAATTCAAAATTAAAATTAAACCTTGTAACAAACACAATATAGCTAGATTATATCAAAGTTCAATAATTAACACTAAATTCGAAATTATGCCTAAAAATTATACATCGAATTTCTAATTTATAGCTAAATGTTATACCAAAAAATTCAAAGGAATACCTACAAATTTGTCTAAAAATTATTTCAAAATTCAATAATTAACACTAAATTCGAAATTATACCTAAAAATTATATATAAAGATTCAAAAATTATAGCTACAAGTTCTACCAAAAAAATCAAACTAAACCCTTAAAATTTGTCTAAAAATTATATCAAAATTCAAGAATTAAAACTAAATTCAAAATTATACCTAAAATTATACATAAAAATTTGAAAATTATAGCTACAAGTTCTACCTTAAAATTCAAACTAAACCCTAAAAATTTGTCTAAAAATTATATCAAATTCAAGAATTAACATTAAATTCAAAATTATACCTAAAATTATACATAAAAATTCAAAAATTATAGCTACAAGTTCAACCATAAAATTCAAACTAAACCCTAAATATTTGTCTAAAAATTATATCAAAATTCAAGAATTAACACTAAATTCAAAATTACCTAAAAAATTATAGATAAAAATTCAAAAATTATAGCTACAAGTTCTACCAAAAACCCTAAAAATTTGTATAAAAATTATATCAAATTTCAAGAATTGACACTAAATTCAAAATTATAGCAATAATTATACATAAAAATTCGAACTCATAACTAAAAGTTCAAATTTATACCCAAATTATATCAAAGCTCAATAATTAACACTATATTTGAAATTATACCTAGCAATTATATATAAAAATTCAAAATTATAGCTAAAAGTTAATACCTAAAATTATACCTAAAAATTCAAACTTATACCCAAATTACATCAATGTTCAACACCTAAAAATCATACTAAAAATTCAAAATTATACTAAATTAAATAACAACCCCAAATTCTAAATAATAAATTCAAATTCAAGACAAAGCATAAAATTACTAATTAAATTAATTAACATAAATTAAATAATTACCTTTAATTGAGGATAAAGGAAAGGAAGAAATTGGGGGAGAGAGATGGAGAAAATGAGAAAAGAAGAGGGAGAAATTGAGGAAAGGAAGGAAAGGGAGAGAGAAAATCCGTTAGCCAACGGATTTTTTTTTATTTGACATGTGACTGGGTACGTCATTGTCAAAGGCGCACCCAGTCACATATTTTAAAAAATAAAAATAAAAAGGAAACGCCTTTGGCGAAGGCGTGAATAAGGTGGTCACGCCTTCCCCTAAGGCGTTTTCTACTAGATTTTGAATTATATTTATTTATGTATTATTTATGTTAATATTATTAAAAATATATTATTTATTTAAAAAGTCCTAACAAAAAGCGACAATTAAGATATGTATATATATGTCTTTCACTATAAGAAAATTATCAATTTTCAAGCAACAAAACGTGCATGTATAAGGCATGCAGAACATGGGGTCGTTTTGTTTTCGTCTTGCATTTTTATTATTATTACTTTGTCGTGTTTCCTTGTTTTTTGTGGTTTTTGGTTTTGTGGCTTTGGTTCTTGTTGCAGCAGATCATTTGGCAAAGGGTGATGAGTCTCTGGGACATCTTTATTTGGAAGGTGAAAAAAAGACTCTTCACGTTCTTTGTGAAAAAAAGACTTTAGATGGAAGATTTCGGTTGAGCCATGCTCTCAAGAAGAACATGGTTCAGTGTCAACTTGTTACCTCCTTTTTTTGGGATTGGGAGCCCTTGCTAGATGTGGTCTCTTGCTATTGTCAAGATATAGACCTTCATTCTGGCACCTGTTACGCTAGTAGTTGTGATTGTGTTTTGTGCAATTCCATTCTAGAGTCTTTTTTTATTTTTTGCCATTTCTGCAATTTGTATTAGTGGGCAGAAAATGTATGCTCTCGGACTGATTTTTGTAATTTCGTTCTGTTTTATTAATGCATGAATTTTAATTATCAAAAAAAAAAAGGCATGCAGAACATCAATTAAAATATTAATAAAAAACAACTCCCATTTTTATCGGCCTGGTCATACTTAACATGAAATTTTAAAAATAATTTTTTTGTGTATATATTTACAATATTATTATTTGAAATTAACTAATTGCATCCAATTACATTAACGATAACTTTGTGGGTTTTTTTTTTCTAAATAAAAAGAAGCTAAGTAGGGTATGAAGTTATTTTGAACGTACGTCCCGCAAGTAAATAGGAAAATTTCCTTGAAAAGTGCGGACGGATCATGTTGAAAGTTAAAATAAATTTTCATCATAATATAACATCATATATATATACAACTTACAAGTCTGTCTTTATTAGGTGTTAACGATACATTAATTATTTTATTAACAATTTCTGAAAATACTATCATTGGCTATGAATATTGTATTTCTAAATCAAATTACTTTTTCATTAATATTTATATACACGAAGTACGTTATTAATTAGATTTTTTAATACGTTATGCATTCATGCACAATTTTCTAATTAATCTGTAGACATAGAAAATTTGTCACAATATATCAATCACATATGATATTAGTCAAAATGTTATTAATTAAATGGACAAACTCCATTAATTGATATTATTCTATTAAAATATAAATGAAGGCTAATTATCATTAACATGATAAATATTGATGCATGGAAAGTGGCGTAAGGAATTGGGTTTCTAGAAAACACCCCCGCCTCCAAGACGAAAGGAAATTGTCTTAATTAGAAACCCAAGAAATGAATGAACTCTTTTTTTCGAGAGAAAAAAAAAAAGAGTTCATTCAGAAATGAATGAACTCTTCCAAATGAGATCATCCATATGAGAGATGAAACGGTTCATGCACGTACGCGGATATACTTGAATAATATATATCTATTTGGATATACTCGAATTTGATTATCCAAGGAGATGTGGTTAACTTACGTACTGAAACACATATCAGCTTCACTTTTGCCTATATAAAGAGAAGAAACATACAGCAGAAAGAGGAAAAGAACATAAAGTTAGAGCAAGAAATTACAATAGAAAGAGAGAGAAGGAAAAGAAAGAAAGAAAAGGATTAAAAAAAAAAAGGGAGAAAGAGAGAAGGAAAGAGAAATTGTTGGCTGCCATTCTGCTGAATCAAGTCGAATTTGCGATGTTTTAATTCTTCAAGCTTCGGACTTCGTATTGTTGCATGGTTAGAAATCAAGAGGTGGAAAAGTGATCCGTTTTTCTGTCAACATACAAACTCAATAAAGCAAATTGATCCACAAAGTCCGCCGACGAATTGTATCACCATCCCTCTTACTCATGACTAGGAAAAATGTATCCTAGTTACGATATATATATGTATCGTATGATTTTAGGGTTAATGAAATAAATATTTTTTATTTCTTTCATGTCTTTTATATTTTATATTGTTTATTTAATTATTTTAAATCCTTTAATCGGAGGTTGTCTTAAAGCATAATTAATAGTTAATATTCATGTTAATCGAGAACGAGTCGAACCCACTCAAATAATAAATCCCATTCATATACGAACGAAGGGGATTTCCGACCAAATATTTCGAGCAACCCTTTCACAGGAATTTTCCAATATAAAACAGAAAGTAAAGCATTTCTCGAAATTTTTGTGTCATCATAATCTAACCATTAATAACTTTTTAGAGTAATTATGTTTATAATCTTTCAATTATTTATGCACCTTTGGCACACGCAATGCACTAATTGTATTGTTTGTCCTTAGTCCTTACTTTGAAAAATATGAGAAGATCTTAATTATAGACTTTAATTACCTTAATTATAAGCATTTCATAATATTTTAGGGTAATAAGCGCTTAATTTACCAAATAAATATAATCCCATAACCTAATTTCAGTCACCATTTTCGTCGATATTTTTCTAATGCAAAACCATAAAACTTTTCATTTACGATATTTTAAACAATAAATAAACAATTGTTACAACTTGCTTCATTACAATAATAAATAGGAGAAAACCTTATTCTTCACAACCACAATTGTGCAATAATAATAATAACAATAATAATAATACTAATAATAATAATAATAATAATAAATAATAATAATAATAATAATAATAAATAATAATAATAATAATAATAATAATAATAATAAATCTATAAATATGATCATGTGATATCTACAAAGACCTATAATAGAATGTATGTTCAAATTATTCACTTAATTTGGATCCATATACCCTTACTAGGGATATCTCGATGAATCACAAAGACAAGATAATATCCGGATGGAGCAAGATTGCCCGAACCCGGCGTTGTAACCCGAATTTGGTATGCAAATCTTCCAACTGCTATCACAGCCCCACGGGTAAGAACCAATAGCCTTTGGTTCATTGAAAATGAGTGAGTAGTAAATGATGGTGCAACCATTGTGACTGTGACCGAATTGCTATCTAGTCTCCCAAGAGGGATGGTGAACTGAATAGCAAGTTCTTGCCCGTATCCGATTCTCGATTGCGAAACAGGTGAAATAATTTGTGGGCGCAAGTATGCAACTTTTGGATCCAAATATGATGGAGAAAAAGCTTGGAGAGTTAAATCTGTAGGAAATAAAACCCCAATAAAATTGTAATAATGATGAGGATTGCTTCCACCAACGAGAACCCGACCGTCGCGAAGCAATATCGCAGTTGAGTGGTACATTCGAGGCGTGGAGCTAGGGTTTTGAACCTCGAATCTCGACCCAACTGGATTGTCTGGTCGGTACAAGATTGGAGCCAAAACAGAATTCCGACCTAATTCCCATCCGGGAGTACCCGAGCTCGCCCCGTTGATTATCAAGACATTACCATTTGGTAGCAACACCATATCCCCCATGACCCGACTCGTGGGCATCGTCTCCATATTCCATTTAGGGTTCAAGTCGTTTATTCGGATCCTCCCACATGTATTAAGTGCCCCAACAAAATTACCATTATTTGCACTGACAAAAGCTCCTTTTGGCGCACCACCACACACCAAAACTTCAGCTCCAACATTGTTCCTCAATGGAAGCAATACTGCAGAACCCGAACTCGGGTAACTCCTCGGGTCCCCACCCGGTATCGCCGGGTAGGTTTTCACCACCGTCCCTTTGAAGTAATTGAACAATATAGCTCGATTGTTCGCGAAAATGAATAAATTGCCATCCCCGTTGAGAAAAACAAACGGGTACAAATTGTTCTCGATTCCCGGATCACTAGTCTGCACAAGAAATGGCAAATCATAGGATTTATCAGCCGGGTTTGTTTTCGGGTAGAACTCATAATTGAACTGCTGTGTTCCACCAATAATAATCTGACGCCCATCTGGCAGAATCTGATTGGTCGCATACCACCTTCTTTGCGTAAGCCCAGTTTGAATTTCTCTCCAATCACATGAACTACTTCTGCATGGGGTATACATTCTGACGCCGTGATCGCCGTCATTGAACCCTCCCGTTTGGACTAACGTCCCATCAGACATGACGGCGCCGGAGGAGCACCAGACGTCGGTGAGGACCATGAGCGGGCGGACGGAGTTCGAAGCGATGTCGTACTCCACCGAGTGGGCGGTGCAGTCGGTGGTCAATGCCATGTCGTTTGGGTCGTTGCGGCATTTGCCGTCGGGTAAGGATATGTTGGACCGGCCGAAATCGGTCCGATCGAACATGACGACCCGGTCGGTGTGTAGAAGCTGCATGTGCATGGCTGATATGCCGACGTTTGTTAGGAGCAAATCCCATTGGCCGTCGGCGGCGGCGGTGAGAATATTCCGTCGAGGTAGAAGAAGAAGAAGGTGGCAGAAGATGAAAGAAAGAATAAGAGGAGTAGTAGTCATGTTTGGATGCGAGTGGTGGTGGGGTTTAATTTGAATTGGGTCTTTAAATTGTTTTGAGGTGAGATTTATAGAGATGAAATGGGACACCAGCACACGCAACCAAAACGCGTGGAAATTTAATTTTCAATTTAATTCTTGCTTTTTATAATACTGCAGCAAGGATATTTGATTCGAGATTGACTGCTAAAAGCTCGTTTGATCAGCTCGGTTTGTTAACATATCAAACTAAACTTGGATAATATTTTTATGTTTGGTAAATTTTGAAGCTCGTCTCGATTAGTAAAGAAATGATAGAAATATATGCAAAAAGATCAAGCTATTCGAGCTCGACTCGTGTTCGGTTCGATTAAAGCTCATTTGAGCTTAGTTCGATTAACAATCATATCAAATTCGAATACAAATTTTGAAGCTCGATAATAATTCAAACTAATTTGAATAATAATTCGTTCAACTCGACTCGACTCGACTCTACTTATAATAATTTTATTAAATAGGTTTTATTTTGGTATTTTTGGAGATTTTATGGATATTTTATATGTATGGGGTATAGGCATTTTTTAGTATTAATATAGGATTGTAGAACATTTGAAGTCAAATATGATGATACATAGTGATACATCATGTATTCTTGTTTTATTTTAGTATAATTGAGGGGATCTTTTATTTTAATCTAGTTTTTTTTTTTTAAATACTATTCGTGATAAGTCACTCATCTTGTGAATTTAATTACATATGGTCTCGACCAAAATGAATTCGAACTATAATTTATATTAAGATAAAAGATCCAGACGCTAATAGATATATAGACATATAGTGAGTGTGAGGCAAAGAGGGATCCGTTTCACAAAAATTAAATGAATAAATATGTACGTATTTGAGAAATGTTTATTATATGCTTGATTTAATTACAAAAGAAGAAAAGAGGAATTAATACCTTTATGTTCATTTTAATTATCAACAAAATAATAATTTTAAGTAAGGTAATTATAATGGTCTCTCCAATGAATCAAAGAATAAATACTACAAAACTAGACAACATAATTAATAGGGAAAATTCTAGCCCAGACTCGGCATGACAGCATCCAAGTGTATTTTACAAGGAGAGTGTATTACACTTTTCATATAATTGGTAAGTTATTTTATAAAATATACATGGATAAGAACCAATGGAAAATTCTAGCCCAGATTCGGCTTAGCCGCACCTAAATCTATTTCACAAAGAGAGTGTATTACACTTACCATATAACTGGTAAGCTAATCTAAAAAATACACATGGGTTTGGCTGAGCCGGGAGCTGGCTAGCATTTCCCAATAACCAATACCCTTTCAATAATTGAAAATGAGTGAGTAGTAAATGATGGTGCAACCATAGTGACCGTGATTGAATTGTTATCGAGCCTCATA
The DNA here is from genome assembly GCA_019426215.1 of Buddleja alternifolia. Taxonomy (NCBI): domain Eukaryota; kingdom Viridiplantae; phylum Streptophyta; class Magnoliopsida; order Lamiales; family Scrophulariaceae; genus Buddleja; species Buddleja alternifolia. Next base: position 34,575,159 of record CM033397.1, on the reverse strand, counting down.
TATATATATACTACTTACAAATCTTTATTATGTCAGACATTAAAGATGCATTATTTAATTAACATTTTCTGAATATACTATCATTGGCTACAAATATTGTATTTCAACAGGAAAGTGAGAAAATGGGATATGTATCATTTTCATTTCATTTATATACACAAAACCGTAAAGTATGTATATAGATTTTTCAATGAGCTATAAATGCATTCATGCACAATTTTCTAATTAATCTAACCATTAATAGATCCATTAATAATTTCTTAGTGTAATTACATTTATAATCTTTCAAATATTTATGCACCTTTGTAGTTTGGCACACGCAATGCAGTAATCGTATTGTTTGTTCTTACTCCGTACTTTGAAAAACTTGAGAAGATCTTAATTATAGATTTTTTTTGAGATAAATGGTTATATGTATCGTAATTATAGACTTTATTTACCTTAATTGTAAGCATTTCTATTTGGTTCTAAAATTATATAAAAAAGAAGGAAAAACAGAAAAATAATTTTTAAAAAAAGCTATAATTTCAATGATGGTCATGCCCCTTTCACCATACCAAAATCAAAATTTGAGCTTCAAAATAAAAAACAGAAGGGAAGAAATAGGCAATGCTTCAGGATTTGAAATTGGGGTGGTGGGCGACGGTTTGCAACGGGGTGGTGGTGGCCTGCGATGGGGAGCGGCGATGATGGTAAGCATGGCGGTGATGGTTCACAAAGGGTAGGTGGTGGTGGTTCTCGAAGGGGATGCAAACGGTGGTGGTTTGAGAAGGGGATGCATGTGTGAAGCGTGGAAGAAGGACATCACAATTTTTTGTTTTTTCTTCCCTTTTTTTTTAGGATTTAAGTAATTGATTTATATCTTGGCATAAAAAAAAATTCTAATTGTTTTTTAAAAAAATTCAAAATAATACAAATTAAAAGACCAAAATAGTATATTAAAATTCAACTTTAGTGTTTTGAGTATAATTCAAATTTTCAAGTCTTCAAATTTGAAAATAAATCAAATATTTTTAGATAATATTATAACTATAATATGATTCAAATAAAATGTCACGCCCCCAAATTCAGTCCCTAAAGGGCCAAAATTTGAAAGCGTGAGCCTATCAAAACAACAATTCAATCCAAAATCTCCACACAACTCAACAACTTCTAGTAGTTTCCTAACTAAAGTAAACTTATTATCCATGTCTTAATTCGCAATTGTCACATCTAGGATTGTCCATGTATACACTCATGATCCTCCGAGCCAGTCCCGCTGCTCAAGTCAGCTCTAACTGGAAGGAAGTGGTGAAATACGTAAGCAAAGGCTTAGTGAGTGTCAGTGTACGTGTGAAGGGTTCTTAAAATAGTTTTTGGACCCAAAACAATAAATTAATGAGGTGAAAACAATAATAGTTTTTGTTTTTCAAAGGATCATTGGAAACGCGAGTAAAAATAATATTTGCATGCATAAAACATTTGAGCATTAATGGTAAGACTCAAAAAACTTTAGTGTATGCAAGACAACGTTTTGTTCAAAGATCATTGAAAGCATGAGTGAAAATTGAATTTGGATTTTCAAGAACAGTTGAACAATAAGTGACATGATACTCAAGTTTCAAAATATGCATTTAAATAGCTGGCAGTTCAATGCAAGTACATATATCAGACACGCTGAAGTAGGGGGGCCATGTTAGCAATACCATCGCATCCAATGACTTACTCATGACTCTTTGGGTCCCGCTACTTCTTCCTTATCACCCCTGAACACGCGGTTTAAAGCCAACACCTTATACCTCCCCGCCCAGGCTCGCGATGCCTGATTGGTCATATTCGGAGTATTCCACACTATCTAGTACCCACTTACCCTCAGAACACTCCGTCTTTAGGTGTTGGGATTTGACCGTGGATAGAGGGAACCGTTTAAAACTGCAAGCCCATGCTTGACCGGCCAAACCCTACCCTATCCACGCCTGACACTTGGTCCTGACATTTAACCACTTAATATACAACACGTATCACTTGAATGTAGTCACGATGTATGATCATGATACAAGAACCACATGATGGAGTAATTTCACGAAATCTATAAAATCGATGTTTATTTTGAAATCATTCTTGCAAAAATATGCATTTGAAACAAGTATGCAATCATGTATGTCACGAATGATGCAATGGAGCATTTTAGCTCACGATAGAATATTGAATCGAGCAAAAAGTTTTTCAGAATTTCATTAAAAAGATGTTTTCCTTGAAATCATTTTCACAAAACATGCCTGAAAAATTATTCTCTCAAAATATGTCTTTGAAAACATTCATGGAGTTACCATATGGCAACATGAGATGGTTAATTTAAAATGAGTGCATGATTTGATTTTGAAAGCGTTGAAACTCATTTTCATGTGAAGTATCAAAGCATGATGCAAGTATATAGATATATCTACGACATGATGAATATTCCTTCCAGTTTTGAAAGACATATAACTATAATTTTGAGAGGCAACTCACATTAAACTTCCGAGCTACTTAAGATCGTCCACGGGTGAATCTCCAACACTATCAACTCTCCAACCATGATTCCTCAAAATGTATCTTAAAGTATCACCTATTCAAAATAGTGAATTAATCAATATTATTCTCATAATACAAGTCATTGGGTAATACCAATTCTCAATGCGATTCGCTTGTTCACGTGAATTACAAAAGGTTAAGCCAAGCCATATTACCTAACGGTTACCCAAAAGTCAAGATGACACAAACAAGGTTGGGTACAGAAGCTCGAAAGTCCATTGTTGATTGGGGAACGATATTAATTCAATTAGCTCTACCACACCTCCATCGAATGCCGCACGTCTCCGCCGTCGTATCCAACTCTAAAACTTAACATCTATTGATTCTCCATGAAATTATCTTCCTCATACTAAATCTCCATCACCAAAACCGGTCAAAGATGTGATAAATTAGGCCTTTGAAATCAACAACCGAGACTGTCAATTTTTGGTTGTATCCTGGCAGCCTGCAATCAAATTGACTTTCCGGTCATAATAGACCATGGATTTGAGCAAATCCAACCATAATTAACATCTACGTATTTATAGGGATTTGTAATGGGTGTATTGTATGTACAATTAAAGCATAGTAAATATGGTTTATGGGCAAAAGAATTTGATTAAATATTTCTGAAATTAGAGACTATGTACTGGCGGGTGGTCTTTGATAGAAGATTATGGACTATAACCAAGTGGTTTTCAACAAAATACTCAACTAAATGGGTGGTCTTGGATAAGCAATTGGACCACTGGAAGTATGGTTATGGATCAAAAGAAAATGAAGAACAGTTTCTAAACACAAAACATGGTACTTATAGTGGTTCTTTGGTAGCAATTTCTGGACAATTTACGGGGTATTTTTCAACAAACTCCTCCACTAAAAATATCTTAGACTTAATAAGGTTTCTAATGGTGGTTTTTTATTTACAATCCAAGCATAGGAACAGGGGTTTTCGGACAAAGGAATATGGAACACAATTTCTAGAATTGAAAAGAGATTACTGGCAGTAGTGTATAAATACAAATTCTGTAATGTTTCCTTAACAATTTCCAAAACCAATTATCTGTAATGATATCTACACTCATAGAGTTAGGTTTCCCGAGATGGTCTTGCATGTATGATCAAACCATTGGAAGTGTGATTTCTGGGCACAAGAAAATGAAGAAATGCTTCTGAAACTGAAAATTGTACACTGTGGTGGTGCTTTGGTGACTGATTCTGGAACTTTAAAGAATGAATTCGAAAATTCGGACTTGACAGAGTTGTTCCTTGTCCTCTTAGTATGAGTTTGATCTAAAGAACTCTGAAATGGACATCATTTGATCCCTCAAAACCCAAAGATACAAACATTGCTAGAGCTGGAAATTTCTATGCAAAAATAACTAAACTTGGTTTATTCTTTGTTGTCTCTTGAAGTTGGTGGTAAAGGGGAGATGAGAGGCACTAGAGATATATATATATAGAGTGACCATGAGGGCTTGTGTGTAATTATTTATTTACTTCTTTTGTTTCTCTTTCATAGCCCTCACAAAAAAATATAACATATAATACACTCCCTATATAAACATATGAGTTATGAATTGGCCCTTATGAGGATATATTAGTATTAAGAAACCTTATGTAATACATAAAAACACTAAAATAATACTTTATGCATAAACTTCAACAAAATGTTTTTTTAGTTTATTTTATGTTTTTTGGAAATTTGTATAGAATTTTAATATTTTTTGGAAATTTTGTGTATGAAATACTATTGTCTTTGTTATAATATAATAAGTTCTTACTTTTATCAATTCTAAATTTTTCATTTTCAACATTTAAAAGAATTCAAATAGTATTGTTTGAAAATATCACGATTGCGGATTAAACTTTATGTCTATGTTTAACTTTAAATTGGAGATTTTCACCGCCTGAAATGCTATATTGCATTGGCCTAATTAGAATGCTCAATGATTGTTCATAACATTTACTTTAAAAATAAAACTCTTTTGTCAAAGGCCACGTGGAAGATGAAAACGAGCGGAAAAAATTGGAAATGGATCAAAGCTTGCATCTCAATGTTTGTACATAACATGTATGATGTATCTCAAAGAATAAAGGATTTTGTTATTGGATACATGGAACTTGAAGAAAAATGAAAAACAAAAAGATATATCAAACTTTGTGCATTATAGATAGATGTACTGTTTACACTGTTTAAAAAACTTATTACGCACAAGCTATGTGTATTTGATAATATAAATAGTTAATATAAGCTTGATAATAGAATGGATTTGTCAAGAAATTGCCAACTATATTTAGCTAAATGCAATTGTGTATATCTCTAATCTACATCACTTATATCTTTTAAAAAAATAATGTGTTTGAAACGCATTTCTTATTTCTTTTTCAAACCTCAATGTGTACTTTATGTTGATTATTACTTTTGAACAAAGGGATATATAAATTTAGTATGAAAATAAAATGTATTTGGGATAACAATTTACTTCATAAAATTAATAGATATATTCTTTTTTTTTAAGAACAATAATTTCCATGCATAGCATGGGTTACACGCTAGTATGTACGTATTTGAGGAATATTTATTATATGCTTGATTTAGTTACAAAAGATGAAAAGAGAAATTAATAACTTTATGTTCATTTTAATTATCAACAAAATAATAATTTTAACTAAGGTAATTGTAATGGTCTCACCAATGAATCAAAGAATAAATACTAGAAAACCAGACAACATTCAACAACAGGGAAAATTTTAGTTCAGACCCGGCTTGGTCACATCCAAGTGTAATTCACAAAGACAGTGTATTACACTTGTTATATAATTGGTAAGTTATTTTATAAAATACACATGAGTAAGAACCAATAGCCTTTGATTCATTGAAAATGTGTGAGTAGTAAATGATGGTGCAACCATTGTGACCGTGACTGATGTGCTATCTTGCCTCGTATGTGTACTACTTACAAGTCTTTAATACATAAGACGTTAAGGATGCATTATTTAATTTACACTTTTTGAAAATACTATCATTGGCTACAAATATTTGTTTTCACACGCAAGTGGAAAAACGGTGATATGTATCATTTTCATTTTATTAATATACACAAAACCGTTAAGTACGTATATAGATTTTTCAATGAGCTATAAATGCATTCATGCACAATTTTCTAATTAGCCTAACCATTAATAGATCCATTAATAATTTCTTAGTGTAATTACGTTTATAATCTTTTTTATAATCTTTCAATTTTTTATGCACCTTTGTCCTTTGGCACACGAAATGCAGTAATTGTATTGTTTGTCCTTAGTCCTTACTTTGAAAAACACGAGAAGATCTTAATTATAACTTCTTTTTTTTGAGATAAACGCATGCATGTATCTTAATTATAGACTTTATTCACCTTAATTATAAGCATTTCATAATATTTTTTGGGTAATAAGCGCTTAATTTACCTAATAAATTTAATCCCATAACCTAATTTTAGTTTGAAATCTGAATCACTCTTTTCGTCGATATTTTTCTAATGCAAATTACCATAAAACTTTTCATTTAATATTTTGTAAAAAATAAAAAAAGATTTGTTTCAACTTGCTTCATTACAATAAGTAACAGGAGAAAACCTTATTCTTCACAACCACAATTGTGCAATAATAATAATAATAATAATAATAATAAATCTATGTATATGATCATATGATATCTACAATGACCTATAATAGAATGTATGTTCAATTATTCCCTTAATTTGGATCCATATACTCTCACTAGGAATATCTCGATGAATCCAAATTAAAGACATGATATTATCCGGATGGAGCAAGATTTCCCGAGCCTGGCGTTGTTACCCGAATATGGTATGTGGATCTTCCAACTGCTGTCACATTCCCACTGGTTTTCTAGTACTTATTCTTTGATTCATTGGTGAGACCATTATAATTACCTTACTTAAAATTATTAATTTGTTGATAATTAAAATGAACATGAAACTATTAATTTCTCTTTTCTTCTTTTGTAACTGAATCAAGCATATAATAAACATTTTATATTTTAGTAATTTTTTCTCCAAACATTTAAAAGTATATTTTGGTAAGGAACGAGTCACTTCCCCTCAAAAGATAAACTTGAGAATGTTGTTCCTATCAATTTTCGTTGCATGTGTAACACATAAAACTATAATTATTTGAAAGAAAGGCTAAAAAGTCAAGATTAGATCCAATCATGATTAATCTCGATTTCATCATATTTTTCTATCTATTACCAAGATTAGGTAAACTTTTAATTTTGTGGAGTTTGAACAGTATAATGCTGGCTAACAATTCTTTTACTCATTATTTAATCTTTGAACTTTAGATAGAAAAACACATTATTTCCAGTGATAGTACTTGATATTCTTTAGAATCTTTTTTTCTATTTCCACTTTCTCATCAAAATCTAGGCTCCAAACAAATCCTTAGAATTTTAATGAATTTTTTTTGTTAAGATGTTCTATATTTTCATTTACTCATGCGACTTCTTTTCTTTTTATTGCTTCTATACATGGACTTACCAAGTTCGATATTAAAATTCATTTATATAATATTTTTTTGATTAATTTGCTCTCATTTTTTCTACACACATTTGTACTTAAATTTTTTCTAAAAATACCTCTATTCATGATTAATATTTCTCCAAAACCTGATTTCTTCTTTTTTACTCATCTTTGATGTTTGATTCTTTTAAATTTATTTATCTGAAGTAGATTCCATTATACTTCTTGATTAAATATTGAGGATTTCCTTTAAACGGAGAGAGATACACAGCTTCATCTGATTTAGTTAATAGTTAATTTAGTTTAATTTGTTAGGTTGTAGGATATATATACATATCGGTACACAAATTAGGTGATTGTTGGATGAGAAATCATTCTTTTATTATAATATTTTATTTTTCTATATGGTTCTAAAAATTATACAAAGTTGATTAATATAAAAATGCAACATACAGGTCAAATATTTTTGCACGTTTTTCGTTTTAGTTGTATCTCTGTTACTTTGTTCGTATGCAATATTAAGTTCTTTTCTATTTAGAAATAACACTATCAAGTCATTTTTTTGTTAACTACTTTATAATTTCACAATTCTAAAACTTTTAGAAGATAGGGAAACTTGAAAATATTTAATATTTTTATTGTTTATATTAATTTTATACATTCAAACTTTACCTTTTCATATATTTTTCACATTTTTTAGTGTTTATATTTTGTTATTTTTATTTAACACTGACAATGATTCATCGTATGTTAAGCGACCACGTAAGTTTTTGATTTTCGTAATAAAATGACTGTATTTTTATTTCTCCATGGCTGCAATGAGTTAATCGTTTCAATCCTAGACTTAGTTTACGCAATCACATTGTTCAGAATTTAGTTTCATATATGGTTCTAAAAATTATACAAAGTTGATTAATATAAAAATGCAACATATACAGGTCTATCATTTTCACAACATATATATTTTGTACCACTACTTGGTGAATTTAAGGTAAAGTTGGCACTATAATCTTCTATATCCCTCATTATACTTTCTCTCTCAATATCTTACTTTTCGATGTAATAGATTAGATGTATTTTTTTTTTATCAGAGATGAGGGGAAACTTCATTAAAAAAGAATACAGTGCAAACTTTTTTTTTGGTTACAATGCAAACACTGTCAAATATTTTTGCACGTTTTTCGTTTTAGTTGTATCTCTGTTACTTTGTTCGTATGGAATATTAAGTTCTGTTCTATCTAGAAATAACACTATCAAGTCATTTTTTTGTTAACTACTTTATAATTTCACAATTCTAAAACTTTTAGAAGATAGGGAAACTTGAAAATATTTAATATTTTTATTGTTTATATTAATTTTATACATTCAAACTTTACCTTTTCATATATTTTTCACATTTTTCAGTGTTTATATTTTGTTATTTTTATTTAACACTGACAATGATTCATCGTATGTTAAGCGACCACGTAAGTTTTTGATTTTCGTAATAAAATGACTTATTTTTATTTTTCCTTGGCTGCATTGAGTTAATCGTTTCAATCCTAGACTTAATTTACGCAATCACATTGTTCAGAATTTAGTTTCATCATTTGCTTAAGGATTCATTTTTCATGGTTTATTTACTTATTTAATAATGGGAAAATTATATCTATTATTTGAGGTACTACCTAATTACAAGAAACACCTTGCTTTTTTTTACAAACTATATCTAACACTCTATTGATTCATTTAATAATGCAAAGTCGGACGCAAAACATCTTTTGACGTTCATGCCCTTAACTAAATGTATATGATTTTCATGCCCCTAAATATTAAAAAAAAATAAGAAGGAAAAACACAAAAAATAATTAAAGAAAAGAAGCTAAAATGTCAATAATGGTCATGCCTCTTTCACCATGCCCTTTTCAAAATCAAAATTTGAACTTCAAAATAAAAAACAGAGGGGAAGAAATAGGCATTGCTTCAGGATTTGAAATTGGGGTGGTGGGCGACGGTTTGCAACAGGGTGGTGGTGGTGGCCTGCGATGGGGAGCAGTGATGATGGTAAGCATGGCGGTGATGGTTCACAAAGGGGATGTAGGCGGTGGTGGTTCGCGAAGGGGATGCAAACGGTGGTGGTTTGTGAAGGGGATGCATGTGTGAAGCGGGGAAGAAGGACATTTATAATTTTGTTTGTTTTTTCTTCCTTTATTATTTTTTTTAAGGATAAAATCCATAGATTTAGATCTTGGCATAAAAATATTTTCTAATTTTTTTAAAAAGAATTCAAACTAATATAAATGAAAAGATTAAAAGAGTATATTAAAATTCAACTTTAGTATTTTGAGTATAATTCAAATTTTCAACTCTTCAAATTTGAAAATAAATCAGATATTTTTAGATATTATTATAACAATAATATGATTCAAATAAAAACACTAATATAATACTTTATACATAATCTTCAACAAAATATTTTTTTTAGTTTATTTTATGTTTTTTTGGAAATTTGTATAGAATATAATATTTTTTTATAATATTTTAATTTTTATTTACTATAAATAAGATTTTATACATTTATTTATTTTAGAATTAAATTATCAAATATAATATAGTGTTTACTCTTTTAAAAAAATCAAATTTTTTCATTTACACATCGTTGATTTGAAAAACATTACAAATACACCCATAAGGTATAATAGTCCAGGAAAATAGGGTTTACAGGCTTAAGGGTATTTTTGAAAGTTCACATAACTTTTTAATGGCACTGTAGATAAAACCTAACTGAAGGTAGCAGTTGTTGGACGACGTAAATAGGGTGTTAGATTTAATTTATGAAGCAAACCAAATGTTTTAGTAATCAGGCCATAGCTTAAGGGTACTAGATTTGATTTTCTCTTTTATAAAAATACAAATATTTGATTTTTAAGAATATAATGGATCTTGACTGAATGATGTTTAAAGCCTAGACGATGTACTTACTTTAGTAGTATTCTTTTCAAAGAATATTCAATACTTATAATAGGTGTTGTGTATGAAATATTATTATCTTTTGTTATAATATAATAAGTTCTTACTATTATCAATTCTAAAATTTTCATTTTCAAATAGTTGTTAGAGTGTGTGCGCTCAGATGGCATAAAGAAAATATATTTATATGGCATTGACTTATAACTAAACAATATCTTTTTATTATATATAAGGCATTATCTTGTTGTTTTCTTATAGGCATTTGTAAGGTGTTAATAAACAACGTAAAGTTCTTGAAAATGAAGGCAAACCTTCTACTTCTTATGTGATAGGAAGAATGACACTAGAAGGGTTTGATCCTTATTCTCTAAATAGGGTTCGCAAGTCTAAGAAAGTATTTGACTGGACATCAATACAGAACAAGGACATGCATGATATAAGTTTCAACAAAGAAAGTGTCAATCGAACACTATGGGAATGATAGTGGGAATTTATGTCATGGACATATTAGTTGGACTAATATGTTCGAACACGGCTCGTATCGGTTTCACCACATGGGTATTCACTCACTGACAGTCAATGATAAAACTGATAAGCTGTGATAGGTACGCGTGACCCTTAGACCTGAGGAATCGAGTTGAAGATGTACTCATGACATCAAGTCTGTCATTAGAGTAGTTAGATCTAAATCACCCTTTGTTGGGATCGACCTCGAAGTGCGACTTGATGGGCAAGTAGCATTGTTAACTGATTAGAAAAATGAGATTTATTCTCTCATAAGTGAATGAGCTAAATACCCTATGTAGTCATGAATGAGTGAGGTTAAAAGTCTTTGGCCAAAACATTAAATGACCTCGACTCATTATGAGCTAAGCATATGGTCAAGTCATGTGAGTTTGACTAAAACCATGACTCTCACTTGACTGGGATATAAAAATAAAAGGTTTATACTTGTACGGTATTCACAGCGTATATGGTATTAAAATCACCACGTTTGCTGCGAAAATTAATAGGCATAATCCTATTAAACGTTTTTGCTCGCTGCAAAACTTGTATCTCACTACCACAATTAGTAGTAAAAACCAACAAATTTTTGTGGTTATCCTGCACATATTTTGCAAAGGTTTGGATAAAGTTGTTACCCAACAAAATATCTGCTCCTGTATCATGAAAGTATATAGGTGGCATTTTCACCTTGAACCAAGGTGTACCAAATCCTCCTCCGATCATGATACGTGCTTCTCTTATTCCCTTATTGAGAATGAGGATTTTCTAAGAGAAATCCCTGCCTGCAATAATGGGTAAAGATTCCATAGCATTTGATAGGAAAAACAACCGGTTTTGCCGTACAAATCCCTGATCCAAAATCAATATAAGCTGCAAAGTATTCTGACTTATATTGTTCATATAACATACCTACAGATATGTATATTGAAAAGGGGCTGGTCATTTACTCAACCTGAAGAACATGTCCATCCAAGCTAAATTCCATACCTTTACCTTTTCTTCCCCAAGGTTTGTGTTCCTCAAGGAAGCTTAATCCTAAGGTAACAATCCCTTGGTCTCGTCCTGCTACTCATGTAACAAATATTTCATAGCCTGCCAATTCTAGTATACATTCGTATTTGTCAGTAGTAGATTGTTGCAAGTGATATAAATCATCACAAGGAAAGTAATTTTCTTTCTTTGTAATATCGAATATAACTTGCACTTCTTTCCATCCTTTAGGACATCTAATTTTTACATTATCTACCCGAATAGCTTGAGGAGTTGAATTTCCAATTAATTCTTTTCCTTTCAAACTCCTAAGCCTTTCTTCTGAAAAGGACATTCTGCTATTAAAATTTGTTCTAAAATTCATTGAGCGATCTAGAACTGGATAGTCTCAAATTAAGATATCAACACCACTAATCCTTGGTATTTGAATGGGATCGGGTGCCATTACCTTAGCAAATTCCTTGAAAATTCTTGGAATTTCAATATACTCTTTCCTAATAAACAAATCAGAATGATGAGTATTGGAAAGTGCATATGCAATTCTATATGTAATATAATATGGTCTATTTCCTTATTTCATAAGATCATTTTTAAAAAAAATCTTGATGATGGGTTAAGACTCGGCTGAAATCTTGGTCAGCAACCATATGCAATTCTTGGATGAATATCAAACATAAGTTTGCCTGCATATAAGTTTCCTATCATGGTACCAAGACAACCATCTCTTAAGTTATTAATTCTTTTATCCATTATAGATAAATGTAATGGATAATTAACACCTTCTTTGAAAGTTGTTTTAATCACTACTTCAATGGTTCCTATATGGATCCATTTAATAGTAACCGCTACTTCCTCTTTGAGCTGCCTTAATTCCTCCAGAATTTCTTCCTTGGGAATAAGTTGCATATCCATCACATTACCAGTTAGTTCCATCGGAATTGCAAACTCCCCTAAACTTACCTTGTATATGATGTTATGCCGTCTCTAATTTAATCCTATTTGATTTAGGATTCGACTAACTCCACTGACTCTAAAACCATCATATTTTTCAAGGTTAGAGTCTTGTCTCATTATTCTTTCCATGGTTTTATCTGAGATTGATGATCTTGAAAAGAATCCTGATAGGCTATCCGATGTTTGGATCCTATCTTCTTCGTTGAAGTTATTCTGATTCGGTTGTAGTTCCATCAGAATCACTTTCTATTTCTTCCTCATAGACACTTTCGTCTGAGGGTAAATTTTTGAATTGGTAGACTGGTACCAAATCTCCATAGAAAATTGTATCCAGTATGTCTGCAGTGGCTTCAAATTGTTTTAATTCACTGCTTTTTTGCGGACAGTCAGGTGAAATGTGGCCGCGAGCTCCACATGTCCAGCAGTTGCAATCTTTGAAACTTTCATTTGTCCAAGTGTGTGCCTGTCTGAAAGTTCGTCTTGTGGGGGGTTTTTTCGTCTAATTTTCGAGATCCTTAGGAAGACACCCTAGTTGGTCCGGATCTTTGGCCAGATTTGTAAGATCGAGCTTTTGATTTAGACCACCAAAACTTTCTTCTGAAAGAAGATCGCCTTTTGTTACTCATGTTATCAGAGCATACAAATTGCTTTCTCTTCTTTCTTTGCTCAATTGATTCTCCAATAATTGTTGGAAAATCATTATTGTTACGGCAAAGAGGGGTTTACATAATCTTTCCTCTAAGCCTTTTCATATTCTTTTGAAGGGATGCTTGATAATACCAGTCCTTCAGTTTGTCTTTGAGAAAAGACATTCGTCTGGCTACTGAATCCAGTTGCACTACTGGTACCTTGTAGGATTGTGTTAACATTTCCCTCCAAGGACTGCAAATTTTTGCAAAGAACATTGGTTCCGCAATTTCTGAGGTTATGTCACTCTGAAAGAAGTACTTTCGAAACCAATAGATGTATTCATCCACTGCACAAATATTTCTTAATTCAATACCATAAAGAGCCTGGGTGTACTCCCTAGTTTTTTCTGTATTGTTTTGATTGAAGTATCCATCTCCGACAAAATGTAATTTAATGAGTCTTCCGAATCTTTCTGCAATCGTGCTTTTAGATTCTCCTTCTAAGACTCCTTGCTTGGTTGTTTCAGGGGTATGCTCCCATCCGGTTTTCATCGATCCTTCCAAGCTCAACTCCATTAATCTAATGAAGTTTTCTTTATCAAGATCAAGTGTGGTCGCTACTATTTTTATAGTTGTTACCCATTCATCGATTAATTTTTTGATATTTCTGAAATCTATGACATCCAAATTAAGGATAGTACCATATTGATGCAAGGGTTGTAACATAGTCCTTGCTCAGGGTGTATTTTCTGGTACCCTATTTGGATTTCTTATGGGATTTGCTCTAAATGTTATACCCTCAAGTGCGGGTCCTGCATTTGTATGCAAATCACCATTTTCCCACATCGTTTCATCCGGTGGAGGATTATTAGATGCAGAACTTTCTCTTGGCAGTGTTAGAGCCAGAGGATTATTTGTTTAATTGGCTTTGACATTAACCAAATCTACAAATGCTAGTTGAGAAAAGGATTCAGCTAGCTCCTGAAGTTCAGATGGATCCACCTTTGAAATATCCATATTAATTTATATTTCTAAGGATTTCATTGATTAGATCTTCCTAAGTTTTAGGTTTCTGAATTTCCGTCGCCTTGCCCTTCTGATGTAGAAGAGGCACTTTTCCCAGTGCATCACTGATTCGTTCCCTTTTTGGTTTGAACGCACCAGTAATACCCTGTTTTTTCTTCAGATCTTGTGCTATAAACTTTAGATCTGTTATAGATCTATTTAGATCTGGAAGAATCTTGAGGATTTCCTCAAGTTTCTGGTTCAAGTTTTCGATTTTCATAGGTAGATGTTCTATCCTATGTCCGTAATCTTGAACTGTCTTTTGGATTTCTCTAAGATCTTTAGAGAGCTTAGAGGTATCCGGTTCAATCTCTTTCCAATTAATAATGTTATATGAAGAAAATATTTACCTGTATTTGGTTTCCCGAGCCATTTTCCTTGGATCTCTGCGGGTTGAACATTGCTCGCAAGGTTAGCTATAAACTTATCAGTTAGAGCTGACTTCCTTTGGTAGTATCTTAACTCTTCTTGTAAGTCTAACTCAGCCATAGGTATTTTTCCTCTGGCTGTCTCTTGTTGGATTGCGGTTCCGGTCCTTAATGCCTTTCGGATTTGGATATCTATCCGCTTATCCCTTTGTTTTTCCAGAATCTGGAAATACTCTCTGTTTTCTTCATATATCGAACTATTGTTCGGTTCTATTCTTGTTTAACTCTCCTCCGTTAGGGATAAAATAACTTTTATGTAACCAATTTAAATATTTCATCAATAAAACCTAGGCTCTGATACCATTTTTTGAAGCGTATGGTTATTTTGCCATAGGACAATCAAATACAAAAAAATTCTATCCTTTAAACAAATTAGAGGACTAAAATTGCAAACAGCTAAGGAGATAGAGGACCTTTTCTGCAATGGGTCAAATTAAAGGATCAAAGTTCAAATGAGGCCTATTTGAAGGACCAAAAAACTAATTTTCCCACATAATTGGTGCTGCTTGTTGGTAATGATTTGTAATAAAACCATTTTAATTATCATGTTACTTTGACGTACCTCCTAATGCATTCAATACTATATGATAAATTAAAATACATTCTCATTTTAAGAATGTCTGATAATCATTTTTATGTACCAGGGTCACATTCCAATATTAGGTTTTAGGGCTGTTACCTAAAACTATTAATTATTTATTTCTTGTGCCAATGTATTAACCAAAAAATTGGAGACCTTGTTATATTTTGGCATATATTTGTGTTGTTGCACACATCCTTCTTTAAACATCTATTCAATTTTTAAATCATACATTTTGTTGTTGATATTAAAAAAATTATGATTTTATAAGTTTATTAAGTTAATGATACCTATAATAGAGAAAAATACAAAATTAGTCCCGTAACTATAGGGTGCTGGCCAAATTGGTCCCGTATTGTTTGAACTGGTAAAATTGGTCCTGTAACTATACAAAAATCGTGAATTGATGTCACTTTGGCCGTAGTTTGCCATGTGGCATTAAATTTGGGGATTTTTATTTTTATTTTTTGGCTGAATTTGCCATGTGGCATTTTTTAAATTTCTAATATTTTAAAAGATGCTGACATGGATAAGAAAATTTTAGTAAATCAGAAAATATTACAAAAACTTTTTAAAAATATTTTTTTAAAATTTTAGTAAATCAAATAATACAAAAAAAAGTAGAAAATCAAAATTGTTTCAAATTAATTTTTAAAAATAGTTTTGAATAAATAAATGTATATTGGAAATTATAATAATTTATTGCAAAGATAAATACTAAAATTGTTATACAAATATTAAAATATTTAAAAAGGTTAAATTAAATTATTTTTAATATCAAAGATAGAATAATTTAATATCTAAATCAGGTAATAAATCTCATTAAATGTTCAGATTTCATAAATATCATTAAAAATATATATAAAAATTAAAGAAAAAACCAAAGTTTCCAAAAAACAGAAAATATTAAAATAGATTGATTTTTAAATTTGAATAAGAGAAAAAGGGAAAAATTACAAAATGAAAAAAAAAAACGAGAATGGTCATCTTTTCCACCAGCACCCCCCCCCCCCTCAAACACCCACGCACAGACGCCTTCCCACCTCCCCTCGTGTCACAGGGGTATTTTTCGAGCCTAAATTTCTCGCACCAAAACACCACCGTGCGGCCTGATTTTCCCACAAAACCAGTCAGCCTTTCGATCCTCACAAATTCACTCGTTTATGAGGGAGGTTAGAGAGAATTCAAACACTCACCAAGCAATCACAATTCACCCACAATATAATGAAATGTAAAGGCAACAACAATTTACGGCCAAAGCCAACCTTATATTTTATTACCACAATAGAATACAAGGAATCCCAAAATTGCACTCTCTCTACTCTAATTTTCGTACAAGACAAATCAGAGTAATTAAATACATCAGGAGTTGTGATGGACATCCCCCATCAAATTTTACAAGCAAGGAACATGTGTCCGGCGGTTTTCATCCACTAAAACCGCCCATAACCGCCTTTCCCTCCACTTTCAGCTTTCAAATCCCGTCCATATTCAGCAGCTTGGCTTGGTCAACGCTCCATAACTGCCTCACATGTTTTTCACATGACCCGACGTCCACTCGTCGGGTCGCCCAACTGCCTGGCCCCGTCCGCGCCCAGTCTGCCGAATCTGCCGAGCCAGCCTGCCGAGTCTTCCGAGTGCTCTCGGCAAGTTTTCTCCACGCTGCCGAATTCTCTCGGCACCCTGCCGAGAACTCTCGCTCGCTGCCGAGTGTTCTCGTAGGCTGCCGAGTTTTCTAGTTAACCAATCTTGCACGCCGGGTGCCCATCCTATGTTGGCCACAATCTCACACTTCCTCGGCCAGTCCTCTTTGTCTCGACCATTGCCCGCAACCAACTTGTGCCCACCGTGTACCGTCAAACGATACCCACACGCAGCCTTAACCCGTTGTGTCGCCCATCTCGACACCCGTCGCCTCGCTTGGCACGTAGGCTGGCCGTACCAAGCCACCCGACGTTCTAAGGGGCTAACACCTCGCCATCACCGCCTACCCCACCTCCCCTCGCCATCGCGCCCTTAACCTTTCCCCAACTTTAAGCCCGACGCCACATCAAGACACATACCCATCGAACATAACACACACAACACACACACACACATCGAACAAAAAACATGCACACATACACTCTTCAATATGGAGAATAGAGAGGGGGAGGGGACGATCCGGGAGAGGGGGTGTATTTTTGCTTGGAATAATGTCATTGAGGGCTTCAAGAAACCGAATAGTGCTTATTGGCTGCAATTGATTTTGGAAGCAAAATATCTTACTACATATTTTCCATGAAAATGGATAAGTATGGACAGACTAGACTGAAAGGATAAGCAGTTTGAAAATTCACTAATACATTGCTTGTTAGAAATAGCTTGTAATATGGATATCTCTTATCCCTCATAAGAAAAGTAAACAAGTATTGTTTATTTTATAAGTAGATATCAAATAGAAGCTTGGAGAGAAAGTTTGGAGGAAGGCCAAAATATAGATATATTATATATATTTATATATCAAAGATTTGGCACTTGGCATGTGGAAATAAATAATAATATATATTATTTAATTTTGGATTAATTTTTTTTAATTAATTCTCGAAATTGATTTATTTTTTAATTAATTTTCAAAATTAATTTTAATTTAATTCCAAAAAGTTATCACTTTTGGCCGTGAAAACTCTTTGTTTTATATCTGAACATTTGCAATGTTTTGGAGAAACTTTTGATAAAACCATTGCAATGATTCGAATGGTTGTCAATAATCTATAAATACATTCAAAGCCAAGGATTCAATATTCGAATTTTCTCTTACTTTCTACATAATAATATTAGTTCTCTTTTTAGTTAGTGAGGCAAGTCTTCGAAATTGCTATTCGCAAATTTTGGTGGTTTGTTGTGCCCTAGAAGTTGAATTGTCATTTAAACCCGGTAGCAAATTTATAGTGAGGAGCAATTATCACTTTAAAGAAAGTGGGTTCACGCCTCAAATCTGAATAAATTACATATTCTATTTACTAGTTTATAACATTGCTCTCAATTTCTGATCTATCTACTTGATATGGTGGTGTGAGGTAAGTTGAGACCACGTACGAAAAATATTATTCTTCAATAATTTCTTAGCTTTCTATACATAAGAGCATATCAAAAGTGGTCCTTTTGCAATGGACCACAAAGAAAAGAAACTGTAATCTATTTCCAAGAATTTAGTTAATTATGTTTTTACTAAATAAATTCATGTAATAGTCTTTTACATTACGGGATCATATAACGTGAATATTAATCAATCGGATAGTTGATGTTTACTATTGTCATTAAAATATTTCTAATTGCTTACCCCTATTAATATTGTTATGTGGAAGTTATCTATCTATCAATAACGATACCATTAATCAAGGAAGTATTTATGATAGAAAGACTTTGTCAGGTCCCCACATATATTAGTATCAAGGAACATTGTTTTTGGAACAAGTATTTTGTGAGACGGTATCCGATTATGTGTAATCAAACTCTTGTGTTTTGTTGGTTAAATTGTTGGTCATATTTAATTAGAGACACGTAAAATTCACAACACTGTCTACATGAGAGTTGATTCATTGATATTATGAAACGTAAATGGCCTTGCCTTGTGCTTGTTTAATTGTCTCGTGGTTACATTACAATTTGGAAGTAGCTTTAGTGCATCACTGCACATCTTTGTTTGCATATTTTCACTAAGAACTGACACAACTCTTGTCAAAATATCGCATCCAATATATACTGTGATTATAAGTTTGAATATATTGTTTGACAATCTACTCTTTTAGTTTAATAAAATGGGCCAATGACTTAATAAATTAATTACTTAGATGGGCTAAGTTATGTTCCAACCCAATAAATAAACCTATAAATCTATATCATCCGGTGACTTAAGTTCAAATTAGATAAATTATTACTTGTGCATTTTCCATGTGGCCTAAGTCATGGGAAAGGGCCAACTACGTACTTCCCAATTTTCAGTCAACAACTGTGAGCATAATGGACCCCCAGGTAAGATGTTCATGGGATCACCCCACGGCAAAGCCGAAGAAGGGGGAAGATGCTTTTTCTTTAACAATTATGAAATTTCTCAGCATTTACTGACTTGAGCGTCAGAGGGCCAATGTCGGGGAAATCCTCGACGCGTCTTTTAATGCTTTATTCTTTTGCAGGTTAAAGGAAATTACCAAAACTTATGATGTAGAATTCGCCCGCATAAATATATATATGCACCCATGTTGTTTTCTCGTCCTTACAAGTTTTCGTACTTATAATTTCTACTATACTACTCCATAACTGTGTGTTACAATATCCCATTTAATAAGTTAATTTCATCTCTATATGACTTTTTTAAAAAAGAGAAAGTGGGTTTTGGGTGGATTTGATAGAGATAATTAATTATATATGCAGAAAGAAAACAAATAAATATTTGTCTAGGAAATCTAGTTCGGGCCGGAATTTTTCAAATATAATATAGCTTAATTCAGTATTGAAATGATTTTGCAGTTTTTATCTGGTCTTAAAAGAGAGTTCCAAAAAATGGAAAAAAATTCAGAATTGCATGTTAGCTAGACGACCTACTTGTCTTGATAAATTTCTCTCCTTGGTGAGAGTTTCTTTTTTCTTGTGCATGAGAGTTGGCTAGGGTTAGGGTTTCTCGTAGGGTTTATCATATTATTGCTTGGTAAAACCTTGATCTTTAACTACGTGAGAGAGAGAGTGAGTTTGCTGTGATCTGCTCTAATCTCTTGAAGACGCTTTGTACGTGGAAGTTTCAGGAACCTCGGATCCGTAAGTCATGGTTTTTTAGGGTTTCGACGCCGTGTTTTAACTTTTTCTTTGTTGTTTCTATTCCTTTTTTCCAGGCTCCTACGTCGACGCTAGTCCGGCGTCTTGTTCGGTGTTTGTCCTGGTTTTCGTCGAGTCCAAGACTTCTTCGATTTGTTTTTGTGATCTTGATTGGTTTCTTTCTGTTTTTGTTAGGGTTTCCGTGGCGGTTTCGGTGTTTCAACGTGTCTACTTCAGGGGTTGTATTAATTCCGACATCTCAACTAGATCCAACACAGTGGAAGAATGGAAGACGAGATCTCGAGGTTGGGGGATGTTTTATTGCTTACGGATAGAGAGGCTACCGAGGTGGAAATTCCAACAAATATGTGGAAACAAGGGACTCAATACACTGGATTAATCACAGTGGCGCGGCTGCTAACGGGACGAAGGGTAAGCTTCATGGCCTTTAAGGATACGGTGATTAGATTGTTTCAACCGGTACGCGGTATGGACGTGGAGCGTTTGGAGAACGGGAGGTTCTTATTTAGGTTTCGTCATGCAATTGATATGAACAGGGTCTTTGATGGTGGACGATGGAGCTTTGACAAAGAGTTGATTGTTCTAAAGAAATTGGGAATTGATGATGATCCAACAACTACCCCGCTGAATCGAGGAGACTTCACGGCTCATATTAGAGGCCTCCCGCTTAGTCAGATGACAAAGGATATTGCAACCTATATCGGTAACAAACTCAGAAATTTCATCGGAGTCGAATATGCAGAGAAAGGGATGTCATGGGGATCGATAATGCGAATTCGGGTTTCGCTAGATGTCACTAAGGCCTTGTTACGGGTTGTCAAGCTTAAATCAGGCAATGAGGCATCGACTGTGCATATTTCGTACGAAAGACTGCCGGATTACTACTACCTTTGTGGAGTTATGGGTCACCTAGCTAGCTTTTGTGAACTGAGGTATAAGGAGGACTTTACGGATCCGAGGGTTGAGTTTCCGTTCGGACCCAAGCTACGATCCCCGCTTAAACCACCTATGGGGACTTGGATGGGGGCTAGTGTTGGGAATTATACGAATAAAACGCAGCGGAAAGTAAATTTAATTCTCAAAACCTGAATTATCTCTAATCCTCGTGTTTAATTGTGTATAGAAAAATTACTGTTCTCGCGTATGTTGATTTCTGAACGTGATCTTTTTCTCTAACGCCGAATTTGCCAACGTCTCTAATTTGTCACACCGGAATCAAAAACGAAAAACTCCTCCTTTCTTCCTTGTCAAAGACGGGTAGAGAGAGAGAGAGGCGGGAGACTTTTTCTTGGAGAGAAAGTTATGTAAATTGCCTTTTGTTATTTTTCACCTTGTGATATATTTATATCATTATGAAATAATAACACTAGCATGCAAGAGCCCTATTTGGGCGTCTATTTGGCTGCCCCTTAGTGGGGTCGGAAGCCTTCGGACTTTCGTCTTGCTTGCTAATTAAATAATCGGATAATTTATTTATCCAATAAATAAATTGATAATCCAATTAACTCAATTCCTAATTAATTTATAATTCAATTTCTCCAAGAAATTAATTAACTCATTAATTTAATTAATTAGTTAAATTATCCAATAATTAATTAATTAATTACGGCATCCAATGCCGTGAATTTCTCTCAAGTCTTTTTCCCATGTTTTTCTTTTTGCACTTCCTTTAAGCGCGACTCTTTAGGTTCGTCTCAAAAGGCAATTGGGAGGAATCCAAAGGGGTGTGAGTGACACCTAGCCAGTCTCGTGGCTCACACCGTAACCCAATTGAGAACAAATGAATAGGATCGTTCCAAACCTTTACGCCGTGAATATCGTACGTGTATAAATCTTTTATTCTTATATCCCAATCAAGTAAGAGTCATGGTTTAAAGTCAAACTCATATAACTTGACCATATGCCTAAGCTCATAATAAGTCAAGGTATTTAAATGCTTTAGCCAAAGACTTTCATCCTCACTTATTCATGATCGAATAAGATATTTTACTCATTCACTTATGAGAGAATAAATTCCATATTGCAAATAAGTTAACGTGCTGCTTGCCCATCAAGTCGCACTTCGAGGTCGATTCCACCAACAGGTGATTTGAATCTAACTACTCTAATGACAGACTTGATGTCACAAGTACATCTTCAACTCGATTTCTCAGGTCAGAGATTCACACGTACCTATCACTACATATCAGTTTCATCATTGACTGTCAATGAGTGAATACCCATGTGATGAACTGATGCGAGCCGTGTTCGAACATATCAGTCCAATTGAGACGTCTATGATATAAGTTCCCACTACCATTTCCATAGTGTACGACTGACACTTTCTCTGTCGAAACTTACATCATACAAGTCTTTATTCACTATTGATACCCAATCAATATTTCTTAGACTTGCGAACCCTTTTAGATGTCAAGGGTCAAACCATTCTAGTGTCTTTCCTCCTATCCCATAGGAGGTAGAAGGTTCGCCTTGTCATCAAGGACTTTACGTTGTTTATTCACACCTTATAAATGCCTATAAGAAAACAACAATCAACTGCCTTATATTAATAGAAAAACCATAGTTTAGTTACAATGTTTATGCCCTATAAATCTATCATTTTTATGGCATTCGAGGGCATATACTCTAACAGCTAGTAGCAATATTGCTGTTCCATCGCTGTCAGTTTCTTCGTGGCCAGGACGAGCTAAAACGGATGATTGGAGACCAGTTCGACCCACGGGTTTGAATAGACAAGTTCGACATGGGGAGAGTCCGCAACGGGGTGCGGGGATAGTGAGCATGGACGGTAGGGGGAATAATGACATTAACGACACGACGTCACAGCAAACCCCGGTATATCAAAGTGTCAGGATCCACACCGATCATGGAGACAAACATGAGGTTTATCAAAACCAGTTAGCGGGTTTGAAAGTAACGTGGCCCAGGGAGGGAATGGAGATCCTGAAACGGGGGAAGGTTTAACTCAAACATCTACAGTTATGATTACACCAACTAACCCCGATTCCTGTTTGTCTTTAAAGCTTAATCTGAATGCTTTAGGTCAAAAGTCGTCAGTTTTCTCGATCTATAGCTCGCCTACTCGATCACAAAACTTTGGGTCTCAAAATTTACATGGCTCGGGACCTTCAAATTTTCCAACAAACATTTCCTCGTCAAATGATTTTAATCCGGTTCTGATAAATATTCCTATTCAAATTGAGGTTACCCCACCCCGTCCTATTCAAAGTCATTTTTCAAAGAAAGCTCGTAAACCTCATGGTTCTAAAATCAATGCTATTCATATCTCTTCTCCTGGGTCATTTAAACGCAAGCAATTAGACGTGGCCGAGGTACCAGTGAAAACATTGGAACCCTCGCCTAAACGTCTTTCACTTCGTCTTATTGATGAACCCGATAGTCCAGTGGAGACTGCCTAAACGCAGTCCCGCCAAGACCAATGAATATCCTGTGTTGGAACTGCCAGTGGTTGGGAGGACCTAGGGCAGTTCAAGAGCTTGCGGAGCTCATTCGTTTTAATTTTTCATCTTTAATTTTTCTATCTGAAACTAGATTAGGTAGAGTTGAGTTTGATTTTCTTAAAAGTCGTCTTAATTTGTTTGGAGTCAGTGTCGAGTCTAGGAGTCAGTCGGGGGCTTAGCCCTTTTATGGGAAAAGTCTGCCAATGTTATTCTTCAATCGTATTCGGTCAACCATAGTGATGTGAGTGTGGGCGCCTCTTCGGATACGGAAGGATGGCGATTTACAAGATTCTATGGGGAACCAGAAGTTAGCAACCGCAAGAAAGGATGGGATACCCTGAGAAAGCTAAGTAGACACTCGTTTGCACCATGGTTGGTAGCCGGGGATTTCAACGACATATTACATCCACACGACCAGCTTAGTGGCCGAAAAAGGGCTTTGTGGCAAATGCGGGATTTTCGCGAAACTCTTAGTGATACCGAACTGTTTGATTTAGGTTACAAAGGGAAGTTAGTGACTTTGGAATAAAGGGAAATTGGAAGAACATAATGTGCAATGCCGCTGGATAGAGCGTGTGCTAATGTTCGTTGGAGCTCGATATTCCCAAATGCTACGATTTCCGCAATTAAAGTGCTATATTCAGATCATAAAGCAATACTGATCAAAACCAAGCTGAAACCAATGCCTAAGGAACGGCAAAAGAAGAGAAAACTTTGGTTTGAAGCCGCATGGTTGCGTAGTGACGAGTGTGCTAAAGTAATCAAGGAGTCGTGGGATCCTTGTGATAAAGCTACATCAAATGAGGTGGTGTGGAAAAACATCAAAAAATGCCGAATAGGGTTGATCAATTGGGACAAGAATGAGTTTAGAAGAATACCGCGATGAATTAAGGAACTGGAGGATCGGCTCAAACAACTTAGGAGTGGGTCACCCACGTCGGAGCCAAAACAAAGAGGAGGAAAACTTCGAGCCGAACTCGAAGAACTTTTAGCCACAGAGGAATCGGTGTGGAAGAAAAGAAGTCGAGCATTGTGGTTACGGGAAGGAGGTCGAAACACTACGTTCTTTCACTCCAGCGCATTTGATAGAAGAAAAAGGAACTCGATAACTCAACTTCGAGATAACGAAGGGATATGGAGGGTTAAAGATGAGGAAATTCAGAAGTTAATCACGGACTACTTCGGAAACCTATTCTCATCAATTCAGCCGGCTGCCCAAGATTTGGAAGAGGTGATGGAATTAATACAACCTCGACTAACGGACTTGATGAACACGGAAATGGCCAGGGAATTCACAGCAGCGGAGGTTGTCCAATCACTATCACAAATGCACCCGTTGAAAGCTCCGGGACCCGACGGTATGTCTCCGTTATTCTTTCAGCAATTTTGGCCTATTGTTGGTAACGAAGTAACTACCTGTGTCCTTAATCTTCTTAATGCATGTCAATTCCTTCCCAAGCTAAATTTCACTCATATAGTTCTTATTCCCAAGTATAATAATCCCGAATATATCATTCAATTCCGACCGATAAGCTTGTGTAATGTTATTTATAAAATGGCGTCAAAAACCATAGCCAACCGAATTAAACCCTTTCTGAATAATATTGTGTTAGAGTCTCAATCTATGTTTATTCCTGGTCGTCTTATTTCTAACAATATCCTTGTTGCTTACGAAATAAATCACTATCTGAAAAACAAGACTTGGGGCAAAGAGGGACATACAGCCCTGAAACTTGACATGAGCAAAACGTACGATAGGGTGGAGTGGATATTTCTTCGGAGAGTATTAGTGAGATTAGGGTTCCATCAACATATTGTTGAATTGATTATGCTTTGTGTCTCTTTAGTTTCTTATTCATTTATGCTCACAGGGTCCCAATTCGGTTATTTAATTCCATAGAGAGGACTTCGCCAAGGAGATCCTCTCTCGCCCTATCTATTTTCTATTTTTTGTTATGCGCGAAAGTGTTCAGTTGTATGTTGCAGGTGGAGGAAAATGCAGGTAAGCTTGTGGGAGTTAGAATCATGAGGATGGCACCGACGGTGAGCCACCTGCTTTTTGTAGACGATACTATGATCTATTGTCAGGCTACGGTTTCAACTATGGAAAGCTTAAAGGGATTTTTTGATAAGTATGCGAGGGTGTCGGGCCAGGAAATCAATTTGCAAAAATCGACAGTGGTTTTTAGCAAAAATACGCCAGAGGGAATGAATGAGGAGTTAGCGGGTATTTTAGGGGTGCAGCTGGTGGAGAAGCATGACAAATATCTTAGCTTACCCGCGGTAGTGGGTAAGTCCGAAATGAAGTGTTTGCATCGAAACGGGATAGATTCAATAGCCGGCTAGATGGGTAGAGTTCCAAATTTTTATCTCAAGCAGGGAAAGAAATTCTTTTGAAGGCTGTGATACAATCAATTCCCACCTATGCTATGAGCTATTTCAAGCTCTCGAATTTCCTACTCTGAGAAATTGATTCGGCTATGGCTAATTTTTGGTGGAATAATCGCGAAGTGAAGAAAATGCACTGGGTAGTGTGGGCAAAGTTGTGTGAACGCAAGGAGGCGGGTGGTATTGGCTTTAAAGCTTTTAAGGAGTTTAATTTGGCTATGCTCGCTAAACGAGGTTGGAGAATTATAAAGAATCCAGATTGTTTGCTTAGTCGCATGTTACGAGCTAGGTATTTCCCGGAATCAGATTTTACGGAGGCGGAAGAAGGATCCAATGCTTCGTACACATGGAGGAGTATTAGGGCAGCAATCCTGTTGTTAAAAAGCGGGTGTCGATGGAGAGTGGGGTCAGGTGAGAACATACGGGTTTGGACTGATCCGTGGATTCCTAAACCGAGTATGTTTAAAGTACAAACAGTAGAAAGATCACTACCAAAAGACACGAGGGTTAGTGAGCTTATTGATGAGGAGACGGGATGGTGGAATCGTCCGCTGCTGGACGAGCATTTTTGGCAAGAAGATGTGGATAGTATTGTGAAGATCCCTATAGGCTCTCAAACTAATGTGGATACAATGGTATGGCATTTCTCCAAACACGGTCACTTTACAGTTTGGAGTGCGTATCACTTAGCGAGGGAGATGAATGAGCGGGGAAGGGATTCAGCGTCAGGAACAAAAAAGGGGTACTCGTCTCCATCATGGAAGTTCATTTAGAATGCACGAGTGGCACCGAAAATTAGAGTGTTTTGCTGGAGGGCGTGCAATCAAGCTATCCCGACAGTGAGCAATCTAAGAAGAAGGAGGGTTCGCATGGATGCTGTTTGCCCTCATTGTGGTTCGGAAGAAGAAGATACGAAACATGCGCTGCTCACCTGCTCCTTTGCGCGGATGGTGTGGGCAATGTGCAATCTGATGTGGAGTACTGTTTCTTTTTTGGAGCTCGGACGTCGAAGCCTGGTTCCGGCACTGTCATGCGAAGATGGAAGGGGAGGATTATGCTTTCTTCCTGACCATATGTTGGTTGCTATGGAATAACTGTAACTCGTCAATTATGGACAAAGTTACCACTTCGCCAAAGGGGATCATAAGCAAGGCGAGGGCCTTTAGGTCGGGGTACAAGGAAGTGATGGAGGTTTGTCCCCAGTTAGAGAGGCCGGCGGAGGCTACGAGATGGCTGCCGCCTAATGCAGGTATAGTGACGGGGCGGTATTGGATCATGCCAGGGCTACAGGGGCGGGATGCATTGGTCGAGAGTCGTCGGGCACGTGTGTGGCTTGGAGATAAAAGCACTTCGGATTCGGGGCAACACCGGAGGTGGCAGAGGCATTGGAGGCAAGGGAAGCCATGATGATGGCGAGAGACCATGGATGGCGGAAGATACAAGTAGAAGGAGATTGCATGGCTCTAATTAATAAACTAAAAGCAAAAGAAAGAGATCTCTCCATGCTCGACCAGTCGACCCGGTAGTTAGTGATATTCTTATTTTATGTTCGTTTTTTGAGTTTGTCTCTTTTAGTTTCGCTAGGCGGTTGGGTAATAGGCCTGCCCATATGTTAGCATGTTCTGCTTTAGAGGATCTTGATGGGGATGATGTTTTGCCCTAGCAGGTGAACAATGCTGTTTTGGTTGATTTAGCTTAATAATATGCTACCGTTTCTCTTCAAAAAAAAAAAAACAGAGAGAGTTCCAAATTATTGTTTTTTAGTTAGTTGTTCTATTATATTTGTACTACGTGCTATTATCCCAAAAATTTATTTTCGTGTAATAGAAAAGGATTACACACGTTCAATCCAATTCAAGTCCCTTGTTGCAAATTTGGCACGGCTCCAACACCGATATCCAACATACATATATATATATATATGTGTGTGTGTGTGTGTATTTAATTATATATTAAACTATAATATGTAAATTAGACTTTTGATTTCGATAGAGAAATAAACTGCGAGAATGATTATTTATTAAAATTTGCATTTTCCTTGCGGAGTTAAAAAAAATATCATATTTTTATTTCACTAGCTACATATGGTTGTTCTGATTTTCTTATTATGTAAAGTGCTATCAGAGAATAAAAAATAAAAGTTAGGGAAAGAAGAAATGAAGCCAAAGAATTAAAAATTAAAGAAGAAAACATATAACCTATTAATATTGGAATATTCTAGAAATCTAAAACAATTGTGTAACTTATATTGCATTCTGCAAAACATAGAAAAGAAATTCAAAGATGATAACTTATAATTAGAAAAGAATTGGAAAGAGGGAAATTATATCATAATAGTTAAAGAGAAGAAAAATAAGCTAAACTAAAACTTAAAGGCGTGTACTTGGTGCTTAGCATATTGAGCTTTGCGTAAGTGTAATGCGATATTATAATTTATAATGTGAAGGAAATAGACAAATCAAGGTATGTTAAATTTAAACCAAATCATAATTAATATAACCCCAAAAAAAATAAGATAGGCACCAATGATGTCTAGCCTACTTGGTTAAAGTTGAGGCAGTAGTTTGTTTGTAATATTTTATAACTTATGATTGTATTTGTTTATGATGCTTACTTGTAATAGATTCTCTTGCAACCGATATATTATGATATTGTAATCCTTCCTTAAAAAAAATAATAATAATAAGATAGGCTCAAAAAATATATAGACATCCTACTTAATGCTAGTGTATATATACATCTTAAATTTCAAAGTGAAAGTTTCTACATGTATAAACCATCATTAAATATTTATATCACCAGATGATATAATGAATGAGAATCATCACAATAATATAATAATCATATAGTACGTTTAAAAATTGTAAAATGAAAGACATGTGCATTAAAACAATGAAAGTCACTATCAAAATAATAGAAACTAAATTATTGATGCAGAAATTGTTATACAAAACTGTTTGGTCGAACTCACATCATTGGGATGAACATGACAATAAATTTACTCTCAAGTGATCGATTCGGATTTCACTAAATCTGATTCTAAATATAATTTCCATGGTTTGTTGTATTCATCCAAATTAATCCTAATCTTATAAATTTTTTCATGTAAATTATTTCACTTTTTAGGCAAGTGCAGATGAATCATTCAAATTACATCGTCAACTATACAAATGTATCACTTCTTGAGAAGTGGAGTATTTTTGGGAGATAATAAAGTAATAAATTTTTTCCATGCAATTATTAATGAATTCCGATAAGGATAAGTGCAGACTTTTAATTAATTGCTTAAATTTGAATTTGAAATCATAATTCCTAAGGTTACGTGGTAAAGTGATAGTGTGGTAGTGTAAGTTGATTATGGGAGAAGTTTTCTGAATTCATACCGATTAGTGCAGAGTTTTATTTAATTGCTTAGATTTGAAAATAACTAACATGTAACAAATGACATTTTTTTTCTCAAAAATAAATTAATTCAAAATTACCAAAATTTATAATTGAGTTGATAGAACATTTTTCAAGCATTCTAATGATAATACAAGTCCCTGAGGATTAGACTAATCCTGCGAGAATTTTAGAAACTATCTAAGATTTGGGAAAAAGAACCAAATTTGGACAGTAGTTTCCTCAAGCTCAAACAAAGACAAATTTAGAGAGACAGAATCAATTTCACAAACAACCCAATTCATGCATTGTTCATTCGGCTCTGTTGCTTTATACAGCGAGATATGGGGAAGGGTTACGATATGGTTTATTACACCAATTGACATCCAACAAACTAATTGCTAACAAAACTGTAAAATGACCAATAGAACCGAAAATAGCACCTTTGGATAGAAACGCGACGATCTGCCCAATATGTGAATTCCAATATGTTTTTGTCTTTCATTTCATTTTGGTACGTATCATGAGTTTTTAGTTTATTAAAATTGGTCAAAGACATCCTTCCTATATTAATATTAATAGATTTCAAAAACACTAAACCAAATATTGTAAGTTTTCTAATTCGACCAAGTTGAACAGGTTACAATTGTTTAGAAATGTATCACAAAAGGATCATAGGCTTCTGTTCAACATGATCTGCGCCAGTCTTTCAATCTAATAGTAACACACTTCAACAGAAAATCAAATTCAAATAACAAAATTTTAAACCAATAAATCACAAACTGAAGGGCCAAAAACCAGTCACTAATAAAAAATTAAAAAAAAACCATAAATACGAACAGAATTACCCAAAATTTACGTCTTCAAATTTTAGACATGCGGTAATGGTCAATTATATGCTTGAAAAAACAGATCCTAATTTCATCTACATTACTTCTAGTAGCATACAACATAAAGTAATTTATCCCGAGTTCCACTTCTAATAGTAACAATTTAAAAGTTACTTTGATAACTTCCAAGTCAGACCTCTTCTTATTCCGCGTCACACAGTCGCACACTTTGCTTACATCGACGAATAGGATGAAATATCAACCATCTTCCATTTGAGCAACACAAACACAAAACAATAGGCATCTAACTCGAGTGTGTTTTTTTCTCAATGCTCGACTTGCGTAGAACTATAACACCAATTACGATTAGCGTAGCACCTGCAAACCACTGTAACATTGGCTTGCATTACAAAAAGCAACTGATAACATTGGTTTATTTGTTACTACTTAAAACCTAAAGTTTCGTCGTTCTCCAATGCAAAGTAACTGATAGGGCGTTTGGCTAAGCTTATTTATAACATGTTTTTGGAGCTTATAAGAAGTTTATCTTATTCAAAACATAAGTACTTTAAGTGCCTGGCTAAAATAAGATTATAAAGCTTATAAGATATAAGTAATGTCAATTATGTAATTAGGATGAAAAACTGAAGTGTTAACATCTTACAAAATAAGTTAGGATTTATAACTAATTAAGGAGTTTATGTGATGTTTTGGAGCTTATAGGCTCACCAAACACCCTCTAAGCTTGCGTTTGATTGAAGGGTCCGGGAGTTAGGGATTTCAAATCCTTCATAAAACAAATTCATTGAGTTTGTTCATAAGAAGCAATTTTAAATGATGCCATCTAAATATTTAACTGCACGTCCAAGGTCCCGTTAACTCTTTCCAAAGTTTTTCATATATTTTCGCAAATTATGAACATTCGCTAATTAATGGACAAAGTTACCTTAATAGGTAGTGATTCCTCGAAAAGAAAGAATCCAGCCAATCCAGATGAGAGAAAGTTTGTCGCAAAGTTTGTGACTGTAGCTTGTAACGATGAGAGAGACTTCAAGCTATTAACATAGCATCCCCACATGACAACATTGAAAAATATAACTAGACCATATTTCAACTGTCAATATGAAGATAAACGTTGATCAGAAATCCTACCACTTTTGTGATTTGAACATATGGTCAACTAACAGCAAACAAACTTGAAATCGTATGGAAGAACCAAATACAATTCGACGATGTTCTATGTAAATGGAGCTCATTTGAACAAATACTGGGTGGACGTTTTAATCAGTTGGATGAGATGAGAAACAGAGATATTCATTTAAAATAGGTACTATATATATATATATATATAGTACCCATTTTCAAGCAAAAATACCAGGTCATGTCATCTAGCCCCGGCCCCCGCCCCATCCCCGTAGATGATCCACAAGAATGCACATACAAATTCACGAAGTTTTGTTTGGATGATTTCAAGTTACTACCAAATTTGAATCCCTTTCAACTCATTTTTCACTATTTTCTCAATCGTTACAGTGGATTTAGAAAATTAGAAATCTCTCCCCCAAATTCTTTCTTCAAATCGAAATCCATTAATCCAAACACAACCTAGGCGATTTGTGGACTGACTAATCCAAAAGATAACTATATAAGGTCATTGAATCCATTTTCATTCCAGTTCAGGAATTTCAAAACTGTAAGAAAAAAAACCTATTTCAAAAAATTTAGGGGAATCATAGAACCGTTTCTTCGGAGGGTGATTAGTAACGACGATACAGAAAATGTAAGTATTTACAGTGTTAAATAAATCTGCAGTAATTCAAATTCGAACTGAATTAATAGAGGGTTAGGTAGTACAATACCTACCTGAGATGAAAAGAATTTAGCAGAAATGGCGGCGAGAGCTGCGTTGAGTCCAGCTGAAATTGCCCATGCGTACCCTTTCTTCCTTTCGCTCTCCATCTCTAATTTTCACAAACATTCATCACCAACGACTCCCACTCCCACGCACAATATGTAAAGGAGAATATGAGTCGAACACCAGTAATTTAATTTTCTTTTTTTTTGTATATATTTTATTATTAGTTATTAATTGTGTCGAATTTCAAATTTATAGAACACACAAAAAAACTATTCAAACTTTGTTTGATATATTTACGAATTGAACTCAAACGAACTGTATTTGAGTTTGATTTTTGTTAATTGAATCGAATTTAAATGAACTTTAATTGAGTCGAAAATAGTTTAATATTTTTTTATATAAATTTAATTATTATTTACTAATTAAGTCAAGCTCATATGAAAGGTTTTTCGAACTTTGTTTGATAGATTAACGAGTCGAGCACAAACGAATTTTTAACAATCGATCGCGAATCGAATATCGAATTTTTAACAAACGAATTAATTTTAAGACGGACTCTCACACTATAGTTTACTTAGTTCGTTGAAAATTATAGATAAAAGAAGATAATTAATTTATTATTTTATGACATGAACTTTGTTAACATTTATATGTTTTTCTTTTGGTTAGCGTCTTATATGTTTTTCTTTTGGTTAGCATTCTACATGTTTGTTTGAAATGGGTATTTGGATAGAAAATTGATATTAGAGCTCCTCTCTTCGATTGAACTGACATTTGCGTATAGTGAAAAATCTTTAGTAATTTTTGAGTTTCATTATAATTTTTTGTATGTATATAGATAATTATCTTTGAATATATCTATCCAACATACAAATATATTGTTTGAATAGTGGTGTTACTTTTGAACTTTTATACCATGGCCATAGACACTAGGGCTTGATCCGGGTGGAATGGAATGGGCATTCCAAGTTCATTCCCAAACTCATGATTGGTCTATTTTTGTATAGTTAGTGAACATTTTCGTAGGAACTCATATTTTCAAACGTATGAAATAGTTATTTCTTTCCTCTCAATGGATTTAGTCATTCTTGATCCAATAAGAATGCAAAAATAATATTTTTATTTTCGTCATATAATAATTAATAATTCAAATTACTTCATGAATAACTATAATAATGACAGATTCAAGAGAAATAAAACAAAATAATAAAATATATTAAAACAATACAGAGTAGTATTTTAGCCCAAGAAATAATAGTTTCATTACTGAAAATAAATTTTAATAATAACAAATTTAATTAAAAATATGAGAACAATAGGAAAAATATGTAAGACTACTGAAATGCATTGGAAAATTTGGAGAATAAAATGTTGTCTCCAATAAATAATATTTCCATTCAAAACTACTTCATCAATAATAAAAATAATGCAAAATGGAGATTATCGAGTATAATCAATATTGTTTTCAACTTTCAGTCATCGATCAAGTATGAATTTTATTTTTTCATCTCTCACTTGCTCATTTATTATCTTTATTTTGTCTTTTAAATCCCATTTCTTTAAGAAAATAATCAAAAGTCTAAAACTCTAAATCGTCTAGTATCAAAAACTAACTAAATTGAATATTAATTTATTTCGGGTTAACGTATAACACAAAAGACATCTATTGATAGAATATAATCCTTTAATAATTATAAAAAATAAAAGAATAAAATTTGTCAATTTTAAGAACTTGGGCTTCATCTATGGGCTAGTGGGCCACAGTTTCAGGAATCTGAAAGAAGAAAATTTCTACGCGGACCCGTATGGATGATCCAGATTGTTATGGACAGTAGACACAAGTGGAAAATAGGCTTGGAAAAGCTTGGACGAGGCTTCATGCGCGCACAAACACTTTGATACCATCAAAAATATAAGGAGTCTATTGCATAGAGATTGGGAGGCGAAGGTCCAATATATCCCGAGAGAAGCAAATCAGGCAGCCGACTACTTGGCTAAGAGTGGTATCAATCGAAAATGGAAAATGATGAATAATCCGGATGAGGGCACACGGACCCGATATGAACAAGATAAGTTGGTCACGAAATGATCGAGAGATACGACTATTAATTTGTATATGTCGGATTAAGTCTTGAGGTAACACCTTTCATATGTAACCAAAAAATGTATTAATTGTTACGTTATAATCAACCATAGTTTTTTCATAAGTCACGAACGTTCAAGTATTTATAGTGTTAACTGTGTGTGTATTGTACTTTTATTAATTAATAAAATAAGTAGCCCACAAATCATAAATGAACTGCGTCCTTTCGAGTTGACACGTTAGTCATAATTTAAGTTTAAAAGTATGAAAAAACAATATGAGTGTAATACATCATTTTTTTTTTTTTTGAAACACAATTTTTTTGCAAATTCGTGTACATTGAAGCTATTACATATTACGTGCTATAAAGGATTATATTATTTGTTATACATATCCATGAAAAAAAAATGGAGATGATATTGGAGCTCCAAAAATTACTATTAGAGCTCCACTTTTTACTATTTTTGTCAAGAAATTTGTATTGAATAGTGAAGTGCCAATAAAACATTTGGAGTGCTAAAATCATTTACCAAAAAAAAAATCATATATTTGAAAATCTATATATAAAAAAAACTTAAACTTTTGAGAATAATTATATTTCATTCCTACGAATATACGATTCATTTCTAGTTACCAATGGTGGATTGGAATGAATTAAGAAATAATGATTTCATTCTTTCTCAATCCTTGGACATACCAAACATAGAATGTGTTATATTAATATCATTCATTTCTCATCTTCATTCTATTTCCATATACAAATCATACCCCCAGTGTTCAAATCTCATCAAATCTATATAGAAAGGTAATATAATGCTTTGATATAATTGACTTTATAAAGTTAAATGACAAAATACAATAACAATTAACCTGAATTGGGCTTGGGCCGACCCAATTCTGAGCTGCCTAATGTCGCCTTGACTCACAATTGTACATCTTTCATTTCAATTTTGTGGGCTTTTGATACCCACAATCTCACTCGTCCAACTTGCAGCTATTCAGGGTCAACTTGCAGTTGACTAAGTCTTCAGGGGCTAATTTGCAATACTTCTTATTATTGGCATAAATGATTCTTTCAATGTAATCTGGGAAAATGATCGATTGTATAGAAAGTGTATAAGAATAAGAATACCAAAAAAAGTTTTAAGAATAATGACACGTGTCAAAGATCTTACAAATAGAATAGAAGATGAAATAGAATTTTGAAATAAGACAATCTTATCCGAAATGTATGAGAAATGAGATATATAACCGTCTTGCTTAGTGTTGCCTGGTACGCCATAATTACCTTCGTGAACCATGTTGGTTTCTTTAAAAATAAAAATCGATCAATTTCATATCTAATTAAAAGTACTAATTAGAAAAGAAAAAAAAAACAAAATATGATTATAAAAAAAACTTATTAAAAGTAACATATCAACAAAATACATTAATGCTCATGCAACAAGCAAATGAGATAGAGAGAGGTCGATGAGACCACGATGATGTTGAAGAAATAGTAAGATCGAGATTTTGCCCGAATCGAGGATCACTCTTTTTTTAAGATTTTATTTGCACCTTTTATTGTTAGGTAACAGCAAATAAATCTCCCTAGATAAATCAGGCAAAACAATATTCAAATAGCAGTATATGAATATACTTGAATATAGCAGATTTGAAGAAAAACGAAAATTGTACATTTTAATGTAATGAAGTCTTCTATTTCGGATTTAGAGGTCATATATTTATAGGAAACATAGAGTCACCACTTGAGAGTTGCGTTGATTCGGATAGGCTTTGCTGAATGAAAGGATTGCACCTTTTCGTTCAAACTGAAGAGTCATGACACCAAAATTAAACCATTTCAGTTTAATGTTCAAAAAATTAATTTTGGCACTCAAATTGATTCAAATTTATGACTTTTTCATACTTAAATTAAAATTCGCAGCAAAAAGATATACCATGACCCGGCCCGCCTGCCTGACCCCGCCCGAACAGGCACCGTTCTCGGCCGCGGCCTATGGGTCGCTGCGCGTGCGACGAGGTCGCAGTTCGTGATGCGATGCGGTGCATCGCACCGGGCTTGGGTGATCCCTCCACTCCCTATTAGCTTATCGATTTAAGTATTTAATGAAGTACATTTATTATATACCTACTTCAACTATCTTAAGTACATTTATTATATACCTACTCCAACTTCCTTACTTTTCCGATGTGGGATAAAGAACTCCCTTATAAATGTTCCAAACAAGTTCTATTTAATTTCTCATTAAACACTTGTTCTACACAAACATTAATCACGAAAATTCTAACAATCCCCCCCAATTTTTGAAATTCCATACAATTTTCAAGATTTCTATTTTAACAGTATTTTGCACTTCAATAAAGGTGTCTTTTGACTTGAACCTTTACATAGTCTAGCACGTTTCAGGTACCCGAATATTTTGATAGTAAAATCTTTGAATCAAATATTCATAGTGGATATTAGCACGTGTTAAACGTACAATTTACAACCAGCTCATTCAACTTGCTCGCACATAAACGACCTTGTGCGACAATCTCAGGATTAATAAGTGACTTAGATAAGCTTCCAATCTCGCAGAAGCGGCCAAACTTCCTCACTTACATAGGTAAATCTAATCAAGTGTACTTGTATGATTTACACTTTCCAAAAGGACATAGATTCATTAAGAGATTTATCTGACCATCTTTCCCATACAAGCATGCACTACCTTGAGATGACATAGAATGAAATTCTATATGTTAGTGCATTTCCGGTTTTAACTACAAGTGTTTCTCCACTAAACCAATTGAATTGGATGTTATCCAAGAATCGGTTGGTTTCCACCCATAGGTTACCTTTTACAAAGTTCTTAAGCTCATCTCCTTTGACATTTTCCAAACCACATCCCTTGCAAGGCCTTTGGTGAAGGGATCAACCAAATTCTCCTTTGACTTAACATATGTGATCGATATGGTACCACTTTCGATAAGATCTCGGACATAAGTATGTCGTAGATTTACATTTCTAGACTTACCGTTATAAACCTTGTTGTATGCCCGCGATAATGTAGCTTCATTATCACACAAGATTGAAACATGAGGCATTGGTTTAGGCTAAATAGGAATTTCTATCATCAGGTCCCTAAGCCATTCTCCTTCTTTAGCCGCAGCCGCTAAAGCAATGAATTCAGATTCTATAGTTGAGTGCGCAATGCACGTTTGTTTCTTTGAACCCCAAGAAACCGCGCTTCTGCCAAGTGTAAATAACCATCCACTTGTGGACTTGGTTCCATCTGAATTCATAATCCAATTTGCATCCGTGTATCCTTCTAATTGTGATACATCAATACCTTCATACTTCGTTAATTTAACTGAAGGGTCAAAAGGTGTACTAGCAGTCTTACTATTTATCTGATTGAATTTCTTCAATACTTTCTCAATATAGTGAGATTGAGACAATGTAATTTTATCATGTGATCTAGTAATTTTAATTCCTAAAATTACATCAACTTCTCCCATATCTTTCATGTCAAAACATGTAGATAAAAAATCTTTAGTTTTCAATACTATGCTACTATCAGTTTCAAAAATTAGCAAGTCATCTACATATAGAGAAATGATCACACATTTTCCATTTTCACTTTTAGAATAAATACACTTATTAGATTCATTTATTTTAAAGCAATTTTGAACAATCTTTTGGTCAAATTTCTCATGCCATTGTTTAGGAGTTTGTTTTAGG
This sequence comes from Buddleja alternifolia, assembly GCA_019426215.1. Classification (NCBI taxonomy): domain Eukaryota; kingdom Viridiplantae; phylum Streptophyta; class Magnoliopsida; order Lamiales; family Scrophulariaceae; genus Buddleja; species Buddleja alternifolia. The sequence continues at coordinate 34,537,459 of CM033397.1, read as the reverse complement.
TCATACAAAGATTTAATAAGTTTACAAACTTTCTTTTCTTGCCCTTTCAAAACAAATCCTTCAGGTTGTTCCATGTAGACTTCTTCATCTAATTCTCCATTTAAAAATTCCGTTTTAACATCCATTTGATGTATAACTAAGTTATAAATTGAAGCTAAAGAGATTAGAACTCTAATGGAACTTATTCTTGCTATAGGTGCATAGGTATCAAAGTAGTCTTTACCTTCCTTTTGTCTATAACCTTTGGCAACAAGTTTAGCCTTGAACTTGTCAATGGATCTATCAGGTTTAAGCTTACGCTTAAATATCCATTTGCAACCAATAGGTTTACAACCAGGGAGTAAATCAGATAGCACCCAAGTTTTATTTAATATGATTGAATTCATTTCATCATTAATAGCTTCTTTCCAAAAAGCTACATCTCTAGATAAAATTGCTTCCTTATAAGTTAAAGGATCGTGCTCAACATTGCATACTATCGTAGAGGTAATATCATTCCTTTCACCTTCTACTAGATACATATAGAAATCGGAACCATAGGACTTAGCAGTTCTTGTTCTTTTACTTCTCCTTAGCTCAATAACTTCATTTTTCGTAGATTTATCTACAGAAGTTCCATTGAGCTCTTGATTTGGACGTGAGTTTTCTTGTATTCTTTTTCTAGATGTTAGAAAAGACTTTTCAAAATATTCGACATCTTTAGATTCAAGAATTGTGTTTTTATCAATGGAATTTGTAGATTCCATAGTAAGAAATCTATATGCTTTACTTTGTAGTGCATATCCAGAAAAACATATCCAAACGCCTTACATCAAGCTTAGGACGTTTAGGGTCCATAAGTCTCACTAATGCTTTACACCCCCACACCTTAAGGTGTCCAAGAGAAGGCTTTCGCTTTCTCCAATATTCATAAGGTGAAATATTAGTTTTCTTATGAGGAATACGGTTAAGTATGTAACAAGCCCTGTTCAAAGCTTCTCCCCACAAGTTGTTCGGCGAATCGGAAGTACTAAGAAGAGTATTAACCATTTCTACTAAAATTCTATTTTTTCTTTCCGCTACACCATTTTGTTGAGGAGTATAAGGGGCTGTCACTTGATGAATAATACCATAATCTTCTAAGAAGTCATTATAGGCAATATATTCACCATCTCTATCCGATCGAATCTTTTTAATCTTAAAATCAAGTTTGTTTTCAACCTCAGCTTTATACACTTTGAATTTCTCCAAAGCTTCATCCTTAGTGTTCAACAAATATACGCAAGCATACTTGGAATAATCATCTATAAATGTTTTAAAATATCGTTTACCACCTCTAGTGAGAATTCCTTCTAATTCACAAATATCATAATGAATTAATTCTAAAGGACTTGAGTTTCTATCTACTTTATGAGAAACTTTTCTAACTATTTTTGATTTAACACAAATAGAACACTTTTCATCATTTGATTTAATACTATTAAGAATTAATCCGACATTCATCATGAATTTCATACTTCTAGAATTAACATGACCTAGTCGATAATGCCATAAATCAAAAGAATCAACAATATAAACAGAAGAATTAATATTATTATTCAAGCTCAGTTTGAATAATTCGTTGGTTACATAGCCTTTTCCAACGTATTGTCCATTCTTGGTTACATTGATACTATCAGACTCAAACAACACTTTAAAACCAAAATTTTTCAACAAACTCACTGACACTAGATTTTTTCTAATATCCGGGACATGAAGTGTATCATTGAGAGTGAGTTTCTTTCCGGAAGATAAGCACCACTTTTCCTTTCCCCGCAACCTTGGATGATGAGAAATTTCCCATATGAAGGCTTCAATTTCCTCATAGGTTTGGAACAAATTTTTGTTTCTTGCTATGTACCTCGTTGCACTCAAGTCGATCTACCATTCAGTATCATCATCAACCATGTTCACTTCGAACACCACAGCAGCAAAGTCTTCGTCATTTACGACGTTGGCTTTTACATGTTTCCGTTTCTTTCCATTATTCCGAGATTTATTTTCAACAACCATAACCTTTAGATTTTTCTTATCAACTTTAATTTTCTCCATATTTCGGGTATTCTCCTCAATTTGGAGAAACTTAATCAACTCTTGTAAATCCAAATGCTCTTTCTTTTGTGTCAACTCTTTACGAGTATTTTTCCAAGTCGGAGGCAACTTAGCAATAATGCTAGAGACTCAAAACGCCTCGCCAAGAGTATGACCCTCAGAAATAATTTGATGAAGAAGTACTTGAAAATTTTGAATTTGAACAAGAACAGATTGAGTATCTACCATTCGAAAATCATAAAGTTTACTAACCAGAAAGCGCTTATTTCCAGCATCTTCGATTTTGTACTTGTTCTCTAATTCTGTCCAAAGTTCCCTTGCCATTTTGTTTGTCGAAGTTGGCTCGTACACATCATAAAGTGAATTCGACATAGCATTCAGAATGTGACCCTTGCACATAAAATTGTTCCCACTTCTGGCGTTCCTTCATTTATGCCACTGTTTCGGCCTCAACTTCTGCAGGAGCATCCTATTCGAGAACGTAGCCTATCTTCAACGTCATCATATAGTACATCTTTGCCTTCCAACGCCTAAAATTTGAATCATCAAACTTCTCCAATTTCAAAATTTCAGACGCATCGTGACCCCTGACAAAACTCTCGGCCATTGCAAAAAATAAAGTCTTAAACTTGTTGAAGAAATAGTAAGACCGAGATTCTGTCCGAGTCGAGAATCACTCTTTTTTTAAGACTTTATTTGCACCCTTTTACTGCTAGGTATCAGCAACTAAGTCTCCCAAAATAAATCAGGCAAAACAATATTCAAATAGCAGTATATGAATATATTTGAATATAGCAGATTTGAAGAAAAATAAAAATTGTATATTTTAATGTAATGAAGTCTTCTATTTCGGATTTAGGGGTCATATATTTATAGGAAACATAGAGTCACCACTTAAGAGTTGCCCTGATTCGGATAGGCTTTGTTGAACGAAATGATTGCACCTTTTCGTTCAAGCTGAAGAGTCATGGCGCTCAAATTAAATCATTTTAGTTTAACGTTCAAAACATTAATTTTGGTACTCAAATTGATTCAAATATGTGACTTTTTCATACTTAAATTAAAATTCGCAGCAAAAAGATATACCACAACCTCCAACGACACGCGAGCACACGGACCACGACACCGATTCCGGCCCCAGTGGGCGGTGCGATGCGGTAGCGTGGGTGATCCATCTACTCCCTTTTAGTTTATCAATTTAAGTATTCATAGAAGTACATTTATTATATACCTATTTCAACTTTATTACTTTTCCTATGTGGGATAAAGAACTTCCTTATAAATGTTTCAAAAAAGTTTTATTTAATTTCTCGTTAAACACTTGTTCTACACACACATTAATCACGAAATTCCAACAGATGACGATATCAGTGGAGGTGGATGTGCATGGATACATGTGGCAAGCAGCGGAGCCATATATCATTATGTAAATATATGAAGTACAAGGAATCTATCTACAATTTAGAACTATCAATTAACAAATGAACTAGTATATGTTGAGCTAAATCAAAAACGAAAATGGGACCCTTTGGCATGTGACGCCTAATGTACCAAATTTCATGTTTTCTTCAAAGTTTTAGATATTTATCTTATAGGAAATTGGGAAGAAGAATATCCAAATTGAAAGGGATAATTATTGTCGATAGGGATTTAATAAGATACAATCAAACAACTAATTTGTGTTCGAGGGTATCTGATAAAAAAGGTGCAGACCCGTGAAGTTTTTAATTGGGCATCTTTTTATTATGAATGCCCCGTGAATTAATATGACATATCTTCACCGCCGACTTTACTCTCCTAAATACATGCGTGATTTTCACCTCCACCTTTCCATTAAATATATTTTATATTATTTTCTAAAATTCAATTGAAATTTGAGAGGTTTTAGGTGAATATTTGCGATCCCGTTCTTTATGCCATAGTTGATACATTCACCTCTATGACAATTAGCCATTTCTGTCTACTTCTTGTCATGGGGTTTACCCATCGCAAAAGGTAATATTTGTTATAGTAATTTATTTTATATGATACATGTCGAATCTATAAGATTTTTCTAAAATATATAATTGATGTAAATCTAATTGTATATTGAATGCAAATATAAAATGTGAAATGTAAGAAGAAATAAAAAATTATAATAAAGAATTTGAAATGACGTTCTTGGTGCGTTTTATAGATAGTCTGTAATTTGCATTAGTTGTTGATATTACAAGATAATGATTACAAGTCAAAAGCAAGAACAAAATAATATCATAATATAGATACAACTCGTATTACTACGAAGCTAGAGAATAAAACTTGAAGCATACAATAAATAATGGATTGCAAGGGCCGGTTTTGGGTAGATTTTGGGTTGGTTTTTTATGGATCTGGAATCGCCTCGCATAGTTTAAGCGGGTTTTAGAATCGGAACCGGAACGCATATATACCAAAGGTCCCGGAACCACCAGGAACCATAAGCTCAAGACCCATTTGGATTCGCGAGACATGTTTGGACCCGCATAGTGGAGACTCGTTTGGACCCGCAAGACTCATTTTTTTAATTGGACTTGATGATTTAATTAATAACTACATCGAACTTTAATCAAGTCGAATTGAATAATATAATTATTTTTGCATAAGTTATATTAAATTTATCAAGTGGAGCTGGGGACAAACTTTTTATATCTTTTCTATACAATCTAACCTTTGTCAACTTCTGAGCTAATGTAATAACTTTCTTTAATAATTTGAAATAAATTAATTTTACATTTCCAACTTATGATAAGTTTCTTTCTATATACAAATTAAGCCCGTCAATATTTTTACACCAAAAATGGCATCAGAGATAACAGAAGAGGAACACTGTACAAAACAAATAAGAATAAGGAACCGTATAGTTTTCATACCTTTAAGATTTGGGACCCTTGGGTCCATGATTATTGGAATCGTAATTGTAACCGATTACGGTCAAAAGAACTGGATTACTGGATCCGTTGGGGTGGTTCCGGGTAGGACCCAAATCCATTACCATCCCTGCAATGATATTTATAGTAAATAGTGAATAAAATCCTCCCAAGAGGTCTATGTATGCATGAATACTTCTAAAAATGACCTCATATGGTATTGTACTCGTATCGAATACGAATACTCTCAGATACCGTATGCGACACACTTTTGCGTTGTCAAAAAATAAAAAGAGAAATTTTGAACTATTTGACACACTTTGAATACAAGTCAATTTTTTTTTTTTTTATAGTATACAATATTTTTGGGCTAAATAGAACATAGATAATATTTTCGGTCTTTTGTTATATATTAAAATATAAAAGTTAAACAAATAAAATAACAAAGAAATTTAGAGAATAAACAAAAAAAATTATCAATGTCAACGACTCTATTGAATTAAATATATTTTCAAATTCTATATATTCATTTTATATACATATATTCTCAGAATATCATATTCTAAATTTTAAAATTTCCAGTATTTCATATCAGTATCGTGTTGTATCGTATGTCTATGTATGATTGTATCATAGCAAGAGATCATGATTTTTTCTTTTTTATGATTTAGTTGTTAGGAATGGTAGCATCAGAGCATGAAAAAAGTAAACAAGAAAATATTAAAAACTAAGTAGCATAAAAGATGACACAACGATTTAACGTAGTTTAGAAAACTGCCTACATCTACGAGCCAACACTAGACACATCTTTATTTTTGAGTCAATCAATGAATTACAAGCTGAGTTCTACTATATATAATAGTGGAGGAGTTAAAACCTTAACAAAATTAGGAAACACAATCCTAATTAACAAAGAAAATAATTCCTAACACAATAGGAAATAATTTCAATCAAAATAGGAATCAAATCTGTCAGACCAAGCCAAAATCTCGCTCAGCTCGCCACACCCACACTGCAGCGCCAGTGCGGGTTCCATCCACGGTGCGATGCCCTTTTAAGAAGCTACAGCGCGCCTTCTTGTCCATGCTGTAGCGTCGTTTCCACTTTGTACCGCGACACCCCCCCTCCCCCCGTCTTCCCCTACCTATTTCGGCTCTGTCTTCGTTTATTTTTTTGGCTCTCGATCCTCTTTTTGATTCGACTTGAATATTTGGGGTATTTTGATTAACTCATATCATGATGTAGGTAAATATTATGCTTGTTTATCTTTTTCACTTAATAAATACACTATATGTCTTCCTCATATATATTTATGTAAGAGGAATATATTACTTAAAAATTCAAAAAATATTGCAATTGATATTATATAAATTTTCTTGTAGCACGAGGTATCTATCTTGATAAGAAAAAAAGAAATAGTTATAAATTGGTCCCACTAAAAAATGTTGTGGGTTCTACTGGATTAATTTTCATTTCTTGTTTATTCCTATTTGATCAAATAATTCTTTTTTCTAGATAAAAAAATTAGCTTGGTAAAATTTCTATCAACTAATAAAATGACATATCAGACTCGTAATGTTTATTTTTTTTTTGAAAAAAAATCGGTCTAATATATCACTCAATCGAAAATTTACAACGCTTGGAACAATATAATTCATATCGACTCAAACGATGTAGTAAGAACATCTGAAACACTAACTATCAAGTTCTTGAAAATAACAAATCTTAAGAACTCACAGCTGAACACAAGAAAATTCTTGTGCAACTCCTATTCAAGGAGAGATAAAACTCTCATTCGAGAGAGAAAACAAACTCTTATACGAGAGAAGAAAGTAAAATACTAAACAAAAATCTAAAACGCTATATAAAAACTTATGCATCACCCGTATTCATCTCGTCAGACATGTAATGTTTATTTGAACGTATATTTCACCTCATCAAATCTGACAATGATCTTGATTTTTCCTCTGCTAAATATGGATGATTAATATATTGATTTTTTTTTTTTTTGATAAGATATTAATATATTGATTGCAATACGAGCCCTATGTGACTTTCATTTTTCTAAGCGTGGAAGCGTAAGGAGAAAAGCACCTTAGACTTGGACAGAAAATGAAAATATTTTCTTTATGTGTTCACAATCAAATTGAAATGGACTGCTCAAAATCGATGTGCGCGCCCTATATTTTTATTTCATGCACGCATCAATCAAAGTGGAAGAATTCAATTTCTTTTGTCAATAAATATAAATAAATATATATATATATATATATATATTATTTTAACCTTGTTATGATGATAAAGTGACAACAAAAGATTTGGAGTAAAGTGGATATAAATCGAACTTTTAAATTATTAATTTATAGCCTCAAGTTCAAACTGGCTTATAAAAATTTGAACTTGAGCTCTAGTTTGAACTTGTTAAGTTTATAAAATTAGACTCAATTACTTCAAACTCATACAAAAATATTGAGTTTTTTCATTCATTTGCAATTGAACTTGTTCGAGCTCAAACTCAGTTATACTACAAATATAATCTTGACACTTGAATTAAAATGATTTGTTTGTATGAAATAAAATTACTAATATTTTTAATCACAATATTTTTCTTATTACATAGTAGCATATACATTCATATAGTTTGAGTGATCGAATAATCACCTAATTTGTCATTCTACACGATCACATATGTATTACACACACACACACACACACACACACACATATATATATATATTGTGTCGCGCGACTATATGTATTGAACAACAATTTGTTCATGATATATAATATTTACTTTTAAGTAATCAAACTATCACTCATTTCTAATGGTACTTACTAGCAAAATTTTAGACAAATTTAGAACAAATGTTTAAGTTAATAATATTCAGTTATTTATTTTGATAATTTATGTTAATAATACTTGTTTGTTTTTTCATTAACGAATTCAATCTTTTAATCCATTTGAGCTACCATATTCTATATCATGAATCAACTCAATGTTGCAAAAATAAACTTGGGTTGCTTTAAATATTTGGATAAATCCAATGAAAGCATAGAATAACTCTATACCACACTTTTTCCTTTATGATATATAGTGCCCTTTTTCATAATTTGGATCTTTCTATTAGAAACTGTGTTGCAATCTCATATTGCATCATACGATCGAACTCCATGTGTATAGAATATTTTTTTAAATATAAATTTAATATGAATTATTTATACTTATCATTCAGACGTGATATACAATATAAGATTCAACATCATTTTGCAATAAAAGATCTTGTGTGCCTTTTCCGTGCATCTGCTATTAAAGTTTGTACCATTCACAAATTGTGACAAAATTTCAACAACGTTCCATCAAAGTTATCCCCACGTTATTAACAAAAGGCGACCATTTAAGAGATATATATATATATATATATATGTCTTTATAAGCAAAATTATCAATTGTCAAGCAACAAAACGTGCACGTATAATAACGCATGCAGAACATCAATTAAAATATTAATAAGACAACTCTCATTTTTATCGGCCTCGTCATACTTAACATGAAATTTTCGAACGAAATTTTAAAAATAATTTTTTTTGGGTGTATATATTTTGTAATAATACTCTTTGAAATTGACTAATTTTCATGGGTGATAATTAGTGACTTCCGGGAGTCCAACTTCCGAGAAATATCCACCACACAAAGTCATGTTAAAACATAATATATATATATATATATATATATATATATATAGATTGGTAGACCCTACACATATTTTAACACATATTTTGACTTTGTGAGGTGGATATTTATCGGGAGTTGGATTCCCGCAGCCACCAAATATCACCCAATTTTCACTCAATTACATTAACAATAACTTTGTATATATTTTTTTTAAGGCTGGTGATAACGCCAGAGCTCTTCTCCTAATGCCAGAGCAATTTCAGCCCTGAAGTCAAAGTTGGATAGTTTTACCCCTAGTTCATTTATTCTCCTCTCTCGCCATTTACTGAAGCGAATGAACAAGTTTCTTCTCCCTTTTCACCATTCTTAATTTACTGTCATTTTCTTTTAATTCGACATCTTACTTTTTCTTAAATGTATAATGTATTTCTTTTGGCAATTTCTTGCCGTGGTAGAAACTCAAAATTTTCAGGGAAGTTATGTACATATTGCACCCATTTCCACCAAAATTTAAAAAAATAGAAAAAATAAAAGAGACACCGTGGGGTGAACAGAACCTGGACTACCAGACTATTGTTCGATTTTACAAATATAATGCTCCTATTGAACACAAATCTTCACAGAAAAAAAAAGAAAAAAAGAACAGATCTGCCAGATTGTATGTATTGCAAACTATATAATTTGATAAACTACCTAGGTTGCACGGGTACGGATACGGCGACACAGACACGACACGTGCAAAATTTTAGGATACGACACGACGAGGATACGGTTATATATATGCATGTATAATATATAAAAATAAATTTGATTCGATTAATTCATTGATATAAATAAAATTTTGTCTAGTTCTGTAAATTTCTTTGTCATTTATTTAATTTTTATGTGTTAATGTTTAATAAAAGACCGAAAATATTATTTATTTTCCTATTTTAGTCCAAAAAGTATTATATGGTATCCAAAACGTATTAGATAATTCAAATTTTATGTCGGATACGGTATCCAGAATTTTTTCTTTTCTTTTTATTTTTGGATACTTCAAAAATGGCCTGAATACGGTATCCGAAAATATCCGTGCTGGATACGAGTATGATACGGAAGGGTCAATTTTAGGATCATAGTAAACTACTAATATGCGCTTGAATGTTGCAGATGAGATAATTAGGGGATTTAATTGCTAATCTAAATAAAAAGTATAATTGATTTTAATGTTAAACAAGAAATTGTATATTTGAAGTTTCAATTATAGAAAAACAGGGAAGAAACATGTGGTGTTTGCTGCAACAAATCTATGGTGTTGGCAGCCGAAATGAATGCCAGTTTTGACAGAGTAGAAAACGGCAAGAAGAAGATGTTGACCCAAGGGTAATATTGTCCAATAAGTGAAAATGCTCTGGCATTAGGAGAAGATCTCTAGCGTTATCAGCAGCCTTTTTTAAAATAAAAAGAAGTAGGGTCTAAAGCTGTTTTGAACGTCCCACAAGTAAATAGGAAAATTTCCTTGAAAGTTGCGGACTGATCATTATTAATTACACACATGCATGCACATAAATAGAATATATTTATTATATTGCTAAATCATGTGTGTGATTCTAAATAATGTAAAAAAACAAATATAAATGCACAATTTGGTTAACAAAGATGTTCTTAATTGTTCAATAATAAAAATAGAAGGATGCCACGTCTTTACAAAATTAAAATAAATCTTCATCATAATATATAACATCATATATATGCAACTTACCAGTCATTATTACGTCAGACGTTAAAGGTGCATGAATTATTTTATTTACAATTTCTGAAAATATTATCATTGGCTACGAATATTGTATTTCTATATCAAATTACTTAATTTACTTTTTCATTAATATATATATATACACACACGAAACCGATACGTATATATTTAATTAGATTTTTTAATGAGCTATAAATGCATTCATGCACAATGTTCTAATTAATCTAACCATTAATTAATAGATCCATTAATAATTTCTTAGTGTAATTACGTTTATAATCTTTCAATGTTTTATGCACCTTTGTCCTTCGGCACCCGCAATGCACTAATTGTATTGTTTGTCCTTAATTATTGACTTTATTTACCTTAATTATAAGCATTTCATAATATTTTTTGGTAATAACTGCTTAATTTACCAAATAAATATAATCCGATAACCTAATTTCAGTCTGAAATCTGAATCACTGTTTTTGTCGATATTTTTCTAATGCAAATTACCATAAAACTTTTCATTTACGATATATTAAAAAATAAATAAAGAATTGTTTCAACTGGCGTCATTACAATAAGAAATAGGAGAAAACCTTATTCTTCACAAGCACAATTGTGCAATAATAATAATAATAATAATAAATCTATGTATATGATCATGTGATATCTACAAAGACCTATAATAGAATGTATGTTCAAATTATTCACTTAATTTGGATCCATATACCCTCACTGGGAATATCTCGATGAATCACAAAGATAATATAGTATCCGGATGGAGCAAAATTGCCCGAACCCGGCGTTATAACCCGAATCAAGTATGTGGATCTTCCCACTACTGTCACATTCCCACGGGTAAGAACCAATACCCTTTGGTTCATTGAAAATGAGTGAGTAGTAAATGACGGTGCAACCATTGTGACCGTGACCGAATTGCTATCTAGTCTCCCGGGAGGGATGGTGAACCGAATAGCAAGCTGTTGCCCGTATCCGGTTCTCGATTGCGAGACGGGCGAAATGATTCGTGGGCGCAAGTATGCAACTTTCGGATCTAGATATGAGGGAGAAAAAGTTTGGAGAGTTAAATCTGTAGGAAATAAAACCCCAGTAAAATTGTAATAAGTATGAGGATTGCTTCCTCCAACAAGAACCCGACCATCACGAAGCAGTATCGCAGTCGAGTGGTACATTCGAGGCGTGGAGCTCGGAGTTTGAACCTCGAATCTCGACCCAACTAGATTGCCTGGTCGGTACAAGATTGGAGTCAAAACAGGACTCCGACCAAATTCCCATCCAGCAGTACCCGAGCCCGCCCCGTTGATTATCAAAACATTACCATTTGGTAGCAACACCATATCCCCCATGACCCGACCCATGGGCATCGTCTCCATAGCCCACTGAGGGTTCAAGCCATTTATTCGGATCCTCCCACACGTATTAAGCGCCCCAACAAAATTACCATTATTTGCACTAACATAAGCTCCTTTTGGCGCACCACCACACACCAAAACTTCAGCTCCCACATTGTTCCTCAACGGAAGCAATACCGCAGAACCCGAACTCGGGTAACTTCTCGGGTCCCCACCTGGTATCGCCGGGTAGGTTTTCACCACCGTCCCATTAAAGTAATTGAACAATATAGCTCGATTGTTAGCGAAAATGAATAAATTCCCATCCCCGTTAAGAAAAACAAACGGGTACAAATTGTTCTCGATTCTCGGATCATTCGTCTGCACAAGAAAAGGCAAACCATAGGATTTATCAGCCGAGGATGTTTTCGGGTAGAACTCATAATTGAACTGCCGTCGTCCACCAATAATAATCTGCCGTCCATCTGGCAGAATCTGATTGGTCGCATACCACCTTCTTTGCGTAAGCCCAGTTTTAATTTCTCTCCAATCACATGAATTGTCACTGCATGGGGTAAACATTCTGACGGCGTGATCGCCGTCATTGTACCCTCCCGTTTGGACTAACGTCCCGTCAGACATGACGGCGCCGGAGGAGCACCAGACGTCGGTGAGGACCATGAGCGGGCGGATGGAGTTTGAAGCGACGTCGTACTCCACCGAGTGGGCGGTGCAGTCGGTGGTCAATGCGGTGTCGTTTGGGTCGTTGCGGCATTTGCCGTCGGGTAAGGATATGTTGGACCGGCCGAAATCGGTCCGATCGAACATGACGACCCGGTCGGTGTGTAGAAGCTGCATGTGCATGGCTGATATGCCGACGTTTGTTAGGAGCAAATCCCATTTGCCGTCGGCGGCGGCGGTGAGAATATTCCGGCGAGGTAGAAGAAGAAGAAGGAGAAGGAGGTGGCAGAAGATGAAAGAAAGAATAAGAGTTGGAGTAGTAGCCATGTTTGGACTTTGGACGCGAGTGGTGGTGGGGTTTAATTTGATTGGGGCTTTAAATTGTTTTGAGGTGAGATTTATAGAGATGAAATATACACCACCACACGCAACCAAAACGCGTGGAAATTTAATTTTTGGTTTTCATAATACTGTTGACTAGAGCTGAAAAAAACGAAGCAAGTTACCGGATACTTGATTTGAGATTGACCGCTAAAAGCTCGATTGATTTGCTCGGTTTGTTAACATATCAAACCAAGGTTGAACAATATTTTTATGTTGGGTAAATTTTGAAGCTCGTTTCAATTAGTAAAGAAATGATAGAAATATATGTAGAAAAATCAAGTTATTCGAGCTCGACGTGTTCGGTTCGATTAAAGTTCGTTTGAGTTCAGCTCGATTAACAATAAAACCAAACTCAAATACAAATTTTGAAGCTTGATAATAATTCAAACAAATTTGAACAATAACTCGTTCGACTTGACTCTGCTCGTAATAATTTCATTATCTAGATTTTATTTTGGTATTTTTGGAGATTTTATGGATATTATATATGTTTGGGTATTGTGGTCCTTTGAAGTGAGAACATGGAAGCCATAATGAATGCTTTTTTGTGGTTATATATGGGTGGGAATAGGTATTTTTTTAGTGTGAATATAGGAATATACAACATTTGGAGTCAAATATGATGATACATAGTGATACATGTACTCTTGTTTCAGTATAATTGAAAGGATCTTGTATTTTAATTTAGTGTCTTTATTAAATATTATTTGTGATAAATCACTCATCTTGTAAATTTAATTACATATGGTCTCGACCAAAATGAATTCGAACTAAAATTTATATTTAAGACAAAAGATCCAGACTGCAATAGATATAGACACATAGTGAGTGTGAGGCAAAGAGGGATCCATTTCAAAAAATTAATTGAATATATATGTAGGTATTTGAGGAGTGTTTGTTATAGGGAAAATATCAATTTTGATCCCATTAAAGTTGGCCAAAACACTTTTAGTTCCATAAGATTTTTTTTGACACGTTTGGTCTCATTGGACTCAAAATGTGAGACTTTTGGTCCTAACAGTCTGTTTTTGGATGAAAAATATCAACGTGAGACACACGCTCTATTAGAACGTGTGAAAAATAAAATAAAATTTTAAAAATTAGATTCATTTCTAATCCCAACCATCCAAAACACTTGTCATTTTCTGTCCACTTTTTAACTTTTGGGACCAAAAGTATCACATTTTGAGTCTAACGGGGCCAAAAGTGTCAAAAAAATCCTATGGGACTAAAAATATTTTTGCCGAATTCCTATGAGATCAAAAATAAATTTTCCCCGTTTGTTATATGCTTGGTTTAGTTACAAACGAAGAAAAGAGAAATTAAAACCTTTATGTTCATTTTAATTATCAACAAATTAATAATTAATTTTAAGTTAGTTAATTATAATGGTCTCACCAATGAATTAAAGAATAAATACTAGACAATCAGACAACATTAAATAACAGTAATTGAATTACACGGTCAAGATTCAGTTATTAAAAGCCAGTCTGAAGTGGGATTATAAATTTATAACAACTTTAGATGATTTTTTTTTTCCTTCTAATTTTTCTACACTATATAACTTTATGCACGACACATCCATTTATTTAAAAAAAAAAATTAGAAATACATATATAGGTAATACGAGTTCACAAAACGAAGTTACTCATAGTAAGTAAAACGTCATATATTAGAGAATAAATTTCAAACCGTGTAATTAATGTATGATTAAGTTGTTCACGCGTTTAATGTTGTGATTGAAGAATTGATAGAGAGTTTTAGATGGTCACATGCAAGAAAGGTTGTTCCAGCAAGATTAATGTTGATTCTCATAACACAATATCAGTGGATTTGTAGAATGTTGATCCCTATATGTTGTTTTCTTCTGCACTATAGGTCAAGAATCATTCAACGAATATATGCTTTTGTGTGTATATATATATATATATATATATATATATATATATATTTGTTTTTGGTTGCCTACCACAGTATCCCGGATATTGCCGGATTAATCTGTTGGTCGACCCGGGTCGCACACTTAGCTTGGTGGGTGAGTCTCCCAACGGGGGTAACTACGTACACAAGAAATCGAACCCGAGACCTTGCTTAAGCGGAACCAATTAAGTTGCTTACCACTTGGACCAACCCCGTTGGTATATATATACAGTTCTTTAACCGTATTCTATTATATTATGATATATATGGGAGGGGAGGAAGAGTTGGAATCAAGACTTATTGCATGTTGAAACGATATTTAATTAAGTGTCTTTAAATTTGATTCGGATAACACGACATATGGCCACCAAGCCTCTTAGAAATAAGGGTATCATCAATCAAGTCGAGCTCGAGCCAACTCAATTTTACTTAAAGATATAAATAATAAAGTAAATCTAAAATCTAAATGTAAAGTAAAGGACTAATAATCTAAAAAATTCAAAAATTTATAAAACATTTTTGGAATTATTTTACATAAATAGTATATTTATATTATATAAATGTGTGCATATAGTGTTGTTATCTCTATTAGCTCAAGTTTAGTTCGAGTTGATTAGCCTGCATTTCCCCAAGCTCTGCTTGGATTTAATTAAATTCAAGCCCTAATATTCGGCTCAGGCTTGTCTCAACTTAAAATCATATAAAACTCTACCTAAGAATTATAAAGCTGTTTTTATGAACTTTGAGCCGAGTTGAATGTTTGGCAAAAAATACATTAACACAATTTCACTCGTAAAAGAAAATATGTTCTATATACAAGGGAATATTTTCTAAACTGACGGCAAGAATAATCCTTTTTCTTGTTCATTTGAATATATTCTAATTTAGTCGTACTCGAACAGTTTGATATTCCGCACATATTTTATCTTTTTTTAACTAATCTAGCCAAGCTTGAGTGATCTTCAAACCTTAACGAACATAAACGTTTGTTCAATTTTGTCTTTTATGTTAAACTAATCGAGCTCAAATAAAATTTTAGCGACTATTCTCAAATCGAATATCTAGTAAATTAGTTTGTTTTTGTCCGTATATGTGATTAGATTCCTTTTTGCTATAAATCAATTAATTACTTACCATAAACAACTTAATTTAGTTGGTCAGTAGGCCCAAATTAGCTCGAGACCCTGACATCACAACTGTCTAGGCCCAAATTAAACCCACCAAATAAATTGAGCAGATTGAATGTTTGACATATTTGTGTCTTTAATCTTTAATTAATTGGAAGTTGGAAATGACTTCCAATATTTTTTATTTGCCTAATTTGTGGAGGCATGAAAATGAACATTTGATAACCTTGGCTTTATAATTACTAGTAAATATCGCACACTCCTTTTGCATGTGCAAAATAGAAAAAAACTTAAAAAAATTCTTTTAGTTAAAGTCAGTTTGATAATTATTTTTTGTACCAAAATCAAATAAATAAATCATAGAGAAGATAGTGAGAAAAAAATAAACGTGATATATAAAGATAATGTGAGAGA
Source organism: Buddleja alternifolia (assembly GCA_019426215.1). Taxonomy (NCBI): domain Eukaryota; kingdom Viridiplantae; phylum Streptophyta; class Magnoliopsida; order Lamiales; family Scrophulariaceae; genus Buddleja; species Buddleja alternifolia. Next base: position 34,521,227 of record CM033397.1, on the reverse strand, counting down.
AAATAGGAGAGAGAATAAAATTTAGAGGGAAATGGTAGTTATTTGGGACATTTGTCAAATTTTTGGTGGATGAAGGTTTCACCAAAATTTGACAGCTCAAAGTAGTTACTCTAGACCTCTCTCACTTTATATAATAGTATAGAAGTATAGATTATATCCAATAAAAGGGACAATTTAGTTTGTCTCTTCTTCACTCTACCAGAATTGTGTATAATTGAACTTAAATAATGTAGAAAATATGGACAAACCTAGTTGGGCATAAATGTTTTTTGTAATTTAGTTAAAATTTGAGGCAGAGACCAAATAGTAAATCCAAATTTATCAAAATGAACTAATCATATATCAATCAAATTGTCTAATTTAGAAAACTCTCTACAAATTTATAAAAATCACGTGTTTATGATTGTGGAAATGTAAATACGTGTAACAGATAATCTCAATAGTAAATACATATCTTGATGCATATGTAAATTCTTTTCCTAGTTTATCTTATTCTGAATATATTACACATATTAAGCACATGATATATACAATTTAATTGTTAGAGTTACAACTTTTGAATGTTAACACTTGATCTCGTCATGTACTAATCAAATTTATTTGTCACCTAAATCAATTAATACCTAACCGGCTCATATAATTGAGATATAGGTCCACTAATTTGCTTGCCGTGTTGTAACATTATAGTATTAAGTTTGGGATCGTACTTAATTAGGGAATTTTGCCAGCTAAAAATTTGCTATATTTTAATTAAAAAAGAAAAGCAACCAAATTATCTTAAAAGAATGGATTGTGGATGGGAAGAAAAAAAAAAGAATGGATTGTGGATGAAGAAAATAGAGGAAGTTGCCAATAACTTGTGTGCCAAAAATTCCTCTGCCTGCCATGCTAAAAAGGCTGTCTGATTATCTCTTTCGGCTCTGTCCAATCACAAACTGAAAAGAAACAAAACAAACAAAGAATCATGCAGGTAATTCTATGTCAAATCGATTTCAATGGTTTGAGTGTGCATTTTGTGTCTATCTCTCTCACACAACTATGTGTGAGAGCCACACACAATACACCTTACTGTGTGAAAGATATAGACATGACTAGGACTATTGGTCTCGATCTAATATAGAACTTTCCGAATCATATATATGCGACCTGAAAATAGAGGCAATCTGTTTAGGTCATATTTGGAAACCCCGGAATCTCAAGTCACGGGTAATCTCCATCTTCATGTTTATGACGAACATTTTTTCAGCTTTAATTTCCAGTTATTTATGCCTACTTGCATATCTAAAAAAACTGGCCTTGATATTTTTATAAAATCTATGAATAAAACTGTTTGAACACTTAAATTTGAGAAAGCTGCAGCTATATGCAAAGTTACGTTTTGCGTCCTACGTGATAGATCCATTTTACTTAACATGTTTTATGCGATTTTATTTCTTTGTCGCAATATTTCAAGATAATTGCAAACTTAGTTCTTTTGTTAAATAAAATTTATTTGCTTTGTATTCTGTTCAAATTTGATGGAGCTAGCTACGTGACCGTTAAATATTGATTTATTAAATTATATTTTGGTCCATTTGAACTACAACTTGTATAAAATTAACAAATATTTTTAAAACTTTCAAATCTATTACCACCTAAACTACACAATAGTATACTTACTCCTCTCTATAACTTGTGAATTGTGACTAATGCCTTAAATTATTATTTTTTGCTTTTATTTTTCATTTTTTATTACATTTTTTTTCTTTCACAATTTTATTTCTTTTCTCTTTCCCACCCTAAAATAACCCATTTATGTACAATTAGGAGAGTGGTAAAGTCAACATAGATGTTGTTGAAACGAGTAAGTGTATTATATAGTGTAGTTTAGGGAGTATGTAATAATTTTTTTCGTCTAGAGTATCTTTGATGCAAGTTTATGTAATTAAGGGGCAAAATGACATTTGCTTAACCTTGAGACTGACTTTGCAATTTTAATTTAAAATATTAGGACTAAAAATATAACCACATAAAGGGTCGTATACTAGAAGTAAAATTATAATATCTTGTGAAATAGAAATGCAATTTTTCCGCTGCAGCTACTTTTAGGTGATATTATTTCACAAGGTCAAGGGATCTGAATAAAATTGAAAAACATCAAAATTATTTATTGTTAATACAGTACTTATGTTTCCTCTTCTTATTATCATTCTTCCATGATCAAAGTTCTAGACAATATAGTCTATCCTGTTTTTGTGCATAATATGAGATTGATGTTAATCATGATCAACTTGTTATATATATTCAAACATAATTACAAAGAATAAAAACCTGTATACAATTTCAAACAAAGTGCATTTAGAACATGCAATAAAACACACATAGAACTTGAAGAGAATGTCCGCCAAATTGCGAACTATTTGATTTGAACCCATATACCTGGGCTAGGAACTTCTCGATAAACCACAAATAGAAGATAGTATCCGGATGGAGCAAGAATATTCGAACCCGGTGTCACAACCCGAACTTGATAATTCGAATTCCCAAGTGATGTCACGTTAGCACTACTCCCGCCATCATTTGTAAGAACTAGCAACCTTTGATTCATCGAAAATGAATGTGTAGTAAACGGTGGTGCGGCCATTGTCACGGTGATAAGATCTCTATTTATTCTGCCTTGAGAAGTGAAATTAATTGCGAGTTGTTGACCATATCCGATTTGAGATTGTGAAGTGGGTGAAACAATTCTGGGACGTACAGGCGTAAGTCTTGGATCTAAATAATCTGGTGAATATGTTTCCATAGTCAAATCTGTAGGAAAAAGCACCCCTTTGAAATTGTAATAAGCATGAGGATTGCTGCCACTAACAAGAATTCGACCATCACGAAGCAAAACTGCAGTCGAGTGGTACATCCGTGGAATGGAACTCGAGTTTTGGACCTCGAATCGTAATTCAACAGGGTTATTGGTTCGGTAAATGATGGGTGTTAGAACTGGGTTACGTCCCAAATCCCACCCGGCAGTACCAGAGGATGCCCCATTGATGATCAAAACATTACCATTTGGTAATAACACCATGTCACCCATGACTCTGGCCAAAGGCATAGTCTCCATGGTCCATTGTGGATTTGGATCTGTAATTCGAATCCGCCCACATGTGTTAAGTGCTCCAACAAAATTTCTATTATTTGCACTAGTAAAAGCTCCTTTTGGTGCACCACCACATACCAAAACTTCAGCCTTAATATTAGCTCCTCCTTGCAAGTTCCTCAATGGAAGCAAAACAGCAGAACCAGAACTCGGGTAACTCCTTGGATCTCCACCAGGAATAGTCGGGTAATTTTTCACCACCAATCCATTAACATAATCAAACAAAATGGCTCGATTGTTCGCGAAAATAAATAAATTCCTATCCACATTTAAGAAAACAAAAGGATACAAATTGTTTTCAATTCTCGGATCATTAGTCTCCGTAAGGAATGGCAAATTGTACGATTGATCAGCTCCAGCTTTTTTCGGGTAAAATTCATAACTAAATTGCCCGCGACCACCAATAATAATCTGCCTGCCATCTGGCAAAATGTGGTTAGTGGCATACCATCTGTTTTGTAAGAGCACATTATCAAATTCTTGCCAGTCACAAGAATTATCATTGCATGGCTTATAAACTCTGACATTACGATCACCATCGTTGAATCCACCGGTCTGCATTAGAGATCCATCGGGCATGGCGGCGCCAGAGGAGCACCAGACGTCGGTGAACACATTGAGAGGGCGGATAGAGTTTGTAGCGACGTCGTACTCGACTGAGTGAGCGGTGCAGTCGATTTTTAAGGTGAGGTCATTAGGATTGTTTCGACACTCGTTATTTGGGAGAGAAATGTTAGAGGCACCAAAATCAGTACGGTCGAAGATGACTACTCGATCAGTGTTGAGGAACTGCATGTGCATGGCGGAGACGCCAATGTTGGAGAGGAGGAGGTTCCATTTTCCGCCACCGGGAGCGGCGAGTGTGAGAATGCTTTGTTGATATGGGAGGAGGAGGAGGAGTACGAGGAGGTGATGGAGAAGGGAGAGAAGAATGGGAGTTGGAGTGGTGGCCATTGGGATTTTGTTTTCTTTGTTCCCAAATGTTGTTTTGAGACTTTGGATGATTGTTTGTGTGGTGAATGTGACTCTAATTGTGCATTAAATAGTTTTTGTAAGGAATAGAGACAAATGTAATTATTTGACTTGTTGAGGGAGTTGGCGGGATATATGTGACAAAAAGTCTTCATTTAGTTTTTATATGTCTTAATCATTCTTCCTTATTATGTATTGGTTTTGTCATTCTATGTATATATATATAATACATAGTTATGTACTTGTGTAGCTGCGGACATATGAAGTGAAAACATAATTACTCCATAAATTTGGTGTTTGTGGAGGTCTCAGACCTTCTACCCTTTGTTTGGTATAATTTTTCTATTTTAGATACCATATTGTGTAAAACTTTGTTTATTTGATGGTGTTACATGAAATTATTATAGTATTTTTATTTATTATATCCAACATGACAGATCAAGATTCAAGAATGCATGCACCCATAATGTTTTCTCGTACTTACAAGTCTTCATACTTAGTGCTCCTTATAATTTCTACTATACTACTTCATAAATATGTATCACAATTCAATATCCCATTTAATAACTTTCATCTCTATATAACTTTCTTAAAAAATATGAAAGTGGGTTTTGGGTGGATTTTATAGAGATAATTAAATATGTAGAAAAAATCAAATAAATATTTAGGAAATTTTCAAATATAATATATCTCAATTTAGTGTCGATATCCTGCATTTAAGTATTCAAGAAAGACATTTGCTGTTTTTATCTGATCTTCAAATAGAGTTCCAATTTTTTTTTTCCTGTTTGTTGTTCTATTATATTTGTAGTACGTGCTACGATCCCAAAAATTTGTTTTCGTGTAATAGAAAAAGATTACACACGATCCATCCAGTTCAAGCCCCTTGTTGCAAATTGGCGATTTATCTCATATTTTTATTTTACTTTATGCATGATATGAATATAAATAAAATTTTAAACTATTAAGCTGACACGATTTATATATGCGCCGTGCATATATAAAATAAATACAATATATATATATATATATATATATATATATATATATATATACATACTCCATTCTGTAATAAAAAGTTGAAATGCATGCATCTAATCATATTTAATTCTCCCAATAATTAATTACATGGCCCATTAACAGAATGAATATACTATATAATATTAGCAGTTCTTAATATATAAACATAGTATTAGTTCTTTTTTTTTTTTGGATGATTTTCATAAAAAGCATTTTATCATGGTTGACTACTACTAATGATTGATTAGGTTCTCCTATACGATGTACTTCATTAATTGATTAATTCATTCTTTATCTTATGAATGTCTGATAATCATTGTTATGTACCAGGATCACATCACAAATTCTGTGTTTCAGGGTCTGTTACCTAAATAGCTTAATTATATTGTTTTGTGCCAAAGTCGCGCGAAGCTTGGAGGGCTCTTATGTTTGGTATGAACATTCTCATTTGTTGCTTAATTAATCAAATAGTCGCTGACTTCTTATATGTATGATATTTTTCTAATTAATTACCTAATCAATTTTGTTAAGGTGTCACACTCATACCATGATCGAAACAAGCCTTACACTCTCGATTGGGAATTTTAATCCAATTTGGAGATTTTGATTTTGATTTGGGGCTTTTGACTTCGATTTGGGGATTTTAATTCTGAATGGGGGAAAATAAAATCTAATATGACGTGACAAAAATCGAATTGGAGGGAAAAATTGGAGGAATATATGTAACCAAGTTGTATGAACAATGTATAGCAAAAATAAGATGATTTTTCGCATCCAATTTGGTTTCTATCATGTCATTTTGGACTCAATTTCCCCCATTCAGAATTAAAATCCCCAAAATCGAATTAAAATCCCCAATTTTTTAATTTTCCGGTGTTGGATGACCAAAATTTCCACAAATTTAAAAGTAAGTGGACTTAATTGCAAGTTGGAGAAAATAGAGTCCCAAATGTTAGAATATATCTTCTATGTTAGCATATGATCTTTCCTTATCTTATATTTCATTGTATTTATCTTTATAGTTAGGATATCTTTCCTTGTATATATCTTTCCTTATTTATAGCTTAGGGTTACTTGTTTACCAAGTCTATGTAACTCTATAAATATGTCACTCAATAAAACAAGTTTTCTACGGATGTTTCTTTAATCTAACATGGTATCAAAGCCATGACTTCGAGCCATAGTATCTCCACCTCTCACTTCTGTCATTCTCAAGTCGCCGTCCCCTTATCTAGTTTAGTTTTTTTTTATTATTATTTTATGTTGCCGCCATTCACCCTTAGAAAATGAGGACTTGGAACCCTGCCTTTTTATTTTTTTCTGCCGGCTCTCACCCTTGAAAAATGAGGACTTGGAGCCGCCGTCTTTTTTATTTTATATCGCCGTCGCCCACCCATGGAAAATGAGGACTCGGAGCCGCCACTTTTTATTTTATGTCGTCGCCGCTCACCCGTGGAAAATGAGGACTTGGAACCGCCGCCGCCTCTCTAGGCCTAGATGCTCGAACATTTAACACACCACGTTCGAATGTCTTGCACGGATGAACACCTCTTTTTTTTTCCTGCCCGAGACGTCCGAACGTCGCAATTTATGTGTTCGAATGTTGTTGTCTCGGCTCTTCCAGGATTTTTTTCTCCAGTCTCAACATTCGGGAAACTCCCGCTTCGATTGCTAGGGAGTGTTAGAATATATCTTCTAGATTAGCATATGATCTTTCTTTATCTTATATTTTCTTGTATTTATCTTTATAGCTTAAAATATATTTCCTTGTTTATAGCTTAGTATTACTTGTTTAACAAGTCTATGTAACTCTATAAATATGTTACTCAATAATGCAAGTTCCCTATGAGTTTTCTCTAATCTAACACCAAAATTGCCACCCCCTAATATATTGGACCAAAATTGCAATTTTTCTTTCGAATTAATTTATGTATGTATATGTGTGTATATATATATATATATTAAGCACATGATATATACATTTCATTGAATTATAACTTTCAGTCTATTTGTACTAATCAAATTTGTTTGTCTCCTAAATCATTTTACACTAACCAGCACAAATAATTGAGATTATAGGTCCACTAATTTGCTTGCCGTGTTGTGACTTTATAGTATTAACTAGGAGTCTTACTTAGGCAAGTTTGCCAGCTAAAAGATTGCTATATTCGATCAAATCTAAAAAGAGAAATTATCTAAAAAGAATGAATTGTAGATGAAGAAAATAGAGGCAGTGTGTGCCAAACAATATTCCTCTGCATGCCACGCAAAAATAACTGGTTCCTTCTTCTTCTTTTTTGTTCTAATACAGTATTACTTATATTATTTCATAAGGTCAAGGTTTGAAACTGAAGATCCACACATAGAGAGGCGATACCAATCGATCCAAGAGATTGTTGATAGAGGCGACGTAAGCGTGGAAAGAGTCGACACAACGGAGAACTCAGCGGATCCACTAACTAAGCCCTTGTCTCGTATCGTTTTAGAAAGATATCTTGAGAAGATATGGGTCTTAGATACCAAGGAGATTGGCTCTAGTGCAAGTGGGAGATTGTTAGAATAGTATCCTGCACTACAAAAAAAAAATGATTATTGCCCATGTGAATATGCCATGGTGAAAAGTCCCTTTGTCATGGTTAAAACCAATTGACCACGGCTTTGCTACAACTTTGACAGTGCTATTTGCAAGCATGGCCAAAACATTTACTATGACTTATAGCCATGATCAATGTTTTGTTCATTGTAAAGACCATGACTTTTAGCTATTGTAAAAAAATATTAGGTTAACATTTCTTCCAACACGGCTAGTTAGAGATTAACATAGCTAGTATTCTTTTTCACCACGGCTAAGTTTAGTGTAGCTAAATGAAACATCTACTACGGCCAAGTTAGCCATGAGTTTAGACCGCTATAGACCACGGTTTTAAGCCATGACATACATGTTCATTGCCAATACTCAATTTAATTTCTTGTAGTGCAGTAAGCCAATCCTAGATAGGCTTTGTTTATCTATTCTTGTAATAAACAATTTCGTTTTACATTATATTAATAAAAGACATTTCTTCATCTCATGTTTATATTGTTATAACTGTATGATGAAATTCCTAGAATTCACACATAGCTATGTGACTTGATATCTCATTGGATGGATATCATAAAACAAGTCTCTAAGGCTGTGATTTTTAAATACCATCTAAGTCATAGAATTATCAAGTTGGGACATTCATAATTCGGATAAACTTGCGTCTATGATGTAAACTTTTAATTAGAAAATGTCTCGTTTTATAGACATTAGTGTAGTTGACACAAATGCACGTACGGAGGTGTTTGTTGAGAACAAGTTCATTGATTAACCTGTTTACTAATGTATATTAATCCATGATCAAAGCTATAGACAATATATATAGTGTATCCTTTTTTCGTTAATAGTATTAGATTGATGCTAATCATGATTGAGTTAAAATATATATTCAAGCATAATTACAAAGAAATCAACTCCGAACAGATTTCTATACCAGAACCCGAATATAAAAACTTGTATACACTTTCAAATAAATTGCATTTAGAGCACGCAATAACACCACAGAACTGGATGAGAATGTCTGTCAAATTGCGATCTATTTGATTTGGACCCAAATACCTGGGCTAGGAACTTCTCGATAAACCACAAACAGAAGATAGTATCCAGATGGAGCAAGAATATTTGAACTTGGTGTCACAACCCGAACTTGATAATTTGAATTCCCAAGCGATGTCACGTTAGCACTACTCCCACCATCATTTGTAAGAACTAGCAACCTTTGATTCATCGAAAATGAATGTGTAGTAAATGGGGGTGCGACCATTGTCACGGTGATAAGATCTCTATTTATTCTTCCTTCGGCAATGAAATTAATGTAAAGTTGTTGCCCATACCCGATCTGAGATTGTGAAGTGGGTGAAATGATTCTGGGACGTATAGATTTGAATCTTGTATCTAAATAATCCGGTGAATATGTTTCCATAGTCAAATCTGTGGGAAAAAGTACCCCTGTGAAATTGTAATAAGCATAAGGATTGCTACCACTTACAAGAATTCGACCATCACGGAGCAAAATTGCAGTCGAGTGATACATCCGAGGTATGGAACTCGAATTTTGGACCTCGAATCGTAATTCGACGGGGTTATTGGGTTGGTAAATGATGGGTGTTAGAACCGGGTTACGTCCCAAATCCCACCCGGCAGTACCGGAGGATGCCCCATTGATGATCAAAACATTACCATTTGGTATTAACACCATGTCACCCATGACTCTAGCCAAAGGCATAGTCTCCATGGCCCATTGTGGATTCGGGTCAGTTATTCGAATCCTTCCACACGTGTTAAGCGCCCCAACGAAATTTCTATTATTTGCACTAGTAAAAGCTCCTTTTGGTGCACCACCACATACCAAAACTTCAGCCTTAATATTAGCTCCTCCTTGCAAGTTCCTCAATGGAAGCAAAACAGCAGAACCTGAACTCGGGTAACTCCTTGGATCTCCACCAGGAATAGTCGGGTAATTTCTCACCACCAGCCCTTTAACATAATCAAACAAGATAGCTCGATTATTCGCGAAAATAAATAAATTTCCATCCACATTTAAGAAAACAAAAGGGTACAAATTGTTCTCAATTCTCGGATCATTAGTCTCCGTAAGAAATGGCAAATTGTACGATTGATCGGCTCCGGCCTTTTTTGGGTAAAACTCATAACTAAATTGTCCTCGGCCACCAATTAGAATCTGTCTGCCATCTGGAAGAATATGGTTAGTGGCGTACCATCTATTCTGTATGAGCACATTATCAAATTCTTGCCAGTCACAAGAATTATCATTGCATGGCTTATAAACTCTAACGTTACGATCACCGTCATTGAATCCGCCGGTCTGCATTAGAGATCCATCGGGCATGACAGCGCCAGAGGAGCACCAGACATCGGTGAACACGTTGAGAGGGCGGATAGAGTTTGTAGCGACATCGTACTCGACTGAGTGAGCAGTGCAGTCTATTTTTAAGGTTAGGTCATTGGGATTGTTTCGACACTCGTTATTTGGGAGGGAAATGTTAGAGGCACCAAAATCAGTACGGTCGAAGATGACTACACGATCAGTGTTGAGGAGCTGCATGTGCATGGCGGAGACACCAATGTTGGAGAGGAGGAGGTTCCATTTGCCGCCGTCCGGAGCGGCGACTGTAAGAAAGTTTTGCTGATATGGGAGGAGGAGGAGGAGTATGAGAAGGTGATGGAGAAGGGAGAAAAGAACGAGAGAAGGAGTGGTTGCCATGGGGATTTTGTTTTCCTTATTCTCAATGTTGTTTTGAGATCTGGATGATTGTTTGTGTGGTGAATGTGACTCTAAGTGTGCATTAAATAGTTTTTGTAAGGAATAAAGACAAAAGTAATGATTTGAGGTGGTTGTTGAGGGAGTTGGCCGGATGTATGTGACAAAAAAAGTCTTCATTTAGTTTTTATATGTCTAAATCAATCTTCCTTATTATTTACTGCTTTGATCATTCTATATATATATATATATATATATAAACATAGACATGTATTTGTGTAGCTGTGGGCATATGAAATGAAAACATAATCACTCGATAAATTTGACTCTTGCGGAGTTCTTAAATGTTTTACCCTTTGTTTGGTTTCAATTTTATACCGTAGATGCCATTGTGTAAGACTTTATTTGTTTAGTATTGTTACATCAAATTTATTATAATATTTTTTATTTTTATGTTATGATAATAGTTGGGAAGATTTATTTTAATTATACTTTATAAAATAGTTTGAACATATAAATATAAATGCATTTAATTTGACTTGTGCCACATTGTTATTTTATTAAATGATGGAAGTATATAATATAAAATGATGTTTTGAAAAATGACATGAAAAAGGAAATAGCAAACATGAGTTATGTTTGCAGATAAGAAAAATAACCAAATAAGGCGCTAGTGTTCCTTTTCGTTTACAAGTTATGACCCTAATTTGTGTTTGGGTACGTGAAGGGGTAATGTTTCATTTTAAAAATGACAATGTTTCTAAGAAGTATATTATGATTTGAACACATTAATCACTAACTTTAAAAGTCAAAATCATGTAAACATATAGATTGTTTCATTTTCTCGACTAGCTCCATCTTATTTACAAAAAACTCATGCATGAACCTGATTTGGCCAAAGCTAAATATAATTCATAAGGTGATTAACTAATTACATGACAAGTATAATTCACTCGTCTTTAGTGAAATTGAAATATCTAAATAAAATGTTCCCTTATTCATAATAAAATATGCAAAGACGACGGGACTGCTACGTAAATATCATCCACTGATTAGCAACACATGTAAATAATATTTCAAGAGTAGATTCTCTATTTTATTTTACATGTGTACGTCGAGTATATTCAATACATACATATAAAGTAGAAGATAAGATGACACAAAAATTTAAAACAGAAAATCCCAACCGAGATTTGAGGGGTCATCCCATGCATCTACATCCAATGATCCAATGTTCGAGCGGATTTTTTATCCCACAATGGTATACCATGATGATATCACATCATTATGGGATAGACAAGTGTCTATTTAAAAAAATCTGCTAATAATAATTTAAAATAAATGAGTACTTGTCAATCTCACAATGATGTGACATCATTGGGATATACCATTGTGATATAGAAGATCCGTTCCGATCCAATGTACCCTTATTATATATGAATTTTCAGTTAATCGAATTACAACTCCTTTATTGTAAGTCAACTACTTAAAATTTTCAGTTAAATATTCGACGCCAAAATGCATAAGAATTTTGGAAAAAATATACATTAATAACTACTTATTAAGGATATTTTTCATTTTATTTTTGAAAATTGACATTCTTAGTACTAATTATTAGTATACTCTGCATATAGACCACCGAATACTACACATAAAATATATACTCTAATTTGAGAATAAATAGAGCTTGAAATGTGTTATGTTTCCTAAGAAGAAGAAGAAGTGTGATTCTCAGACGATATCACAATATCTGATGATTGATTGATTATTGATATGGCTTTAAATTAATCATAAAATGTTTGACTTTAAGTTAATTTTCTGTTTTGTCTAACATCTACGTGCTATCTGTATTTGTGTTCGTGGATTCCTAGGTATTAGATATAGGTGTAAGTATTCAACACGACAGGTCAAAAATGCATAACCAATATTAATGTTTTCTATTACATAAAAAGGTTTTTAGTGGTCCCATTGTTTATAGATAAAACGGATCTGCTTAATTATTTCACCATGAATCAAAGTTTAATTTGTTATTAATATGTGTTTTGAGCTCATAAATATTGGAAACGTTTCAGAAACATTTTGAAAAAATATAGAATTAAAAATTGTAAAACTAAAGAAACATGTCAAAAATCACGAAATAAATAGAAATAGATTACTTTTGAAATTTGGTACTTAAAAATTTTCCTTTTCAGTTAAACATGTTCAGTAATTTATTATATTAGCAATATCCAAAGTCATTATGCGACATTTGGTCCTTATTACAACTAAGTAATACGGTAATAATTAGATTTAATTAACTATAATGAAAAAAGTATCTCAAATAAGTAAACTACTATAAACTTAGAAGAGACTACAAGAAAACAGGGCTTTAGAGATGGAAAAATCCGTCTCTAAAACCCAAATTTCCATCTCTGAAACTTATTAGAGACAGAAAATTTCCGTCACCCAACTTGTAGCTGAAGGTGGCGTGGCTAATCAGAGATGGAGTTTTTTCTGCCTCTGATTTCAGGGACGGCGACCATTTCTATCCCTGTTTCTGTGGCTAAATAGAGGATTTTTTTACTAAAATCCATCACTATTCTGTCTTTAAATCCGTCTATAAATACATTTATATGTGGAACAAAAATGTGGCAAAATCCATCTTAGATTCCGTCTCAAAATTTTCATCTCTGAATCCATCTATAATTTAGTCAATGTTTCCTACTCTCTATATCCATCTCTGATTTGGTCTAAATTTTCATATCTTAATTCCCCAATTATTTTTGATGCTCATTTTATTAATTTTCTAAATCCTGATTTGTAAAAAAGCAATCAATACAATCAATAAACTCCAATTCTGAATCAATTCCAACCATACGCAAATAATGTAATCATCACCCAATAGTAAGAATTCAAAACACATAACCATCGTTCGTTCAAGTAACTAACAATTAAATAAAAACCAATGTACCTAACAAACACAAGTTACTATCTCATTCGTCAGATACACGAAACGTCAAAATCTCATTAACTTTTCATCTTCATTGCAAAAATCTCACTCTAATCCACATTGCGCGTCTCGCTCGCATTGTGTACCTCGCCCAACTTTTATGTCTCGCCCTGTAGTCAGCATATTTCTTGTCAAGCTTGAAGTCCCTGCCAAGGTACACCGAAATAAAATGAACAGCAATACAAAAATTTCCAAACGATTGTCAAGTAAATATTCAAATCAAAGTTGAATAATAAATGTCACTATATTACCATCGTTATACCTCCAGAAAATATCAAATGCTAGTACTTCTGAAATTTCAGTCAAGCAAGATAAAGATCTAAAGCATACATTTCGTATTAAATAAGATTGGAGCATACCCAAAATATAATGATCACAAAATAAATTTTCATTATTGTTATGAACAAAGATGAATGAGAACTTAACTTACCTTTTAAATGTTAGTCATCCATACATAGTTGATGCTGCTGGCCGACAAACAAATGCACTTTCTATCTTAAATAACCCATCCAGTATACAGTTATATGACCTTGAAGCTCCAATTTCTATATTGATCGGTCTGCATCTCAATCAAGCCACGCTTGATATTTATCTAAGGAGGATACATATAAGAACATGAACTAAATAAGCAAACACGGTATTAGGCCGCCCGAGGCATGTCAATAAATCAAACACGATGAACTTTACCAATCACATTCCAAACTTAGATCGAATGTAGTAGTAGTATACGAGTAGATAAGATATCATGTATTAGTTTGAAAACCTTTGATCTTCCTGTAATAGTAACTTGACCAAATTCTACCAATTGACATAAACGATAATTTATTTTAGTTAGTAGTAATCGACTATATTCATTTCCTCACAAAATAGTTAACCATATTTATCCGGAATAAATTATTAGACTTCACTACATATGTATTCATAGTACTAAACAATGATTAATAGAATTGATTAATTACCATAGTAACCAACAATATATCACATAGCAAATAAATCTTAAAGTAATTAGTTGTTAACTAACTATTTATTACTATATCATGAATGACTATTAAAAGTGTGTTAATATAACTAGTCAGTTTCTAATTAAGCATAGTAATAAGGGTTAACAAAAATTGGTTAAATGATTAACTACTATATTCTCAAGCATTTGACAAGGAATTAGATTATCGAGACCTACTAATCTACAATCAAAGGAATTTCACCATTCCTTCTCTTTCATATCTTGTTTTCCTTAGCTAATCAATTTCCCCTCCTCGTTTCTTCCTTATTACTTTGTTTCTATCTTTTATTTCTCTCTCTTTTTATTTCTCATTTCTTTGTTCACTCTCAAAATGTTTTAGAACTCCATCAAGAAGACACAGGTTTAGAACTCCATCACAAAACAACTAATGCAAGTGCTCTCAAGTTTTAGCAGGCAACATTATATACTCAACACAGCTACGAAGGATTGCACATGTAACATATATTCATAACTGTTGTGAAATTCTAACAAAATGTTTGCAGCACAAGGAGATATTGCTATAAACTTTAACCACACTAACATAGATGCCTTCTTTTATGTGTATGTCAAATGCATGGTCTTAAATTTCGGTCGAAACACCAAAATTTCAAATTTCGGGGGGTCCCAAAGCGAAATCAAACATTCGATCCAATTTTACAGAATATCTTCCGAAATTTTTACCGAAACACGAAATTTTCTGAAATTTTTGTCGAAACCCGAAATTTAAAATATTTTTGTCAAATATCCATCAAAATTATGGCCGAAAGCAGATATTTCCCGAAACATTCACCGAAATCGAAATTTCGGCCGATTTTTTTTAATATTTTTGAATAGTTTTTTTTTATATTTTTAAATATTATATAATTAGAAAATTATATTTATATTTGGTAATGACCATACCTACCACTTACCTCCCAACCACAAGAAGCAGTGAAGCAAAAAAGTAAAAATGAATATGATTGAAGAAATTGTACTACTCCATTAGGGTTCTTCAAGATTCAACACTAGAAGGATATCATCATCATCATTATATGTAGTACTACCAACATTCCATGTCATGGACGAAATATTGTCAACCTGTAACTAATAATTTTCACTTACAATATGAAAGTAGAGGTCGGACAAATACTAGTGATAGCGATTTCGATCATCCTAGAAATTCGATGTGGAATTGAATAGTAATTTTTACTTGAATCTTGGTACATTTTATTTTAATGAAGTTCTCATGTAATTTGGTTATTATCTTACCATCAAATTATATTTATTTCATATTTTTCGCAACAATTTTAGTGATATTATTTAACATATTCATTATCCATATCTTATATATAGAATATTATTGATGTAAAAGATGCATAAATATGATAATTAAAGTTACTCAAAATCTTGTTTATTTTAATGAAGTTCTCATGTAATTTGGTTATCATCTTACTATCAAATTATATTTATTTCATATTTTTCGCAACAGTTTTAGTGATATTATTTAACAAATTCATTATCCATATCTTATATATAGAATATTATTGATGTAAAAGATACATAAATATGATAATTAAAGTTACCCAAATTTTTGTTGTAAATTTCCAAATATTTTTATAACTTTTCATGATTTCTTTAAAATCGAAACCGAAATTTTGATTATCCCCGAAATTTCCATCAAAATTTCCGTAAATTTACTACACCGATATGTACCCCAAAATCAAAATTTAAGACCTTGGTCAATTGTACATACTCAAATATTAGAAACGTTCAGAGTTTACCAAATCAAAGTTAGAAAGAAAACAATGTTATCGGTCAACATATCTCAAAGATCATAAGCACACAACTTAACAAATATAAATAATTCCCAAGCATGTAAAGTACAAAAATTGCATACCTTTTCAGTTAGCTTGGGCTCACGAGCTAGCTCGAATTTTTCATTGCATTTTTTTTTGCATAAACTGCAGCAAAATTAATATATCGAGCCAAAACAATATGTTCCAACGGTGTTGAGCGGTAATGGAGCGAGTTGGCGGCGATGATGTTGAGATGTCGTGGTGACGCGAGGAAGCCAGCGAGCGCCCGATGTACACGACTGGGTGATCGCGAATGATACCGGGTGTGGTGGCTGCGCGGGTGTTGGTGATGCTAGTCCGGAAGTTGTCATCGGTGGTGGCGATGAAGAGGAACCGCAAGGGCTTTTGAAGTTTGGTGATTTGGTTGTAGAATGAGTTGTTCAGACTTATCTTTCCTTTTCATTTTTCATTCGGTTTAGATTTTTATTTTATCATTTTTTATATGATATAAACTAATAAAACCATATATATATATATATAATTAGCAAAATTAAATATTTTATATATATACTAAAAATTAAAAAAGGCTAGACAGCTTCCGAACACAAACAAACGAACTCGAGTTTCGCTCAATCGCCGGCTTGAGCTCATGAGAGGCTATTTTCGAGCTGGCTCAACTCGTTGAAAATGTCTAACTCCAATATAGAATATAAAAAAAATGAAAAAGGGTAAAACTGATATGTATTTATTCGGGGAGGGATTCAAATAAAATCGAACTATCCGACATTCCGGATGTACTCAATTTAGATTCAAATTATCCAATTCTAAAGAGTAAACGAAATTCCCTTTTATTATCATTGGTAGACTTGAACTTTAATCTTTAAACAAATTTGGATTCCGATTGTCTTTAATATGTCATAATGATTATATTTTTATTTATTAAGAAAAAATATATATTATTTTACTTGTTATTTCATTTTTCTATTGAATCAACAAGCCAAGAAAGAGTGATTTGGTGTACAAGATATTCAAAAATCGATAATGTTTTCAGAGACTTGGCTTCAAAAACTTCTTTTGGAAAAATGTACGTCGTTGTTGGGGGATGAATTTCAATATACAGATTTTTAACAACCATATTTATAGCTTTCACAATTGATTCAGTAGCCAGAGAAGATGAATCAATATCCCTAAGTTTCATCCACAGCTTGAAACAATCTATGTTCAATTCTTGGTACGTTTCCAAACTTCTCCTCAAGAAATTCAAGAATCTATCATAATTATGAGAGTATTGCTTTTGGTTACGAAAATCGCGTTCATCAAAATGGAGTATGGGGCGAGTTAACCAAGAATTGTACCATGACTTGGAGAGCATAGCCATCAAAGCAGCTTCTTTTCTGCTGAGGAAGGATTGAATGTGATGAACAACCAGTTCGAGTAGCTTCAAGCCCGCGTCAATGGCTTCCATGGGATTGAATGTGATGAACAACCAGTTCGGGTAGCCATTGAATGTGATTGAATCGCGTCAATGAATAACCGGTTCGGATAGCCGTTGATGAAGGATTGATTGTGATAGAATGAGGGTTTTTAAATTTCAAAAGGGAAATTTGATTTTAGGGATTTTAAATTTCAAAAGGAAAATTTGATTTTTATACTGTGAGCTGTGGGCCTGTGGCTTCCATTTGGTGGACCTTTAAACACTGATAGAGTAGCCCCGCGGTTCTATTTTTTAATATACTAGCAGCTTGAGCACGCCGTCCCGATGCACATAAATTTACCTGCCTGTAAAGTTGGCCATATAAACTTATCTTTGATTGCATCGAATTAAATAGATATTAAATAGTATAAATAATATAAATAATAAGGGTATACATGTGCCAAGAGGTTGAGATTTTTATTGTACTGACTTTGTGAGCGCAACGTGAAGCATTATTTTTTTTTATTTGCCTATCGATCCATGTGAATATTAAACAGTCATGAACATTCAATTTTCTAAAAGCCAAAAAACACACAATATAAATTGAAGAACCAAAGTGTATTCATTAAAATTCACAATTACAAACGTGAAAAGTAACAATCACCAAAAAATGATACATAAACAAAATTCATTGAGCCCACTTAACAGGATCATATAATTTTTCATTTTTTATGTTGCTAACACTTAAACCCCACTTATATTGAAGCCTCTAGCAAATAGGTTTCTGCAGAAAAAGACAAACAATAAAAATTAAATATAAGAGAACAAAAAGGGGTGTGTTGTAAGAGAGTGAAAGATGAATAACTGTTCGCCCAAAAAAAAAAAGATGAATAACTAAAAACACATCAAACTTTATGGATGAATCACTAACCATGCTCTCAACTCTTTACTCATAACATATAATACAATATAGAAAGAATAGCATCTGCATTTGCAATGATTATTACGAAAATTCCCTGTCATTGAATTGGAAAACAAATACAAATACAGAATCATTGATTAAGTTGAAATATCTAAACCAATAGGTAGATTTTACATAAAGTGGATCAATAATAATTCTTCAACACCAATTTTCTTACAGTTTGTGCTCAACAATTCATTCATTTATATCAATTGAACTACAAAATCAAATTCAAAAAATACAAATAAGAAGTAAATAACTAAAAAGGTTAGCCGAAATCTGAATGAGGATCGTACTTTAATTCCGCGAGAATAAAATATATGAGGATCATAAAGAAATGAGAATGCGATCGGTTCAAATACTACGTTAATTTTCACCTATTTTACATGTATCTTAAACACTCATATATCATCCTCGAAGCGCATATTGTACCTGTGATGAGATTAATTAGTGATGGTGGACAGGAGTGTGATCTTATTGAAAGAATCAGAAAGCTTCTACTGACTTAGTGGTGTTAGACTTGACATACTTCTTAGATGTCTTCAGATGTCTTGTCCATAACTTTGATTGACCTAGACAGAAAATGAAAATGGACAATTAAAATTTATATAAAACTTCTCGAAAAAATTTGTATGAAACTATTCCAATTGTAATGAGTGTTCATTACATATTACCTTTGTACCTTTATCTATTTGATTGCCTAGCTCGTAGCTTTGCAAATATTTCTTTATATACCACATTCCTTGTGTAAATTCTCACATGACCATCGATGGAACCATTTTTGACCAATACCTTTGTTGTTTTTTCTGAAACACCTCGTGATAAAGCTACATACAATTGGCCATGACTAAACACATGATGAGGAAGATAGATCCCGACATTTGGAATGGTCTGCCCTTGAGATTTGTTGATAGTCAGAGCAAAGCTCAAGCGAACAAGGAATTGGTTGCTTGTCATTTCGAAGGGCATTCTTGAATCTTCCACACTCTTCAATGGGATTCTTGGCAAAAAACTCTCATGCCCTTAAATTGTCCAACTAATATTTCCGCTTCAATGAGATTCTACCAAAACGACGACATATAAGTTTGGTACCATTACACAAACCAATTTTTGGATCAATAATCCCGAGGAGCAGGATTGGAGAACCCTTTTCAATATCAACTCATGAGGTGGAAAATTTCCAGATGAAATAGAATTCAAAAATCCAGGTAAGTACAAATTTCGCATGTCATCAGCGACTGAGTCAAATGAATAGTACGTGGCTTCTTTTGCGGGGAAAGCTTGAAGAGCCTTTTCATTTAACTTGTTCACATCGTCATTTAATAGAGTTGTTAAAGCTCTACTTTGCATATAATCTGCATCATATATGTGAGAGCTTAAATCAGGAAAAGTTGTATGGATCAACTCATCAATTGAGTGTTCCCCTTGCCAAGGTATAGACATAGAATCTGCAATTCCTATCATGTCATCTTTTATTGTTGGCTCCTCTCCATTACCAACTCGAAGTAAAAAATCTGAGAAGTATTAATCGTCTTGAGCTCTCATATTCTCTGACAAATAAAGAACTTTTACATTAGACAATAATGATGACTCGACTATGCTGGCATTTATAATTTGTGACTGTGTCCCATTGATAACAACAGGTGGAACTTGTTGAAAGTCTCCTCCTAGAATCATCACTTTTCCACCAAATGGTAGGTTCACTCCAAGCATGTCTCTAAATGTGAGATCAACAGTTTCAAATGCTTTTCTATTCGCCATTGGCGCTTCATCCCAAATCATAGCTGATGCACGCTCTATTAATACACACAAATCGGATTGCTTGCTAAACAGACACATTGAAAGTGGTTCAAACTTGATGGGAATTTTTAACTTAGAATGTGCAGTCCTACCCCCGTGAAGTAGGTTCGCAACAATCCCTGATGAGGCAGTTGCCAACATGATGCAACCATTCTTTCTAAAATTAGCAAGTAGAGTTTGATAAAGATACGTTTTTCCTATTCCACCTGGACCGTCCACAAAAAAGATTGCACTATGCTTTTGTCGTATTGCACGACTAATGACATCAAATGCTGAAAATTGTCCAGCATTTAGAAACCTAACAGCATTCAAATCATCATCTGAAATTCGGATTGAGAGTTCATGTTCAATTACACTCGAAATTGTTCGTAAATCTTCAAATCCTTCACTTATCTGAGGCAAATCAAATTCTTTTATACTTCTCTTATGTTGATGGAGAATATCATTAATGTCATGTAGAAGTTTGTTCACGACATACAAATTATTGGAACTGCTGCCAGATGGATCATCTTCAATCATGTGTGAGTAGTTTTCCTCCCATAGCCTTCTAACTCCACTGGGCTCACAATACAACAAAATTGTTGCAAATAGCCTTCTAAGTGCAGATGGCATTCTAAAGGTGCGAGCTTCAACTAAGCATTCCCGAATGCTATTATCTTCTTCTAGAAGACTGTGTTTTTCATCTGCTTGTTTAAATGTCAGGTAGTGCACACCGTCAACTGTCAAAAGGTCATCAAACGACTTTGGACCTTTGACATGATTAAGGAATAGACGCAAATAAAACCTCTCTCCTTCATTTGGCACCACAGCATAGATCCTCCCAATCACTCTTTGGTTTGTGCTCATCTTCACCCACTTTCTTTCAGATGGAATCCATGTGTAGTATTTTGGGAAGTCCTTATACAGATATTTGTTCTGCTCCTGTTCATCATTGTATATTCTAAAAAACTCTATCAGCATTGTTCTAGAGTTTCTTTCATTTGCTAGCACATCAGAGGTTGATTGATTACTATAAAATCGAACTTATTGCTTATTAGGAAGGTGAATCTGCAAATGTACAATTGAAGGATATATTTGGCTCATCGGGAACTTGAATATTTTTTGTAATGCCTCGAGAGCACAAATCTATCCTACATCTACATATTGACTGACTTCATCATAATTAGGTCCCGGTCTTACTTCAAACACAACGCAATCTGGTCTCTTGTACACATATTTGTACAAATATTTGATGCTTTTGATGCTGCTGCAGATCTCAACATTTATGTGGCAATCGTACTCTAGCAACAACCAAGGGTTGTAGGGGACAACCCAACCATTGTCAACAACCACTTCCCCATTATTATCTAAAGCTACAGACCTGCTATCATTGTGTCGTTGATAAATTGGATATAAATCATGTTCTTGCACAGTGCAATCTGCAAACGGTTTGGGATAGTCTTTCTTACAACTCATATTTTTCATGCATGGCGCATTTGGATTATTTTGTCCACATGGTCCATGAATCATGTGTTTAAGCACCGCAGCATATAACTCAGGCTCTTCATCTTGTTTTGGAATTTTTGCTCTCACAATGCAGTCATAATCTTCTGGATTGTTTAACTTGTCTTCCTCATCAAATAACCAACATATGTACATGTCGTAAGCCCAGTTTTTGGAACTCAATGACATGTACATGCGCAATAGATTTGCCAAGGACACCCCTGTGGAAGATATCTTCCTTAAGCTCTTCGTATTTTGCTCGAAAAACTCTTGTTAACAAATCTAGACGATCTTGTGCTATTTGTCCAGGAAAGAGTTGATCCTTTATCTCTTTCCATGATGGATTACATGTCATGCTTAGAAATATATCAGGCTTACCGAACTTTTGTACAATTGCCATAGCATCCTGATATCGTTGATACATATCCCGTGGACTTCTAATAAATGATGATGGCAAAATTGTACGACGCCCGACATTACCTATACTTCAAAAAATAACTTTAGCAATCTAAAATATATGAAGTTTAATAGATTTGATCAGTTAATCTAAATTGTTTACCTGCATCAGTTTCCCCGACATTGAAACAATCTTGCAATCCGTCATACAGCTCTGCTCGAATGCTCGAATATCATTCTGGTGAAACCTAATCCAATTTAGCTTACGAGTCTCAATCTTGACGTAATTATCAACATCATATTGTTGTAATAAACGACCTCCATGAAGAAGAATTGATGGAATAATTCCACGGATATGAAAATTTAAGTAAGAGGGATAAATAAGACAGTTTTAAAAATAAAATTATGTAAAACTTGTTAAAATTAGTAGTACCTGGAGCATATAGGCATAGTAATCACAACATGTAACTCGTCTTCCGTTAATTGATTGGTAGTCACTATACCAACCATCTGTAACATACTGAAGTAATAATGGATATTGTAATGGGTCATAGTATCCTGAGTAGTCCTTGATGTTAATGAGTTGACCACCAATAGTTTGAATGATTATATCTCTATCACTTGCATCCATTATTTCTTCTTCACCAACTAATATTGCTGCGACTTGTGAAGCTGTTGGGAGTGTGTATTGAAGGTGATTCTCCAGCCTTTCTCTAATTAGTAGCCTACAATCATAAATATTTTGACGTGTGGCAAGTTGACGGAATGTTTTCACAAATGGATTATGTGCATCTAGTATATGCTTGATCTTTTCAATCAATTCTCTATCCAATCCGCCATTTTCGTGTAACCGGTTGTCAGTTTCATTTTGAGTGTCATAAATAAACATCTGGAGAAATCGTGGATGATTTCCAGGAATAGGTAACAAAGAGCAAATTTTATGATATATCAACCCATGGGCTCTAAAGGTGTAAATCCCTTGATTAAATGCTGGTAGATTCTCATCTAGTGAAACACCCATAGATGTAAAAGAAAATACATGATTGTAAGCCCGTATGTTTTTTCTGAAGATGCGCCCCTCGGCAGATTTATCTATAAATAAATGGAGCAATTCTTCAGGTACTAGTATTGCGGGAAGGACCACTTTACCTCCTTTGCAGCAAAAATTTTGTGTTTCTCTATGAAACAACTTAGCCCAACAATGAGAGCAAGTTGTTGGCGATGGGAGCTCCAATTGAACATGGTGAGCTGGATAGAAATTTCTTGCACAGTTATGGAAAGAATCTGTTCGGATTCTTCTAGAATTTCGTCTAGTACCAATCCTTTGGGGTTCATTCTCACCATCCGAACTTAAAGAGATAACATGCTCGTTATCATCATGATTTGCACATGTGATATTTGAGTTTTTGTTATTATCGAGAGATATGATAACAAACAAATAATATTTATGAAAATTATAATACCTTCACTATTAGAAGTCTGGACTCTTGAAGTTGAGGCTTGAAATCGGTTCGTGGATATTGACGAAAAATTACTTGGTGAAGGAATTGAGCATATAGTAACTCTTCCACGGCCCCTGTTTACACCAGATCCTATAGAACATTTCAAAAACAATTATTTTTTAAATATCTGAATTGATTAAAATATTGATTAAATTGAGCTAATGTTTGAATATTTTGAAGTTGAAGCTTCACTATTATTACCATTTGAAGAGGCTGTAATAGGTATAGGTGTTGAGCAAACCAGTCGATGCATTCCTTGATTTGTAAGTGAGTCATTTACTACTACATGCGAAAAAAAAAACATTATGCTGACAATATCCATATTTTGAATCAAAAGAAAGTTGAATGAAGTAACCAAAATATAATTGAATTGTTTAATACCTGAAGCATTTGATGTCACAGCACTTGGTGAAGGAATTGAGCATAGAGTAACTCTTCCACGGCCCCTGTTTACACCAGATCCTATAGAACATTTCAAAAACGATTATTTTTGAAATATATGAATTGATTAAAATATTGATTAAATTGAGCTAATGTTTGAATATTTTGAAGTTGAAGCTTCACTATTATTACCATTTGAAGAGGCTGTAATAGGTATAGGTATTGAGCGAGCCAGTCGATGCATTCCTTGATTTGTAAGTGAGTCATTTACTACTACATGCGAAAAACAAAACATTATGCTGACAATATCCATATTTTGAATCAAAAGAAAGTTGAATGAAGTAACCAAAATATAATTGAATTGTATAATACTTGAAGCATTTGATGTCACAACACTTGGTGAAGGAATTGAGCATAGAGTAACTCTTCCACGGCCCCTGTTTACACCAGATCCTATAGAACATTTCAAAAAAGACTATTTTTGAAATATATGAATTGATTAAAATATTGATTAAATTGAGCTAATGTTTGAATATTTTGAAGTTGAAGCTTCACAATTATTACCATTTGAAGAGGCTGTAATAGGTATAGGTATTGAGCGAGCCAGTCGATGCATTCCTTGATTTGTAGGTGAGTCATTTACTACTACATGCGAAAAACAAAATTATGTTGACAATATCCATATTTTGAATCAAAAGAAAGTTGAGTGAAGTAACCAAAACATAATTGGATTTTTTAATACTTGAAGCATTTGATGTCATAGCACGTGAAGAAGATGCCTCACATGCATTACCAGATCTCAAAGATGAATTACTATGTGTAGAAGTTGATAAAAAATGTTGTCCTTCTATTGACCGTGAGATGTGATTGGCATTACTTGCTCCTTGGAGTTGGTAAAGTTGTCGTCTTCTTGCATTTTGTGCTTGCGTTGCTCTAGAGTCATAATTTGTCTTCTTTGTCTTGCTCGGATACGATTAATTTCTCTGCGTTCCTCGTCTGCATTTTTAAAATATTTCATCTTCAAAATTGGAATAAGCGTTTAAGCATGAAATTTCAATGATTATGTTGTACCTGACATTGTGAGAGTGGTTGTTGTACTTCTTTGTCTAGAGGTGACATTTTCATTTCTTTCCATATGTTGTTGGCGAGTTTGTCGTCTTCTTTCAAGATTTACATCTCCCTCTTCTGAAGTCATTTGATTTCTCCGCTCTCTAGCGCGTATACGATATCTTTGTCTCATTTGTTCAGCTTGAGCGACAATGTCTTCGACATTCAGATGAGCCCCTCGTGAATCCATTTCTTGAAAATTGCTTCTAACAATTGTGAATTTCCTTTATTCGGAGTGTGCAACTACAGACTTGAAGAAATAACAAAATTCCTGGCAAGGAAAAAAAAAACAGAGAAGACTCAATTGAAGTGAAATTGGTTATATTATATTTGTAACTTGAATTAAAAAGCTATAAAATTAATACTGAAGAAGTCTGAAGTTTTATTATATCAATGCTAAATCAATTCTCTTGCAATCTTAAATGTGAATAACAATAAGGATAAGAACTCATATTTTAACTCAGTAACTCCTCATATGTAATATTTGATGAGTATGACCACTGACATCATATATAGTGAGAAACTATTGTTGGTTCGATGCCAGAATATAAAATCCTACTTCATTTGCATTTAACATGCATAATCCTTAAAATAAATATTGTCAATGGACGTAAACATAGAATGAAAGGAATTCCCATGTGATGATAACCTATGCATATCAATGTAATCATTTCTAAAATCAGCAAACCATTAACCAAAATAAAACTCTTGAGTGAATATATTAGAAACCCATTGAATATAGTATATGGACATAAACATAGAATGAAAGGTTCCTATGTGATGATAACCTATGCATATCAACCATTAACCAAAATATAACTCTTGAGTGCATATATTAGAAACCCTTTGAGTGAGATTCTTTACGTGGAATCCCGTTCAGGGATTAAAGGAATTATCGTACAAAGAACAAATTATAATTCAAAAGTCTTCATTAGCCTGATAACACAAAAGCTTAAATTAATCAAAATACAATTCAAAATTTCTTCTTTAGCCTGAAAACAAAAAAACTTAAATTAATACCTTTGAGTGAGGTTCTTTACTAACCTCAATAGACAAAGACTTATGCGGAATCCGTTCAGGGGTTAAAATAATTCTCCGACAGAAGCTTAAATCAATCAAAATACAACTCAAAATTCTTCATAAGCCTGAGAGTACAAAAGCTTAAATTAATCAAAATACATCTCAAAATTGTTGATTAGTCTGAAAATTGAAAGAATTGAGTACTTACCTGTAATGTCCCAAAAGCGGATTCTGAAATGTTAATGGTGGGGAAAGGTTTTGCAGCGTGTTGCAGTAGGAGTTTTGCATGAGTAGAAGACGGAGATTTTTGATCGTGGAAGTTGAGAAGTTTTTTTGCTGTGAAGTGCAAAATTCCAGATTACCCCCTACTTGACTCAAGTAAATGGTTTTACAGTGTTTGTATTTGTGGCGAGTCTTTTGGAATATAAAAAAAATAGTATTTTTGGTGTAAAAACTGTCATTCTGGGTCTATAACTACAGCGACTAACGTTTTATACCAAGCTCAATTTCAAATTTAACCTTAAACTTTTGACTCTGTACCCTAAACCCTAAATTCTAAATATTTAGTTTTTATATTTTCAAGCAAAATTCAAAACTAAATGACAACTACAATAAATATATATAATATGATACAATATTATAATTATTATATGTACTTTTTCAATTTTTTTTGTTCATTGTAGATTCATTAATATATAATATAATACATTTTATTATCATAAAAACACCTATAAAATTGGGAACCAGAAAATTGGCGGGAAGTTTGCCTCCAGTTTTTGGATGGAAGAAATTTTTTGCAACAAACATAATTTTGTTTTCCATCTCGGATTCCGTCTCAGAATTAAAATTTGAGATGGAAAAATTCCATCTCAAATTTAAGATGAACTTTTTTTAAGGTTCGACTCTAATTACGTCTCTAAATGTGGAAAAAATTTTAATTTTGTATTCCGTCTCTGATTCCATCTCTAAATGATGATGAAATTCGAATTTGTATTTCCGTCTCAAATTTGAACAATTGAGATGGAAATTTTCCTTCTATGAACTTGGAAGGCAAGAACATAAAATTAGAGATGGAATCCGGGACGAAATATATTCTGTCGCTGATAGTGTCTCTGAATCCGTCTCTGTTCCCGTGACTTTTTTATTCTGGAGTTGATTGATGCAATTGAGACGGATTCATTTATCCGTGGCAAATCCGTCTCAGATTTGAGATGGATATCACTTTTGTTGCGAATCTGTCTCTGATTTGCCACAGAATTATATCCGTCTCTGAAGCCCTGTTTTCTCGTAGTTTCATCAAAATAATTGGAAAACTAAAAAGTTGTGATTGGAAACTGTATGTTTCATGGACAATGAAGGAAAAATAAGTATTTAGCTGGAAACTGAAGAATTTCGAAATTACACTTCATTTTATTTTTCACTAACTTTAAAGCGGCAACGTTTTCAGAGTTTCGATGGAAAATGAACTTCATCTTTATATACTTAAAAGTAAAATGAAAGTAAGTCTGAGTTTGAGTCGATATTTTAGATGTATAAACATTACAAACTCAAATAAACATCGGTCAATATATAATTGTATTTTTTTTATCAATAATGGGGGGAAACAATTAACAATATCATTTTTATAATTCATAGTTTGCAAAACAATTTCTTGCCCTAACTTAATATTAGTTCATGCAATTTTGAAAAAAAAAAGAGAGAGAGAAGAATGAATATATATTTAACAATTAGCAATTAATAATAATTGGTGCTGTTTGTTTGGTAGTCATGGATTTGTCATGAAATTATCCTGTTACTTTGACATACTTCCTAATGATTAATTAGGTTCGTTATATATATATATATATGAGATAATTAAAATATGTTCTCATTTTAAGAATGTCTGATAATCATTTTTCGGTACCAGGGTCACATCACAATTTTAAGTTTTAGGGCTGTTACCTAAAAATATTAATTATTTATTTTTGTGCCAATGTATTCACAAAAACATTGGAGAGCTTGTTATAGTTTGGCATATATAAGCAATTAAGCATTGACATGTTTGGCCCAACTAATAAGGCTCTGACTTTTGTGTTGTTGCACACATCATTCTTTAAACATCTATTTTTTAAATTATACATTTTGTTATTGATATTAAAAAAATTATGATTTTATAAGTTTAATTATTAAGTTAATGACACCTATAATCCAACTTCATTTTTCTCCATCTTATCTTTAAACTGACCCCAACAGCATCCTATTTGCAGATCTTCTTTGACATCCTTTTTATTTTGTTTTATTTGGCATTTGTGTGCATAATAATAGAAAATAATGAGATACATGAACATTTATCAAGCCTATTATTTTTTTAAATAAAGGATAAGTCCACTCCTGCCTCACTTCTTAATTGTTTAAGTATGTAATTAAAATTGACTAAAATGAGATTAAAACTAATTTGTTTGCTAATATAGATCAATAGCCCTTGATTCTTGGGAGCCAACTTTATATACTTTTAGCAAACAAATTTTAGTTAGATAATATGTTTTTAAATTAATTGTAGTTTTGTCTTTTTATGGATTCAATAATTGGTCTTCAAAAAAAGGATTCAATAATTGGTCTTCAAAAAAAGGATTCAATAATTGGTATAGAAAGAGAGCAATGTTTTAAGTTCAAATTTTTTTTTTTTTTTTTTTGGCCCTCATGATGTGTTTTATGTTTTATTTTCAGTGATATGGTCAAGTACATTGTAATTTCATAATACCAATGAATTAATTATTGATTTATTAAAGTGTACGTATATGATAGTAAATATTGGTTTAATGCGTGTATTAGTATTTACCAACAGTTGAACAAGACTACTACTTTTTGTATGCATAAAATCTAGCAGATATATACATCCTTTTAGGTTGAAACACTTTAATACAGATATTATATATATTCCGTGTCATATTTTACACAACAATTGCAACTTCAAGAATAATTTGATAAGTGATATACCAAAAATGGTCAAAATAGGGTTTACGCTTCGTTGTCTCGTTAGAACTAGTCAGCTTCTGATAATCGTAAGCTTGATACAAAATTACTAGGTCGTAAATGTCAATATTGCACCAAATGCCCCTATCGAGTCCCAAAATTGCAAAATACTACAAGATCCGCGTGTTTCTTCAACTTGGGTTGGGTCGACCCATGACCCGACCCTTCGAGGTACAATCCTGACCGTCCCTTCAGCACACGTGGCATCATCTTAGTTGGAGCTCCAACTAGCAGAGCAGTACTTGTCCAGCATGTGAACACTATAAATACTCGCATTTATTGAGAACAAAGGGACTGGAATCTAAGCAATAAATATACTCGTGACCTTGGTCGTAGATTCATTATTCAGGCTACGACTTGACAGTACGATCTCTTGTATACAAATTTAGATTAGTTCGTACACGGATTAACGATACATACAATAGGTGAATTATATCTTACATTGGAACTACGTTAGAGTTGATCCCCAAGTGGTACTTAGGCAGCTGGGTAGCCCGAGTGCATTCTATAATCTTGATTCATTTGTATTTAGTTCGTCTTACGAGGTCATCCTGACTAAGTAAGGGTAGGGTTAATTTCCGACATAGATTAGTTGGCGCCATTTGTGGGAAACTACTGAAGAGTTGTTGGGTCTGAATTTCGAAGATCTGACGTTGGGAAATGAAAATCATGTTCGAATTGAGGAGTCATCTTCCAGTGTACGGACAACCTCACCGCAGAGAGAATTGGAAGGAACAAGTGAAGGAAGAATAAGCATGACGAAGACAAGTTGGTACATGATCGTATAGACAAAGCATTGAGGAGATTTATGGAAGCGACACCAGCCACCCGAAATGTTCAGCGGGTGCGTCATGTTCCACTGGCTCTAAAGAGGTTGTTTCGTACTCCAGAAGGAACTACTCCGGAAGGGAACAAGAAGGATGAGGCAGCAGGGGAAAATCAGTCGAAAGAGGAGGTGGAAAGTCAAGTGGGTGCGTGGTCGGAAGTTCATAAGGGAAAGCAACCAATGCGAGATGAGAGGGAGAGACCGGCACTGTCGAGAGCAGAGATTGAAGACATGTATGAGAGGTTGGATAAAACCAACTAAAAAATAGAGCCACCAAGAGGAAGTGTAGTGCCGATGACGGCATTGATGGCGAAGCATACGCTGTTCTCTGCAGAGATTCTGAGGGAAGCTCTACCAAAATCGTTTAAGATGCCAAACTTACCGATATTCGATGGAACAGGTGACCCTAAACCGCATTTAACTTTGTTAGAAATCCTAATGACTTTATATCATTAGAACGATGCAATAAACACAAAGATGTTTATAACGACACTGGGGCGAGCCCAAGATTGTTTTACGAGTCAGACGGTGCGAAAAATCGTGTCGTACTCACAATTAGTTCAAAAATTTGAAAATCATTTTGTAAGCAATAAGAATGTAAAGAAGTCTGTCTCGGCGATGTTGAATTTCAAACAAGGCCCGATGGAAAGCCTGCGGGACTTTGTACATCGCTTCAATCAAGAGGTTCTTGAAATTCTCGAATTAACGCACGAACTCACTATAACTTTCCTTTTGTTGGTGTTAAAGAAGGGACCCTTGGCATCGACACTTGCTTGACACACTCCGTGAGATCAGGAAGAATGGATGCAAGTACAAGAACAATTCATCAATGAAGAAGAGATGAACTTGTCCAAAGACAATGAGAACTCCTCCATGAACGATCGAAAGGATCATAACAGTGATTGAACCAAAGGATCGAGGTTAGATAAAAAACCATGAATGATCTCTCCGATATGCTAAATACGACCAATATACGCCTCTAAATGCCGCACGAGGCAGAGCTCTGCTCTCAGCTCAAATGCACCATGTAAATGTAATTCAGTGGCCAAAACCTCAACTTGTGGGGCTGAAAAAGAACCCAAACAAATATTGTCAGTTTCACAAAGACAAGGGCCACGACACGGAGGACTGCCACCAGCTGAAATATGAGATCGAATGATTGATAAAATCAAGATGTTTGAAGAAATTTATAGATCGCACTCTAGCGAAAGTAAGAGCCCCAGAGGCCGACCACAAATTAGAGGTTAAACGATCTCGTAGTAGGTCTCGAGAACGCAAGCAACAAGGATATCAGGATGAGGGAAGATACAATAAACCTCGAGAGAATGAATATCGGCGAAATAATGACAATCGCTACTATAATAATTACCGGCGTAACGATAACAATCATCGTTATGACAACCGTCATCGCAATGACGATCAACATCGGAACGGCCAGCAAAGAAATGAGCATCCTCATCAAGGAAATGAACAAAGAGATCATCGCGAACAAAACCTCACTAACTGAGGTGAAATACATGTGATTGTGGGGGGTCCTGTTGATGGGGACTCGTCAAATTCGAGGAAAAGGCATGCTAGAGAGATGCTCTCGAGTTATTATTGCTTTGAGCCGCTAAGAGTCTTGTCTATAGGTCAAACTGACTTGCCGATCACCTTTGATGATCTAGATTACGAGGGGATGATTGTCCCGCATAACAACCCGATGGTCGTTACTATGGATGTTGCTAACAATGTCGTTCACAAAGTTCTGGTGGATATGGGCAGCCCAGCTGATATCATCTTTTGGAATATGTTGCAAAAAATAGATCTAGGAAAGATCGCGTTGAAGACGTTGAACACTCCGCTGATGGGATTCACTAGTTCCCAAATTATGCCGAAGGGGTCCGTGGAACTTGATGTTTCGTTATGGTCGACCATGAGAGTGACATTTTTGGTTGTGGACACTCCATTTGCTTATAACATGATTTTTGGGAGTCCGATGTTAAACAAATTCGGAGCAATTATATCAACTCCCCACCTCAAGATAAAGTTCAAGACCTGGGATGGTATTGGAGAGGTCTGAGGTACTCAGTTGGAGGCCCGTCAATGTTATACTACTTCCATAAAGCCAGAGGTCGGAAAGAAACGAAAGATAGAAGCAACGAGAGTCCATTTGATCGACCGAGACACGGAGGTTTTGATTTGGCAACTTGACATAAAACAGAAGAGGGAGGATATGCGAGTACAACCTATTGAGCACAAGATGATACAAGTTTTCAAAGGGGATTCAGAAAAAACGATGAGGATCGGAGGTCAGTTGAGTTGGGAGATATGGAAGAGAATTTGGTAAAGTTTTTGAAGAAGAACTCTGACATCTTTGCATGGAAAGCAACCAAATTTTAGGAAATCGATTCCTCTGTCATCATGCATCGTTTGAATGTCAATCCGGATGCTAAGCCAATTCGTCAGAAGTGAAGAAATTCCAGCCCCGACAGGGATGCCATCATCGAAGAAGAAGTAAAGAAGCTTCTAGGTGTAGGTTGCATTAACGAAATTCAATTTACTGAATGGATAGAGAATGTAGTCCTTGTGCCAAAGGCTGGGAACAAATGGCGTATATGTACTAATTTTACTGATTTAAACAAAGGTTGCCCTCGGGGCCCTTACCCTTTGCCTCGTATAGATCTATTAGTAGGTTTTATTGCAAGTTGCGTATTATTAAGTATGATGGATGCATACCAAGGGTTTAACCAAATCATGATCACCGAAGAGGATCGTGATAAAACATCTTTTGTAACGGCTCGGGGAGTTTACTATTACAATGTCATGCTGTTTGGTTTGAGAAATTCCGGGGCAACGTACCAATGACTTGTAAACATGATGTTTGAAGAAGAAATTGGAAAAACGATGGAAGTATTTGTGGATGACATGCTCGTAAAGAGTACAAATGAACTAATCATCTTGTTCATCTAAAGAAATCGTTTGAAATTATGAATCGATATGGCGTGAAGTTAACTCCTTAAAAATATACTTTCGAGGTATGCGGTGGAAAATTTCTAGGATACATGGTCATCGAACGTGGTATCGAAGCAAACCCAGAAAAAATTGAGGCAATTCTCGGCATGACATCTCCAAAGTGTGTGAAGGAGGTACAAAAGCTAACAGGTCGTACGACTAGCTTAAATCGCTTCATATAGAGGTCAGCATATAAATGACTGCATTTTTTCAAAATTTTAAGGAAGGTAAAGAATTTCTAGTAGACGGAGGAATGTGAAAAAGCATTTCAAGAACTAAAAGAATACATGTCCTCTTCGCAGCTATTAACTAAACCTGTATATGGGGAACCATTGTACTTGTATCTAGCTGTCTCGGTGGTGGCAATAAGTGCAGTTCTAGTACAGGACATTGAGGGGGAGCATCGTCCTGTATATTATATGAGCAAAATGATCCACGGTGCAGAACTAAACTATCTCGATATTGAGATCTTACTTCCATATCCCATCAAATTGTGGTGTTAACTAACCAATCTTTGAGGCAGATATTAGCTAAACCGGATGTGTCTGGCAGACTCGTCAAATGAGCCATTGAATTAGGGGAGTTTAGTATCGAGCATCAAAGTCGAACTACGGTTAAGGCCCAAGTGATGGCTGATTTTTGGTAGAGATGGCCGAGAACAAAGATGAGGTTGTATTGATGGTAGGTCTGGTGAACCATGGTTGTTGTATGTGGATGGTTCATCTATGACAAGATGAGGAGGTGTAGTATATGGCTTCGCTCGCCAGATGGTTTGGATGGAGTTCGCTATTAAGATGAATTTCAATGTAACGATTAACGAAGCCGAATATGAGGTGCTGATTGTAGCCCTTAGAATAGCAAAGAGCTTGGAGATAAAGCTAATACATATCTATACTAATTCTCAGTTAGTTGTGAAGCAAGTCGCGGGCACGTACAAGACCCGTGAGAAAACGATGATAAACTACATCGCGAAGGTAAAAGAATTGATGGAGGAATTCGAGAAGGTTGAATTATACCAAATACCAAGAGAAGATAATGAGTGTGCAGATGCCTTACCAAAATTTGCTAATCAAATTACGGGATCGAAAAGTAGGAAGGTCACACTACTCGTAGCGGATAGTTCTGAAATAAAAGTACTCGCGATAGTTGCACTAATAGATGATGAGACTAGTTGGAAGGATCCCATAATAGATTACTTACTGAGGCAAAAACTGCCCGAGGATAAAGCTGAGGCTCAGAAGATAATCAACCGATCCACAAGGTTTAAGATTGTGAATGATAATCTACGTAAACATTCTATAAATGGACTGTTACGATGCTCAAAGCCCACAGATGCACAATATTTCCTTTGAGAAATACATGAGGAAAGTTGTGGAAACCACTCGGCTGGGAGATCGTTAGCTCAAAAGATAACGAGGCAAGGATATTTCTGGACTATCCTAGTGAAAGACGCACTAAATTTTGTCAAAAAATACAGAGAATGCCAACTCCATTCTAACGAAATCCACCAGCTGGGAAAGCCCATGGAGGTGATAAAAATTGTGTATCCACTTTACCAGTGTGGCATTGATATATTAGGTTAATACCTCTTCAACACTTAATTCTAAAGCTCGTCATATTGAATGAGGTAAGGTACTTACAATATGTGCTCGTATGCAGGGCCATTTCCTCCAACCAAGGTCAAAAGAAATTCATTATCGTGGCCGTGGAACACTTTACGAAGTGGATCGAGGCTGAAACGGTAGCTCGTATCACATAAAAAGTCGTCATTGACTTCGTGTGGAAAAGCATTATTTGCAGGTCAACAAATTTAAGAACAAATAGCATACGTATTATATCGAATAGTAACAATGCTCACGCGAAAAAACATTATTTGCAGATTTGGCATTCCTAGAATTTTAATCTCTGATAATGGTACTCAATTCAATGGCAAGTCTATCACGTCCTGGTGTCATGAATTGGATGCAACAAAACTTCACATCAGTAGGTCATCCCCAAGCCAACAGATTAACGGAGGTGGCAAACAGAATCTTACTTCAACATCTCAAAACTAGGTTGGATGGTGAATGAGGCGCATGGGCTGACAAGTTATCGGGGATTTTTTGGGCGTACAGAACGACCCCGCGCTCGCTGACGGGTGAAACGCCGTTCTGTCTCGTATATGGCTCAAAGGCGGTGATAACGGTGAAAATTGGAATGATTACGCATCGAGTAGATTTGTATGATCCAAGTTAGAATATGGATGCGAGGGTATTTGAGCTTGATGTGATAGAAGAGAAAAGAGAACAAGCTTATGCGAACATACTAAGGCAGAAAAGTACGATGGCACGAGTTTATAACAAATGAGTGAAGGAAAGATCATTTCAAGTGGGAGATCCTTTTTAAAACGATTCGAAGTGTCGAGGCATTTCAAGAAACTTTAGGCCAATTGGGAACGGCTGTGCAAAGTAGTAAAGATAACAACGGGGATGACCTATAGGTTACAAGATTTAGAAGGGAAGGATCTGCCCCGACCCTGAAATGTTAACAACCTTAAAAGATCTTCGGCCTAGTATATGTATGAAAGTCCTTGTTATGAGAAATACAAACATACGAAATACAGATCGCTACGAGTCGGATGAGCATGAAGGACCAAAAATGGTCAAAATAGGATTTTTGCTTCGTTGGCTCGTTAGAACTAGTTAGCTTCTGATAATCGTAAGCTTGATACAAAACTTCTAGGTCGTAATTGTCAATATTGCGCCAAATGCCCCTATCGAGTTCCGAATTGAAAAACACTACAAGATCCGCGTGTTTCTTCCAACTCGGGTCAGGTCGACCCATGACCCGACCCTACGAGGTACAATCCTGACCATCCCTCCAGGACATGTGGCATCATCTTAGTTGGAGCTCTAGCTGGCAAAACAGTACTTGTCCAGCATGTGAACACTATAAATACCCGCATTTATTGAGAACAAAGGGACTGAAATCTAAGCAATTAATATACTCGCAAGTTTGGTCATAGATTCGTTATTGAGGTTAAGACTTGACAGTACGATCCTGACCGTCCCTCCAGGACACGTGGCATCATCTTAGTTGGAGCTCTAGCTGGCAGAACAGTACTTGTCCAGCATGTGAACACTATAAACACCCGCATTTATTGAGAACAAAGGGACTAGTATCTAAGCAATTAATATACTCGTGAGCTTGGTCGTAGATTCGTTATTGAGGCTAAGACTTAACAGTATAGTCCCTTGTATACAAATTTGGATTAGTTCGTACACGAATTAACGATACATACAATCGGTGAATTATATCTTACATTGGAACTACGCTAGACCTGATCCCCGAGTGGTACGTAGGCAGCTCGGTAGCCCTAGTGCTGTCAATAATCTTGATTCGTCTGTATTTAATTCGTCTTACGAGGTCATCCTGATTGAGTAAGAGTGGGGTTAATTCCCGATCTAGATTAATAACTAAAATATCAAACATCTTATGTGTTTTTCTTTAACTTGAGTTTCAACTATTTTACATGTATTAGCTTTTATTGATTAAATGAATGTTCTTGATCTACTGTTTTAGCTTCTAACTTTATTTTAGCAAATCATGTTCTGTATATTAAATGAAGATGATGTGCAAGCAGTGCTACTTCCAAATAATGAAATGATCAAGTGAATATTAGAATAATTTATAAATGCCCCAATTAAGGATATTAAAGTTTGTGCATAACTAGGGGTGTAAGGCGAGCCAGCTCAATTAAAGCTCGGCTCGAGCTCGAACCGAGCTTCTCGAGCTCGAGCTTATTGATGAACCAAGTTTGAGCTTCTACTTAGATGTTCATAAGCTCGCGAGCAGGCTCACGAGCTTTTACTGTTAATTTATATATATATATATATATATATATATATATATATATATTTGTGTTTACTTATTATACTCAAAATTATACATTATTTTTAATACAAAATAATACTGAATAAACACTTCACCTGCTAAGTGTTAACTGTCAACTTTCATTTGTGTTATATATATACATATATATATACACACACTAATAGTATTACAATTATAATAATTAAGAAATCACGAAATAATATATTTACCAAAATTATAAAAATACTTTTTCATCTAAATTTTTCATTCTTAATTATAATATTTCATCCAATCAAACTATTGGCTTTCACATTGTTCATCTGTCATATTCTCATAAGGAAATTTATAATAATACACATATATTTTTGTAAAGAATTAATTTAACTTGAAAATAACTCAGTATACACATATTGAAATTTATGTGACCACATTACGTACGTAAGCAATATTTTATCCTCTTTTTTTTTCTGAACTATAGTGAATAACAACTTAAATTGGAAAATGTAAGACTTGTCGAGTCATACCAAAATTTTAGTTTTATTACGATGGTTAAGCAAAAAAGGTAACAAATACAAGATAGAACCCTAAACCTTAAGTCCTAAACCCTATATTGTATCCACTTTTTTTTTCTGAACTATACTGAATAACTACTTAAGTTGTGAAATTTAAAACTTGTCGAGTTATACCAAAATTCCAGTTTTGTTACGATGATTAAGAAAAAAATGGAAAATAATATATATAACCCTAAACCTGAAACAATTAAACCATAAGTTCTAAACCCTAAACCTAAACTTAGAATTAGAACGTTATATAGAAATACAAAGACTCGGAATCATAACTTTTCATTTACATGGTATATTTTTGTTAGCCAAAGATTCGAGCTTGGCTCGAACTCGAACGTGCAAATGAGTCAAGCTCGAGTTTGAGCTCGAGCTCGAATGAGCCAACGAGCCGAGCTCAAGCTTTGCTCATTTGTCCCAAGCTCGAGCTCGAGTTCTAAAAACTGGGCTCGATGAGCTCGAGCTCAAATTATTTGAGATGAGCTCGAGCCTATAAATTTTGCAAGGCTCGGCTCGAGCTTGACTCGTTTACAGCCCTATGCATAACAAAAAATACTAAACAAATTACACTAACATCTACTCGAAATCAAAACCTCAAATTTTTCGGTCTATATTTTCTGTATAATTGACAATGGATAATTAATTAAAAAAAAACGATCATGAAAATGTGCAGCCAAATCCACTTATAATTAAGAAAATTTTCAAATTAGATACTTTCTCGAAAAATTTCATTGACCTACGAAATGTTAACGCTTCGCTGTAATATACTGATTGGATGAGAATTTAAAATGGAAGAAATATTACTTGTTTCTCATAAATAAGTAACTATATGTAATTATCCTTATTTATTTGTTCGAGTTATAGAGAATATATTAACTACAACTATTTCCATGCAGCAGGAGATAAATACTAAATTCAAAGTAATACAGAAATTTAATCTATGCTTGAAATCATTGAAACATAATTACAAAGAAACTCCAATCGTTTACATCAGAATCCGAGAAATACAAACATTTTTACAGCTTCAATTATAATTGGAATAAAAATTTTGCCCAATCAAGTACCGACTACTTTATTTGGACCCAAATGCCTGTGCTCGGAACTTCTCGATAAACCACAAACAGAAGATAGTATCCAGGTGGGGCAAGAATATTCGAACCCGGTGTCACGACCCGAACTTGATAATTCGAATTCCCAAGTGATGTCACATTAGCACTAGTCCCACGGTCATTTGTAAGAACTAGCAACCTTTGATTCATCGAAAAAGAATGTGTAGTAAATGGAGGTGAGACCATTGTCACGGTGATAAGATCTCTATTTATTCTTCCTTCGGCAATGAAATTAATGGAAAGTTGTTGCCCATGCCCGATCTGAGATTGTGAAGTGGGTGAAATGATTCTGGGACGTACACGTGTCAGTCTTGCATCTAAATAGTCTGGTGAATATGTTTCCATTGTCAAATCCGTGGGAAAAAGCACACCTGTGAAATTGTAATAAGCGTGGGGATTGCTCCCACTAACAAGAATTCGACCATCACGGAGCAAAATCGCAGTTGAATGGTACATTCGAGGTATAGAACTTGAGTTTTGGACTTCGAATCTTAACTCAACGGGGTTATTGGGTCGATAAATGACGGGTGTTAGAACTGGGTTGCGCCCCAAATCCCAGCCGGCCGTGCCCGCAGATGCTCCATTGATGATTATCACATTACCATTTGGTAATAACACCATGTCACCCATGACTCTAGCCAAAGGCATGGTCTCCATGGCCCACTGTGGATTTGGATCGGTTATTCGAATCCTCCCACAAGAATTAAGGGCACCAACAAAATTCCGATTATTTGCACTAGTAAAAGATCCTTTTGGTGCTCCACCACATACCATGACTTCAGCTGTAATATTAGCTCCTCCTCGCAAGTTTCTCAATGGAAGCAAAACTGCAGAACCTGAACTTGGATAACTCCTCGGGTCCCCACCCGGGATAGTAGGATAAGTCTTGACCACCACTCCGGTCACATAATCAAACAGGATAGCTCGATTGTTTGCAAAAATAAATAAATTCCCATCAATGTTCAAGAAGACAAAAGGGTACAAATTGTTCTCGATTCTCGGATCATTAGTCTGCGAAAGGAACGGTAAATTGTATGATTGATCAGCGCCGGCTCTTTTTGGGTAGAATTCGTAACTAAATTGCCCTCGTCCACCAATAATAATTTGCCTGCCGTCTGGCAAAATATGATTGGTGGCATACCATCTGTTCTGCAAAAGGACACTATCAAATTCTTGCCAGTCACAAGAATTATCATTGCATGGCTTATAAACCCTGACGTTACGATCACCATCGTTGAATCCACCGGTCTGCATTAGAGATCCATCGGGCATGGCGGCGCCAGAGGAGCACCAAACATCCGTGAACACGTTGAGAGGTCGGATGGAGTTTGTAGCGACGTCGTACTCAACTGAGTGAGCGGTACAGTCTATTTTGAGGGTTAGGTCATTGGGGTTGTTGCGACATTGGTTATTCGGGAGGGAAATATTAGAGGCACCAAAATCAGTACGGTCGAAGATGACTACACGATCAGTGTTGAGGAGCTGCATGTGCATGGCGGAGACGCCAATGTCTGAGAGGAGGAGGTTCCATTTACCGCCTCCAGGAGGGGCGAATATGAGAGTATTTTGCTGATACGGCAAGAGGAAGAAGAGTACGAGGAAGTGATGGAGAAGAGAGAAAAGAATGAGAGTTGGAGTGGTGGCCATAGGGTTTTGTTTTCTTTTGTTCTCAATGTTGTTTTAAGACTTTGAATGTTTGTTTTTGTGGTGAATGAGAGTTTGGTTGCCCTTTAAATAGTTTTTGATGGGATCAGAAAGTGCGTAAGACAAGCAAAATGATTCGAAGAGTTTTTCTTTATCTTAACTTATATTACAAGAACAGAGTACTTCTATAGTTTGTTCCGGTTGGTGGAGGGTTTGTTAAAGTATGAAAATGTCCTCCTTAATTTTTAATAGTGTATGCATGGTTTAATTTAAAAATAAATAGACTTGAGAATTGGTGCAAGGAAATGTACGTTCCTAATTATAACGAGAAGTGTGATTCTCAGACAATATATCTTATGATAGGGTTTTATAAAATGTTTGACTTCACTGTTTAAAATGTATCTAACATATATGTATATTTTTATGTATATCTCTATTGGTCGACTTTTATGTATTAAACGTGGGTGTAAATATCCAGCATGACAGATCAAGATTCAAGAATGCCTGCACCCATAATTTTTTCTCGTACTTACAAGTTTTCATACTTGGTGCTCCTTATAATTTCCACTATACTACTCCATAAATACGTGTTACATCTCAATTATTAACTTTTATCTCTATGTATATATCATTTTATTAAAGAAAATGAAACTTGGTTTTGGGTGGATTTTATAGATATAATTAAATAAGTAGAAAGAAATTAAATAAATATTTTGTCTAGGAAATCTTCTTCGGGCTGGAATTTTTTAAATATAATATAGTTCAATTTATTATTGAATCCAGCAATTAAGTATTCAGAATTTGTAGTTTTTATCTCGTCTTCAAAGAGTTCCAAATATTTTTTTTCTAGTTCGTTACGTTGTTCTATATATTTGTAGTACGTGCTACTGTCCCAAAAATTTATTTTCGTATAATAGAAAAAATTACTTAAAATACATCAATATTAGCGTAAGACAAATTCATCTCGAAAATAGATAATCTAACTTTGTCTCAATTATTTTCATATGCCATTTTGTCCATGTTTTCAACTTTCTCAAATTACACACGTTCAATCCAGTTCAACTCCCTTGTCGCAAATTAGTGTTTTATCTAGTATTTTATTTTATCAATGCATGCCATGAATATAAACAAAATTTAAAATTTTATGCTGATCACACGAATTAATATATGGGCCGTGCATATATACAACTAAAAACAAAATAATATACTCCATTCTATAATAAAAAGCTGAATGCATCGTCCATTAACAGAATGAATATATATCTATATATATATATATATATGTGGGGATAATTGCATCAAAAACTCCCAGGGTTATTTCAAAAATACTAAAAAAAATCTTGTGTTAACAAAATAGACTAATCACCCCCCATGTGTTCCAAAAAAGTGTGCAAAAAAGCCAAATTTTGTTAAAATGATAGAAGAAAATATGTGTTTTTAGGTGAATTAACACTATCTACCTTTTATAAAGTATGATGAGTATATAAATGACAAATAAGCATGTCAATAAAGGTGAAAAACATGACAAATGCTGGGGGTGATTAGCCTATTTCGTTAATACAGGGGTTTTTTTAGCATTTTTGAAATAACACAAGAGGGTTTTATGCAATTACCCCATATATATATACACACTAGGGAAAATTGCATTTTTAGTCCCACAAAACAGCTTGGTGCGCACTATTGGTCCTAAACTTTACGGGACTTGCACATTGAATCTCACAGGATGAAAATTCATTGCACATTTAGTCCACAATGTTAATAAATTGACGGAAACCTTTAGCCACTTCTGAAAATTGCATAAAACCTCCTGAAATCATGTAAAACTTGCAAACCCACCCGCATTTGGTTTTAAACATATTTTTTCCTGTTCCAAATTTTTTTTTCGTTTTATTTCTTCTTTTTCCCCTTTATGTAAAAATGTATAAACCCTTATTTGTTTCCTAATTATGTTTTTTGATTTTACTGAGTTTTTTTTTCTATATTTTCATTTTTTTTTTAAATTTCTCTTATTTGGTTTATAATTTTTTTATTTATTTTTCTATAAATTTTATGTTATTATGCTTACGATGTTTTCTGATTTTCTTTCACTTTTCTTACTTTTCAGAGTTTTATAATTTCTTTATTTTTTTAATTTTTTTGTTTT
The DNA here is from genome assembly GCA_019426215.1 of Buddleja alternifolia. Classification (NCBI taxonomy): domain Eukaryota; kingdom Viridiplantae; phylum Streptophyta; class Magnoliopsida; order Lamiales; family Scrophulariaceae; genus Buddleja; species Buddleja alternifolia. The sequence continues at coordinate 34,478,835 of CM033397.1, read as the reverse complement.
CTGATTTTCTTCCGCTTTTCTTATATTTCAGAGTTTTATAATTTCTTTATTTTCTAGATTTTTTTTCTAATATTTCTTATTTTGATTGAGATTTTCAAATTGATTTTTCTATAAAATTATGATTTTTTCATATATTTATTCAGATTTTTTATTTTATTTTTCAGGAATTATGAGTTTCTCTTCTTTTATGAATTTTTTTAGAAATATCTAAAAAATAAAAAAAACTCGGATTTTTTTGTTTAGAAAAATAAAAGAAGACCCTAAACAAACTAAAATTCAAAAAATAATCAAAAGAAATTATGAAAAAGAAAATGAAAAAAATCATAAACAAAATAAGAAGAAAAAATCAATAAAGTAAGAAAATTTAGAAAAAGAAAAATAGAAAAAAAAATTAGGAACATAAAAAACGCAACCAGAAAACAAATCAAGAAAATAGATTAACAAAAATTAGAAGAACCAAAAAAGCTAAGAAATGTATGAAAAAAATGAAAACAAATCTGAAAATAAAAAATAAGAAAAACCCAGCAAAAATCAATGAAAATACATCAAAAAGGGGGAGTGTGGAACCCTATGCGGAGAAGTGATCTAGGGAAACAAGTGGTGGCGACACAGTAGAGACGCGACAGTGGCATCTCGATTTGGGTTGGGGACGCGATGGTTTGTTTGATTTGAGGTGGAGAAACTTGGGCGGAATTTCATGATGATTGTGTTGGGTACGATAGAAATTGTGTATGCAACATGTGTTGGTGGTAGGGGCGAGATGGCAGCAACAGAGCAATGTAGGGGCGGGGGGGGGGGGGGGTGTTTGCAGATAGGTGTGGTTAGGCAGGGGGTCAGTTCAAGTCTATGGGAAGAAGAGCGAAAAGAGGAAAGAAAAAAGAACGGGTAAAAATATATTTAAAAACGGGGAGGGGGGGGGGTCTTATGCAAGTTTAGTAATAGTTTTCGTCAATTTTCTAACGGGTGGGACTAAATGTGCAACGAAATTTCATGTTGTGGGACTCAATGTGCAAATCCCGTCAAGTTTGGAACCAATGGTGTATACCTAACAGTTTTGTGGGACTAAAAGTGTAATTTTCCCAATATACTATATAATATTAGTAGTTCTTAATAAACGTAATATTGTTTTATTTTTTTTAATGATTTATAAAGAAAACATTTTATCATGGTTGACTACTTTTAATGATTGATTAGGTTCTTTTAATACGATGTAATTATAAATTGATTAATTCATTCTTATCTTAAGAATGTCTGATAATCATTGTTCTGTACCAGGATCACGTCACAAATTCTGTATTTTAGGGTCTGTTACCTAAATATCTTAATTATTCTTATGTCGTGCCAAAGTCGCACGAAGCTTGGAGGGCTCTTATTTTTGGTACGAACATTCACAATTGTTGCTTAATTAAATAGTCGCTGACTTTTTTTTAATAACAAAATAGTCGCTGACTTGCTATATGTATAATGTTTTTCTGATTTACCTAACTGATTTTGTTAAGGTGTCACACTCATACCAAATTTGGTCTCACGGGTTACTGGACTGCAAAATTCATCCCATGAATTACAAAATGTTGCAAAATTCGTTATGTTAGTCAATCTTTTGACTGAAAACGAGCAAGTGCACCTCACTTTCCGTCAATTATTAATTTGACATATAAAAAAAATTAAAATTCAAGATACAAAAATACAAATATTTATAAAAAAAATCAAAAAAAAATGAAGAAGACGACTAGCAAACACCCTTGCCCCACCGCCCCACACCATAGAGCTCTTCTTCTTCACGTACTCCCATTCCCACCCCCAACCCCAAAATCCACACAAGCAAACACCTTTGCACTACCGTCCCCACACCCCCCAGCAAAGTCGAAGAGATTTAGTGATTTCAGGTGCAATTTTAGAGTTTAGATGTGGTTCGATTTCAGGTCTTATAGATGGGTGGAGGTGCGATTGGTGGTCGACGGGATTGGGGGTGGGGGTTGCGATAACATTTTCTTTTTCTTTAATATGAAAAATTCTTTATCGTTGATCATTTTTAGATATCACAATTTAAATCCACGGTCACAATTGACATAGTCAACTAACACGTGTGTGACATCGCTTTTCTCCGTCCATTTTTTTGACAGTCGGGATCAATTTTGAAACTTTTTGAACTAGTTTTGCAATCCTATAAATCTCGGGATCAAATTTGCAATGACCCATATTCTATGAGACTAAAACTGCAATTCTCCCTAAATATTTTAATGTCATTTTCGGCCAAGTATTCTCTAAAATTGGAAAGCTTGTTATATTTTGGCAAACAGCATTGAGATGTGTGACTTAAGGTTCTGAATTTTGTGTTGTTGATGTTAGAGATGGTAGCATCAGAGCATGAAAAATAAACAAGAAACAATAAATTTAAGCCTAAATATGAAGATGAAAAATACGAAGATTTAACGTGGTTCGGCATAACTTGCCTACATCCACGAGCCAACCTAGACTATATTTTTATTTCTCAATAAGTACATCAATGAATTACAGGTAGAGTTCTCATATTTATACTAGTGGAGAAGACCAAAACCCTAACAAATTAGGAAAAACAACCCTAAACAACTAGGGAATAATTCCTAACACAATAGGAAACAATTTCAATCAAATTAGGACTCAAGACATGCCAAAAAACCGCTCAAAACGCGAAAAACCCGTCAAAAACGCGTACTGAAAAAAGTTGTCCGCACCCGTGGCGCTGTGGCCCCAAATCTGGCGCCGTGGCGCCATACCTCCAGTGGCTAATTTTTGCCTTGGCTCCACGGCGCCATTTGGCCAAAAACTTGACCCCGATCTTTCAGCCTATTGACTTCTTTCGCGACCCCGGTCAACCCCGACCCTTCTTGGCTCTATTTTGACTCCTCTTTTTAACCCTATTTTGATCCGACTCCACCAATCCCATCAGTTGATTAAACAAATCATTTTGAAAACATCTATATTCTAAATCATATTCTTTCTTATTTATACTATAATTATTAAAAAGAGAAAATTAAGTCTAACAGCAAGTCCGTAACCACATTGGTCTGCCAATATTTTGGTACTAGTGTGTGCCCCGTGCTATGCACGGATAAAAATTAACTAAAGCCAAATACAATGAAATCACTACCACAAAAAAGTCCTATTACAGCGCACCTATGACAGCGGTTTTGAAAACTGCTGTAATAGGGGGTACTCGGTTCGGACCTATGACAGCGGTTCGAGCCGAACCGCTGTCATAGGGGTGTCAAAAAAAAAAAAAAAAATTTGGACTTTTGGCAGCGGTTCTGCCCGAACCGCTGCCAAAAGTTGTCAAAAAAAAAAAAAAAAAAAATTTTGAACTTTGTGGCAGCGGTTCTGCCCGAACCGCTGCCAAAAGTTCAAAATTTGGGCGGGTTTATTTCAAACCGGCCCCCCCTCTCTCTCACTCTCACTCTCACTCTCTCACACTCTCTCTCTCTCTCTCTCTCAACTCTCTCACCACCACCACCACCGCCGACGCCCACCTCCGCCTCTGCCGCCGACGCCGACGCCGCCCACCTCCGCCGCCGCCGCCGCCTTCTTCCATTTAGTTTTGGTATTTTTTTTAGATAAATATATACACACACACACACATAGAGTATATATAGATGTATGGAATGTGGGTGGTATGATATTGGGTGGGTGTATGTATCTTATTGGTGGATTTATATGTGTGGGGTATTTATATGTGTTGTGTATTTATATTTGTGGATGTGTATGTGTATGTATTGTTTGAATATTTGTGTATGTATGTATAGATGTGGATGGGTGTATGTATTTGTGTATATGTTCATGGGTGTATGCATATATGTGTATATGTTAATGGGTGTATTTTGGTATGTGTGGGTGGGTGTATATTTGTGTATGATTATGTGGATGGGTGTGTATATTTGTGTATATGTTGATGGTGTATGTTAGTTGTGTATGTGTGGGTGTACGTATTTGTGTATTTATGAAAATATTTCTCGGTTGAATTTTGCGGTGTTGGAATGACACGAATTCACAAGGTCATAGAGAAACGGCATTCTGAACAAAACGCAAGACTTTGTCTTGCGCTCTCGTGATTTTAGCTATCCAAGATCGTTTAAGGCCTCAAATACGTGTTTATTACAAAAATACGTATTTATGTAATAAAACGCGTATTTGAGGCCTTAAACGATCCGATGGCTAAAGTCACGAGAGCGCAAGCGTGGTCTTGCGTTTTGGTCAGAATGCCGTTTCGCTATGACCGTGTGAATTTCGTGTCATTCCGACATGGTAACATTATAACGATAAAATAAAATTAAAAAAAATAAATATACACCCTATGGCAGCGTTCAGCCGGAACGCGCCATAGGGTCCAATTTTTTTTTTTTTATAAATAAATGACCCTATGACAGCGGTTCTGCCGAAACCGCTGCCATAGGGTCACCCTACTGCAGCGGTTTCTATAGAACCGCTGTCATAGGGTGACCTATGACAGCGGTTCCGGAACCGCTGCCATAGGGTTTTAACCTATGGTAGCGGTACCTATGGCAGCGGTTCAAAACCGCTGTAATAGGCCCAAAAAAACCGCTGGTATAGGTCATTTCTGTAGTAGTGATAATGCATTCTTAATTTTTCCACTAATCAATCAACATACATTGCAAACTATAGTATATGAAAATTCGATCCAAAAATTCAAAAGGCCCAAAATTATGGTGCTAAATAAGAATATAATCACACTTCTCAAAGTGTAGCCTGCAAAAATAGAAAAGCACTATGACTAAACATTAATATAAATTTAAAAACTTCACATTAATTTCATTCATGTTTAGATATACATAGAAGATAAACTCACATAAATAAAGAAATAAAAACATAGTAATAAAATTCTTAAAGATATATTGCTCATGACATTGATCAATTATCCAAATCAAAATTATCAAATAATTCAAACTAAAATTGGGTATAATAATTCTTAAAGATAGACATTGATCAATTATCCAAATCAAATAATTAAAACTAAAATTGGGTATAATAAAAAATGTCCAACTAACGACTCTTCGATGATATATGTAAAAGTCAGCCCTCTTTTTTTATATCCATGTGCCTAAATCCCTTTATTATCTTTTTTACCAAACCAAATGAAAATCTTAAATTAGAGGGTGAACAATAATTTTGTGCACAGTTTACCCCAACCCAAATTCTTTTCTTCTTAAGTTCCCAATGTTAGAGAGTTAAAAGGTGTTTGTGCTGGAATTCAAGGAAAATATTTCAATTTTCACCGGTATAAGAACTGAACGAAATATACCATGTTCTTTCTTCTTTTTTTTTTTTAATTAATCACCATGTTGTCCTTCATGATTTACAACACGATGCATGGTATGATCAATAATATTTAAAATAATAAAATAAAAAAGGTTTAATTCAAATATCAAAGTGAAGTTAATTCTTTGGTTACCTTTTGATTTACTAATTTCTTCCGCTTCAAGATTCCTTAATTAACTTTGGGTTTTCTAATTTCTGCCGCTTCAAGTAAACTCACTTGATTGGTTAATTCACAGTCTGATGCATGCATTGCATATGTGACGGAATTTATTCCTTGAATTAGGATATAATAAGTAGAAGAAAGTAATCGATTTACCGTTTAACATTACTTGATTGAATATGGTTCCAACCACCTTCAGATTTTGGATTAGGCCAGGATTAAAAAAAGAACAAATACCAATACGAATAAATATCAAATATGTAAAAAAAAAAAATCGGTGCGTAGGAAAATCGAAAGCAGAATATTCATAACTTTTGATTGTCATGTAAGCCTTTTCATCTCAATCATGGAAGAAATTATAAAAAAAATATTACATGCAAATATACAAAACAATATCATGAAAACTGTTAAGAGATTAGAAGATGTATCAAGGGGAAAACCATATCAAGTTTAAGAACAGCAACAACAGAAGAACCTCAAAATTATGTGACATGAATAACTTCTGTTATTGTTATAGGATTAGAAAATATGCAAGTATTAACACATTAAGGTAATTTTCGTACTAAGGTTATATATGTAATCAATTTAATGACTTAGTATGGAACAAAGAAACTTCAATCCTCCAATCCACAAATCAATTACGGCACCAATTATGTAGCTTTCCTTGTTGGGAGAAATGTTTGTTTGATTCAAATTTTAAAGGTGTGTTCATTAATTTTTATGAGCAAAGATTTACACTTAAATATGGAATGATATCCACCAATGAGAATTTTTGTTATAAATAAAATAATTCAAAATTCTAGAAAATTAGAATTGAACTCAATTGAAGTCAAAATTGGTCAAACACTTCCTTCAAATATATAATAGTATAGATATAACATCTTTTACCCTTTAAAACTTTGACAATTGTGAATGATAATTTTTTCTTTTCTCTTCTTCACTTTGTTTTTTTTTTCTCTCTATCTTTTTTCTCTCACACTTTTTCTTCTTAATTTTCTCCAAATATTTTTTTATCTATCTCTTATTTGTTTTTTCCTCTTTTTCTCTTTCATTAATTTTCAACTACTTAAAATGATTGACATAAAATCATGTGCAATATTTATGCTTGCATAATTTCAAGCAACATATACGATATGGAAAAAATATTATATTACAAAATAATATATTTATGATTCATAAATAATTAAAAATATGCATCGAGTGTAGCACTGCGACCAGTTCAAATAAAGAGAAGAGTTTATATTAGTACATCATAACCCACGTAATGATATAAACATTTTATTTATTTATTTTCTTAAACTTTTGACAATATTACCCATGAATTAATAAAAGAATATTGTTGTTTTTTCTTATACAGATACACTTCAAATTATGGCAAACACTTCAGTTGTGGTAAAATGTAGAATAAAGAGTATGTTCTCCTTTTATTGTAATTAAGACTCTTTTACTTTTCTTTTAGTTTCTTAATATCGTAATCAATTCTATATATTAAGTCGTATGGTTTCTTGACCACTTCTCTCATATATTTTACAATAAATTAAATTGTAATAATGTAGCAAAAGAGAAGGTGGGGAGTTGCTTCCGCATTCTATGAGATACTAATTAAAATCAGTGACAAAAAGGTATTAAATAAATTTCAGAATTTAATCAGACATGCAACCTGTGTGATATCAATGGAAGTGGTCATTTTCTCCGTTATGTTTCACATATATAAGCTTAGAATTAAAATTTCGTGAAAAAAAATACAGAGGGAAGACAAAAGATTATATATTATATATGCTAGGATTTAGGGTTCATAACATAAATAAAAAGATGATACTCCTTCCGTCCCAAAAAGGATGTCCATTATTACACTTTTGTCTGTCCCAAAATGCTTGTTCCTTACTATAAAAGTAAGTATTTATAGTTTAATCTGACTAAATTACCCTCCATTATAACTAAAAAATATATCATTAATTTTTACTTTAAACTTGCAATCATATTTAAGGAAAGAAAGTTTCATACATGGATAGTAGACAAGAGTTATAAATTAAATTAACATCATGTCATGTTTTATAAGGTAATGTTATTAGTTGTTTTTTGTTTTATGAAAGGGGTATTTTTAATTTGAGAAACAATGAACTTTTGTTAAATCCTAACAAAAGTCAAAGGGGACATCATTTTTTGAACGGAGGGAGTATTTATTCCGCACTATATATTACATAATATTTATACCATAATCTTTTTCATTATTTATGAGTAATCTTGTCAAATGTTTATGATAACAGTTAAAATGGAGTACTATTTTTATCATTTTATTGAGTGCTAAAAACTCCCTTAAAAAAAATGATTTTATAAGTTTATTAAGTTAATGATACCTATAATCCAACTTCATTTTTCTCCATCTTATCTTTAAACTGACTCCAACAGCATCCTAATTGCAGATCTTCTTTGACATTCTTTTTTTTATTATTTTATTTAGAATTTGTGTGCATAGTATAGAAAATAATGAGATATATATATATATATATATATATATATATATATATATATATGAACCACTATTCTTTTTTGAAATTAGGGTTAAGTCCGCTCCTTCATGCCTCAACTTCTTAATTTGAGATAATCATGACTAATTTGTTTGCGGATATGTCATCAAGTTCCCTTGATTCCTGGTAGCCAACTTTATGCTTTTACGACCAAACAAATTTTGAGTTAGAATTTTGTTTATTATTTTTAGTCTTGTCGTTTTAAGGATTCAATGATTGGTATAGAAAGAGAGCAATTTTGAGTTCACATGTATGTTTGTTTGTTCTTATTGTTTTTTTTAATTCGGCCCTCATGAGTCATGATGTGTTTATATTTTTAGTTAGGTGGTCAAGTACATTGCAATTTCCTAATACCATAGATTAATTATGATTTATTAAAATCTAAATTTATGCTTTGTAAATGTTGGTATAATTGATGTGTGTATTGATATATGCATATACACCAGGGTTTTTTTTATCAAATTAACCCATTTTTGGGTCAAACTTGTCAAAATGACCGATTTTATGTACCATTTATCAATCTAACTTGAAGGCGCCATTTCTTCAATTTTCATTTTTCTAGAAATTAAATTGAATGGCGCCTTCAATTTATATATTTTTTATTTATTTTTTTAAGGCGCCATTTCACTTCAAATTGGATATTTAAATATATATATATATATATATGCACTGTAGCAGTCAACAGAAGCAGACTGCTACAGTGGTGAAGAAATGGCGCCTTCATTTTTTTTATTTATTATTTAATATTGTTTTTAGTATTGGTTGAATTTATATGAGGATTTAGGTAAAAAAAAAAATCTTTTTCCTTAGTTAGGGCTCATTTCCTCTACATTTTTGGACTTTGACATGAACACATAAATTATAGATTGACTCACAAAGTTTCTAACGGTGCAAGAATTGGTTTATTTTGATACCCAAGTGAAGAAATATGACATGTTAAAAAGGAGACATTAGAGTAATTTTTTTGCACAAAAATTTTTTTTCCTCAGTTCGGGATGATTTTTCGACGTTTTCTGCATATTTTCGGGCTTTGACTTGAACACATAAATTATAGATTGATTCACAAAGTTTCTAACAATATGAGAATTAGTTTATTTTGATACCCGGGTGAAGAAATATGACATGTTAAAAAAGAGACATTCGAGCAATTTATTAACTAAAAAAATATTTTTTTTCCTCAGTTCAAGATTATTTTCGACATTTTCTGTGCATTTTCATGCTTCGAATTAAACACATAAATTATAGATTGACTCATAAAGTTTCTAACGGTGCAATGATTGATTGTGACGACAATTGAGTGAAGAAATACGACAAAGTAAAAAAGACACATTTGACTAATTTTTTTGCAAATAAAAAAAAAATCTTTTACTTAATAAGTCAAAAATACATTAAATTTATTCATCCTCATCCGACATGTAATAGTCCGACTTATATGAAGAATGAGTCAAAACATTACAAATTTTTGTGCCAAAGTCGCGCGAAGCTTGGATGGCTCATGAACATTAATATTTGTTGCTTAATTAGATAGTCTCTGACTCGCTATATATGTATATTATTTTTTCTATTTACCTAATAGATTTTGTTAAGGTGTCATAGTCATATATACCATGATTAATTAGTGGATATTTAATTAATTAATAATATTTCTTTTGTTTATGCAATGCTCCAGTTTAAATTTCCATTGCCATATACATTGACAGTTATAGTCAGCACCATCAATTTTACTAATTCAGATAAATGTACGTAATTGGTCGAGATAAAAAAAAATATCCATGGTGTTTGACATATTCGTTTAATATGATATACATTTGTGTGTAATATATATGAACTAATTAAAATTTATTCTCTATTAAGAATGTTTGTTAATCATTGTTCTGTACTAGGTAACATCACAATTCTAATTAAGTATTCATCCAAAACTTTAAGAGCTTTGTTATATTTTGGCATAAGCATTGAGATGTGTGGGCTAAGGTTCTGAGTTTTGTATTGTTGCACACATCAATTTTTAAACATCTATCTTTTACATCATATATTTTCTTATTAACCTGAAAGGTTGGCGTAGTGGCTTGTCCACCACTATGCTCCTGAGTGGGGAGGGTGTTCGACTCCCCCCAGTGACAAATTCCCTCAGGCCAGCGGCAGGCTCAGTACCGCTAAGCGAGATTAGTCTCATACCCAATGTACGTGGTGTAGGAAAACCCGCAGGAAACAAATATATATATATATATATATATATATATTCTTATTTGACGTTAAAAGAGATTCTCTCACGTAATGATATAAACACTTTATTTAACCTATGTCATCTTAAACAATTGAAAATATATATTACCCATGAATTAATAAAATAATATTATTGCATATTCTTATACATACAAATACACTTCAAATTATGGGAAACACTTCAATTGTGGTAAAATGTAGTAGAATAAAGGCAAGTATGTTCTTCCCCTTTTATTGTAAGACTTTTTACCTTTCTTTTATTTCCTTAATACCGTAATTAATATTCTATATTCTAATTAAGTTGTATGATTTTGATGCGTGTCTAGCACATTGAAAATACTATTTATATTTACCTTGATATCTAGTAATAGTGATAAACAAGAGTCGAATCCAAAAGAATATAGATCAATTGCGTATTCTTTTTTGAAATAAGCGTCAAGTCCACTCCTGCCTCGACTTTTTAATTGTTTAAGTATGTAACTATATTAAAACTAATTTGTTTGCTGATATGGCATCAAGATCCCTTGATTCTTGGCGACCAACTTTATACTTATACCAAACAAATTCTGAGTTAGAATTTTGTTTATTATTTTTAGTTTTGTCGTTTTAAGGATTCAATGATTGGTATAGAAAGAGAGCAATTTTGAGTTCACATGCTTCAATATTTGTTAAAAAGATGGCCATCACACAGTTATTTTAAAATAGAGTTATCCGCATCTAATTGAGATAATTACTGCTAAATCGAGACAAGAAAAAAAATTGTTGATAAGAATATTTGTTAATCTATTGCACGATTTGTAACTACATAATATCATGTTTGTTTCTAGAGCCTCTGCAAACAAATAACTTATCTCCAACTTTTTACCCTCCTTTTACAAATCACGAGTGTAGCAACAAAATAGAGATTAACAAATTTGTCTCCACTCTCTCTCTCTCTGAAATCGTTCTTTGGATTCGTATGTATTCTCTTAATCCTTTCTATTTCTTTAGTTATTCTTCTTTCTTTTATCTTTGATGATTTTTCATATACATATATATATATATAGGAAAATTTTCAATTTTTGTCCCTCACTCATACACCAATTTCAGTTTTAGTCCCCCAGATTTCGCACACTCATCTAATTGACCCTAAGTTATTTCGATTTCATCAATTTCGGCCCCTCCGTCAACTCCTCCTTCTAATAGTTAACGGAGGTCCAATTTTCCCTCCAAACTCAAAGATTTTGGCACAAAAAACTCAAATTTTAGACTCTTTTTCTATAATATTAGATTTTACCCCCCAAAAATCCCATCTTCTCCAATAAAAAAGCATCATAAACAAAATAAATGAGCTGCTCATCATCTTCAACCTCAAATTCTCGTTCTTTTTTCAGTAATTCATGAGCTCATTATTCTTCATTCTTCTGGTTTTTATAGCATTTCAATTCATTGCTATGTCAAAATTTATGGTTTGGTGTATGACTGATTTAGTAGATGTGAGATAGTGGTTGGTTGAATTTAAATATCTATAATGTACTAATTAATGTGATGCTTGATACATTTAGCTCAGGAAGTACTTGATTGAGAGTAAAAGAGTGAATCATGGTAATGCGTTGTGTTTATCTCCTGTATTTTTTGATAACATACTTATTTAGTGTTCCTATGTTATTTCTATTCAGAAGTTGAAGCTGAAGCCAAAGAATGACCACCTAAATATTGCAAGCCAAATGCAATATTTAGGTGGGAATTTTTGGAGATAAGAGAATTTTTTTGCATATAAGTTGCAGAATTTCACTAAAATTGATTGATACAATACAGAATTATGGAATTCACCTTGTGTTGTTGGTTACTATGTTATCAAAACTTGTTACGCAATTAATGTGATTTTTGTTCAACGCACCAGGGTATACTTGTGGGTTACATGCTTTTTTTTTACTAAGTTTCCATGGCATATAAGTTTGCCCTTTCACTTTTCAAGTAGGAGTGAGTTCAGAGAATCAATTGCTAGCATGACCTTTTTCATTTTATTCTCATTAACTGTGTTTAGAGTGCTCTTGTGTTGGAGAAGATGGTATTTTTTGGGTAAAATCTGATATTAAAGAAAAAGAAGCTGAAAAATCGAGTTTTTGGAGCTAAAATTATGAATTTTTGAGGGAAAATTGACCCTCCGTTAACTATTGGACTGAGGAGTTGATGGAAGGACCAAAATTGATAAAATCGAGATAACTTAGTGGTTAATTAGATGAGTGCAAAATTTGGGAAACCGAAACCGAAATTGGTGTATAAGTGAGGGATGAAAATTGAAATTTTCCCTATATATATATATATATATATTGCAAAGTCTTTTTACATTGACAAAATGTATTTTGGGAAGTGTATATAATCAACATTACCATTAAAAAGAGACAAGAAATTATCAAGAGTAATGGTGAATTTCTAGTTCTAGCTTCAACTTTTAAAAATTATGATAAAAGGGTGAAATTTGTTAGTTATTCTCTTTTAAAGTGGAAATTATCAAAATTTATGCTTTTGGGGTGCAAAATATAATTTTTGACATTTTAATTAATCCCAACAGTTATCAATTTGATGGAAAATTAGACGGGGGACCACATTTGAAAATACTAAACAAATTACACTAACATCTGTATAATTGAAAATGGATCAAAAAAATAAAAGATCATGAAACAATGCCGCCAAATCCAACCATCTGCGTAGTTCACTGTAACAATCATGGATTACCTCAAACTATTTATATAATGTTTTGTTTTAGGCCTTAGCAACAAACTACTTATATAATGTTTGAAATATGTATACATATATATAGGTCATATAATTTTTGGTATATATATCCACTGCTAATTAAGAAAATTTTCAAATTAGATACTTCCTCGAAAAATAATATTGACCTATACGAAATGTGCAACACTTCTCTGTTATAGCATCTGATAGGATAGAATATATTTGTAATTCTTTTATCATAAATAAAATAACTATGTAACTATCCTTATTAATTTGTTCATGAATTTTAACTATAACTGTTTCCTTGCAGCAGAAGATAAATACTAATTAAAAGTAATACAAAGATGTAATCTCTCTGCTTGAATACGTACATTGAAACATAATTACAAAGAAACTCCAATCTTTTACATCAGAATCCGAGAAATAAAAATATTTTACAGTTCTAAATACATTTGGGATAGAATGTTTTCTAGATCAAGTACCGACTACTTTATTTGGACCCAAATGCCTGTGCTCGGGACCTCTCGATAAACCACAAACAGAAGATAGTATCCAGGTGGGGCAAGACTATTCGAACCCGGTGTCACGACCCGAACTTGATAATTAGAATTCCCAAGTGATGTCACATTAGCACTAGTCCCACGGTCATTTGTAAGAACTAGCAACCTTTGATTCATCGAAAAAGAATGTGTAGTAAATGGAGGTGAGACCATTGTCACGGTGATAAGATCTCTATTTATTCTTCCTTCGGCAATGAAATTAATGGAAAGTTGTTGCCCATACCCGATCAGAGATTGTGAAGTGGGTGAAATGATTCTGGGACGTACACGTGTCAGTCTTGCATCTAAATAGTCTGGTGAATATGTTTCCATTGTCAAATCCGTGGGAAAAAGCACTCCTGTGAAATTGTAATAAGCATGAGGATTGCTACCACTGACAAGAATTCGACCATCACGGAGCAAAATCGCAGTCGAGTGGTACATTCGAGGTATAGAAGTTGAGTTTTGGACTTCGAATCGTAATTCAACTGGGTTATTGGGTCGGTAAATGACAGGTGTTAGAACTGGATTACGACCCAAATCCCATCCGGCCGTACCCGCGGAAGCTCCATTAATGATTAACACATTACCATTTGGTAATAACACCATGTCGCCCATGACTCTAGCCAAAGGCATGGTCTCCATGGCCCACTGTGGATTTGGATCGGTTATTCGAATCCTCCCACAAGAATTAAGGGCACCAACAAAATTTCGATTATTTGCACTAGTAAAAGATCCTTTTAGTGCTCCACCACATACCATGACTTCAGCTGTAATATTAGCTCCTCCTCGCAAGTTTCTCAATGGAAGCAAAACTGCAGAACCTGAACTTGGATAACTCCTCGGGTCCCCACCCGGGATAGTAGGATAAGTCTTGACCACCACTCCGGTCACATAATCAAACAGGATAGCTCGATTGTTTGCAAAAATAAATAAATTCCCATCAATGTTCAAGAAGACAAACGGGTACAAATTGTTCTCGATTCTCGGATCATTAGTCTGCGAAAGGAACGGTAAATTGTATGATTGATCAGCACCAGCTCTTTTGGGTAGAATTCGTAACTAAATTGCCCTCGTCCACCAATAATAATTTGCCTGCCGTCTGGCAAAATATGATTGGTGGCATACCATCTGTTCTGCAAAAGGACACTATCAAATTCTTGCCAGTCACAAGAATTATCATTGCATGGCTTATAAACCCTGACGTTACGATCACCATCGTTGAATCCACCGGTCTGCATTAGAGATCCATCGGGCATGGCGGCGCCAGAGGAGCACCAAACATCCGTGAACACGTTGAGAGGTCGGATGGAGTTTGTAGCGACGTCGTACTCAACTGAGTGAGCGGTACAGTCTATTTTGAGGGTTAGGTCATTGGGGTTGTTGCGACATTGGTTATTCGGGAGGGAAATATTAGAGGCACCAAAATCAGTACGGTCGAAGATGACTACACGATCAGTGTTGAGGAGCTGCATGTGCATGGCGGAGACGCCAATGTCTGAGAGAAGGAGGTTCCATTTACCGCCTCCAGGAGGGGCGAATATGAGAGTATTTTGCTGATACGGCAGGAGGAGGAGGAGTACGAGGAGGTGATGGAGAAGGGAGAAAAGAATGAGAGTTGGAGTGGAGGCCATGGGGTTTTTATTAAAATTGTATTAGTTGCATTAGGGTCATTTTAGTAATTACAAGAGTTGGTTATTAAATCTGTTAGATTAGATATTTTGTTATTAAATCTGTTAGATTAGATATTTTGTTAGCTTAATTAGTAAGCTAAGTAGACTTTCCTTTTCGGTAATTAGCAAGGCTATAAATAGCCATGAACAGTGTAATTCAGATCTAAGAAATTCATTTTTGCAATTCACACAGAGAAGTTCGTATTCCATTCTCTCTTCTCAAATATGCTCTCTGATTTCTAACATGGTATCAAGAGCGATTCAGATCCACACACTCCAATAATCAAATTCTGAGTTCAGAATTCATTTCTTGTTCCTGAATTCAACTATTTCTGGCTGCAAATTGAGTCTTCCGATTGAAAATGGCGAATTCAAATGGAAACCAAATCGCAATCTTTCCAGGAGCTCTGAAATTACAAAACTCAGACACACCTGGAATGATTCTTGTTAATCAGAGTCTTGAAGGAGCTTCCAATTACATTCCATGGCGTAGATCAATGGAAATAGCTCTGTCTTGCAAGAACAAGCTAGGTTTCGTCAATGGAGGAATTCAGAAACCTCCAGATGGCGATCCAAATCTTGCGCAGTGGGAGCAGGTAAACAATATGGTGATTTCATGGCTTATTGGTTCAGTTTCTAAAGAAATAGGGAAATCAATTTTACATAGTAACACAGCAGCTGCTATGTGGTCAAATTTACATAGAAGGTTTTCTAGCAACACAGGCTCAAGAATTTATGGTTTAAGAATGCAAATCTCATCATGTATTCAAGGAAATATGAGCATTGAAACTTACTACACCAAACTGAAACAGTTGTGGGATGAGTTAAATGCTATGATTGAAATGCCTGTATGTAGAGGTAATATGAATTGTGTTGTGTTAAAAGCTTGGGAAGCACAGCAAGATGAACAAAAGTTAATGCAATTCTTGATGGGTTTAAATAACTGTTTTAAGCCAGTGAGAGGCCAAATCTTACTCATGAAACCCTTGCCTAGTGTTGAAGATGCCTATTCCATGATTCAGCAAGAGGAAAGACAAATGGATATGTCAAACTTTGGGTACAATGATGAAAGTAGCACTGTATTGATGAGTGGAAAAGGTAGTAACCAGTCTAAGCAATGGAATTCTAACTCTCAAGTCCAAAGGACCTGGAATCAAAGTAATCAGCCAGATAAGAAGGACCTATACTGCCAATTTTGTCATAGGACTGGTCACATACAAGAGAAATGCTTTAAGTTGCATGGCTTCCCTGCAAACTACAAGCCTAAAGGAAAAGGAAATGGTACTGCATTTCAGAGAAATAATAACCCTGGATTCAGTGCTCATATGGCTCAGCAAGTTACAACAAATGGTCTTAATCTCACCAGCCATGCCAGTAACCATGCCAACACTGATCCATCTTCTTCAGCTCAAATCAACAATGCTGTTGGCTCTCCTCAACTCACTTCTGACCAAATAGCACAACTTCTAAGTCTCCTAAACAAGCCATCAAACCAAGCATCTGATTCATCTTTCCATTTGGCAGGTATCAGTTATTGTCTATCTGTCAAACATACATCTAACACTTGGATATTAGATAGTGGTGCAACAGATCACATCACTAAATCCATTTCCTTACTTGAATCCCCAAAGTCTCTCACAATTCCAAAATATGTCCATTTACCTGATGGATCAATTGTTCCTGTCACTCACACTGGCCAAGTGACTCTCACACCTTCCATTATACTTCAAAATGTCTTGTTTGTTCCTTCTTTTCATCACAATTTGCTTTCTGTTAGCAAGCTATCCAATGACTCTCATTGTAGCTTGAATTTCACTCCAACTTCTTGCATAATGCAGGGCCCTATGCCGAAGATACCAATGGCCATTGGTAAGCAAGTTGGGGGCTTGTACTGTTTTGATCCTCTTTCTGTTGTTTGTAATTCCACTTCTTCTATATCCCTGAATAAAACTGAGGTGTGGCACCATAGATTAGGCCACACCTCCTTAGATAAGCTCAAATGTCTTGCTGATTGTATTTCTGATTTGAATCATATAAAACCCTTGGATTGTAACATTTGTCCTATTGCAAAGCAATCCAGATTACCTTTTCATAAGCATGATCATTTTACTTGTGAATCATTTGATCTTGTGCATTGTGATGTTTGGGGACCATATAAATCACCCACTCACAATGGTTTCAAATACTTCCTCACCATAGTAGATGATTTTACCAGAAACACTTGGTGTTACCTTATGACTCACAAAAGTGAAGTACCTTGTCTTCTCCAAAACTTTTTCTCCTTGATTCTCAATCAGTTTCATAAAACCATTAAACAAGTCAGATCTGACAATGGTTCAGAATTCTTCAATCACACTCTAAAAACCTTCTTCTTGAAACATGGTGTAATTCATCAAAGTAGTTGTCCTTACACACCTCAACAAAATGGTATTGTTGAAAGAAAGCACAGACATGTACTTGACATTGCTAGAGCTCTAAGGTTCCATGCATCCTTACCTATCCATTTCTGGGGGGATTGCATTCTCACCGCTACATACATAATTAACAGATTACCCTCTCCTGTTCTCAAAAATAAATCTCCATATGAGTTACTCTATAACACTCCTCCCTCATATAACCACCTCAAAATTTTTGGATGCTTATGTTTTGCCACCATTACTGCCCCTAATTCAGATAAATTTGCACCTAGAGCACTTAAATGTGTTTTTCTAGGGTATCCTTATGGCCAAAAAGGTTATAAATTGTATAACCTTGACAATCACAAAATTATCATCAGTAGAGATGTTCACTTCTTTGAGCATATCTTTCCCTTTGCTCATCCTAATTCATCTTCTCCTTCTGTTCTTCCCTTTCCAAATGATGACATTGAATTTGAAACTGAGCCTCCACTTCCTGCTTCTAACCCTCCAAATTTCTTCATTCAGCTTGACATACCCTCTTCTTCTTCTTCTTCTTCTTCAACTCCTGTATCACATCCTAATTCTCCTTCCCCCCTTCCTACTAGACATTCTACTCGAGCTAAATTACCTCCTCACTGGCAAAAGGACTACATTTGCACTCAGTCAACCATTTCTACTCCTTCAACTTGCTCTTATCCCATTTCTGATTACATTTCACTTCATTCCACTCCTCCTCCATATCAAACCTTTGCTCTAAATGCCACACTTCACATAGAACCCTCCTCTTACTCAGAAGCTTATAAACATCCTTTATGGAGAGAAGCCATGGCATTAGAGATTAAAGCATTAGAAGACAATCAGACTTGGTTCATTACTGAATTGCCTGTTGGGAAGCAGCCTGTTGGTTGTAAATGGGTGTACCGAGTCAAGTACAAATCAGATGGCTCCGTAGAGAGATACAAAGCTCGGTTAGTTGCAAAAGGTTACACACAAACTGAAGGAATAGATTATCATGACACCTTTGCTCCTGTTGCCAAAATGACCACTGTTAGGACTCTTTTAGCTTTAGCTGCTTCAAAGGGTTGGTATTTGTCTCAGCTTGATGTTCACAATGCATTTTTACATGGTGAACTTTCTGAAGAAGTCTACATGTCTCTTCCTCCTGGTTTTGCCATTCAGGGAGGATATAAGAAACCTGTTTGCAGATTGGTCAAATCATTGTATGGATTAAAGCAAGCATCCAGACAATGGTTTGCCAAGTTTTCCTCCACACTTATTGACACTGGTTTTAAGCAATCACACTGTGATCACTCCTTATTCACAAGAAAGGATGGTGATGATTTTACAGCTTTACTTGTGTATGTTGATGATGTTCTCATGACAGGAACAAGTCAGAAAATTATTGATGAGTTGAAGTTGTTTTTAGATCACAAATTCAAGATCAAGGATTTAGGTGATCTAAAGTATTTCCTAGGTTTTGAAATTATCAGAACTAAGGATGGAGTTTATCTAAACCAAAGGAAGTATGCACAGGATATTGTTACAGATGCTGGTCTATCTGGATCAAAGCCAAGCCTAATTCCTATGGATCAAAATCACAAATTAAACAATATTGATGGAGAGGAGTTAAGTGACCCATCAGTATATAGAAGGCTTGTTGGTAGACTGATTTACTTGACCATTTCAAGGCCTGACTTGGCTTATCCAGTTCATATACTCAGTCAGTTCATGGCAAAACCAAGAACACCACACTTGCACATGGCTCACAAAGTTCTCAAATATGTGAAAGGAACCATTGGTCAAGGTTTAATGTTTCCAGCACATCAGAATCTGAAATTAGCAGCATACTGTGATGCTGATTGGGCTTCTTGTCCAATGACAAGAAGATCTGTCACTGGATATTGCATAAAGCTTGGTAATGCTCTCGTTTCTTGGAAAACAAAGAAACAAAATACAGTCTCTAGGTCTTCTGCAGAATCAGAGTATAGATCAATGGCTGCAGTTTGCTGTGAACTCACTTGGCTCATTAATCTGTTGAAGGAATTACAAGTGAATGACTTGACACCAGTGCCTTTAGCTTGTGACAGTCAAGCTGCTCTCCATATAGCTTCTAACCCGGTGTATCATGAAAGAACAAAACATATAGAGCTTGACTGCCATTTAGTAAGAGAGAAGTTGCAAGAAGGCATGATAAATCCAAGCTACATTTCCACCAAGATGCAACTGGCTGATCTATTTACAAAGTCACTCAGTAAAGCTCAAATGGATTATTTTCTTAGCAAGTTGGGCATTTGCAATGTTTTGCAAATTCCAACTTGAGGGAGGATATTAAAATTGTATTAGTTGCATTAGGGTCATTTTAGTAATTACAAGAGTTGGTTATTAAATCTGTTAGATTAGATATTTTGTTATTAAATCTGTTAGATTAGATATTTTGTTAGCTTAATTAGTAAGCTAAGTAGACTTTCCTTTTCGGTAATTAGCAAGGCTATAAATAGCCATGAACAGTGTAATTCAGATCTAAGAAATTCATTTTTGCAATTCACACAGAGAAGTTCGTATTCCATTCTCTCTTCTCAAATATGCTCTCTGATTTCTAACAGTTTTGATTTCTTTTGTTCTCAATGTTGTGTTAAGACTTTGAAATGTTTGTTTTTGTGGTGAATGAGAGTTTGGTTGCCCTTTAAATAGTTTTGCCGAGGGAGTATATAGAACAAACTAAATGATGCGATATTATCCTTATGTTCTGAGTTGAAGGAGTTTTATTCTTTTAATTTTATTATAATTATTATATCCTTTATTTCTTGAGGGTTGTTGAACTATGAACATGTCAACCTCAATTTTTCAATAATACGTGGTTCAATTTAAAATTAAATAAATGGAGCTTGAGAACTGGTACAAAGAACTGGTATAAAGACAATTTTGATTCTGAGACAATATATCCGATGATAACATGATTTGAATTTTATAACAAAAGCTTGACTTTACTGTTTAAAATGTATGAATTATGTGTGTATATATGTCTATTGGTCGATTTTTATGTATAAGACGTGGGTGTAAATATCCAGGCATGACAGGTCAAGAATGCGTGCACCTATAATGTTTTCTCGTACTTGACTGCTCTCTTCGAAAATTTCTCTTGTCATTTTATTTGTTTAGTGCTCCTGTTTTTTCTTATACTGCATAAGTATATGTGTACATTGCATCAAATTTAATTCTCTATATGATTCTTTAAAAGAAAATGAGAATGGCTTTGGATGAACTTTATAGAGATAAATGAGTTAGAAAGAAATCAAATAACTATTTGCCTGGAAATTCTAGCTCGAATTCGGTATTTCTAAATGCAAAGGCTCCGTATGGTTGTGTTTTCGGAAATGACTTCTGAAAATTTTTTTGAGGAATGTGTATTACAGAAATTCGTGTGAAAATATTGACTTTATTGTTTGTTTGGATGTACTTTTAGAATTTAATTGAAAGTAGTGTAGATGTGATTTAAAGTTGATTTTTATTAGGATTTGATATATGAAATGATTGAGTTGGTTATGAATGTGATGATGATGGGGAAAAGATATTAAAATAATATTTTTTTGAATAATATTATGAGTAGGTAATAAAGTAATATGTATATATGTGTGTATATATATACATATACATATACACACACATAATATAATATAGATTATACAAATAGAATAAGAAGACAAAAAAAAAAGAGGCAACTAGACAGTTCGGGGCATTCATGCATTGGGGTGGGGTGCGGGTATGGGTTTGGGGGGGGGGGGGGGTGGGGGCCTTCATTTTAGTTTTTTTTCTTTTTTTCACCTTTAGATTTTTTCGTGTTTTCTTTTCACTTTAATATTTTAAAAGTTCAAGAAAATTGAATCTTAGTCGTCTATATTTATAATAATTAGTGTAATTATACGGTTCGCATTGGACACATAAAAATAGGATATGGTTCATATATACAATATTTCCAGGCGTGTATGTGCAATTGAGACTTGCAAAGTGGGTGGTTACATAATTCCAAAAGACATTGTTATATTGGTGAATACTTGGGCAATTCAATTAGACCCCAATAACTGGGACGATGCCATGAGCTTCAAACTCGAGAGGTTTCTCAACTCGAAAGTTGATTTCAAGGGGAATCATTTTGAATATATACCTTTTAGCTCTGGACAAAGAATATGCCCAGCTAAAACTTTCGCTATCACAAGCGTGGAATTGATTGTGGCTTCTCTAATCCATTATTTTGAATGGAGTCTCCCAAATGGAGTGGATCCGAGTAAACTCAACATAGGTGATAAGTATGAGACAATGTTGAAGAAAGAAAAACCCTTGTATTTAATCCAGAGACTGAGGTACAAAATATAGCATGTTGCTTGGTGTCGGGTATTACATTTTTCGTCTCATAATTTGCTTCATTTTAATTCTGGTCCCGGCACATTTAGTCCCATAACTTTCGAAATATTTCACATTTAGTCCCAAAAAAAATTTTGTTCAAGATTTAACGGTTAACTACGTTAGTCAACATTTGACCTTTTCGGGTTGGTGGGGGGAGGGACATTTTGTGCGTCAGTGACACGTGATATTGAACAGAAACAATATAATACTGAACATAATCCGTACGTAAGAGCATTCATGCAAGAATCTTTCCAATAAAAAAAAAAAAGGTTTTGGCTTCCTTAAATGTTGGACGAAAATCTCGGTTGGAACTAAATGTAAGACACTTTGAAAATTTTCAAACTGCATGTGCGAAATCCGTAACGAATATGACCAACATTAAAATAGGGCAATACTATGGGACAAAAAATGCAATTTTCCCAAAATTTCATGTGTTTTATAGACAGTAAAGAATAAAAAAAGACATCCTCTCCCAATTTAAGGAAAAAATTGCTGGATTGTGAATCTTATGATATGTAATTGTTCGATGGTTAATGTAATAAATATATCTCTTCTTGAGAAAGTATACAAGCTTCTTATTTCTTTTTCGTTTGTTTTTTTTTTCTTTTGTGGATTAAGATTTTGTTTACTATTCAAATAGCAAACTTACTACATAGCAAGCTAGCTCGTCATTCATTAGGATTAGTAACAGTAGCACAATCAATTAACAACTATTACAATTAACTAACAACTACTATAAAAGTAGAGAAAGACACACACGTAGGTAGGAGTAGAACTCAGGATTTCTAATATCTTGGAGTTTCAAATTCGCTAGTAGAATTAGACTTTCATCGATATCAAATGATCTCCTCCAAATAATATATAATAGATAATAGAATAGATGGAAAATAGATTTCACATCTCTTAGACATATCTTCTTTCTATGCAATTTTTTGGCAACGCATTTGATGAAATTTGGCCTATCTAGAGAAATTGTAGGCAGCAGTATAATTATGAGAGAGACAATTGAACTTTTAATGAAAAAGTGAATAGTGAATTATATATTATACAAATTATATATTATTAAATGTTATTTAATAATAATAATTGGAATATTGAAAAATTGAATAGGTATTTTTATTATATAAAATATAGAAAGTAAGAGAATGAGTTGGATAGTGGGATAATGTAATTAATGACGTGAATAGATTGAAATGATGAAATGATTGGTTGTTGTATAGGGGAATGTGCAGTGTACTTAAAATTTGATCATTTTCTGTTGAATTTGGCTTGGATTGTGTATTTTTATTTTTTGGTGATCCAAAAAATGAAAATATTTTTAAAATTCCTAACCATACATAGTCGAAGTAACTCAATTCATTGAAACCCTGCATTCAAGAACTATGGTTCTGTTTGGATATGTTTCCAAACCTAATTTTGAGCCAAAAATATGTTACTTTTTTTGTCCAAAAAAACATAATGATTATTTATTTAAAAATCTACAACCTAGGTATTGTACCCTACTTTTGCCTCTCCCCTCTCTTAACTTTCAATCATTTACTAATTATTAACAGATAAAAATTTCATGATTTAACTCTTATAGTAATTTTTTTTGTTTCCTCTGAAAACAAAACCAAACACTATCTCACACCAGCGTTACATTTCACTAACTAATATTGTATGTCTTGAAAGAAGATTAATTGGCATGCATCAACACCAGCGGAAAACAATTTCTTCTGAAAGACAAACAATATAATTCTCTTGTCTACATATCAAACAAGTCATTTTATCCGAGTTTTCAACTTTCCAAAATCACTCATGCCAAAAGATTTTCTTTAAAAAAATGAAAAGAAACAACGCACATCCATTTAGCTTTGAATCCTTTGTTGCATATTATCTTGTATTTTACTTCACTTAATATGCAAAGAAAAAATTCAAAATTATTAAATTGACACGGAGGATATATATATATATATATATAGATATAGATATAGATATATATTCTGTATATATAGATACAATAGAATACAAAATGATGTACCATTTTAAATATGATACGCATCCTATTGTATTTCTCGCAACAAGAAATTGCATGACCCATGAACAGAATGAATATAATACTAATAATCCTTAATAAACATACAATTCGTTTCCTTTTTTTAAAAATGAGTTTCAAAGAAAGCATTTTATCATTTGACATATTGCTAATGATTGATTAGGTTCTTTCAATAAGCTAAAAAACAAAAAATTAGGTTCTTTTAATACGATGTAATTATTAATTGATTCATTCATTCTCATCTTAAGAATGTCAGATAATCATTGTTATGTACCAGGGTCACATCACAGTTCTAGGGATTAGGGGCTGTTACCTAAATATCTTAATTATTAATTTTGTTGTGCCAAAGTCGCACGAAGCTTGAGAGGGCTTTATTTTTGGCACAAACATTCACATTTGTTGCTTAATTCAATAGTCACTATCTGTACATTCTTTTTCTAATTTACCTAGTCAATGTGTTTAAAGTGTCACTCTCACACCATGATTAATGGATACTGGATAACATTTTTTTTGTTTGTTCAATGCTACAATTTAAATTATCAATACCATTTGTTGACATTTATAATAGACATCATCATTTAATTAATTTGGTTTCTTCATCCTCCTGATCGTCGTCTAGTAAGATTATTTATGTTGTCAAGCATATAAGAAAACAAATTTGCCTCTTTTACTTTTATCTTCCAGTAAGTTTCCGATACTGACACCATCATACGTAGTAGTTATAGCTATTATTTGTATCAGAAATCAATATATATATATATATATATATACACATATATATATATATATATTAAAAAAATTATGTATTAGAATTTAGATGTAGTTGAGACTTGAGACGTCATTGATGCGTGTGGGATTTACATCAATAATATTTATATATTATTATGCGAAAAATTGAGTATTAAAGCAATAAACTATAAGAAAAATATACAGTACTGTGACAAGATGCAAAAGTCCTTTTATTCATCATCAATCATGGATATTTATACAAGCTAGATGACTTCTATACAATTTTGGTAAGCTAATCGTGCTGATTTCCTTCTTGCATCTATTTATGGTAGTTGGAGCTATTTTTAGAAGCTTTTAGGTGTCCTGAAATCATGCTGAACCGCATCCTGTCAGGTCATATTTTAGGAAGGCCGAATCTTCCTGGTTTGGTAAGTATTTAACCGATATCCTTGAATGGATATTTGATTGGATGTTGATTGGATATTGTCTCTTGATTGATTATTTCCTTCTAAGGCTTTGACTTGGGCTTGAGGCCAAATATATAAGGAATTTGGGCCGAAAATATAATAATAATATAGGAAGAGTACAAAATATTTTTTGGGCTTAGCAGCTTAGCCCAATGGATAATATCGACCCACATCAATAGTCCCCTCAACTCTAAAGTTTGACTTGTCAAGTTGAAAGAGTTGTAAAAGAATTATGTACGGGAGCCAAGCTAATAGCTAAAAAATCCCTCCTGAATTCCTGCTGAATTTCCAGCTAAAAATGTTCCTAGATTTTCCCCTGGCCAGGATGCTAACAAGAGATTGACTTGTTTAGGAAGCCTCCATAATGTTTCTAGAAGAATTCCAAGAGAAAACCCTAATTATGACGTCATTTGATGGGCCTTGGACGCTTAGACTTCCCTAGGATGAGAAAATTGCAGCCTTCCGTCCTAGATTCCCGCGCCCTCATCATGGTAGTTACTTCCTGCCGCCAGAACTGCTCCTAAACCGACGCGGATGTGCGCCACGTGTATGGTTCCTGAGAGTTCGTGCCTAAAGAGGAAGTTTTCCTTTTTGTTTTCCTTAACTGCATTTTTTTTAAAATTCAAAAAATCCCCTCTTTCCATTTTTCATTTGATCTTTATTACCTTATTTTCTCCTTCTTCTTCCTTAAAATCATTTGTCCACTTTTCTTTCCCTTATCTTCATCTTCCACTGACTGGACGGTTGTCACTCCGAGACCCACAATTTCTGCCTCCTTTCTGTTAGGTACTTATTTCTTTCCCCCCTCTTTTCTTTGTATATTTGTCTGTATCTCGTGTTGTTTCACAGAAGATAAGTAACAGTTCCTCCAGTTTGTGCCTTGCGAATTTTTTGTAAAAATGTCACATGTAACTCATCCTATCGCGATTTCTTCCAACAACAATGTCCAGATAATTCCTCCTGAAAACCTAGGAAATCCTCCTCCCCTTGTCGAAAACCCTGTGGGTAACCCAGAGGTGGTACACTAAATTTCGCAAATCTTTTGTCTCATCTCCACTCTGTGGAAACATCTTATAGTGCTAATCAACCAGGCGGAACCATTCATTTGGATTCCTTTTCCTCTACCCCTTCCAATAGTCCTCACATATCAGGTTTTTCCTCTCTTATGGCCCAACCCCTTGCGGAGAGACATCCTTCCGAAGAGAATCCTGAAATCCCTCCTGACATTCCTTTGGAAAATCTCGATCAACCTAATCCAGATGCGCTGGATGAAATGGCCGAAGAAACCCTGAGCGCCCAGGAAAAGGTTTTGCTCGCGGCTCCAGGGGCTTGCTTCTGGACGGTGTATGGGTCGCGTTTTACCCTTCATCAGGAGAATGTCATTAGGGCCACGTATGGTATTCCCCTTTCTCACCGTATCCAAGTTCCTCGTGCTACTGACAGGGCTCACCTTCCCCCTCCTGGTTTTCTAGCATTTTATGTCGTTCATCTTTGAGCCGGCCTACGCTTCCCGATTGACCCTCTATATGTTGTCATAGCCAAAAAATACAAAGTTCCTTTGAATCAACTTTCTCCAAATGCTATACGGGCCGTTGTTTCCTTCAACGTGTTGCTGCGTAGCCTGGGACATCGTCCTACCGCCAGGGACGGATCCAGGAATGAAACATCGGGGGGCAGAATTACTACTAATTTTATTTTATTTTTTGCAGAACTTGTAAGTAAATATTCAATTTTGTTTTTAGTTTAATAGATAAGTAAAATACAATAATCACATGTAAAATTTTGACTTTTAATGAAAACATAAAGTAGTTGAAAATACAAGCAATTCTTGAAAAAGTCTATCGAAATTTTATACGGCGTTCTTTTATCATATATAATATTCATCTATAATAGACTACGTATCAAGTTGACTATGATTGAATAAGAAAATACATATAAAAATTTATACTAAAAAAATATAATGACTTTGTCCATTTTATTTCTAGATACAAGCAATTTGTTTTAAAAAAATATAAAGTTTTGCTCTTTACAAATCAAAGTATAATTAAGCAATTTAAGAAAATAACATTGAACCAAAGAAATAAAAGATACAACCGCAAAATTTCAATAATATTATAATGCTAATTTTTCAAAACAAACATAAAATAACAACTATTAAAACTAATGTAATCACTTTATGTTACCATGTCATGAATAAATTCAAAATAATTGAATGATGCCGGTAGACTTTTTTGACTTTAGATTTGTAGATGTATTTTTCTTCTAAAAAGTGCTTCTTATAGTTAAAAAAATTGTTAATTCTAATTTTAATCCTAACAAGTATATGAGAGAAATTTCAAAAAATGAATAGTGGAGTTGTTAACAATTTAACTACCTCTTTTCATTTTCTTACTTTTTTTTTCTTTTTCAAAGTAAGTATTTTTATAATTGAAAATAAATATCTAATTTAGAAGAAAATAAGACTTCTTTCTTAATTTTATAATTGTTTTTTTTTAATTCAAGCCAAGTACTTTTTTAATTGAATAGTTAAAATAGATATCTAATATAAACAAATAAAAAGAAAAAGAACAAGGAGTTGAAATAGATTTGAACCCCAAACCCACACTCAAATGGGTTTGAACAAAACTAGGCTACAGTTTCTGTTTGAACAAAACTATGCACTTTTATTTTATATCTATCTTGGAGGGGCCATAGCATAAATATATATATACCCGATATAAAAAATTTGAAGTCTCGGGGGGGCGGGCCCCCCCCGGCCCCCCACTGGATCCGTCCCTGCCTACCGCAGAGCTGTTTTACTCCTATTTCTTATATCGTTCTTTAGGGAGTGACACAGGAGTATTTTATTTTACCCCCAGAAAAGAGGTTTCCTTCTTCTTCGCCTATCCTTCTTCCGAAAAAGACTGGAAGAAAAATTACTTCTTCATAGTTCCTCCTGAAGGAGCTTCCTGAGATTTTCCTCACGAACGTATAGAAAAACTAGGGAATCCGAACTTGTATCCCCTCTCTCGCCGACTTTCTTTTAATCAAAGGTTGTTACACTACCTAAATTGGGATGAGTATGATGTGGGGAAGTTAGTTGATCCCCGCTTGTTATATCAATTAGCTTTGAGCCCCATTGAGGTGGACATGAAAGGCGAGACCGTAGGTAGCCATTTTTGTTAATTGCATGTGCCTTTTTATTGCTACTTCTCCTCCTGCGTTTCTTATAAGGTAGTTTACTTGCTTATTTTAAGGGTTTGGACAGGATTTGAACCCATTGATTCATGTTGTGCTTCCCGACAAACTCCTTTTACCTATGCACAGAAAGAAATGGAATCCAAGAAATGAAAGCTTATACTGCATTCTTTCATGAATTAGACTAAGATATGTTTACGAAAAATTATATCTAAACATCAATAAAAACAAATCCTCAAAATAAAAAACATATCACATCAACCATAATCATTGCATGTTTTTCTCAAAAAAAACTCATTCAAATACACTTTTAACACCACATTTTTATTTCTAAAAACACTTTTTCTCACTTATATCATGAAAAAAATTCTACGAGATAAATATACCATTCAATTAAACCCTTAATTGTCTTGTGTCCTTTTAATTAGTTCTACACAAATTGAGTATAATTAAGTGATTTTTAATTAATATGATTTTTTTAGTTAATTTTAAATTAATATGTGAAACGAATAAAATGAAATTAATAGTGGTTGGGTTTCTGATATGCACGAAAAGCTCGTCGCTAACTATACAGTTTTACCAAACAAATCCTGCATTATATATCTTAATTATGCTAACATTAATTTTGTCCTTATGTTGATCCAATAATTTCAATTCATAGAGCCATTTTATTATTAATATATGTCGTCTTCTTTTTTTATTTAAAAGAAATACTAAAACTTAAGATAGAGAAATTGAATTATATAGAGCGAACAAAAATATTATTGACTAAAATCTAAAATCATAAACACTATACAGAAGAATCATTTTTTATGACGACAATTTCAACGATGACCATGTCATGGATTAAAACACTTATAGATAGAGCTTGTTACATATCAGATTGAGATGATTAATACACGTTTGAAAATTTTAGTATTTTATATTATTTTGTTTAATTTGACTTATGTATAGCTAAAAAATGGACCGAATTACATTCGCCTGCTAAGAGCTCGTTGGAGCTCGATTCATTAACAAACCATAAGCACTTTTTTTGGTTTGATAAATTTTAAGATGAAGTCGATTAAGAAAAAGTAAAAACTGAAAGAAAATATGTATAAAATAATTAAATTACTCGAATTCAACTCTTGTTTCATCTCGATTAATACTTAAACTAAACTCAAACATAAAATTTTAAATTTATTAATTCAGAAAAAATTGACAGTGTCTTGTACGGTTCCATTGAATTTGTTTACAACCCTGCGGTGGAGTATGATAGTATGATTGATTTAATATTGGGCTACCTCTATTTCCCATAATTTGCTACATCTATAATTTTCTGGTGAAATAAATAAGGTGACATTTTATTGAATTATTTGCGGACATTCAAATGGTGGACCTAAAGAAATGGTGGATCATCACACTCCCTCAGATAGTAGTTTCTTTATTGGGCCTTGAAAAGCATATGGGCCCAGTACCGTGGACAAATTATTGTGCTATTAAATAATAGGGAAAATTTACACACAGGCCCCTCACTCCCTAAAACATTTTCAAAAACTCCATTTACTTTTTAGAAATTATCAACACACCCCCTCAAGGGGTGTATTTATAAAGTTTACAGGGGTAAAATAATAAAAAAATTTAAATACACAAGTGATGTAATTATAAGAATATCTTAACATGAGACAGATTTTATGTAATTTCTAAAAAGGTGAGGAGGTTATTGATAATTATACAATAAGTGATGGGATTTGTGTGTAAGTCCCTATATAATCATACGTATAGCCCATATAAATGAGCCCATAGTGATTAAACAAACTGCTATTTAGTGAAAGAAAATTAGACGGAATGAATATATATTCAAGGGCATTAAGTCTTTTTGGTTTAATTAAGTTTTTGATTATATTAGTGAACAATTAAGAATTTGTAATATATATATATATATATAAAAGATCACAACATTTCCCTATAAAGCTGCAAAATAGTTCTTGTGCAGAGTAAATTTGACTGAACTAAACTAATTACATGTTAAATGTGCTTATACTTATTTTTGATTGATCACTCCTTATATCACATCACAAGATAAGAATAATATTCTTGTCTTGTAAATTACTCGAGCTCAATCAAACTAAATTATGATTAGATTTGTTGACACTTAAAAATAATTGGGTTTTTTGAATTATAAAGCCCAAGTGGCCCAAATAGTGATAATTTCGAAAGATAGGAAAATTGGGATTGTAAGTAAAGAGGCAAGTCTATCAGATTCGAGCATCTACAAAATAAAAGCCCAATATATTTATGTCTGGACTCTCGAAAAAAATAACGGGCCAGATCGAATTAAAGGCTAAAGATCACAAATAAAAATTAGAACAAACCCGAAATTGGTAGCCGATTTAAAATTCGGACGCCAAATCGAGATAAATTTGAAAAAGGCGTTACAGCGGTTTCCTGAAAAAAGGGGACTTGGAAGTTACGAGCTTGAAAAGAAGAAGGGCATATATAAAGAGGAGGAGATCAAGGAAAAGAATGATATATCAAACAATCAAACAAATATTGTAATCTTTTTCATTAGTTTTAGCAATCTTAGGCGTAGTTAGACTTAGTTATAATTCTAGACTCTGTAGTTAGTAGTGTGAATTAGTGTGATAGCTTTGTATTCGACCACTCCCTTCTTGTATCCAGAGGGATTTATTGAAGAACTTATGAAGGTATATTTCTATTTAAGCTTTTAACTGTTGATTAATTGCTTGAATTTTAGTGTATCTTCTTTAGTTATTGTGAATTGCATAACGAAATCAATTAAAGTCTTAAACCACCATTAGCAAACATAAGCAGGGATTAAAAGATAATTCTAAGATGTGAATTATCAATGGACTTTGATCAATTGCTCGAAATCCTTCCCTAGTCAATTTGTATCTCAAAACAAGATTATCCACCATAAAGTTAGTACCTTCTCAATTGAGCACTTAGCCATCACCACACAACTAAAGATTTATTCTAAGTAATGGAGCTCCTCATAAAAGTGGAATTGATATTATCTAGTTTAATGTTTACTAATCAAATATATCAAAGAATATTTGGTGGTTAATTATATTCTTTAATTCCTTTATCGGTTGGGGTAAACAAAAGAGATAATCTCAAAAATCAACGGCCAACAATATCTTTCTTGGTGATTATAGTATGCCATTTTATTATATGAAGTAATTTTCATTGAATTTTTCAGCATTTGCTTGTCTGATAATATGGCCTATCCAACCAAAAAAGAATGTTATATAACTATATATGCGTAAATGTGGTGATTAACAATTTTTATATTGTAATTATTTAAGCCTGGAGTCAATGCAAATATATACATAAATGCATAAATATCAATATTTGATTTTTTTCGAATTTTTAAAAAATGAAAAATAAATTAAATGGGCAAGTGCCTCTATAGCATGGCTAACTGGCTAAGGTTATGTTGTTAATTAGACAACTAGGATGTTATTAAGAGTCATACATTTTTAAAATGCTTTTAAGATTCGATGGAGAATATTTTTATTGAAAAAACTCCAAATTACAACCCATATTAAGCGAAGTAAAATGAAATTTGACCAATTCAAGGTAAACTCAATAAAATAGTAACTAAATAATTAGCTTATTGTGTAAATTAATAAGCTCCTTGAACTGTCGAAAATTTGTTGTTTTGGTTTATTTAAAATAAAATGAAATTATAGGCAATTCAAGGCCTAATTTACACTTATTTACATTATCGTCATATAATTCAACTTAACTAGCTTAGTCACTTAAGTAAGAGATCTTATTCGAGCTTGTGTATGTTGAAAACGTCCACGGGAGAGATTTCCACGATTATCACAAGCACTTCAACTTTCCTAGGATATCCTCGCAACTTTTGAATATTTGGATTGAGCTTAAACTACTACCGCTATGTTTGGTTATGTTTTGGGATGGTATTTTCGTGAGAAATTTATGGGGACACGTACGTGTTTGATGAGATTGTGTTTGAATTTTATTTTGGGAGTTAGTTTTCGGGTGTGCTTTTTTGGTAAAATAATGTTTGGCTTTGTTTCTAGAGGGAACAAAAATTACTGTAGCAGTCAAATCATGAAACTTTTGTCGGTTAAAGAGGAGAGAGAAGAGAGAGAGCACATAGAGAGGAGTGTAGGGACAAAGTAGGTGTAAAAAGATGAAAAATAATTATTATGTATTTTTTTTACCAAAAAAGTAATGTATTTTTTACCAAATATTTTGTGAACCAAAAATGATTTGGTGAGAATTTTGGACCAAACATGGTATGAAAACATAACCAAACATTGCCTACATTTTTTATACGAAAGTTAAACTAAATTAGTTCAAAATTACTACCATAGATGGGTTCAGACTAGGGGTGTGCGGTCGGGTTCGGGCGGTCTTATGGAAAAAATTCAACCCAACCCGATAGATGCGGGTTGACAAAATATTAAACCGAAACCGCATAATTATCTTTTTAAACTGAGCGGTTTGGGTCGGTCGGGTTCAATATATTTTGCGGGCTGTTTGGCGGTTATCGAATTATAATTATGTTACCTTTTGTTTCAACTAGTAAATAAGAAACAAAATAATATACTTGTATATTTAATTAAAAAAAACTGAATTGATGAGAAATACAAAAATAAGTGGTGTTATTAAATAAAACTCATATTTATCATAAATTGCTAACTCTAAAATATTAATAAAATCAAATTATTTTATAAGTTTATCATCAATCTCTCCCCCACCAAAAAAAGGGGATCCCCTTATACATCTACATCTTCGTTCAAATCAAATAAAAACAAATGTTATTGTTTGCTCAAATTAAAAATAAAGTGTTTTACATAAATATGAATAAAACTACTAATCTTATTAGAGTTTATATATATGCATATATAGTTTTAAGAGTTTAGGGTTAATCTTTAAATATATATATATATATATATATATATATATATATATTTTGGTACAAATATATATATATATATACATACACTTATAACATATACAATTAGCGGTCGGGTGGCGGGTTAGGCGGGTTACAATTATTAAACCCACCACCCGACCCGAAAGTGGCGGGTTGCAATTTTTTCAACCCACCACAATTTTTTAATAATTTCTAACCGACGGTTTTTGGGCAGTTCGGGTCGGTTTGAGCGGGTCAGGCGGGTTGTGCGGGTTTATGTACACCCCTAGTTCAGACACATGACTCTATAACTTTCACCATCTTGTAGAAAGTTATATATCAGAGCAATTGAACTACAACTTTAATGGTATCTATATTTTTTTTTCTGTAGTACTAATGTTATTGATTGTTTCACATAATATGATTTAGAAACGAATTTTTTGTGCAGAGTTGAAACCAACCATAAAGTTTGTCCAAAAGTAACATAAATGTTTTCCTAATTCTCAATATCATTAACTTAATTATTGTCAAAAGCTTCATATAATTACGCGAAAAATTAATATAATTCTTTGTTGAAATGAAGTGATCGATTTTTTAAACGAAAATATACATAGCCAAAAGCTAATTCTTTACATTTGCAACAACATACAACAATTTATGAAACCTCATTGACCTGATAAAGTCATTTAATTTTCCATAAAAGAAAAAATAATGTGGATCCTAATTATTTAACTGATTTGAACCCAAATGCCCTCACTAGTAGGAACATCTTGATGAACCACAAAGATAAGATAATATCCTGATGGAGCAACCCTGCCCGAACCCGGTGTCACAACCCGAACTTGATATGTGGACCTCGCAACTACCGTCACACTCCCGCCACTAAGAATCAATAGCCTTTGGTTCATTAAGAAAGCATGTGTAGTAAATGTTGGTGGAACCATTGTTACCATGACTGAAGTTCCATTTAATCTACCCGGAGGAATGGTGAACCGGATAGCAAGTTGTTGCCCGTACCTAATTTTAGATTGCGAACCGGGAGATACGATACGGGGACGCAATTTCGCGAACTGTGAATCTAAATACGATGGAGAAAACGCTTCCAATGATAGATCTGTAGGAAAAAGCCTGGTGAAACTATAGGATATATGAGGATTGCTGCCAGCAACTACAATCCGACCATCACGAAGCAATATCGCGGTTGAGTGGTACATACGAGGCGTGAAGGTCGAGTTTTGCACCTCGAATCTCGATCCAATTGGATTTCCG
This sequence comes from Buddleja alternifolia, assembly GCA_019426215.1. NCBI lineage: Eukaryota > Viridiplantae > Streptophyta > Magnoliopsida > Lamiales > Scrophulariaceae > Buddleja > Buddleja alternifolia. The sequence continues at coordinate 34,444,313 of CM033397.1, read as the reverse complement.
GGGATATAAACGACTGGAGTTAGAACTGGGTTACGACCAAATTCCCATCCAGCTGTACCCGAACCCGCCCCATTAATAATCAAGACATTGCCATTTGGCAACAATAACATGTCCCCCATGACCCGACCCATGGGCATGGTCTCCATTACCCATTGAGGGTTGGAATCGGTTATTCGTATCCTCCCACACGTGTTTAATGACCCAACAAAAGTACCATTCCTCGCACTCGCAAAAGCTCCTCTTGGTGCACCCCCACACACCAAAACTTCAGCTATAATATTAGCTCCGGCTTGCAAATTCCTCAATGGCAGCAAAACGGCGGAACCCGAACTCGGATAGCACCTCGGATCCCCACCCGGGATCGTAGGGTAACTTCTCACCACTACCCGTCTCACATAATCGAACAATATAGCCCGATTATTCGCGAAAATAAATAAATTCCCATCCACATTTAGAAAAACAAACGGGTACAAATTATTCTCAATCGTCGGATCATTAGTTTGTGAAAGGAAAGGCAAACTATAAGCCCTATCAGCTCCAGAACTTTTCGGATAAAATTCATAATTGAATTGCCTACGACCACCAATAATAATTTGCCTCCCATCAGGCAAAATATGATTGGTTGCATACCATCTTCTCACGTTAAGCCCAAGGCTAATCTCTTGCCAGTCGCAAGAATTATTATTGCACGGATTGTAAATTCTCACGTTACGGTCCCCGTTGTTAAACCCTCCCGTTTGGACCAATGTTCCGTTGGGCATGAGGGCGCCCGAGGAGCACAAGACATCGGTGAGAACCACGAGGGGCCGGACGGAGTTGGAAGCGACGTCGTACTCCACCGAGTGGGCGGTGCAGTCATTTTGCGACGTGGGCGTGTTGCGGCACGCGCCGTTGGGCAGTGAGATGTTGGAGGGTCCGAAATCCGTGTTATCGAAGATGACTACACGATCAGTGTTGAGGAGCTGCATGTGCATGGCGGATACGCCGATGTTGGGGAGGAGGAAGTCCCACTTGCCACCGCCCTCGGCGGCGAGTGTGAGAATATTCCGGTGGCATGGCAGCGGGAGGAGAAGTATAAGTAGGTGAAGGACACAAAAAGGAAGAATGAGAGATGGATTATTTGTGGCCATGGGAATTGTTTTATTTGTGCTTAAAGGTAGGGGACTTGGGATATTATGATGATGTGTGATGTATGGGAATTTAATTGCGGTTTAAATAGTTAATAAGTAGAGGGAAAACAAGCAAGTTGAACACTCTTTTCTCAAATATTTTTAGTACTACATGACAGGGATGCTACGGTTGAATTTTATAAATAATTAGAATGTTCTCCAAGTGGATATATGTAGGTATGATAGCATGGATCATTTTATAGAGGAATGGATGCAACAATATTTGGATTCTCATTTTGAAATGGTGTTTTATCTCATATTATATTTAACATACCCACGATATGTATATAGAAAAATTTCAAAAATATAAATTGACAGATATTATAGATACCAACAAGCATAGATGAAATAGAATATATAAGATGATACATAACTCCGGAAGAAAGATGGTCCAATTTTCCTCATTAAATTATGGTGGAATGGGTGGTTTTGATCACAACTCAACTTCTACCATATCAAAACTTATAACTGCACTAGCATCGTTGTGGGAAATTCCAGTCCGCTCCCGACTCGATCAAACTCATGGGTAATTTTTAAAATAACTTACCAATTATATAGCAAGTGTTATACAATCTCCTTGTGAAATACACTTGGGTGCGACCAAGCCGGATTTGGATTTTCCCATTGTTGTAGCCTGTGCAATATAAAAGTATCCCGAATGAAGTATTTGCTTCATGGTAAGACATACATTCTAAAACTTTAGAGGTTTTTGGTTTATTATTTTTCTACTAAGATATCTGCTTGTTTAGTTTGTTTGGTAAAGAACTAATTGTATTTAATTAGTATTTGATATCTTGTTGTATTAGATCACTTCGTTTAGCAAAGAAAGAAAGAAAGTACAGAAACTCTAAACGAATTTTAAGTATGGAATGATGAAGGGGTCAAGGATTTGAATATTTTACTTGTACTTGTTTGGATGATCCTGAATTATTTCTAAAAAAATATTTTTTTATCATCTTGACTAATAATTCATAAATTCATTCATATTATATTTATTATGTGCAACTATCAATTTCAAATATTTCCTTCGAGTTTAACATTTGGTTGAAGAAAAAAAGATTTTAAAATACGTCCGAAAAGTCAAGACGAAAGCTAAACTAGGGGTTGTATAATATTCGTTTGATTTGATTAATGAGGATAGCATTATAAATGATTTAATAACTCAGCACGAGTTTAATATCAAATAATTATTGAGTTGTTGTTAACCTTATTTCATCACGGCTAAACTAGACTCAACATGAAATAACCTAAATCCACTCGGATCAAAACAGGCCAATCCATATGAAAACAATATATTATTATGAATATTAGATAGGTCATTTGTAAATTTAACCATAATAAAATTTAGGGGTAAAGACCATTGCCTACCCCAACTTTGTGGGTTTTTACACTTTTTGAAACAAATTTTTTTTTTTTTTTTACTCTTTTTTATTTCAACTTTACGTGTTATACAATTTTCTATATACTAGTAGAGTGTACGTGCTTTGCACGTAGAATACAAATTTATATACTAAAAAATTTCAATATTCAAATACTATATCTAGAAATATAAAGAAAAAATTTAATTCAAACTTGTTCATATGAAACATGTTGATATAGAATGTATTTAACTATAGTATAAAACTGAAAAAAGAAGAAAATAGATTTAGAGTCTAAGTACACTAGAATTGACAGTTGATCGGTTGATTTCATTCAGACCAAAGTAGTGCACGTTCTAAAAGAAATTTTGCAGTTGCAACCTGTTCGCGAAATTCACCATAGTTAACTTGTACACATTATAGATTGCATTTGCAGCCTCCTTATCAATGACGTCATAGTTATGTATGTATGCAACTAAACAAAACGCAATTTTGAAAAAATCATTTAACAATTAGTATCTATAGATCGGCATGGCTAATGAAAGTGAGTGCTTACTACTAATTTTCACCTTATATAGAATTCGAATATGGTTTTTAGAATTCTAGTCTATATAGTAATGGCTATTAATTTAATGTAAGGTGACCATTCAATTTCTCTTTTATGACCACTCATTTTTAAGGTTAGTGGTGGAATAAATATGAGCTAATTAGTGTTGGGAAATATACATATAGCCCGACTAAGCACAGCGGAAAATTAAAATTTTAGTTTCTAGGATTTAAACATGCAAGTTTATTAATCCTACGGGCTTATCACGTATCATAGGCTTGCGCATCTTTGATTTGTTATTTAAAACTTAAATAAAGAAGATCTTACCTTATTCGATTTTTCGTAAAAATCGAAGAGTTTCTTCTTCCTTAACGTAAGCTCCCTAGCTTGCTTCTCGTTCCTTGAATCAACTCCTTCGTTTTTCCTTTTGATGTAGATTTCGAATTCCTCCACCAAAAACGTCTTTGATCGGATTCTTGATTCACTTCAGAGACCCAAGTGTTTCTCCTCTAAAGTTGATCCACACCCCGGATACCCACTCGTTTATAATCTTTAGCTAGGTTGATCTATAAACGTTTATTCTAACTCTAAGGAATAGTGTATGGGATTAAGGTGAAAGCAAAAATTACTTCTCTAAGTATTTTGGATGAATTCTTGAATTCAAGATCTTGATGAATAATCAAGAACTCAAGAACACTATATGAAGGAGAGAGAGAAACGATTTTCTATGCAAGAGGAACAAAAAATTTTGGCTTCAAAAGTCATCATCATATTTTCGTTCTCTACATGTCCTATATATAGGACTAGGTTCTTGCAATTCTTTTCCATGTAGAACTCTTATACATTAATCCTTTTCCATGTAGGAATCTTATACATTAATCCTTTTCCATGTAGGAATAGAAGACTAATTAATTTCTAAATAGAACTCTTCTATTTTAATTAGTTTCCTTTCTCTCCAAGAAATCTTATTTCCTTCTAGAAGAAAATTAATTAAACTCTTTAATTATTTTCCTCCACCAAATTTTCGACCAAGGCTTAATAAAATAGTCTTTTAATAATTAATCCACCATACTAGATTAATTAAAAGTCACTTCCAATTAAATAAATGCTTTCTTGACTTAAGCTTAATTAAATTGATCTTATCAACTTAACTAATTTATTTATCCAATACTTGAATAAATAAAAGTCTTAATTAATTAATCTAATTAATTAATATATTAGCTCAACTACTTTGAATTAAATTTCCCTAGTTAAGAAATGGATTTGTCCGAGTATTGTGTGTGACCCTTTAGGTTCACCAACATACTAGTAATGGGTTCATAACCTTTATGATTTAATTTGGACAATTAAATTGTCTCGATTAATTAAACACTTTTAATTAACCATCTTATTATTTAATCTCCATTAAATATAAGATACCCATAAATCAAAGAAAAGTTTCTAGCTACTTATCTTGAAGACCTAGATGTAGGCGATTCAAAGTGAACCTTTCCAATCGCGCATTCCATGCAAGTGAGATTCTTCCATCAACTAATTTCCCAATTGAATTAAGGATCGAGGAATCTTATTGGTCGAGATCCTTATAAATTCAATCTTAATAATTCGAGTGTGTTTGACTAGTGATTAATTAATTCAAGAAACTCATTTCTCAATTAATTACTTACTTGCCTTGGCCAAGGACTGACTCAGTCAAACCACTTAGAATATTATAGGAAATTCACTTGTTCATCTAGACAAGTGATGGATCCTTTGTTATCAACACCAACCTCCATATACGAGTCACTACACCCAATCACCAGTCCATATGTGTCCTTGTAAAAGAACTGGCACAGGAGTCAAAGTGCAGTAAGTCAATATACAAGATCACTGTGATGACTCAAGTCAAAGAATTAATCTTGCACTATCGTGATTAAGAAACTCCTAATTCGACATATATAGAAATAATTCCAATTTAGGAAGTTTCAGTTAGGGTAATCAGTGAACTTGTTCTCAACAAGCACCCGCGTATGTGCATTTGTGTCAACTACACTAATGTCTATAAAACGAGACATTCTCTAATTAAGAGTGTGCATCATAGGCGCAAGTCTATCCGAATTATCAATGTCTCATCTTGATAATTCTATGACTTGGATAGTATTTAGAAATCACAGCCTTAGAAACTTGTTTTATGATATCCATCCAATGAGATATCAAGCCCCATAGCTATGTATGAATTCTAGGGACTTCATCATACAGTTATAACAATATAAACATAAGATGAAGAAATGCCTTTTATTAATATAATGTAAAACGAAATTGTTTATTACAAGAATAGATAAAGAAAGCCTATCTAGGATTGGCTCGCAGGACACTATTCTAACAATTAGTACTATTTTTCAATACATATTTCCAATACATAGTTGATCTATATAGTAATGGTAATTAATTTGGTGTGAGGTGACCATTCAGTTTCTCTTTTATGACTATTGATTTTTTTAGGTTAGTGGTGGGATAAACATGGGCTAATTTGTATTCATTTCCAATACGTATTTTTAATACATAATTGAGGGTAGAAGTGTAAAATCACAATTGGAACAAACACTAAGATATCCACATTTTTTGTATAGTATAGATATAGATAGATAGATATAGATTAGCCTAATCCGGGGAAATATTCTGCCCGAATTTCATCCCTTGGAATTTAAACAAACTTTTTTTTTACACTTTTTTATCCAAATTTTATTTTTTTTTACACTTTTTGATCCAAACTTTGTTTTTTACACTTTTTTATCTCATCCCACCGGATGTATTGAAATTCCATCGGAAGATGCTTATATATAAGAAAGTGTAAAACTCATGAAATTGAGATAAAAAAAAAGTGTAAAAATAAATAAAAATAAAAAGTTTATTTCAAAAAGTGTACAAACCCTCAAAGTTCGGGTAGGTAATGATCTATACCCCTAAAATTTATGGTTAGTTGTATATACCTCCCGGCCCTCACAGAAAGTCTAATTATCAATCCACACTCGGTGTTTTGGAGAGTTATATGTCCACTCTATAATATGCTAAAAAATCCCTCTGTGTTATTTCAAAAATGCTAAACAAAACTTGTGTTAACGAAGTAGGTTAATCACCCCCCTGTGTTCTTAAAAAGTGTGCAAAAAAACCAAATTCCATTAAAAAAAACAAGCATGTTTTTCATGTTTTTCACCTTTATTGACATGTTCATTTGTCATTTATATACTTTTCATACTTTATGAAAGGTATATAGTGTTAATTCACTCAAAAACACATATTTTCTTCTATCATTTTAACAAAATTTGGCTTTTTGCACACTTTTTAGGAACACATGGGGTGATTAGCCTATTTCATTAACACAGGAGGGTTTTTAGCATTTTTGAAATAATATAGGGGGTTTTTAGGAAATTATCCCTACTCAAATTAACCTTCATTATAGTCGTTTAAAAAAAAATAACTTTAGACGGATAAAAAATTTGAATGGACAAAATTACCCCTCATTTGATCATCTTCACCTCCACGCCCCACCCCCTTCAACCACGCCCCACCGTCCACCACCACCCTTCAACCACGCCTCTCACCGCCCACCACCATGCTCCCCAATCCCAACCCACCGCCAATACCCCCTTCTGAGTTCAGCATCTATATACATTTGTATATAATTATGGATGTTTTCTATCTATGTAAATGTATTTGCATCTAATAAGTGTTCCAATTGCTGGGAAGAAAGGCTGACGGGTCTGGGGTGGGGAGCGGGAGGTTTAACCAAGCTCGAACAAGTTTTAATGGCGTCGAACAGAAATCAAAGTCAAATTACTTGTTAACATTCTTCCCTTTTGTTTTTTGGATTTTTAACTAATCATGACGATCTCAAATCTAGCTTAAAATCTTACAAAACCAAAAGGTTGTACCAATTTTGTTTATCATATTAGAAGAACCAACCGAGTATCGAATAATTTGGATATTTTTGGTCCTAGAGTAGTTATTAGTGTAACTAGTATCCTTAAACTGAATTACGAAATATAAAGACAAAATAGTTTTAAATAGCGATGATTCTCAATATAAAACAGATTTTGAAGAGAGAATCAACGCAATAGTCCATTAAAACCTATAGCATAAAGCGAGACTATTAAGAGTTGTAGTCTCAGTACAATCACAATTTTTTATATTCACGTGAATTTTTTATTTTTTTTTTGATAGAATATTCACGTGAATTCTATCATATACAAATTATTATGATTATATGTTCCGAAATCCCTTAATAATCACTTGTATAAATGATAAGAACACCATGATACAGAGAATAGATATTATCCTGGGAGTGTATTATGGGGAAGAGCTCCATAAATTGGACCGCAAAAAGTTATGGGCAAAGAAATTGTGTTCATCTGGAAATGGAAAAAAAAAGGGGCAAACCTGGAATCACACATCTTTACAGTGAGAAGTGATATGAGAATATACATACATATATAAGATATTGTAAAACAAATATTTTGCCCGAAGGGAAATTAAAAAAGAAGAAAAGCAAAACATCCTGCTAGTAAAAGATTAACTTAAATATACAAATTGATTAAAACAAATATTTTGATTTGAATATCGAAAAACAATTATGGTATAATTTTTTGTAAGCAGCTCCAGAGTCCAGACTCCATAGAATAGAACCCTGTTCACAGGAATTGTCAAAACACACTTTGACAAAAATTCTATAACATTCTGCAAAGAAGCAACAAAGGAAAATAAGCTAGAAACACAAAACAAATAGTAAAAACATTCAACAAGCCAATAGAAATAGCATAATATAGTGTCCATATCCGAAGATGTGACGCATATAACATAATTCTGAAGAAGGTGTAAATAAGTCAGAACATATACCTCTTGGCTTGGTAGAACAATTGGGAGAGCTCATGGAGTATTGAGGCAATTGTACAAGCTTTTCAGTAATAGAGACATCCCAAATCTAAACCTTTCTGCAAATAAATAGTTATAAGTGCATAAATTAAGTGAAGAACAAATCCAAACGAAAAGACCAAACTAAGCATAATGAGTCTTCCCTAGCTATAGCAAGATACTTTGGGTGTGTTTCTAAAAATCTGCATTTGGAGTCTAGACACTACTTTGATAACTGTTTGGCCCCCTTTCCTATAATCTATTTTGAATATTTTTGAGTTACAAAACCACGTTTTGAAAAAGCTGGAAATCCTAACTTTTGTCATAATCAATTCTACAATAATTAATTATCCCATAATCGATTATGCAAAAGCTGGGCCACCTCACCCTTAGTGCTTCTCACCACCAGACAATATATACGTCCATCAGTAATTCAATATTGCAAAGAAATTCCAATCAAGACAAGTAGCATCCATTAATCAGATAATAGGGTTTTGTTGTTGTTGTTGTTGTTGGAAAGAAATCAGATAATAGAATTGATAATAACATAAGTGCGCACCTATCAGTTCGAACTAGAAATCAAAGGAGAGAGAGGGAGAGGTAGTGGCTTTCATTGGGAGGATGAAATAAGCATGTTGTAGGTGACTTCCTGTACATCCCGATGATACAGACTACTTAATGGAGAAATTTATGATAGTACATACAATGTCATGTGAGAGTTCATCATTTATTTATACATAATCTAAAATTCATTAGTAAACTACAAAATAATAGTATTTCTAACATGAAGACCCAGTTTGCTGAGACAAAACAAATTGAAGAAAGTGCAGAGATTTCGATTATGATATGAGAAAGAAAGAAAGGAAACAATATATAAATACACAAACGCACAAACACACAGAGAGGGGAAGAGGAGAACAAAATTCCATGCATTGTTAACCTCTTCATTTTCATTTATACTCAATTGCCCTCCAACCCCTTGTCACCCATTCAGGAATCCAGTTTGCTTTATATTGGCAGAGGCCGTGTGTACTACTGAAAGCTTGTAAAAGTGGTAAGAATTTGTTTTCATGGCACATAGTGGGGTTTTGTGAAAATAAATTCTTGAAATTAGCATACCTCTATAAGCTAAGGAAGAACTGTATCAAAAAACATCCCTACTTTGACTTTGAGTTGCAAAAATATTAAACTACAGTAGGAGAGCTGTTGAAGAGGTAATACAGAAATAAAATAACAATTTCTTTATTCATACTGCTCAAGATCACTAGGACTGCCCTCCTAAATGCAATGCAATCAAGTCAATTTAATGTTATTGCTTCTCTGATTAAAACCGAATATTACATATATATATCATGTACCATTTCTGAGTTATGTGCAGAATCAGATGAAAAGTAAGAACTACATTTGAACTTTATTAATGGAAATCATGCAATAAAACTCCCTTAAAGGCAAAGGCAAGAAAAAACCTCACTTGGAGATTGACACTCGAAAGAACTGTAGGATGATGGATCCACCAGGCTGCTGCCATGTTGGCATGAATGTACACAACCAGCCAACTGAAGATGATCCTGCAAAGGCTCCAGATGAGAGAATATCAAGCTTGATATTATAATTAATTTTCAAAAATATATGTGCAGGTGGGCGAATGACAAGCTAAAGCGACCGCTCAAGACGCAGAAAGAAGAGTACACTGGCAAGATTAGTTATGCAAATCTGCGTCGGGCATTCAGGATATATTGGTATAATGACCCTCAAATAATTAAGATTATGCAACTCTAAGCTATAACAATTACATATTTCATGATCTTTGAAACGTTTCCTACCTCAAAATTAACATATACTGATAAGTAGTGTATATCTAGTAATTGAATGAAATTGATTCCCTCTTCAGATGTCACTAAATAATATCCCTATTTTCCTGAAATAATTTCTTTCCAAACGCACCCTGCAGTCGATGCAGTAAGTCAATATAAGGGAAAATGTAGCACTAGCTGAGGCGTTTCGAGAAAGTTTAATTTACTGATAAATGTTTATAGAATTACCTAATTTCCTAATCAGGATCTTTGAGTAATACACATAACCAGTCCCCCAAAACATCTCTGACTGAATTAGTCGCTTAAGTCAATTGCACAAATAAACAACTTGACGAGGTATCAGATTTAGGAAATTGGAAAGGAAAGAAAAAGAGCATGCCCCATCTCACTCTCTTGTTCTCCCCCTCTCTTTCTTTGTCTATTGCTCCAATCACCTCAGTCTTATCCCACATTTATCTGAGTCATTGCAAATGCAAGTGAATTCACAAGTTTGCCCCCCACCCACCCTCTAATTTAGGGGTTCAGGTTTTATATATCACATGTTTCAAAATATACTTATCAAGGTAGCCATCACTTATATTTCCATAACTTTATAAATACTCATGTATGAGGCATTTCCGTTCCTTTCCTAGTACCTGTGTAAATCTCATTTATGAAATTAAGGAATAATATCTCATTCGAACAACCTCCCTTTATTGCGTACCAGACAGCTACGTTTCTTTTGGATAGTCTCGTAATAATGATAAATTACTGAAATTTGAAATCTTATTTCTTATTTCTTACCAAAAGACCCTTCCGTAAATTTCTGAGAAAAGACTTATATATGAGAACAAAAATAAGGCTTCAACGTTCATTCAACCCCTTTCCCACAACCAAAATATACCCACTCCTTACCACCAAACACCATCGCCGCCGTGCTGTATCATGGCGCCACTGACTCAGGCACTGGCACCACACACCACCACTGCTACCGCGACCTACTGGCGCCCTTTCATATCAACAAACAACCACCTCATGCCTCTCCTTTTCCGTCTCCATTGCTATTACCAATGTCAAATGAAGCATCAATGGTCAGATCTGCTACCAAATCTTTATAAAACGCATGCAGACAGACTGGAGCAAACAAATCCATCATAGCAAGCAAATCTAATTAATGACAAGGTACGGAGACGCAAAACGAGATCTAACTATTTTTATAGCCCAAGGTGGTTTAAAAAGGTCAATAAAAGTCTTTACCTTTGTTAATTGAGGATTTATCTTTTGAATTGCTCTAGCTTATAGGTCGGGATGGCTTTCGCTCTTTATTAACTTTGTTAAAATTTGCATCATTGTAAATCGATTGCCTTTTTATTAATTATTTTTAGGGAGTTGCACAAATGATGTGTGAATAAGAAAAATGTGGCAGAATGGGATTTATGGGGATATTTGTTCTGAGAATTGTCTTTGATGGTGGTGTTGATTGTGTTTTTCAGGTTGATCACTGAGGAGGAACTTCCCTCGTTGCCTGCTTATTTGAGATCTATTGAAGTGTGGAGGCAATGTGCTGAGAAAATAGGGGAAATTTTTTGGTGTTTCTAGTGGTTTTTAAGAGCTGTGGTGGAGGATGGCAATTCTTGATGGTAAGGAAATGAAATTGGAGAGGTTTGATTCCGCATAGAATCACTGAAAACTATTTTCAAGACTCCCTAATTAACCCCATTAAGATGTAGAGTCTTCACAAATCAATCCAAGTCAAATTCCGCACTCACCACGAAACCAAGGAATTTATGTCTTGCATATGATTTTTCTCTTATCCTCCATTATAAAAAATACAGAGTATTGCCCTATCCTGTAGCTGATTTCATCATTCATGAATATCAAAATTACAAATCAGTGTGTGTAACTGCATTTCATATAGTACAAACCTTACCCTTTTGTTTTTATTATATCCAAAAGAACACTAAAATAATAATGGTTTTTTTTTCTCTTTCAGGTAGATAAAATTTCTGATGAGTAATTTCAGTTTACACAAGAACAGGTCAACCCGAGATGAGGCGATTAGCTGATCAGCAGGATTTCAAATTGTCAGTTAAGTACTTGGCTTTATCACTTCTTTGTAGAGAACTCTAACTTTACTCAACTTCCTAGTATCATGAAGTGCCATCTTTAGTCTTGAGTTGTTAACCTATAGTTCTAATTGTGTTCCGTTTACTGCATTGGTTCTCTTTTGTTAGAATAGAAATGCTGATATTAAGGCCTAAAGTAGGCATACATATAGGAAAGTGTTTGCTTAAAGTAAGGAAGATGTTTTATTACTTTACCTACTATTAGATGTAGTTTATGTGTATATATAGGTCTATTGTTCTTCATATCAGATATATAGAATAAATCCTTTCAGTCTTACATGGTATAAGAGCCAGAAAAATACCTAGGGTTTGAAATTTTTTGGTTGCCCAAGTGTGCAACCTCGTTTCTGTCGGGTCACCTCTATCGAGTGCCTTTTTTTTTCTCACCACCCCCACAGTAAGGCGCGGCAACCCATTTCCGGCACGTCACCATTTTCCGGCACCGATTCCGACCACCACGTAAGCCTCACGCGCCGTACACACGCTCCGCCTGCGTCACACTGTTCCGACTTCCAACACCACTGTCGCGGCCGATTTTTCTCTCACCGCCCCTGCCGGAAGGTTCGCCGTCCCATTTCCGGCCTCTCCACGAAATCCGCTCACGATTCCGACCTGCGCGTGTGACACACACGCCGTTCCTGTTTCCGACCTGTTCCACGCGCCGGCGCGTGGAAGCGCGTGACACGTCCGTTTTTTCTCCGGCCAACTTCTCCGGTGTCGCCCGTCACTGTAGAGTTACCCCGGCAGGTTAATTTCGCAATCCAATCGCTATTTGTGCTACTGTTCATTTCTTGTTGAAGCTTGGGGTTTGCTGTCCTGCTCCTGTTTCTTTGTGGGTTTGCTGTGTTTGAATTGATTTAGCTGTTACTTTTCTATGGGTGACGAGCGAAAAACCGTTGTTATGTCTGATGTGGTTCCCGTAATGTCCCGCATCACGGAACACAAATTGCTTGGTCCAAATTATTTCGATTGGTGTAAAACTGTTAGAATATATTTGCGAAGTATCTCTAAGGATGATCATCTTACTGATGATCCGCCTAAAGATGATACTCGTAAAGATTGGTTGAAAGATGATGCGAGAGTATTCTTACAAATTCGGAATTCTATTGATATTGAAGTGGTTAGCTTTATTAATCATTGTGAGTATGTCAAAGAATTGATGGAATATTTGGAATTTTTGTATTCGGGTAAAGGAAACATTTCCCGTGTTTATGATATTTGTAAGGCATTTTATCGTCCTGAGCAAAATGAGCAGTCCCTTCAGGCATATTTTATGCACTTTAAGAAGATTTATGAAGAATTAAATGTTTTGTTGCCATTCAGTCCTGATGTTAAGGTACAACAAGCTCAACGGGAACAGATGGCTATTATGAGTTTTTTGACAGGGCTCAATCCTCACTTTGAGGTTGCCAAATCTCATATTCTATCCAGTACTAATATTTCCTCTTTGCATGAGGTATTTACTAGCGTTCTTCGTACCGATACAAGTGCTTTTATGACTTCCTCGGCTCCCGTCTCTAATGCTCTTGTCAGTCGCAATACTGGATCCGGGGCACGATCCTCTCGTCCGAATTATAGCAGAGGAGGCCGTACAGGTAATCAGGATACGGAGCCGATTGAGTGCTATTATTGTCATGAGGAAGGTCATACCAAACGGACGTGCCCCAAATTACAAAATAAATCTCGCAAGTCCCGTTCCGCTAATATTGCCGCTGCTCCCACTGTCTCTTCCCCTGGACAGTCTGTTACGATCTCTGCAGATGACTTTGCTAAGTTTCGTCAATACCAAGAATCATTAAAGACCTCATCTACTCCTGTCACTGCCATCGCTGAATCAGGTAATCCAACTTCGTGCCTCCTTTCCTCATCCTCACAATGGGTCATTGACTCAGGCGCTTCCGATCATATGTCAGGTAATCCGCATATATTTTCTACCTTCCACACACACACCTCTTCTTCTTCTGTAACTTTAGCTGATGGTTCTCACTCCACCATTTTAGGATCTGGTACTGTTAATGCTACACCATCCCTTTCCCTATCATCTGTCTTAAGTCTTCCAAATTTTTCCTTTAATTTAATGTCTGTGAGTAAAATTACTCGTGCCCTCAATTGTTGTGTCTCATTCTTTCCCAATTATTGTTTATTTCAGGATCTTTTGACGAAGGAGGTTATTGGTAAAGGACATGTATCTGGAGGTCTCTACATTCTGGATCATCAAGCACGGGTGCCCAGGTCCATTGCTTGCTCGGTTGTCGTAACACCTTTTGAAGCCCATTGTCGGTTAGGACACCCGTCTATAGCCGTGTTAAAGAAACTTTGTCCTCAGTTCCAGAATATACCACCTTTAGATTGTGAGTCATGTCAATTTGCCAAACATCATCGTTTACCTTATGTTTCTAGAGTCCATAAAAGAGTCTGTTCTCGTTTTGAAGTAGTTCATTCAGACGTTTGGGGTCCTTGTCCTGTTATATCTAAAACTGGTTTTCGCTATTTTGTTACTTTTGTCGATGACTTTTCTCGAATGACTTGGATCTATTTTATGAAGCACCGATCTGAATTATTCAATCATTTTACTGCCTTTTGTGCTGAAATTCAAACACAATTTAATATTCCCGTACGTACCTTACGAAGTGATAATGCCAAAGAATATTTTTCGGATTCATTTCAGACTTATATGCGTAACAATGGAATTCTTCATCAATCCTCGTGTGTTGATACACCATCTCAAAATGGGGTCGCTGAAAGAAAAAATCGACACCTCCTTGAGACAGCCCGCGCATTGCTCTTCCAAACACATGTCCCTAAGATCTTTTGGGCGGATGCTGTCTCAACGGCTTGTTTTCTCATTAATCGTATGCCGTCTTCTGTCCTTCATGGTGAGATTCCATATAGCATTCTATTTCCCACAAAACCTTTGTTTCCTATTGCACCTCGTCTATTTGGTAGTACTTGTTTTGTTCGTGATGTTCGTCCTACTATTACAAAATTAGATCCTAAGTCAGTCAAATGTGTTTTCTTGGGTTATTCTCGATTACAAAAAGGGTATAGGTGTTATTGTCCGAGTCTCAACAAGTTTCTTGTGTCCGCCGATGTCACCTTCATGGAACATTGTCCATTCTTTACTTCTCCTTCTGATCTTCTTGATAGTCAGGGGGAGAAGGATGATTTGTTAGTTTACCATATCACCTACCAATCACCCCCTGTTACTCCTACACTAAGTGTTGCTCTTCCCGATCCGCCTGTGGCTCCTCCACCTATTCATCTTGTCTACTCTAGACGACGGGATCCTCCTAGTACATGTCCCGCACCGGTCTCTCATTCGCCATTGGATCCATCCGACACTGATCCTGATCTTCCTATTGCTCTTCGTAAAGGTAAACGGCAATGCACATATCCCATTTCCTCTTTTGTTTCCTATGCTCATTTATCACCATCTACATACTCGTTTGTTGCTTCTCTTGATTCTGTATCTTTACCTAACACTGTTCGTGAAGCCTTGTCTCATCCTGGTTGGCGTGCGGCTATGACAGACGAGATGAATGCTTTAGATACTAATGGTACTTGGAATTTAGTGACTTTACCTGCAGGTAAGACAACTATAGGCTGTAAATGGGTCTTTGCGATCAAAATGAATCCTGATGGCTCTGTGGCTAGACTTAAAGCTCGCCTTGTCGCTAAAGGCTATGCCCAGACTTATGGTGTGGATTATTCTGACACTTTCTCTCCTGTGGCTAAATTGACCTCCGTTCGGTTATTCCTGTCTATGGCTGCCACTCATGATTGGCCCTTGCACCAGTTAGACATCAAAAAAGCTTTCTTACATGGCGATTTACTCGAGGAGGTTTACATGGAGCAACCACCTGGGTTTGTTGCTCAGGGGGAGTATGGGAAAGTTTGTCATCTTCGAAAGTCTCTGTATGGTTTGAAACAAAGCCCTCGTGCGTGGTTTGGCAAATTCAGTCAAGCAGTTGAAACGTTTGGAATGAATATGAGTAAGTCTGACCATTCAGTATTTTATAAACACTCTTCATGCGGCATTATTCTCCTTGTCGTATATGTAGATGATATTATTATTACCGGAAGTGATGCTATAGGAATATCATCTTTGAAGTCTTTTCTTCACAGTCAGTTCCACACAAAAGATTTAGGGTCGTTGAAGTATTTTTTGGGAGTTGAGGTAACAAGAAGCAAGAAAGGCATTTTCTTATCACAAAGGAAATATGTGCTTGATCTATTAACGGAAACAAGAAAGATAGGAGCTAAACCATGCAGTACTCCGATGCCACCTAATCTACAACTTACTAATGAAGGAGACTTATTTGAGGATCCCGAGCGATATAGAAGGTTGGTAGGGAAATTGAACTATCTTACAGTAACTCGCCCTGATATCGCATATTGTGTTAGCACTGTGAGTCAATTTATGACTACTCCGACGGTTCATCATTGGGCTGTTCTAGAACACATCTTGTGCTACTTAAAGGGAGCTCCTGGACGAGGTATACTGTATAAGAATCATAGTCACACTCGTATAGAGTGTTACTCAGATGCAGACTGGGCAGGATCTAAAATTGATCGAAGATCTACTACAGGCTATTGTGTCTTCTTTGGCGGAAATTTGGTGTCATGGAAAAGCAAAAAACAACGCGTTGTATCCCGCTCTAGTGCAGAATCAGAGTATAGAGCCATGGCTCAGTCTACGTGTGAAATAATGTGGATATATCAGTTATTAAATGAAGTAGGTCTTAAAGTTTCAATGCCAGCAAAACTTTGGTGAGATAACCAAGCTGCTCTTCACATTACCTCCAATCCTGTGTTTCATGAACGAACTAAACATATTGAGATTGACTGTCATTTCGTCCGTGAGAAGGTGCAACAAAATCTCATTTCTACGGAGTATGTGAAGACTGGAGAACAATTAGGAGATCTTTTTACAAAGGCTTTAAATGGGGTTCGGGTTGATTATCTGTGTAACAAGCTGGGCATGATTAACATCTATGCTCCAACTTGAGGGGGAGTGTTAGAATAGAAATGCTGATATTAAGGCCTAAAGTAGGCATACATATAGGAAAGTGTTTGCTTAAAGTAAGGAAGATGTTTTATTACTTTACCTACTATTAGATGTAGTTTATGTGTATATATAGGTCTATTGTTCTTCATATCAGATATATAGAATAAATCCTTTCAGTCTTACATCTTTCATTTATGCATCTGGGTTTGCTATCTATTCTTGCACTATTTTTGTGAAAGTTTGTATTCATATCCTCTCAAGTTCCTCCAACAGGAGAATCAGGAATTTATCATGGAAATATTCAAGAACGCGAAGGTAGATTTTCCACACAAAAATAAATGGAGATTATAAATCTAGGAAAAGTATCATGAAAGTGAGTCCAATGCCCACTAAATATCCAAAGGGTAACTTTGGCCTTTAGTATAGAGGTAGTAAAGAGGAAAAGTTTCATCCCTCTCCAATATAGAATTCAGCTTACTTCCCAACCATTAATAAGCTTTAAAACTAGGGTCTATGTCTATGCTGAATAATCTCAGATGAGGTGACAATTACAGTTCTAGTTATCTTCATCTCTTTGGGGTATACAACACATGGTTAATTCTATTTTTCCATAGACAGACATGCTAAACCCTCATTTTGGTCTTTGGACTTCAGTGAGGAAAGCACTAAGAAAAACATCCACCTCACTTTAACTAAAGTGCTTTGTGCTTTACTTTTGGATCTTTTTGTTTTCCTCATCAAAATCTATGGTCCAACAAAAGCATAAGAATGTTAAGGCATTGACGTATACATAAATACTTTTCGCTGTGACCTATGAGTGATAAGTTTTGAGTCACGAGAAGCTTCTCTTCTAGCAAAGGGCATGCTAATACGTCTGCCTTATGTATATCTCGCAACCTAGAAAGATGTAAACACTTTCTATTATTTCTTCAGGACAGAGTACCTACATAACATGGGGAGCTCAGAAGTGTGCAGGTGGCTGATAACACCCATTAGGGATGGTGCTGCAGGTATTAAAACCGTGTCACCAGATGAGCCTGCAGTGGGTAGGTTAAATACCCTTCTACAAATTTCGCCTTATCTTTTACGGGGATATCTCCAATCAGAGGTATATTTATCAACCTACCAATGTGTGAGTGCTTTAGTGTATTATATAAATTCTACAAACGCTGCATATAGTTGAGACAATATGAACCCATACCACAGCCTATAGTAAATAAGCATAAAACTTTTAAAGAGAAAACAAGATACCTGGAAAAGCCACTTCTTCTGTATCACAACACCGAGTACTTCTATCCTTGCCTAGCTGCACAAATCAGAAAACAAAAGCCCATATGTTAGCCAAAAGATTTAGTTGCGGGTGCTGAAAGGTTTCTAGATTCCAATTCAAGACTAAGAAGAATCAAAAATACAATATGAGGACAAGCAAGTTTGGCAAATACAAGTCATAGTTGGGGGGTTTGTCTCTTGCAATTAACCATACCAATTATACTCTATACATTGGCCTCATAATAGCAGTGAAGATAAATCTTCGAACAAAATGCCAAGTAATTACAGGACCGCGTTCTCCTCCAAGGGAAAGAACAGCTGCAACAATAATCCAATGAGCTGCTCTACACATCCTGTGATGTTTAAATAACGAAGTCAATGATCAATCAAAAGTTTACAACCATAAAAGTAACCAAGACAAATATTATGATGAACAACCATGTCGATGACATGGTTCGATAATGCATCGATATCTCAAACAGAGAATTCACATCTTTCAAGCAAATACCCAATTCAAAATCCATATAATAATCCGATACAAAAACGCCCAATTCGAAATCCATGTAGTAATATAAATATATCATACAACCTAAGCTTGCACCATGGTGCCCAAATATCTTGTAGTTAATGAAGGTAACCTATATCTACCCCTGAATTGATAATTAGAAGATCAAAAATTTACCCGCTAGCGAAACAATCTTGCTGTCCTCTGAGAACCTCCAATAGTACCACCTGGTTAGAGTTGTGTCATTGTAGCATTTCATCAAACACTTGGGCTACAATTCATTGACCATGAATTGTAACTTCATCCCATCTAGCAGCCACCGGAGAAATGATGTGAGGCATTACCAGTACGCCCACCACGGCTCCGGTGCTCCGATCTAATTCCCGATAGGTGTGGAAATGGAGGGTTGATATTTGTAGAGCTTATGTAACAGGCTGAAATTGTTCAGATAATATGTGAAAGAGAAACTACATAATGTTTAAATGAAGCAATAGATGTTTGTTGAGATAGAATGAGAATAAATAACATCATACTTTCACGTGGAGTCCGGGTTCAAGTTCATGTTGTTACAAGTTGCGAATTTTACAAGTTGTTACAAATTATCGTCGGGTTTGTTTCTATTTTTAAGGGTATTTTTGGTAAAAATTTTGATAAAATATTTTTTTGAAAGTTGTGTAGTTTGGTGAGAATGTATTTGGATTAACTATTTTGAAGTAATATTTTGGGTGGTTTTTTGGTGAAAATGTATTTGATTTTGTTATCAGAGGAAACAAAAATCACTATAACAGTCAAATCATGTAAGTTTTTATTTGAAAAAGTAATGTTAATGATTGAAAATTTTAAATTTTGAATGATTATACATATAATGTTATATGTAACCATAATACTATGGTTAATGTGATTATTTATATTACATTCATTTTTATTAATATATAAAATATTATTTTATTCATAATGTCAGAATTAAGAATCGAAGTTCCAGCTAAGGGTGTTCATCGGTCGATTTTTTAACCGAACCTAACCTTAACCGAAATTTCGGTTTTTCGAAATTTCAGACCGAAAACCGAACCGAATAGTGTCGGTTCGGTTCGGTTAAAAAACCGACCTGTTCGGTCGGTTTTTTTTTGTTCGGTTAAAACCGAAAAAAAAATGTAATTTTTTTTTTGGCTATTGTTGTTCACTTTTTCTTTGGAATGCATACATTTATATATTTATAATTATGTTTAGCACAGCCAACTAAAATTGACATAATAAAATTAAAAAGTGAACCGGTTCGGTTTGATTTTTCGGTATAAATAAATAATTGAAATTTAATTATGACTAATTTTAATTCATTTTCTTTATTTTCTTATAAGTTGTCACTAGGAAACATATTTTTTATAGTTTTTGTTTATATTATACTATATAAAAAAAATCAATTTTTTGGTCAACCGATCGAACCGAAAAACTGAAATGTGCAAAAAAAAAAAAATGAAAATCGAACCGAAATTTTTGGTTCGATCGATTTGTGAACACCCCTAATTCCAGCTATATATCTTACTATACGATCCATTATTTCACAATTAAGAAGAAGAAATGTCAAAATTCAAATATGATGAGGAATAGGATTTTTAATTATTTTATGATATCACTCTATTACTTTATCTTCTAGTTTAGTGGGAGATAGGACAATAGCCCATCACCACAATTCAGTCGGTCACATCTTAAAAGGTGACGATTGTTTTTGGCCAAATATTTGTGTTTGTTTTTGGTCAAGAATTGTAAATCCAAACGTAATTTCTCCAAATTTTTGACCAAAAAGTGACCCCAAAACAGAAATAAATACAGTCGCATTTTATTCTTTATTTGGAGTTTTATAAAATCTGTGTGGCCACGATTAAAAATTATCAGTAGAACTTATCGGATCAAAGTATATGAAATACTCATTAGATATAAGATACCTCATAAAATAATATATAATTAGAATAATAATTATTATTTTTAAATTAAGTGGCAATCGGAAATAAACTTTTATTTGAGTAATTATGATTTTCCCTCTAAAGATGTTGAGTATTGTAAAGAAGTAATGTAATAAAATTCAGAAGTTGGAACTAATACAAATACAATAAACTAGGGTTGTAACTTGTAAATGAATTGAACTGAGCCGAACAAGTTGTTGTTTAAGTTTGTTTGAATTACTTTCGAGCTTTAGGACTTGTGTTTAATCTTGGTTTGATTGTTAATCTAGCAGAGCTCAAACGAGCTTTGACCGTGTCGAACACGAGACGAGCTCGAGTAGCTTGATTTTTTAACATATTTTATCATTATTTACTAATCGATCGGAACTTCAAAACTTATCGAACACAAAAAGTTGTTCAGACTTGATTTAATATGTTAATGAACCAAGTTCAAATGAACTTTTGACGATCGAGCTCGAGTTGAGTATCGATTAGCTTAATTCGTCTTTCAGCCCTACAATAAACTAATCATCCAACTAAAAATTCAACAAGAAGAAATAAAATACTTATACTTTCCTTTTTGATGGAAATAAATACTTATGTGACGAGGCGATTTTAGCAATATTTGTTTTCATTTTAATAATGGTTTTTTTTCGTGGAAAAGTTTTTGGTCTCTTTGTCCATAACCTTGTGTATGTATTTACTTACTATATAAGTATATACAATTACACAATTCATATATATTTAAAATAGTTATATGTAAATATATATAATCATATATGTATATGATGTGCACCAAAAAAATCTAAGGCATTATGGCAATTACGCGTGTCCCCAAGCGGGGTCGGGTCGACACCTGCGGGCTAACATCCGTGGAGAACCCACTATACAAGCCCCAAAAAAGACTGAAGACCCACCAAAGATAATTGGGTTATATTATTAGTCCACGAGACAATAATGCTACTAATCATTAAGCCTGATGTGTTATTGATTGAATTAGGCCCACGACCCAAAAGAACTACGAACTGACTTGATCCCACATACTTCGGGTACGTGAGCAGCTCGATACATCCGAGTGTAGTCTATAAATTAACCAACCCCCAAACCTAGTTTGTCGTGCGTTGGATCGGTTCCACTACTCCACGTGGTCCATCACGTAACATTCACTGTCTGAAGATTTTTACCATCATCAGATTGGCGGCGTCTATGGGAACAACGCTTCAGCCACTGAGTATGCAAACTAGATCACAAGCTCATACTACCGTAGATAGAATGACTTGCCAACACCAACCAACTGCTGCTGAGGAAACTCCTAACCCCGTGCCTGAGGATCGGCCCAGCCATCCAGTGGGGAAAGAAAATCCCCCCAATGGTTCGATTGACGGTGGAGGTCCGGAAGTAGCACCCCCGATCAGTGAGCAAAACGCACCACCTGCGATACCAGCGGTGATCCCACCCCCTGCTTCCAAGGTTTTCGGAATCACCCAAGAGGCATTACTTGCTCTAGTAGAAGATGCCTCCGTGAGGTAGCGCGCGAGGGCGGTTCAGCAATACGCCCGGGTGCATCCTTCCCCAGCACCACAGGGTCCAGCAGCTAGTAGAGGGCAAGACCCCCAGGAGAGAAGACGTCCGGAGGCTCCCCATCCTCACGAACAAGGGTTACAAGATCCACCCCTCCATCAGTTCGCAGGGGGCCCGGAGCCTTGTGAGAAGAGTCGACAACATCGAGGTGCACTAGGCCAATCCCCCCGCCAAGGTCAAGAATCTCTGACCCCCGGTGGGATTGGATCAAAGCGATCCAACTCCCCGGTAAATGGTGCTGCAAGAGAAGAAAAGAATAGTGTGGCTTCACCCCCTGAGAAGCAGCCGAGAGGCAGAGATAGAAGGCCAACGTCTCCCAGGTCTCCACGCCGAGGTCAAGTCTCAGTGACCTCCGAGGAGGCCTTGCCAGGGCATGAAGGCCAGAGAAGGTGTGAACCTCGCCGTGATAGGAGCCCGAAAAACTACGTGAGATATGAAGACATGCAATTGGTACCATTGGCGGTGGCTCCATCGAAGAAAAGCCTTTTTTGTTTAGCGATATTGGCAGGATCTTTGCCCCAGAGCTCAAGATTCCACATCTGAGTGAGTATGAGAGAGATGGAGACCCTCAAGAACATGTTGACAAGTTCAACGCTAAGGTTGATATGTACGATGTCAGCGACGCAGCATATTGCAAAATCTTCTGAACCACCCTTTCTGGGAAGGCACTGAGTTGGTTTAATAGGCTACCAGCAGGCACTATTACTGACTTCAATCAGCTGACTAGGCGTTTCCTCAACAACTTTTCCATGAACAAGAAATACCTCAAGACATCATCCTTCTTGTTTATAGTGGTTCAAAGGGATGGAGAATCTCTGAGGGAGTACATGAGGCGCTTCTCCAATGCGATGTCAGAAGTGCCGCATGTTAATCACGAATTGTTGTTAGGAATTATGCAAAGGAACTTACGCAATAGTATGTTCAAGGAATCGATTGTAGGGAAGCCCCCATCAACCATGGTAGAGTTGTTGGCTAGAGCTGAAAAATACATAAGAATTGAAGAGACCGTCGGGTCATTGAAGAATGAAAACGGTGAAAATAAGAGAAAAGTCAGAGACGAAGATAAATGTCGGGGGCCAAAAAGAGGAAGCCATACCCCCTTCGGGGTTTGCCAAGTATACTTATCTCACCCTCTCGAGGGAGCAAGTCCTGGCCATAGCTAAGTAGCAAGGCATAATCTCTTGGGCAAAGAAGATGAGAGATAGTCCCAGTCGCCTCAAGTCCAAGAAATATTGCAGGTTTCATTGGGACAAAGGTCACACGACGGAGGAGTGTCATCATCTTCAAGTGGAGATAGAGAAGTTAATCAAAAGAGGCTACCTATAAGAGATAGTTGCCCCATCAGAGTTAACCGTTCAGACACCCCAGAGACCAAGGGGTAGAGATGCAGGCAAGAGCAACCCCCCAGTGAATGGAATCATAGGGGTGATCTTGGGAAGCCCTGCGGGAGGGGATTAGGTGAACTCAAGGAAGCCTCATTGAGAGCAGCTACAGGGCCGCACCCGTTAAGCTTCCCCTATGGAGGACAAGTTAATCAAATAGGGTCCAACAGTCACATCATCGAGTTTGGGCAACAAGATATGGGAGATGGCATCCCCTTGGTAAATGATGCTTTGGTGATATCAGCAACCATCTCGAACTTCTGGGTGAAAAAAGTGCTAGTCGACAGTGGGAGCTCATCAGACATAATATTTTACAATGCCTTCACCCAATTGGGGGTAGACAATGCTCAGCTTCAAATAGTCAACACTCCCATTACGGGATTCAGGGGTAAGACTGTGGAAGCCCTAGGGAAAATATCTCTCCCCATCTCTCTGGGCATCTATCCAGCACGTTCCACCAAGATGGTCAAGTTCCTAGTGGTCAAAGCGCCCTCTACCTACAATGTCATATTGGGGAGGCCGAGCTTGAACTTATTCCAATCAGTCATCTCGACTTATCACATGAAAATTAAGTTTCCCACCCCCAAGGGAGTGGGAGAAGCTGTCGGGGATATCAAGGTGGCAACGGAGTGTTATGCGAATGCGCTAAAGAAACCCAAGAGGAAGCATAGCGACAAGGACCCCGAGGACAAAGGGAAACAAGTGGTAATCTACGTGATATCGGTTATGGCCGATTGCTTGGGAGACAAGGCCAAATTAGCCCAGCGGTCGCTCCTAGGCGCCCACTTGCCAGCTGAGAATCTCATGGAAAATACGAACAGCACGGGGAATCACTCCCCGGACTCGACAGTGACAAAGCACTAAGCCCCTTGTGGTTTCAGAAGGTAACCAATCAAAACACCATTTATTACGTATCCTTCTATAAGACAATATCATGTTGGCCATGAGCCAAATGTTTACTTTATGTTTTGAGATGCCTAAGTGCACCCGCAGACATTATTGTTTTGAGGTGCACCCCCCTTCCCTTTTTGTTATTTCCTGCATTGACGATTAGATAATTTAGCTAAGTGCTAATTAGCACCATTTCTCATTGCATATGTTGAATGTCATTTTCAAATCATGGTCGGATAGCAAAAATAGGGGTAGTATATCACCCACGGTGATGTAACAACACCCAAAATCAAAGCCCCTCGGAGTTACTGCTTCCGACTAAGGCTATTACAAAATTCCATTACTTAGTTTATTTCTGCTATTCTGCGAGTTGCCATAATAGCTGTAGTTGACACTTGATGATTTTGGCCACCGGCCAAACGAATACATAAATGCCTATGTCACCATTATTATGTTATCAAGTTATCAAAAAATTTAAACGATTAAACGTTCACCCACATAAGAGGGAAACCAAAAATACAAATACAACCCCTGGAAACTAATTAAGTTTCCACTAGAGGTGTTATAAAAATTATCCACGACCTCGCTCAAGGTCAATATGGGTGGCACCAAAAAAATCCCCTGAGCTATCAAAGACTCGATCGAGGATGGGCCAACCCAGTATCCCTCCAGTAATACCGAAAGAGGATGAGGACCTATGAAAGGTCTTCCCCTCTCCTACTAAGGTTATGGAGTGAGATTATGAACAACTAAAAGGCGATCAAGCCCCCAATAATGAGTGACCACTGGTATCATGATCTGTGTTACTCATTCAACCAAGTAAATATAATGCAAATAAACCTCGCGGCTCCAAGTGTTATTATATCCAAACACCAAGGAGATGGCAAGAAAGAGGTGGCTAGCCGAAGATACAACTCCACTACATGCTCCCAACGCGTGAAATTAATAGCTATCTAAACCCCCTAAGATGAATTCCAAGACAAAATAGTCAAAGCACCGCATGGCAATTATTTTGTTACTACTTAAACATCTGCTCCCCAATGAGTAGTATAGGAAGTGATAGTAGCAAGAAAAATACCAGCTAGTCAATAGCCGGTTACTAAGTAGCCATAAGAAATATTGTTCAGCTCCATCATCCTAAATATAGGGGTAGATAATGACTACATGTCAAAAAGAATAAAAACTTTTTAACTCCTTTGCATCAAATAAACGCTACATGATCACTTACTCCTAAATTTGACTAGCATATTAAGGAGTAGGGGGCATGAGGGGAGAAAATATAGCTAAGTAGCTAGTCGTTAGATCATACAAAGATCACTAGCGGTGAAACAACTACAAGCAGTACCAAAGATGAAGCCCATGATTCATACATCTGCAAGGTGCTAAGACAAGAAATGAGAAAATAATCCATCACTTAGCAAGAGACAACAATGTTCTTAAAAAATTCCCCAAGAGACAACACGCCATCAAGCCACACAAGGCTAAAATAATGTCAGCCCCTCCATAGGCAAATAAAAATAAGTTTTACAACTGTCAAAATAAAATCTAAAGATAGTGCAAGAAAGTAAATCTCGACGGGTGGAAACATAAAAGGGCTAAACAGCGGAAGAAGCGACCAATGCCTCAACTAGCTACACCTCTCCTAGCATTGGTCTCCCCATCACTAGTGTTGGGAAAATTCTCGTGCAACTAAGTAAAGTCGTCACCGGAGTATCAACCACTGTCGCGAAGAGTCCTACTGCACTTGCACACCGTCTTGGTCATAAAGCCCCTAGCAACCTTATAAGCTCGCTGGTTGCACTCCTCAATATAGGCGGCACTCTTGCGAAACTTTTCCACTGTCGACCTCTTGGCATCGCTGAGAACTTTTTACCCAATATCTGAGTTAAGGAAGTAGCTACAATCGGACTTCTCCGCCTCAAGCTTCTTCTAAGCATCCTTGTACTTTCCCTCCCACTTATCAGACGAGTTTTTAGCCCTCCAGAACCGTGAAAGAAGCTGCTGGTTCTGCTGAAGGCTCTCCTAATGATCCTTCTCCACCTCCCCACACTTAAGACGAAAGCAGTGTGACAGTTGGACCGCCTGACAAGAAACAAGAGGGAAGATTAAATCTCAGATGTATGAATACTTAGCCTCAAAATAATGGCAAAGTGAGGCTCCCAGTCCAACGCAAAGGCATTGATATACCCAATTGAGTAAAGGGAAAGTAAAAGAACTTCAGCTTCCAATCACCCTTGGGTTTAATATTACCCTCCAAAAACCTAGCGGTCGGAGCTGGGAAAAAATATATGTATGGCGTGGAATGACACGTCTTAATAGTAAACATAGCCTGAAAGGCATCTAAATTAATGTCAAGGCCTAGCTCGGTGAACCAAGAAACAAAGCCCTCGAAGAAGGTAAAACAATTAGGGGTTAATTAACTTATGCATATGCTATAATGGTCTAATATCTCCCCAAAAAGTTTATGGTAGGGAAAGGTAAGCCCTGTAGGAAAATACTCTAAGTAAAGGATCACGTGTCTCTCGGAAGGATCTAAGATTCGATACCCCGGCATGGGCAAGAGTAATTCGAATTCCATCGTTGTCTCCTCGAATAGAGCTATAAGTTCGGCCTCAGTGATAGTGGAATCACGTGAGTCGAAAGCAATGCCACCTTCGAAGACCGGATCCTCAGTATCTGGGGGTAATGGCTCCCTAGTCCTGTGAAAATAAAAGGTTTCATCAATAACTAGTCCTTAACAGATGTTATCTAAATAAGATAGCACACATACAAAAAGTGAACATACCTAAAGGGACTTATTAAAAAACCAACAAAAGAAAAAATTCGACCCCGACATCACATCACGGGCATGAATTAAAACCCGGGACCGCAGAGCCTACGCTAGCTGCGAGGCAATGCCTCAAGGCTCTCACCGCGAGGCGACCAAGCCTGGCGGACGAGCCGCGAGGCAACGCCTCGTAACAAGTCCGCGAGGCCTAACCTTTGTCATATGCGATACCCCTCGGCTGAGACACCTTTATTGAGGCTGGGAGGTCATGGGTTGAATCAATCAAAGCAGGGGTAGAAAAGCAAGTAAATATCTTAAGCTACTATCATAGCCACACCAAAAGGGAAACAATAGCAAATTATGCTATCTTTACCTTGGTCACCTTAGCTTTTGCCCATAGTTGATTGAGGGAAGCTCCTACAGAGAGAAATTCCTTAGAGAAGGATTATGAATAAGTGTGAAGATGTGAATGAGAGTTATGGGTTAAGTGCCAACTACCCTTCCACACTTATACAAAAAGTGGGTGAGGGGCCTTTATGACCCACTACACAGTAGAAATTGAAGTTAGATGGCACGGCCTAAGCGGGATTATGTTTACTCACGGGTATCCCACCCGGTAAACCCGAGAGTGGGAGGCATTATGATGTGCACCAAAAAATATCTAAGGGCATTATGGTAATTACGTGTGTCCCCAAGCCGGGTCAGGTCGACACCCGCGGGCTAACGTCCATGGAGAACCCGCTATACAAGACCAAAAAGGACTGAAGACCCACCAAAGATAATTGGGTTATATTATTAGTTCAAGAGATAATAATGCTACTAATCATTAAGCCAGATGTGTTATTGATTGAATTAGGCCCATGACTCATTGCCCACTACCAGCTCCCTATAATAACCTTAGAAGGGTTGGGAGAGGCTCATTATCTACCCCCCCAGTAAAAATTCACTAGCTATTGAGAGTAACGCCACAAAAGAACTACGAACTGACTTGATCCCACATACTTCGGGTATGTAGGCAGCTTAATACATCTGAGTGCAGTCTATACATTAACCAACCCCCAAGCCGAGTTTGTCGTGCGTTGAATCGGTTCCACAACTCCACGTGGCCCATCACGTGACATTCACTGTCTGACGATTTTTACCATCATCAGTGTATATAATATAGGGATAATTGCATAAAACCCCCCTGTGTTATTTCGAAAATGCTAAAAAGCCCGTGTTAACGAAATAGGCTAATCACCCCACTGTGTTCCTAAAAAGTGTGCAAAAAAGCCCAATTTTGTTACAAAGATAAAAGAAAATATGTGTTTTTTTGGGGGAATTAACACTATCTACCTTTTATAAAGTATGAAAAGTATATAAATGACAATGAGTTTGTTAATAAAGGTGAAAAACATGAAAAACACGCTCGTTTTTTAATGGAATTTGACTTTTTTGCACATATTTTAAGAACCAGGGGGGTGATTAGCCTATTTCATTAACACATGATTTTTTTTAGCATTTTCGAAATAACACAGGGGGGTTTTGTGCAATTACCTCTATAATATAAATTACCAATACATATATATATAAATATGCTTATTATACATATTACATATATATATATATATATATATATATAAGCATATATACAGTTATGTATGGTATTTATATATATGGTTGTATACTTATATAAATAAGTATATTACTTGGACATCGTATTGTACTTAGGATAAGTACATATAAACATATTTATGTATTTATGTGCATATATATATATATATATATATATATATATATAATAAATCTGTGTGTGTGTGCCAATGACCATGGTTTACTACTACTAAAGTGTCTTAGTTGTACTATTTGTTAACCTGTTTGCTTAAAGCATATTCCATATGGATTCATAGAATCGTAGTGATGGGAACCCTCCGTTTCATTTCTCTTACATAAAGAATTGTTTAAGAAATTGAGTAAGATTGTATTTTATTTGATGGCTATAACTATTGTCATTAGATAAAATATTTGACTTAATAAATGGCTCATTAGCAACAAAAGAAAAATACTTAATAAATGACTAAAAAAGCATAAAGAATGTTTGAAAATTTTAACATGTAAACTTAAGCATCAATATCAGAGCTAAAATAGCTATGGACAGTGACAGAGTCAGGAGACTGGTGGTGGCAATCGTCTCCCCCTCCCCCGTCCACACACAACTTTTTCGAGATAAATAATCTACAGAATTTCAAAATTTAAATTTTTGCCCTCTCCCAAATCGTTTCCCCGAAGTTCTTTTTATTTGCCCATCGTACTAAAAACCATGGCTCCATAGTCCATTCCTGGCCAAGGAACAATCATTATTAGAACTAACATAGCTATAGATGCAATCAATGTCTTAGTGTCTTACATATTCCTACTATTCAGTCTATTCTAGGAGCCCATTCTAAAGATAATTATATTTCTTTGCCAATATAACCAAAATGTAAATATGATCTCCAATATTTATAACCAAAATTACAAGATAAACCATGAATTGCATTCAACTTTCCTCGACGAGGCACAAGTCACCTACCAAACATTACACAACTTTCATTAGGCCTTTCAATAAAATATGCCACACCAGACAAAACTCTATATGTAATAAATCGTATGCTCTTAATATTTTTTGGATATTCACAAATAATATTTCATTTTCCAAAATAAATTGCATTTGAAAAGTATCATGTAAGTCAAGGTCAATGACGTTATATCATTAACTCTATTATGCTGATTTTAACAGACTTTTTAAATATAGAAAATTTTCATGTCTGGAATTAATTTTTTTTCTAAGCTGTTCTAGCACCCTCTAATGTTGAATGTCCCATTTTTGAGTTCCACAAAATGATATATAAGCGGATGAACGTGAAAAGTTTCTATGTTTTTTAAATATTTCCATTAATATCAATAGATGGGATTTGTTTAAAAAAAAAATAGATGGGAATTAGTAATACCACATTATTATACAAAGTGACATTATACTTTTGAAAATACAATCTTTATTTTAGAAAATAGGTTATTTTTCACAAGCATTCAAAAAGAATTTTCGGTTTGAACATACAAAGTTGTGTTTGGTTGCACATATTTTATAGAATAGCATAATAGAGGCGTGTGATTTTTTGCTAGGTGACTTTTGTCTTCTTGAGGAAATTCGAATGCAATTTGTAGTTTATTTTGTGAAGTTGATTATAAACGTTCGGAGTCATAATTTGCATTTTGGTAAAATGACAATTAAGAAAAAAAAATATTGAGATGCATGTCCTTCTAAAATGAAGGATTATGCAAGACATTGATTGTTAAGAAGCTCTTTCAACTTTGATAGTGACAATTAGAGGGGGTGTAGCTAAATTCATCAATTTTTTAAAACAGCTTATAAACTCCTATAAAGTGTTTGGTAATTTTTTTGATAAAACGGCTTATAAATTCTCAAAACAAGCTCCTAAAAAATAAGTAAGAGAACTACAACTTATTTTTTAAGAATTTACAAGCTCCAAAAATATTTTATAAGTACTAAGAGTTTATAAACTTTTTAAAATGAGCTTAACCAAACACCCTCTTAGGGTGAGTTTGGCTCGGGTTTTGAATAACTAATTATGGAATAATTGATTTTTACATAATTGATTATAGCAAAAGTTAGGATTTCGAGCTTTACCAAAATGTGGTTTTATAACGCAAAAATGTCCAAACGAAATTATAAGAAAGGGAGCCAAACACATCAAAATTTACGTTTAAGAGTCCAAACACAATTTTTATTCAAAAACTGAGTCAAACGACCTCTTAGATTATATGCTCAAGTTATTTAACATTCTTGATGCTCCTTTTATCATTTAAGTCAACCACTCTATTTGATGGCTAAAATTATAGTCATCAAAATAAAATACAATCTTATTCAATTTTCTTGTAAGAATAATTCTATTGCAAGTGCTAATTTTATAAGAGAATTGAACATATTAAGAGGAAGGTTTTTGTGGACATTTATTGTCAGTACCATCTTTTGACTCTAGAAACGTAATTGGTCGAGAACCAATTGCCCTACTCATGACACTTATGAGGGCGCAACCACCTCATGCTGACCGTACTTAGGAAGGTGTTTTGCATTACCGAGTGTATAAGAAAATAAAATTACGCCACTGCTATTAGCAATAACTTTTAGCAAAATGGTAAGTACTTTTTCTTACAATTAGTATCAGAGCTAGGTCATGAGTTTGAGTTTATCAGACTGGTACTGGGGGTGATTTTATTGTCTTCACCATCCTTTAATTATGGAGTGAGAGAGTGAATGGAGATTCGTCACCAATAGGGTCTTTTTGCAGTGCACCTATTGAGAACAGATTGGTAATAAAACTATTTTTTTTTCCATAAATTAAACAGTGAAAATATTGTGATGGCAGGTTACCATTTTATAGCACTAACTTATGAATTTTTTTGTGACAATGTGGAATACAATTTATGATGGATTTTGTGAATTTAATTACAAGTATTAGAAATTAGATTGCACATTTATGTATTAGGGTAAAGAAATTATGGAAATATGTTTTCAAAATTTTATGAAATTTGGGTCTGAATAATCCTAGACGTTTATTTCCACCATTAAAGATGTAATTCGTGTGTATCTGTGACTAGGATTTATCAGGTAGATAAGTCCAAATCCAATACCAACTAAGAACCCCTTTTGAGTTATTATGATATAATTTGTTTATATTTGCTAATATTTTGAAATGCTCATCTAATCAATTACTAAATTGATGTCTTTTCTGTTTGTTTTGAATACAAAAAAAAAAAAAAATACATGTATTTATATAAAATCAGTGCAAACATTAGGGCACACTTGATAAGCCTCGGGTTGGTTGATCCATTGATGTTGTTTTAGTACATTAGTTCACAGTGACGATGAATCTAATTAATCTAGACGTTTGATATTATTATTTTTAATTTATTTTAGAGCAATTTATAGATTTATATAATGAGAAATAGATTTGTGATTTTTTTAGACTCCCTCGTTGTCCCTCAAAATGAATATGCATGAGAATTTATATGAAATTTGTCCACTATTTATGAACCATATTTTATAAAAGAATATTTAAAAGATGTCACTAGAGTGACTTGATTCCCCCCCCCCCCCCCCCAAAAAAAAAAAAAATTTTGCACTGATTTTAAATAAATACTAAATACCTGTAGATTTATTTGTTCAAAAGAAAATACACAAATTTAGTAATTGATTAAAAGAGCATTTCAAACTTTCAAAAACACTAGCTTGTAGAAGAAACAAATTGCATCAGACTAACTCAAAAACGATTCCTAGTTGGTATTAGACTTGGACTCGTTTGCCCTGATATATCCTAGTCACCGATACACATATCGGTGAAAATCAACGTCCAAAATTTTTCAGGATTAAGTAAATAGTCCCGAAATTTCATAAAAAATTTGAAACCATATTTCCATAATTTCTTTATAAATATGCAAATCTGATTTCTAATACTTGAAATTAAATTCACAAAATCCATCATAAATTGTATTCCAAATTGTCACACAATATATATATATATATATATATATTCATAAGTTAGTGCTATAAAATGGCAACCCGCCTTCACAATGTTTTCACTGTTTAATTTGTGAAAAACAAACAAAATGGTTTTATAACCAATCTGTTCTCAGTAGAGTATATAGGTGCAGTGCAAAGCCCCCTTTTCACCTTCATAACACCCGATTGCTGACGAATATTCATTCACTCTCTCACTCCACAATTGCAATACACTCAGAAACGCCTCTCTTTCGTGTGCGCCTCGTAAGAATTTCCTATCAAACCCTAGTTTTAATTCCTTCTATTCGTTCATGTTTTTTTGTGTCAATTTTTTTATTTCAGTGCTTTAGAATTGTTTTTTGAAGAAGAAAAAGCTGAATTTGCTACTTTTATCTTGGCTTCATTGACATGTCGGTTTCAATTTTTGAATGCACGTGAATTAGGTGGTGAGCTGAAATTTATTTTGGTTTTGTGTGTTCAATTGAAGGAAGAGTTTGAATGTTGGTGAATTTTATTTATGTGTTTTGTTTTGTTTTTTATTTTGTTGAATGAGGGTTTGAATACGAATTTTTGATTGTACAGGGGTGTTGAAGTGGTTCGGTGGGTGTTGTGAGATTCAATTGGAGTTGATTAGGGTTGGATGTGGTGGAGGATTGGGGAATTGAGACCTTAGGGTTCTGGGGATGGATAAAGAGGAGAACAAGATGGGCGTGAAAAGGAAGTCTAAACTTATGGGCACATCGTTCGATTCGGACGACGATGAACCTATTGGGATACTGTTAAAGCTGAAAGGCAAAAAAAATTCCAAGAAAAGTAAGGTGGTTGCAGAGGGTGGTGGAAAAAAGGTTAAAGGGGTTGAGAAGATGGGTGTTGAGGATGAGGAATTAGGTGGTATGGATGATACATTGGCCAATTTTAGGAAAAAGTTGAGGGGTCCAAAAAAGGATGGTGGATCTGCAACAGCAGCTCGAGGAGAGTTGACCGTCAGTGTGGTGGAGCCATCGTGCCTCTCTCTTAATGAGTCTGCGAAGGATTTGGAAGTGGAATCAGATTTGATGCCTGAGGTGCAGAAAAGAGGCCTGGGGAGCAATGAAGGTGGATCTTCTGCGGATGCAACTGTTGTACAGAGTTTAAAAGTGAAGGCTAGAGTAAAAGGTAAGAAATCCAAGGCTAATTCAGATACAAAGGTAATTATTGGAAAGGAGTATGAATTGGATGATGGTTTTGGTGACGGTAGATCTGGAAGTGATGCATTACAGCATGAGAAAGAAGGGGCGGTGGAATTGGTGGAAGAACCTTTAGAGGATTCATTATCTGCATTTTTTCAAAAGGTCCAGTCAGGGTTGATTTCGAAATTTCGTAGTTCTTCGAAACTGAAGCAGGAAAAGGACATCCAAGTGTCCCGCGATGGGATAAAACCAAAAACAGGTGCTGAGGATACTGTTCAATCCCAGGTTCCTTCAGAATTGGTTGAGAATTTCGTCGTGCCTGATGAAAATTCTCATGGAACTCCTGATCAAGGTTCAATGAAGTCGGACTTGATCTATCAGAGTGTTGATGAACGTTTACCAGAAGTCTTAAATTGTACAACGGGACCAGATTCAAAGCAAGGGATTCCTACTACTCCAGCGGAATCCAATCAGATATATAGATTGGCTGATAACGTGGATGATTCATTTACGAAAGTTATCTCAGTGGATTCAGCTTCCATTTCCTTGGTCCAACGATCTCCTTCCAGTTTGAGGGTATGCTCTGATAAGATCACTGGACTCGGTGATGGTAAAATTGATTATGACCCGATTGGGGATCTACCAGGTTCCACAAATGAGCCCACAGATTCTAACAGCATCCTCGATAGAAAGAATGAGGTCTTTCATTCCATGGAAACAGATGATGTGAGGCCGTCAACATCCCCACGTGAGGACGTGGAACAAATTAGAAATGATGTGAAACTAAATCATGGGCTCGATGCTGACTTGGGTTCGAAATACTCTGGCGAAGTTGAGCTCCACTTGTCTTCATCTGCACTTAATAGGCAGCAGAAGGATCCTGTTGATCCTAATGATCCAGTTATAGTCCTGGATAAATGCTTTGAAGAGACAGATTTTGCACAATCTTCTCCACCTGAGGCAGATGATCAAGTATTGGGGTGTAAGTCATCCCCGGTGTCAGCTAGTGACAACCTAAAACGTGAAGTGGCATTCCGAGCGAAGCATGAGGATGATTCCCGAAAAGCTGTTGATGAGTCAGGGCATGCATCTGATCTATTATTGCTTGAAGGTGCATGCCCTCCAAAATCTGACTATGCTTCGGAGGATGAAGATGTTCATGGGTCCTCTTACTCATCCATGGATCATCAAGGAAGCTGTCCAGAAGATAAAAAAGAAAGTAGCCAATCAGTTGTCCATCGACTTGCACGAAACGCCAAAAAGCACAGGCATGGAGACATGGCTTACGAGGGCGATAGTGATTGGGAAATTCTGATGCAAGGCCAAGAATTTTTCATAAGCCATCAAGTTGGAGATAAAACTAGAGAGAAATTCAGTTTATCATCTACTGTGGTGGATGCTGAAAATGCAAAGGCAGCAGCCGTATCTGCAGGGCTAAAAGCTCGTGCAGTTAGTCCAATTGAAAAAATCAAGTTTAAGGAAGTGTTGAAGCGAAAAGGTGGACTTCATGAATATTTGGAGTGCAGGTCAGTACCCAGTCGTTAGTTAGCGTTCCAACTTTTTGCGGATGCTATTATCATTATTTATATGGTTTAATTGTCTACTGGAGGCTTTAGTCATCGTTAGTTTGGGTATTAGTCAATGACATTTGATTGTCAAACTAAAATGTGCTCATTTGGTTCGCATTTATGTACCTGTTATGCCCATAAAAACAGTTCCTTTGATTATTTCTGCCAACTCTGCTGAATTGTTATATGCTTTGCAGGAATCGTATTTTGAGTGTTTGGAACAAAGATGTCAGCCGCATTTTGCCGCTCGCAGACTTTGGAGTGTCTGATGCCCCTTTGGTGGATGAAAGCCCCCGAGCTTCTCTTATTAGAGATATCTTTAACTTTCTTGATCACTGTGTAAGTACTCATATCCCATCCAATTCAGGGTGAATAATAACTCTTCGCATGCCTCAACTATACTTGAAGCAACATGTTTTACACCTCAACTATGAAAGTTAAGCTCTTAACCTCCTAGAACTACTGGTCGAACATTGAAGGAGTCATATCCGTTGAATTTAGTAGTCAAATGACATAAACAGCCTTTCTAGCGATTAATATTGATGTTTAACATGTTTGTTATAAATTAAAGAGAAAATTACACAAACCTCCCCTGTTATAATGTGTTTCAGAAAAAAACTCCCTCTTATTTTTGAAATTACATAAAGATTCCCTGATGTAATGCACTTTTTACAATCACCCCCCAATGTATTAAAAAATTCTTACAATTAACCCCTAAAGCCCTTACAATTAGCCCCCTGTAGGGGGGTGTTGGAAATTTCAAAAATAAGAGGTTTTGTTTTGTAATTACACATTATAAGAGGGGGTATGGCAGTAAATCACCCTAAATTAAAAGCCAATCTATTTAAACTAACAGAAGGAAATTCTTTCTCGTAAATCTTGCAAGGCTGATGAAATGAAAAATAAAAAGTAAAATATGTCATGTATTGAGGTTTAAGCACATCATATGATCGGCCGCTGCACTGTCTCTTCTTATATTGCACTTAGTTTTTCACTTCTGCTCTTTTCTATTTTTGGTTTGGCTTATATCTCGTATCATTTGCATATTTTGTGATTGGTCTTTATGATGGCTTCATGTTTTGATTTGGATTCTTTCAATTTTAGTTGTTGCATATACATATGTCAGTGGTTCAAAGTATATTGCCCTTCTGTTTAAATCATATTGCTTAACGTATTTCCACAGGGTTATATAAATTTTGGAGTGCCTTCTGAAAAGGAAAAAGTTGGAAACAGCATCAAGCATGACTTGAAACTGTTGACAGAGGAGAATTCCGGAGAAGATTCCGGGCTTCCTGTTGCCGATTCACAGGACAGAGCTTCCTTTATTCCTGAAAAGGAAAAATGTACAGACACTTGCATCAGGGGAGAGCATGCTGATGCTGATGCAAAAGTAGCAGTAAATGCCATAACAGCAGAAGCACTTACCAATGTCGAGGTCTTAGAATCATCTGCTCCAGGTGTCCCTGAAGGATGTTCCCTTGATGATAGTCAAAGAACCATTTCTCTTGATCCTTTATCTCTTAAGGAAGCAGCTGAGTCTGAGTATTCAGGTTCAATTCCATCCTGCAAAGATGAGAATAATAAAACTGTTGCTGCTGTGCATCAGGATTTACTTCCTCCTGATGAAGCAGTGGCTGGTGTACTTTTAAAGCTTCCAAAAGGCGGCTCTGCTACTTTGTCTGCCTCCATGGAATGTGCATATAGTCATACACAGTGTGATTCAGGACCAAGAAAGAGTATAATTATTGTAGGAGCTGGTCCTGCTGGGTTAACTGCAGCACGCCACTTGAAACGCCAAGGTTTCGTTGTTACAGTGCTTGAGGCTAGGAGCAGAATAGGGGGTCGTGTTTTTACAGACCGCTCATCTTTAAGTGTTCCCGTAGACCTTGGAGCTAGCATCATTACAGGTGTGGAAGCAGATGTGGCCACTGAGAGAAGACCCGATCCTTCTTCATTGATTTGTGCTCAGTTGGGGCTCGAGATGACTGTATTGAACAGTGACTGTCCTCTGTATGATACCGTGACTGGCCAGAAAGTGCCTGCAGATCTGGACGAAGCATTGGAAGCAGAATATAATAGCCTACTTGATGACATGGAACTGCTGGCAGCTGAGAAGGGTGAACGTGCCATGAAAATGTCTCTTGAAGAAGGTTTAGAGTATGGCCTCAAGAGACATCGTATGGCTCATTCTGGACAAGATGACATGAAAATTGTGCCCGTTAAATCTCCAGATACTACCGTGGCTGCTGAAATTGCCTTAGATGATGAAGTTTCCGACGCACAAGGTTATAAAACGGAAGGTTTGAGTCCTCTTGAAAGGAGAGTCATGGATTGGCATTTCGCCCACTTAGAGTATGGTTGTGCTGCTTTGCTTAGGGAAGTCTCACTTCCAAACTGGAATCAGGATGATGTATATGGAGGGTTTGGTGGAGCTCATTGTATGATTAAAGGAGGTTACAGTGCCGTTGTTGAATCTCTTGGAGAAGGAATTTGCGTTCACATGGACCATGTCGTTACAGATATTTCCTACCGCATAAAGGATTCTGATGATAAACTGCATGACAAGGTTAAAGTTTCAACATCGAATGGCAAGGAGTTTTCAGGAGATGCAGTCCTGGTCACGGTGCCACTTGGGTGTCTTAAAGCAGAAACTATCAAATTTTCTCCTCCATTGCCCCAATGGAAATATTTGTCCATCAAGAGGCTTGGATTTGGTGTCCTAAACAAAGTAGTCCTGGAATTCCCTGAAGTATTTTGGGACGACACTATTGATTACTTTGGTGCTACTGCTGAAGATAAAGATCAGCGAGGCTGGTGCTTTATGTTCTGGAATGTCAAGAAAACGGTTGGGGCACCCGTTCTTATAGCGTTGGTTGTTGGTAAGGCTGCTATAGTTGGCCAAAACATTAGTTCTTCGGATCATGTGGGCCATGCGTTGCTTGTACTCCGGAAACTATTTGGGGAAGACAAGGTTTCTGATCCAGTCGCATCTGTAGTGACTGACTGGGGAAAGGATCCATACAGCTATGGTGCTTACTCCTATGTTGCTGTTGGATCATCTGGAGAAGACTATGATATTCTGGGAAGGCCGGTGGAGAATTGTGTATTTTTTGCTGGTGAAGCCACATGCAAGGAGCATCCCGACACTGTTGGCGGTGCAATGTTGAGTGGGCTTCGAGAGGCTGTACGCATTGTTGATATATTAAATACAGGAACTGATTACACTACAGAAGTGGAGGCTATGGAGGCTGCAAGAAGACATTTGGATATTGAAAGGAGTGAAGTTAAGGACATTATAAGGAAGCTTGATGCAGTAGAGTTCTCTAGTGCTTTGTATACAAAATCTGTGGATGGGTCCAGAATTTCTAATTGGGGCTGTATGCTAAAGGATATGTTTTTCACTGCCAAAACTACAGCTGGGAGATTACATCTGGCTAAAGAGTTGTTAAACGTTCCTGTTGGATTTTTAAAGACCTTTGCTAGCACTAAAGAAGGGCTGAGCACGCTTAACTCATGGATTTTGGTAAGTGCTCCATTTGATGTGTAGTTTTCTACTTCAGTGTTGGGTTATTGCTCTGGATTTTGCTGGAAATAATATTTATCTATTTGTTCTGAATTTTATTTTTCATAACAGGATTCCATGGGGAAAGATGGAACTCAGCTCTTGCGCCATTGTGTCCGTCTCCTTGTGCTCGTTTCTAATGATTTGCTTGCAGTTCGTTTATCAGGTGCTTGCCCTGACCCTCTATGTTCTACTGCTCTTTCCACCTTCTCTTCTCTCTTCTTTCCTCTTCGCTTTGGTTTTCTTAGTTACATGTGGACCTCTATCCATGTTATATGAAGAATCCTAGGGCAATTTTGTTTCTGGTATATTTCTTGACACCAATTATTTTAAAAGATTGATGTAGAAGCATGGAAATCATCCACTTAGGTTGTTTGCCTCTGTTTGCTAGGGCTTTTTTGGACGTAAAGGAGTTTCTCGTTTATATTGGTCTCACCAAACTTAACATCATTTTTGTTGAGTATGTCACTTTAGGAATCACAATAATTTGATTTCATTCACATATTATATAGGTGTTGGTAAAACTATAAAAGAGAAAGTCTGTGTACACACGAGCCGTGATATACGCGCTATAGCCAGCCAGCTTGTGAGCGTTTGGGTTGAACTTTTCCGCAAGGAGAAGGCTTCTAAATCGGGACGTAAAATACTGAGGCAGTCAACTCCTCTGGATTCAAAGAGCAAGTCTTCTTTGGTTTTGGGAAAACCACCTCTGCGCATGCATAACAATGTTGAGAGCAAAGGAAGTTCAAAAGGTTCTGCATCAGCTGGAAACCAGTTTGCATCTAAACCTGTTAAAACAGAAACAAGAATTCACCCAAGCTCAGATGTTCAGCTCTCAAACTCTCATGGGTCAATAGGTGGCAGAAATGTCATGGAGGAGGAAAACCATGAAATTCCAATGTCTGAAGAGGAAAAGGCTGCCTTTGCTGCTGCAGAAGCAGCCCGTGCTGCAGCCATTGCTGCTGCCAAGGTTTGCTTTTTGTTCTATGTTCTGCATACATCTCTCTGTTTTCAACCTTTTATTTATGATATTCAAGTTAAGGCTTACATTCTTTGGGGAGTTCATAATTTCTGAATTAAGAAATATTGATTGAAAATCCTTGGATCTCCTTGAGCACATAAAAGATAACATACTTACTTTCTTTTGGCCTAAAGGTGTCAGACAGAGACTTGCTTGTACTTATTTGGTTCCTCTCTGTGATATTGCCCGCTCCTACGGTTTTTTCTATTTTTTGGTATAAGCTATTAAATGATTTTCGATCTGTGATCAAATATAGGTAACAACCCGCTAATTCTGAAATTACGTGAAATTATTGAGTTGATCCTTGTCTATTATTAAACTTGATTTGAGGGTAAAGATATTATAGCTTTCAAGAACACATTATCTTCCATCTCCTGAAACTTCTTTTGTTCTCCAAAGATTGATATTGATATTATCTTGTAATTTATTTAAGCTTAAGATAAAGAGTGTCTTTTTGATGCCATGCTTCAAAACACGTTCAGTTATCTTTTTGCTTTGTACTCTAGCCGTAAAGCATTGCGTGAATGATGTCTGTTTTACTTGTTCATGATTTTGGCCAAGCTTGTTTTTGAGGCTCATGTATAAAAGGGTTTGTTCTTACATCAAGAACTGTATATGAATTTTTGGTATTAGTTTTGACCTGACTGGTCTATTGCGTCATTCTTTGCTCGCTTATCTCTCCTTCCTTTTTTTTCTGTCAAACAATCCTTATAAGTGTGATCAAATTATATAATGTCTCGTGTCCTAACTGGGTCAGTCTCTGTGTGTGTGTGTGTGTGTGTCTGTGTGTGTGTGTATATATGCATTTGATTGGTCTAGTGGTAGATTTGTTTTAGGGGTTTCCTTCTGCTATACTCTGACCAATTTCGCTTTCCGTTTATACTGCAGGCATATGCTTCTTCTGGTGCCATGCATAATGCAACACCACCGCCTCCCAAGATACTCTCGTTTCACAAATTTGCTATGCGTGGACAAAATGCCCATATGGACGAGCCCGACAGTAGAAAGAACTGGCCCAGTGCTGCAATTGGAAGGCAAGATTGCTTATCTGAAATAGATTCTAGGAATTGCAGGGTGAGAGATTGGTCCGTTGATTTCTCTGCTGCTGGTATCAACCTCCAGAGTTCCAAAATGTCGGTTGATAATCGTTCGCAGCGGAGTCATTCAAATGAAATTGCTAATCAATTGAACTTCAGAGAGCATTCTGGGGAAAGTGTAGCTGTAGATAGCAGCATATTGACAAAAGCATGGGTCGATAGTGCTGGCAGCATGGGGATAAAAGATTACAATGCTATTGACAGATGGCAATGTCAAGCGGCAGCTGCTAGTTCGGGATTCTCTCATGGGAGAATGCACATAACAGATGAGGAAGATTCAAGCATGAGTTCAAAATCGCATAAGCGGAAACATGATGCACCGGCAAATGAGAGCTGCTCTGCTTCACAAGTTACAATAAACAAAGAATCAAAAGGAAATCATCATAGAGGAACAGATCGTATAAAACAATCGGTGGTGGATTATGTGGCTTCATTGCTCATGCCTCTTTATAAAGCAAGGAAAATTGATAGGGAAAGTTACAAGACAATAATGAAGAAAACTGCCACCAAGGTTATCTCTTTACCATTCTTATTACATCCCCATAGCTCGTTGTCTATTCTCCTTGCTGACATGAAAACTATCTTATCTGTGTCTTCATTTGATATATTATTTCAGGTCATGGAACAGACTAATGACGCTGAGAAAGCAATGTCTGTTTTCGAGTTTCTTGATTTTAAACGCAAAAACAAGGTGGGCATCACATATTTTCAAGTATTTACCAAAAAAAAAAAATACATATTTTCAAGTTGTCGAGTTGTCTTAATTTCTTGTTTTATACGTTAATTCTGTCTTCTTTTTCTTTTTTCTTGGTTGCGTATGGTTCTGAATCTTTAATTACTGACGAGTTTTAGCTTTCTTGTAGTAGAAGCATTTTATAATTCAGAGATTAATTTTTTTATTTGCCTCGAGCAATCTTTCCAAAATGAGATTATCACAAATGACTGCAATTTGTCATCCTTGTGTGGCTTGTGCCATGATTTTACAATTTACCCACTTTGTTTAAGTCTTCCAGCAGCCATCTTACATGCACTGCTACAATTCTTAAATGGGGTAATCTTATTTTTATTTTTTGAGCTTCTGGACTGGATAATGTTGGTTTTGGTGGTGTCTGATCCTTTTGTTCATATGATGGAATGGTTTTAAACCGAATTGAGAGTGTTTAATTCTTTGCTATACAGAGAAGATAAACAAATCTAACATGCTTAATTTGAATGCAATGTTCCATATGGTAATGTATTTTGGTTTCCTTTGAGGTTTTATGTGAGGCTTTTTAATTCTCACTTCATTTCATGTCGGCAGATCCGAGCATTCGTGGATATGTTGATCGAAAGACACATGGCAACGAGACCAGATGGGAAATCAGGATCTTCTGAGAAGGACTAACTGGTGCATCTGTGGCAGATCGTACTCCGCTTACCTTCAAAAATTGGGGAATAGCTATCATTTCTAGTCCAGATTTTATATACAGTTTCATTCTCAATAGCCAATACTCCTATTTACATGGGGATTGCTTTTGGAATTTGTTCATTCTAATTTAAGCTTGTATCTTTTAGGGTTTATAGAAACCGAAGACCCCTAACTTTTTTCTCCAGGGATCCCCTTAGAAGAGAAATGACTTATTTTCTGACTTCTGATATGTGTACAGCGTGTAGAATTGTTTCGTGGTAACAAATATACATAATTCTCTTTAAGTAGCATTACATGCTCTTCTCTTCTTGTTATTTTGCTCCAAAAAATAAGAATTTTCTTTTCCCTTTTCCCCCTCTAAAAGTAAAATTTCATATGCTTTTTCCTTCTTTGTGTGAAAGTTTACAATCATCCTATCACACGTCTTTGTTACTTGATCATGGCTCCTTATATTTGAAGTCAGCAAGGTATTTGGGAAGAGATTGGTATAAAGCTTTTCTCGTTTCCCAAAGGGTGTATGTCTAGAAGGTAATGTGACTATGGTGTGATTATCGATCATGTGATTTTGTTTATATTAAAAGGTGGCATCATAAGAAAAGGGGGTTACCCTTAATCTTCTAGAACCTCACGATAGATAATAAGTTATCAAATGGATTTTGCATTTGTTGCTGGTTCCCATATTGTGGAAAAGCTAATAATTGACTTTGAACGAGTTCCAACAAGTTACAATTTTTGCTTATATTATTTGGTGGCGATTGCTCATTTCAATTAATTGTAGTTCATTATGTTACTATAGCATGGAGGAATCCCCCAACCCCACTCCTCCCCTTCCCCAACAAAAAAAATCCAAAAGGAACACATGTATATAATGTGCGTGTTTGTGTGTGTGCATGTACACCGAATCGCTTGAGCCTTACCATATAGCAGATGCAATTCAATATATGTTGCTTACAACGTACAAGTGTCCTTATGATGTATTCATATGCAGATTGCGTTTTTCATTAATATTCTACCATGTTTGGCATTATTCACAGCTGGTGGTGACCTTTCGTCAGCTACACCCTTTGTCTAGCTAACACCTCCTTTGACATTTGGCAGGTAAGCATAATTAAGGACTTTCATTGCAAATTACAGGAATCCTTCCATCTCATAAATATTTCTTTTCGCAATTGGGTAAATCTCTCTTTCTTCCTATAAAGCAC
This sequence comes from Buddleja alternifolia, assembly GCA_019426215.1. Classification (NCBI taxonomy): domain Eukaryota; kingdom Viridiplantae; phylum Streptophyta; class Magnoliopsida; order Lamiales; family Scrophulariaceae; genus Buddleja; species Buddleja alternifolia. The sequence continues at coordinate 34,400,530 of CM033397.1, read as the reverse complement.
GCTAAATTCCTTGACTCTGTGCTTTTAAGGGAATGTTGGCTGGATTTGGCAAGTGTCCGAAATCTCCTGCAGAACAGTCAATGGATTTCAATCTCCTTTGAAAAGATTTAGCATTATTATCTGAATATGTACTCTGCACCGAAGACAAGTATTATTTGCAAAGATTACATTGTTCTCCCTTTTGTTTGGGTAAAGGCTCGTAGAAAACTGATGCAATTCTGTCTTTTTATATGTTTGCATGGAGAAATAGCTGATCTTATGAAATGGCCCCTGCCCAGGAGATTCAGTTAATTTGTGGGATTTGGTAAAGAATTGTCTTTTGAGGGTTGGTTCACTTACGCTTTAACGGTTTGACATGACGTGCTTTTCTCTGTAATCTGTGTGTTTTAATTCTGCTCTTTGTTCCTCATCTGCTTCTCCCTCCCTGGTGTAGAGAGTTTTGAGGTACAAGTGTAATTTGAATGCCCCGTCCTGATTAGTTTATGAAAAGTTTAATGTGAATATTGCGTGCTCGGGCGGTGTGATGGTTGCTGCAGCTGAGGGAGCTTCATAGTTGATCTTTTGTTAGTTGTATAGTTGTCGTATTTCATTTCCTTTGTATTAATACAGAAGGAACTGTACAGCGTAAGACCAGAACTAGTGTTGTTCCGTTACGTTTGTTGTTTTCCATGTTACTGGAAAGAAAAATTACTTCAATGTTTTCTCAGTTATTGCCTTTGCTGGGCGTAAAGGGTTACTTCAGCCGTGCAGTTGATGGCTCCTTGACGTGATTTTTGCTGGCGCCTTTAGCACTGTTTTTGTCCTGCGGTTTAGAAGTCAAGATTGCGTTCGGACTGCAAACACGATTTTGCCTGAATGTTTGAGAATTACATTTTGGTAAAGCTGAGAGTTCAGTTATACGTTGATAAGGCTTATGTACAAGGCTCCTTGCAATTTTCGAGTTCTCACGTCTTAAATTGTCCAGGATGAACATGTGTGCTTTAGATATCTTTAAAAAGAAATTACCAGGAAATCTTTTTTAGTGTAGCTAATTATCTTCCTTCACACAAATGTTCTTATTGAATTATTTATCACTACTAATTTGTCAATAGTGGTATTTTGATGTATGGAAGCCATAACTTTTCATTGCCATTAGAACTTAATTTCAATGTGTTTCTTCTTTGTCTAAATCAAGTTTGTAAGAAATAATATTTGACTAAGAAATTATCGTCATTTAATTTATCGCACCTTGCTATAATTTTTATTTTAAACACGTCTAACCCTCCCCCCCCCCCCCCCCCCCCCCCTCCACCCCCCACAAAAAAAGATAAATAAAATACCCAAAATGACGTCTATAAACTGCAGCTGTATAAATATTTGATATGATATGGGCAGTAAAATTAGCAAGCTAGAACCATACTAATCGTGTACCTAAAGTTCATATTTTTTTTGTTTTTCTGGTGATAATTATACTTTATAGTTATTTCATTATACAAAAACAGTTCCACTTTACCTGCACTTTACTTATTTTCTTCTTTTGTTAGACTTACTTATTTTTACGTTGTACTGAGCCAAGGGTCTGGTGTAGGGGTGTTCACCGAGTCGAGTCGGCTCGAAAAAAGCTCGACTCGAGCTCGAGCCGAGCTCGTTTGTAAGTGTTCGGGCGCGAGCTCCCTTTAATATATATTTTTAATTAATATATATTATTATATACATTATAATATTTATATATTAATATAATAATATAATTTACTAAAAAAAAATATAGATGTTTTAGCTCTAGCTCGAGCTCGAGCTCAACATATGCGGCTAGATCGAGCTCGAGCTCAAGTGGAAATAATCAAGCTCGAGCTCGAGCCTGGAAAAATCACCAGACTCGGCTCGAGCTCGGCTCGTGAACACCTTTAGTCTGGTGAGCACCTACTCCCCTCAACTTTGAAAAATATTATATTTTTGCCTTACAAAATTTTTTAAATTTGAAAAACACCCTCCCCCAACCCCCCAAAAAAAAACCAGAAAAAAAAAAATCCAACATATCAAGTTTTAACCCCGAACTCCAGAGCCTGGCTCCACACATGATTATAATAATGTCCAAAACACTACCAATGTGAGGGTATTGTTGGTGATGATTTTCGTCCCAACAACATGGCAGAGCCCACGGTACATGATCGAATTCGAAACCGTTCCTATCCAAACTTTCGCGTAAAAATAAAAAATAGAAAATGAGAGGGAAAAAATCATGATACAGGGTTCAAAGAGTAATTTCAGGTGTTACAAAGGACAAGCCCTCCACTCCCCCAATCAATCGACCAGATATGACTATAGTCTGTGACTGTCACGAACAAATATAATAAAAGGCCCCTATTAATCCAACAACTCTCAACTTCTCTCTCCTCTCTCTCTCTCTCTCTCTGCGGAGTTTCTCCCCAATTCACCCCCTCAGATCCGATCTCTGCAGAAATTCAATCGATCAAAACATGTCTTCGACCTTCAGCGGCGATGAAACGGCACCGTTCTTCGGCTTCCTCGGCGCCGCGGCCGCCCTAGTCTTCTCCTGTAAGCCACGCTTCACCGATCCACACCCTAATTTTTCGGATCTAATGTGATTGCTGCCGTAATTTCAACTACGTTTATCGCAGGTATGGGAGCGGCGTACGGAACGGCGAAGAGCGGCGTCGGTGTGGCGTCGATGGGCGTGATGAGGCCGGAGCTTGTGATGAAGTCTATCGTGCCGGTGGTTATGGCCGGAGTTTTGGGGATTTATGGATTGATTATTGCTGTGATCATTAGTACAGGTATTAACCCTAAGGCCAAGTCTTACTACTTGTTTGATGGCTACGCTCACCTTTCTTCTGGACTCGCTTGTGGTCTCGCCGGACTTGCTGCTGGTATGGCCATCGGAATCGTTGGAGATGCCGGTGTCAGGTACTTTTTCTTTTTCTTTTTTTATAGCTAGATCCACAGTTGATTTGGATGATTGAGCAATTGTGATTCGAAATGTTTCGATTTGGTATTGGTTGTTGTTTATTTGTTTGGATTAGTATGTGATCATTGAGTTATTGATTGTTGTGAAGTTTTACTTTTTTCGTGATCGCCGCAGTATATTGGAGGGGATTTGTTTGTTGATTGCTCTGATTTTGTTAAGGATCAAGTGAGACTAGTTCAGTTGTATATCGAATCCTGGGGTTATTGATTTGGATTTTTAGTTTCATTCAGTAGCTTGAAGTTATATCGTGAAAGTTGTTACCTTGACTTTTTGTATACTTGAGAATCTTTTAATAGTGAATTCTTAGAATCTTCTTCAAAAGGCTTTAGTACCTTCATGTACGTAGTAGGTTCAGCTTTGTTCCTTTAGCCCACGTCCCCGTTGAAGGTCTGAAAATAGGTTAGTTTAGTTCATGTAATGCGTATACATGTTGGTCAACTGTACAACACCTTATTGAAAAATGACAACTTAAGGTGACTTGAAACACTATGTGGGATCTACAATCTGTACTTTTGAAGTCTTTGCCTCGATGAAGTCTAGCCTATAACTCCACTCACGTCCTTTCTAAATATTGGGGGCAAAAATTGGTCCTCAGACACCTTGAGCATGAGAGCCCTTGGTGTTACTTTTCGGGTTACTACTTGTGTTACATTTGTAGGAACTAGGAATGTATTCCTCAACGTAGTAAACGTAAGGTGGGAGCTACAAAATTTTTCTGGAATTTTCTAAAGTTATATTTCAAACCAGACTGTGATTCTAGATATCTTGCAATTAGTTAATTGCTTTCTTTGTAGTTTAAGAAGGTGAAGTATAGGTATGCAGAGAGAACGTAATGTGCTAGTGTCACTGGATTGAAGTATGAAATGAGTTTGTGTAAAGTCAGGAACTTATTGCTAGTTGTCTCTCCTCTTTTTTCTTGCTCGATGGAGAAGAAAACTTAGGTCTAGGGTTCCAATACTCATTATTCAATAGGATTTGAAAATGTGGTTGCTATGCTGACATGTGTTGTCCTATCTGTATTGGTTTATCAGTTATGTGCCTTCCTTCCAACAAAATTCTTGAATGATTGACTTCGTGCTAGCCTGTTTCTTCTCTTGAGATGCTATCGTATTTACTATCTCCTTATTATTTACCTTACCTTTGACAGAGCCAACGCACAACAGCCAAAGCTTTTCGTCGGAATGATTCTTATCCTCATTTTCGCTGAAGCCTTGGCTCTTTACGGTCTCATTGTTGGTATTATCCTTTCTTCTCGTGCTGGTCAATCCAGAGCAGAGTAGAACGACACGCTTCGCTCGAAGGTTGCCTTTTCTTGCCATCAAGTAATAATCATAATTATGTTTTTAGAATGGTAGTTTTGCTGTGGCAGTGTTTTTGGTTCAAGCTTTAATATATTGTGGTGTGACAGTTTGCTTGGCCTGAAGAATTGAGCATTTGATGTGTATGGCGGTAGATAGTAGACGAGAAGTTCGATTTTTCATGAATAAATTTTATGGTGCTGCTGTATCAAGGAACCGATTTGATTTGTGTAAAACCATTGCCTGTATTATTTTGTCGAAATTCTACACTTATTTTTTCAATTTTATGGTGAATTTTATTTTATATTTTGCACAAAAGTAGAGTTTATTTTTTTTTATTACTTCTAAATACAGGTGGTGATGTCTACAAGTATCTTTTTCTGTTTGGAGATGTACGCATCTCTTAAATAAATATAAAGACATATTACTACATGATTACATGATAAAATGGGGAAATGAGATGCTACCCAAGTGGGTATTTGCCTAACTGAGTTTTAAATTGCTAGCAACATAAAGCACGTACTATAAAGTACAGAATACTATGGGTGTTTCTCGGTGCGGTTTTTGTTTATTTTGGCTATTTTGTAACCGAATTGTCAAGTCCTGTTTTCGACGGAGAAATCTCAAATTGTTATTTTGAAAAATAAAATCGGTTGGGGTGGTGTGTGGTTTTTAACTAACAACAAAAATGAGTTAAATAAAATTAAAAATATATATTTAAGCATATTAGTGGGGGAAAAATCAATTCTTTATGAAAAATGAGCCCTATGAAGTCGCCGGGACCTAACGGTATATAACCCATTTTTTACCAAATGTTGGGATATTGTTGGTGATGATTTGTTCAACCTAGTTAGGGAGGCACTTCTTTCAGGTAATATTGATACGCGAACAAATCTTGTATTGTGCTTATTCCAAAAAATAAAAATCCGACACAACTTTCTCAGTTTCGTCCAATCAGTCTGACTAATGTGACCTTAAAAATTGTGACCAAGACTATGGCTAATAAGATACGAAGTTTCATGGATTTTCTAATCCCTCAAACCCAAAGCAGTTTTATTAAAGGGCATCAAACCATTGACAACTTTTGATAACTCAAGAATTGGTTCATGACTTCAAAACTTTAAAGGGTAAAAAGGGTTTTTTCATAGCCAAAATTGATTTTGAAAAGACTTATGATAGGATTGATTGGACATTCTTAGAAAATGTGTTGGTGGAAATGGGTTTCCCTGAGACTTGGATCAAGCTTATTATGACATGCACCACTCAAGCGCAGTTGTCCCTCCTTTGGAACGGGACACTGACGGAGTGGTTCGTGCCTAAGCGTGATCTAAGACAAGGGGATCCCCTCTCGCCTTATTTATTTGTATTTTGTGTGCAGAAAACTAGGTACTCTGATTGACGCAGCGGTGAGAGATGGAAGGTGGAAACCTATCTTGACCTCCCAGTTTGAGCCTAAGATCTCCCATTTAATGTTAGTGGACGACTTACTTCTTTGTGGGGAGGCCTCTATTCGACAAGTCGAATCAGCCATAACAATTCTAAATCTGTTTTGTGGCATCTCCGGGCAACGAGTCAATACTCATAAATCTCGAATCCTTTTCTCAAAAAATGTGAGCTCTGAGGTTCGACATGGGATCGCACAACTTACTTATTTGATCCCTATTGATAATCTCAGGAGATATCTCGGCATGCCACTTCAGCATGGTCGGGTCCTCAAACGGGATTTTGAGTTCCTAGTTGACAAGGTCCAAACACAGCATAAGGGTTGGAAATGCAAGCACCTATCTCTGGTGGGACGTGGTACTCTTATCAAGGCCTTCCTTAACGAAGACGATTCCTTCTTATCACATGCAAATGACAAAGTTACCTTTAGGAATCAGCGATGCAATTAACAAAGCTAACTGTAGCTTTCTCTAGGGAGGCCCGGGTGCTGAGCGCAAATTACACTTACTCAAGTGGGAAACGGTATGCAAGTCAAAACTCCATGGAGGTCTAGGGCTTCGTCGGCTCAGAGAAACAAATCTTGCTTTACTGGGAAAACTGGGATGGCAACTGTTAACTAATACATCGAGGCTTTGGGTCCAAGTTATGATACACAAATACGTCTGACGAAAAAGGGCGCGATCAAAGAGTGCCACTTCTCATACGTGGCAGAGTATATCAACCACTTTACCGCTTCTCCGTAACGGAATCAGATGGGTTGTTGGAAATGGAGAGTCGACACATTTTTGGACGGATGAATGGGTAGAAAGTGGTCCTTTATACTTCCATGCAAATCAGCCGCTGCCTATGGAAACTTATACTCGAACTGTGGCGAGTTACTGGCAACCTAACATTGGCTGGGATTGGGACGAGTTGCACCTCCTCCCCCATTCGGTCATTGTAAGTCTGCAGGGTATCAATCTCGATGAGATGGCGGAACAGCAAGATATTCAGAAATGGAAATTTACACCTAACGGGAAATATGATGTTAAAAGTGCTTACGCGGTACTCACTCAGGAGCATACATCAAATTCGGAAGAGAAAAAATGGTCAAAACTTTGAAAAGTGCAAGGGGTACACCATCACAAAGTGTTTCTATGGTTGGCTAGACATGGGAAAATCCTTACTCTAGCCCAATTGCATAGACGCGGTTTGACTGAATTCGACATTTGTGTCCATTGTGGTGCGACGTCCGGTACAGTGCTTCATGCACTTAGAAATTTTACATGGGCACGAAAAATATGGACTAACCTTGTGCACTCAAAATGGCATGAGAATTTCTTTGCAGGAACACACCAATCGTGGATCGACTAGAACTCAAAGCATGCGGCTCATAGGTAAGCTTGGCGTGAAAATTGGGCGATGGTTTTCACTGAGACTGTTTCTTTTCTGTGGCAGGTTCGCAATAAAATTCTTCACGACGCTCGGGAGGATGTCCCAAACCTCCAAATGGGACTAGATATGCTACGAAAAAGAATTGACGGAGTTGTGATTGCACAAAATTTTGACCCGAATGATATGCGTACGTGTATTCAAACGGGCTGGTCAAAACCCCCCTCGGGGTACATAAAAGTGAACGTCGATGCCACGGTAAGCTCAGACACGAATGGTCTGGGTAACCATGTAGGGGTTGGAGGAGTATTACGAGACGAACAAGGAGCATGGATTCGTGGCTTCAGTGGAAGTATTGAACCATGTTCGGTTTTGGAGGCAGAGATACGAGCTATTCTACTAGGGTTAGAATTGGCATGGGATGCCGGCATGTGAAAAGTGATACTTGAGTCAAATAGTCAAGCGGCAATCACGAGTATTGTGGAAGCCTCCAACAAGCATCATCACTTTAATGTGATTTGGGAGATCCGAATAATGTAAGCTCGAGATCGGGATGTCTCAATTCATCATATTTGGCGAGAAGCAAATTGAATGGTTGATAAGTTAGCTAAAAGTGGTTTTAATACCAACTTGCATTACACAAATGAACCGGATTTGCGTTTTTCTACTTGTCTGATGACCGATAGAGATGGCCATATGTGGCTTCATCTTGTAACTATTAGCTCAGGTTTGTCGAGCTAAACACCTTTGGGTAGCGCCCCCCCCCCCCCCCCCCCCCTTTTCGAAGTAAAAAAAAAACTAAAAATAGTGGACAAAAGTCACCTACAAAACAGTTCATCTATAAGAACATCTCCAACCCATAAACATTAAAATGGTGCAACTTTTGCACCATTTTAGTGTTATACAGTAAATTCACTCCAACCCCATAACTCTAATTTTAACACCAAAAAGAATATTTTCTAAAATATTCTTTTTTAATCTTATTTTATGCTATTGTCTCTATTTCACAAATAACACCTAAACTTCAAGTTTTTTTTCACATATTCATCCAATTTTATTTTATTTTATTTTATTATTTCGTGGTATTAAATAATAAAATTCACAATTAAAATACATTTTGTTGTTTAATAATAATTAATAATTAACCTTATTTCTATTTGGTATTTCATAAAATTATTTAAACAACCAATTATGTTATTTAGTAATAGTCAAAATGATATGCCAGAATATTAAGTTGTTATTATTTGTCTAATTTCTCAATGTCTTACTCTTATTATATTAGTTAGTTTGTATTAGAATAGTGTGATTTTTAATATTAATCTATGTCTAAATAAATATTTCAATTTTTTTAACTTATGAAATAAGCATTTTGTACAAGTTCTTAATATATATTTTTATTTATAGTTAAATTCAAAGTGAAATCATATATAATTGAATAAAAATAATATTTATAGGACATAGTTATAACTTCACAAAGTTTTAAGGACTAAATTGCAAAAGAAAAATAATACAAAAACCAAAATACAACTAACTAAAAAGAAAAAGGACTTGCACCAAATTTGGTGCAAATGTGAAGTTTCACGCTAAATGTGACATTCAACTTCACAATTGCACCAAATTTGGTGTTAAATATGGTGTGGGTTGGAGTGTCAACCCACACCATTTATACCATATCCAACCCAAATTTAGAGTAGGTTGGAGATGGTCTAATGAAATAACATACAAGACTAAAACAAAAACTCTATCAAAGTTGTCTATAGATAGTTAAATCGCCTACAAGACTACAATAAATTCGAATTATTTGGTACTTCAATATAAATTAACAAGCAAAACAACTTTCTATTAGTCAAAAACTAATTTAAAAAATATATAATAATGGTAGTTCGGTTTGATGCGGTTTAATCCAAAACCGCCATCCAACAGATTGGGCGGTGCGATTTTTTTTAAAAATCTAAATCACACTTCGTGTAATAATTTGACACAAATTATGTGGTAGAGAAAAAAAAAATGGCCAAGGGTATGTATGCAATTGAGAGGTGTAACCGTGTAAGTGTATTTTTTTGTAGTTTAGGTGGGTGTTTGGTACAAATGGTATAATTCAGGCGAGTAAAGTGTATTTTGCCCTTATTATTATTATTATTATTATTATATTATTATTATTATATTTGTGTGTGTGTCTTTTAAGTCAGGGAGTGTAAGGATATGTATATGTTTGGTTAATTTAAATATGTTTAAATATATATTATTAAAATATAATCTACTAGCATTAATTTTAAGATATATATTCTAGTAAATTAGGGTATTAATTATACACATATATGTAGTAAGAAAACATACATAAAAGATATCTATTATAAATAATGTGATTCCCTAATGATGCATTAATAGAATTTCATCATACATTAATATAAAATGATGTCACCAAATTAATTTATTATTATTGCTAAAAAAAACATTGCAAATTATTATGCCGAAAAATTTGTTATAATGCATTGGGTGAAGTTTAACTAATCTATGTAAAAAAAGAAAATTTGTGTAAAAGAATTAAAAAATAATGGTCAAGGGTAATAAAGATAATTTTATGCAATTGACGGGGTGTGACCGTGTAAGTGTATTTCTTTATAGTTCAGGCGTGATACAAATGGTATAATTCAGGTGAGTAAAGTGTATTTTGCCATTATTATTATTATTTACTTAAATTTATTTATTTTCTGTAATTCAGGCGTGATACAAATGGTATTATTATTATTATTTACTTAAATTATTATTATTTATGTATATATGTAAGTATAATTTTTTTGAAATTACAGAGAACCTTTCGCCAGGAACGTGTGCCGAACCGACCTTGGATGGGGCTCCATTCATTTTATTTCTTCTCTCCACGTAGTTAAAAAAGGTTCATCACCACGGAATTCGCACAATAACCATTCCATAAATTTCGTCAGATTCTCTGCGCATCAATTCCTTTTCCATACTCAAATTCACAAGAAACGCATAAAGCTCTTCAATCGCACCAGCATTGGTGTCCAAATCATCACGAAATTCGGTATCAAAAATGGCGGAGGAAATCACCGCCTCCGCCGCAACGGCGGCGAAGAGACGCTCACTGTGGCCTTCTGTCTTCCGATGGATACCAACCTCCACTGATCAAATCATCGCCGCCGAGAAACGCCTCCTCTCTCTTGTCAAGTAATGAGTAATTTGGGAGAAAACCTAGAATTAATGATGTGCGTGTGATTTCTAATAATGGAAATTGATTATGATTTTGTAGGACGCCGTACGAGCAGGAGAAGGTTAATATCGGGTCGGGTCCACCGGGTTCGAAAATTCGGTGGTTTCGATCGTCGAGCAGTGAATCGAGGTTTATTAATACGGTGACGTTCGATGGCAAGGAGGGGTCTCCGACGCTGGTGCTGGTGCATGGATATGGCGCCTCTCAAGGCTTCTTTTTCCGTAATTTTGATGCGCTTGCTAAGCATTTCAGAGTGATTGCAATCGATCAACTTGGGTAAGCGTCATTTTCCTTTCTTTTTCTTTGTTTTTTTTTTTTTTTTGAGTCGTTTATGTTATCATGATTTTATTATGTCCGAGACGAATCAAGTTACTCAATACCTGACTCAAAATTATTAAAAGTTATCTTGAGTTCGTGTTTGTTCATATATCAAACCGAGCTTAAACAATTTCTTGTGTTTGATAAGTTCTCAAACTCAACTCGTTTAGTGAAAATATAAAAATAAAAATATGTGCAAAGATATCAAGTTACTTGAGCTCAACTAGTGTTTGTCTCGGCTCGGCTCGATCAAATCGAAACTCAAACGCAAATTTTGAAGCTCGATAATAATACAAACATGCTTGAACAACAATTTGTTAGGCTCGATTCGACTCGTTTATAACCCAAATTCTACCGGACCTTTTAATGATTTGTTTTTCTTTTCTTTTTTTCACTTCATCACTTTTTGACTTGTATCATACTATCATTTGCTATTTTTTACACAGTTTAGCATTTTTGATATAGTTTTGATTGTTAATCTTGGGAAAATCTGTTTGTTAGTTAGATTCTTGTCATCTACGCATGGGATTTTCATAAGGGGAACTCATCTTGAATATACTTCTTCATGCAGTTGGGGTGGATCCAGTAGGCCTGATTTCACATGTAAGAGCACGGAAGGTTAGTGGTTCAGCATAAAACTAATCCGCCAAATATTTGATGAATACTCATTTTCAGTTTCAATAATGTTGTGAGAATTAATACTTCTTTGATTTTTTAAATGAGAATTTGTCCAGCCAACTTCATGTTCATGTTCAACGAGATAGCAATTTTTCGAATTTGATGTACATTGTGAATTTGTGATGCAGAAACTGAGGCGTGGTTCATTGATTCCTTTGAGGAATGGCGTAAAGCGAAAAATCTTACCAACTTCATTTTACTTGGGCATTCTTTCGGAGGATATGTTGCTTCCAAATATGCACTCAAGGTAGATCAATATTTATTATTTTGTTGTAGGATAAATCTTCAATTGTTAACAAATCTGTCGGTGCAATTTATATTTTTCGTGTTGTTCATACCATTTACGATGCTTTTTTGCAGCATCCTGAGCATGTTCAGCACTTGATTTTAGTAGGACCTGCTGGATTTACTTCAGAAACAGAACATAAGTCTGAGTGGCTTACCAAATTTAGAGCAACATGGAAAGGTTCCATTATAAATCATCTATGGGAGTCTAATTTTACTCCACAGAAGGTTGTAAGGTGCCTATATTTTCCTTACCCTAGCATATTCATATCATCGACTATCACCGACTTCTTTAAGCTGGCTTCAGTCTCTGATTAATACCCACCAACTTCCACCTACTGGTCGTCTTTTATGAGTTGTGATGTGTACATGCTGGAATCTGGATGTTTTTTTGGAAAAAAAATTTGTATTCAGGTCTTAATATTTCTTAGCATGTATCTTAATTTTCTCAGATTTTTGTGAACATCTAACTGAGCTCTCCATATGGGTCCATGGTGTGGGCTTATCGGGGTCTGTTTCTCAAACAAGCATTGAAGCACAAGATATTTTCCAATTTTAGATTAAAAAACATATGTGACAACAAGAAATACCAAGCGAAGTTCTGAGAGGTGAAATTGGTAGTCTTGTTAAACAGGATATAACAAACACAAACACCCATTATTTCGATATCTTTCTCTCTGTCAAATTCATCTTAAGTAATCCTTGTGCCCTCATGACGTGTTGGTTCTTTTATATCATCGTAATTTGTTTAATTCTAATACGCAGTCTATGCTTCCTTGCTGTCATGTTTTAAGATTTTGACACTCATGCCTGCACTCTATTCCCGCATTATTCTACATCGTTGACTGTTGCTTCCTATTGTGATATTAGAAATTTGTTGTTCTTTGGTTAACACTGATTCATTTTGTATAACAATGAAGGGGTTTAGGTCCTTGGGGTCCAAATCTGGTTCGCAAGTATACGAGTGCTAGGTTTGGCTCATATTCAAATGAAAGTGTGTTGACTGATGATGAATCAAGATTACTTACAGGTAGCTTTGATTAACATATTTGATTTCCAGCATTTGCTGATTATGTTCTAATCTCGACTCTTTGTTCGATTGAAGATTATGCATATCATACTCTGGCTGCTAAAGCTAGTGGAGAGTTGTGCTTAAAATATATATTTGCCTTTGGAGCCTTCGCTCGGATGCCTCTTTTGCATTGGTGAGTTGCATTGGGAAAATGCTGAGTAGCACTACTTTTTAGATCTTATAGGTCAATAATAAAAATATTTACGTCTTGTAATCAAATGACTTGTATGTTGAAATGAAACTATACTATGTAAAAGTAAGAGAACATGGGAACCAACACTTGGGCACTATCTGAATGCTCTGAGTGGTACGCCTCCGAGTGGTACGCCGAACAGTAAAACTAAAGGGTGGGAGGAATAAGAATGCAAGAAATATAGGCTTGACATAACGGGTTTAGAAATTCATATCACACCAACAATCCAATTAAATCTTAAAACAATTCTCATATTTTTCTGATATCTTGGAAAAGTTATTGTATGATAAATTTACTTAAAGGTTTTTATAGGAATTCTACAGCACGTATTAGAAGGTGTATTCATGATATAAGCCTTTCTTCTTCAAAATATGGATCAAAATGTGATTCATGTCTGTTCATGAGGCTTACCTCTGAACAAATCGACTTCAAGGGATATGTGAATCAATAAAGCTGGAAGGCGAAACTGCATTGTACAGACACATTTATCTTTGAATGTTTTTGTAAATTCTAATGGAAATCAATTCATTGAAAAAATGGTGACTTGACTTTCCGCCTCAATTGTTATTCACAACCGATCTTCATTTGCTTAGTCCTTCAAAAAGGTAAAAGGACAAGTTATCTCACTGTTTTCATCAATTTGTTGGACAAGCATGAAGAAGTTCTCAAGTGTTGCTCTGAATTAGTCCATTCAGTTATAGTTCTCCTCGCCATCTTTAACTTCAAATAACACTAAATGTAGTTAACTTCTACAAAAACAGTTGGATGAGGTATATGAATATAAGTCTTGAGTCTTGCCAGGTTTCTAATGGTCTACACTCTTTTCGGTACAGTTCATCTGAGTGGAAGGTGCCGACGACATTCATATATGGTGTCCAAGATTGGATGAATTACGAAGGAGCTCAAGAAGCTCGGAAGCATATGAAGGTTCCATGCGAGATTATAAGGGTTCCTCAGGTCTCTCTTTCACCCCTGGCATATTATATTTACAAGCTGCATGGAAATGATTTTCGAAAAAACTTAAGTAGAAAAATAAGTGATGGATAGTTTTAGTAAATCAGATATTAAGACTTAAAAGGAACGGATAACGTGTAAAATGTATAGGAATGAAAAGTTTGTTTATGAAAACTTAAAACAAAATATAAGTTACCTTACCTTCACTCTTCTGGATACAAAAAGTTCAACAAAATTAAAAATAACCTATAATTCTACGTGACAGAAACGGAAATCATTTAGGCTATCCACCTATGATTTTAACATCCTTGGTCATGTCTGCAGGCTGGTCATTTTGTTTTTATAGACAACCCAGCTGCCTTCCATTCAGCTGTATTTTACGCCTGTCGCAAGTTTATCTCGCCCGACCAGGATAATAACACTCTTCCAGAAGGTCTATTATCTGTCTAAAAGGGGAGATTTTTATATTTCAATTCTGTTTTACTTTTTATTGGTAGATGAGTGTTTCTGTTACATTCAGTAGCCATATTTACTTGTGTGGATTTAGTCCTCTTAGCATTAGAAATAAAAATGTAATTAGATGTATTTATTTGGTTTTGTATATGAAATTTATGGCTGAGTATACTATTGTAGGGCAACCTGATTGTGTGTATATAAAGTTACAAGTGAAATTCTTAAAGCCACTCCAATTTGCTTAATCTTCTTTGCAATAACTGTATATACGTCTCATCCTTTGAATGATAATAGTCAATAAAGATGAATTGAAATCGCGAAATCGAAGAAAGTGCAGCACTTTTTTGTTTTCTACTTCAGCTTGTATATATTTCTATCTGTCTATATGTGGATTAAATATGGTTATTCTTGGGATTATAGGATTTTTTTGAGGATAGGATTACATAGGGTTTTGTATAGACAAATTGAGACTAAAAGTTCTGAGACTGACTAGGATGACTTCTAGATACGAATAATGGCTATGTTTGGATTCATTTTGGGCTCCCATTTTGGATGGATTTTTTTGGTCAAGTTCTCTTTGGGCTTTCATGTTTTGGGCCCAAAATGAGTTCAAATTTCAAGCCCATATGAATGGTGCATTTCTCAACCCATCAAGGTCTTTTAAATCCATTAAGTCAGATATTTTGGTCGTTATATGTTTATATTTTTGAGTTAGAATTTTGAAAAAAAAAATTGGAGGAAGTGTGTACTATGGATTCGTAAAAATGATGTAATGTGTGTTATGTTTGTTTATGTTTTTAAAAATGGATGAGATCTGTAAAATTTGTCAAATCTAAAATGAATGGTTGGTATATGATAGATTAAATGTAAATTTAAAATTGTAAAATATGAAAGAGAAAGAGAAAAAAAAATATTAGTTGGAGTAAATGGTTATTGATTAATGATTGTGTGAAAGGATAGATGCAATAGTTTATAGGTAGTTATATAGGGATAAGGTAAATTTGAATGAAAATAGTTTGTAGCGTGGTTTTTTAAGATTTTGTGATTCAGGATATAGAAAATGGTATTAAAAAACATAAACAAACAAGCCTTAGCCTTTTATGTGAGGTCAAAATTTAAATAGAAAATCCATTTCTGAGAAAATAAAGGAGCAATAAGCCGAGAAACATTGTTTAAATTGGCAAGTGCGTATCCATTGTATTTGGAGAGAAACGAACCAATGTCAAAATAGTATGGCCAAATTGGGATGGCACACACTTTAGTGGTGACGGATACGCTGGACACCCGACTAGAAGAGCTTTTGGAGCAATAATATAATGGGTAAACTTGGCATAGGATAGTGACTCTGAACTCAGGTCTATCAGGTCAAGATGATTAGAGTACCGCTCCTCAGTTGCAATATATATATATATAGAAAATAGGGAGGTAATATGAAGGGTGGTAAGAAAGAAATAAGTAGATTTTTTTGGTCTCAAAAGGTTAGACATGGTAGTCTAATCGTTTGGGTCGGGTCGCTCAAAGAGAACTCCTCCCTAGAGTGGTGTCTCTAGTAGGATTCGAAATTTTATGTTCTTTGGGGGTCACAAATCGCTTACCACTTAGCCCAACTAGGGATGGCAACGGGGCGGGTATTGCAGGACTCGTTACCCGCCCCGTTAAGAATTTTTTATACCCGGACCCGGTCAATGCCCGCCCCGCCCCAGACCCGGCGGGTACCTGGCGAGTTTGGATCCTACCCGTTAGACCCGGCCGAAATTTTTTTAATTATTTTTTTTTATTTTTTTGTCTATTTTATTCTCACAAACGCATTCAAAACATATAAAATAAATAAATAACATCGAATTGATGATTCAATGTAAACAAATCCACTATAAGTCATTATATACTTAAATGCAAAAAAAAAATCAAAACAACTAAACAAGTACAAAGTTAAAAAAAAATTAGATATATAATGATTGAGGGTTTGTTGTTAAAGGGTAGAATGATTGAGAGCATTTTTTTGATATAATATATAAATACTAATAAATATTAATAATAATTAGATATATAAAATTAAAAAAAAATATTAGGTTAATAGACCGGAGCTGGTCCGGGTCCGGGGCGGGTATTGACTGGACTCGTTACCCGCATCGGACCCGACCGGGTTTTGAATTTCGATACCCGGACCCGGACCCTTTTTTTTGGACTCATACCCGCCCCATTAGAGTCGGGTCCAGGGCGAGTACTCGTTAAACCCGGACCCATTAACATCCATAAGCCCAACTACCTCTCGGATGAAAGAAAGAAATAAGTAATAGTTGCATGTGGTAATAATGATCAATCACTCTCTGGGGATGTAAATTGTAAAGTACGGGTTGTCGCCATCTCATTTTTACTCTGTCACAAGTCACAAGACTTCAATTTTTACCTCTGCCACACTGAAATAATGCACACACACAAACTCTCTCTGTCTCTCCCTCTTCATAACTATTGTCTTTGTTGTCACTGTAAAGGTGTGTTTGGTGGAAGGGGCACTATAAGAAATTGTTTTTCCCTCTTTTCTTTTTCTTTCAATTTTGGGATTAAGTTGAAAATTTCTTCATTGTTCTTTGGGCGGGAAATAAAGGGGCAAATAGAAGGTAGAATTATAAAGCCACCTACTCTACTTTCATTGTATTTAATTTTGTCGAGTTAGTTGGAAAATTTCATTCTACTCATTAGATTTTCTAAGTCAATGGATTGAAAAAACTCATCACTAATTCAGAATTTAAATAGTATATAATTCAGATAATCACTTGCGAGAGTTCAAGGTAAAAGAATCGATAAAAGATTGTTTATATGTGATTTATTGGTTTCATCATATTAGATTAAAAAAAATATATTGCTTGATAATTGTCTTTCTTGGAGAACAAATACAAGTGAAAAAATTTGTGCCTAAGCCTAGCTTTTGGCTCGTTTTTCTCTCTTGAGCAGGTTGGTATGGCCGAATTGTAGTTGTAGTTATGGGTGGTTGTAGTTATTTTCCAATATTTTTGGGAAAAATGGGTTTGATCACTCTTCCACTTTCCCACTTTCTCGAAACATGGAATGATGGTGCGTGTAAGCTTCGCCTTTTGAGCTTTGCCTTTGGCTACTATCCTACATGCTCACGAGCAATTTCATCATGAATCCTATACAAGGTGTCTCGTCTTGCTCACTGGCAGGGACAGAGCTAGGATTCAGGGTTTCGGGGGGGAGGGATACAAAAATATTGGGTCAAACTTTGATATTTTTGAATTTGGGGGTGGGGGGCAATTTCATATGTCAAAAGTTTATAGGGGGAAAAATAAATTTTTCAAAGTTGAGAGGGGACAGGTGCCCCCACTTGCCCCCTATGTGGCTTTGTCTCTGCTCGTTGGATACCTAATTCGCCTCTTCTAACTTCTTTCTGGTCTACTTCTCTTTTTAACTCTTTCTCAAGTAATCTTTGAAATTTTGTATATAGATTAGTCATCTCAGGTTTAACCCCAAGTTCTTTCAAGTCCAATAACAAAGTGAAATTTATCACGTATCAATGATATATTTATCTTCAAATACTTCATAGAAACCAAGTTCCACACTTCCATTCAAAATTATTTGAGAAATTCAAGGATTTTGTTACTCCTACTATTTAGTTGGACCTCGAAATGTGCATGATGAGTCTTGTCATGCCAAACAACACCTTGAAATCACTCCCCCCCCCCCCCCCCCCCCCCCCCCCCCCCCCACCCACACACACACACACACACGAGTACTCAGTGCGACCCCATAATAATACAAGTTCCTTACAACCAACATGTATGTATAAATTGAATGATCTGAAGCTACACGACAAGTATTGGGACCCAGGTGATTGGTCAACTGATAATTTCCGTAAAATCCGAACTGCCCAAAAATCAGCCAATCAGACACATATATATATATATATATATATATATATCTCACTCCCCCACAGTGCCACACAACAACAACAGAAGATTCCCTTTTCCGATAAAAGCAGTACTGTCCTCTCCACATTTCCAGTCCCTCGCTCCCCCCCACTGTAACGGCTACTTTCCTTCTCTTTTTTTATTATTAATTATCTATATAAAATGATAATAATAATAATAATAACAATAATACATGCAATAATAAACAATGTGTCCTCCTTCAATTTACAATTATGATTCCATAATATTTATTTCATTCAGTGAAGTATCTTTTGGCGGGAATCTGGAATGTGATGGGGCATCCAACAGTTTTCCCCGAAAATATATATCATTAGCATAAGATTCGAGTTGAATACAACTATATATGGGGCATGCAATTAAGAAAAGATTATTGCTCATTATGATTACAAACTTCAAATTTCTTTTCATGCTTAAGAGTTTCAATGAATTGGGATCCCGTGATTATCTCTGTCATCACATGTATATGTGATGTGAACTAATCTACTCCATTTTTAGTTTTTGTTTCTTAAGAGGTACGCACTTTGATATAGAATTTTTTATACCACTTAATTAATCTTTGAAATTTTGCTATTTATAATGCAATTAAAATTGGATGCATAAATACGCTAATTCAGTGTGTATGGTAAGTCCGGGATAGACTTTTTATATGATCGATGTAAACCCCATAAAAAGTGATCAATCACTAAACAAATGTTATAACCTTGTCGTTTTAGTATTCATTTTCATTGATCGGAGCGCATATATATAGGCGTAATTAGTGAGACCAAACTCGGTTTGGACACGAATTTTCCAAGAGTTAGATGTACAGAACTTACTCCTCGCAACGCCAAATCTACTTTTCCTAATCAACCATTGACCTCAAACCTCAAACATGACAATGAATATTAGAACCATTGCATTTGCATAAACAAGGGGGGAAAATGAATTTGATCAAAAGCATTCAAACTACTACAAACTTGAAACAACTCTAATCATTCACACATGCAAAGAATACATGAGTACACAAATGAACAAATTATTTGCAGAAATTTGATCTCTCAAGTTGGCGAAGGAAGTGTCGTCGGGTCAGCAGACGAAGGAATCTCTGGGCCTAACCTACACCCCTCTAGCATGAAAACCACATCAGTCATCGCGGGCCGCTCGATCGGATCAGGCATTGTGCAAAGCAATCCAACTTTCACACCCAACAAAAACTCTTCCCACTCCGATGACTCAGGGTCGAGCTCAAGCAAACCGGGCTCAAGCAACTCAGAAACTTGTCCTCCTTGCAATTGCCTCTTAACCCATTTCACAATATCCTCATCTTGTGTGAACATAACCGGTTTTTTCCCGGTTAGTATCTCCAACACCACAATACCGAAACTATACACATCTGCTTCTTTACTCGGTTGACCTGTTAATGCCACTTCCGGCGCTACATACCCTAAAGTACCAACCGGAGTGGCGGAAGTCGAAGCTTCGGCCGGTGTGGCAATAGTCACTTTATCCAACCCGAAATCCGAGAGATGGGCTTCAAAATCAGCATCAAATAGCACATTTTGTGGTTTTACATCCCCATGTATGATAGTGACTGAATGCAAGAAAGCTAGGCCACGAGCTATGCCTAGAGCGATGAGGTGGCGCATCGGCCAATTCAAAACGTGTCCTTCTTGGTGCGACGCCTCTTGAAGAAGGGTAGCTAGATTTCCATTAGGCATATAATCATAGACAATAAGTCTCATATCGGGAGGCGGGCCAGAGTAATATCCACGAAGAACTGTCAAGTTGCGATGTTTAACTTTGCCCAAGGATTCAGCTTCTTTACGAAAGATGTTTTCTGCAATGGACGTGTTAGGAAGGCGTCGAATTGCAAGAACCATCCCATCAGCATAAGTGGCTTTGAATAAAAGCCCGTATTTGCCCCTGCTCAACACATTTTCTTCATCGAACTGTCTCGTTGCTTCTAAAGTTTCAGCATATGTGATCTTGTTATTGAACATAACAAGCTTTGGCGCGCCATTTTCGCCACTTCCACGGGCCCCTTGAGAACCGGGACTAGGGCTTCGTTTCTTCTCTCCTGCCGCCCCGGCTCTCAGCTTCTTACGCCACCTAAGCAGACTGTATATATACCCACAACAGCACAATAACAACACCAAACTACCTGCCACAGCCACAACTATGAAAATGATCAATCTCTTTCTCTTACGCCTCTTCACGCTTTTGCAATTCTTTTTCAATGGCTTCCCACATAAGTTTTTATTCATAGCATACACAGAAGGGTCGCTAAAGCGGGAAGCCAATGCCTCAGGAATCTCGCCCTCGAGATTATTAGCCGACAAATTCAAGTGCTGCAAGGCAGGGATTAGCGAAAGATTTGCTGGAATAACACCGGTCAGATTATTTGAGGAGAGATCGAGTTTTGTCAAATTCGATAATTTGGCCAATGTATCTGGAATGTTGCCTGAGATATGATTTGAATCCAATAAAAGAATAACTAAAGATGAACAGTTAGAAATGCTATCTGGGATTTCACCTGTTAAACCATTTTGGCCAATGTCAAGACTCTGCAAATGAGACAAATTGGAAAAATCAGCTGGAATTTCGCCACTTAATTCGTTTTCTCTGAGCTCTAATCCTTCAAGACTAGAACAATTGCTCAACTCCACCGGAATTGAACCACTTACTCGATTATGAGATAGTGAAAGAACAGTCAATGATCTGAGGAATCCATAAGTAGCTGGAATTTCACCGGAGAAAGCATTCGATGACAGATTGAGATACTGCAAACTAGACAAGCTGCTAAAACCTTCAGGCACACCTCCAGAAAATGAATTCTCCTCCAAAGCAACGGCTCGTAAACCTGGCAACCCGAAGAGTTCAACAGGCAACCCCCCTGACAAATTTTGCTTACTCAAATCAAGAGACGTTAGCCTCAAAAGATTCCCAATGCCCGAAGGAATCACCCCCGAAAACCCACAACCACTCATATTCAGTACCTCTAACCCTTTTAATTCCCCAATATTTACCAGCACTTGATCAGAAAATCTGTTATTACTCAAATTTAGAGTGCTCAAATTTCTAAGCCTCATCAACTCTAGAGGCACGGTTCCACTCAACTTATTATCACTGAAGTCCAACACTTCTAGTGAAGAAAGATTGCCTATGCTTACCGGAATCGAACCAGTAAACGAATTCCCACCAAGAACCAACATTGTTAAGTTCTTCATTCCCCCGAAAAACTCAGGTACCAATCCCAAAAAACGATTTCGCCCAAGATCAAGGACTCTTAAACCCCCACATTTCGTTACAGTCCCAGGAATTTCACCAGATAATGAGTTGTTCCCCACTCTAAACTCCTCCAAAATCACCAAATTCCCAACATTACCCGGTATATTACCAGTTATCAGATTCCCAGAAACATCGAGAACCTTTAACGACGAAAAATTCGTTAAAAGATCAGGAAGCACACCATTTATCTGATTCTCGTGAAGGTCCAAAACTTCCAGCACACTCACACACGTTTCACCAACATTATTCTCTATACCCGTGAGCGCATTAAAACTCAAGTTAAGAACCCTAATTGTGGCATTTAATACCGAAATGTTACAGAGTAATGATGATGAAACGACGCCGGTTAGATGATTATGCGGCAATGAAATAACCTGAAGACTTCTTAGCGAACCGATTGTCGCCGGAACGACGCCGGATAGCATGTTATCCGCGGCGCTGACGTGGACGAGCGCCGAACAATTAGAAATCGCCGACGGAATCGTTCCGTAGAGTTTGTTACCGTCCAGCCATAAGTACTGCAACTGCTGCAACGCCCCGATCGTCGCCGGAATCGCGCCGGAGAAACGGTTGAATGAGAGATCAATCAGCTGGAGCTGGTGCGCCGCCGTAAAGTTCGCCGGAATTCCGCCGGAGAATGAGTTTGACGAGAGGTCGAGTATCCGCATACTCGTCGCTAGGTCACCGGAGATTTCGCCGGAGATAAAATTGTGCGATAGGTTTAGGACTTGTAGATTTGTGAGGTTTGTGAAGAATGCAGGTGAAATCTCGCCGGCGAGTGAGTTGTACTGCAAGTAGACGGCGCGTAGGAGCAAGCAATCGGCGAGAGCGCGTGGAATGGAGGCGTTCAAGTTGTTGGAGTGCAGGCTTAACCTGCGCAGCTGGCGCAGGTTACCGAGCTGGTCGCTGAGAGCGCCGCCGAGCTGAAGGCGCGGCAGGCGGAGTTCTCGAACCCTGCCGGCGTAGCATAGAATGCCGCGCCAGTCGCAAGGCGCTGCAGGCGTGGACGCATCCCAGCCGTCCATGGCGCCACGTGGATCGTAGAGATTGTGTTTGAAGGAGAGTAACGCTTGGATTTCGGAGTCGGCGTCGGCGGCGGCGGCGGCGCATGTTAGTGTGGCGGTTAGGGTGGCGCAGAGCGCCAACGAGAGGAGAAAAGTAGCCGTTGACATGGGAACAAATGAAAATGGATGATAGTGTGGTGTGGAGGTTTTAGAAGTGCGCGAAGGGAGCGTATGGTAGCAGCAGCAGCACTACCAACGCCATATGTTGCGCTTGTGCAGAGGTGCAGTGTTGTTTATATCTGTATTGATATTTCCCTCTCTCTCCCAGAAAAGGTATTATTAATATAAAAGGATTTATTATTTTTTACCCCACGTTAGGCCGAAATTGCTAAACCCCCATGTTAATACAATAGGCAAAAATATCCTTACATTTTTGTAAACCTAGCTGTGAAACTCTGTTTTCGTTAGAAATTTGATCAAAATATAGTTTTTAAAATATCCTTGTACTTTTGACTTGTAGTGAATTTAAACCCTAGGGCAATAGTATTTGGATGTTTTAAGAACTATATTTCATCAATTTTCTAACAGAAAAAGAGTTTTGCGTTGGGTTTACAAAAATAAAGGGGTATTTTTGTTTATTGTTTTAATATGGGGGCATGTTTAGCAATTTTAGACTAAAACAGGGGTAAAAATATAATTATCCCTAATATAAAAGAAGAAAAGGGAGTGGAAATGAGAAACGCCTTTTGCACTTTCTCTATGTAGGAAATTTAACATATCATTAGTCCAACACCACGCGCCGCTTGTTTGTTTGTGTGTTTTGACACTTTGCTAGGGTTTTTAATCCTTTTTAAGTCCAATTAAGTTTATTATTATTTTTTTGGTTTGATTGGTCTAATAATGTTAATCAATTGGGCAATTTGAAGGAAATGTTTATTATTAACTATTAAGTTTTGTACAACCAGGATAGTTGAATGTCACGAGCTCAAATTTCATTGATGAAGTAGGACTCTCCATTTCGTGTTAGTGCATTGCGGGCTGACAATAGCTGATTTATAATGCTTGTGTATGTGGAGCCGTGATTTATTTTCTAGTGTATTGATGACGTTGCGGTGATGAATCGAGGAAAAATTCCAGTTCGCTCGTAACTTGATCAAACTAAGTGCAGAGATGGAGCCAGGCCCCGGGTCTGACCCCCCCCCCCCCCCTCAAATTTAAATAAGAAAAAAAATTTGTCCTACAATTTTTTATTTTTGATACTTGCCCCCTATAAATTTTTAATTTTTGATATTTTGCCCCCTTAAAATATAAGAATATTAAGCTTTGTCCCGAATTTTTTCATTCGCCCCCCCAAATTCAGAATCGTGGCTCTATCCCTAATTAAGTGTAACTCACAAAGTGAGCGACTTACACGTGTTATATTATTGGTCACTCATTTTTCGATATACACTTGGAATCAGTTGAACCCTATAATTGAGTTATATATATGCTAAAGAGTCTTGACATAAGGAATATTTTGTTGTTGGTGTTGCTACTACGAGCGTCATTTGACTTAATCTTTTATTTATCAAAAAGAAACTTATAACTTTTGTAACAAAAACTTTAATCATCAAATCTCTTCGACATTTTATTCCTTCTTTATCTACGGAATACTATATAACGAGTTGGTTTCGATCATAGAATTTATGTCTAACTATTTATCTAGTAACATAATTACCATCTCAATGTACTAAAATGTGAATCGCTTGTTTCACAAATAGTTGGAATACACGTGGGGTCCTCTATTATAAAATAATATTGTATTTCCTGTTGCATTTATTTCTATACATGACAAGTGTAAAAGTCTTTTTTTTAAATGAATAATGAAATTGAATCGTATACACTTGTTATACATAAAAGTGAATGAAATAGAAGATACAATAACGTTTTCATCCTGTCTTCATCTAGCTAGAAAAGATTCCCAGTAAGAAATTTACTTCACTTGGTACAAGATAAATTTCTGCCATTTTTTTATTTGTGTTAGATTTTGGTAATATTGTTAGCACATGCGAACACCAAAATGTATAGTTAAAACGTTTGTTAAAATATAGGGTGTCTATTTGGGCTATAACAATTTTGTAAGAATATCATAATTGGGATCTAACAGAAAGAATTTGAGCTGAATATGAGATATTATAATATAGAGCGATTGTAAAAATAACTCAAAATAGTTACTCAAATATTTGAAATCTAATAACTTAGAATCATCCACAGGTTCAAATGATTTACTATTACACTTTGAAATCTTTAGGTCTCGAGTCTTCCAATCAGAACCAAGCTTGGACAACAGTAAAAGTGGATTAAACAAATTTTTATTCAAATTTGAATTGGACAAACCAATAATCACGTCATAAATGTTATAGTGATATCTCTTGTTTGTCCCTCTTTCTACAATATAAACAAACATATAGCAATAGTATATATATTCAAACAAAATTAAAAGCAATGAAACCCTCATCTAATTCTCACCAAATGAGCATTATTTCAGCAATTTAATTTGGGAAATTCTCCACAATTAATGCACAAGAGTGTATAAATTATAATACCAATAAAAGATATACTAGTTTTTGGTCCATGCTCCTTTAAGTAGTCATTCTCAAGTTGTGAGTCTTGTGAACCATTGCAGATTGCACACCCTTTCTCTGAGCTGTGACTTCTCATCATAAAATATAATAAAATTTGGACCACTCTTTCCCCTTATATTATGGGGGTCAAAATTGGTTCAATCAAGGATATATGGGCCCGATTGGATGGACGTCTATTTCTAATTTTTCATTTTTCATAGATAAAGTAAGAGAAATTATTTTTAAGGAAATAGAGATATGAAAGAGGAAGTGTGTTTGGATGAGTTTTTTTTTTTAAAAAAAAGTGTATGATTAAGTGTGATGTGATATGTTTTTTTGGGAGAAAAAATCTTTTTTTGTGGGAAATTGGTATGGATAAGTTTTGTTTTTGTAAGAATATTTAACATATTTAAGCTAAACTCATCTATTAAGACATCAAAAAATATGCAAAGTGGATCTTATTTCGTAGTTTACATAATTTCAAATAAAGATATGTGATTATTTTGATGATTATATCAAGATATTGGCGGATAAAATATTTTTAATTATTTAGATGAACTGTCTAATCATGAATAGTAAAATTCTGACTTTGAAATTTTTTTGAGAGTAATGTCCATTTTTCAAAGAAATTTGAGATTTTTTTCTGAGAAATTGTGTGTAGTATTTTTTTGGGAGATATCAAACATATGCATTTTTTATGAAAAAAATCTCTGAAAAATCGAGAAATGAAAAATAGTGTCCCATCCAATCGGGCCTATTATTCTAATATTACATTTCAAAATGGCCTCACCCTATCACTTAGAAGAGGGAAAAGATTCATTTGGTTGAAAGAACAATTCCCTCCTCTTTACTCAATTAGTAGAAGTCACATCCAGAGCACAGTGAGTTCTCTATCTTTCCATTTTAATATTATAAGTTTGAACCTAGTCAAAAATATAAAATTCGAAAACTCATATGGACTTATAATAGGTTGGCAGTTAAAATGCTTTTTCTTTTTTTGGATGCAGGAGATCGATATGATTATTTTCTACTTCTCATTGGTACAGGTTTCGGTAACTAAGTAATTGGGTTATATGTCATAACGAGTTTCGTTAAAATAACATTTTATAGCTGTTAGATTTCTTATGGTAGTCATGTCGGATTTCATTATCTATAATATTTTTAATTATTAAAAAAGATATATTATTACTATAATTGCATTGAAAATGGCCCCATCTACCGCACGAAAGGTGGAAAAGATTTTTTTTCTTTGGTTCCAGAAAGATTGAGTAGGGTCAGTTCCGGTAACCTACCACGGGTTAGGGTATATTTTCAAGATCAAATGTCACTTATAGATGTATTTACAAATTACTCATCAATACTACCCTCACATTGGCAGAGCACATCTAACCCATAACTTTCTGACAAGAATTGACTCATTCCTTAGCGACTGAGCCAACAAATGTTGAGGAAGGGACAAAAGATTCATTTGGCTGAAGGATCAACTCCATTTCCATCCTACCTTACCCAATTAATGGACCTTACCCAATTAATGGAAGTCACAAAAATGTAATGCAACAGCACTTTGTTTTGATATATTTACTCGTATTGTCCTAAATTTGTTGTCCATATTTTCTTTTGGGATATCATCACGTCTTTCTACTTTATTTTGGATACTATCGCAATTAAAGATTCAAAGTAATAGTGCAATATAACTAATTATCGATCTCATATTGGATACAATATTGAGATTATAGAATATGATACAAAAATAATCGACAAAGAAGTAGGCGAAAAAGAAGGGATGCGACCATGCGAGGAAGGCATAAATTGGTGCTAAGTGACCAGGTCGCGATGCATTCGTTTCCTGCAATAAAAAAATTCCTTTTTATTTTATTATTATCTTTATATACATATATATAAATTAATTGAAGATATCTAGTTTGGTCCTAAACATAGACATGTTTAATCAAATTATATAAATTCTTGTCTGCTGTTTGTTTAATTTTCAAAATTGTTTGTTGCTAGTTTAATAAATCAGATGACAGCAAATAGAATTGCTTTGAGCAGACCGTCATTGATGCTATGGCCTATGGGTTTGCCAAAATTCGGCAATATTGTTTGTTTTGGGAGAAACAACAAAATTAAAGAATGTTATTACTTCTAATTTATATAACTCGTCCTTATTTTACGTTTAGTAAGGCAGGGACAAATCACAAATTTATGTCATGTATTTTAAAAGAGGTAAAAACGGTAATTCATTTAAATTTTTCACGTTTTTATGCGTTTATAAATTTTTTGTTTTACACTTTTTTATCTAAACCGATGCGCATCAAAATAGTACCGAAGTTAAAATTGGGAACCTCAAAAAAAGTGCATAGAAATGTGCGCAAAGGGTTGAGATCCCATCTGGCTCACGACAAACTAGAAAGCATTTTACTGCACCAATTTTAGTTTTAGAGTGGAGATTAGAAAAGTATTTAAAATTTGATTTTGATTACTGTAAATTTATATTAATTTTGGTCAGTTTTAGGTTTCAAAATTTAGCACGTATCAACTTTAATTTGAAAAATGAAGAAATTTCACTATCATTATGAGTGGCCAGAAATCCAAATTTTACCTTAATTTTCAATGGCCATTGAAAAGGAACTTCATTTTGATTTTCAAGATGACCACACATAAAGAATAAGTCAAAACTAATAATCAATATTGGAAAGCAAAATATATATTACCTCAAAATGAACATATAAATTAACCCACAAAAAAAAACCTATTTGAAAAACTATTTAGCTAGGTTTGTATTAAGGTAGGTCAAATTAACTAAAACAATTATACACTATCAAATCATGCAAGTAATTTATGGAAGAAATATGGTAGATCTTCAAACTAAAAGAGCACTTCAAGCAACTACGTAAAATGTTTAGAGTTTTAATTTACTCTTCCTACAGTAAACTCAAGAATATACTTCAATAATATTATATTAGAATTGAGGTTTGTCATCGATACAGGGATATATTATAAAAATATAACTTGCAATTTATAACTTCAAAGTGAACACAATGTAATCAATAATCACTAAAGCTCCAAAATGATGTTAGAATTATTTAAATAGAAAAATATTGAACCATGAAAAATATATGAAAAAAATAGAGGAAAAAGAAATTTACCTATAAGATGCTGGATGGAGGTGTAGTACTCGTAGATGCAAGCTTTTCCAACTTAAATCAATAAATGGATGGTGGTATTCACTTTATAGGAGACATATATATATATATAGGGATAATTACACTGGGTACCCCTGAGGTATTGACTAATTACAAAAAACATCCCCTCATTTGATAAATTACATCCAACACCCAATCCGTTTACTCCGTCTAACATTTAGCACCTTCCGTTAGGGTGTTAGTACGGCACCGTTAAAATTTTAGGTGGTCTTCCGAAAATACCCCTGACCTTTTTTTAAACAGGAAACCTATATTTCTTCGGACAAATATACCCTTTTGGTGTTATTTGTAATACTTTTAAAACTTGAGATGTTATATGTAATATTATGTAAACTATAGTTATGTAAATGTAATATTTTTATGTTTTTTAAAAAGTAACCTTTTATATCCGTTGGCCTCTTGTTCCTATATATAACTAAGCGTTTTTGTTCATATTTTCACAAATTGAAATGGCTTCTTCCAGCAACTCTTCATATAGTAATTTTGGTGTGTTGAAATATAGAAAAGAGGTATGCAAACACCGTAATTGTGGTAGGAGAACTACTATAGTCATTTCGGAATCACCAAAGAACCCGGGTCGACTTTACTACTGTTGTACGGAGCACAATTTTTCTCATTGGTGTTCACCAATTGAAGCTATGGATGCACCGGTTCATTCGGAGTTCGAAGATACTAGTTCAAGTTACAAGAACAAAGATGTTTCAATTGGAGTCCAAGATATGAAAGAAGGAGTTGTAATTAAGATACTAGTGGTAAATTTGATTCTGTTTGCTTTATTTATAGTATGCCAAATGATACTTATGTTGGCTAAATAGGTAGAAGTTCTCCTTGTAATTGTAGTACTTTTGTATCTGTAATGCAAATGCAATGTTATTGAATACATGAATGAATGCAAACTACTTTTGTAATGCAAATACAATGTAATCATCAAATTGGAGTTTCTTTTACCATAAATGAATTACATTTCACCATATACCAAAATAAGACCAAACACAAGTCTGCATTACAGCCAACAAATCTGTCCAAAACATCCAACAAATCTGTCCAATTCAGCCAATAAATCTGTCCAAATCAGCCAATAAATCTGTCCTAAACAGCCAATAAATCTATCCTAAACAGCCAAAAAATG
The DNA here is from genome assembly GCA_019426215.1 of Buddleja alternifolia. NCBI lineage: Eukaryota > Viridiplantae > Streptophyta > Magnoliopsida > Lamiales > Scrophulariaceae > Buddleja > Buddleja alternifolia. Next base: position 34,371,115 of record CM033397.1, on the reverse strand, counting down.
CATCCAAAACAGCCAAAATATATCCAAAATAGCCAATCAATCTATCCAAAACAAAATACCAATTGTGTCACCCCTAAATAACCAATAATACCAAAAAAATAGGGGGAAATCAGTCAAAATATTTGCTCCTAATCATGCACCAGTATCGTTAGTGTTCAAGATGTAGCAGACCTGTCATGCACAAGTTTGCTCCTCATCTCTCTTCCTTGTATTGGTACAGCTTGTGACCTCACTTTAGCCTTGCCTTTTGAGGCCACTGTAGGTGCTAATACAGACTTTGACATCCCCTTTGAGGCCACTGGAGGTTGAGAAGCTGATACCACTTTAGCTTTGCCTTTTGAGGCCACTGTAGGTTTCAATACAGACATTGGGGCTGCCACATTTGAACCAGGAGCTGCCACATTTGACCCACCTTTTGAGCCCACTGTAGGTGCTGAAATTGTAGGACTTGGATCAGGTTGAGAGGCACTGATTCTGCCTCTTCCTCTAGCCCTGCTTCTGCCCCTTCCCCTTACTGGAATTGGCTGAGATGATGGTCTAGTTGCAGGAGGTTGGGAAGTTGAAACCCTGCCCCTGTCTCTTCCTTTTCCTCTCCCTATTGAACTTTTCTGAGTTGCATCTGGAGGAGCATTGGCCTTTCTCTTCCTGGAACTTGAAGCTGGAGTACTTGAAGCATCTAAGGGAACAGACACAGTAGGTGGCACCTGAGAAAGATTAACACATAAAAAAAACCATTAAATATACATAACAAATGTAAAAAAACAGAGGTAAAATAATGAATAAACAATAACTTAGTTATACCTCTCCTGCAGTTTGTAAACGGCGTGGACATGTTGATCTATTGTGTCCCAGACCCCTGCATATCCCACACCTCACAACAGTGGATCTTCTCATTTCATTTCCCTCACCTGGTTCCTTAGTCTTATTGGTCTTTGGTCTACCTGCCTGTCTCCTAACAATTGGAGGGTGTAAACTTTTGGGAATTACATCCATGTCTTGAGGCCAAAGAGCTGGATCAGTCACTGGATGAATTGCATATGCATATGATTTCAAGTATGTCTCCTTTAAAAAAATGACATCAGTGTAACTTTGAAGACTCTCCCTCCTAAAATTTATGGTTAAAGCAGCATGCTTACAGGGAATCTCAGTCACATCCCAAACCCTACAATCACATGTTCTAGTATTCAAATTCACAACATAATTAATACCAGCATCCCTCACCTCAAACTCATGTTCTGTACCCAACATCAAGTGACACTTCTTAGACTCTTCATTAGACTTATTCAACTCTTTCACCACATTTGGCACTATTGAATTCCTCCACCTCAGTGCCTTTATTTTTTCTCTTCTGTAATCTAGTCATGCATTTGGTCCTTAGACCATCTAGTAAAGTAAGAACAGGCTTATCCCTAAGTTTCCCAATCCAGGCATTAAATGACTCACTCAAATTATTAGTTACATGGTCATTTTTTAACCTAGTGCCATAAGCATGCCTAGACCACTGTGAGGAAGAAATTTTTACCAACCAATCATATGCTTCTCTCTTCAAGTCTTTGATCTTGTACATGGCAAAATTGAAGCCAGAAGCATTGTAATCCCTAACTGCCATACAGAAATATTTTTTCAAGGCATGCCCATGGTGTTTCTGTCTGAAATTGGCATATACATGCCTTGCACACCTTCTTTGTATCACATGAGGGACCACTTCATTTAATGCCTCCACTAGCCCCTGCAAGAGAAACACAAAAAACACATTACAAAATAGTAAGTCTTCAATTAAAAACCTTACAAATAACACCCATATTAATTTTAATCATAACATATACCCCCATCTATTTATCATGCATAACAGAAAACACCATATATTTTCATGTTAATAACAGAATTGAACATCATATATTTCATGCATTACATTACAAACCAAAGAATAATAAGCACAACACATTACCTTTTGTCTATCACTCATAAATGTCCATGGCTTGTCACCAATGAATCCTCCAAACATAGTTGACAAATGTTGTAAAAAGAACATCCAAGTATCCTTAGACTCCACCTCCACAATAGCAAAGGCCACAGGGTATAAGCCATTATTCCCATCCAACCCTATGGCAGCTAGTAACACCCCTCCATATGGCCCTTTCAGGTGACACCCATCAAAACCAAGAAATGGGCTACAACCCTCTAAATACCCATCCCTCAAAGCACTAAAACCCATGAAATTTTTTTTAAATGTTGGTGTGTTAGGAATGACATCACCCTCTTCTTCCAACTCACTCTCCAATACAACCACAGTGCCCACATTTTTTTCAAGAAGAACTTTTGCATAACATGGTAACTTCCCATATGACTCAGCATGCCCACCCAATATCATCTCTGTTGCTAACTTTTTTGCCCTGTATATCCTCATATAGGGAGGATCCACCCCATATTTTTCCTTCAGTACTTCACTTATCACACTAGGCTTCATTGCTATGTTGCTCCTTAAGATAGGGACCAATTTAGAACTCATCCAATTAACACTGGCTTCTTTAGTCACATTAGTTCTTATACAAGTATGTCTAGGGTTATACTTTTTCACTTGGATAGTAACATCATCTATCAAAGCAGATGCATGTACTCTCCAGGGACACCCTTCAGCAGCACATTTAGCAATCATTCTATCTTTCCGATTTTTCACCCTTTGAATCTTAAAAGCTTCCTGAATCAAGAATTCCTTTAGCCTCTCCCTAAATTCTTTTATGTTATTAAAAACCATGCCTATTTCCAGTTTATGCCTTTGACCAGGCTCAGTGGGCAACTGTGCTGCATTGGTGGTCAAACAGCCTTTCATTGGATCATCAGGCAACTCATCATTAGAATCATTGAATATTTCACAATGATCATCACTTGCATAATTTTCTAAGTCATTATCAGACCACAATAACATACTATCATTATCACCATCAGTGCTACCACCCCTTTGCAAAGAATCAACACTATCATCATCAGATTCCGCCCCCCCCCCCCCCCCCCTCATTTTTATCAACAATATCCACCTCTTCATAGTCTTCAAAGCCCTCTTCAGAGTCCTCTTCATCCACCTCTTCAAAGGCTTCATCCTCATCGTCAGAGTCCTCTTCATCCTCCTCAACAGACCCCTCAGACTCCACCTCCACAGACCCCTCAACAGGACCCTCTTTATCCCCCTCTTTGTCTTTCTCTTTGTCCCCTTCTTTATCCCCCTCTTTAGCCCCCTCTTTATCCCCCTCAACCTCAGCAATCTCAACAAATATATCTATCTTAATAAGGTTTTCATTTCTAGAAAACATAGCCATAACATCCTTATCATCACTTAATTTCATCCTATCATTTGAACCATCTACACTACATTTAAGCACAACCAATTCATTGCTCAACCCTAAAACTTCCTTGACATCATCTCTTAAGTCAAAAAACCCATATCTATCTGGATCAATCTTAGGAAGATTGTGTTTCTTACGCCGGTAGTGTACTGTGAGGCAAAACACCTTGTCACCCATACCTAGCAAACAAAACAAAAGAGAGGTAGTGTCATATTAAACTCTCAATTAATCAATCAAACTAACCAATAACACATTTCACATATTAAAAAAATAGAGTTAGTGTACAATGTAGTGCATGAACTATAACCAATAACACATTTCACATACTAAACCGTGACCAAAAAAAAAGAACAATGACAGTTATACGTACAATGTAGTACATGAAAACCCTAATACTAAAAATTTATAATTTATTTCACATATTAAATGGGGAAATACCGAAATTGTAAGGCCTTAAGAAAAAAATCCTAAACTAAAAATTGGGGATTTTCTCTAAAATCTGAAATTAAACACATAACAATGCATTATAAACAAAGATCTAACCAAATATGTTCTTATATTGTACACAAATCAGAAAAACACACAATAAAAAACCCTAACTCGAAATTTTTTCACTAAAACCGTCAAAGGTCGTACTATTTAGGTGCGAAATGATGGGGGGAAAGGAAATAATCAGAAAGCCAAGCATTTTCGTGGCACCTTCTTCGTTTCAAGAAAGAAATTCACCTTTTTTTTGAAAATTCGTCTCCTGATCTGAGGAGAAAAACGCCCACTCACAGCCGCACACCGTCACCGAGCAAAAACAAAAAGTTTGACACGAAAATTCTAGAATAAGGTTGAGAAAATGCGAAGAATTTTTCTTGCTTTAGGGTTTCACAGCCTTCACGTTGTTTTTCAGAGTTGATAATGGTAGGTAAAAGGGCGGGAGATGGTGTATAGGGAACTCGAGGGTAACAAGGTCATTTGCAATTTCATATATTTTGACTTTATTTTATTTTATTTTTCTATTTCTTTTTTCAGTTTTTCGTAAGGGTAAAAGTGTCTTTTGACACTTTCCATCCATTTTTACATAATTATATGAAACCTTAGGATGTTGGATGTAATTTATCAAACTAAGGGATGTTTTTTGTAATTAGGCAATACCTCAGGGGTACCCAGTGTAATTATCCCTATATATATATATATATACATATATCATGAATTCATGATCATTAGCTATTGAAATGGTTTTCAAATTTTGGGTTAATCATATTAAGACATTAAATACTTAGACTAAAATTAAGGAGGTCATTAAGAAATTTAATTACTACTATTGTCTAATCATCAATTCTAGAAACTGATATATCCTTGACCATTAACAATTTAATAAATGTTTTCCTTAATAATTTAAATCTGTGAGCGTAATTTATATATATATATATATTATGAATTAGTATATATTAAGGTAACGTAACAAAAATAATGTTTATGCATTCAATGTACAAAATCAAGAATTTTTAATATTGATTTTTTTAAAAAAAAATCTACAATAAAATATTATATATATATATATATATATAAAATCGCCTTAATTAGATAATGCTGTGTATACATATAACCTACAAATAATTATTGGTGGTAAATATATATATATATATATGTAGGGTCAAGATCGAATAAACACCCTATGTTAGATAAGATATAAAACTCAATCTACACCATTAGATCCATTAAATCCAACAGTCCAAAAAAGAAGCAAAAAAAAAGCTGAAAAATTGATTTCAATTGAATAAGGGGTATAATAGTAAAAAAGGAAGCAAAAAAGGGAACATAATCTCCCCTAAAATCTCCTTATTTACGTTATTCATCATCCTTTTTATTACGTTCTCTCTCTCTCTCTCAAATTTAAAAAATAAAATATTTGAGCATTACACAAAAAGAGAGAGAGAGAGAACAACAATGGTGAGCACCAGTAGCAGAGGAAGACCCAAAAACTTTGACAAGAACAAACAAGAAGAAGAAAAAGCAATAATAGGCAATGGAGAGTACGAGGAGTCTCGAGTACAAAGAATAAAAAAAAACGCCGAGAGAATGAATAGCCTCAGCATCATACAGTGTGTGTATCATGTATAAACACACACTATATAATGTGTTATCATATACTGTATAATGAATTATAAGATATTATATAATGTGTTATAACATACTGTATAATGGTTTATAAAATTGTAGTTGTATGATGTATAAACACACAATGTGTAATGTGTTATCATATATTGTATAAGATACTGTATAATGTGTTGTAACATACTGTATAATTAAATATTTTTAATATGTTATAAACACATACTGTATAATATGTTATAACATACTGTATAATGTGTTCTAACATACTGTATAATAACTTATAAGATACTGTATAATGGTTTGAATTCTCTAATTGTATGTGACTAATCACACACTGTATATCACCGTTGTAGTTACTGTATAATGGTTTATAAGCTACTGTATAATGGTGTATAAGATACTGTATAATGGTTTAATGTAATTTTTTTTGAAAAAAACAATATCAAATGAACCTCTACGCATGCAAATATCAAATTCACTTCATAAATAATCAATTCAAACCAGATGGTATTATGTTCAGTAAAGAGTTAACCCATACATGAAAATAAAAAGGACCTAATCATTTCACAAAAATTAACAGAAGACGAATTCTTAAATCCCAAACTTTCGATCTTTACAGCTACTATCTCGCATGAATTGACGATGATGATGAATCGAACTTGATGATTAATTGAGTTTGATGATGAATAAGGGGAATTTGATTTCTGTATATTGAGTTTGTGGATGATTAATTGAGTTCTGTGAACTGATCGAATTGTAATTGGAAAGAAAAAATGAATTGGAGAAAAAAAATCTGTTATGGGCGTGATAAGGGGGATTTGATTTTGATCCTGCATCTTATTTACGTTTATTGACTAAAATACCCCTGCCATCATTAAAAAAATTATACAAACTGAAAAATGGATTAAATCTAGATCTTGGGATCAAATGGTATCAATGGTGTAGATTGAGTCTTATATCTTATCTAATGTAATGGGATGTATTTGATCCATACCCTGTATATGTATATACACATATATTTCGTAATAATTATTATAAGTTACTTACCTAATTAAATATTAAAAATATTTAAGGAACTTTCTAATTGAATGTTTCAAATAATCAAATATGAAAAAAAAGACCATGTGCCTAAATTTTGATTCATACTTTATATAAATCCGTATTTTTTTTTCAAGAAACGATTACAACATCATAATATATCGGTTGCAAGAGAATCTATTAAAAGTAAGCATCATAAACAAATACAATCATAAGCTACAAACAATTACAAACAAACTACTATTACAAGTAGAGAGAAAACTCACATGCATCCAGAATTGATTGGCTAGATTTGGTAAATTTGAATTAGATGATGGTATGCATACATATAACCTACAAATAGTTAATATTGGTAAGTATTTTTTTTTTTTTTGGTAAGATTGAATTAAGTAGTTGTCACTTATAATAATTTAATCTGCCCGCTTAATAAATATACAATATAGGCTATAATCATTTAATTCTATAATATCCCCCAGTTCATTTTGCCATTTTACCAAGTTACCCTCAATTATTGTCATTACAAATCATGAACTACACTAGACTTTACAAAATTTTATATTTTAGCATTTTTGTTGAGGAATAGGCCGAATATTCCGCTAGGATTCTATCATATGCATCACATGTGACCCTTTTAAGGATAAAAATGATATTTTATCAGTTGAAACAAAATTTATTATGGTTTCACTATTTTAAATTGTAATATTCAATATGTCATTTCAACTTAGAAGGGTAAAAATAATGAACCACAGTGACCATAAAATATCATTTATCCTTAAAAGGGTCACATGCAATATATGTAATGGAATCGCGACGAATATTCCATCGGGAAATATTTTAAGTATATTTTCTTATAGAAACTCGTGTAGTTAAGATAAGAAAAGTGTAAAACAAAAAGAAGTTTATATAAAAAATATGTAAAAACCATTGTCCTTCATATACGAAAGTGTAACAAATAAATTAAAATTAAAAAAAATATATGAAAACATGAAAAGTTGGGATGAATTGTTGTTTTTACCCCTATTTTAAAACTATGTTTCGCTTTGTATTCCACGCCGCATATATATACCAAATGTATCTCATATTTATTTCACTAAACATTTTATAATATATATAGACATCTAGCATGTATACATGAATTAAATATAAATAGTATCATTTTAAAATAGAATATATGAGGTGATTATTTAGATGATCAATTAAATTAACAAGCTAGGGTCGTGATAAAGCATCCGAACGCCGTCGGATGAGAAATTGTGATGTGACAAGTGATGCACAACTCAAAATATGCATGTGACACAATCCAATCTTGAAAGCTTAAAAATAAGTAACGGATAAAAATAGATTATTTTGGTTCTTGCATATATATCTCGGTCCAATCCTTCAATGATTGTGAGATAGGCCGAAATTCACTAAAATAAGTGATGTTACGTTATATATTTGGGCCTATGTTGAGCCCCACTTTGGTTAGGCCTTATTCGGAACAAACAAACATCCAACCACTCATAAATCATAGTTTTTTTCTTAAAAATGTGGAAGAATATCCTAAAATCGTATTGCAATTTCTTATTACACTTTACATTTATGTCATGTGTATAAAATATTTTTTTGAATATAAATTTAATATAATTTATATACACATATTGTGCAAACATGATATACAATACAAGATGTAACATCATTTTACAGATTTCTTGTTCCACCTACCAATCCGGTGGTTTGGTGCTTAAATCCATAACTATCATATGAGCTCATTATTTCATGTGGATACATTATGGGTTGTTGTTTTCCATTTTACATTGTTTGGTTTAGTTATGACTCATTTTTTTATTATGTTGGTGGAATTGCGGACTACAGTGATCAAATTAAGTTATATGTCTTATTGAGTTTGAAGGAACAATTCGTGTGATGATTAAGTTCTTATTATTGGGTGATCACTACAAAGTTCACCCGACTTAGCTCTTCAACTACCCAAAAAAAGTAGAAAATTTCCAAGCAAGCAACATGGGTGCAAGATAATGAGTGATGGTTATTGATTAGGAGTTTTTCAGACTCTTAGTTTCATATAATAATAATAATATTATTATTATTCGTTATTCGTTATTCATGTCTAGTAAATCTCATGTATGATTATGGCAGCGTTTAGATCCATATCTCAAATAATAAGTTCATTTATAATTTCACTTTTTTAAGATGGGCATTCCAATAAATATTTCTAGAAATGTAAAACTTTTGGTAAGAAAATAATTAAATGGCTCTTTATAGAAGTGCAGGAAAATAAGTTTCAAAAATTACTAATATGCATTTTCTTCAATGAAATTTAAGAAACGTCACTTCTTTAAAAAATTCATCAATGATTAACCATTAAAAGAGTGATGTCTTTACAAATGATCCTCTATCGTAAGTCTATTTGAAATGTGTTTCCAAATATTTCAGATGATTGTTGAAAAAGCTCCAAAGTTCACAACAATGGATGTGAATGACCTCGTATAATTTCATGGTATAGTTATTGTTTGGGAAATTATCTGGGTTGAAAAGAAGAAGAAAAAGCAATTATGGGCTGCCTATTGAGTTGGTGTCCCAGTCAATAACGAGCTCTAGTGTAAACCTGATTTAAACTAATTGGGCTTAATCCATGGCCCACTATAGAAAGACCATCACATCTCCGACTAGCTTCGAGGGTTAATGACCCAAAATTTCTTAGTCTAGTAGTATCAGCTTTCGTTTTTACGTAAAAAATCCTGGGTTCATTTTAGGTTGTCACACAAGTTGTGACTTTTCTCTCCTTATTTGAAGTCTTATAGGGCCATGTAACCCATAATTAAAAAATTATCGGTCCGAGTTTGTATAATCCCTCCGTCTAAAATTGGGGGAAAAAAAAAGCTTTGAGGGTTAATGCCTACAATTAGGGAGCAAAGAGTTTATGAGATAGTATATTTATAGATTCAAGAGATAATTAACTATATACTCCTCGTGTTATGAACAATTATAGATTTTTTTTCGAAATTGCATAAAGTCCCCCATACGTTAAAGTATATTCTTATGATCACACATTCGATGTATTTAACAATTTAACATCTTGTAAGCCTTACAAATAGACTCCTTAAGAGTGTTCCATTGTAATTTACTAAAAATTATTGAAAATTTGGTAGTCAGCACTAAAGTAAAGGAGTGGGCATATAGTTCCCCTTTCAAATAAGAAATAGGCATCCGCCAAATGATGTGAATTCAATTTTTTAGGGAAAAAGAGGGAGAACTATTGAAGGCTTTGCTACAATTAATTTTTAATATTGAGGGTTTTAAATGATTTTCTTATTTTTCTAAATGAAAATCTTCCTATTTTTATCTATATCAAGTTCTTGAATTTTCATCAATTACTGGGATGAGTAAATTAGAATTAGTTCTTTCTTTTTTTAGTAGAAAGCACTCCTCCTTAACTTATGTCGTAGCGAGTGCTTAGTCTTAAATTTTGAAAATTCCACACTTTGTCTTATAACATTTGATTTTTATTGCAGAACATCCCTTTCAGCAAAATTAGGGGGTGTATAAACCTGCACAACTCTCTCGAACCGCTCAAACCGGGCTAATTCACCAAAAAACCACCAGTTTAAATTTTTTAAATAATAGTGGCGGTTTGAAAATGTTGCAACCCGCCACGTTTGGGTCGGATGGTGAGTTTAATAATTGCAACCCGTCTAACCTGCAACCCGGTAGCTAATTATATATATTGCACGTATATGTATATATAGTTAAAGATTAACACCAAGTATTGAAAAATAATATATACATATATACTCTCTAACAAAAATGTTTTTGTTCATATTCATGTTCACTTTACTTTTTATTTGGGCAAACAAATTGATTGTTTTTATTTGATTCGAAAAAGTTTAATTTCCCTAAGAAAATAAATATTATATATATTTATGATGAATTTTTATAACAATTTAATTTTAGTAATATTCGAGAGTTTTCATTCATTACAAATTAAGATAATATAATTTTTAGTAACATCACTTATTCTTACATGTCCAACCTAATCATTTTTTTTTTCTAATTACATCTGCAAAGACAAACATGTTCTTTAATTTTTTTACTTACTAGTTGTAACTTGTAACTACAAATAAATCGGAAAAAAAATTATAATTATAATTCGAAAACCAGCTAACATGTTTGTCCGCTAAATACTTCAACCTAACCAACCTGCTCAAATCGGGTTGATCCGCCTGAAAACCACCAGTTTAAATTTTTTAAATAAAAGTGGCGGTTTGAAAATGTTGCAACCCTCCACGTTTGGGTCGGATGGTGAGTTTAATAATTGCAATCCGTCTAACTCGCAACCCGGCCGCTAATTATATATATTGCACGTATATGTATATATAGTTAAAGATTACCACCAAGCTTTGAAAAATAATATATACATATATACTCTCTAACAAAAATGCTTTTGTTCATATTCATGTTCACTTTACTTTTTATTTGGGCAAACAAATTGATTGTTTTTATTTGATTCGAAAAAATTTAATTTCCCTAAGAACATAAATATTATATATATTTATGATGAATTTATATAACAATTTAATTTTAGTAATATTCAAGAGTTTTCATTCATTACAAATTAAGATAATATAATTTTTAGTAACATCACTTATTCTTACATGTCCAACCTAATCATTTTTTTTCTAATTACATCTGCAAAGACAGACATGTTCTTTAATTTTGTCACTTACTAGTTGTAACTTATAACTACAAATAAATCAGAAAAAATTATAATTATAATTCGAAAACCAGCTAACATGTTTGTTTGCTTCAACCTAACCAACCCGAACTGCTCGGTTTGAAAATATAACTATGCGGTTTTGGTTCGATAATTTGTCAATCCGTAGGGTTGATTTTTTTGCATAAAACAGTCCGAACCCAACCGCATACACCCCTAGGCAGAATATTCCACCTCATGTTCCGTTAAAAGGGATGTTCTGCAATAAAAACAATAACTAGTTATTTGCCTAGCACAACATACTTTCATTCAGGGAAACAATTTTTTTTGCTATATCCTATATTTCAACGCACAAAATAACCTTAACCATGTATATGGACTTTGGTTATGTTTATGTTTATATCTATTAGAAAAAATCATCAGGCCAACTTGAAATATCTTTATCAAATGATCATTTGTTTTTACACAATTAAAGAAGGAAGTTGATATTAGCACTTCCAAAAGTGATAACTACACTTCCAATTTACTTTATTTTTACTTAAATGATCAAAGTGCCCATATATTAGTTAAACACACATTTTCTCTTAATATTTAAGACAACTATAACTTTCACTATATTATTCATTATTTTTAAATTTATCTTCACATTTTTAATGTTTGAACATTATTATTAATTATTTAAAATAATAATATTAGCTTTATTAAATACATTAGTTAAAATCAAGTCAAGTTTTCTTAAATCAGATCAAATTTTTTTATTCATAGTTTTAAATCAAGTCAAACATTAGGCAAAAACTAATTTAATTATCAATAATCTTTGCTTAAAATAATAAAATCAGCTTTCTTACATACATCAGTTAGGTCAAGCTTTTTTATATCAATTCAAGTTTTTACTTCATAGTTTTACATAAGGTCAAATATTTGGCAAAAAATAATATTAGTTACCAAGCTTATTTGTCTAAAATAATAATATTAGCATTCTTACACTAGGTCAAATTTTTACTTCACATATGAAGTTCAGTATCTATAAGTCAAAAAAAAAAAAAAAATTCAAATTTGTGGTGTATATTAATTAACTCTTTTTTTCTTTTGATATTTGAGTTGATGTCAAAAAAATCACATGAAGCAAAAAAAGTAAAATAAAATAATAAATTCGAATTTATGTTGTGTATTAATTAACTATTTTTTTCTTTTGGTATTTGAGTTGATGTCAAAGTAATCACATGAAATATTAATTTGAATTTCATATCAATAGTTGTATTGTAAATGTTGAACTTATAATGCTTAAAGATTTCTTAATGAAAAATAGATTATATTTCACAATTTTGTGATGAAAATACAATTTAAAAAATTATCCGATATTCAAAGAAAATGATTTATTATATTTCAAAATTCTCAACTTCTCACAATTTTTAACTTTTAATACTTATATATTTCTTAAACTATGCTAAGTGAAAATATGAATAAGTCAATAAGAGAAAAAATGAACAATTATGCTAAAGTTGTAACATATATATTGTCTATTGTATTGTTCAAACATTAAAATTTGAAAATAAACTTTAAAATGATGAATAGTATAATGAAAATTATATTTACCTAACATATTAAGAGAAATTGTGTGTTCGAATAATATAATAGTAAATTTTTTCCTCTCTCTCCTTGTGAGAGTCGTCTCTCTCTCTGCATGAGAGTTGTGAGTATTAGGGTATCTTTAGTTTTAGGGTTTGTTCATCATCTTCTCCATTGAATCTATTCTTGAGTGATACACGAGAGTTCTTCTTTCTCTGAGGCAGACTACATCGATTCTTCAGGGCTCTACTCTACGCCAAAGGAGCTGCACAGGAACTTTTCTCCACGACATTCTTCAAACCATCATCTCTATCAATCGGATTGACGATCTCGTGCTTTCTTTTGTCACTCCTTTATTGCTTTCGTTTTTTCCTTTTCTCTTTTTCCTTCTTCTTCATTATCCTCACGTATTTTGGCTGCTTGGTGCCTTATTTGCAGGTGTTCGTGTGCTAGGGTTTCGTCAGGATTGCTGGAGCCGCACGCTTCCTAATCACCATAAACTTTGAAGGGCCCTATTCTAAGTTTGTCTAATGGATTAGGAAATAAACCGGATGGCCCGTGAATTACTTTAACAGATATTGAGGCCAACAAGGTGAGTTTGCCCGTTGATGTGTGTAATCCGAGGGAGGGTCATAATCCTAGGATTCTGGTAGGAAGGGTTACGACGGACCGTCGGATTAATTTTCCTGCTTTCAAGGATACTGTGACGGGGGTTTTTCGGCCAAGATGGGGGATGGAGATATCACATCTTGGCAACTCTAGATTCCTAATCGCGTTTAATCATACTGTCGATCTTGAACGTGTGCTTGAAAACGGTCCTTGGAACTTCGATAATGACATGATAATTTTAAAACGAGTTCAATAATTTGACGATCCTCTAACCATTAATCTTGATTGGAATGAAATTTTCGTCCGTGTCTCGGGTCTGCCTTTGAGTCTCATGAACAAACAAGTTGCGAAAATTATAGGAGATCATATGGGAATTTTTATCGAAATGGACATGTCAAAAAGTGGTATTTTCTGGGATTCTACGTTTCGTCTTAGGGTTAAGATCAATGTTTGCAAACCAATTCTGCATTTTCTGACTCTTAATTTGCCGGGAGGAAAAGATTTAAAACTATCATTTAGGTATGAAAAACTCCCTAATTTTTGTTACTTGTGTGGTATCATTGGTCATAACGAAGATAGCTGTGAACTTCGGTACAATTCTTCCTTCGTGCATCCTGGGGAAAATATGCCCTATGGACCGTGGTTGAGAGCCTCGACTCGGCGTAACCTTTCGGGTTTGGGATCCTTCTTCGCTCTGTCAAATTTCTCCAGCGATTGATTCATCCCAACAAGGAGAACAATCTGCTAGTTGGAGAACTCCAGAGGGAAATCGAAACGATATCCACTCGAGGTCGTCTAGTCCTATCTATCGACCACCCCATGTTCGTCGGGTATCTCAAGAACCGGTTATCAATCGTTAACCCCATAATCTTGCTATCTCGGATGGGTCCCGGGCTCGTTGTAAGCTCCAGCTAGTCAACGAACCGGACGATGAACTAAGAGACAAAAGTAGTAATGGAACTACCCGAGTCCTTAGCTCACCGTTAGGCACCGTAGTCCTAAGTACTCTCCCAGGTCGATATTTTCCCCCGGTTGATATGTCTACACATCATGTGGAAACCGTGGTCTTCCCTGCTTCTACCCACAATCGAGTCCCACCAAACGAGAACTAGTCGGGTTTGATCGAAGTGTCATCTGATATATTGTCTCTCATCATAGGTGTATCAAGTCAATCCCAAACATCACCAATGTTGAGGGTAGTGGGTCTAAAACCCTAACCCCATGCACTCTCATTGCACGTTGCCCCATAATTCTCTTCCCATGCATAATTTTAATTCCCCCCAGCCACCTCTCTCTCTTGTTTTGATTAACATACCCCTTCAAATCAACATATCTCCACCAAAAGGACCGAACACCCTCACGGCTTCTAGAAAAATTGGAAAAAATAAAAGAAAAAAGAAGTCATCCCCTCTTCATTTTAATAATCAAACTCTTATGTTAACGGATATCCCGGTATCAGAATTTGCTCATGTAAGGAACTGTTCTGGTACCTCTGCTAATATGGATGAGGATTCGGCGGTGAACGTGAAGCGGTCCCACCACACTCAATTAATATTCTAGATTGGAACTGCCAAGGATTGGGAGGATCTGGGGCAGTTCGGCAGCTGGTGGATCTTATTAGGATTCACAATCCCTCCGTAGTCTTCCTCTAGGAGAATAAATGCAGAGCTGGTGTGTTTGATCATCTTAAATCGAGGGTTAACATGTTTGGTATTAGTGTGGATTCAGTGGGTAAAAGTGGTGGGTTCGGTCTTTTGTGGTAAAAAAATATTGATGTTGTGCTCCAAACGTTTTCTAGGTCCCATATTGATGTGAGGGTCTACACGGGGGTGGACTATGAGTCTTGGCGATTTACGTGTTTTTATGGAGACCCAGATAGCTCGAAAAGAAAAGAGTCTTGGCGTCTTCTTGAAAAATTAAGTCAGAATCTGTTCTCTCCCTGGTTAGTAGCTGGGGATTTTAATGAAATTTTGAGTCAAGACGAAAAAGTTGCATCTTTACCTCGGCCTCTTTGGCAAATTCGTGACTTTCATAATGCTCTTGACAACTGCGATCTTCATGATCTGGGATATGTGGGACCAAAACTCACGTGGTCCAACAAATGGCCTCACCCACACACTGTCCGACTTAGGTTGGATAGAACATGTGGCAACTCGGGCTGATCGAATCTTTTCCCTAACACTAGGGTCACTAATCTTGAAACCATAGCTTTAGACCATGGCCCGATTCTTATTCAGGTGAACCTGACAGTGGTGTTTCTTAACCGACGAAAGAAACACAGGTTTCGATTTGAATCCGTGTGGCTTCGCTCGTCGGAGTGTGAGAAGGTCATTTGTGAGTCATGGAATGGTACCTCTCTGAATAATCCTATCGATCTTGTGTGGAATAATACAAAGTCTTGTAGGATAGGGCTCATGCAGTGGAGTAAAAATTCTATTAGGGGCATTAGTCGTCGAATAAAAGATATTGAGCAAGAAATTTTGGCTATTAACTCTGGAGAGATTACGGTTGACTCTAAAGGCCGTGAATCTGCTCTTCGAAACGAATTAGAAGAGTTTATTTCTAGTGAGGAATCTATCTGGCACCAACGTAGTCGGGCCTTGTGGATGAAAGAGGGAGATCGAAACACTAAATTTTTCCACAAGTGTGCTTCGGACCGTCGTAGGATAAACTCTATCGACCGTATTAGGGACTCTGGGGGTGAATGGCAGGAAGAGCCTGATAATGTTCAAAGAATCATCAAGGACTATTTTCGTGATATTTTCATATCTATTAGGCCTTTGGATTCAGACCTAGATGAGGTTCTTGATGATGTGGCTGCGCGGGCTACACCAACTATGAATGATACTCTTAGCCGCGAATTTACTCCAGATGAGGTAACAAAAGCTATTTCTCTTATGCACCCCCTAAAATCCCCCGGTCCAAAAGGAATGTCTCCATTATTTTATCAAAAGTTTTGGCATGTAATTGGACATGATGTTATTTCTTGTGTGTTGAATATGCTTAACAAAAAATCTCTCCCTCAAAAATTGAATTTTACTCACATTGTTCTTATACCTAAACTCGAGGATCCGGAATTTGTAGCCCATTTCCGGCCTATTAGTTTATGCAATGTCATATATAAAATTGCTTCAAAGATGATAGCTAATAGGCTTAAACCTTTTCTTGATTCTATCATATCCGAATCTCAATCTGCGTTTGTTCCAGGTAGACTTATCTCTGATAACATTCTTGTATCTTTCGAGATTAATCATTTTTTGAAGAATAAGTAGTGGGGCAAGAAGGCCACATTGCGCTCAAATTGGACATGAGTAAAGCCTATGATAGAGTTGAGTGGGTTTTCCTCGAGAAAGTTTTGGTAAGATTGAGGTTTGGGAGGGATTTCATTGATCTAATTATGCTTTGTGTCTCTACGGTTTCTTATTCTGTTATGCTTATGGGTAACCAATTCGGATTTATTAGACCACAAAGAGGTATCTGCTAGGGAAACCCTTTGTCCCCTTATTTATTCCTATTGGTTGCCAAGGTTCTAAGTTGTTTAATTCAATTTGCAGAATCCAGATGAGAGATTGAAGGAGTGGCTATAGCGAGACACGCCCCTCGGGTGTCTCACCTATTATTTGCTGACAATACTATGCTTTATGTTCAAGCTACGCCATCGGCTGTACAATCTATAAAACACATATTAGCTAAGTACGAGAAGGCGTCGGGTCAGCAAGTGAATTTTGAGAAATCAGGCATTGTGTTTAGCAAAAATGTGCCACAAGAGTCTTGTACTATTTTGGCTGATATTCTCGGAGTTCAGATTTTGGACAAGCACGAAAAGTATTTGGGATTTCCCTCGGTGGTTGGAAAATCAAAAAAGGAGATTTTTGCTTCCATACGAAATCGTATTCAAGGACGGTTATCGGGTTGGAATTCGCACTTCTTATCACAAGCCGGTAAGGAAGTAATGCTTAAGGCGGTTATTCAGGCGATTCCGACATATAATATGAGTTGCTTCAAACTACCCGATTCGCTATTAACTGAAATTGAATCGGACATGGCAAGTTTCTGGTGGCACAATCGTCAAACCAAAAAGATTCATTGGCTTGCTTGGAGTAAACTTTGCAAATCGAAAGATGAAGGTGGGATCGGTTTTAGGGAGCTCAAATCCTTTAATATGGCAATGTTGGCTAAGCAAGCATGGCGAATTCTAACAAAACCGGATTGCTTAGTGAGCCGTATTTTTCGATCTAAATATTTTCATGATTCATTGTTGTTTGAAACCGAACTGGGTAGTAAGCCGTCGACAACGTGGAGAAGCATTTGGGAGGCTCGAAATTTGGTATTTTCTGGTATTCGATGGAGAATTGGTTCGGGGTTGCATGCTCGCATTTGGACTTCTAAATGGCTTCCCTGGACCCCTGATTTTATGGTGCGGACTCCACCGAACACACTACCAATTGATACTCGGGTGGAGCAGCTTATTGATCGCTATACAGGCTAGTGGGATGTGGTGCGGGTTCAGGCTATTTTTAGTCAGGAGGATGCCGAGTGTATTCTCTCTGTTATACTTGCTTCAAACTTGAATCCGGATTCGATTATGTAGCACTATACACGAAATGGTCAATTTTTGGTGCGTTCGGCGTACCACCTTCTTCGTGATTCTATTCGGAAAATGGCTCCAAGCAGTTCGTAGACGGGGATCGGAGGCAGAAGGGGGGCATGGGATTTTATCTGGAAGGCTAGAACTTTGACGAAAATTCGGCTGCATGCATGGAAATTATGCATGAACGCGATGCCAACGGGCGTAAATTTGATACGAAGGAAGATGGAAGTGTGGGGACAGTGTCCTATATGTGAAGGGGAGCATGAAGATGTAATCCATGTAATATTGGGCTGCCCTTTTTCAAGATAAGCGTGGGCTTTGTTAAATATTCCATGGCTTATCATTAACTTATGTGAAGATTTTGTGGAAGGATGGTTACGAGGATTGCATGCTCAATTATCGGTGGAGGAGTTCTGCAAGGTTCTAGTGACATGTTGGTTCCTCTGGTATTTTAGGAACGCGAAGCTTATGGATAATATGGAGATTTCAGCTGCAACTCTTACGAACTTGGTTATTCGATTTATCGACTCATTCAAAGAGGCGGTGAATTGTGTACCTATCCAGCCCGCTTCTTTGTCTAATGTACGGTGGGAATCACCTAAGTTTGGAGTGATGGAAATTAATTTTGATGGGGCGGTGGATGCGCGGAGAGGAATGGCGGGTATTGGAGTAGTTATTCGAGACTAGAGGGGATCATGTGTTGGTTGGATGAGCACATTCTTCAACTTTGTAGTTGAGCCAGAGGTTATTGAAGTTTTGGCGGCTTTGGAAGGGGGTTAAGCTTGCGATTCGGGATGGGTGGCCAGAGGTTCAATTGGAAGGGGACTGCCATTCATTGATCTCAAAGATTCAGTCAACTAAGATGGATAGATCATCTATTAGCAATTATATTAATGACATTCTTCGGTTATCGCTTTCATTTTCGTTATTTCATTGCTCTTTTGTTAGACGTTCAGAAAATTCTGTTGCTCATTTCATTGCCAGAGCTGTTCTAGGTGCTTAGGGGCCTGTCCCTGAAATCCCGGCTCTTGCTATTTCAGCTTTGTCGTTGGACCTTTCTGTTTCTGAGTAATATATAATACCGTTTGATCCTCAAAAAGAATAAAAATAATAGAATAGTACTTTGGTAATTCAAAAATAAAATAGATATGGAGCGTGATTATCACTTTTTAGAGTAAATATAACTCCCTCTTTTTTTTTGATCGGGCAAATTATATTTCATTAAACATAAAAAAGGGTAGAAACCCATAAAACAAAACAACAAATAGAAATCCTAAAAGAGTACAAACTAAGCCTTCGGTAGATTGAGGCATCAACAAAGAAGACTGATACATTGGAAAGACAAAAAGAGTAGCATAGGTAACACTTGGTGAAATCTTAGAAACTAAGATTTCGGGGTTCCTTTCCAACAAGTGGCAGGGATAAATGCAAAGTAACAAAGTCAATTCTTCTGTGAAGAAAAACGGACTCCAAACGAACCACCAACGATCAAACTTCAAATTAATTCCAAAGCAGCCCATTTCTAATCTACCGAAAAACCACCGGGCAAGAGGATAAAAACTATCGAGATCCAACAAAACTATCCTCTTTTTCTTCTCAAAATCAATGCAACAAACTGGCCTCAATGATGGGAGCCACCAAAACCTAGTCCATAGCATCAAAAGGAGATTACCCTGACAAACAAAAAAACACAAAAATAACAAGCAGCAAATGCATCGTATGAACAAAACCCAAAAACAACCAACCAACAAGCCAACATTTTGTCACCAAATCAGCTTGTTGTACAAATTCAAGAGTTTGTAAAACTCTTGACAAAAGAGCAAGCATAAGTTATGGAGGTTGGGGGTCCAAAGACCCACATCCCATCAATGACAGAGACATGGGCTTTGGTGCTTGGGGGTCCGGATCTACGGCCACCGAGAGCAGATCTGGTGGCGGAGTAACGAAGGTCAAAGAGAAGGAATGTTTCGGTAGGCCGAACAAGGTTGTGAGAGTGGTAGGCGAGTTGTCGGAGCACAAAGTTCGAGATCCGGAGTGAAAACATGGCGGGAGAGGTGATCTCAGTCGCGAACGACACAAACTCCGACGAGATGGTGGTGGAGGTGTAGAGAACCGGCGGATCTTTGATATGTAAGGAATATTGGGTAAAGATTTTTGGTTGTGGTGGTGGAAAGAAAGAAGGAGATGAAGGAAACACTAGTGACATACATCGGAGAGGGGAAGAGGCTCCCCGCCGCGGCGACGGTAGTTTTCAATAGGGCAGAAACCCTAGGCTATGTATGGTTGGGTATTTAAGAAATATTTTCATTTTTTGGATCACCAAAAAATGAAAATACACAGTCCAAGCCAAATTCAACAGAAAATGGTCAAATTTTAAATACACTACACATTTCCCTATATACCAACCAATCATTTCAACCTTTTTCACAATCTTTTATCATTAATTACACTATCCCACTATCCAACTCATTATCATTCTTTCTTTTTCATATATTATTATTATTATTATTATTATTATTATTTAATAATATATAATTTGAAAAAAAAATTACTTTTTCCTCCGCAACAGTACAAGAGAATTGGAGAATCAAATTATTCCAAATAGGGACACCGAATAATCCCTTATCATGCTAAATTTACCCAAGTAATGATCTTTGAAGGAGAAGTGCATGATATTCAAAATTTTCAGCAGAATAATAACAACTTGACCACAGATTTTTAGCTAACTTTGAATACAAAACTGCTTTGTACTAGACTTCTCCTGATTATGTTCGATATATGTATGGATAGCCCTATGTGTCTAGTTTTATGGAAATAAAACGGTTCATGAATCCAAGCTTTCTACAATGAGTTATGAATTTTCTCGTGAAGACGCGCACAACTGTCTGCACAGCAGACAGATATTTAGCTAACTTTGAATACAAAAATGCTTTGTTCTAGACGTCTCCTGATTATGTGCGATTTATATGTGGATATCCCTATGTGTCTAGTTTCTTAGGAAGAAAACGATTTATGAATCCGAGCTTTCTACAGTGAGTTATGAATTTTCTCGTGAAAACGCGCACAGCTGCATCTACAGCCGAGAAGCTTCAAAAAGTTAACGGACATGTGCGAGGCACATGTCAGAGAAAAAAAGGTATTTTTGGTACCAAAAGTGAGAAAAGTGAAAAGCGTGGTACCATTTGCGAACTAGTCTTATCCTACAGTACCAAATTGTAATTTTTCCATATATATAATATAAATTATATTAAATAATTTGCGTATTAGGATAATTATATTTGCACAAATAAAATATATACATATATATATATATATATATAAATATGTATTTATGTGTGTGTGTGACTTCAAAAACTGACAAAAAATAGTTACTACTTATATTATTAAGTACCCAGGCGAAATTTTGCTAATTTCATATAATCAAAACTTATAGCACTTATTCATTTGCATATGAATAAATCGCTTATTCTTGATATTAGAATAATACAAATAGATTTATGTGCCAACTTATTGCAATTTACATATCTAATAGTTGTACCATTTAACTAACTTCTCGGATATCATATACTGAAAAATATGAAAAATTGCTTGGAAAACATTTTTTTATATTCTTTTAACTAGTGTTGACTGCAGAAATGACGTCCAATAGGCAAAATGCCACCGTTCATGAATTATTCGGTAATGCATCATGGGACACAACAGCTGAAGATTCTTTTGTTAGAAAGTTAAAAATTGCTTCTACATCGACAAACTGGCACAATGTGGTCGATGTTGATCGTATCCTTTATCGCATTGCTCAAGAGATGAGCGTGGAGCTACGGAGGCATGTCAGCTTGAATCTACTCAGGGAAAAGTTCAAGGAGTTGCAGGATAGATATATTACATTTAAGCGACTGACTGTATGGCCAGGTGTGAATTATTGCCCGCGTACAAATATAATGAACGTCCCAGTTGAGTATAGAGATGAGTTGCTTGAGGTTTGTCTTCAATTTATGTTATCATTTCTCTTGTTCTTACTCAACCGTTAACTACAATATTAACATAGAAATTAAGATTATCTATCATGATTTATGCAACCATTGATTAGGGGCTAAGAATAATTTTTCAAGCATTTGTTTCAATATAACAGTATGGCAATAGTGTGGAGCGCTACTGGCACACAGAAGAGAGGTGTTGGTCTGACTTGCAAGTGATATTTTGCGGACTAGCAGCTACAAGCCCAATTTATGAGCCCGGGGGTCATTCCACGCCCCTAGTTGTTCATGTGATTGACGTGTCGAGCTCATCGTCCGTGCCAGACGAGTCATCCAGAAATGGCTCGACGGATCCTTGGGAGATCGCTAGGATCAGATTTGTCCATCAAGAGCATAGCGAGCAAGGGTCTAGCAACAACAACGTTAGTAGTACTGCTCGTTTTTCCTATTTTGGTTGGCCTAAGTGGTGATGATTTGTATTTGTAATTGCTTTTGGTTGTTGGTGTTGGTGGTTGCAATGGATAATGTTGTATTTTTATTTGTAAGTTCCTATTAGTTTGTTTCATGTATGTGTACTTGAATTGAGACTTAATTGACCATACTTTTACCAAAAGTGTGTACAATATTGTGTGATTTATAATTTCATTTTAATAATTTCGTTTGTTGTTTATTGGATTTTAAATTTTGCTTTTTTAGCTTCTCAATATTCAAATAAATACCGACTGAATTTCGATTATTTCATTTTTGTACTAACGTGGTATTTAATAGGGTTGCCCACGAGCCTAGCTCGACCGAGTCTCGCCAAATTTCTCGGCTCGAGCTCGAGCAAATATTTTATAGTATCTCATTATAAGAAGATGAAAATAAATTTACTTCAATCAAGTTGGAAATAAAATAATATATGTAAATGGAAAAAGAAATATAGCACTAGTTATGCTCCAATCATATTTACACATTTCATAAAATATTGTATATATGGACCACATCCTATTTTTATATTTGTCCAATGCGAACCGTATAATTACACTAACTATTATAAATATAGACAAACAAGATTCAATTTTCTTGAATTTTTAAAATATAAAATTGAAAAGAAAATACGAAATGGAAAAAGGATAAAAATCTAAAGCTAAAAAGAAATGAAAAAGGTGACAAAAAAAAAAACTAAAAATGAAGGGCCCCCCACCCCACCCGCCCACCCCAACCCATGAACGCCTCCCTGTTGGTTGCCTCTTTTTTTTTTCTTTTTATTCTATTTCTATAATATACATTATATTATGTGTGTAAATGTATATGTATATATAGGATATGGATCAAATACATCCCAATTCATTAGGTAAGATATAAGACTCAATCTACACCCTTGATACCATTTGATCCCAAGGTCCGGATTTAACTTCATTTTTCAGATTTTATAAATTTTTTAATGATGACAGGGGCATTTTAGTCAAATATCATGCAGGATCAAAATCAAACCCACTTATTATGCCATAACAGATTCTTTTTTCCAATTTTTTTTTCCCAATTCGATTCAGCATCATCATCGTCAATTCATTAAGAAAACAAGAAATTTTTTCTTTCCAATTCGATTCAGCATCATCATTGTCAATTCAGGAAAAAAACAAGAAATTTTTTCTTTCCAATTCAATTCAGCATCATCATCGTCAATTCATTAAGAAAACAAGAAAAAAATCCTCACGTGGCTGCAAAGAAAGTTTTGTCATACCATGATGAAAGCTGTCATGGAGTTTTGACATTCCATATAGGTCCAAATTCAGGAGACATGCAAAGAACTGAACCATCAAAGCCGAAAGGATGGCAGACTTTCTGTTCAAGCTTATGCAATTAGATTTCTGAAATATAACACATTATACAGTATATTTATAACCAATTATATATTGTGTGTTTATACATCATACAATTACAATCTTATAAAATATTATACAATATCTTATAACCCATTATACAGTATCATATAAACCAATATACAGTAATATATAACCCATTATACAGTGAATACAATAGATAATAAATATTATAAAATAGCTCATTAATCCATTATACAATAGCTAATAAACAAATATACAGTAAATACAATGGTGATATATAGTGTATAATTAGTGTCATACAAATAGTGATTTTCAACTATTATATAATATCTTATAAATCACTATACAGTATATTATAACACATTATACAGTGTATTATAACCAATTATACATTGTGTTTATACATCATATAGTTACAATCTTATAAACCATTATACAGTATCATATAAACTAATATACAGTATTATATAATTAATTATTCAGTGAATACAATATCTAATAAACATTATATAATAGTTAATTAATCCATTATATAATAGCTAATGAACAAATATACTTTTTTATTCTCTGAGAACAGTATTTTGATTAATAGCTCAACATTGATTCTTTCATATGATTTGTATCTGAAAATAAAAACATCAGAGCTATGTCTTTAGTAACCGTAACATAATTTTGGAATTGATTACTTCCCTGTATGTGTTTATAAATATACCAAGTAGAGAGAGAGAGAGGGAAGGAGAAGATGTAGACAATTGTCTGCTTTACTTAACTTTGCCTCCCTTCAAAGTCCCCTTTCACAATTCCTTCTTCACTTCACCATCCACGCGCCTTTCTTGATTTTTTTTTAATTTATTAGTTTTCTAGCTGGTTAGGGAGAAGTAGTGAAAGACCAGAGATCTGAGAGAGAAGTCAATGAAAAATTTCTGAGATTTGGATTTTTGGGCTTTGAAAAATGACATCATTTGATTATTATACCCTTGATCCAATTGGAATCAATTTCCCCACCTGTTTTTTGATTTCTTTTTGGACTGTTGGATTTAATAGATCCAATGGTGTATATTGAGTCTTATATCTTATCTAATATAGGGTATGTATTAGATCTTGACCCTGTATATATATACACATATATGCATATTATTTTATTACCAACTCATAACATTATTAAAAAAATATTATTTTAATATCTTTTCCCCCATCATCATCACATTCATAACCAACTCAATCATTTCATATATCAAATCTTAATAAAAATTAACTTTATGTCACATCTACACTACTTTCAATCAAATTCCAAAAATACATCCAAATAAACAAATAAAATTAATATTTTTACACGAATTTCTGTAATACACATTCCCCAAAATAAATTCAGAATTTATTTTCGAAAAAACAATCATAGGGAAATATATTTCACCATTCTGTCTTGGAGAGAGAGAGTGAGGAAAAAAGACTATATGAATGTATTAAAAAATAAATATAACTCCCTTGAAGAATTGAAAACTTTTTCTAAAATCAAATGTAAAATCAAAACATCGAATTCTTTTATTAGTAAATAAATTATTATCTAAAAATATCTCCAAAGATAGAGAGTTACATATATTTATTCTTTAATATATTTGTATTAGGTAATTTCATAGCCTTGGAAAAATAGCACACTCTGCTCGCAATTCCCACTAAAAATGGAAGCTTTAACGCAGCTAAGCATCGGAATCTACACTCCACGTCTACTCTCCCCTACACCGGCCAACAAACTCCACTTCCGACCACGCGCCGCGGTCAGCGGCGGTTCCACCACCAGCAAATGGGCGGACCGCCTCCTCGGCGACTTCCAATTCCTCCCGTCCACCTCCGACCCTCCCGACGCCTCAACTTCTACGCCGCCGCCGCCTCCCCTCCCTTCCTTCCCCGAGCGCCACGTGTCAATGCCACTAGACTTCTACCGAGTCCTCGGCGCCGAGTCGCATTTCCTCGGCGACGGCATTCGACGAGCCTACGATGCTAGGGTTTTCAAGCCGCCGCAGTATGGGTACAGCGACGACGCGTTGATTAGCCGGCGTCAGATTCTTCAAGCTGCTTGTGAGACTCTGGCTAACCCTAGTTCTCGCAGGGAGTACAATCAAGGTCTTGCTGATGATGAATTTGACACCATTCTCACTCAAGTGCCCTGGGAAAAGGTTTTCCTCTCTCTTTCTTACTAGGTGAATTGAATTAAGGATGTAGCGATTTGAGCTCGATTCGTTAACATATCAATGCAATGCAAGTTTGAACACTTTTTGAGTATTCATTAAGTTTTAAAGTTTTCGATTATTATAAAAATAATAAAATATGTGAAAAAAAATAAGCTACTCAAGTTTGACCAGTGTTTGGCCGGTTAAAGCTCATTTTAGTTATGCTCAATTATCAATCAAACCAAGTTCAAACACGGATTCAATAGCTCGATATTGATTCTAACAAACTTGAACAGCCAACTTGTTTGGCTCGATTCAACTCGTTTACAACCCTATTTGTTACCCTATTTCTTGGCACATTGTTTTTTTATGAAAATATGTTACCTTATTACGTGAATGAAGCCATTGGGGATGCAAATGTGGTAAATTGGGAATTCTATTTCCAGTGCCTCTTCTTTTACTATTTTGCAAAGAATTGTAAATAGGAAACTAAGTTAATGCATTTAAATAAATGAGAGAAAATGTTTTAATTGGTGTTTTCTTCACCAAAATTCAGGGACAAGCTTGATGTTATAACATTTCATCTTGATGGGTGTTATAGGTTCCTGGAGCTTTGTGTGTATTGCAAGAATCGGGGGAGACGGAGTTGGTTCTTCAAATCGGAGAGAGTTTGTTAAAAGAGAGGCTGCCCAAGTCATTCAAGCAAGATGTTGTGTTGTCCATGGCACTTGCTTATGTTGATCTATCAAGGGATGCTATGGCACTGTCACCACCGGATTTTATTCGAGGCTGTGAGGTGCTTGAGATGGCGCTCAAATTGCTGCAGGTAGAGTTCTAATCGTGATATTTAGTGATGCCGATCATGTCCCTACTATGCTTATTTGGAAATAAAGAATTTTTTTTCATGCAGGAAGAAAGTGCAAGCAACCTCGCCCCTGACTTACAAGCTCAGATTGATGAAACCCTCGAGGAAATCAATCCCCGCTGTGTTCTGGAGCTCTTAGCCTTACCACTTGGTGATGAGTCCCAGTCAAAAAGGGGAGAGGGTCTTCAAGGTGTGCGAAATATTTTGTGGTCTGTGGGAGGAGGAGGTGCAGCTGCTATTGCTGGAGGCTTTACACGTGAAGATTTCATGAATGAGGCTTTCTTGCATATGACAGCTGCTGAGCAGGTACATTTTGCATTTAGTTTATTACGTTTTCTAGTGAAGCCAAAATATGTCTTGCTTGTGTTCGAATATGTGGTTTTACATGTTTCGTTTTTGTGTGAAGGTTGATCTCTTTGCCGCCACGCCAAGTAACATACCTGCAGAAAGTTTTGAAGTTTATGGAGTGGCGCTTGCTTTAGTTTCTCAGGCCTTCATGAGCAAAAAACCTCATCTTATCCAAGACGCTGACAATCTTTTTCAGCAACTTCAGCAAACCAAGATCACAGCCATAGGGAGCTCCACATCTGCCTATAGTGTACGGGAAAACCGTGAAATAGACTTTGCACTTGAAAGGGGTCTTTGTTCACTTCTAGTTGGGGAGGTTGACGAGTGTCGTGTGTGGTTGGGATTGGACACCGAGGACTCACCTTACAGAGATCCATCCATTGTTAACTTTGTTATAGAACACTCTAAGGATGACAAAGAAGATGATCTTCTCCCAGGACTCTGCAAACTGTTAGAGACATGGTTGATGGAGGTGGTATTTCCTAGATTTAGAGAGACCCAAGACGTCAGCTTCAAGCTAGGGGATTATTATGATGATCCGACGGTTTTGAGATATTTAGAAAGATTAGAAGGTGTGGGAAGTTCACCTTTGGCTGCTGCAGCAGCTATAGCTAGAATTGGGGCCGAGGCTACTGCTGTGCTTGACAATGTGAAAGAAAGTGCAATTCAGGCACTACAGAAAGTATTTCCACTTGGTAATGGGGAAAAGAATGTCCGACTTTATGAGGAGAATGGGATAAACAGTTATGAACTACCAGTTCCAAGTGAGGATGCTGGAAATTATCTTTATCAAGATGATTCTTACAGAGTTGAAGTCACTGAGACGAATCGTTCTGATGAGCAGCAAGAAGTTATTACTGACAAGATAAAAGATGCAACTGTAAAGATCATGTGTGCTGGTGTGGCAGTTGGTTTGTTGACTTTAGTGGGGTTGAAATTCCTGCCATATCGAAATGGCTCCTCCAATCTTCGTAAAGACGTAGGCACAGCTATGGCTTCTGATGTCATCAATGTGGGTATGATTTAATAAATTTTGTATAAGTATTATGTAGTGCTTAAACAAATCTTATCCTTCTTCCAAAAAGATGGGAGTTATGCGTTGAGAAGGAAATTTTCTTCTTTTCCTTCCATCTTTGGTTATTGGGCTGTCCTTTTCATAGTTTGAAAGTGCTATAAATTACTTTCAGGGGCCACACTAGTTGAAGAATCTGATGAAGTACCTAGAATGGATGCAAGGTTCGCCGAAAATCTTGTGCGCAAGTGGCAAAATGTGAAGTCCCTAGCTCTTGGTCCTGATCATTGTCTTGGAAAATTGTCAGAGGTGAGAATCACTTATTAATGTCAGACTTTTATTTAATTGCTCATTTTTTTTTTAAATTTTTACGCTAGTTTACATATGATGATGAATCATATAAATAGTCCAAACCCCCTCCCTCCCGTCCTTCTATCCCTCTCGCGTGGTCTATGTCATAATGGACATTATCTATCTTACTGAACATTGTGTTGCACACAACTATAGCTGTTATGGTTTAGCCCTTGTTGTTTGAAGGGCTTCAACTTTAATTCAGTAATAACATAGATTACTCAGAATAAGCAAATTAGAATCTTTTTGGATTCTTTAACCTGTATTTATATATGCTTAGTGGCTTCTCAATGAAGAGATGATAAGAAAAAAAGAAAAGAAAAAGGAGCTGTGGGAAATGGTGTTGGTTTTATTTTAAAATTACTTTGCAAGTACTGAATCCACTTTGAGTTGCAAAGCTTTTGCCACTATATTTATATGACATTAATAGATTATAACATAAAATAACCTAATTCGAGAACTTGAGAGCATCACCAGAAACAAAATATATATAAACAATTGCTGGGGCCATTTGTATACTATAATAAGTCGTTTTACAGGGATGTTACTCATCACTACTTGCTATATTGAATATATTAGCATCTTATGGCGGGTAATTCGCTCAAATTTAATATGTTACACACTAAGGGAACAAGAATTATGCTGGCAGGTATTGGATGGTCAAATGCTAAAAATTTGGACAGAGAGAGCAGCAGAAATAGCACAACATGGGTGGTTCTGGGACTACCAACTTCTGAACCTTAACATTGATAGTGTAACAGTTTCAGTTGATGGTCGTCGTGCTATTGTGGAAGCAACTCTCGAGGAGTCGGCGCAGCTAACTGATATAGCTCATCCCGAGCATAATGACTCGTATAGTACATCCTATACAACAAGGTACGAGATGTCCTGTGCAAAATCTGGTTGGAAAATTGTAGAAGGTGCTGTACTCAAATCGTAATTCAATTGTTAATGTTGAGTTTTGTGTAAATGCTATATTGTCCACGTTTTGCAGTCTACATTTTATTTAGGTTTATCGTGCCTCTGAGTGGTTTCGCTGTGGGCGTATGAGTTCTTTAATTCAATCGAGTTGAGTTATTATTGGTAAATAAATTAACTATTAAGGTAACCAGTAACTGAATAAAATTGGAAAAGAAACCGACTGCCCACACTAGTAGAAATACTAGTTTGAAGAAGTTCTTATTTCAGGAGACTGACCAATTTATATGATAGATAGTTACATTTAGAGGTGGCGATAAGGGTTTAACCAATGGATTCAACCCAATCAGGGTGGTTTTGGGTCCAGTCGGGTCTGGAATATTTTGAGCTGGGTCAATTTCAGTTATGTTTTGTTGGGTTAGATCTTGGGGTTCGAATAGGTCACATTATGTCCAACCCAGAAAGCTTCAAATTGATAATTAAGTTTAATTACAGTAAAAGTTTTTATCAATACCCTTTAAATTATTGAAAAAGTCTAAACATCCTGACTATGCACCTTTGCCCCACCCCATTCCCAACCCACTTTGGACCCAACCAAATCATTTGCCACGGCATTTTTAATAAAATAATATTTAAAAATAAAATAAAATAAGTTATTAAATATTATAATCTTGAATTTTATTTTCAAAATAATATAAGACGACATGATAGATGTCGTCCTCGTCTTTTCTTTTCCGTTTTTTAAATTTTCAAAGTTTTTTTATTCTCTTCATTAATGCAGCAAAGTAATAATGAATGTATGAGTCAGCTTTATAAGGCATTTTCCTTTGAAGCTGTGGTAAATTTCTTGGAGGTTTTTTGTGCTTTTTCAAGAAACTCGAAGATGTGTTCTCTTTTCAGTTTTTCTTTTTTTCTTTTTCCTAAAAAATCTTGAAAACTATTGTGGAAGACGACAGTATGAATGTCGTCTTAATTTTTCAAGGATCTTTTGAGGAAAGGAAAAAATGAAGATGTATTATGATTGTCTGTCTTCAAGTTTTTTGAAAACCTCAAATTTTTTCACCATAAGCTTCAAAGAAATGACTGCATGTGTCAGCTCTATGATGCAAAAGAATAATGCTGAGCAGTTATCATTACTTTGATGCGTTAATTGAAAAGAAAACTTTGAAAATTAAAAAAATCAAAAGATGAAGACGACTTCATATTGAAGATGATATCCAACGTGTCGTCTTGTATTACTTTGAAAATAAAATATAAACTAATAATACTTTAGAAAATTTTAAATTATTTTTATATTATTTTATTAAAACAGTCCATTTGCCACCTTGTTTGTGCTGTAAGAGAAAAAAACTGTACGAACTTCTTTTTGGTATGGGTTTATTACTTAGTTCACTAGATTTAAACCATATCCTGTTCAACGATAACAAAATATACTCATGCCGAGAATGAAATTCAAAGATATAGCAGAAGAATAATTGAATATAATCCTCAGCTCATGCTTCATTTTCTGAAGATCTATATTCTACGATTACATATTGGATAACTGAACACCTTAATGAGAAAGAAAAAAAGACACTTCAGATAAATAAATTCTGATAGCTTATACACCTTACAGTATCAGGTAGAGCTTTAAAAATTGAGTTAGGATCTTAACCACCGAGCAAAAGGGAAAAAAGAAAAAGAAAGAGTTAGGATCACAACCATTTACACACATACACAAGGAGTTAAGATTTAGAACGAAAACTAATAACAGAATTCTAAACCATTGCTTGGCCAGTTATAAGAACTAGTTCATTGTCTCCAATAAGCTTTACATTGGGAGACTGTGTCTCCAGCTAGATGACCTGAGGTTTGTTGGATCTGGTGAGTAGCTAAGCCCGAACATTTCTTTCGGGGCCTGTCCCGGTTCCTTGAACCCCACTAGTTTCGCCACGATGGCAGCACTTTCATTGATACGTTCCATATTTGTGATATCAGTCCATAGACGACGGCATAGTTGAAGCCGTCTCTGCTTTGACTTTAAGTAGATGCCCCACTTTTGGAACAAAGCCTCTCTTTCCTTTGCTGAAAACTTCTTGAGCATTCGTTTGCTCAGCATCTCTCTCTCCCGGTTTAGAGCTTTTAAGCTGTTTTCCAGCCAATTAGAAGTTAAAAGACTAGATAATTCTTAGATTAATTACAGAGACACCGTGTGAGAACCTAATTACGAAAAACACCCCGAGGTTTGAGAAATTACCGTAACTTTCCCTCTCATTAGAAGCAGATTACGGTTTCATCCACTATCAGTAAAAATGACATATTATAATTTCACCCCCTGTTTTTTGAGTTGTATAGGGGTGTTAGTAATTTGTAAAACCTCGAGGCTCATGGTAATTACCCATTAAATGTGAGGGTGAGCATGTAACTATCCCTAATTCTTAAAGGTTCACTTCTACCTAGGGCAATAAGGAAAGGGGTAGTACCTTGATGCCTGAGTGAAGAACTGATCGTCTTTGACGATCCTGACTCCATGTAAGGTGTTCTTGAGAAACGAGAGGCGTCTAAGCTCCACCTCCATGTAAACGGCATCTGATGGATCTCCTTTAAAGAGCAAGAAGAAATAGGTTCTATGGACCAAAGGGATGTTGCAAGCATTCCAGAGCTCAATAATGTCTCTCCTCTGCCTCTCAAATTCAGTGTACCAATCAGAAACATATTGGTTTTTCTCCTCAGCTTTAGGGGAGCCATAATCTGCTGTTTTCTCTGGTTCGTTTGGTGTTTTTGCATCTTTCATTTCCTTCTAGCAACCAATAAAAAGGAAAAAGTAAACTAAATAGATATTAAAAGTACTATTTGTTAATTTTAGTTCCGTCGCTAAATCCACTGTATAGGAATTTAAATTCAGATAAATTAATTCTTGGCAACTGAGGTGATAAGAAGTTAAGAAAAATCATTTCAAAAGTACAAGTAGGAAATAAATTTTATCCGGGGAAAGGTTCATTCTCACCGAATCATCGATAACTTGCTTAACTGACCCGGGCTTGGTCATCAAATCATCCTCAACCTGCTTAACCGGTTCGGGCTTGTTCATTCGCACGTAATCTTTCTCAACCTGCTTAACCGGCTCGGGCTTGATCATTCGCACGAAATTATCCTCAACCTGCTTAACCGGCTCGGGCTTGATCATTCGCACGGAATTATCCTCAACCTGCTTAACCGGCTCGGGCTTGATCATTCGCACGAAGTCGTCCTCAACCTGCTTAACCGGCTCGGGCGTGGACTTGGGCTTGATAACTTCACTGAGTTCTTTTACGCAGTCTTCGTGTTTCTTCTCCATACTGTCTTCCCTCAATGTCTTGATATTTTCATTCATAATAGGACTCTGAGATTCCTTTGTAGATAGATTTTCACTTTTTTCCACCGACTCTACAGTAGAAAGTTTTTCTTGATTATCAGCTTCATTCTGTAATCTGTTTTCGTTTTCTTTTTCTTTTGCCGCTTCGAGACTTGGAGATTTCTCGACTGTTATCATAATTGCTGCACAGCTTCTGCTCCGTGGTATATCGAGACTAGTATCGGATACTTCGATGTCTGATGAACAAGGAGATTGCACTGCAAAAGAAAAATTCAACAAGAAAATTAATACCGTAGGTTGTTTATGAGAGAGAGAGAGAGAGAGAGAGTGAGAGAGAGAGACTCAACTGGTATAACCCGAGGCCGGATCTGCCTTTTGTGGGGAAGATTCAGATGAACCCATGTTGCTTTTAGTGAAATCAATATCTATACATTGAACCTCCTTGCAGTTATCTTCAAAACCCTTATCAGTTACATGAGCCATCTTCTCCCATCCTTTACATGGATCAGGACCAAAGTACTTGTCAATGTACAGTCTTGGAGATGTGTCATCAGACAAGAACTGCTCTTCGTTATGCTCAAGGAACTGATCTTCGATCCTGCTGGGATTAATGGCACCTTCGTATTTGTCTGAAATATAGGATGTTCTAGAAGCAACATCGAAACGAAGGGGATCAATTATCTCTGATGCTTCGGATGCTGGATATTCGTCTGTCCATGAACCTTTCTCATGGCTATTATTCATGTCAACCTGAAGAGGAGAAAAAAACATGGGAATATGCTTAATGGAGCATTCTTTTTATGGGTTAATTTGGAGTAAATTATATGTACACCCCCGCATGAGACCGTAATTATGGAAAACACCTTTAAATTTAAGAAATTACTTTAATTTCCCTGTTAGTAAAACATATTATAATTGCTTCCCGCGTCTGTTTTTGACCTCTGTTTTTCTCATCGTGAGAATTGGGAGGGGAGTCTTGGTAATTTACAAAACCTCGGGACATTGTCGTAGTTAATAAATGAGGGGGTGTGCTTATAGTTGCCCCATAATTTTATGATAATATATGTTCTCTTTAGGAAAATATGTCTACATACCCAAGATTTTGATGTTGAGGATGAACGCAACATATCTTGAACACGAGACTGAGCTAAATCACGCTGATGAATTAGTTCCTTCATCTCTTTATCCATCTGTAGAATTC
The DNA here is from genome assembly GCA_019426215.1 of Buddleja alternifolia. Lineage (NCBI taxonomy): Eukaryota > Viridiplantae > Streptophyta > Magnoliopsida > Lamiales > Scrophulariaceae > Buddleja > Buddleja alternifolia. Next base: position 34,337,150 of record CM033397.1, on the reverse strand, counting down.
AAGACAAGTGCCAAATGATTAGAATTTAGAGATATGTTGGATTTGTCCAAACAAAGTTCAAAGAATTCATTATAGTTGAACTTTGAACATTTTTTTTAATTAAATAAATCACCTTTTCGATAAGAAGTTCTTTCTCCTTTAGTGCCGATGTAGAACCACCGGAGGCGGAAAGTGAGCTTAAGTTTCTCAGCTCATTCTCTAGCCTAGCTAGTTCTCTTTGTAGCTGCTTCACTAATGCTTTCTCAGACATCACCACATTGACTTGGGCACTTGTACTAACTTGCTTGGCGCAACTAGCAAACAATAGAGTGTTTCTTGATTGCTCGAGGTGGGTGTGAGCCGGGCTCATGGTGCAAATAATAGCCGTCCTGGCGTTGCCCCCCAACGAACTTTGTAGTATGCGTGTTAGCTTGGAGTCTCTATATGGAATGTGTCCATTTCTTCCTTTGCTGCATGACAAACATCATAACAAGATGATAAGTTAGGAGTTAGAATAGAGTATATACATGTTTAGGAAGTTAGCCCCTTTTGACATAAGGGATAATTACATAGATGCTGCTGATTATGGGTGGGCATCGAGTCAAACCGACTCGCGAGGATAGAACTCAATTCATGTTTGCGTCTTTCGAGTCGAATAGAGCTCAAACTAGTTATACTTGTGAGCGGGTTCGTGAGCTGGCTTGACTACAGCTCGATAGAGTGTATAAAAAATAATACTTAGCACGGCTCGACTTATGTTCAAGCTTTGCAATGTGGTCAAGCTCGGCATGAGCTCGGGTGTGTGCACCCCTACTGTTGAGTTTCAGCAAAGATTACGGACAAGCCCTTATTGTTTGTATAATGACACTTGACACTGATATTAGTTACGTTTTGATTACATTTTCCACCTGTGGAGAAGTTGTTGCTACTTCATGGACAAACCAAAAAAGCTTAGGAAATGTACCTTAATTTGCGAATAACTGTCCCGAGGGTTAGCAAACTGCGGTTTATGTGGCAACCTTCTTTTAGTCTCGTTCCAGCCGATAATGTCTGAGAAGCACGTTCACTCCCCGCGAGATCAACAAAATTCTGTGATGGAAAGAACATGAAATATGTTATTCCCTTTACATACATATATATATATATATATATATTTATATGTTATTTTCAGAAAATAGTTGTTTAGATCTCCTATAATTCCTTTGTAAGAACTGTTTCATACCACTGAAGCTGTTAGAGTGCTTGAATTTAGTGCACCAACATATTCACGGGCTTCACTTTCAACAGTCTGCATGAATAGTCAAGAGAGTATATATAATGAATTTCTAACTTTAAATATCAATAACAATAGTTTAAGAAAATTACCAAGCGTAGAATTTGATGAGATCTTGAGCTTAATTCATTAAGAGTAGTCTCTCCTATTTGCCTTTGAGCTGCATACGAAAAAAAAAGTTCAGCAATAATTTAGTCCAAAAATTACGAGAAATATAAATTTGTTGGTGGAATGAGTTTTTTGAATTTTTCATTTTTACGGGTTTTTAGTAATTTTATAAAATAATACTAGACTTGTTGGTCTTACTTTCACATGTTGATAGGAGTTCTTTTAAATGGTTGAAGTCTCTTAAGACCACTTCTGTAAGTTTGTCAACTACAGTCCCTCTCTGCACCACAAAATCATGATAATAAAACACACAAAAAAAATTCAATTTCTTTAATTTGACAAAAAATTCAAAATATTATTATAAATTTCAGTATTTACCTCTGGATCATCTAGAAGTCTGAGTGGAGTACCATCTGAGCATAGGAGGTCTTTCACTAACTCATTGTAAATCTCCATGGCCGAAAATTTTAATATGAAATCTCTTTCTTGATGCTATTTTTTTTTTTTTTGAAAAAAATATGTAGATTAGACAACTTTGTGAAATGTAATAACGAATCAAAATTGTCATGATGACGAGAAAAAAATACGTACATTGCTTATGTAGTCGAATATATCAGCTAGTGTATATTCTGTAATTCCGGTCATGGTGTATGTTTTTCCACTGCTTGTTTGCCCGTATGCGAAAATAGTTGCTAGTGAAGAAAATCAAACCATGTTTAAGGTTTAATTTATCATATCATAGAAGAATATCAGGAAAAATGAAAATATTTTTGTTTAAATGCTCACAATTCATTCCACTTAATACTGAAAGAACGATCTTTTTGGCAGCTTCTTCGTAAACTTGTTTTGTGGGAGAGTCATTCCCGAATACTCTATCTGCCATCAGTACAAACAAAATCAGATTAATTTTCATATTGGCATTCTTTGTCCAATAAATTTACGATCCATCAATTGTGATGGATCGAGTTGAACATAATAAAAGAATAAAGGGGTCTATATTATGTGGAGACAATGTAAGAGTTGTTATTTAACAAAAATTTATGAAGAGCGAGCCCACAAAAAGATCAAATGGAAAAAAAGAAACAACCAATTGGAAAATATTTGTATGGATCAGGTGTTCGTACAATATAACCTAGGTAAAAAAAGCCAAGGTATCGATAGATAAAAGTGTATTGGTGAAAAAGCACCCCTCCATATATTTTTAGGGAGAATAATGAAGATTATAACTAAATTTTCTTGGTTTATAAATGGGGGATGTTGGCCACTTTAAAGGAGGAGTATTTTTTACATTTGACATAATATTCAAGAGATTTTCTTATATTAAATTCTTGAAGATTTTCTTTACACTCGCGAGTTTTTGTGCTAAAAATTATACGAGTTAATAATCATTTCACAAAATACCTAAAAAAAACAAATTATTGGATAAGGTCAAATTAGGAGAAAATGTGCATAACAATGCAGATGTGACATAATTCAAACAACTTTAAAAAGAGTACGAGAATAGAAAAGAAGGCTTACCAAATGCATAGGCAGTTGGAAGCATGGAACGTTCATGAAGAGTATTCTTAAATATGATGGTCGTGTTATTGATGCATTCCCAATCCGATACATCATTTTTCGCGAGTTCTCGATCATTAAGAGGCCTCAACCTTACCGCAACAAAGATTTTCTCTTCATGTCCACTAGTCGAATCTTGACCATCCCATGACACTACGGATTCATCCCCATAAATAGAACCCATTTTCACTACCTAAAATGAACTTGATGGAGATAATAAGCTATCAGAACCAACAAATAGAAGCCCTTTTTATGTTCCCTCTCTTTGTAAAAAGAGAGGGACTTTGTAGGCCTGAGGTTTAACCCCTTACAATCCTTTTCTTTCTGCAAAATATGAAAAATGAATGATAAAATAAGATTCTAACATAAGCTATGTAAAACCCAAATATAGTTAAAGAAAAGTCGAATATTCTTATCTCGACCTGGTTTAGCCAAACTCAAATATTATTAGCAAGATGAAATGACTAATTATATAGCAAGTGTAATTCATATACTTGGATTTGATAAAAATCGGGTTTGATCTGGAATTGTCCCTGAAAAACTCGATTAAATATGCCCTTGAATTTTGAGATTTTTCTAACCTTTTAAAATTGTTCGTTCGAGGATTGATACCCCTCTCCTTTCGGCTCCAAATTTGATATTCTTTCTTCTAATGCTTCAGATCTTTAAATCTATCCTTCACAAAAATAAATAAATAATATTAAGATGAAAATTTGTTGTCTAAAGCTATTTGGTAATAACAAATATTTGCAGGTTGCTCCATATATAGTATTGTAAATGAATCTTGTAGTTTACGAAAATATTGATAAATATAAATAATACAGTGAAATTTTCACGTTAGAATATCGTCATCCCTGAAATTCTGAAAATATATATAACCTGTCTTATGCAAACAGGAGTACTCAAACAACTCATTGCCACAAATTCTCTGGCCTAATTAGTGATAACATGCAATGTTACAATTTGACATAGCTTTGATGTATAATTCATAGGAAAATTACACCCACAAAAACATAACAACCAAATACATTTGAAAAGAACATAAAACATGAGTAAATTGACTCACTATTATGTTATTTTCCAAAAGAAACCCACAAAGAGTTTTTTTCCTAATACAAAAATTATAACAAAACCAACACCCAAGAATGAATTCCATTAGTACAATAAAATGAAATGCGCGTTTCAAAATGTTCGGGTTTTACCATTTTTTCTTTAATTTAGATAGTCAATAAATTTTTTAAAATATATTTCGAGTAATGAGAATTTAGATAAGAAGACTCTAAGAATCTTTCTCTAATGTTAAGTATAAACAGAAAATAGAATTTCATTATATATGTGCCATATTTCATTAGACATAAATATATCAATGTAAAAGCTCACTGCCATGTACAATTCCTCAAACTTCTTTGATCATAACATGCAAAATTTCAAATTGACATAACAATCGCATATGAAATCAGAAGTAAATTAAACTTATTTGATTACAATAAAATATGTTGACAGCCAAAAAGCATTTGTAAAAAATATAAAGAAGAGCAAATTGACTCACCTTATGTTATTTTGAGGAAAATCCAGAAACAAAACTTTTCCTAATGACAAAACTATTATTACGAAATTAAGAATGATAATGATACCTGAAATAACCCGTTGGAGGGTTGGAGAAAATATGTGAAAGAGAGAGACTCAAAAAGAAAAATAGAAAGAAGTATATGTTTATGGTTATGCGAGAGGAAATAGGTAAAAGCGTAAACCAAGGTAACACTGGAAATTCGGAAAGCCCATAGAAAAATACGGAGAATACTCTTGATACAATCTTATCTTTATAAATGAAAAATTACAAACTTCTGGAATCAACTGCCAAGTAAAACCAACTGCCCAGAATCTAATTTTCGCTACTAATTAAAGATGAAGTAAAAAACATGTTTATATAAAGGAAAAAACATGTTTATATACGAACACTACTACATGCTTCAATTTTAGAACTTTTAACAAATGCAATTTCACTTGGTACAAGGCAATTTCATAAAATGCGTGTTTATATAAGAACGTTGCTACATGTTTCAATTTTAGAACTTCTAACAAAGGCAATTTCACTTGGTACTAGGCAATTTCAATACGAATATTGGGCCAATACAAACACTTAACATATTTTCTTTTCATTTATAAATACCTAAATACATATTTTAAAGCGATTAAGACTGCAACCAGAATGATTTAATTTTGAGGGTATCATAATAACAAATTATTGAGTTTGGTTTGGATAATTAAAGTTGCGGTGTAACATCACAAAGGTAAATTTCAAATTAATATACCTAATAATGAATTTATTTTAGATGATCGATTACATGTATTAATTACATTATAGATATAAATTATCGATCAATATATAACATTAATATTACTTTACAACAACTAACAACTACCAATAAAATAGAGGAGGATTCACACGCTGTCAGTGGGAGTAGAATTCAAAACTTCTAATATTGTAAATACTTGGAAAACTTGAAATTTAAATCTCCTATCCAATCGCAACCTTACTAAATTTGATAAGTGTTTGAGTTCTCATTACATATTTTTTCTTCTTATTTTTCCAAATTTGTTCCGATAATTCAATTGCACGATAAATTCAAATGATTTTTTTTATGATGGATCTAAAATCCTTGCTATGCTCCAAATCCCTCAATCTAAATGCATCATTCTTTGGAGCTCTCAAACCCCGAATCACGTGGTAGTTATAAATATTCATACTGTGAAAATACAAAAGATTGTATTTATAATTATATACGAATGATGTTACAAATGACTTAATTATAATTATTCTACCAAATACAAATGATTGTAATTATATAAAAATTTGGAGTTCTAAAACCGTTTTTAAAACCTTTAATTCGAAATTTAACATAAAAATATTTATGGCGAATTTGTTGCAATGACTTAAGCTAGTTTCTTGATGAATTTTCTTGCATTGTAAGGTAAGGGTCATCAAATGAATCATTTGGATTCGGATAAAATTATACAAAAAGGAGCTTTAAGAGTCGGTTGGATGAAATTATAAGGGATATATTTTAGCATAAGGTTACTTACTTCACGGGCCCTTATATAAGATTGATTTGATTTGTATGTAGATGTTCGTTAGTGAAAATCAGGGTTATGATTGATGCTGTTGCGGTATATAACTATTTGAAAGTAAAGGATCTTGTTAAGCTTAAGTTTGGGTTTATCTCAATCCGGATCTTCCGACAATCAAATCAACAAGCTAGCTCAAAGTTTGAACGTGATTTAAGTACAAAACAGAACAATAAATCAATCATATAACAAGTTAGTTATATTTGTCATGTATTTTGCTTTACTGTCTACATACCAAGTGAGGGAAAATACTTGTATAAATCGAGTCTTGAGCCCTACCATACATGATATAGATGTGAAAATAACACATCATTTAATATATAATTTTGAATAAAAAAATAAGTGACGTGTCTTTTTCACATTCACAGAGTGTATGAATGGAGCCCAAGACCTGGTCTATACAAATGTTTTCCCCAAGTGAATTATTGAATTGAGTTTGCCAAACGGAACTTTCGAACCAAACTTAAATTTCTACCTTAAGTTTTTTTTTAATAAGTAAATTTCTCCCTTAAGTTCACCTTAATGTATATACTTGGTGATCATTATGGGCTATTTGACTTGTGTTTTCTTGATTTGATGAATTAAAGTTCATTTAAAAAGTTCCAATTGTGTTGACTTACTGCCTCAACTTTATTTCAAATAGGAAAAGTGAAAATAAAGAGAATGAAAAGCAGAATGTGAAAAGTAAAATCTAATTCACCTACTTAATAATTAATTTGGGGATCATTCTCAAGAGTTTTTGAACGTCTTAATCTTGAAATTATTAAAAATACATTGAACTTTGAAAGTGAAATTAGTCGTGTTAGGGGTGGGAGCAAAAGAGTAAACATTTCTCAATAAGTACGACTCCAAAGTTTTAAACTCCGCAAATTAGTAAGAAATTATCTTGTGGACCTACTTAGGTACCACCACACCAATAATTCCTTAAAATTACTGTACATTGTTCTATGACAAACCAATAGTGTTTTGATTTAGTTTGGATTTGCCTTCTAGTCGAGATGCCTATATACCTAGTCAAATGTGTTCAAGTTTAAATGTAGTTCAAATTATATGGTTAAACCTATTCTAAATATGTTGGAATCGAGTACTAATACGAGGTGAAAATGATAGGTAAATACAAGGTGAATCGAAATAATTTATGGTGGTAATCAATGCCCCCCCCCCCAAACAAATGAACTAGGGATAATTCTATGGTGGACCGAGAGCATTAGTGGTGGGGTGGTTTTTACAGGATGAGTGGTGATGAAAAACCACCCCACCATTTATAAATTTGTGGTGGATAGTGAACCGGGGAGTATTGATCTCGGTCCACCATAGATTTTTTTATGAACTAGTAGAGGGTATTTACAGTGTTAAAAAGTTACTATTCGTGATGTGATATTTGAATCATTCAGATAATACCACATGTCGTCAATCAATGGTTATGAATGACCAGGTCATTGGGTCAGATCGTATAGTTTACCCAACCCGACATATATAAACATACGAATCTTTTAAGTATTTTGTAATAATAATGATTTTCATGGGCAAATTTGACCTTGAACAATAAATTTAGACTTATCATGTTTGATAAAATATAGTAGCACAAGGCATAAGTTACTATTGACAAACTTCGTGTACCCTTGTAAGAAGAAGTCTTAATTGATTATTTTATAGAGGTTAAAAACTAGCTAAAAATGAATTGGCACCACATTTATAATAATAAAATTAAAATGGGTTCTATGTTTCTAAAAAAGGTTATTAAACCCAACTGTCAATTGCCTGTCACACTTAATAAAAAATATAGTTATTAAGTCAATAATATGGTGATAAAGTGACAGCAGCTACCTCTATAAGTCTTAAAGTGTGAGGCCAGCCATGATTAAGCCAATAATGAGCCCCACTAACTGAGCTTTCATTAAACAGACAAATAAACGACGACAAAAGAAATCCTTAATCCTAAACTCCATTTTAAAAATGTCCGGAGACATTTTTTATTTTTCAATCTGTCGGGATTATCGATATCGAGTGTATTTTATGGATCTAAATTTGCCAAAAACTTAATAAAAATCTCAAAGGTGTTCAAATTTTCGACTTCAATTTTGAAGGGCCATAGAAATTTACATAATTCAAATAAAGCTTCAAATATTCTCAAGTAACGTGATTTTTGTATTTTTAAAACCATTTTTTTAAATATATATATATATATAAATATAAAATGTATATATAGAGAGAGGTTTATTAAATGATATCATTAAAGTATGCTGCGGCAAAGACTTGTACTTATCGAAGAAATATTCCAATTCTCCTATCTACAATTCACTTTCTTTCTTGCAATATAAAAATAATAAAAGTAAGTATTGTTTTCCCTAACAATAAAAAGTAAGCATTATTTTTCTCAAATGATTGGATCCGCTAAACAAATTCAATAAAACACATGTATTTCGTTAACATCCATAATTGGGGAATCAAACTTCTATCCCTAGTCTCTCTTTCATAGTTTCTTTTTTTATAGTAACTAGTATAAGTTATTAATTCAATGTTTCCCGTATTCGGTAGATAAAATTGAATAATAGTAGATGTACGATAAAATGAAAATAACATCTTTTCTGGTATTGTATTTCGTAAACTACGAACAGACACAACAAATTCAATACAAATAGCAAAATAAATATGCTTTACATAAACAACATTTTTGTTTCTATTTTTTTTTTAAATGATATAAAACATTAAATTAAATAAACCAAGTCAAAAGACAAAAGTACCGGGAGAGTAAAAACATGCTCTTGACTCTGTCATTGCAGTAATGGGCAATCCTATTATCCAAACGTTCGCTAAAAGAAAACATAATCGACGAAAACGAAGAAATATTATATGAATATTGTGAATGTAATTCATATTTATAGTAATAGTCTTACATAATTTCGAATTTTGTCTAGCATTCAAAAGAAAATCTGTAAAATTGAATTAAAAGATATATATTTGGAACCATATTTTTGTCGAATTTTTAATAACATGGTCCCCACTTCCCCTGCCACTACATTCTAATTCCATCATCACATCCAGAATTATTCAAAGCAAAGAAAAAAACAATGGCAAAAGAATTTAGATTTTAGAGAGAGAGAGAGAGAGACATAGATTACGGTGTCGTTTTCTTTCATCCTCATCTGTCTTTCAAAGATCCCAATGTATGCAAAACACCTTAGATATAACAATTATTCCCCAATTTCAGGAATTCGGAGAATCAAATCCTCCTGAAACCCTAGTATTTATTCTCTTTTGCTCCTAAACCCCCAATATTAAAGCCGAATTCTTTTTGTACTCAATTCCAGGGTAAAATTCAAACCCTAGATTTCAAGTTCTTCCGCTCTGAAACTGGAATTGAGAGTTGAAGCACACATTCGTGTACCCTTTATCCTCAATTTCATTTCCCCCAATCTGAATTAGCCTAAATACCCATTTCTGAAACTTCGATTTTAACCTAAAATGACGACTCGTGGAAGCAGATCGGAGAAGGTAAAGAGAATTTTCCAGCAATTCGATGCGAACCGGGATGGCGGTCTGAACCGGGATGAAATGGCTGCTTTGGTGGTGGCCGTGAACCCTAGAGTGAAGTTCAGCGACGAGCAGATTAGTGCGATTCTCGACGAGGTTTTCAGAACGTATGGAGAATTCATCGATGGTGAAAAGGGGCTCACATTCGACGGCCTTCTCCGGACATACGATGACGGGGCCGGTGACGTGGACCGAGATTTCGATGCCTTAGGTCTTGAACTTAAGCCGTTGGAGGACAAGAATGGGATTTCGCAAGCATCGGAAGAGGCGGCTTCGTCTTCGACTGTCGTGGATGATCGTGTAATGGAACCGCATAAGAAGCAGCGGACTGCCGCTTGGGCTGCTTCACCTAACCACGGCATTGTGTTTGACGACACGTGGACGCTTGTTGATGATCTCGAGATTTTGATTAAGAGATTGAAGACGAAACAGTCGAAGGATGGGAAGGTTAAAAATGATAATTCAGATGTTTTCTCTGATGCTGGATGGTCCAGGGAGCTTGGTCCATCGACTGAGCTTACGGATAAGAGAGTGGTTTGGGATGAGTCGGGGCATGATTACGCAGCTTTTGTGAAGGAGTTGGGTGTTTTGAGGTCGAGGGCAGATAGGGCACGGTCAAGAGCTGAGGCTTTCGATGGGCAAATGGCCATTGGTCGTGTGTTGTATGATCATTGTTTGATTAAGGAGGCTTTGGTGAGTTTTAAGAGGGCGTGTGAGTTAATGCCGTTTGATGTGAAGCCACATTTTAGAGCTGGGAATTGTTTGTATGTGCTCGGGAAGCATGGCGAGGCTAAAGGTGAGTTTTTGCTTGCATTGGAGGCAGCAGAGGCTGGTGGGAATCAATGGGCATATTTATTGCCTCAAATTCATGTGAATTTGGGGATTGCACTTGAAGGTGAAGGTATGGTTCTTAGTGCGTGTGAGCATTATAGGGAAGCTGCTATTTTGTGTCCCACTCATTTTAGGGCTTTGAAGCTATTGGGCAGTGCTCTTTTCGGTGTTGGAGAGTATAAGGCAGCTGTGAAGGCCTTAGAGGAGGCCATTTACATGAAGAATGATTATGCCGATGCGCATTGTGATTTGGCTTCCGCTTTGCATGCTATGGGTGATGATGATAATGCAATTAAGGAGTTTCAAAAGGCAATTGATCTAAAACCTGGCCATGTAGATGCTTTATACAATTTGGGTGGTCTATATATGGATATGGGTAGGTATCAAAGGGCATCGGAGATGTATACAAGGGTTTTGGGCGTTTGGCCAAACCATTGGAGGGCACAGCTAAATAAAGCCGTCTCGTTGTTAGGAGCTGGAGAAACTGAGGAAGCTAAGAAAGCTTTGAAGGAAGCCCTAAAAATGACGAACCGGGTTGAATTGCATGATGCCATATCACACTTGAAACAGCTTCAGAAGAGAAGGTTGAGAGGAAACGGTAATGGTAATGGCGAAGCGGCCTTCATTACTATCGAACCCTCAAAGTTTAAAACTGTAGGTGAAAAAACCACTTTAAGGCCAGAACTAGCTATTGCACTAGATATTAGAGCCTTTCAGAGGATAACAAGATTGAATAAGTGTGAAATCGAACTCATAAAGAAGGCAATGAGTGAAGATGATGTGCCGGTTTCCTATTCTGGAAGCGGTTTACCCGAGAAATCAATACGAAAGGCTTCTTTAGAGGGAATTCTTCGCAAATTACTCAACTTTTTAAAGCCTGAAACTTTTGTAGGAGCGGTTAAAGCTGTAAACGAGAGAATTTTATCTGTATTGGATGATTCAGAATCGGGCCGGGTGGATTTAGGCATGTTTTTTGCTGTTCTTGCGCCGCTTTGCGGTGGCTCTGCCGAAAAGAGGAAACAAATCGCCTATGAATCACTTTTATGGCGTCCCGTCAATGAAGGCAACACACAGATAAAGAAATCTGATGCACAGAAATACATAAAACTGTTGAGAGCCATTTATGTCCCTTCACATGGGATTAGTGAAATGTTGGAAATCCATGGAGATTCTACAGACGACTCAATGGTTTCTTTAACTGAGTTTGTCAATATGTTTGATGATCAGGAATGGGGCTTTAGTATTATGTCTGTTTTATTGAAACTTGAAAATGGGGATAGAGCTCGTCATGGCAGCCACATTTGTGCTACTTGCAAATATCCCGTTATTGGGTCCCGTTTCAAGGAGATGAAATCCCACTTTAGCTTGTGTGGGCAATGTTATTCTGAAGGGAAAGTTCCTTCAACTTGCAAGCAAGAAGAGTATAGGTTTAAAGAGTATGCGAATGCGGCAGAAGCTGTGAAAGATAAATGCTTGTGGTTCGGTTCTAAAGGCTCCTCCCCCGTTCGTTCCTAGCTAGTATGCATGTCTTTTGAATGATTTTGTGATTTTTCGCGTGTAAATTTTATTTGTGTGAACTAAAATTTGAATGTCTTTAGGGGGCTTTTGTGCCTTGTACAATAAATGATGTAGTCTTGACGTCGAATTCTTTGTTCTTTCTGTAACTTTGCAATCGTAGAGTTTTACCATTGTTTCTGTGTTTGAGTGTGTATCTATCATCAGTGTAAATTTTGTATTTGTAATGTTGTCTTGTGACTGAGTTTTTGTTATGTATGACTGAGTTTTTGTTATGTTAATGCAATTATTCGATTGGGAAAGAGCTTACTAAACTCTAAAATCTAAATTATCTGCTAAGGTGGTTTTCCTGCATTGCTGTGTTCCTCACTTAGCTTTGATACTAGCTCTCTTTGTGTTGTGGAAATTACAAAAAGGGCTGGAGCTCGAAAAGTTCGATTCGACTCAAGCCAAGCTCCAGTCGAGCGGGCTCACCACGCTCACGAGCTGACTCGACTCACCTTACATCCCTAGTGGAGAATAGTAGTAATAGTATTTTTTTTAAAAAAAATTACAGAATGGTACGTATATTAAGATATGCAATATCTTGTACAAGAGTTGTTCACTCCCATTTAAGGGGTTCATTTGTTGTTTGGTTTTTGAGTTTATTGTCGAGGAATGATGCGATGCTTCAATGATATTAATTACAATGTTGGAGGTATTTGTTTTGTTGTATTATCTCATAGCTTTAAGTTTGTTTGATATTAAATGATCGAATTTTATTAAATAAGGAGAAAAGAAAAAGGAAAAATGGAGTTAAAGGCGAGAAGGGATCAGTATTTACTTTTTTTGGTTTCCCAAGGTGTCCTCGATTCTGGAGGCTCAAGACTAAGAGAGTGTTTGGCTAAGCTTATAAGTTATTTAAAACATCTTATAAGATGTTTAAGAGCTTATAAGTTCTTACAAAGTGTTTGGTAATTTTTTTGGTGAAACAGCTTATAAGTTTTTAAAATAAGATGTTAGGAGCTTATAAGCTGTTAAAAAATAAGTAAGAGGACCCCAACTTATTTTTTAAGAGCCTATAAGTTCTTTAAAATAAGCTTAGCCAAACGCCCTCTAATCCCTCGAAGTACTATTGGGCACAATTCTGAAGACCTCTCCTAAGGAAGTTTTTTGCATCCACAAGGGTTTGAACACAAGACCTGTTGCTTAAACGACCAGAGCCCATTCCACTCAAACCAACTTCTTTTGATTTCATTATTTACTATTTAGTAATGAAATGTCTAATTTTTTATTATTTTTTATGGATTACAATTAGGGGTTAATTAATGTTATTCTTCATTCGCCAATAATTCCAAAATACAACTAGGTGACTTGTCCCAAAAGTGGCAACCACTATCCAGAATTTGCGCAAATTTTGCAAGCGCATAGGCGCAAGTGTTCCCATGTCTATTCGTATGTTGCAAATGGCATGTCCAAGGGTTCCGGATAAACCGACTACAATTTTCAATGATAACTCCCAACAAATGTATGCTAGTATCCGCATTGCGAATCAACTTTAACACAATTTCAGAATCAATCTCAACCTCACTTATTCCCAAACAAGAAGTTCCGCCGCTGTAATCTGAATGTTGGTCCATTATTAACGTTACTAAATACACTCCCATCGGTGTTCAACTTACACCAACCCCGCAAAGATTTTGAATCCCCTAATTTCAATATCATGGTGTTAAAGTACTTCGAAGAATAATATTGTAAAGGCCGCAACAACAATAGCATTCCGTTGTAGTCTAGTTGGTCAGGATACTCGGCTCTCACCCGAGAGACCCGGGTTCAAGTCCCGGCAACGGAATACAGGTTTTTTTAATTATTTTTCTGCCGCCATTTCTCGATTATATATATATATATATATATATATATATATATATATTTTAATACATATTTCCTAGGGTTTAATTAGTAGCATCATCTTCATCTGCACTACTTCTATCCTCTTCTTCACTGTTCATTCTTCTCTTCCAACAATCCTCTGTGAAAACAACAAAGCAAATTTTAATTACTCACAAAAATGGGGAAGAAAAAGCAATTCATCGACAAAAAGAAGTCCGCAACGTTCCAGCTGATGGCCCGGGACTCATCCGACCCGAACTACTCATCCGGACCCTCCGGCAACCAAATCTTCGTCCGGGTCGACAACAACAATCACTACACCCCCGACTCGTTCTTTAACGACGACGTTCCGGACGCCGACGCCGACCCTGATTCGATCTTCGCCGACGCCCCCGAAGATTTCGACGGTGAGGATGCAAACGGCGCCGTCGGAGGAGCGTGCCGATATGAACCCCAAACGTCGTCGTTGCCGGACCACGTAAGGAGGGAGATTTTGGAGCTAGGGTTTCCTGATGATGGGTACAATTATTTGACCCATATGCGGGATATTAAGAATACGGGTGGTGGTTCGGCGTATTATGAAAATCCCAAGGCTACTTTTGAACAGCTTCCGCGCGATGTTAAGGTTTGATTCTGTTTTAATTAGTTGTAATATATTGGAATTGATGTGTTGAGCTTTTGCAATTTATGTTGTTTTATGTTTTGGTGCAAGAAGTAAAAAAGTAATGAAGGCTTCGGAGGTTTTAATTAGGTCCGGAAGACGAACTGAACTGCTCAATACTCGACTCGAGATAGTTTGGTAAAAACTTGTTTGAGCTCGATTCAGCAATATATCAAATCAAATTTGAACAACTTTTTGTGTGTTCGATAATTTTGAAGCTCGACTCGTGTAGTAGAACATGAATAAATATGTGAAAAAAATCAACCTAAACTCATGTTTGGCTCAATTAAAGCTCGTTTGAGTTCAACTCGATTAACAATCAAACCAAACTCAAACACAAATTCTGAAGTTTGATAATAATTCAAACAAGTTTGAACAACAACTTTTTCTGACTCGACTCATTTACAGTCATAGTTATATTATAGTGTTACATTTTTCTCCAGTGGGAAAGCAAATTTGTATGGAATTTGGGTACTTAATGTTTATGTTGAGAAAAGTTAATCAATTTAATTATTTTGAAGTTCATTGGAATTTATGTTACACTTTGTACATTGTAATGAATTTGTGAATTTTGTGTACGTGGTAGGCCTATGATGCTTCAAGGGTTGAGCTTTCTAACGTAAATGATGTTTCCGAGGAGAAATCTATCTATAGTGTGGCATCAAAGACAGTTGGTGTAAGATTACAGAAAGTAGTGGATCCTGAAGTGGCTGCGATACTGGATGACAGTGATTCGTCGAAGTTCGATTCCGATATTGAGGACTTGGAAGAGGATTTTGTTGTAAGAGCAAATGTGTTTGAAGGCCCAGTTGCTGAAGATTTAGATACGAATGTGAGCTCAACTGCCGACTCAAGGGTTGACCACATACAGAGTTGGGATTCAAGTGCTTCTGGTGCACCGAAGAATGAGGCTTCTGTTTCAGCATTAGTTAATGAGAAGACTAGAGAACGTCGTCCTCTAGATGAGCAGTTTGACATGGTAAGGTTCATCTGATTTCATTTTTATTTGGGGAAATCGTAATATTCATTCCATAGGATATGGTGCGTTCTGTAATTTTAGTCCCATTTGTCACGAGTTTGCGATTCCGATATGATGCATTCTTTTGGCAATTTAGGTCGCATTCGTTACAAAATGGATGGGATTTCGCATGTGGAATTTTGCACGTGCTGTTAAATTTAATTAAGTACTGACCACGTGGAAGACCAAATTAACAATTTCTGTCCATTTGGAATGTCTGGGACTAAAATTGCAAAAAAGATGCATCCTATGGGACTAATTTTACAAGTTTGTAAACGTCTGAACTAAAATTGCAAGGGGGACCTATCCTATGGGACTAATGTTGCAATTTTCCCTTTTCGTTTTAAGTTTGGTTGCTGATTATGGCCATTGCATGGTGTTTTGGACTAAAATTTTGTCATAATCCAGTCTCTCACATAGAATTTATTTATGCAGCTTGAACTTCAGGAATATGCTGATAGTGAAGAAGAATTTGATGGTTACATGGATGACGAGGATGAAAATCATGAATCTCTTACAGAAAAGCTCAATAATGCCTTCAAGGTTCATCCTACAGATAACTTGCATCAAAACAAGGAAATAGATGATAACGAACCACCAGAATTAGCTGCTGAAGTGATTCGCCGATGCAGGGAATATGCTGAAAAGTACGAAAATGAAGATATTGATGTAGAGGAAGTGTTGGTTGAAGCAAGTAGTGATGAATCAGAAGTGTGGGATTGCGAAACTATAGTTTCTACTTATTCAACACTTGACAATCACCCTGGTAAAATTGGAGCTCCGGAAAGGAGGAAGAAGAAGCTGAGTGAAGCTATATTTGGAGCTTCTGCTTTGCCTAATCAAGTGATAACTCTTAAAGGAAAAGAGAGGCTTCCTGTTGACTTTTTGCCTCGCAGCAAAAAACATGGTGAAGAAAAGACGAAAGATGAGAAAGATGTGAATGATAAGAGAACTGAACTGCAGAAGAAGAAGACAAGGGCTCAAGAGTCGAAGGAGGAAAAGAAAGAAAGGAAGGTATTGATTGATTCCTTGTCATGGTATTTACATAATTGCTGATAAGTATACAATATTTATTCTCCCTTTATCAATTTATGCATGATCCTGTATTCATTTGCCTTGTTTAAAGTACCATTGTTGTTTAACGGGAGCTTTTCTTTTGCAGTCTGCTGTGAAATTAGAACGACGCGAGGCGCGACAAACGAAGAAAGAAATTAAAGTGCTTTACAAATCCGAAGGCCAGCGTGCTCAGAAAGTTGCAGCGTTTACTGGTCCATCATCTATTCATCTTATGTGAGTCTATCACACTGTTGTGCTCAAGTAAGTCTGTCTGCAGTTTTAAATACTGTTTAATGTGTTTATGTATGTTAATCTCATTGTCTAGATGTCTCTCGTATTAAATGGACTTTTTTGTAATCTAAAACTTTGACCGATGAAAACATATTTGTTTATTTGGTTCAGATCAGAACAGTGTATGAATATTTGATCCGAGTTCATCTAATTTTTTATTTTTTTTTGGCATTTGTTCTTGTACTAGTATTTGGACAAGTTGAGTTTGAATAATAGTTCCCACTTGTGTTTACTTGTCCATTGGTAAATTTTTTACTTATTGATGGAAGGTAAGTGAAAAGGAAGTTTTGTTAGAATGCTTCATATGTTAAATCAGATCAAAATATATTTCTTTGATATATTTTTGGTCAACAGTTGTCCTTAAAAAGCACAATGTAAATGTCATCTGAAATAAACATCCACTCTATAATAGACTATATACCATGATCAAAAGATTTACTGGCAGCATTCTCAGCACCAACGAGAATGGTACAATGACAGTATTTTGTAAAACATAGAAAAGCTAAACAATTGAATGGATGTTCAGATGTAATGAAGGTAACCTGTTCATCTAATGTTTCTAAAAGTCGATAAGAAATTGATTGATAAATGTGTACATAAATTGCGAGTGAAAGGGTCGGAATCATAGAGATACAATTGGCGTGTCAAACCTTGTTAAGAAATGATCAAATATTATCTGTGGTTTGTAGTTCTACTTTATATCATCGCCTAAACTCTTTCAAAGTACTTGTTAAGAATAACTTTTGACTGGCCTTTGTTTCTTGCAATATTTCTGTATTATTTACAGGTAACATGGTAGCCTGCTGCAGACTTGCTATCCCGAAAATTTTCCAGAAGTTTATAGCTAACTGAGTTAGATTTTCATTTTGAGGTATCTTTTGTTTCAGCAATGGCTATGGTTTTAATGGTTTAGATTTTTCTGAATATTTTCTTTTTGATTCGCATGTTTTGCTCTCTTTTATATAAAAAAATATGTTAAGAAGAAAAAGGGACGAGAAAAACATCATACGTATGTAATTAACTTCGTAAGTTATTGTTTTCTCTATGTTATAAAGATTTGTTCTGCATTAGTCAATTGTGTGTGTGTTTTCAGATTCTGTAGACGGTTGTAATTGTTCCTGATTGTAGTTTCAAATGGACATTTTATTATTTGGACCTAGAGTTTTTAGACGTTCTAAGAATCGCTCCTTAATCCGAAGTGAAAAGAAGAAATAGTCTACGAGTATTAAATAACAATAATAAATTGTGTATTAGTCATTTAGTATAATTTAAGTGAACTTATCATCACTTTAAAAATAATAGGACAATGAAAAATAAATTTGTTACAAAGGGATACATTCGAGTATTATTCACTGGTAAAGTTTTAGTTGCTGTATTGGACAATTAGGAAATTAAATTCAGTGAGCATTTGCATGAGGAATAGGATCCCAATATCCTCCACCGTTGAAGTACGGTGCCCTATCCCATATTCCGTAATCCTCCTCCATTACAGGCTGAGCCACCATCTCCGGCAGCTCCTCCACCTCCATTTCAGGCTGACCAACCTTCTCTGGCAGCCCCTCCACCGCCTCCGGCTGGAATTGAAGAAATTCCGGCGATTGTGAAGGTGGCGGAGCAGAAAATGATCCTTCTGCAGCTACAATCACCACTACTAACAAAAGTATAATCGTCACCTCTAAATTTTGCATGATTGTTGGAATTAATCCAAAGAGTTACAAGTACATTGTCTTGGCGCTGGTTGTATATATTTATTTTGTTCAAGTGTTAAATCTCATATTCCTGTTATTTATATTGAACAAGAGTACTAGGTTTAGAGATTGAAATAAAATTGGGGATTGATTTCATGCTTGGTGTATGACAAAATCATGGTTATTGCGTGTATTGATTATGAGTAAGGAACACCTCATGTCGTGAAAAAGCGCGTTTTGAGATTAAGTGATTCGTGAGCCAAAAGTTGAGACCTCAAGACTTTAAAGATGAGGGTACGAGATTTAAATCTTGCCGTACGTATGTATGTTTTAAGACGAATGCTGAGACCTCAAGACTATAAAACTAAAATATTGGATTTAAGTTTTATCGGACATATGGGTATTTATTTCACTTTGAAAGTGAGTTTATTTCCCCTTTTTAAATTTTATTTAATAGTTTGGTTTAATATGTAAATAATCGCTTCTATGAAGGACACAAGTGAGTTGTTCTTAGGATCGACATGACAAAGTCCAATGTGCGTCTTGGAAAATATTTCAAACGAGACCATTTGGGTAGTGATCATTGAGTTTGTGAAGTGTTGGATGGAAAAATTTAATGTTGGATTGGGTATAATGAAGTAGTCTAATTATAACTATTGATATTGTACGAATGATAGGAGTTTGGGTGATGAAAACTCCCTTACTCACCATCATTTAAAGATGAAAAGTGAATCGATTATGTTGTAGCTGGTCTTGAATAAAATATGTTGTAGCTGGTATTGAATAAAATGATCCAGATGAATATTTATAAAATAATGTTATGGAATGACATGATAACGAAGTCATTTATAAAATTTATAACCCTATTTGAATGGTATTTAAGCGGGTGCCATGAAAAGAGCCGCAACTCTCAAAAATCCATTTTTTTTCTTGTTACATGTGAACTAATGAGAAATGTGAAAATAAAGTGAAAATATGGGATACTGTTCAATATAAGAATTTGTTGGCATAATCCATGCAAAAGAAAATTTCGCTTTTTGTAAAATATTTTAATTTTCTTCACAGTAACCCGAAAATGGGCCACTCTAAATAGCAAAATGAAAATCTCATACATTATCTTTATTTCCGATGCATTTCAAAATTCTGCTCCACGAAATATGGAGCTTCTCCTACAAGAAATATTTAAATTTGAGGGAGAACTATTAAACATTCACTGGCACTCCGATATTTAAATCAGTGTGGCATTTCAAGAAAAAGAATATCAACGCTTAAACTTAAAGAATATAATTGCTCTCACAAAAACATTGTTTGCATGACAAAACCTTTCTTTTGTAAAGTTTGTAAAACTATCCCATAATTTGATTATGGACTCTCAAAATTGACAACCTTCCTTCCACCACGGCTAATCGGTTTCGCTTGAGTGGTGGTAGTAGTTGTTTGACTAGTAAGCAGTTAGTGGGAGATAAGTTGATTAGCATGACATTTTGTCTCAGACTAGAGTTTAAGTTTATTTTGAGTCGACTTCTCCTGTTCTATATTAGCTTGCTCGTGTTAGTTGATGCATTTCGACTTCTGGCATTGAACTAGCCTTCCTAAAATTTAGGAAAAAGTGCACCAACACCCACTGCTATAATAGGTAATCACACAAACTTACTCTCTTATAATTGAAATTATAAATATCTAACTCACTATATTAAAAAATTACATTTATCCCCTGGAAACCATCGACAATGGTCAAACAATACTAAATGATATTTTTGTCCTTCGCTTAAATTATTAAACTATAAAAAAAGCTAGAATAATATTTTTGTTACGACCGTACCCTCTCTTATAACGTGTAATTACCAAAAAAACCCTCTTATTTTTGAAATTACCAACACCCACTTACAAGGAATTAACCCCTTGTAAGGGGTTAATTGTAAGGTTTTTAGAGGTTAATTGTAAGAGTTTTTTAATATGTAGGGGGGTGATTGTAAAAAGTGCAGAGATTTGTGTTATTTCAAAAATAAGATGGGAGGTTGTAATTTTTTTTAAATGACATTTGGAGAGGGGCATTTAAGAAAGTTCACATGATGATATTATTTAAAAACTGATCTCAAGGAAAAGTTGCAATTGGGCATATTGTATCACATTTAAGAAGCCACGGTGGAATTATGTCCTATTGTATCACAATTTCCACATTTTGGGCTTGCAATTGCCCCAATTCCAGCCCGCTACCATCATTAAAAAAGCAGAAGGAAAAAAAAAATTGCTTTAATTATTAAAAAGAAATTTCCGTTGCCGGGACTTGAACCCGGGTCTCTCGGGTGAGAGCCGAGTATCCTGACCAACTAGACTACAACGGAGTTGTGATACGATTGTAGTTATTTGTTATTTCATTACACTATGTCTCCACCGCAAGTTATTCACAAATATTTATCCATTATTTTTTTTAGATTATTATCATCATAACTAAAAGGTCTGTCATCTCAATACGAACGGATAGTGGTTTGAACCTTTTCACAAGTTACTATTACAAAATATCAGGTTTACTATCAGAAACAGATTCGTGTAATTAAACCGCGAGTGAAAAACATTAACCACACACCACTGAGCTATATCCATTTGGGTACTCTAATCCATCAAGCAGTTCTTTATATATATTTGCTTGGGGTCCTGGAAACATCAAATCAAACAGAGTGATGAACACTCTTCTATACTATATTACATATTATATATATTATGTATATATATATATAGTTGGTTGTTGGATGTTTGAACTAAACAACCTTTTTCTTCACTCTTTTGATGTTATGATACATACTGTGCTGTGAATTTACGTTATAATCTTCTGCTATAGGTGGATCTCATTTGCTATATTAATAATCCTATAGGCTATACGTACGTACCAAATACATATAAAATTATAGCACCTTAACTTTTAGATACTAATGTCAGAGGATATTGTAATAGTGCAATTCAATATTTTAAATTATAAACACGTCAAATGTATACAAAGTTTCGTTATAAATACATTTTGATATAAATTGTATACAATTACATTAATTAATCTGTAAAATAGAATACAAGATAAAATAGAGGATTCAAAGTGTACAACATTTTCTAATTCCAAAATGGAGGAGAAAACAATTTAGGATTTAAATTCTCAGACTTTTCTTGTCCATATGTAATAGTCATCACATGCACTTAATGTTTCGTTTGTAGTATTGCACTTAGGGGTGCCGATGAGCCGAGCCTGGACAAAATTCTGGGCTTGACCGCGACCTCGAGCTCGACAATCCTCAGGAATATGAGCTCGAGCTCATTCAAAATCGAGCCTGGGTCGAGCCGAGCTGAGCTCGAGCTAAAAAAAAAAAAAAATTCTTTAATTAATGTATATTATATTATTAATTTTGTATTAATATATGTATAATTAAATATAATCATCATACATATTTAATATTTAATAACTAATACATATATAATATTATAAGATATTATATGTATGTATATATTAATAAATAAATAAAATATTATACTATATATATTAAAAAAATTATTTTTTTATTTTTTTATTCAGGCTCGCGAGCCTTCGAACAGGCATAGTTGGGCTCAACCTCGGCTCGAGAGAAAAGCTCGGATCATTAGGCTCAGCTCGAGCTTGAATTTTCTCGAGCTCGAGTCGACCTTTTTTTGAGTCGGCTTGGCTCGGTGGTCACCCCTGTGGGTTGTGGCCTAAGTGTCAATCCAAATACGTATAGTCGTTATTATCAAATATGGGGTGATACTTTGAACTGTTCATGACCTAAGTCACATAGAGGGGGAGCGAGAGCGGGAGCGTTGAGCGATAAATTTGAAAAAAATTGGGAGTGCGAGCTCCTTAAAGCGTATGTAATATAAATATATTTTAAAGTTTATCTTGCCATATATCTCTCATGTTATTATAAATTGTTCAACCAAATTATCTTTAGATATTATTTTGATAAGATTATCTCATATTAAAATAAGTATTTGTTAACTTGAATTTTAAAAATAAGATGATGTGATTGTCTTTTTTAGCACGCTTAGAAAATATAATATACAATGAAACAAATAAGATGAAGATTATTAAAATAATATAGTTTTAGGTCCCAACTTGTTATTGGAAAGGACACCAAAGATTCAAATTCAACATTACAAGTTATAGATATTGATTTTTTACAAAATCCATATTTGTTTCAGTCTTTTTTGTTTTGGGGCAAATTTTTTTACTCATTTTGACTACAAAAACAATTGTGATTGAATGCATATGAAATATCAACTATTAGTGAAAAATTATTCTTATTTCGTTAAATGTGCTTCCTAAATTTTAATTCGAGAATTAAGAATTTTAACAGCGTCATAGAGTGAAGCTCTCAAGCTCGGAGCGCAAGAGCGAGCTCGGAGCTCTAAAGCGTTAACCCTATATGGATGATGATGTGATCTAGTTCATGACAATAACTAAAACTCGAAACTTCAAAAGTGACCATGAATCTCCATTATTTCAATTTCCCCGCATTGATTGTGAGAGGAAATGTGATTGTGAAAGGAAATGTGAAAGGATTTATAAGTTGGTATAATGGAGTCCTCTAGTAACTTGGGCTAAACATTCTCGCAGAGTGAGGATGAATGCTAAGTAGTTGCTAGCGAAGTCAATTATGTCGGGTCTCGTTTGTGGACCCCTACCCCTTGGGTCCAATGCGTGACAAATGGTATTAGAGCCGACCCCAGGGTACTATTTATCGGCGCGGGAGACCCGATTCAATGTGTTTTAGGAGCGGTCTCGGGATTGTGGAAGGAAAACGACGAGTACGTCGCATGTCCAACGGGGGGTGGAAGATTTATAAGTTTGGTATAAATAATGGATTTTTCTAACAACTTGAGTCAATCATTTAATCAAATTGAGGACGGAGGTGAAGTAATTTCTAGCAAATCCCATTATGCCGGATCTCGCTTGAGGCCCCTACCCCGTGGAACCGGGGCCTGACAAATCTAGACCCGGATAAGAGATGGATCATGGAAAAAACTTTTTCTTAATTCCTTTTAAGGACCAAACTAGGAGAATGCTTTACAGGATTGGAGTCTCAAGATAAAATAGAGTAACAGCAGAAAGAAGTAGATATCACGAGCATGTTGCTGAGCCACTAACAAATTCCAACTTGGTCCCTCTCTATAATAAAATGCCTCCTTTTCTTACAAGCGTGAACTGTTGCAATTCTATGTAGGTGGGGACAAAAGTGAAATCTAAGTAATCTATGTCCCTTGTTTTTTTGTTTTGTTTTTTTTTTTTTTTGTTAGTTAATGTTAGGTTTCATAATACAACAGAACAAGTTGGCGGGCATAATCTAATAGTCTATATATATATAATTTTTATTTTATTTTATGGTCTAAAATTTGGCTATAAATTGATGAAACTACTGTAGAAATATCAAGAGTCAAAATTCAAGTACTCAATGGAGAGCCCACTAGGAAAAAATCTCTTCACGATTTTGTTCTTTGCTTTAGTGATAGTTATATTGAGAGGTGACGAAGTTGTTCAAGCTCGGAACGACGTCGTTGCTTCGACTAAGGCGAATGAGCTTCCACAACAAAATAGTCCAAATTTAGAAGAAAGAAATAAAACTCATAATGAAGTTGTGGTGAACAAAAAGAGAAGGAACAATGGAGGTGGTGGTGGTGGAGGAGGTGGATATGGATGGGGATGGGGTGGGGGTGGCGGTGGCGGGGGCGGGGGCGGGGGCGGGGGCGGGGGCAGGGGCAGGGGAGGAGGTGGCGGTGGATGGGGATGGGGAGGTGGTGGAGGTGGCTATTGGGGGTGGGGGTGCAGGAAACAGCCAGGCAAAAGAGGTCACCATTTGCACAATAAAAGAAATAATTACAAAAATGAAGAGTATAAAATAGGGGAATTTGCTCAATGTATGGTGAAAGGAAGGTGTAGAGGAATGAGATTAGATTGTCCCTTGCATTGTGGAGGACCTTGTTTCTATGATTGCAGGCATATGTGCAAAGCTCATTGCAGACGTTGATAAATTAAACGGGGTTTAATCTTCCATTGGTTTGCTAAATCTTCGTTTGGTTGTTGTTATAGGGAGAAATTTTGTATTAGGTTATCTTTGCAGGTTTTATTTTGTTGAATGTGGTAGTAGCTAGAGAGGGTGTTTCTTGTGTTGATTTGTGTTGTTTGATGGTGTTTCTTGCATGGTTTAGTGGTGGTAATGTCTTGTGGGATTGTGATTTTGCAAATTTTAAGTTTGATTGTTAGCCTTTCTTGTGTGCAATTTTTGTTTCCATTATCATAAAGTTCTTCCTTTTGTACTTGGCAAAAAAAAAAAAAAAAAGTTCTTCCTTTTATTATAAGCACTTTTATCTGAAAGATGAACCAAACTACTCGATACTCGATTCGAGCTCATTCGCTAAAAGCTCGGTTCATCAGCATATCAAACCAAGCTTGAACAACTTTTTGTGTTTGATAAGTTTTAAAGTTCGGATCGATTAGTAAAAATTGAGAAAAACATGTACAAAAAATCAAACTACTCGAGCTCGACTCGTGTTCGGCTCGATTAAAGCTCGTTTGAGCTCGACTCGATTAACAATCAAACCAGCTCAAACACAAATTTTGAAGCTCGATTGTAATTCAAACAAACTTGAACAACAACTCTTTTGACTCGACTCATTTACACCCTTAATGACAATTATTTTACACTTTAAACACCCCCCCCCCCTCCTCCCCTCACCCCAAAAAGAAAAATGAAGACAAAATACACTTTGCCCCCAAAACTATACTCATTGTATCAAATACCCCTTACTTTGCATGACATTAATGTATTATCTGTAACCATTTTGCTTTTTTATTTTTAATTTTCTCTACCATTTTCTTCTTTTTCACAAATTTTCTTTTATTAAGTTACAAACATTAGTTAAATTTATTCCCCCTTAGATGCTGTATTGTATACTAACAAAAACAAATTAAACCTTCCGTGCAAACTGCAGTACATATTGTATAATGGTGTCTACATTATGCTGTCGTGGTAGCTTCTCAAGCACAACAAACACATGTGCTTGCATGATGAATTGCTAGTAACATAACATGACGACAAAAAACGAAAAAGAAAAAACTCACCGGGCAATAATACTATCTAATATTAGGACATATCGAAGAAAATGTGAAGGTGAAACCGTAACATAATATAGAAATATGTAACGGGGGTGTTGTCTCTAGATTTGAACACCACTAAATTCTTCAAGATACATACAAATACATACAAGCATAAATAGTAGGGTAAAATGAAGATTTCCCAACACATTGGTGGTTCTCTATTTAGCCCCTTAATGTTCGGATTCACTATCCATACCTTTATATCATGGATAAAAAAAAATTCAATTTCACATTAGGAAAATGATTTTCTTACGGTCTGTAAGGTTAAAAAGCCTTACAGACACTTCTCAACCACAAATTGTGGCTGAGAGAAACCTGCAACTTGCTTAGCAAGTTGCCAGGTATTATTTATAATATTCCATAGATTAGGCCATATCATTTGCATATTATTATGATTAGGCCCACATATATTTTATAGCTTCATATTTTGCCCCCAACTTTCCTTTTTTAATTACAGACGTTAGCTTTCATTTGCATATTACAAAATCAACAAAAATATCATTTGGTCTATCACAGAATCAACAAAAATAAATAGAGGCTTTTATTTCACAATAAAATTTATAGACGTACGTCACGTATCAACATAAATAAAGTAGCTCAACATTCTCAATTACATAAGTCCAAGAAGAAGACAAAAAGGAGTACGAAAAAATAGTTAATCAAATATATATATATATATATTCGCGATGAGATTGTAGCATATTCACTTAGATGAATCCCTTACATGTAAGCTACCAATCTCTACTACTTCAAATCTGTCTCGCTGCAATACAAAAAAGAAGAAGTTATAATCTTAAATTAACAAGTTGTTTAATATACTAATAAAATAATTCAAATCTTAATCAAATAATAAAATAATGGGTTCAATATTTAAAACTCAAACATGTATTAATATTTAACATACTCTTCTTTAGGGCTATGAACTGGTCCTGCAGAATAAGTCCAGGATGAATTCAGGGGTTGCGTTTCAAAGTTATTATAAACTGCTGCCATAAAACAAAATCTTGTTGATCCTACTCCAACCAACGAAACAAGAATAAAGAATACAATAAACATAATTTAAACTCCATTGTTAAATATTTATTAATATTTACGGAAAAGTTAAAGCACGCAAAAGAAAAGGAAGAATATTAGACAAATTAAATACCTCTATTTATATATATATACACTCATATGATTAGTAAGTGTATACATTGGGAATATTAATTCATAATTGAAAAAATTATAAAACAAACAGAAAATTCATATTCGCTAAATTTATATAGCTAATATCATAATAGAATAGATGAAGAAATATGAAAATACGAGATTAACAAACTACAAAATCTATGAATTTGATAAGGAAATAGACTATTAGTTCAAGATAGTTGATAAAATTCAATACCTCGTTAACTTTCAAAAGAGAAGAAAATCTCGAAGTTGCTCGTCAAATCTCGGCGGTTCGGTTAAACTGACCTGGAAAAAAAAATTGTTTATTTCACAACCCACAAATTACACAACCCGGTTGCTAAGCTCATTTCAAATTTCAAATTACACAACCCTAAACCATAATCAAATAAATTTAAACAATTAAATTAAACTCATACAAATACAAAATAAACTAAACCATACAAAATAAGTTAATACACATACAAGATTACTTGAAAATTTTAAACCATATAAAGAAAATAGAGAAAAAATAAAAAAAATTACGGATTGAGGCTTGGTCTCTGAGGTAGTCGTCGTCTCACCGATGTCCGGTTGGTCTCCGCGGTGGTCGTCTGAGCAGCAGTCCAGCAGCAGCAGCAGCAGTCGAGCAGGGGAGGGTTTGCTTTTCTTTTGTTGAAGACTTGGAAGTGAAGATAAAAAAAGATTTGGAATTATATTAGGGGTTGAAAGTCAAACCTTTGATTTGGGGTCAATTACAAAAAGAAGGAAAGTTGAGGTGGCCTTTTGTCAAAAATCAGGTTTTATTAAATCACCTGGTGGCAAGGAGTTTGTCAGCCTAATCTCACAGAAATCTGTGAGATTAGCACTACCCTTCACATTAATAAGGTTAGTCAATACTCAATACTTTTGAGATTAAAAGAATTGTAGAAAAAAAATAAAAAGATGTACATAACATTTAGGGAAAATTGTATTTTGGGTCTCATATGTTTGGCCTTTTTTAACATTGTGTTAACTTTTATGAGATTTTCACAAAATTGTATTGTGGTTCCCTTCGTCATGAGATTTTCACATTGTGTTAACTTTTAAAAATTCTCACATTTGGTCCCAAACAGATTTTTCGTCCAAAACTCAACGATCAACTCCATTAGTCAACATTTTGACCATTATTTTTTTAAAGAATTCATGGGTGAATGCACTTACGCACAAATTTTCTTCGATATCATGATATTTATATTCAATAACATGGGCTACTCACTCACAAAACTCTCCAAAAAAACTAGTCAAAATGTTGACTAACAGAGTTGATTATTACATTTTGGACGGAAAGTTTGGTTGAGACCAAATTTAAGAATTTTTAAAAGTTACAGTATACAATGTGAGAATCCAGCAATGAATGAGACCAAAATTAAAAAAAAGCTAAAACATATGGAACCAAAAATACGATTTTCCCTAACATTTATTATTTTGTTATTTTTTTTTTTTTTTTTTCATATTAAGGGTTTTCCCCAAACGGACGCCGGCGACTAATTCCTTCGAGGCGTAAAGATCACCGAAGTGAATTTTACCTCTCTTAACAAAAACTTTTTCATACGCACAGTCAAAAATCGAAACCTGAACAATATGCTTAAAAACCTCAATTATTTACCAATAGTATTGGACCTGTTATTTTGTTACTCTTAAAAGCTCTGACGGCACAATAAACCTAGACAAAATTAGTCTACATAGACAATTATGATTAAACATGTACTCATTATTCTGTAATAATTCAAACTTCACCAATAAATTGACATCAAAAAAGTGGATCAATAAGCAAAAGTGGCCTAAACCCCTATAATCAAAACCCAATTCAAGCTCACACATTTTTATCTTAAAACCCTAAACCCTACAAAAAAATTACAGAACAATCATGGAGCCCTGAAACTATAAGCACACAATTTCGGAATGTGAAAAATCAGAAGAAAACATTCGGAAGCTAATGAATGAAGTTTGCGAAATGGAATTTAGGCGTTTCATTGCACAAACATAATAGTAATTATTATTCTTATTATTCGACTGATGCAAATATCAAAAGATTGTTCAACAAATACGTCGACAAGACGAATGTCTTCTCATGGAACTCCATCATCGCCGAGTTGGCTCGGAGCGGCGACTCAGTCGAAGCCCTCAAAGCCTTCTCCTCCATGCGCAAATCCGGCCTCAATCCCAACCGTTCATCTTTTCCTTGCGCGATTAAATCCTGCTCCGCAATTTGTGATCTCAGCTCAGGAAAGCAAGCCCATCAGCAAGCTTTCGTCTTCGGTTACGGTTACGACCTTTTTATATCGTCAGCTCTTATTGATATGTACTCTAAATGTGGGCATTTGGGGGATGCGAGGAACCTGTTCGATGAAATGCCTCGACGAAATGTGGTTTCCTGGACTTCCATGATTAATGGGTACGTTCAGAATGATTGTCCCCGCGAAGCGTTGTTGCTTTTCAAGGAGTTGTTGGTTGAAGAAAGCGGGAGCAGTGTAGAGGAGGGAGCATGCATTGATGGGGTTGCTATGGTTTCGATTTTGTCTGCTTGTTCGCGTGTTTGTGAGAAGAATGTCACGCGAGGGGTTCATGGATTTGTGATTAAAAGAGGATTGGATGAGGTTTTGGGTGTTGGTAATACTTTGATCGATGCATATGCAAAGTGCGGGATGGTGGAGTTTTCGAAGAAAGTGTTTGGTGAGATGAATGAGAAAGATTTGATCTCTTGGAATTCCATGATCGCAGTGTGCGGACAGCATGGTTTGGCTGATGAGGCTGTTGGAGTTTTCCAGTCAATGGTAAGGAATGCAGAGATTAAGTACAATGCAGTGACTCTGTCGGCTGTGTTGTTAGCTTGTGCACATTCAGGAGCTTTTCGAATAGGCAAGGAGATACATGCTCAGGTACTGTGATTTCGTTAAGATTGATGATGCATATTGTGGTTTAGAATTTTTAAAGGATAATATTGAGTAATTTACCGCGTTTATTCAACTCTGTTTTCACTCTGCGATTCATTTTCCAATGACTTTTATAGGTTATGAAGATGAATTTGGAGAATAATGTATTTGTGGGTACATCGCTCATTGACATGTACTGCAAATGCGGGAGAGTGAAGATGGCGAGGAGAGCATTTAATACGATGAAAGAAAAGAACGTAAAGTCATGGTCGGCCATGATTGCTGGCTACGGAATGCACGGTCAAGCTAAAGAAGCACTTGAAGTATTAGCCGACATGATTAGGGCCGGGATAAAACCAAACAGTATTACTTTTGTATCAGTTCTCTCAGCTTGTTGCCATGCTGGGCTTGTAGATGAAGGATGGCACTGGTTTTGCGCAATGCAGCATAGGTTTAACGTACAACCGAGTGTGGAACACTACGGTTGTATGGTTGATCTCCTTGGTCGTGCGGGTTATCTTAACAAGGCTTATAATTTGATCGTGGAGATGAAAGTGAGGCCCGATTTTGTTATTTGGTGTTCACTTCTGGCTTCGTGCAGGATACACAAGAACGTGGAGCTCGGGGAAATATCCGCTAATAAATTATTTGAGTTGGACCCCAAAAATTCGGGGTATTATACATTGCTCTCAAATATATATGCTGGCGCGGGCAGGTGGGAAGATGCGAAAAGAATGAGGGTATTTATGAGAAATCACGGGGTGATTAAGTCCCCGGGGTTGAGTCTCGTTGAACTAAAAGGTCGAGTTCATGTATTTTTGGTTGGAGATAAGGAACATCCCCAACATGAGAAGATCTATGCTTATTTGGAAGAATTGTCTGAGAAACTTCTAGAAGCTGGGTACGTACCGAGTGTGTCGTTGGTTCTTCACGATGTTGATGAAGAGGAAAAAGGAATGGTGTTACAAATTCACAGTGAGAAGCTGGCTGTTGCGTTCGGGATTATGAATTCGGGTCCTGGAACAACTATTCAGGTGATTAAGAATCTTCGAACTTGCGGAGATTGTCATACGATGATTAAGTTGATCTCTAAGATAACGGGTCGTGAAATTGTGATAAGAGATCCGAAACGGTTTCACCATTTTAGGGAAGGTGCTTGTTCGTGTGGGGACTACTGGTGATTTCAAAAACGGATCCTCAGCTGCAAAATAATATTTATTTTGTATTTTATTTCACCAGTGCACGACCTTCTCATGGAAGCCATTATGGAGCCATTGTTTCTAGAACGCTTCATTCGCTACCTCTGCTTGTATAGAATATTTCTGGGCTTTAGTTTTTGATGATGCTTTCTGTTGTACCAACGAATATATATATACACACAAAAAATTTAATTATAAATTTGACATGGATTATGCAATTTTTGTACCTAGGTCTAGGATACAAGATAATGCACAATTTTAGAATAGAAAATTTGAAATGTTCTCTATCCAACCTTCTTACTCTTCTTAAAAGTTAATAATTACCATACAAACATTTGAATTTTAGACCATGTTTAGGTCTTTGTCCCTTTTCAACCACTTTATGTCTTTCAGTGAGCACAAAACGAGTAGCATTTATCGACATTACTTGTGTGAAATTATTACAAACTTCAAAATGTCAACAAAAATGTACGCTATGTTTTAGGATGGTATTTTGGTGAGAAATTTATTGGGACACGTGCGTGTTTGATGAGATTGTGATTAATTTTATTTTGGGTGTGTTTTTTTGGTGAGATAATATTTGATTTTGTTTCCAAAAGGAACAAAAGTCACTGTAGCAGTCAAATCATGAAACTTTTGTCTGTGAGAGAAGAGAGAGAAGACATAAAGAGGAGTGTAGAGACAAATTAGGTATAGAAAAATAAAAAATTATTATTATATTTTTTTTGGACAACAAAATCGTGTATTTTAAACCAAATATTTTGTGAACTAAACATAATTTAATGAAAATTTTGGACCAAACACAACATAACCAAACATTGCCGTAATGTTGGACTACTCAAACTTTCAAGAAGCCTTTCACAAATGACAAAAGTTCACTTTTCAGCTTTTTCAACCCGTTCTCATTTTCCGACCAAAAATCCAAATAAGTTGTTAGTAAAAATAATAAAAGGATTGAGTTTTTTCTTCAACAACTCCTATAGATACACATAACTTTTTGGCAATTTTCCTAAAGTAATTAAATTCTAAATAATGTCGGGCTATTCAAACTTTCAAAGAAGACTTTCACAAATGACAAAAGTTCCCTTTTCAGTTTTCTCAACCCGTTCTTATTTTCCGACCAAAAATCAAAATAAATTTTTAGTAAAAATAAAATGAAAGGAATGAGTTTTTTTCTGCCTACAACTCCTAAGTCCTAAAGATACACCTAATGTTTTGGCAATTTTCCCAATGTAATTGAGTTCTAAACACAGTGTGTGTAGTGTATACAAATATAGAGACAGTGAGAAGGAACTAAATCAATTTGAAAACCGAAATCAATCAAGATTTTCAAAATAAAGAAGAAATGAGAAAAACGTCCAGTCTTAGTTAAGCAGTAATATATAATATATTATCTCACCAAATTATTTCCTCGACCACGAGCTTTACCTCAAATATTTACTGCAAACTACCAAGAGAAAAACAAATCGTGTCCAGACACGCTTAATTTGACACAACATACACTACAATATTAACACGCAATAATACAAAGATCTTAATCATGTAATTAGACACTCTAATACGACACGAAAAATTAAAATATTTTTAAATAATCCAGTTGGGCTCCATTAATTTCTCAATCCAATTTAATTGAAGCATGTTTTAAATTGAGCAATCTATATTTCAGATCTTGGCTGGAGTTGTGCAATTTCCATTGAGAAATGTGATGTATGATAGAGACTTGAGAGACCCTACAGGATATCAAGCTGGTGCAATGGTCCCTGGACTGCTAATTGGTCCCCCACCCCCACCCTATCTTACCAAATTCAAGTCTTTTTTTGTCTTCTTATTTTGCTGAGACAAATCTGGGCCATTGCCATGTTAGCAGCACTTTTTAGACACTTTTAATGTTATTAGTAGTGTCCGAATAGGGAATAGCCATTGGCGGTATTCTGAGGGATGAAGAGGGTACATGGATTACGAGGTTCAGTGCCAAGCTTGGAGACGTTTTCATTACGGTGGCAGAGCTCCTAGCTATTCGTAAAGGTTTCATAGTGGCTTGGGGGCAGGGTGTATCGAGACTAGTGATTGAGACGGAATCTTTGGTTGTGGCTAATATTATCCACAAAGCTGACACGAGTAGCCATCAGCTTGGGCAGCTCATTGAAGACTGTAGTGATCTCTTGGGGCGGGTATGGGTTTGTGTTTTGGAGTATACTAAGAGAGAGGGCAATTGTTGTGCGGATGAATTGGCTAGGATGGGACATGAACTTGTCGCGACGGAGAAGATTTGGGAGTTTGCCCCTTCAAGTCTTATTTCTTTTTTGAGAGAGGATGTGAGTTAATTCATTGAGACTCGTCGTTGTACCAAAAATAAAAACTTGCCAACTGGAGTAGAGGCTCCACCTCACTTCTGGTGGGTGGTGTTGTAGCTGATCAAGAGGTTTAAACTATGTGGAGATGGAGTGGCAATTGGCAAATCACTTTTGGCCCCCATTAATTCTTTTTGCTTTGTTTGATATGTCTACTTCAAATTAAATGGCACAACCAATAGGCTAGCTCAATGAGTAGTATTAATGGTTCAAGATATTTTTGGACTGGGGGAAATCTCATAGTCGCGTTCAGAAGGTGTTGTTGTGCTGGTCGCGCTTTCTTATGAGCTATACCATCACATGATGAGAAGCATTTAGGCTGTTTATAAGACATATTTTTGGTGGGGAAAAAGAAAAGAGTGAAAATGATCATAAAATAAGGACTAAAGTACTAGCTATCCAATCCCGATCATCCTAAGTCTCGTCAATTCTAAAACTGACCAAGTATAATCCGAGTACTATTGCCACTAGACGAGAAGATGTATGCAAATTTAGGACAAGATCTTCTAATAAAAACATATAGATAAGAAAAAGAACTAGAAATTTCTTTAATGCTGATGAAGTTCCAAAGAAGGCTCAAGAATGAAAATAGAACTGAAAATGTCTTGTCCCACACAAGTGGATTTTAAAGGTGGACACAAACACTTGCATCCAATTATTGCCAGTGTGTACTTATCTAACCATAAAGATCTTCAACCTTTGTGTATTGGGACATTCTGAGACTCATAGGTCCTATTCCTCTGGGAGCAGAAGAAGCAACTTGAGGAAATAGGGCCTTTTTCTTTTTAACTGTCAATTCTGCAATTTTAAATCAAATTCTGCTAGGGCAAGTTAATACAGGCTCCCCCAAATGACCCTAAACGTAGTCGAATAATTGAAAAGGTGGAAGATGATCGTGTTTTTCATGCGGGTCGATTGAACCCGACCAAATCCCAAGGTCGAGACATCACCAAATGATCTAAAAACCTAACCTGGAAGCGCCACGTGAATTCATACACGTTTTGGCACATGACATCAATTTACAAATGTTATGAACTCTGACCCATTAATACTCATTTATTATGCGATTCAGCTCTTAAAGACCTCAAGAATACACCGACTTGACTTGAGTATCGAAGGGTCTTAAACGTAGATTCCATGGATGCCAAATCAGCATACCAAGATTTTCTTATATAATTAGGACAACAAAGGAGAAAAAAAAAGTGGATTTTGTGTTGCGTACCACATTCAATATGGAAATCAAACTTGCTCTTGATTGAATGACTGTTTTTTCATTGGATGCAACTCAAGATAATATTTACAAAGAAAAAGATCCATGCAATCCAGTAAAGGGATGATGGAAAACTCTATACTTGATCAAGTTCAATGGTCCTTGTGTGTATTATATGCGATCCCCATTCCCCACATACACTTGTGTGAAAGAGATAGACACAGAATACACAATCAAACCATTAAATTTGGTCTGACATCGAATTACCGGGGATGATGAGTAGTTGTCTTACAGCACAAAGGTGGTAAAAACCAATCTAACTACATCAATCCAAAAAACCCAAAAAACACAATAACAAAAATTACAATGAAAATAAACTATTCCATTGAAACAAGAAAACAAACGAGTAATTTGAAAATATGGGGTCTAAAAAAGATGGTTTTTTTTTTTTTTTTTCCTTTTACCAAAAAGTTCTGAATTTCTTGGAGGCATTCAAAGGTGGGGTGATCTGTGGAACAAGAAAAGAGCTATCTTCACTCCTCTTTCTGCTACACTTTATATTATTATTATTATTATTATTATTATTATTATTATGATTACTATTATTATTATTACTACTACTAAATTCCTTCATCCCAATTGGTGATCCAAAGCCCAAATCTACTGATTGATTTTGTGTCTGATTCAAAGGGGGATGAACCTGGGGGACCCACAACCCCATTTTTTGTGTTGGATAACCACTCATATTGCTCTGTTCAAGATCACCATCCCACAATGGCAGCAAATCATTGTCTCCATTCTGAAAAATTTGCAAAAAACATTTAAATTAAATTAAAATTTATAAAACCCGTATTTTGTATTCAAGTATATTTAGGAATTTAACTAATTAATTTATTTTTTTGAAGGAGGACTAATTCATTGGGTAATTCTACGTCAGACCAAATTCAATAATTCGACCGTGAATTCTATGTCTATCCATGTGGGAATCGCACATAATACAATTTATTGTGTAAAAAATATAGACACTAATACCAATAAACTTGATCTAGCGTAGATTTTTCCTACTACCAAATCCAATAATTTGCGCGTGAATTCTATGTCTATCCATGTGGGAATCGCACATAATATAATTTATAGACATTAATACCAATAAACTCGATCTAGCATAAATTTTTCCTAATTCATACCTTGCAGAAACCATATGGAGAAGGAGAAGAAGAATCTAGAAGGTCCTCAACATGCCACCCTGGCAGCATCTCTATCAAGTATTCCGATATGCTACTTGCTGAAACCGAATCATTTAAATCACCACCGTCCATCAACTGATGATTACTGATTTTATCACAAGATGATGATGCTGGTGCAGGTACACCAGTACCATTGCTTTGAATTGTTGTACTCTTTGAAGTGGACGGTGTACTAGTAGTTGGGGCAACCACGAGGGGTATATTCGGAACATCATCCGAAACTCTAGACGACGCCGTTTCCGCCGAAGATGATGATGAATAAAGGGCAGAATTGGAAGAAAGCTTCACACCAGTGAGGAGAAATCTGGTGTGTTTCTGAGTGTGTTGATTTGATTTGTGTATTGAAATGTTACAATCTATGCACAAAATTGCCCTATCTTGTTGACAAAACAAGAAAGCTCTTCTCTCCTGAAATTGGGGGGGAAAATATGAATTAACAATTAGGTTTATTTATTTACAAAATATATAGATACATACAGAAATATATATATATATATATATATATTGTGAGTGATTAGTACATACCTGGCAGATATCGCAAAGGGGGGCTTGTTTAGGGTGGTGGAGGGAGAAGCGTTGGTGTTTTCCGGCGAGCTTGTTGGCGTGGTGGACGCGGTGGTCGCAGGCGGCGCAGAGGGCCGCCTCGTCGGCGACGCAGAATACGGATGCTTCGTCTTTGTCGCATACGTCGCACAGGATTTTCATTTGATTGATTTGAATTTTGTTTGTTGATTGTGAGAAGATGAAATTTGATCAAATGGAAGAGAGAAATGTTGAGAGTAGTTGGGGTTGAAAAAATGGGGGGATAGAAATAGAAAGAGTGAGAGGGAAGTTGAAGGGGATGGGGAGTTATTATTATGTTAGTAGTTTATTCAATAAGTTACTATTATTGGAACTTATGGATCTTAGATATGAAATGTGTTACATATTGTCAAATTTTATTTTTGAATTTACTGTGAGAGGGATTGTGGCAAGAAAGAAATTCTTACATCGGGTTTTGAGCACGAAATAGTCCGGGCTTTTTTTATTTTTTGTTAGGCTAAAAGTTAGAGACGATGGTCAGTGTGGGTAGTTGTGCTTCTATGAATGCCGTAATTTGGACAGTTAATTCTCGTCCCGTTATATTTCAGTCAATGAATGAATAGTAATAGTTGATCAGTTGTGTGACATAATTATTATGTTGATGTGGCACCATTTGAATTATTTAATTGATGCCGTGGAGTGGTTGTGCTTCTGTAAATGTCGTAATTCGGACGGTTAATTCTCGTCTCGCTGTATTTCAATCAATGAATGAATAGTAATAGTTGATCAGTTGTGTGACGTAATTATTATGTTGATGTGGCACCATCTGAATTGTTTGATTGATGACAATGAAAATCCTACTTATACCATTTGAACAAACTCAAATGTCCACCCTACCTCTCCGAAGATCTATGTTAGACTAAATTCAATGATCCTAAAATTTTTCTCTCTGACATATTAAAATATATTGTGTGTAGTCTCTACACAAACTTTTGTAAAAAAAATAGACACAGAATACATAATCGAACAATTAAATTAGGTTTGACATAAAATTACCCTCACACTCCCCAAAGTTCAATCCATTACATCAAAGTTATGTAGTGTTAATAACTCTAAATCAGACCATACAATAAACCAAAAAACTACTGTCAATGAAGTTTGGCTTGCAATAGATTGATGTCCTATAATGATGTGTTTATTGTTTCTGGCCCAGTGTGATTTTACTTATTTATCGAGTTCATAAATTACTGATTGATACTTGTCGATTTTTCATTTCTCAATATTATGATATTAGGTAATTATGTCACTGAAAAAACAATAATAAAAAGAAAAACTACCATTAAAACCTTTGAGCAGTGAATTTTTTTAGTTTGTACTCAGTTTGATTGCATTCTAGTGTAATTATGAAATGAATTAGATCATGTAATTGGTTACAAAATAAATAACTTATACTTAATTTTAACTAAATCAAATATGAATTAGAATTTTCTATAATGATTGTAAATTTGGATCATTTGGTAAAATAGCAAACACTACCAAAGAGATCAGAAAAAACCTTTGCATACATATGTTGTGCATTTTGTAAATGCTCCTAGATTGCAGCTATGATCAATTTTGCTAAGAAAATAATGTACATTTAAGAACTTTAATGCTTAAAACTCTCAAAAAAATCAAAGTTTTCCTTGACTTTTGATGATTGCTACGCATGTCATGCTAACTAATAGTTTCAAACGTGTTGAATATTTTGTTAGAACATTTCTTATGTATACCCCCCCCCCCCCCCCCCCCCTCTTTTCTATCTTTTTGAGTGATTATGAATTCCCATTAACCCTGGTTCAAAGTTTGTTAAAGTCAAAGTTTCACTGCATGATTTAGAATAGTTGCATTTGGGAACAAATGAACTACATAAATTGTGGGTCTAAAGTTTTGTGAAAAATATTTTGAAAATAATTAATTTACACCATTTTCACTTAAAATTAGGGTTAAATACAAAATGCCCCATCAAATTATACTTACTGTCCCTCAGTCAACTTTTGTAGCCATTTTTCTTATGAGTGTTGAATTATTTTCAAAAATTGCTCTTCTACCTTTTTGTATATATATGGCTTAATTTGAAGCAAAATTTCCATAACTTTACACCATTATACTATCAAAGTTCAACCTATTTTGTTTCTTCAAAATTTGTCAATCGATTTTTTGTTCATTTTTTTCACTTAATTTTTTTTGTTTTAATTTCCCACCAATTTCATATTCTTTTTTCACATGAATGGTCACACAGATTTTCACTCTTTTTTTACTCAATTTTTCGCTGAATTTTTTTATTCGATGTTAATGCAAAAATATTATACATATAGTAAAAGATACATGATATTATTTCCTTACTAATATTACTTTTTTTGTGTTAAATATCTATTGTATAATAAAAGATTAGATATGTAGCATATGCCCAAATGAGATACTTATTCTATTCATTAATTTTTGGCTAAGGTCGCGGATAGCCAAATGAAAGAATTCATTGGTTTAGACATTGTGCACACAAAATGATTACTTATTACTCAATATTTTTGCATTAATTAATATCTTTTCTGGATGAAAGGTATTTACTCGATATTATATATCTAAATATATATTTAATTTATTTGGGGTAAGAGGTATATATGAGTAAATATGTGTAGTTAAATTTTCTTGCTAATACTTTTTTTTATAGTGTATTTTACTAGTATTTAAAGTCACTATAAAAAAAATTATATACTCGTACATATAAAAATAGTCATGGTTCATGTGGAGAGGGGTAAAATTGGTATTCATACTAAAATATTCTAATGCTAGCAAACATAAATTTGACCGACGGACCAATTTAATACATTATTTAGTTCAGGAAGTATATGCGACATTAAGTATAGTTCAAGGGCGGCAATTTGTATTTTGCCCTTAATATGAATATTAAGAGTTGGTGGCCTGATTAAATGAGGTATCTATTAGTTAAAAGATTTAAAAATGTTTGTTGTGTGTTGTGCATGGATGTCATTTGTTAAGATTTTAAGAATTAAGATGAGATTTTAAAAAATAAGTTAGAACTTCCTAACTTATTTAAAGGAGGTTGTAAGCTGCTAATATCTTCTTTTGGAAGCTTATAAGCTCCTCTAAACAAATTTATCCAAACACTTTTAGGTAGCTTATAAGAAGTTTTGAGATGCTTATAAGCTCACCCAAACACCCTCTAAGTATGATTAAAGAGTATTTTAAAAGGTATCCACACATCTAACTTTACAATAGAAGTATGTTTTAATTACACAATACTCGTTTTAAAAAAAAATAGAATTTTTAGTTTGGTTGTGGATGCATGCGCAATTCGTTGAACTACATATATATCTCATTTTAATTACAGTGAATGTGTATTCACTCTTTAACTAGTCAATAATGAATACTCAATATTTTTTTTGAAAAACTAAAAAATTGATGAGAAGAATTTTGAATTAGTTATGTAAAATGTGAGAGGGGAAAGAAATGAGTAAAAGTACAGTTATTATCTATGATGCACCGACATCGATACGAGAAACGGGGAATGACACGACACGGACACGGGAAACGGCATTTAAAAAAAATACATGACACGACACGACTGTCCAATTTTTTTTTATATATATATAAATTTGTATTTTAAAAGCAGCAACTGAACCAGAAACAAAAAATAAAAAAGAAATAAAAGTAAGACAGCTCTCCATCTCACTATCTAATATCTATATCTGTATCTATCTTTGCAACTTGCAATACAAAATCATTCAATCATTCATACACGCAGCAACACAGTTTTCTTGCCATTATCCATATATATATAATTTGTGAGGTTTATTTTTTCTTGAATTTTACTCAGTAGATCTGATTCTTTTGCTCGATGGCTTCGAAACGGGTCTTGAAGGAGCTGAAGGATTTGCAGAAAGATCCCCCTACTTCTTGCAACTACTAATTACAAACATATATTAATATGAGATTGAGAGGAGAGCCGAGCGTGTGAGACTATTTTCATTTTGTCTTCTGCTGAGTGAGTGTTGCTGACTTGATGTTGCCTTGCCTCTGTTTTCCTTATAAAAATGGTAAGTTTTATTTATAATTTGACCCCCCAAAATTTTAGTATATTTTAAAAAGTGTCATCCGTGTCGGACACGCCTCTAGCCGTATCCGACACGGTGTTCAACTGTTTTTTTAATTTTTTAATTAGGGACACAAAAATATCCGTGTTTGACACATGTCGAAGGTGTGTCGATGTTCGACACGCGCACGACATCATACGCGGTGATTTTTTGAAGTGTATGTGCTTTATAGATTATTATTAAAAGAAGAAATATAGAGAAATAAGCAAAGATAATGTGTAAAAGATAAAGACAAGATAGAAAACATCATGAGGAAAAAAAGAAAAGAGAAATGACATAAAACTTAACTATTTAAATATGGACAAGCACTTTCCTATATCGGAGTTCATGAAATATATTGGTGTCATTATGCTATTTCATGAAAGAAAGAAAAAAAACATAAGGTAACATTTAACAATTATATATGTGCCTAAACGCCCAATTCATCTAAGAATTTCCTTCCTACTTTAACAAACAATAAGACCAAAAAATAATTCTGTAAATTCCTCCATAATTATAAAATTAAAGGATATGAATTTTGGTAATGTTTAGTTAGTAACTAACAAAACCAACCAATTTGCCTCCATCTTAATTATATTATACCGCAAATAACCAAGTGGAAAGAAAATATTTTTGCTACAAGTTGTGGACATAAATTGGATCATTTGTATAGATTCTTGGAAGATGAATTATATTTTATTTATGTTGATTAAGATATGACTACCTATGGCTTCATGATTGTGGGAATCCGATGCTAAAATTTCCTTTTATCTAAACTTCTTCAACAAGCATGACTTTAATTTGCAAGTTTTTTTGTATTTAGTATAATACTTATTTATAATATAAATTACTTTTGAAAGAATTTTAATATGCGTTGGACATTGCATATATACATACATATATATATAAAGTATGGATCAAATACATCTCATTACATTAGATAAGATATAAGACTCAATTTACACCATTGATACCGTTTGATTCCAAGGTTCAGATTTAACTCCATTTTTCAGATTGTATAATTATTTTTAATGATGGAGGGGCATTTTAGTCAATGAAACGTAACAAATCAAGTAGGATCAAAATCAAATCCCACCATAACATCTTTCTACCAGAAATCAACTCGATTTTCAAGAATTAACTTCGATTCCTCTCAGGTAGGGCTGCGAGAGATGCCGTAATGCGAAAAACTCAAAAACCTAACGAAAGACGAATACAAAATGGTAGGTTGATGATACAACGTTGTAATAGCCATGCCCTAGGCGTCAAATCGATCGCCGCCGACGATTTCGGCGTTGATTTCACCCCCAAACGACGCTCGCGCTGCAATCAAATCAATGAATTTATCAAAGTTTTCCCTCTTTGATCAGAGCTTTTGAAGGAAAACGAAAATGGCGAAGAAACAGAGAATGAATTTTCTCTACTGTTTATTATTCGTCGTTGGAGTTCTTGTTGTTGTCTTCTATGGTCTCTCTCTCTCTCTTCTGGTTTTTAGAGAGAGAGAGAGAGAGAGGAGAGAGAAAATCAAAAATATTTTTTGGTATGTAAAATCTGAGTTGTTTTGAAATATAATCTTATTATACACTAACTAATAAATTAATTCATTATACAATAACTAATAAAGAAATATATAGTAAATACAATAGCGATATACAGTGTGTGATTAGTGACATACAATTAGTGATTTCAAACCATTATACAGTATCTTATAAACAACTATACAGTATGTTATAATGCATTATACAGTATCTTATAACCCACTATACAGTGTGTGTTTATACATCATACAGTTACAATCTTATAAACCATCATACAATATCTTATAACCTAGTATACAGTATCATATAAATCAATATACAGTATCATATAACCCATTATACAGTGAATACAATAGCTAATAAACAAATATACAGTAAATATAATGGCAATATACAATGTGTGATTAGTGACATATAATTAGTGATTTCAAACCATTATAAAATATCTTATAAATCACTATATAATATATTATAACACATTATACAGTATCTTATAACCAATTATACAGTGTGTGTATACATCATACTGTTACAATCTTATAAATCATTATACAGTATCTTATAAACCAATATATAGTATCATATAACCCATTATACAGTGTGTGTTTATACATCATACAGTTACAATGTGCAGGGGATTGAAAGATAAGATCTAAAATATTAAGAAAAAGGATTGAAGATATGTTTTAATTTTTTTATTCTTCCTCCAATTAAGCTAAAAATGAATTAAACGTCATGTTTCAAGAAATTCCAGTAATCCTGAGAAATGAATTCCAGACTTCACTCAAATCTCTTCCTTCGAGAGTCCTGCCGTTACCGGTGCAAACAGAGAACACCATCATTTTTCCAGTGACGCGCCGCCCTATGATGACATGCGGCGGCACCAATTCTCCATCGTCACCGTCCAAATCATGGTCTTCCCTATATTGTAACCACGAATTCCGAGACGCATTTTCCAGTATACTCACCGGAAGTGAGTTCTGCTCATTCGTCGTCGTCGTCTTCATCTTTTTCCTCTTCGCTGACACGAGAAATCCTTACGTGTTTGCACAGCAAGTGGACTGGTAGTGTATAGTAATAAAGTGGATTTTTAAGTCCGGATTGTCGATCCCACAGAGACTTGTATTTTAGACTTCTTGAATTTAAAGCAAACAATAATTAAACTAAAACTAAAGATTTAAAGATTTTAAAAGCAATTAAAAAAACTAAAACAAGAATTAACTAAAATATTCTGGAAGCAAGATACAAGAAACAAGATGTCGAAATTAAGATAGCTATGGAAGAGAGCAACTAAGACACATATGTTGGCATAAATTAATTAATTCTTGTTAAAATCACGTTTTCATATTATTAGACTAATGTTGCTTTGGTGGAAACTCCTTTATTAACTAATACCCGATCTCTCGGCTGTAATAATCCTATGACTACGTGACGGTTCTTTAAATATGTCTATCCGAGAATTAAATCATTAGCCATGCATTCACGTTTTAGAATTTTCCCGGATAAATCCGGCTAACTGCACCCGGAAATCTATACCTATCTCTAGGAGCAATTTCTTATGTTTTTCGGATGATGTGATGATTTCTTTGAACCCTAACTTATATTCTCTCGAATGAATAAACTAGGCTAATTAGCAAGCATATGGTGATCAAACATATGATTGGAATTAAAGCACAAAATCAATACACAAAATAACAATAGAATTAATATGAAAAGCACAATTTGTAACTCAAATATTATAATTTAGCCTCAACATGACCTTAGTTCGAAGGATCTAATTCATCATAAAAGATAAAAGATAGAAACTTAAATTAAGATTCATATTCATAGACAAAAATAAATCTAAATCTAAGAAACTCCCTCGTATTTTTTCTGGTTGAACTTCGATCTTCATCTCTTCCATGTTTCTTGATTTCTTCACCTTCAAGGGTTTTTGAAAATCTTCATGAATATGTAAAAATGATGTCTAAACCCCATTAGGGCTCTATTCTATGTGTATTTCGTCTCCTAACCCTAGAGAACTGATCTAATATATATAAGGGTGGAAGGGGAAGACTCCAACTTGAATTAGAATTGGAAATTTCCAAAAATCTGCTATTTTTCCCGTCAGAACCAACGTCCGAACGTGAAGTACCCAACGTCCGTACGTTGGATGCAGAAACATTTTGCCTTCTGCGCAGCGATCTTGTTTCCTTCATAACTTTCTCCACAGACCTCCGATTTGGGTGATTCAACTTGCCACATAAATATAAGACAGAGCTCTACAACTTTGTAGAAGAAACATTTGTCAAATTCCGTCTCTAAATGCTCTAAAATTATGCATTTCCGTCCAGTTTTTCTCAATTGCAATGATTTTCCACCTTTACTCAATAAGCACACAAATTAACCGCATGTATGGCATAAATCATGCATAAACCAATGTAAATAACATAAATATGAGGCTCTAAAACATGTAAATCTCACACCTATCATTCGCCATAATCAATTCTCCATCGTCACCGTCCAAATCAATGGTCGTCCCTATATCTTTTTTTGGTATGTAGATGCTTATACATCATTTGACTATTATACCTTGATCCAATTGGAATCATTTTTCACGCCTGTTTTTTGCTTTCTTTTTGGACTGTTAGATTTAATGGATCCAATGGTGTAGAATGTTCTTATATCTTATCTAATATAGGGTGTGTATTAGATCTTGATATATATATATATATATATATATATATATATATATATATATATATATATATATGGTAAACAAATATAGGTTATATATATATATATATATATATATGGTAAACAAATATAGGTTATATATATATATATATATATATATGGTAAACAAATATAGGTTCTGTTAATATAACTATTTTAAGAAGTTATTTTCACTTTTCTCTAATTATATCATTAAATCTCATATGTCATATTTTTAATTATGATGCAAATTATGCAAATGGCTACTTTGTTAAGCAACTAGACGAATATTCTTGTTGATAACTTTTCTTATTGTTACTTTAAAGAAAATAAAAGAAGCTAGCCAGACCAATGA
Organism: Buddleja alternifolia; assembly: GCA_019426215.1. Lineage (NCBI taxonomy): Eukaryota > Viridiplantae > Streptophyta > Magnoliopsida > Lamiales > Scrophulariaceae > Buddleja > Buddleja alternifolia. The sequence goes on along the minus strand of CM033397.1, from coordinate 34,292,184 downwards.
TGTCATTTGCTTCCCTACCAGCATCAAATATTTTAAGGTTACATAATTCAATTTATATATATAAAAGAATAAAAACAATTGAAAACTAAATCCACCACATTTTGGACAAAACAAGTACTAATAATATTTGGGTTTAATAAAAATAAATACTAATAAACAAATATAGATATACATATAATTCAATGATTGATCTTCTTATAACAATATTCGATACACGGATTTCCCTTGATATTCGATTTCACAGTAAATAGACGAAATTATTTTCTTTATTTTCTTTACTGCAGTTATTTAAAAAGATAACCCAATTATTTTCAAATTCGTCAAGGGTATCTATATATAATAAAGGGATTAATGCAAAAAAAACCCTTGTGTTAATGTGAAATTGCAAAAAAATCCACGTGTTAACAAAATAGGCTAAAAACCACCCTGTGTTCTTAAAAAGTCTGCAAACAGTGGATTTTTGGAAAAAAAAAGTGCGTGTTTTTCATGTTTTTCACCTTTCATGACATGCTTCTTTGTTTGGAGAGTGTATAAATGACAAAAAAACATGTCATTAAAGGCGAAAAACATGAAAAACACGCTCTTTTTTTTTTCAAAAATCCACTGTTTGCATACTTTTTAAGAATGCAGGGTGGTTTTTAGCCTATTTCGTTAACACGAAATTTTTTTTGCAATTTCACATTAACACAGGATTTTTTTTTGCATTAATCCCTATAATAAAATACAACTTTTGAGGTCATCCATGTGAGTGCATAAGTGGATGGCCTAATTGAAGTCAATTTTGCACATAAGCAATTTAACTTATATTTCTTTTATTTGGTTTGGATAAATATAGTTAATAATCTTTATATAAAATATTCAAAATTTAAAATTCAAAATAAGGTAGTTATCAATATAATTAAAAGTAATAAGTTACCAATATAATTTAAATTCAAATAAAAATCTAACTTTTCTATATTTATTTTTCTTAATGATATTTATCAGTCTTTTTATTTTTTAATATTCGTTTTATTCAGTATACCGATCATATATTATTATTTCTTATACTAAATATATTATATAATACCCATATAAATAAAATTTCAAAGATAGTCATCATACTTGAATTGAACATTTAATTATGTATACTATAAATATATAAATTATATAATGATCCACACATGTATCTATATATATATATATTTGATTATTTTGATCTACGTAATTAGTATTCCGTGCCTTGGCACGGGATTCTGCTAGTGATATAAATTACTAAAAAACCATTAATGTAAACTTTTACATCCAAAAAACCCTTAATGTAAACTTTTACATCCAAAAAACCCATGATAATATTTGTCAATCCAAAAAATCCACTCCATCAATCTTTTATTCCAAAAAATACAATATTTGCAGTTAACAAATTTATGGACTTAATTGCCATTAACCTTCTAGATTAAAAATTAATCAATTGTAGTTTTGCAATAAAGTTTATTTATTTAAAAATTTTATATTGATAATTGGTACTAATTATGATTTTAATTTTAATTTTTTAGATTTTTTAATTTTTTTAAAAGATTTAAATTATAAATGTATAGATAATTACCATATTAAAATCAAAATAAATTATATACAAATATTTAAAAAATTAAAACTACAAAATAAAATCCGTATTTTATGATTCATCAATTTGAAAGAATTAAAGCAAAACGATTCTAATAAGAAAAAGTAATTGATCAATCATTAACTTAATAAATGAAAGGTAGTTTAGTCGAAAAAGTTGTTAGTCCTCCCTTTTGGGTTTTTTGGAATGAAAAATTTGTAGAATGAGTTTTTGAGATAGAAAAATATTTTCATGGGTTTTTTGGATATGAAAAATTATTTTCGGGTGGTTTTTAGTAATTTTCCCTATGTTTTATTATATGTCAAAAGTAAAAATTAAAAGTGGAAAAACAAAAATGTCATTAAAAGTAGGAAAAATTCTTATTTGATCGAAGTCAAATGTAATTCACAAAACGATTTAATTATACTTATTATGCGATTAGTTATTTATATTGTCAATTACACTAAAATTTGACTAAACCAAGTTCATGCTAAAAAAATTCATGAAAAAAGGTTTAGTATAAAGGTCTCTTTGCATTTACAGCCCTCAGCCCCTCACCCTCTCGATTACACATATAAATGATATAATATATATATATATATATATATATATCTAGATATATATAATTTCTGTAGATATTATAAGTTTTATGCCGAGGAATCTGGATTTTCTCGAACGGGGCTGTAGCATTAGCATGGGGCACTATTTATGCTCGTCAGCTTATGGTCCGCCAATAATTCCCATTATTTTGTATCTCAAATAATTTTTTTAAATATAAATTATGGCTACAAGCCGACAACATGAACTGCACGAGATTATGAAAATATGGTTATTACTTATTAGTTTATCAGAATTTGTTCATTTATACGACAATGTTTAGGATTAAATTGATGTAATTGATTGGGGTACATGTAATTGTAAACAGGACTGATGATTTTATTCAAGCACTCCAAATCTCTGTTACTTAAAATTCGTATTATATTCATACACATGTATAATTGAAAAATATTTTAATTTCTCTTACATATTCTGAACATAATGAATAATACTCGTACTTTTGAGTTGAATGATTTAGTACACGTATTTTATGTATCTCATATTATACTTGGCGAATAATACTCTATATTTTGCAACAACAAAAAATATTTATTTAAACATTGAAATTTATATTAAAACTATTATAACTATTCACTGAAATTATACAATTGAAAAATACAAATGTTAACAATTTATGATATACCAAAATAGCTACATTGAATATATCAGTCCTCGTCGCCTCGTATTTATTACTGTGCAAGATAAGGAAGTGCGTCGTATGCCTCGTATACGAGGAAACGAAGTAGAGAGCATAACGGGTCTCTAGTATAATAGTATTTGCATTATACTCCAGGATCCGCGTGTTTTATTAAGTCAATTAGGGTTGACCCATGACCCGACCCGATTTGAGTTGATCGGTACCATCCGTCAAATACGCTTGTAGGGTATCCACCGGCAAGACATCTTGTCTGTCATTCAATCTACAGTACAGAGTGGAAAGGCTATAAATACCGTCATTTATGAAGTTCTGAGGACCAAAAATCTGAGCAATAAATAATATGAGTCATACTTCGTATAGCTTGGGTAGTCGGAGACTTGAGAGCACGAACCTAGAATACAAATAAGAGAGATCTACGGAATACGAATCATAGATAATCCAACGTCATCATTTGAATTACGTTTAGACTTGATTCTGAAAAGGTACGTAGGCAGCTCGATAACATCCGAGTGCAGTCTATAATCTAGAGAGTGAGTTATTTGGTACGTATTATAGGTCTTCTTGACTGAAATAGTGTGGGATAGAATCCGTGCTAAATCAAATTCCCATTATTTTGTATCTCAAATAAGTTTTTTAAATATAAATTATGGCTACAAGCCGACAACATGAACTGCACGAGATTATGAAAATATGGTTATTGTTGAATTGTGGTGAAGAAATGTCTCATTTCCCTTTGATAATGAAAGAGCAATTTGTCCCACATAGGAAGAATTTTGTAAAGGGCCATCCCTTTTCCTATAAAAGGGGATCCACCCTTTAGTTGTTTGATATCCCTTAGCCTCTCATCTTTGGCTATTCTTCTTTTCTCCTCTATAGTTTTGTATATTTCACTTTTGGTCCTTTCTTTTGTGTAGTGAAATATTTTGGTGGGGTCCGAGGACGTAGGCTAAATTAGCCGAACCTCGTTATATTTGGTGTTCTTTATTTTGTGCTATTCTTCAAGTAATCATTGTTAGTTATAGTTGTAGTGTTATATTGTGCTATTAGATTCGTCTAGTTAATTCTGTCGAGGAGATTGAGTTTTAAGCGCGACCGTTGTGACGCCTCCAATCTTTCCTGGGAATTAAATCTAGTGTGATTTTTTAGTACAATATTTCTCTCTCTATTTCTATATTTGGTGGAATATGACTTTGAGTTCCACAACAAGTGGTATCAGAGCTCGGGTATTCTGAGTATGCTCTGTGGTCGCAGTTTAATCTGATCTTCCACATCAGAAAAGTTTTCTCGGGCTATTTGGCTTTCGCATTTGGAGGGCTATTGAAGAATAATTTGTAACCAAAAATGGAAGTTACCTCAAAAGCATTGTCGTCGTCCATTTGGGCGAAAACCACTGTGGCGAATACACAATTGGCAGTGGAGTCTTTTGATGGCACAGACCATTTTGGTATGTGGCAAAGAGAAGTTGTAGACGCACTCTTTCAACAAGGTCTATACTTAGCTATTGAAGAAAAGAAACCAAATGATATAGAGGAAAAAGAACGGAAATTTGGATGAGAAGGATTTGACTCTGATGTTGCTGGGATCCCTTCCTGAGGAGTTTGAGTTTCTTGAAACCACTCTACTTCACGGGAAGGCTGCTGCTGCATCTCTTAGCGAAGTTTGTGCTGCCCTATACAGTTATGAATTGAGAAGGACAAGCAAGTTTGTTCAGGCGGAGATGCAGAAGTTTTGTTCATCAGAGGTCGTTCACAAAACAAAAGGAGTGAAATACTCCAAATTGGAGTTTTGTGAACTTTGTGTTCGTGGAAAACAGACAAGGGTTAAATTTGGAACAACAATCCATAATACTGAGGGTATTTTGGATTATGTTCATTCGGATGTATGGGGTCCCTCAAAAACGAGTTCTTTGGGAGGGAAGCACTATTTTGTAACCTTTGTTGATGATTTTTCCCGGAGAGTTTGGGTGTATACGATGAAGACAAAGGATGAAGTGTTTGAGGTATTCCTCAATTGGAAAAAGATGGTGGAAACTCAGACTGATAAAAAGGTCAATCGTCTCCGTACAGACAATGGTGGAGAATTTAGGAGTGGTCCATTTCAGAAATTTTGTGAGGATGAAGGCATTGTCAGACACTTCACTGTCAGACATACACCACAACAGAACGGAGTGGCAGAACACATGAATCGGACTTTGCTGGAGAAAGTTCGGTGTTTGTTATCCAATGCTGGGTTGGGTAAAGAATTTTGGGCTGAGGCTGTGACGTATGCGTGCCATCTCGTTAATCGTCTACCATCTACTGCTATTGATGGAAAAACACCATTGGAGAAATGGTTTGGAAAGCCTGCTGCTGATTATGATTCCTTACATGTGTTTGGTTCCGCTGCATATTATCATGTTAAGGAATCAAAGTTGGATCCTAGAGCAAAGAAAGCTGTGTTCATAGGGATCACCTCTGGTATAAAAGGCTATTGCCTTTGGTGTACAGAAATAGAGAAAATAATCTTTAGCAGGGATGTCACCTTTGATGAATCTACCGTGTTGGAAAAGGTGAATGCAGAATAGCAGGATGGTACTCCTAAACAGGTGGAGTTTGAAAAGTTTGTTGTCCCAGCAGATCAAGAAACTATTGATCATTCTCCTACGGTAGAAGGAGATTTTGAAGAAGAGGAAGTTCAACCCCAAGAACTTCCACAGCAACTTGAATCAATTGCAACTAGCAAGCCAAAGAGGACAATCAAAAAGCCTGCTCGCTTTGATGATATGGTGGCTTGTGCATCTGCAATTGCCGCTGATGATGTTCCTACCACTTATATTGAAGCAGTCAAAGGACCAGAGAAAGATAAGTGGAGGATTGCCATGAGTGGAGAAATGCAGTCCCTTCATAAGAATCGAACATGGGAACTGGCCAGTCTCCCGAAGGGAACGAAGGCAATTGGATGCAAATGGTTATTTGCAAAGAAAGAAGGATTTCCTAGCCAAGGTGATGTTCGCTACAAAGCCAGATTGGTGGCCAAAGGTTACGCTCAGAAGGAGGACATTGAGGTATTTTCTCCAGTTGTAAAACACTCCTCCATTAGGATTTTGTTGGTTTTGGTAGCACAGTTGGATTTTGAACTAGTTCAGTTGGATGTAAAAACTGCATTTTTACATGGAGACTTGGAAGAGGAAATCTATATGACTCAGCCAGAGGGATTCAAAGTTGATGAAAATGAAAATTTGGTTTGTAAACTTCAAAAAAATCGTTGTACGGATTGAAGCAATCTCCGAGGCAGTGGTACAAGCGATTTGACAAGTTTATGATGGGAATTGGGTACACAAGAAGCACATACGATCATTGTGTGTATTTGCATAAGCTACAAGATGGATCCTTCATATATCTTCTTCTGTATGTTGATGATATGTTGATTGCCTTCCCGAGTCTAATAGAAATCGAGAAGTTGAAGACTCATTTGAAAAGGGAGTTTGAGATGAAGGATCTAGGTGAGGCGAAGAAAATTCTCGGCATGGAGATTTTCAGAGATAGAAAATTGAGGAGGCTTTGTTTGACTCAGAAACAATATCTGAGTAGGATGTTGAGGCGTTTTGGCATTGATGAAAAGTCAAAACCAGTTAGTACTCCGTTTGCTCCTCATTTTAAGCTTAGCGCCGTTTTGTCACAGAAATCTGATGCAGAACGGGAATACATGTCAAAAGTACCGTATGCAAATGTTGTTGGTAACTTGATGTATGCTATGGTGTGTACAAGACCTGATATTTCCCAAGCAGTGGGGGTTGTGAGCAGGTATATGCATGATCCTGGAAAGGAACATTGGCAAGTTTGAAGATTGTTTTTTGTGACCCCGTTTGACAAGGAGATTGAAGATTTTGGAAATTCGCCAAGGTGGAGATTTGTTGAATTGTGGTGAAGAAATGTCTCATTTCCCTTTGATAATGAAAGAGCAATTTGTCCCACATAGGAAGAATTTTGTAAAGGGCCATCCCTTTTCCTATAAAAGGGGATTCACCCTTTAGTTGTTTGATATCCCTTAGCCTCTCATCTTTGGCTATTCTTCTCTTCTCCTCTATAGTTTTGTATATTTCACTTTTGGTCCTTTCTTTTGTGTAGTGAAATATTTTGGTGGGGTCCGAGGACGTAGGCTAAATTAGCCGAACCTCGTTATATTTGGTGTTCTTTATTTTGTGCTATTCTTCAAGTAGTCATTGTTAGTTATAGTTGTAGTGTTATATTGTGCTATTAGATTCGTCTAGTTAATTCTGTCGAGGAGATTGAGTTTTAAGCGCGACCGTTGTGACGCCTCCAATCTTTCCTGGGAATTAAATCTAGTGTGATTTTTTAGTACAATATTTCTCTCTCTATTTCTATATTTGGTGGAATATGACTCTGAGTTCCACAACAGTTATTACTTATTAGTTTATCAGAATTTGTTCATTTATACGACAATGTTTTAGGATTAAATCGATGTAATTGATTGGGGTACATGTAATTGTAAACAGGACTGATGATTTTATTCCAAGCACTCCAAATCTCCGTTACTTAAAATTCGTATTATATTCATACACATGTATAATTGAAAAATATTTTAATTTCTCTTACGCATTCTGAACATAATGAATAATACTCGTACTTTTAAGTTGAATGATTTAGTACACGTATTTTACGTATCTCGTATTATACTTGGCGAATAATACTCTATATTTTGCAACAACAAAAAATATTTATTTAAACATTGAAATTTATATTAAAACTATTATAACTATTCACTGAAATTATACAATTGAAAAATACAAATGTTAACAATTTATCTAAATATTTATTATTGTCAAAACATGTAAAATATTTTTTTAGAATTTAAAAGCACATACATGCAACATATCTTATACAATAATATTAAAAGGTCATATATTTACTCACAAATAATTCATTTTTATTCGTACTTTACCCGCACGCAAAGAAATCCGTCTAGTTTTTGTCCCCATAATTTTTAGTCAATTTTTTTTCCGTAACTTTGAATGAAAATCTGTAACCTACTCATATGTATTAAATACAAAATATTTCCAGTCCAGTCTTTAATTAATTAGGCTCCAAATTCACTTCATAAATATTTTCTTCTTCTTTGGGAGTGTCATTATTAGTGATTCACGCCGAAAAGTATACGGGGAAATCGACCAGATTTGATCTTGTGCTTCTAGTTCTAGAGACGATAAATCTAATCACAAGTTGATTAAAATTACTGATTTGGTCTTGGACGATGAAATGACATCTTTCACTTAGATGAAGTTTAAATTCAATGATTTATAAGTATTTTTTTGTGTACTTAGAAGAGTTTATTGCTAACCACATCGACGGAGTCAGGGACTGGTGGAGGCACCAACCCCTCTCAATTTTGCGAAAATTATTTGTTTGCTCTGTATATAAACAAAATTATATTTAAATATTTACCCTCCAAAATCTAAAAGTTTGAATGTTTATCTCATTTTATTTATTTTACCCCCTCCAACCCAAATCCTAACTTCGTCTCCGACTATCCATCATTTAATCGTTCTCCACTCTTTCTTGTGGATTTCTTTTATCATGGTTAGCAATACATCACTTTTCTAAGTATTTATACATTCAAATACGTTCTAACTAATGGGCAATATACTTTTAGTAATCTAACACGCGTAATCCCTTCTTCCATAGTTAGGTATCAGTAATATGTTCGGATTGATCTTGATACTTTGTTGATGATTATTGATTTTGATACTAGGTTGAATGATTACCACATTTATAATTGAAGATACAAGGGAAGACGCCGTTTAATATTTAATATAACAATAATATATATTTTTGTGAAAAAATCTACATTAAATTGTGAAAAGCATATAAAATCAAAATCAAGCAAACGCTCCATTTTTTTTCTGTACGGATCAAGATGGCCAGCATGTGAATCATATCGAGGTGCTCAATGATCTAATTATTATCTTAATTGCAATATGGTTAAGAGTATATATTTATATATTATAAAAAGGGTTATTACATCATGCATGACATATAATTTTGCAAAAGGACAAAACGATATTAAAAAATAGGTTTCTGCTTTGGATGTGAGAACTTTTTCCACCTGTTCCAGGGACGTAACAACTAACAAGGAGAATGTGTCCTCACCTTAATGTTCCCTTAAAAACATAAATTATGTTGCTCAAAAACTTTAAATAATTAATTGGGTTTTCCAAGGGCTGTTCTATGTTGCTCTCGGCCCAACTCAGTCGTTGAATTCCCTCAATAGAAAGAGGGTCATTTAGCAATTTAACCCCCATGTGAGGGATCCAACGACTCTCACTGGGCCGAGACCAATCAGCATAGATTTTCCCATTTTCCTATTTAGCAAAAATAAAAAAATTGGGTTTTCCCATAAGTTTGATGTATTGGCATGATATGGCCAAAAAGGTGAAATTTGATACCATCTCAATCCTATTTTTGTTGTGTTGAAAACTATCCAAATAATATTTTTTTATACATATAAATTTAATTTTGGATAATTTAGCTAAATCATATTACAACTATTTAATTGGGGATGATTATATCATTTTGGAAAAAAATTTAGCCTCTCTCTCTATCTATCTCTAAACCCTAGCCTTTTTTTTTTCTTTCTATTTTTCTCTGTCGGCGATGGTTTGGTGAAGCAGTCGTCTCTTTCACCACTGTTACCACTATCATAGTCGGGGGTTGGGTTGGAGCATCCTTTTTCAAGTTGTACATCACATCTTCAAATCTAACAAGACAGATATGGAACTAACGAGACAGACAGATCTGACGAGATGAAAACAGGTGATACATAAGTTTTTATATAGCGTTTTAGATATTTTGTTTAGTATTTCATTTTTTTTCTCGTATGAGAGTTTACTTTCTCTCTCAAATGAGAGCTTCGTCTCTCCTTAATAGGAATTGCACAAAAATTTTCTTGGGCTCGTTTGTTAGTTTTTAAGATTTATTATCTTTAAAAATCTCGATATTTGGTGCTTCAATTGTTCTTTACTACATCGTTAGACACAATTTCAATTGTATTGTTTTTTATATTGTAAATTTTTTATTGAATAAAATAAAATATCGTTTTCCTTTTAAAAAAATATCATTTTGGAGAAGTTAAAAGTTTACCTGGAATTACACTAACACTCCAAATTTCACCATAAATACAATTAGACAAAAAAATATACTTTTATGTACCACTTGAGATGTCACGTTTCAGTGTTTGTATTACATTTTATTACATCTTATTCTAGCAACTAAAATGTCTCAAATCTGACCAAGAATCTCTTGTACAAAAGAAGATTAAGACTTAATTGAACGTGTAAAAACAAAAAGAATACGGTCTAAGCAAAGTGGGAACCGCCGACATGTATGAGAATTGAGATCTCGATGAAAAAGGTAAAGTTGACCAAAGAAATTATTGAATAAGTTATGGATATATTTTCTTTTCTTAAAAAAAGAAAACGAAAAAAGTTATACACAACAAGTTGTCTAATCTAATTATTTAGTACTAATTGACAATTGGGAAAATAATAATAATAATAATAATAATAATAATAATAATAATAATAATAATAATGTGGCAGCTGACAAGCAGAAGAAGACAAATGACACTTTTTAGTGCCAAAGATAAAATGAGATTTTGTTTGAATCTTAGATATTATTCATGAAGAAGATAAAGTTGATCCAATGCATATCAGATGCCATTGCTAGCTTTATTCTAGTGTGAAAGATAAGACTTAAGAGTTGTCGAATATCATTTTAAGACCAAAAGAGGTTGGTTGGTTTCTTTTGTCTAAGTAAGAAATTTCGAATTTGAGTCGTGATCACGTCTCATAATATTTTAAAAGATTGATGTGAGATCTTTGGCCGAAAAGCGAAAAGAATATAAGAATATCATTTTATGAGCCTTTGGTTTTGTTTTTTTTTTTTTAAATTCAAGACGAAAGAGGATTATTATAAACATTTAACCCGATAAATTTGGATTGTTAGTCATGATTTTGAGCCATAAAGATTTTATCTAGTTCCATAGGAGCCAGGGAAGAGCCACAACTTGTGGCAGTTTGAATTCGAACTCAATTTTTTTTTACATAAAATGGAAGGTGAATACCACTAGATCAACAGGTTTTGAGTTTTTTTTTTTTTTTTGAATGGGACATATGTTAAATAATGCCATTTTTTATTTGAGGGACTTATTGAAATTTCAATTTTTCTAATATAATTGTTATCATATATTTCATATGAGAGTTCCAAGTTGTAGCTAGTGTTACGGAAAAATCTATGCTACAGTCGGTCTGTTGGAGCTGGTGTTCTTATCACCACATATTTGTGTTGGGATGAGTGTTTTTTTATCACCCATCACCTATGTAAAAACCACCCACTCCAACACAAATATATGGTGATGAGGACACCAGCTCCAATAAATCGAGTGTAGCATAGAATTACCGCCTAGTGTTACTTATTTACTCACCTATAATACAATTATTAGAATAATTTTTTTATAACTTTAATAAAATAGAACTTTTGAGGTTATTCAAATATGCATCGACCGCTTTGTGAATATGTATACTTTTATGGAGCTGCAATTTACCAATCACGAAATTAAATATATATTTTTTACTTTTAAGAGTCCGAAAATACACAAATCAAATCAACTAAATGTTACATTTACACCTCAATAAGTTATTATTATTTCTACAGCTTTAATTTCTCCAGGGAAAGAAGATTTTATAAAGTTTAGACCTTTCCACCAAGTGCAATTGAACAAACTTTTTGAATAAACTAAGGGAGAGCCATACGGAAAAATCTATGTTGGACCGGGTGTAATAGAGTTGGTACCCATTACATCATACATTTGTGTTGGGATGTGTGAATTTTATTATCCCAACACAAATGTGTGGTGTAATGGGCACCGGCTCCATTACACCGAATCTACCATAGAATCACCCGAGCCATACCTATGGCACGTTATGGAGGAAACAACATAATGTTTGACAAAAACTTTCTAACTCTTTTTATTGGAGATCATTTTGACCATATTTAATTTCGTGTAAATAGTATTTTATCTAGGGATGCCAATGGGACGAGTATGAGCCGAGTATAGTAGAACTCAGGACCTGCTCGTAAAGAAATTTTCATACCCGAACTCACTCCAGACCTGGCGGATACCCGGCGAGTCCAAATCCTACCCATTGGACCCGACAGATTTCTATTTTTGGACTTTTTTTTTTTACTTTTTTTTGCCTATCTTGTTCTCACAAACGCATTTAAAATAAATAAACAAGTAAATAACATCGAATCGATGATTCAACGTGAATACATCCACTACAAGTCATTCGGTACTTGAGAATGAAAAGTGAGTTTTTAGTTTAGACTTTTGATTCTAATTAATTGACTTTTTTTTTTGGTATTAGGTAAGGTTGTAAGGTAAGTTGCTATTGTAAATAGCACTTTTTTGGATATAATTTATAAATACCAATAAGTTTTAATAATAATTAAATATATAAAATTAAAAATTAATATAATTTTATTAACCTGGTGGGTTCGGGTCCGGGGCGAGTATCAATTGGACTCGTTACCCGCCTCGGACCCAGCCGGGTCTTGAATTTCGATACCCGTCCCCAGCTCCGGACCCACTTGCCCCAAACAAGACGAGTCCGAGCGAGTACTCGTTAAACCCAAATTCATTGTCATCCCTAATTTTATTTGTTGTATTGTCCTAACTTCCAAGTTCCAACGTAACCTCGTAGCATATGCTTTTAACAAAATACTTAATATGTTTTTTAGAAATTGTGCTAATTTTTAAATTTAGAGACTGATTTTATAAAATCATAGATTTTGTAAGATAGTTACACGTCACCAATTATATGCTATTCATCAATCAAAAGATTTATAAATATAAAAGAAGCTAAATTTCGATTCCAACGTAACCTCGTAGCATATGCTTTTAACAAAATACTTAATGTGTTTTTCAGAAATTGTGCTAATTTTCAAATTTAGAGACTGCTTTTATAAAATCATAGATTTTATAAGCTAGTTACACGTCACCAATTATATGCTATTCATCAATCAAAAGATTTATAAATATGAAAAAAGCTAAATTTCGATTAGAACTAGAAAATAATACCAAATAAAATTACGTTTTTTCTCAAGCATCCTTTTGGAAATAAAAAAAGAAAACCTATTTTTCATCAGTGCAATAAAACTAATCATCTTGCCATGGATATTCAAACCCCAATATAATTTTATCGAACTCGTTGAATGATTTGTGTTGTTCATTTGATTCATAGTAAATATCAGAATTTCTTTTTTGAATATTTTTTAAAAAATATAACATCAGAGACTTAACTACCAAAAAAGTAAAAATAACATCATATTACACTTAGTTAGTATTGGTGAACTCAATATGTCCACCTAAAATAATATAACAGCAAATTTTATTTTTTGTTAAATTTAATGAAAAAATAATTGTCAATTTTATTCAAGATAAATCACTTATCCTAATTTGGTTCTAAATAAATAAGTAAAAAATTTAGTCATATCTAAGAATTTTTTTCCACTTATTATTTATGGTAGTTAACCGTCACTTTTAATTTTAAAATTATGAACTATCAAATTTTGAATACTTATTCTACATTTAGTTAGAAAAGTGGTATAAAACAAGTTTGTCAAAGAAAATGATATTTTGTCTACGTGGTGAAATTTAAATAAAAGTGGGGTACCTCTAACAAAATATGGAGTGTCTTTATCAATTCCCAATTATTATTTAAAAGACAACAAGAGAATGTTAATATATCAAAAATTCAAATGCAAAAGTAATCCAAATTAAAATAATGGTGATCGAGAAACTCATTAAAACCCTAGCTAGCTACAAAAATCAATCTATTTATATATCATATGATAACACGAGAAGTTTTGCACAAAACTAGAGTAGCTTTGATCGTGGATCTAGGATTATAAGACGCATACTATTCCCTTCATTGTTTAGTCATAGGATAAGTTATATAGAAATCTCTCATTTTACATTTTAATACGAAAAATATTTGGAGATTTGAGCAATTTTTTTTATTTTTTTTAATTCAAGACGAAGAAGATACCCTAAATATCTAGCCTGACAAACCCGGATTGATAGTTATAATCCTGAGCCATAAAAACTCAATCTAGCTCCATAAAAGAAGGGAAATCCACAACTTATGACAGACTGAATTTGAACTCAGAACCTCTTACATAAAATGGGAAGTTGATACTAGTAGACCAGTACGTCTTGGTAAGATTTGAACAATTATGATAACTTCTATTAGCAGTAAAAGACTAAAAGTATATTACAGTTGAACTCCATCACAAATATGTATGCATGGCATACAACTCCTCTCTCTCTCTCTCTATAAGTATCTATACAAAGGCCAAAATGGGCCTCCATTAGATAGCCCAATTTATAGGCAGCTTAAGGAAGGCCCAAAACTCTTGAAATCCACCAAAGACTTCTGAACCCCATCTTGACAAAAGAAAAGGGCATCCGGAGACACCTATACAAACAATTATCTACCAAAGTTCACATTAACACTATCGGGCTTCAGGCCCATAAATTGGCCCGGTATCGGCCCAAACAAATTGTTCCCAGCAACAACCGGTGAAGCGACGCTGTACCAGGCCCAGGAACCACAGTCTTCAATGCATATTGAGTTGGTATCATCCTGGAAAACTTATTTTGCTCCATTGACAGAGCCGACAGCTTCGCGTCCAAGCATGAAAGCCGGCGACAAGCCATGCAGCTCATTATAACTCAAATCCACAGCCACAAGCCCGCTCGTCAAGCCCATATTGTTTCGTGCACGCGAAGTTGTCGTGCGAAATTGTGAGCTGCTGAAGAGGTGCACGAGAACTGCCCTAAAAGAAAAAAGAAAAAAAGAGCACATATCCATACACACACACACACACACACACATATATATGTATATATATAAATAATACATCTTCTATTGAAATCAAACTAACAAAGATGGTGTTCTAATGAAAGAATTGTAGTAAGGATGAAAAAACAGATGTAGTCTTCTAGCGAAAAAATTGTAGCTAGGGTTAAAAGAGATGTAGTCTTCCTAAAGTTGAAACAAGAAAAAGAAAAAAGAAAAAAAAAATGGGTCCTATTTATACATCGACTAGTTACTACAGATGAACTGTTCAAGGAAGAGCTGTGGTGAAAATAGCATCTTCCTAGAACACGGTCGAGCATGTTCAACTTCAGGTCAAAGGTTTCTGATCCAAGAAGACGCCGCCACTCATGATGCTATGCACGTGCTGCTGCACACGAGCATGATTTGTCTCGAATACAAATGCCAATCCCCTCACCTGAAATGTATATAAAAATTGTGCATTAGACGTGCAGATATATAAAATGTGACAAACACATAGACGATCTATGATATTTTTACTCAGAAGTAATTCAGTATGAAGTTAAAGCAATATTGCATAACAAGAGAGCGAAACATATAATAGCGCAATAATTGTGCTCAAAGTAATCTGGCAGTTAAAGCAAATATTGCACAATTTAGTTCAACTATAAGCCCGATTGAGAAACTGGAATTTTCGTAAGTTAAATTGTTATATTGTACCTCGATAAGACAGCCAGAAGTAAGGCTTAGACTCTGCCCTGTTGCTACTTCTCTGTCATTCACGTACACCGAAGATTTTCCTACATTCCTCAAATGGAACGTTCCGTGCATGTCCATCTTTATAATAGCCTAACAAGTGCAAGGAAACAGGATATTCAAGCTTATCAAATATTGCACAATATGTAAACCAATCAGTTATAATACTATATTATTATAGACTCAATTGTGATCATTATTAAGCTATGAATACTAACGATAACGAAAACGGAAATTAGTAAATTAAATAAAATGTAATTCTAGAATAAAGTCTAGTAGCTCAATGACTTGGTATCAGTTTCTAACAAATAATCAACTTGCACAGATAAGTAAAAGCTACGGGTCGAAATTACCTGTTTCCGAGAAATTTTACCACCATTTTTTTCGCTTCCCAGGTCGATATCAACCTCGACATCTTCGGTTGCCCTGCCTAGTAAAACCTGAAAGCCATAATAATCTCTTTTAAGAATGACATTTTGCACAAGAAAATACGTAAAATATCTCAAGTTTTTTTTTTTTTAGTATTTTTAGTATCACGAGACAATTCAAGGTTTCTATTTCTTTAGTAGTTTGACAATCAAACCACCCCAAAGCTCAATTAATATTAAATTGAGTCTTAAATTTCTTTGGTTTTCCCATTTTGTGGCACATGATAGAGCTTTATTCTAATAAGCCCTAAATTGTGTTTGTTCAGACTACAGAGAGTATACAGTTATTTTTTGCCATGATAATGAGCAACTGGACCACACTCGAAGACTAGTCTAGTAAAATCGCACAATAAGTGCACCTTTCTTTTAGGAAAAGAATGTGTAGAATAAACTCGCACTTCGTGCATTCTCCAGATAGAGAATATATGCAAAATGATTATTCTGCATATTTCGAGATTTTTACCCTTCACATTTATATCTGATGAAAGACAACGGAATTTCATGGTTTTTGTTAGAGGTGACGGGTCGGGTTTGGTGGGATGGGGTCCAACTAGGTTAGTCCCATATGAGTTGGGTCCAAGTATACGGACCACAATGGGTCGGGTCTGGCAGGGTACTTTACAAAAAACTTTATTTTTCCAAAAATGGGTCCAAGTGAATCAGGTCTCGACTGAGTCTTGTTGGGTCTGAACAGATCCAAGACAAAATATTCATTGTATCAATAAAATTCACAGTTCAACTGAAAACTAAAGCAAAATGAACTAGCCCTAAAACCCACATCACTGTTTTCCATGTTTCAAGTCATTTCTCGTTAAACTAGTAAAGAGGGGCCGCTTGATGAGTGTGGACAGTTAATATTTGATAATTTTTTTAAATCAACTAAATTGCACCTAAAATTCACAAAAATAATTAAGTTGACTAGCAACATTGGGGTGGTCTTTCAAAGACAATTAGGAATTAACATACCTCGGATTTCTTTATAAAATGTTTCGAGCAGCGACCATATAAAACTGCCAATGCTCCCTGAGCAGCAATGGCTCTTTGCATGCACGAATTAGCTGCCTGCTCCAGCCTTATGATTGTTCTCTTAGTTTCTTCGTGTTGGTAACGCTGGACTGCAATAACATAGCAAACTGTGAGAATCATGATCGCTCAAAAAGGCTCAACATAACCGATGGGCTGAAGTACCATTTTAACTACTAGGAGAAGAGATATGCAAAGACAATGAGTTCTAATTGAATAAGAAATCAATAACATCACAGGTAACATAGAAAATGGATTTAAATAGCACATAGATCATTCAGAATATCCACAAAAAATGGAAAACTACCTTCAGGATTAGTGTATAAATCAAATTCATCGGGACTCAAGTCCATATCAAGGATCTGCAAGAAGTGATCACGAAGAGGATGGAAATTAGTGCAAGTAAAGCACAGAAAAAACCTCAAAATTATAAAGACTGAGATTGTTTTACCATCGCTTCAACATCAGAAAAATAAGGCACATCAAAATCGTTCTCTGACCATAGCTCTTCCTGATCCGACAGCAGAGCCTTATCAATTGGCTTTTCGACTACTGTATTTTGAATCGTCAATTCAACATTTGATGATCCATTGTTTGGAGTTTCTGCAGTAGCACTCCTTTGAAGGCTTTGAGGAATATTTTGACCAGGGCCATGCTTATCAATATCCTTGCCCCGTTCCATCTCCATAGCACCTCCAATAACAACTCCAGCACTCCAATTGTTTGAACTGCCAATACGATTTGGACATTCACCGCTTCTTGCATTTCTTAGTGCTGCATGCTGGATATTACTTTTAGGCAACTCAAATTTAACGCCACGATCTCCAGTCGGATACTTCGAACCCGAATCCAACGGCAGTGATGACATTATCTTGTTAGAAGGCACACAACCATCCTTTTGGGTGTTCTTCATCATGGGAGGTCCTCCATTTGACTTTCGAGTACTAGAGAACTCCTTAACGGATGAGGGCACTAGATAGCTCGAGTCGTGCAGTTTCCAGTGGGCCCCCGAAGAATTAGTCGGCGAGGGAAACCGGAAAGGAAGAAACACATCATCATTGCTCGGTATTTCTGGGTCCTCGGTATTCAATGTGCAACAGATGACCCCATTACGGTACTCGGGACCGAAACATCTCATGGTCGATGCTGAAGATGTTACTTGAGCTTCCGGAACTTTCCGCTGATCACAATGATGTAACCCCAGGTCAGGTCCCCCAATATGCGCACCACTTGCACCAATAATTTGCATATCCGCAACAGTCACCGCATCTTCACCTAGACCCGCAATAGGAAACTCATGACTCTGATTGGGAGAATCCAATAGAAGTGAACTCAAACCATCTAAATAAGACTTGTCTATAATGTCCTTCCCATTAGTATCTGAGAAAAGTAGCTCGTCGTCATTTGTAAAGTCGAACAACTTATTAGACAATTCTGCAAAATACTCTTCTGTGCTTGGAGGTAAACTACTCATGCTATCGCAAGACATTGAGGTCTTCATAATGGGGTTCAAGGAGGCCCCATCATATCCTAGTGCTCTCTCCTCATTTGCATCGCCAGCCTCGGGAAGTATAAAGGCGTCTCCAGTGTGTTGATCTTGTGTTGAAGTACTCCAAATTGGCATTTGAGGCAGAGAAGATGTACACGCAAAACCATCAAATGACGGGCCCACAAAATCCAAACATGCATTTCCTTCATTCTCCAAACTCTCGGCTTCAAACAAATTACAGAGTGGCAATTGCTTTGATGGGCCAAATGTTGGAGCCTCATTGTGATCACCAGTGATAGGGATATTATCTCCATAAAGATGTTGAGACATCCCGCCATAATGAAGATCTTGATCATGATTTTGACCAATAGTGGACTCAACAGCACCGGTGGGAAATTCAGAAAAGGGATTGCCGCCAATTACGCGATCAGCAGATGACAGCTCATTACCATCTCCAAAATTAGAATTACCCGGGCCAGAAAGGATATTAATGTCCATCATGTCAAATGGTTCGTTACAAATTCTTTTACGCATGGCGTAATAACTTTTTCTGATACTAGCAGCTTTTCTCTTCATCGAGCTGCATGTTATCTCTTTTGCACCATCTGGCTTGTTAGGTCTTGATTGATTTGTAAATGAGGAAAGCTCAAGCTCAGTCATGCGAGCTGACGCCTCTTCAGAAACAACCGGATCATAGAGGAGAGAACACCAGCGATCTTGCAGTTCTTGAATAGTGAAGCGCTGAGAAAATTGCACAGCGCCTTTCGCAAGAGACTCCAAAGATGCACCAGCCTAGCACACAAAGCCAAAAAAATAAAATAAAAAATAACAATAAAAAAATGAGAAAAACCAATAAGATTATTGTGAAGATGCATTACAATAAGCAAATATTACAGAGTCATCAAGGAAAATATTTGCAGAAAGACGGTAGTAATCAATGGAAATTGAGTTCAATAATTCTCATCCACATTAACCGTTTTGTTGTAATCATGGTCTTAAAAATCCTCCGAATCCTCGAAATTTCGGATTTCCGGGGGTCTCGAAGCGAAATCTCACCTTCGATCAAATTTTGCAGAATAACTATCGAAATTTCTCTATATCTTCGATATTTACCGATATTTCCCGAAATCTTGAATTCTTAATAAAATTACTTTGTCAAATATCTACCGAAATTTCCCGAAACATCCCGAAATTTCCCAAAATTTCGACCATACTCAAAAATATTTTAAAATTTAAAATAATATTTAATTATTTATTTTTAATAAGAATGAATCCAAATTATTGTGGTCGTCTATAAATGATGTATCGTATGCTGCAAATTATTCAATTTCTGATACAAAATATAGGCAAGATTGTCACTCCCTTTTTTTTCTTTTTATATTCAGTGATAGTGTACTCCCAAGTCCCATCTTCTTCCATCCTCCGAGAAACTCAATGTGGTTTTAAATGTGGTTTTAAATGATTATTTGTATTGAAATTGTGGTATTTTGTTTTAGTGAAGTTCCTAGGAGATTTGGTTATTACTTTACTCTCAAATCATATTTATTTTATATTTTTCGCCACAAATTTTAATCATACTACTTGACAAAATTCAGTATACATACATTATATATATACAATATTATTTATGTAAAAGATGTATAATTATGATATTTAAAGTTACACAAAGTTTCGTTGTAAATTTCCAAATATTTCTATAAATATACATGATTTCTTTAAAATCAAAATCGAAATTTTGAATATCCCCGAAATTTCCATCGAAATTTCCGTAAATTTACTACCCCGATATCAATACCGATACCAAAATTTAATACCTTGGTTGTAATCAATTTCTAAATCCTACGAACAACTATAGGACCTTTTCTTATTCATTTTTGCGTCAAATCAAATCTGCCTCATTTGACAACATTTCCAACAAAAGTGTAAACTCACTGAAAATGTGCATATTCATCGCAATGTTAGGCATTAAAGAAAATATCTATTAGTGTTGGGTTAAAAGCAAACAATAGATATAAACATACAATGAAAAAGCAAACAATAGGTATAGACATACCACTGAAAGTCGCTCATTAAATTTATATCTAGGAACTGTCATTAAAACAAATCCCAGTCTAGTTAACAACATATTAGGGCATTGTTCACATAATTTTTTATCCTTCAATTTCTTTAGCGAAGAAGCATCGTCAGAGGAATAGCAAAACCAGTCAAGTGTCTGGAACAAATCCCCAATTTACCATGTAAATTTCTTTTCATTCTGAGTATAGGTTAAATAGGACAAACATAGCAAGAATTGCTCATGCGATTTTAGAAAGTTTCAGAACAAGATGCATTATTTGTTAGAAAATGACACGTGAATACTTACTAATTAGCAGGGATTAGTCATGACCATCTAGCTGTTGCTATTAATCCCGAAATTATATCCTATAAAAGACTTTATCAATTATGAAGATGGTCCATTTGATATCTTCACCAATTCCAATACTACCCTCCTATGATCATCCATATAAATGAGGATCCCCAAAATCACTGCTATTAAAACACACACACACACAAACATGACAGTGATCGTTCACGTGCCCATTAGCACGATAGATACAGTAAAGCCGTAACTGGAGCTAACATCTTATAATAGAAAATTTCCTTTTATCGTTTTAGGTTTCTTATGACCATGCATGTTCAACTGGTACTACAGGTGCTCTTCATCATGATGTAAATCCATTTCCTTTATATATCGTGTATCTCTACATATAAATTTTAATCTTTAGACATTCTTTCACACATAATTTGCAGAAGCCGCACTAGCAACAAAATCACATAGAGACCACACAAACCTTTAACTTTTGATATCCCATGCAACAACACAATATAAAGCTTCCAAGTCAAAATCCCATGTAAAAACAAAAATTAAGTCTTTCTAAATCATACAATTTACAAGCTTTCATTATAAATTAAAAACAATTTACTGCTTATAAATTAAAAACAATTTACTGCATTATTCATCTAATATTTTATCCTCGAATTTTCTTTAGTTAATTAGTATCATTACTCGATTCACAAAATCACTCAAATTTCTGGATCACATCACCAATTTACCGTTTCAACTTTGTTACTGCTTTGGTCAAAGTTTCTTTCAGTTTTGAATTTAGGTTAAATTTGTCGAATTTAGCTCCAATAGCTCAATCCATTTTGCGAAGTTTCAGAACAAGATGCATTATTCGTTATATGATGTCACTTACAAACTTATCAATTGTGGAAATGGATCGCCGCCATCGCCCTTGTTGGCGTAACTCCCTAAACTATATCCTATAAAAGCACGTATCAATTACGAAGATGGCCCACTTGAAATTTTTGGGCATATTCCAATATTAACCACATATCCCCTTGCTCATTACATATAAACGAGGGTTCCAATGATCTCCATCAATAACCTTGAGATTCCACACAAGGCATATGACATAACACCACATAACAACGCATTAAAACACACAAAACGACATTCAAAGTGATCGTGCACGTGCCAATTAACATGATAGATATAGCAAGGCCATAATTGAAACTAACATTTTGTAACGGAAAATATAGTTTCATCGTTTTATGTTCTACACCATGCGTTTTTAACGATACTCAACTAAATTCTCCGGTTCTCTTCATCATGATATCGATTTCATCATGTTCTATAAAACTCTCCACACATAAACCTCAATCTTTCACACATTCAAACCCCAAAAATTTTCAGAAACCTCAAGAGCAACTAAATCAAATACACAACACACAAGCCTTCAACTTCTGACATCCCATGCACAACAAATAAACCAAATCTTCCAATTTCAATACCCCATATAAATACAAAAATTAAAGATGTAAACCACACATTCAAAACTCAACCAATTCAAAAATTTATAACAACAGAAATATAAATTCAACACTAAGCAAAATCATAAAAACAGAACTTAATTTCAACTAAAAAAATAACCCTTTTGGCTTAAATAAATTCAACCGCACAACCCTTTACAAGAATTGAACCAAGAAACAAAACTAACATCACCCCACTGGGGGTTAGGGAAATTAAACAAAAATTACTCCAAAAAAAAAAGGTGGAAAAATCAGTATTAAAAAAGAGGTGCTTCAATGAGTTGTACCTCAACGGCGTTCTTAAGCAAAACGTCGTCGTCGGGAATCCAATGAGAAGGCGGCACCATAGCTCCCATTTTAATTTGTCTTCTGCAACTCTCTTTTTGCGCCGCTTTCGCTGTGTGCAGTCTTTTCTTTAATTTCTTGTGTTTTCTTTTATACTCTCTCTCTCTATATATGTATATTATATGTATGTATGTCTCTCTAGAGTGTGGAAGACTGAGACATGGGGGGCCGAACAAGAAAACCTTAATAAGTATTTATTTATATATTTGGTAAAAGACTCGGGTTTGTGGGGGCCACACGTGATAACCTGAGATTTTGTTTTAATTTTTTGGTTTTTGAGGAGTAATATCATAAATAAGGTTTTATGTAATTGTAAGAAATTTGTGGATTTTATATATTTATATTGACAAAATACCATCTATGATTGTTGGTATATATTTGTGGGATTTTTTCGAGGTCAAAGATATTTTTTTGGGTCATGTGAAGTGTAGAAGATTTTTTGTAAGGATATTCATAAATTATATATATATATTATGCATGTGCTTGGACACCAAAAAATGTATTATATAATGAAAAATTGACGAAATTCCAGTCTAACTTTTGAATATGATTGACTCGCTTCATAAAATGATTGACTTTATTATGAAACAGGTAAATCTTATTGAAGACTATCGCTTACCATTTTTTGATCGATACGATTGATAATAACTTGTTTAACTCGATTTTAATGCACATACGTACACATATTCAATAAAGAGTTAGAAATGCAAAGATTGAGGATTAGTCATGTATGACTGTTATTTAATTTCATCGCTTTATAGCTTTTCTTGCACCGCACACTTTGATTTCCTATATTTTGAAATAAAAAAAGTTGAATGTCGAAGAATATTTCTAAAATGTAAAAATAAACAGTCACCCCAAACACACTCGTGTGTGTATATATATTGGATATGAACAAAAAGTTATTTTTACAAATGAGGTTATCCATGTGATTTTCTTTATACCTATTTTTATATTATTACATCATAAATATTTAAATTAAGAATAAATAGCAAAATTAATTACAGGGTATAACAGAATAAAAAGAAAATAGATATAGTGAGGTAGATAATCTTCGTATATCGAATTTTGGAGTCGGATTCTTAAAACTATTTGAACAAATATATGTATATATATATATATATATATAATTTGTTAGCATTTTTATATGTTTATTTTATGTACTTTGGTTTGACTAATTGACTGTTTAGTTGTGGAATCAGGAATGTGGATGGGGAGGCATTTTACTGCAAATTTTGTTTTAAAAAAATCTATTACAGGTCATAATATAACATCACTGTCGGATGGACCCCTTCTCAGATTCTTTATAGCCCTCTTTGGAGACAATACTTTTCCCGCCAACAAAACAAATAAAATTAAAAAATTTCAAATATTAGGTTATTATCGTTTTTACTCAAGATCACAATCATATTAAAATGATTGGGAGAAAATAATTGAAAGTGCGAAACACAATGAAAAATTACACAAAACATACAAAAATGATCACTTTTGATATGGCTATTAATTTAAAGAACATGTGTTATTTTAATTTTCCGATCACTTTAAACTTATTAATCCTTCATTTACCTCAGCGATAAGACAATTTATTTAATTTTTTTACTGACGTTTGTTTGTAGTTATAATGTTATAAATGTGCACATGTAAGGTTATATAAAATCATTACATTGATCAAAAGAATATGTATATATACCATTTGGTTAAGTGGTATAGGTCTCTTATGTTTAAATGTGAGGTAAATTGTTCGAACCTCATCCATACGATTTGACTGTTGTAATTCAAAAAAAAAATAAAATCATAACAAGCATGACGTTATGGGCACTACGTGGCCTATGCTTATGACTATTGGTCCGGATTTGTCGGATTAAGTCTCCAGGATTACCCCTTCTCTTTGTAAAAAAAAAAAAAAAAAAAAAACACTTTTATTAAAAGCAGAATGGTTTTGTAGCCCATTTAATACATGGGTGATGGGTTGGCCGAGCCCAATCATTTTCGTGGGTTATTGAAGATCTTAAACGTTTTGGGCATGCTGCCCAGTCCAAAGATTGTGGACTTGTTTATTAAGAGGCCCAACCCATTTTCTTCTTCTTCTTCTTCTCCTAGTGGTTCATTTTTCTGACTGAAAAGTAGTATGTATTTTATATATATAGTTGCTACTTTTGCATCAGCAACCAAAAATTTAATCAAATCTCAAAACAACTCTATCAATGAATGATTATGGGACACTAACATTGTAATATTGAAATAAATTTGAGAGGAAACTTGGACTAATTAAGTTCATATATGAACTTTTGTACAATTTGTGGTAATTATTTTTGCTAAGAGAATGATGTACCGAGTAATTGTGGCGGTGGAGTGTGTTGCGCTAGACTCCAACAGTCGAACTAATGGGTTCTACGTATATAATTCTATGTCAGACCGAGTTCAATGGTTCGAGTGTATATTTTGTCTCTATTTTTTTCACACAAATATGTGTGGAGATCACATACAAAACACTTTATTGCATGAGAGTGATAGACACTAAAATCATTGTACTTGGTCTATCATGAATTTCAGTTCTACCCCTGGACTTGAGACGTGGCAAATATGACATAAAGCCTTGAGCATTCATATATACGTAGTCAAATAACACTGAATTAAGCAGGATAATTGCATAAGACCCCCATGTGATATGCGAAACTTGCGTCAAACTCTCCTGTGTTAATTTTTATGCGAATCACCCTTGTGTTATTTTTTAATCTGCATATTCCCCCTTGTTCGATTTTTTTTGGTGTTTTTTTCCATTATAAATGTTCTAGATCCAACCCAAATTAAATTATTTCACTATTATAAACATGTTTGGGGCAAAAATGCACTTGGATTGACATTTATGATTGAAAAAAACACCAAAAAAAAACAAAAAAGGGGGAATATGTAGAATAAAAAATAACACAAGGGGCTGATTCGCAAAAAAATTAACACAGGGGAGTTTGGCGCAGATTTCGTATATCACAGGGGGTCTTATGCAATTTTCCCGAATTAAGCTTGTATATGTAACAATATATATGTAATAATCAAACGATTAATTTTGAAATGATATATAGAAGCAACACTCTTGATATATATCCAAGCAATGCAAACATGGTACAGCAATAATAGCCACACATAATGAAACATATGTGATATGTTTAGGTTTAATTTCAAGCTCCAACCAAAACACTTATAATACTAAGTTCATCAAACTCCAAACAAACACATTGAAAATTTATGACAGAAATTCCTACTCAAGCAAAGCAAATGTGGTTAGGTCTGAACCACCTCCGCCGCTGTGAAGGCTAGGGTGGTGGTGCTGATTAGGGTGGTGATTAGGCGGCAGACGTAGCGCGATAATCCGGGAGCCTCCGTTAGCGAATCCAAGAACAGAATTATAATCTCCTTCATTTTCAACTAATCCATAGTGTGGATCCTCTTGTCTTGCATCCTAAAAATAATATAATTAAATAAAATTATATAATATTTTTGGTGTTAACAAAAACATTGGTGCAAAATTAGAAAAAATTAAAATGATTCTTACAAATTCAAGAACTAGGTTTCTGTGTATTTCTTCAACATTCCTCAGCTGCAAATTAATACAAAAGGGAGAAAAAGTTAGTTATTCATTAGAAAATAATAGAAATGGATGATATGGAAAAAAAAAAAAAAAGGAAGATGTAGGGTGTTAGTGTGTGTGTGTATGCATATATATATATATATACATATATATATTGATACCTTTTTCTTGGTGGTATCAATCTGGTTGCTGATGACTTTATACTGCGTTTGTAAAGGAGTTAAATTAGCTTACTTTGCACATATGAAAATAAAATAAAATCACAACCTAGCTAATTGAAGACAAATATGCTACAATTCTACTTTAGTAAATTGATTTGAGATCATATTCTAGCTGAAGAATTGAATTTGTTAGCAAGAGCATCCTTGCAAATAAATAGTTATTGCATTAATTCCTGTGAATGTTAATTGTACCTAGCTAGTCACTGTACATTGATGAATATTTCCTTTTTGAGTAATGTTATATACCACCTTTTATATATATTCGATTTTTTTCTTTTCCTAGTTTTGATAAGAAATCACTTGTAATACATCCATACTTTCTAAATTAAGAAGCGGTAAAAAATCGGTGGTATACAACATTTTTATTTTTTAAATTGTTTCAATGGACGCATGCATTGCTTCAGAAAGTTAAGGAACGAGATTAAACTAGACACATAGTAATCCTATAAGATACTAGATTTTTAGTTGGAAAAAGCTCTTAATCATATATGAATTTATTGTGGTTTCTATTTATCAGAAGTCGGTTTAAATCGCGTGAATTTTTTCAAAAACGCATAAGTACATTTTATAGAAAAACTAGAAAAGTGACTAAAGCATATATATATATATATATATATATATATATGTATAGAGAGAGAGACAGAGATAGATAAATAGATCTTCGAAGAATTCTTAGACATTAACTGGGCCATTTCTAGTATATCTAGTAGAATTTAAGCTTTTTTATTGTTTGTTTGTTTGTTTGAGGAAGAGTAGAATTTTGGCTTTAGATATTAGACATTGAAACTTTTGTTGGTTTTGTTCGCTAAATAATCCAAAGTATTCCTGAATTAAAGTGCTAAATTCTTATATATTCGTGACTATGTTAGCTCATTAAGACTTTGAGTTAAAATTAAATATTAAGAAAAACATTTTTCTCAGGTTATGTAATCTTAAGTTCTACTTTCTATTATATGTTTCCCCGCTTTTCTTATCACTAAAATCATTGATCCATATATAATATTATTATGAAGGTTTAATAAATTAAATAATATTTATTTTCCCTGCCTAAAGAACTTAAAATCAAAGGCATTAACCATAGTACTTCACTACTTCTAGGTTGCAGGCTTTTTCCTTTTCATGACTATTTTTGAATAATAAAAGTAGATCTAAATCACCAGAAATTATCAGTGTTTTTCTATGTAATAAAATGACACTAATTTTAATCAAAATAAAGAAACAATATATAAACATCTGAAAACCCTAGAATTTTATTTTTGGCATAATAAAAAATAAATTAAAACCTTTCTGTCACGAATTAGCCTCAGTGAACTATCCACATCTTCAATAAGATTAACCATTTGATCATAGCCCAAATCATTCAAGCTCTCTCCCATCCTTTGCCTGCCAATTAATTCAAAGAAAATTAAACAAAAATACATGAAAAGGTAAATAAAAATTACAAGTTAAATACTTTTATTATATGTATACCTAATTTCCCTCCTAAGGTTCCTGTTAACCTCCTTTAGTTTCTTCAAGTGCTCTTGCATTTTCTGCACAATTTTTCACCAAAAAATCTCTAATTGAAACTGATTGAACAAAAGGCGACGTATTTTGGGAAAGTTTGGATCGACGCAATACACATTTAAAAGTAAAACGGTCATAACTTTTGATCTGGTTGGATCAAATCAAAGTTCGTTTCGAGACGAAACCGATGCAATTCCTAAAGCCGAATTTCGGCAATCTTAGCTACCTCAAAATCCATCAAAAACCCATACACATAATGACATAAACACAAACTTTGATTTGTGAAAAAGAAAGAAATAAAAAAAGAACCTCATAGTGTGAGTTCCAAAGATCAACTCCAACAGCCTTTTGATACTGATCAAACATCTGCTTTGTCCTAACAAACCAAAAAACAAAAAGTAAAATCAAGAAATTATTGAAAAATCACCACAAAAAATTAAAATTAAAATCTGATCAAGAGTCTTTAAAGAGAGAATAAAAATAACAATATGACATATATATATATATATATATGTATGTACGTACGTGACAGTAGGGCTGATGTATTCATGAAGCTTCTGAGTACTAGAGATCATGATAATGGAAACCTTAGCATCACAAAGAACAGTGAGTTCATGAGCTTTCTTGAACAGCCCATTTCTTCTCTTTGAATATGTCACCTGCCTGTTAGTTTGGTTCTCTATTCTCCTGATCTGGATCTTCCCACGAGCCATTCTTACTCTCTCTCTCTCTCTACCCTTTCTCTCTCTATATGTATATATATCTTGGAGAGATTTTTTCTGAAATGGTGATAATAAGAATGGAAGGGGAGAGAGAGAGATATAAGTTAAAGGAAGAGGAAAAGAGAGAGGGGGTTTGATGATAGGGGAAATTTCAATTTGAGGGACCATTTCTGTTTCTAAAAATGGATAGAGTTACCAAATTGGTGTAAATGGGTTTCTGGAATTGATAAAGTAATTTAAGAATCAGTCATTTCTTGTTACCTGTCCTGTCACCACCACTCCACAGGATTTTATTGGGGTTGGTTGGGGGGCCTCAATACATTAATATAAAAATCAACAATTTTAATTTTACACCGTCAAAATGGGGTAATTTTATGTAAGATCTCATTGGTTCGAGTGTGTATTATGTGTGTATATTTTTTACATAAATGTATGTTGAGACCATAAAGATAAAACACAAATTATTATGTGAGAGAAATTGACACTAGGACTATTGAAATCAGTCTAACATGAATTTTTCGTTCAATACACAATTGATGATGATGAATTTGATTGATGGATGCTTTGTTTTGACTCTAACTGTAAAGAAGAAGAAAGTGCCTTGTGAAGTATCTAGGTGAGATAATTACTTGAGCAGATTTTCTTGAAATTTGCCATTTGTTTGTTGGATTCTGTGGCAGTTCTAGGATCTGGCTTCATCATGAGTCATGGCGGATAGAGCTTTAGTTAAGCATTCATCATACACTGCATATATAGATAGTGCAATCTTTGTGGTGTGCACTTGTGTTACTGACCTAACTCCACTTTTTAGCAACTTTAATTTGCTAGTATTAGCTTTGCTTAGGAGTTAAATGAATATATTGACTATTGAGCAGCAGTTAAATGAAATCTCGCTATTATACATGTTTGTTTCTGTTATTATCTTCGTTGTTGATTATGTTTCAAAGATGAAAGAAATTGTTAGCCTACCTCATTAATTAGGTCATTCGGACTCACCCCTCCTTCTTTCTCTCATTTCAGATGAGCGTAGTGTGTTGCATTTGGAGGGAGAAATGTGAAATTAAAGGAAGCATTGGTTCATTTCTCCCAGAGTGAAGTTGTTTTGAGATGTATCTATGTAATAGATGTTTTTAGTTTTAGAAATTGAAGTAGTTGTATAGTTTAACGCTTGACGCTGACTTGAGAAGCACCGCTTCTTAGATTGAGACAGCGTCGTGGTGTGGTGGGCTTCCCTGGTCAGTGGGCGCACAGTTGGTGGTATTAGTGATTGAGATTTACGGAAAATTATTTATTTTTGGGGGAAATAAGTGATTTATCATTATTGCAAAAGATTAAATCAATCACAAAAGCCACATTAATGAGCAAAGGCAAATTAAGAGCAAGCTTTTGATCAAAACGAGCCTCACAAGTTAAAAAGTGAGCAACCTGATTACTAGAACGTATAATAAACAAAACATAAAATGGACTAAACCTTGTTACTTCGGGAAAATTGTTAACCTACCATTAAAAGTTCAAATGGGCAGGAAAATGTTTAAATAGTCCCTTTTTATGTAATGCATGTGTAAAAGACAATATCAATATTTACTAGGACATAATAAAGGATTCTAAGAGCATGTTTTTTATGTTTTCAATATCTGTTTTCCCTTTCATAAGATTTTGAACCATAAGAAATACGCTTGCTTAATGTATTTCAATAATTTGTTTTTCTTATGATTGTAGCTGTTATTTTTAAATCAAACGCATGCATGTTCTAAGTCATTAAAAGGTTGACATAATATTTCACTAATTTAAAAATCGCCAGACACTAGATAAATAAAAAGTAGTTTATATTCAATCCTTTGCTCATAAGGTAATAAGAACCCCAAAAATGATAATTTTCCATTCTAATTAATTGAACTAGTAAAAGTAAAAAATTAATGAGAACCACAATGAATTAAATAATTATATCTCAGATATGTTAGAATATATCTTCTAGATTAGTATATGATCTTTTCTTATCTTATATTTTCTTGTATTTATCTTTATTGCTTAGAATATCTTTTCTGGTTTATAGCTTAAGGTTTAATGGTTTGCCAAGTCTATGTAACTCTATAAAAACATTACTTAATAATACAAGTTTCCTACGTGGTCTTCTCTAATCTAACATGGTATCGAGCTAAAGGATTTCTTCTCTCAACCCTCACGATCTATCGCTTCCGCCAGCCTCTACCATCGTAGTCCCTGTCTGGCTCCCTATTTTTTTCCTTCTCTTCTTCCTACACAACAATGGCAGCCCACCACTCTTCGTGTAGTGCAGCTTCTGCCAACAAATCTTTCTTTATTCTTTCTTCTCCCTCTCTTTCTCCGTTTTTCATTATTTCCACATCTTTAATTCTTACCCACTTCCATGACGTTAAATTGCGAGTTGTTCAACTCCTATTTTCTTTTCTTTTCTTTTTTCTTTGAATCTTCAAAAAAAAAAAAAAAAACTTTTTCCACACGTATAAGTATATATGGCGTTCTTTTGATTGTTGCTAACATAAAAGAATATCCATCTTTTTTCCTTCAAATTTCGTGTGCAAGGTATAATTTTCGGTTGCGCCTAGTCCTATAGTTAGGTTTTGTATCCATGGGGTTCCCTTTTTTTCTCTTTCTGCCGTTGTTTGCTCGGCCTCCACATGTTCTCTTTCTCTCTCTCTCTCTCTCTCACACACACACACACTCTTTATCTTAACTCTATTTCCATCCCCTATTGTTACTAATTTTTCCGTTTTTACATTCTGTTTTCTTTCTCAATTATTTACACAAGATTACATGATATGGGTGTGAAGGGATTTGTTAAAGAAGGAATTGCTTCTATCATCGCCCATTGTAGTACCCACCATTTTGATTTAATCAAGAGCCTTTGAAAATTATATATATCAACCAAGAAACAAAAAAAATAAAAGATGCTGCTAAAAAGCATTCTCTAAAGGAGTACCGTCCCTGCTTCCCTTGAATTTTCAGTTTAGTCGCAACTTTCAAAAATCTCTCATTTCGACTGCGGGGGAATGTTAGAATATATCTTCTAGATTTGCATATGATTTTTCCTTATCTTATATTGTGTATTTATGTTTATTGCTTAGAATATCTTTCTTGGTTTATAGTTTAGGGTTTACTTGTTTACCAAATTTATGTAACTCTATAAATATATTATTCAGTTATATAAGTTGCCTACGGGGTCTTCTCTAATCTAACAAATTTAACATATATTTGATTAATACGACAAAAAAGTCACCAAATATATCTTTTCATCAAACACAATTTTCAGTCTTATAAATCAAGATTATTTTCACCACTAAATCCCAATATATTTTCATTTTCATCCAAAAATTAATTAATAAAAATTTGAGACCCCTAAAAAGGTTTTCAGTAGACAATAACCAGTCATTAATTACTAGCTACACAGCCTAATTTAATATCATTGCTTGCACGGCAAAGTCAAGTAGTTCGGACCTATCAACATTTTGATCCTCAACACACGTATCATGTCTCTATCACACGTCACTTCATTTATCACGTTTTAAATATATCCTCCATATAACCGAAATTTCGGATATAGAAAATCGAATCGAATAGATAAATTCAGATAAAAATCAAACTTTTTAGGTTTGGTTTTCAATCAAATCAACTTTTTCAGGGAAAAAAAATAAAAAATTTGCTTCTTGTATCGACTCTTTTGACAATTTTTTGATGCAACATATACTTATTATTATTTGGTGAATCGATAAGATGTGTAAAGAAATTTTGGCTGTTTTTGTTTTTATTTTTAGGTTTTTTTTAATTGGGAACTGTGTATATATTTTGATGAAAATGTATTTGATTTTATTTTCAAAAAAGACAAAAGTCATGTACCAGTCAAATCATGTAAGTTTTTGCTTGAAAAATTGTGTTTATAATTAGTTAATGATTGAAAAATATAATATAATATAATATAAGTTTTAAATGATTATAATATTATGGTTATATATATATATATTGTAGTTGATGTAATTAGTAGGCACCCCAAAATAGAAACAAATAGGGAGACAATAGGTGACAAATTTTTTGACCAAAAAATCTTTTTTGGTAAAAAAAACATAAAGCAAACAAGTTTTGGCAAATTTTTTTGGCCAAAATGTGTTTGGAAACAAAAGCAAACATAGCCTTTATGTTTCTCAAATATATTAATTTTGACGATGTAGTAATTAGGGATGTAAACGAGCCGAGCTCGAGTCGAGCTTGGCAAATTTGCCAGGCTCGAGCTCGAGCTCGAGCCTGAGCTCACGAGCTCGAGCTTGAGCTCGAGCTCGTCGAGCCCGGGTTTGAAGGGCTCGAGCTCGAGCTCGTTTGTTAAAAAATGAGCTCGGCTCGCGAGCTCAAGCTTGAATTGGGCTCGCGAGCCTGGTAATTATAATATATAATTAATATTTAATATATATAATTAATATTTAATATATAAAAATATATATATATAAAATTATGAAAAAGCTCGCGAGCCCGGCAGATACATTTAGGCTAGAGCTTGAGCTCGAGCTCGTGAAACTCCAGCTCGAGTAGAGCTCGA
This sequence comes from Buddleja alternifolia, assembly GCA_019426215.1. Lineage (NCBI taxonomy): Eukaryota > Viridiplantae > Streptophyta > Magnoliopsida > Lamiales > Scrophulariaceae > Buddleja > Buddleja alternifolia. Next base: position 34,258,962 of record CM033397.1, on the reverse strand, counting down.
GTCGAGCCGGCTCGGCTCAACTTACATCCCTAGTAGTAATAATGTAATTCTTATTGAAATGTTTTTTAAAAATTAGTTGAGAGATGTTAGTAATGTTTTTCAATGGCTAATAATATATGATATATATAGCTATTTAGTTAATATATGTACTTTGTATATATTATATAAAATAATAACTAATATTTATCTAAAATTGAATTCTTCTGGAAAAAAATATAACCAAAAACGAACCAAATTTTTTGGTTCGATTTCGGTTGGAACCGAATTTTTGATTTTTGATTCGTTTCGGGAGGATAACCGATCGTGCACACCCCTAATATCCACCAAAAGAATATCGATAAATTCTAATAATATTTAAGGGTAAAATACTCTTTGCCCCTAAATTATGCCCCTTGCACCAAATACCCTCTAAACTAACAAAAAAACATTTGCCCCCTTCATTTACATGAAATTGTCATTATTACCCTAATAATTATTTGTCCTTTTATTTTTTATTTTCTCCACCACTTTTTCTTCTTCACAAATTTTCTTTTCTTGCATAGATTAGTTAAAATTAATCTCTTCCATTATAGTTAATTAATTAAAATAATAATTTATAATATTGTTAGCAATAATGTTAAATTAGTTTGGTGACAACACATTACATTAATGTATTATAAAATTACTAATGCATTGTTAAAAAATTATCATAACAGATTTTTTAATATCTCAACTGTATATTTACTTACTATATATATATGTATTTTTAATATTCTAATTCATTAGAATATATAATTGAAACTTAATGCAAAAAAATTATATCTAACACTATACATACATATATATATATATATATTGAAAGCGTTATGTGCCCAGCGAGCCACCTATTGGCTTGAACATTAACACTATGTCGGTCTTATCATTTAGATTATATCAAACCTATTACGGAATGCTTCTTTATTGTCGACTACTCGAGGAGTATAGATAAAGATCCCATGGATTACATATGGTTAGGGGAGCGGTCGGGATACCTATGGAATGCTCTCAAAAACCATAATCCTAAATATACGTTCCAAGTCATAGAGGCTGTGAGATGTGGGATATCACTGGTCTCGCCAAGACTTGTTCATGCATGTAACTCTCCTAAGAGGTCGACGTGTTCCATTGTCGATTGCTTGTATGGCAATACATGTATGAATATTTATACTTTGATTATGGAATTGAACGGCCCCGCAAGGATTCCTCGTTGGTGCCGTCGAACTTGGAGTCCTTCAGTTTCGTAGTGTGAGATAATCCTTAGACCTGAGATGTCATTGGAAAGGGTACTACCCACTCTACTTTGATATGCACATGCATTCTAGGAGAGTCATACGGCGTGTATGTTGGGTATAGTCTGATAGTACAGCGGACCAATTGACAATCAGAGGGGATTCATCCAAGGTCATGAGTACCCAATATTTCCTATGCTGTTGAGTGAAACTGAATGATCGAAAAGTCTTTGGCCAGAGCATTGTCTTATAAAAGGGACTGGTGATCCCTGCTTAGAAGATCAGATCATTAGTTGAACTAATGTAGTCATAGTTTTCGAGGCTATTAGGGTTTCGATTGTCGCCAAACCCTAGGTCTTAGACGGGAAAAAGATGAAAGGATTCGACTCACACAAAGATCGAAATCTGGATAGGTTTGTATTTTCATCGTTAACATCTAGGAAGTCATGGCGACGTTGCTAGACATTGAACCACGACCAATAGGTGCCTTGGGTTAATTGGTGAAATTAATCCAAGACCTAGTTAATTATTATGAATAATTAATCTAGCCTATGTAAGGACTTATTGCTAGCTTGTTAATGAACTTTAGGGGTCACACACAATACTTAGTGTAGTACCTATTGGCTAATTAATTCTTTGTGACTTAATAGAGAGATTAATTAATGATAATTAATTAATTGGGAAAAAGAAATAAATTAATTAAGTGGTCTTAATAAATAAAAGTCTTATAATTTAATGTTAGAATATTAAATTAGAAAAGACTAATTAATTAATTAGTGGTATAATTAATTAATATGTGAAAGAGGAATATATATATATATATATATATATATAAATGCACATGTATGGACGTGTGTATGATTGTGGATTTGGTGGAGGATTTTATCTTGCTCACCAAGTCTATGTATATATAGGTATATTTAGTAAATATCTTATAATATATTTGGTAGGATCTATTCCAATTAATTAGGCAACTAATTGATATGGAAAGATCTTATAAATATATGTTAGGATAAATATTGTTGATATGAAAAGATCTTATTTGATAAGATATAGTATATTTGATATGATATCAAATATATGGAATTATCTAATTAGTTGGAAAGTATCCAATTAATTAAGGAAGAGAAATAAGATGGAAGGGAACTCAGAATAATATATATATATATATGTAGAATATATATAGACGCCTATATAGGCGTGTATATGTGTGTGTGTATATGAGTTCCCATTGTGGACTCTCACCCTATATATACATGTGTTGATATTTTATTCACAAGTTAATTTTTCATTTACAAGTTTAATAATTCATTCTACACAATTTTGATCGTGGAAAAATTCTCTTCATCTTCTCTCCTCCACCTCTTTCACAAGAACTTCTTCCAACTCATGTGTTGAGTACGAAGAACACAAAAATATATTCCTACCCTTTTCTCATAAGCCAAAATTCGATATTCTCCTTGCTAGCACTGGTGGAGATAATCGAGGGTATGGGCTAAGGTGTGGATAAACTTAGAGGCGCAACACTTGGGGAGCTAGGGCAAATCCATTCGGAGAGGTGTAGCAGGGAGTTGCTTAAAAAGACGTTGCTGTTTTTTGGTCTTCAAGAGGTAAACATGAGAAAACTTATCTTTAGGATAGTTTTGAATCCGATGGTACCATGTCTACCTAGCAATAATTTCAGAGATGCCGCTTTATTTTTTAAGTTTATACCTTCAGCTGAGAAAAATAATTTTTTTTTTTTTTTTTTTTTTTTTCGGTGTTCCCGGGGGTTTGTACATAATTGAAATTTAATTAGACTAATTTTAATTCATTTTCTTTATTTTCCTATAAGATAGGAAACACATTTTTTATAATTTTTTGGTCTATATTATACAATATAAAAAATATTTGCAAAAAAAAAAACCGAAAACCGAACCGAAATTTAACTCTCTCTTTCTCTTTATATATATATATATATATATATATATATATATATATATATATCCTTATCCCCTAATTTAGAATACACACACATATATAAAAGCAAAATTTACATAAAATACTTTGATAATTTATTTTGATTTTGTCACAATGCATATGATGAATTTTTAAATATTAATATAAAGTATTGTCACTAAATTAACTTAACATTTGGGTTAAAAAATATCATCGATTATTATTTTAATTAATAATTCTTGATGTATTGGGTAAAATTTAACCAATGGATGTAAGAAAGAAAAATTGTGATAAATAAAAATGATGGAGAAAATGAAAAAACAATTAAAGAGAATTAAGACAATTTCATTTAATTGAAGAAAACAAGTGTATTTTTGTATAGTTCAGGGGTATTTGGTGTTGACCTTTATGGTCTCAAATTTATTTGGTTTTGAAGATGACAAGTATCTTAATTATATGTCCAGCAGATCATAATAATATTACTACGAAGGATTGGTGCAAGATATTGACTATAAAAGGGAAGTGTGCAACTCATCTCTCATCTACAATCTAACAATATTCTATATCTTTCTGTTTTAATAATACATATATCTCTATATATACTTGCTCCTTGATCCTAATTGTGTTTACCTTACATATAAGATCTCAAAATATAAGGAAAGGAGCCGCTGTGCTATAATATGGAAAGAAAGCATTTTATATTAATTTATGCCTCAACTTTCCTTTCTATATTAATCTATGTCTCATCTTTCCTTTCTTCCTCAAATCATGTTTTATATCATGTCTCCTTGCATACCTTAAGTGAATCATATCTCTACCATTCTTTCCATTAATTTGTTGATGGGTATGCTTACCTTTCATAGAATATCTTTTAAATAAGGAAGAAGCTGTTTATTAAATATATGGAAGGAGCCTTTTTCTCTTTCTTTATTTACTCATCCATGCTAACTATATATATGAATCTTTTCTCTTCAGCAAAATTACGAATTCTGCATGCATCTTTCAGCATACTGTTATAAAATTGCTTTTTGTGTTTTAGGAACTTTCTCCAGTTAAGTTCCAGTGAGGAAGGAGTAGTACGAAAGAATGCTTGGAGTTCTGAGTGACATACACGAGTGGTCAAGTGAAGCGTTCGAGTCGAGTCTCTCTCATATATCCCCCTTTGGAGACGTTTTCGCGTGTTTGTTCCAAGGGTGTAGTAGAGTGACACTCACTTTATTGTACTAAGTGTGTCTTGTCCTGTTACATTTGTAGTGACTGAATTCACCTATGTGATTCATCATTTAGTTTTATTCTTTCATCTTTTGTAATTTTTCCTTCTGTTTCTGGAACTTACAAAGTTCCAGTGGTATTTTATTTAAGTATTTTTCAGTTATACCTTTTGGTATTTTATAATACTGTTGTGCACTCTAGCATATTTTCCAAAACCCTAAATTCACCCGTCCCTCAGGCATATCTTGAGTTACATTGGGCATCAGAGCCAGGTGGCTCATCTTTGAAGGGTCTAGCCACCTGAGTCAAATGAATGCAATGGCCGCCTCAATTTTTGATGTATAAGCAGAGAGGCAATCACATTTTTGTCCACCTTTTTTTGATGGTTCTAACTATGCTACCTAGAAGAGCCGAATAGATGAGTATTTTGTCTCAGTTGATTTCAAACTCTAGAGAGTAATCATGAAAGGACCTTCCATTCAAATAAAAAAAGTTGAAGGAATCAATGTCGATAGCAATGACGAGAAAGCCTTGCAAATGATATGCAAGGGTTATAAACATCTTGACATGTGCTCTTAGTAAGGATGAATACAATTGAGTAAGCACTTGTGTCTCAGCCAAACAAATGTGGAAGATGCTACAAGTCATATAAGAAAGTACCAGTCAAATCAAACAAGGAATGATTGCTCTTCTCGTTCGCCAATGTGACATATTCCAGATGAAACAAGATGAGATGATCAGTCAAATGTACAGTTGTACACACGATTCATGCAAATCATCAATTCCATGGTCGGTCTTGGAAAGATCATTCTAGAAAATGAACAAACTGGCAAAATTTTGAGATCTTTTCCAAAAGAATGGACACCTAAAGTGACTATCATTCACGAAGTCAAAGACATGAATCTCATGACAATGGGAGAACTCATAGGTTGTCTTACCTCTCATGAAATGACCCTCATGTCTAAAGAAGGAAGTTCTGAAACAAAGATGCAGAAGTCGCTTGCATTTTCTTCAAGTTCGATAGAAATTCCTGTTGATCCAGAAGAAATGAGTGATGAAAAATTAAATGAAGAACTTGTCATGGTCACTAGAAGAATGATGATACCGCTGAAAATTCCAACTTATCCAATATTCTTAAAAATTATGAGAATTAGATAAAAAAATTGATTCATAAGAATAACTTGCTTCAAAGCCAACTCAAAAAATTCTCTCTAGGAAAGGTTGAATTGGAACAAAAATTTGATGATATGATGAAAGATAAACTTTGTTTTGAGAAATAAAGGGAGTATTTATTTGAAGGAAACACTTTCGTACGGAAACAAGGTTTTGATTTGAAAAAGCGAGTCAAAGGAAAAGATGTTATGGACACACCACACATGCATCAACATCATACTTGTCATGCATCTACTTCTGAAACACGTTCCAACACTAAATCTGTGAAAACTTCTCGTAACCATGCTCATCATTCTGAAATTAGAACGAACACCACTCATAGTCATGTTCATGGAGCTAAAACCAGAAAGAACACATCTTCTTATAAAGTTTGTCATACATGCGGTAGAAATGGTCATATTGCGTACATGTGTTACTTGAAAAAAGACATTGGTACCAAAATTATATGGGTATCAAAAGTCAACTATGCTATCCTTTAAGGACCTATTGATAAATGGGTACCTAAACAAAAATAGCAATCACTGCATGAACAGCCTCGGAACCAATCTCAGAAGAACAAGTGGTACTTAGACAGTGCATGTTTCGGGCATATGATCGGTGACTCCTCAAAATTCGTAACCCTCAGAGCTTTCATTGGTGGAAAAGTCTCCTTTGGTGGCAACACAAAAGGAACTATCATTGGCAAAGAATCCATTGGTAAGAATGGATCCATTATTATTGAAGAAGTTTGCTTAGTTGAAGGGTTGAAGCATAACTTGCTTTGCATTAGTCAATTCTGTGACAAAGGCTATCAAGTCAAAAAAATTCCTTCACATTGTTCCATTATGAAAAATAATGAACTCGTCTTCAATGCTTTTATTGATGGAAATATTTACTGCATAAATCTCGATGAACTCATCAAACAAAAAGTTGAGTGTCTGGTATTTACAGATGAAGGAAGCTGGACTTGGCATCGAAGACTTAGGCATGCTAACATGGATCTTCTCTCACACATCTCTAAGACAGATCTAGTTCAAGGCATTCCCAAAAAAAATCACCTTTGTCAAAGATAAAATTTGTGATGCATGTTAATAAGGGAAGCAAGTTAAGTCATCCTTCAAACCAAAACATGTCATCTTCACATCGAATTCCTTGGAACTTCTTCATATCGACCTTTTTGGTCCTATGAAAACTGGTACTATGGTTGGCATGAAGTATGTTTTTGTTATTGTGGATGATTATACTCGCCTTACGTGGGTACTTTTCTTGTCTCATAAAAATAAAACTTTAAATGCCTTTATTCCTCTTACTAAACGTTTACAAAATGAAAAAGACACTTCTATTAAATGTATCTGTAGTGACCATGGTACTGAGTTCGAATAAAGTAATTTTACTTCTTTTGTAATGAAAATAGTCACATTCACAATTTTCCTTCACCCCAAACTCCCCAACAAAATGGGGTTGTTGAAAGAAAAAACCATGTCTTATAAGAGATGGATAAAAGATGTTACAGGAATATAAGTTTACAAAATTTTTCTGGGGAGAAGCGGTTAATACTGCATGTTATGTTTCTAATCAAGTTTTCTTAAGACCTCTTATCAGAAAAATCCCATCTCAACTCTGGTACAATAAAGTTTCAAACATTTCTCACTTTCTCATTTTTGAATGCAAATATTTAATTCTAAATGACGGAGAATATCTTACTAAAGTTGACTCTAAGGTTGATGAAGGGATTTTTGTAGGTTACTCAAATCAGAGTAAATCTTATTGTGTTTTCAATAAATGTAAAATAATTATTCAGGAATCTATATATGTTAAGTTTGATAAAAGTAACCCTTTTTTAGCCAAAGATATTTTGACCTCAGAACCTGCAGGTATTCCAGAATTATCAAGCAAGATCTATGCAAAAGAACCTGGATCTTCCAGATGTGAAACTTAATACCAGATGAAGTTCCAGTTCTGATGAGACAGAACTAGAACCTTCAGACCCAAATAATTCTTCTGATCCTAAAGAGAAAAATGCATGCGTCCAGTTATCCTACCAGTGTTATTATGGGTAATCCAACAGTCGGTATAATCACTAGATCCAACTTAAAGAAGGATGTTGGAAGTTGTGCCTTTCTATCCCAAACTGAGCCTAGCAATGTTGAAGAGGCTCTTAATGATGAATCATGTGTCAAATCCATGGAAGAGGAACTTGCCCAGTTTGACATGAACCAAGTCTGGAACTTAGTCAAAAGACCCACAAATCATCTGGTTATTGTCACCAAATGGGTTTTCAAGAACAAACTTGACAAAATTGGTAAGGTTACTTGTAACAAAGCTCGATTGGTAGCTAAAGGCTACAATTAATAAGAAGGGCGTAGACTATGATGAAACCTATGCATCTATTTCTAAGATCGAATCCATACGTATGTTACTTGCCTTTGCTGCTTTCAAAAGGTTCACTATATTTCATATGGATATGAAAAGTACATTTTTAAATGGTTTTATAAATGAGGACGTTTATGTGGAACAACCACATGGATTTACTGATAACACTTTTCAAAATTACATTTTTAAACTTTCTAAAGCTCTTTATGAAACATGCACTTAGAGCCTTGTATGAAAGATTGAACAAATTTTTTATTAATAAAGGTTTTACCATGGGCACCACTGATACCACCTTATATATCAAATACCACAAACATGATTTTTATTCTAGTTTAGATATATGTGGATGACCGTATTTTCGGTGCTACTAACAATGTTTGTGTGAGATCTTTTCCAAGGATATGCAATAGGAATTCGAGGTGAGCTTTATGGGAGAATTGATCTTCTTTCTTGGAATACAAGTAAAACTAACCAAGGATAAAACCTTCATATCTCAAGAGAAATATACCAGGGAACTTTTTCGGAAGTTCTGGATGGATGAGTGTAACCCTCTCTCTACTCCCATGTGCATATCCACCCAACTTGATAAAGATGAAACAGATAAACTTGTTGATGAAGAACACTCTCGATGTATGATTGGTGTTTTGCTCTACTTAAGTGCAAGTCGTTCGGATATTATGTTTGCTACCTACCTTTCTGCTCGCTTTCAATCCAAACCAAAAGAATCCCATTTATCTGCTCTTAAACACATTCTTAGATATCTTAAAGGCGCTATAAATTTTAGTCTATGGTATTGGACATTGGTATCCAACATCTTTTAATTTTGATCTACTTGGATATTCCGATGCTGATTATGCTGGTTGTAGGGTAGATCGCAAAAGTACTAGCGGTACTTGTCATTTTTTAGGGAAAAGTGTTGTTGCTTGGTGTTGGGAGAGAAGTATTCAAGCAATGAAAGCGACAAACAAGATTGAAATCAAACAATCAAACACTCTCCCCACTTGTATGAACTTAAGAGGAAGCAGCAAGTACAAAATTTAAACCTATCGCAACAACAACAACAAGTATAGAAATAGAGAACGAACAATCACACATGAGACACAATATTTTTACGTGGAAAACCTCTTCAAATCGAAGAGTAAAAACCACAGGACACAAAGGTCCAAACCAAAGCTCCACTATAATCAATAGATGTTACAAATTACAAGTCACCAAATGGGTACACAACCCCAAGAACAAAGCAAATAATCACTGTTGACAAAACAAGATAACCAAAAATAGAATTACAGCAAAATCGAGGCTACTGTTCGAACTTAATAACTCGAGGTAGGCAACATAAAATGGAAATCTAACCAGATGGAATGAACCAAAATGTGTCTTGAACTTGATATCCAAATTTATGCCAAATCCGACAAGAACTGACCCCTCAAACGATAGTTCGAACTCTGATGTGCGCCCAGAAAAACTGTTGTTATGTGCCTTTGACTTTTCACCCTTTTCCTTAAACCCTTAGCTATTGTCTCTCTTTTTTAATATCTAAGTAAAGGCCAAACATTTGGGCTTAAAAACCATATTGGGCCTCCCCAAAATTGGGCTTTTTTTCCATGTTGGAAGGGAGCCCAAACCCAACACTTGGTATAGTAAGAAATAAAGTGTGGTTGCTCTTTCCACCAGTGAAGCCAAATATATGGCTATTGTACATTGTTGTGCTCAGTTACTCTGTGTAAAACAAATTTTGCATGATTATAATTTGGACTTTGATCACATTCTCATTTTTTGTGACATTACTAGTGCCATCAGCATTACTAAAAATCCCAGTGCATCATTCTCGTAACAAACATATTGAAGTTAAACATCATTTCATCCGTGATCATATTCAGAAAGGTGATGTTACTAGAAATTTTGGTTGCACTAATTTGCAATTAGCTAATATCTTTACTAAAGCTCTTAGCATTGATAGATTCTCGAATTTAAGATCTAAACTTGGTATTATGGAACCTCCTAAGTTTGCAAGTGCATGATGTCTTACTTTTCTCGCACTTAACTATTTTTTGATAATAAAAGAGGAGAGAAACATTGTATTGTATTTCATATATGCTCTGTGTTTACGCTTCTTGGCACTCATTATTTAGACAGGGGGAGAAATCACCTACTTTTAAATTAGTTTGTATGATCTTTTCAATTTCTTTGGTCTTTCTGCACAATGGCAACTCATTCCTTGTCATAAAAAAAGGGGGAGATTGTTGACCTTTTTGGTATCAAATCTCGTTTGGTTTTGAAGATGACAAGTATCTTGATTATATGCTAATATTTGTTCTTTCCTTGTGTAGAATTTCGGTAAGTTCCAGCAGATCATAATAATATTACTACTAAGGATTGATGCAAGATCTTGGCTATAAAAGGGAAGTGTGTAACTCAACTCCTCATCTATAGTCTTACAATATTCTATATTTTTTTGTTTTAGTAATATATATATATATATGCATACTTGCTCCTTGATCCTAGTTGTACGTAACTTATATATAAGATCTCAAATTATAAGAAAATGAGTCGTTGTGCTATAATATGAAAAGAAACCGTTTTATATTAATCTATGTCTGATCTTTCCTTTCTTCCTCAAATCATATTTTATATTATGTCCTTGCATACCTTAAGTGAATCATATCTCTAAACATTCTTTCTATTAATTTGTTGTTGGGTATGCTTACCTTTCATAGAAGATATTTAAACAATGAAGAAGTCGTTTATTAAATATATGGAAGGATCCGTTTTCTCTTTCTTTATTTACTCATCCGATCCAACTATATATATGAATCTTTTCTCTTCAACAAAATTACGAATTCTACAAGCATATTTCAGCATACTATTGATAAAATTGTTTTGTGCATTCTAGGTACTTTCTCCAGTTAAGTTCGCAGTACCTGAGAGTGCTTGGAGTTCTGAGTGACATACACGAGTGATCAAGTGAAGCGTTCGAGTCGAGTCTCTCACATATTCCCTTTTGGAGTCGTTGTTTGCGGATTTACCATCTGATTCCGTATGTTTGTTCTAAGAGTGTAGTAGAGTGACACTCACTTCATTGTACTGAGTGTGTCTTGTCTTGTTACGTTTGTAGTGACTGAATTCATCTCTGTGATTCATCACTTAGTTTTATTCTTTCATCTCTTGAAATTTTTCTTTCTGAATTCGGTTTTTGGAACTTGTAAAGTTCTAGTGACATTTTATTTAAGTATTTTTCAATTATACTATTTGGTACTTTATAATTCCGTTGTGTACTTTAGCACGTTTTTTAATACCCTAGTTCACCCTCCTTTTAGATATATTTTGAGTTACATTTCGTAAAGGAGTATAGTTCTGGGAAACAGATTAAGTGTATTTTATCCCATATTTAACAAACAAAAAAGTCATATATCAATATTATCTCTTGATTAATGTAATATTGTAGATGCCGTACAAGCTTGTCCTCTTTAAATTTTCATAATCTTCTAAAATCTAGGATGCCATTCCAAAAATCGTACCTACTGGCAGATGACAACATATGAGCACGGCACGTCTATATATACCTACTTCGAACGCGACTATAATTTCTCACTTTACTAGTTTTCTAGGGGTGAGCCGGTGAGCTGTCAGCATGCAACTATATATGAGCCTCTGAAAATGATCCATATAATATTATAATTTTAAAGTCAAAAAATACCTATACCTAATTCCAGTTTAAGCAAAAGAAACCATTTTTACTAATTAATAATCACATCCTGAAAATTCGACGATAAGTGTTCAGTCGCTAGTCATATCAAACGGTTAATTAATCAATATAAATTAATTATGACATTGCTATTTTCTTATTTCCTGCTTCAAATTAACTTAAAGATGTATATTTTCTACTATTTTCGTATATATAAGTTACTATCTATGTCCGATATAATATTTTTCATTTAACAGGATCACTTTTGATATCTGTAACTTGTTGTATAAACCAAATGAATATCGAACAATTTTTGTTCGAATATTTTTGTTAAGCTTAACAAATATGTTTAATTTAGTTTTATTGTTAATCAGACAAAGTTCGAATGAACTTTAATTGAGTTAAATTTGAATAATTTGATATTTTACTCATATTTCATCATTTTAACAAAACGAGATTGTATGGTTTGAACCAAACTTCAATTCTTCTCAAGGAAAAATGTGTTTAAATTAGACTTGCTATATTTGTTTAAATAACAAATCTCAAATGTACTTTTATCATCGAACAATTTAATTTGCTTTCAACCGGACTGATATGTACGTAATACATCATTTATATAAAAGCTATCTGTGCTCCTTTGCTACAAAACTATGTACTTAATTCATTATTGAATTGATTTGCCATTTCCATTTATAATTATTTTAATTTTAGCAAAAGTTATTATTTTTAAATTTGCTATATATATATATATATATAGTACTTGATTAATCAATAATTAAAATCATGGGACCTATAATTTTAGAAGGGAGGAGAGGGACAAGGGAGCATATAATTTATTATTATTATTATTATTTTGAGCAAATACATCATCTACCAATGCAATTTGACCTATCTAAATGAGTCAAAATTCTATCCAACTGTAGCATGCAAAAGAGTTCAACTCTTCCAAGTAACTGTACAACAAGATCATTTATTGCAAAATGGTGTTGTATTTTATATTGTATATCATATATACACAACAAGTGTATATAATTCATATCAAAATTATATTTAAGTAAATATTTTATACAAATAACGTTCATATGTGAAATTCAATATGTGATTGTAATACGGTTTGTAATAGAAAATCCAAAGTGGTAAGCAGCCATTTAAATGCGCATTCACAAGTTGCATGCAGCCATAATTCTTGATTTCTTAACTCTTGATTTAATTAATTGCTCCCATCAGTCTTGGTTTCTCTTTTCAACATATATTGTCACCTTATTTTCTAACAAGCTATTAATTATAATACATCAATGAATAAATAAGTAACAATGCATTGTCTTTTATCTAGAGTTGTATTTGTCTACTAGAATAGGATGATAGTGAAGTAATGAACGCCCCCACCATATAGGGTCGAAAAAGGAACCAATTCACTTAATACTAGACTCGAGGTCAATCGTTAAAAATCCATTTAATTTTAGTTCATCAGTATATCAAATCAAGTTTGAACAAAAATTTTGTACTCAATAAGTTTCGAAACCCGGCTCGAATTCGAATCGAATTAATAAACAATTCTAAATTTGCACAAAAAATCAAGTTAGACTCACGTTTGGCTCAATTAAAGCTCGTTTGAGGTCGACTTGATAAAAAATTAAACCAAGATCAAACATAAATTTTGAAGCTCGGTTTTATAATTCATGAAAGTTTGAAGAACAACTTGTTTGATTCGACTCGACTTGTTTACAACTCTAACCCTTGGGACACGGTACACATTAATATAGGTCTAATTGCATCAACCTCCCCTAAACTATGGACAATTGACATCCACACTTTTAGAATATTGGCATGGATCTCCCTTCCTTCAACTTTTCAATTAAATTTACTAGTTAAAGACTAAAATGCCCTTTCTTGTTGAGCTAAAAATGGTGAATTATACTTATTAATTTCTTGGATTTCCCCCCAAATTATCATTAAATGATCTTGTAATAAAATAAAAAAATAAATCATCCAAAATAAAAAATTTCTAGAGATATATTTTTAAAACTCTTAAACCTTGAATTAATAAATAAAAAAATCTCGGATACTTTTGTTCTTTAGTTGAAATTTTAAAACATGTACAATGAAAAATTAATTTATGACTATTGTATAACGTAAACTACAAAATAATGAAAAACTCTAAGTCAAAAAGTCGCATAGCAATATCTATATATATATATACATATTTATCAATGAATTTCCTTTAATTGAATGAAAAGAAAAATGCAAAGTATCACCATAAATACAATATGAATTAATACTAAATACAATATTGTTATGATTAAACTTATCTGATTTTTGGCAATCTTTTGAAAATTCTTTGTACGTCTTCCAAATATAGTGAGATTTTCTCCGAATCACCTTAACCATTTGAATATATACGTTCTTGTTTTTTATTTTATTCAAATAACTTTGGTGAGTCTGTCATGATATTGATCGTGATCAACTATGCATAGTGCTTTAAATTGTGTATTCCAATAATATTATTTTAGATGAAAGAAGTTTTTAGGGTAGGTAAATCGTTGTCTAAAATTAAGTGGTACTTAGAAATACTCTTCCCAAACCTTAGTCTTCTTTTTTCTTCTATTTTTCTCCGCTGGCGATGACTTGGTGAAACAGTCCTCTACTTCACTATTGTTACCACCACCATCGTCGGCGGATTGGGTTGGAGCACTCTTCTTCAAGTTGTACATCACATCTTCAAATCTGACGAGACGAATATGGATCTAAAGACACATCTCCAAATCTAATGAGACAGATATGGGTCTAAAGAGACAGAGACAAATCTGACGAGATGAAAACGAGTGATACTTAAGTTTTAAAATTTATATAGCGTTTTAGATATTTTATTTAGTGTTTTATTTTCTCTCTCGTATGAGAGTTTGCTTCTTTTTTTTTCTCGAATGAGAGTTTTATCTCTTCTTGAATAGGAGTTGCACAATGATGATGGTAAGAATCGTCAGAGTATGAATATCACGTGATTGACCACGTGGGGTGAAGGAACCGATCCAACACACGACAAACTAGGTGGGGGTTGGTGGATTTATAGACTGCACTCGACTATGGCGAGCTACCTACATACCCAGATAGTTGGGATCAAGTCTATTCGTAGTTCGACGATAGGGTTACTCCCAACAGCTAGTGATTTTTTACTGGGGGAGTAGGTAATCTTATATGATCGTCAGTTGCTTTCTTTCTGGCACTCTTTTTGGTAGGGAGAGCAAATAATGAGCCACTTCCAGCTCCTTTGAGGTATTTATAAGGAGCTGGTTATGGGCTATGGGCTATGGGCTCTTGGGCCCTATCTTGTCATCAGCCTAATAGGCTTAATTTAATTATTATTATTATTAGGCTAGAGGAATAACCTTGTTATGCTCAATGGTTTGCCAATCCTTTTTGGACTTGGCCAATCCTTCCACTGCGGGCTTTGACCCGTGGTGGGTGCCTCGACCCGACTCGAAATGGGTAAATTACTAAAATACCCCTGGACATTTTTAGCCCGTATCATATGCCCCCCGTTCTCGGGTTCGAAAGATGCTCGGAAGCAGAAGTAATCCTGCTTAGGCAGGGCCAATTAATTTTAATTCATGATGGGTAGTGGGTCATAAAGGCCCCTTACCTACTTCTTACTTAAGTGAGGAAGGAGGTAGGTCTCACCATCACCTCTCATTCATACTATCACTCATTCAACTCCTCTTCACAAGGATTTCTTTCTCTAGGAGCTTCCGTTCCTCAACCATGGGCAAGACTCAAGGTGATCAAGGTAATGACCATGCTAGTAATTTTGCTCTCCCATCTTTATTCCAAGCGTCATGCTTATAGCGCGGGAGATAGCTGATTTCTCCGACCTTACTTTAGATGATCGAATTTAAAGCCTTCCCGCTCTCGAGAATCTATTCGTTCGGGGTATTGCGCAATTCTTTCGGCTGGATGGCATCGGCAGAGCCCAACTTTCGACCCGGGGTATCGTGGCTAGGCTGCTAAACATGATGCCCCGCGGTCACTGCCGCGAGGCGAGGTGCCTCGCGGTCAGACATGACTGCGAGGTCAGCGCCTCGGCGTGACCGCGAGGTCGGTGCCTCGTGGTCCCAATCGCGAGGTCTTTTCGTTACGCGGATTAGTCACGAGGCCTTTCATTTGTTCTTGGCTTAGATCTTCCCAAACACGTGCTATCATTTTAGATAACTTCTAGTGGGGACTTGCTATTGATAGAACCTCAATCCGGGTGTTTGTACTCCAGAGGGGACTTAGAAATTACTAATTTGGACTTTGCCCCGAGGTGAAGGGGTAAGGGTCATTGACTCATTGTGATGGGGTGAGATCTTTTGCTACTAGGTGAGAGTGCAAGGTCCTTTGCCTCAATAGGGGGAAAATTTCTAGGCTTTATGGCGAGTGGGAAAGGTCTTTTGCCTCGAGGTGAGGGGGAAAAGTCCTTAGCCTCTATGGAGAATGGGCAAGGGACTTTGCCTCGAAGTGAGGGGCAAAGTCCTTAGCCTCTATGGTGAACAGGCCAGGTCTTCTGCTTCGTACGACATATTTACTCGTGACACATATGTTGAGCCATTTTAGGACTCAAGTAAGTCTTAACTTCTTTCTTCGTGGCTTCATGAGCTCTTGCGGGGTATATCCCTTGGCTTCCCGAGCACCAGGTTAACTACTTAATTGAATTGTTGTGCCCCTTGGCTTCATGATCACTAGTAGGGTGTCATGTACCCCTTAACTTCAGGAGCGCTAGTGGGATATTTTGTACCCCTTGGCTTCATGGGCGCCAGCGGAGTACTTAATTATTTTCAACGCACCATTGACGGGAATTAATGAGTCCTAGCAGAGGTATGATGTTGGCGAGCGTCAGGCTATTTAGATCGGAAGGGGGGTCGCTTGATTCCAACCCTCAACATTATGGCCCCGCGGTTACCGCGAAGCTTGTAGCCTCTCGGTCAGCCGCGAGGCACGTGGTTGGCTGCGAGGCTTGTCTGCGAGGCACGTCGCCTCGTGGTCAGCCGAGAGGCACGATCAGCCGTGAGGTTTGCGACTCAAGGCGTGATGCCTCATGGTGTCTTCTTTCGGGGTGTTACTCTGGTTTATAACCTCATGAGTTTTTACCCGTGGCGACTTATGGATTTTTATATGCCTTATGTACATATCCAGGTACTTTATCTTACGGTCGCGTTCTTTCTTGTAGGACTATGAGCTAGTCGAACGTTAGCAGCAATCTTGTTTTTGACTTCGCACAATTGTGAGCTATTCAATAGCTCTTCATAGGATTTAAGTAAGCCTTATATCTTTCTATCCATGTTGCCTCATGAGCTTTGTCGGGGTGCCAATGGTGGCGTTTACTTGTTAGTGTCATGTGACGCCAATGGGTGCCAAGGGTGGCATTATTATGCTCACAGCACGTTTTATCAGTTTTATCCCCAAGATTTGATTTGGTGGGTGAATATTGTTGACGGGTGGACTTAGAGCCTCATAAGGTTCCCTGCTCCCTACTCTTTAGTGTATTTGTGTGGTTAACACTTTAGGGAGTAAGGATTTTACGGGGTAGATGTTATCTTTCGCTAGCGGAGGGATAACTTAGAGCTTGGTCTCACCCTTTATTTATGCCTTTTGAGTAAGTAGCGTTTGATTTGTGACACTAGTGGCCATGTTTTATGTGGAGGCTTGGGTTGCCTCTCATGTTTTTATTCTTAGTGCGACTTTAGTCGTCACTTATTTTTAATTGTATAATCTCAGTCCAAAACCTTAGCGAGAGGGGGGATGCTTTGCAGAGCCTTGACCTTTCTTGGTATTGCTGGATGGATTATCAGATGGGTCATCCTCGTTCGAGTCTTTGTTAGCTCAGGGGGGTTTCATGGATATTGACTATCTCTTTTTGCATACTCTAATAGTTAGCTACTTAGATATGTTTTCCCCCCATATG
Source organism: Buddleja alternifolia (assembly GCA_019426215.1). NCBI lineage: Eukaryota > Viridiplantae > Streptophyta > Magnoliopsida > Lamiales > Scrophulariaceae > Buddleja > Buddleja alternifolia. Next base: position 34,241,420 of record CM033397.1, on the reverse strand, counting down.
CCCCCTACTCCTTAATTGTGCTAGTTAAATTTAGGAGTAAGCGACCATATAGCCAGGGAGTTAGAATTTTTTTGTTCTTTTTGGCATGTAGTCATTGTCTACCCCCATGTTTAGGATGGTAGGGTTGAATAATATTTCCTATGGCTACTTAGTAACCGGCGCCATAGGTAGCTCTTTATTAGGCGGCTACTAGCCTGCAGCTGGTATTTTTCTTGCTACTACTCATTGGGGAGCAAATGCATAAGTAGTATCAAAATAATTGACATGTGGTGCCTTGACTATCCCGTATTAGAATTTGTCTTAAGGGGCTTAGATAGCTTTTAACGTCATGCCTTGGGATCATGAAGTGAAGTTGCACCTTTGGCTAGCCACGTTTTTCTTTGCCATCTCTTTGGTGTTTGGTTATATCAACACATGGAGTGGCGAGATCTATTTGCATAATGTTTATTTAGTTGCATGAGTAACACGGCTCGTGATACCAGAGGTCACTCGTTATTGGGGGCTTGATTGCCTTATATTAATTTTTCACAATCTCAGTCCATAACCTTAATGAGAGTGGGGAGATGTTTTGTAGGTCCTCAACCTCTCTCGGTATTATGGAGGATTTATGAGGTCGTCCATCCTCAGGCGAGTCGTATACAGCTCGGGGGATTTTAGCGGTGCCACTTATGTTGACCTCAAGTGGGGTCATGTGTGATGTTTATGAAACCTCCAGTGAGAGCTTGATAGCTTCCAGGGGTTGTATTGATGTTCTTGTTCTCCGCACTTATCACGGAAACTCACAGAATAGCAGAAATAAACTAAGTATGGAAACCTTGAAATGACCTCAGTCGGAGTCAGTGACTCCGAGGGCTTTCAATTTGCTATTCGACCATGACTTGAAGATAACATTCAACACATGTAAGAGAGAAGGGTGCTAATAAGCACTTAGCACAATATTCAATCATCCATACAGAAAATAAAAGGGGGGTGCTCTAGGCATCTCAGAGCTTAAAGTAAAAGGCAGTCGGTGCTGGTGGGCGTCCCCACTCAACGCTTGACTTGTTCAATAGTTATATATGGAAAAAAAGCTAGTTTTTGTTATTTATTACTTGATAAGGCCTCATAAGGCTTGACCTTTTGTCAAACTTGAAGGATGTTTCCCAGAAGGGTCATCTTGCTAGTGGTATCCACTGCCGGCATGCCCGTCATGCTGGAATCTTGTCCATTAGCGGCGGTTGTTGTATTTTTAAAATAGGCATTGTCTGCTTGGGGTGGTATGTCGTGGCACGTGTCTTTTTCATAGACACCTGACTGTTGGGATTTTGACCTAGTAAGACTAATTTAATCATGCCCCCCAAGCGACTTTCCTCTAGCGAGATTAAGTTCATCACTACTTGCTTTCCTTTGTCTCAATGACCCATGTCATCATGCTTTATCTGTTCCTATGCGGGTTAGAAATTTCACAGTCATGTGATAGGTAGATACATCGGCTTAAAATAAGTTTAAGCTCGGCCTCCCCAAAATTACATGTTATGTGGAGGTGATTTTGATCACAAAAGATTTTGCCATCTTTGCAGAGTGGGCTGGAAATGCACCCAAAGATGTACGCGGAGACACCTCCCCTAATGCTCCCAACATCTCACCCGTGAATCCAGTGAAGGGTGGTGTCGACGGCTTGAAGCAGCGCATTGTCCATCCTAGTTGGGTGAAAGCATTGTAAAAGATGATGGTTTCTGAGCTCCCACTGTCGACCAGAATCTCCTTCACCCAGTAGTACTGGTCGCCAATTTTAAAGCATCACTCGTCAATGGGATGTTTTTTTCTAGGTCTTGTAGTCCAAAATCTATGGTTTGTGATTGAGGAAGCGCTTGGTCGGCTGCTCGAGGCCGGCGGGCAGTCGGTTGAACCAGCTAAGCACCCTTCCATAAAGGGCGGTTCAATTTTTTTTTACAGTTGGCAACATTACTGAGGTCGTACATGTCAGACTTAGCGTTGATCTTGTCAACATGCTCTTGAGGGTCTCTAGCTCCTTCATATTCGCTTAGATGAGGTATCGTAAGTCCTTTTGGCGAAGACTCTTATCAAAATTGTCGGGCGAAAAAGATTTCTTTTCGGGAGCACCTCAGCTAATGGCACCAACTGCATATCTTCATATCACGCATAGTCCTCCAAATTTCCATCTTTGCGGAGCGTATACTCTCATCAGCCATTGTGCCTTAGCAGGGTCTCTACGAGGGTCAAGGATACATGACCTCTGCGTAGCGACCTCGGAGGCGTTGACCTTCTATCTCTTCTTCTCAAGAGCCTCTCGGGAGGTGATGCCTCACTATTCTCTTCTATTTATTGCTACGCCCTCTTTAACGGGGAGTTAAGGACTCTCCACCTCGGCGGGTGTATTGGCTAAGCTCCACTCGGTGAGGGTGGCTTCTGTTATGGGGCTCCCTACCCCAATGATCCGACCGAGGGGGTGGATCTTGTGCCCACTTTTCCTATGGCGGAGACACCTCTTAAGTGTTTCTCCCTTGGGGACCCTGTCCAGCTGTTGTCGGTATGGGCGCAGAACGTGATGGGTGTGCCTGGACGTATTGCTGACCAGCCCGAGCGGCTGCGCGCCCAGATACATCTTCAACTTAGGCTAGCTGTACCTCTTGGGTGATCTCGAACACCCTGGTAGCAGGGGGTAGGATTTACACTGATGTAACAGGAGGAGCATCTGCTCGTCCACAGGAGATGGAGCGATAGAATTCTCGCCGTTGACTGGATCGTTAGGGGTATTTTTTCTATGGCCTACTCCCTGGGGGCAACTCCCTGGAGGTGACTATCTGGGAGAGACTCTCTGGAAGCAACTCTCTGGGGACGACTTCTTGGGGGCGACTCCCCGGAGGCAACCTTCTAGGGTCGACTCTTTGCGGGCGTCTTTCTAGAGGCGGCTCCCTGGGGTAGACTCTCTGCACGAGGCTCCTGACCTCCACGAATTGACTAAGGAGGTGAAATGTATCCCTTCTCTTGAGAAGGGTAAGCCTCTTGAGTATCTCACATGGGGGTTGTGCCCCTTGGTAATCGATGGGACAGGTGTTGCCCTCACTAATGCGTCCTCAACAAGAGTGAGTAGAACCTCCTAAGTGATCTCGAGCACCCTAATGGTAGGGGGTGGAATCACTGATAGCGTCACAAGAGGTGCGTTCTGCCCGTTCGTCGGGTTTGGTATGTCTGGACCCCTGTCTTCAGCTTGCCGGGTCGAGGGGTCTTGAGCACCACCCTCAGCATTGGGCTGATCTTCAGGCGTTGGATTTGGAAGTTCATCGACAGCTGCTGGCTGATGGTTGCTAGTCATCCTATCACCGGTCGTACTCGGTTGGGGCCTAGTTTGCATACTCAGTGGCTGGAGCGTTGTTCCCACAGACGGCGCCAATCTGATGATGGTAAGAATCGTCAGAGTATGAATATCACGTGATTGACCATGTGGGGTGAAGGAACCGATTCAACACACGACAAACTAGGTGGGGGTTGGTGGATTCATATACTTCACTCGACTATGGCGAGCTGCCTACGTACCCAGATAATTGGGATTAAGTCTATTCGCAGTTCGACGATGGGATTACTCTCAACAGCTAGTGATTTTTTACTGGGGGAGTAGGTAATCTTATATGATCGTCAGTTGCTTTCTCTCTGGCACTCTTTTTGGTGGGGAGAGCAGATAATGAGTCACCTCCAGCTCCTTTAAGGTATTTATAAGGAGCTGGTTATGGGCTATGGGCTCTTGGGCCCTATCTTGTCATCAACCCAATAGGCTTAATTTAATTATTATTATTATTAGGCTAGAGGAATAACCTTGTTATGCTTAATGGTTTGCCAATCCTTTTTGGGCTTAGCCAATCCGTCCACCGCGGGCTTTGACCCGTGGTGGGCGCCTCGACCCGACTCGGGACGGGTAAATTACTAAAATACCCCTGGACATTTTTGGCCCGTATCACACAAGAATTTTCTTGTGTTCGTTTGTGAGTTCTTAAAATTTGTTATCTTCAAGAACTTGAGAGTTGGTGTTTCAGATATTCTTACTATATCGTTTGAGTCGATATGAATTGCATTGTTCCAGGCGTTGTAAACTTTCGATTGAATGATATAGAAAAACCGATTTTTCTTAAAAAAAATAAAATGGTTGTCTAATTTCACAATTGAATTATGTACATGAGTCGTGCTTTGTTATAAAAATACATTAATTGTGCAATATGAACTAATATGAAGATATAAATCAGTCTTCGTATCACACCTAATGGACCATTGCCAACAGATTTGGAATATTCCGATGTTCCAAAATAGTAATACTGTTTCATCTCGTGTTTCTCAAAGCGTGAAATGTTGAATGATGAATCATACGGTCAAGCCGCCATCGACGGCGGCGCTCGAAGCTGCAGTTCTTAAAGAAGCATTTGTAGGCAGAGTTGTGGTGGTGACAAGAGTGGGACCATCATCTGGCAAGAGCAATCTAGGATTGAAGGCAATAAAAACCAGAAGACAAAGTAGGACCAAAACTGATAAGGCTGAGAGTAATAGCCTTATTGCATGAGGGACTCCTCCTTTGACCTCCTGTGCATATCTTGTTGCAGCCAGAGCTAGCATTGTTATGGGGTAGGAATATGCCCACCATGCTATGTTGAATCTTTTCATTGCTTTCCTGAAAAGTGCTGGTCTACACATCTGCAATATTTTGGGAAATTCACACCAATGGTCCCCCATGTGGACACATTGTGTCACTTTAGTCCCTCATGTCAAAAAATTAGCACTTTCGTCCCTCATGTCATTAAATTGTATCATGTTGGTCCCTCTTTTCAATTTCTCCACAAATGCAGGGGCATTTTCGTCACTTTAGTGCCTCATGTTGCTCCCTCTTTTCAATTTCATTTAGCTAACTTTGAATATAAAATTGATTTGTTCTAGACGTCTCCTAATTATGTGTGATATATGTATGCATAGACCTATGTGTCTAGTTTCATGGGAAGAAAACGATTCATGAATCCGAACTTTCTACAATGAGTTACGAATTTTCTCATGAAGACGCGCACAATTATCTGCACAACTGAAAGATTTTTAGCTAACTTTGAATGCAAAACTGCATTGTTCTAGAGTTTTCCTGATTATGTGGGATATACGCGTGGATATTCCTATGTATCTAGTTTCATGGGAATAAAATGGTTCATGAATCCAAGCTTTCTACAATGAGTTATGAATTTTCTCGTGAAGACGCGCACAGCTGTCTGCACAGCCGACAGATTTTTAGCTAATTTTGAATACAAACCTGATTTGTTCTATAGTTCTCCTGATTATTTGAGATATATGCGTGGATAGACCTATGTATCTAGTTTCATGGGAATAAAATGATTCATGAATCCGAGCTTTCCACAATGAGTTATGATTTTTCTCGTGAAGACGCGCACAGCTGTCTGCACATCCAACAGATTTTTAGCTAATTTTGAATACAAACCTGCTTTGTTATATTGTTCTCATGACTATGTGGGATATACGAGTGGATAGGCCTATGTGTCTAGTTTCATAGGAATAAAACGGTTCATGAATCCGAACTCTCGACAATGAGTTATGAATTTTCTCGTGAAGACGCGCACAGCTGTCTGCACAGCCGACAGATTTTTAGCTAATTTTGAATACAAACCTGCTTTGTTCTAGAGTTCTCCTAATTATGTGGGATATATGCGTGGATAGACCTATGTGTCTAGTTTCATGGAAATAAAACGATTCATGAATCTGAGCTTTCTACAATAAGTTATGAATTTTCTCGTGAAGACGCGCACAGCTGCCTGTACGGCCGATAGATTTTTTATCTAACTTTGAATACAAAACTGCATTGTTCTAGAGTTCTCCTAATTATGTGGGATATACGTGTGGATTGACCTATGTGTCTAGTTTCATGGGAATAAAACGGTTCATGAATCCGAGCTTTCTACAATGAGTTATGAATTTTCTCGTGAAAACGCGCACAACTAAGTTATAAAGTGACACAATTTGAGTGAATATCCCAAAAATAAAGGTTAAAGGACGAAAATGCCCCTGCATTTGTGGAGAAAATTGAAAAGAGGGACCAATATGATACAATTTAATGACATGAGGGACGAAAGTGCTAATTTTTTGACATGAGGGACTAAAGTGACACAATGTGTCCACATGGGGGACCATTGGTGCGAATTTCCCCAATATTTTTATACATTTTGGAGATAAAGCAAATGTTTTAAGAGACAATAAAGGTGTAAATATTGGAAAATTCTAATATGTTTAGAGTATCATTTACAAGAAATGTTTTGAATAATGGTTTTTATAAGTTATAAGCATAATGATTATATTACCCGGGGATGGAGCCGGGGGGAGGGGTTGGAAGGTGCGCTCGCAGCCCCTCAATTTTAAAAAATTATTTTTTTTACCTTACAAAATGTTTGATATTTGAATTTCGCCCCCCCCCCCTTCAAAATAGTATCACGCTTTCTCCCTTTTCTTTAAGTTCGCCCCCCCAACCCCAAAATTCGGGCTATAACAAAAGAGATATAAAGTATAAAGTATGTCAAAAGTTGTAATTGAACCTAGTTCCTTATTATATTTTCCCCCATAAATATAGCGTACTGTACCGCTAAAAAGTGTATAGTTATATCTCAACAATCTTGCCCTCCCTCAGTAAAATTCTTGGCTCCATCCCTGATGTTACTGCTTATATATGTCTCATTATTAGGATCATTTGACCTTCAATACCAGATAGAGGTGCTTTCTATAAATACCCTTTTCCCTTACGCAAAAGATTCTCTATTCTAAAATTGTGTTTTATCTTATTTTTCATTTAATATGCACACATCAAGTGTATAAAATCTACATTTCTTATATGTTTTAGGGGAACAATTATACATATGACATGCATATGATAAACAGATCGAATAGAGGATGAAACACCATATATATATATATAAAAACAAAAGATCAGATATGTTTCGCTTAAGGTAATAATATTGTTGATTGATCGAACACAAGTCAATTAGAGATATTTAAGCATTGAATGTCTGTCATCTTTAGCAAATTAAGATTTTGGATGACGTAACAGCCCAATATGTTATATAGCAAGCACCAAACAACAGGTCTTAAGTTTGTCCAAATCTTGGGTTACATGCATATATATGACAAGTTGCATGTACAAGAGTGATTATGATATGAAGATAATATTTACAACATTGTTTTAAAAAAAATTCTACGTCATTAGTGGGTATTAAATCTTGGGTTCCACTCCAAAGATTCTACGGTTGTGTTTATGGCATTAAATGTTGTAAATTCTTCTCTTGGTATGATCCATCATATTCTCCAAGGGTTTTTGATGTGATAACCGAACTATTCAATAATATAAAAGAATTGGAGAATCAAATTGTTCCAAATCGGATTAACGAAATTGATGAGCTACAAGAAGAAGAAGAAGCCATTAACTTGAAAGAAGTAATTGGAGAAAATGATAGATGAAAAGCTCAAATGAGTAGAAAACCACAAAAATGTGCTTAAAAAGACTCCTAAATCGATTTTTCCTCCGATTAGACCTGTTACTTTCCCTCCATTTCGCCCCAGAATTTACTTTTCTCCCCCAAATTAGAAAACTAATGCACATATTAGTGTCGACCGTTGGTCAGCTATCGACAATACCAAAATTGAGACAAAAAATTTAATTTGGTACTAAAAGAGTTACTTTGCAAAAACGTGATACCAAAATTGGATTTAACCTGTCCTGTGTTATCAAAAATGACATTTTCTCAACAAAGAATATTACAATTGTAATATCCTAATTATCTTTGATTTTACTATCCGTCATCTAATACAACTTTAAGTCACGTTAGAAAAATATATCATGAAAATAATAAATTATCGTATATATATACAATGTCTCATATATGCACATGCATACGTAAAAATCCTGTCTTAGGACCACTGAAGATAATAACTTTTAATCTTATATATATATATATGAAAGGCAGCCCCGCAATAGCTTTAGCCTTAATTAATTAATAACTAATAATATTTAAGTCATTTTAACCTCAAAAAATAAAAGTAAGAATATTTGTTACGGCTTCTTCAACAATAAATTACTCAAAACTCAATTTTGTATCATATTCAAACAGAGAAAAAACCCTTACCAGTGACGCAAAGATAAAAAGCGAGAGGAAAAAGAGCATTTTCGAACCCGTATCGAAGCTTCCAGAAATGGAGTACCATGCCAAGCTGGCAACGCTCGGCGCCGCAATGAATTGAAAAAACACCGGCCGGAGCGTCGCCGGAAGACGATCGCCGCCGCTGAGCCGCTGGTAAAGCGTCACGAACAGCACAAGATAATGCACCATCCCCAGCGAGAATAAAAACACCGAAACCTCATGCCACCCCATCTTCGCGGCGGCGCGTGATCCGACCATGTTTCCGACGACCGACAGCTGGCTCGCCGGACTCGCCACCGCGGTTAAAACTTTTTTACCGTTGGTGAACCACTGGCCGTAGATTTTGACATCTAGGATTATAACAGGGACGGCGAAGATCCACCACAGGATTATGAAAGACACGTGTTTAGGGGTAACGAACGGTGCGGATTCAAGGATCAGGAGCCAGGAGATCCAGGGGGCATAAAAGTAATTTACTCCTACGTGGTGCATGAACTCTGCTTTGAGCAATTTGAAGCAAAAGATGCATTTGAGAGAATAGAGAAGAGTGAGGAGGATGAGTATGAGTGTGGAGAAGGCCCATATTGTGGTCACAATTGTGAGATAGAAAAGTTTGGGGACTTGAAATGAAAATTTTGAGTGTTCTTGATTTGGTTGGAGTAGGATTTTCCATAATAACGCTTGCCACCCTAAAGAAAGGGTAATTCTAAAGTAACCCGCGTGGATTTTAGTTAGGATTGGGACTAAAAGGTTGTTATTATTCTTTGAAATGGAGATTTCATGGATTGGAGGTTGGGTTTTGGGAGGTAAATTTGGAATTCCCATTAGTTTGGGGGTGATGAAATTGAAATGTTTTTGAGGGATTGATTTTTTATTTATGTAGTGATTATTGTTTGCACTGCACAAAGGAGATGCCTAATTTTAACCCTATATAGTGAGAGGAGTGAAGATCAGACAAAAGGTATTTGAGACAAATTACCAAAGTTTTTTGTTTGATATTGTGAAAAATGAATTAAACAACGGAAATTTGGGGATAATCCCAATTAGAGATGGCAATGGGGCGGGTGTGAAGCGGGTTTGGCAAAATTGCTACCCGCCTCAGTTAATTTTATTGATATCCACAATCCGCCCCACCCCGCCCCGCCAAGCCAAATACCCAACGGGTTCGCGTTATATCCGTTAAACTCGAATAGTCATGAAAATTTATTAATCCATCCAACATTCAATCATCTAACCACACTACTACAGAAATGACCTATTACAGCGGTTTTTTTTTTACCTATTACAGCGGTTTTAACCGCTGTAATAGGTACCGCTGTAATTGGTTTATGCCTATTACAGCGGTTTTTTACGTAACCGCTGTAACATTCAATCATCTGACCCCACTACTACAGAAATGACCTATTACAGCGATTTTAACCGCTGTAATAGATACTGCTGTAATTGGTTTATGCCTATAACAGCGGTTTTTCAACCGCTGTAATAGGGACCAATTACAGCGGTTACGTAAAAAACCGCTATAATAGATGTATTTATTTAATTTATTTATTTTTGGAAAATCTATTATAGCGGTAATAGGAATAACCGCTATAATTAGGTCACCTATTATAGCGGTTATTCCTATAACCGCTATAATGAGTGTATTTATTTAATTTTTTTTAAAATTATTTTTCTAGCTGTACTGTACAAAATTTATAGTAACGAGCTTCCCACAAGCTCAAAATTCAACACACTAACACAACAAACCATAAAAACCAATTCAACAGAAATAACAAATTAAAACCCAAAATTAACTGCACCAAATGATCATCTCTAACAACAAAAACCAATTCTTTCCTCCTAACAACAAATCAAATTTTATGTATAATCTCCAACAAATGAAATAAAAATTTACAACAATTTGCAACTTACACCATACCAAAAGCGCATTGGAAAATGTATTGTGCCAATTCGCAACGTACTTCATCAAGTTGCTCTATAGAGTAAGTGACGTATTGACAATCAGGAAAGTACTGCAAGATAGAGATTGAAAACCCAACAAAGGTTTAATAACCTAAAAAGGGAAATTAGAATTTGATGATGAGTATTAATTAGGGTTATGCACACCGTTGGTGGGATTGTAGATTCTCCGTGGCTAATAATATCCTTTATGAATTTCATAATGAAGAAGCCACAATCTTTGTCGTTTAACTGTATGGGGCACTACAAAATTGAAATCAAAATTGTATTAGAACAATAACCTTTATACGAATAATCTCTTGAAAATATAAAATTACACTAACCTTTATACAAATCCATTTACAGGCCATGTTTTTGGATTTGATCTTTTGGGTGTTACGATTTGCACGAAACATCAACACAGCACTGTTAAAAACATCAAAAAACAAGTAAAGATGTCAATATCAAGCAAATATATATGTGAAATCTAGGAAGATATATACACTTTAAAATTAATATTAAATATAATGGATACATTGATTGAATGAAAAACTAGCTGATTGATTGTTTCTTTCATATCACGTCGGTTATTCGGATCACCGTGCAAAGAATTCAGATAATAAACGATCTCTTTAATTGGATCAATCACAAGCAACAACCAATGTCCCCTAAAAAGTATTCAAAAGATAAGTTCAAAATTAGTTTTGCGTACGTAACAAATTTTACAAAATAAAGTTGGGTTTTTAGTAGCTCACCTGGTGTTGTAAGGTGCAATAAACAACTTCCCGTCTGCGCAATCTTTCATGGCATTTGTTATATATTGCGCTTGTAAGATACACTGAGAGGGATTAATACCTGCTCCCGCAGCTATAGCATGTGGGCTAAGGAACCCGAAATTATTTGCTTTCTCTTCGGGGACCACATACTTAGCCCACAAACACCTAAATTGAGCATAAAATAAATTTGAGCAACAAAAATGAACATAGTTCAAATTAATGCAATAAAATAATTTAAATACTTACTTTTTTTTAATTCATATTTAAAAACTTACTTGATGTAAATGTTAACCGTCCGTAACAACACGGAATCGAACAAATAATATAGTGAAAGTAAGATCGTCTCCACAGGGAAGGTTATCAAGTACCAAACAAAGTTTATCTTATTATTTAGACTATCGATTATCAAAGATTTGAGATTTTAACTAATTAAAAGCATAAATTTATAAAAACAAAATTAATTATAAATAATTAACACAAATATAATTAAAACGAACAATCAATTAACGAAAGGCCTAGGGATTAAGATTTCATCAAGGTATTTCTATGGATTATTGACTTTCAATGGATTATCATTCTTGTTTAAATTAAAGACCCAATTTCCTTAAATACATGAATACTCTCCCGAGATCTTCATGAGTACCCACCTAAATTAATTAATGTCACTCCCATGATCGAAAACTAATTTAGATGAATCCATTAAATTCTATGAATATTGTTTAACTAGTCTCATGCAAAATTACCAATATCCCTATTAAGCAATTTACACATGTCTATTAAATCTGAACCGATAAACTAATTCACCTCCCGGTACTTCTTAATTCATCTTAAATCATGCAATTGGTGATCAAGCAATTAAAAGCATTAAACTCTCATTAATAGATAAACCAAACAAGAAATCACATCTATAAATCATCAATAATCCAAATCAATACACAAAACTACATCTTAAACCCTAGAAAATAATTTAGCTATGCATAATTAAAGAAAAACAAGAAATAAATTGCATAAACATAAAGTTACTCATGTTAAACAATGGAGGATTGGAAGAATACAACTTGAGAAGATGAAGCTTTTCTCCAAGAACTCTTCTCCAAGAACTCTCTTCTCCTCTTCAAGATCTACTCTCCAAGATCTACTTTTTTCAAGAATGAATCATTCTACCACCTCACTCTAGCCTATAAAATGTTTTTGCCACTTTTTTTAACTAAAAAGGAGTTTTAGATACATAAATTATGCTCATCCAAGTCATAAAATTGGCCCACAAAAATATAAAAATCCGCAGTTGCACAGCTGTGCAGAATATCTGCACAGTTGTGCAGTTGCCTGTGCAGAAATTTTTCTCTTCATTTTTCTTCAACGAAACATTCTCGTTTGGCCTTTCTAATGCATTTCTTCACATCCTCTTGGATAGCCTTCATTATTCTCGTAATAAATACTCCTTCAACTCATCAAAATCATCGCTTTTATGCCTACAAAAGCATTGAAACGACTTAGAAATCAAAATACATAAATTAGGCTAAAAATAAAGGAAAAGACTAACAACAAGGCATAAAATAAAGATAAATGTGAGGTAAATCATAATGAAAATATGTAAAATATGAGACCTAACAAACACCCCACACTTAACCTTTACTCGTCCTCGAGTAAATCCAAACAAAACAAAAACAAAACTAAAGATAACACCACTTTCGTAGGGAACACGATTGCACTTAGCACGTGCAACAAGCCGTTAAACCCCTAGGTTACCCCTAGTGGACGAGTTTTGTCTCGTGAGGGTTTGCAGAGAATATACCCACAAAATTCATGACATTCGTCTATCTGCCTCATCGTTCATCAAATCAGCAACTAGTCACAACATTTATGACTCCCCACAATCATCACACATAAACCAATAAACACGTAGAATCATTATTTTTCCACATATGAACATCTTTACTCTCAAGTCATCACACTAATCCCAAACAAGTTCAATTTCATATACATCCATTCGTGCTTGATTTATGAATTCTAGCAAGGGAACATTTCAGATATTTCAAGCAAAAACACAACATCTATCATATTTCATCTTTATTATTTCTCCTTCATTCACAATCGATCAACCCGTGCAATGTTTCGCTAGTCAAGCTTTCTATGTCACCCTAGTAACGAGTTTTGGGCCAATGACTCTCAAACCAGTTGGTTTTAAGGCACTAGGTGTCAAGACACCCCAACGGACTTAATCACTCGAGTGACAAAGGCTAGAAACAAAACTGGGTGATTCTAGCATTCAATAGCCACTGAATCAACCTTTTCTTTCCTTATTTTTTTCTTTTTCTATTTTCTCGATTTTTTTTCTTTTTCTCTTAAACATTCCTCCAATATCAATGAAATATGTAATTGCTTTTATCTCCCCGATCAATCCCCTTTACTAAAACTCGTGTGTAGTGTGTAAAGATGCATAGAAATTTTACAAATTTCAGGCTCAGCGATCAAACTCAATAAAAAGAGTATCCATGTACAGAAATCAAATTCATATGTTTATCTAGTCAAGAGCTCAAATATGGGAACACAAATATTATGAACAAGTCAACCAATTTTCAGCAACAACTCAGCAAAAATTGACGTATGCCCAATTCTTTCACCACTTAACCACATTACCCCACACTTGAGCAATTCAATATACGCAATACTCAACAAAAAAAAACATGTAATATGTCCGATCCTTTCACCAATTTAACAACAAACACCCCACACTTGAGCAATTCAATAAACTCTAATCACAATTTGCAAACAATCCACCCCACACTTAAAGCAACACATTGTCCTCAATGTATTTTATCGCAACCGATATGCAAGAACATAAACAAAATGTAATTGAAATAACAGTGAAAGAAATACTCCCCTATGCATGTGCGTGATGTCCCGGGAGTCGGTAGGGTGTTGGTCTCTCGCGGTAGTATTGTAATTGAGAGAACACTAATTGCCTTGGAAGAAAAATCGCACCCAAAAGAAGTGTGGCAGCAGTGATGTGGGAAGTCGGACGACGGAGGTGGAACTAAGTTGTGGATGTGAGATGACGGCGACGAAGGCGTTTATGAGTCGCGGTCGAACTGCGGTGCAAGTGCGGCAATCGGCGGAGTTGAGTGGAGGTTGTGCGGCGAGTGGCGGCGTGGATCTGTGAATGGGAGAAGACGGCGGCGGAGTGGTGGTCTTGAATTACGCTCGGTCGCGCGTGGCTTTGTGGTTGAGTGCGGCGATGGCGGCGGAGGTTGATTGTGAGCTTGAAGACGGATCGAGAGACGGCGAAGGTTGAGACGATGGTGGCGATGGAGTGCGACTGCGATGCGGTGGAGATGAGACTGAACGGGGAACAGTGGCGCGTGTGAGCAGACGGCGGATCTGGGTTGTGGATCCGAGATGGCGCTGTGAAGAGATGTCACCCGGAGGTGGCGACGTCATTGAAACGCGACGGCGGCGGCGTGGATCTGTGATTTGCTCCAGCTGTTGGAGGGGGTGAAACGGTGAAGACGACGAGTGGTGCGGCTTGCGGCGGCTGACCGTGTGTTGAAGAAGACGGAAGTGAGACGGCGCCGGTGAAGAGAAACGGCGGCATGGTGGTTGGCTGGAGAAGACAACGGCGAACAGCGGCGGTAGATTTGTGATTGTGACGAGCGCTTGGTCGCGCGGGGCTGGACGAGATGCGGCGGCGACATGGGTCCGGTTGAAGGTAGGCGACGGCGGGAGGAGTTGATTGCGTGGTGGAGAAACGAGAGAGAGAGAGAGAGAGAAATGTTTGGCTGAAATGTGAGGGGGTGGAATGATTTTTGGGATTTTGACCCCACTTTTCAATTTTTTTGTATTTTTTTTTTTCAAAAAAAAAAAAATTTTTTTTTTTTGAGGGTGCAAAAGTGCGAAAATTTTGCACAATTGTGCACGAAAATTGCACAGTTGTGCACGACGAGTTTGATCTTGTGCGAAAATTTTGCACAACTGTGCACCTAAAAATTCTTCTAAGTGCGAAAATTGTGCACAGTGGTGCGAAAATTGGCACAATTGTGCATCTGATTTACATTGTATAATGCCTCATGCACCTAGTTTTTCATGTTATTGACCTGCAATAAGAATAACTTTCATTAATAAAGCATTTGAGCACCAAAAAATAAAAATGAAATAAAATAAAATAAAACCTTCAAACATAAAATATTGAAAACAAAATAAGAAGAAAACGACAATGACAAAAATAACGAAAACTCTTGGGTTGCCTCCCAAGAAGCGCTTGTTTAAAGTCATTAGCTCGACTTGGACAAAACTATTGTTGAGTTTTGGTGAGGGAAATTGCTTTCCCTTGAGGAATATCATCGCCTGAAAAATACAAAGAACAATTAATCATTTTCATATCAGATAAATTCCAACCTATTCCGTCTTTCTTCCATTGTAAATCAGTTAACCATCGGTCCATTTCAGGTGTACCAATTATAGCATTTACAATAACAGATAGAAACGTATTGTTTCCAAGAAGAACGTACCTGAGATATGGTGGGAGAGATTTAAGTTTTACCTTAGGTCTAGAAGATATTTCGCGATACGACTCTAATGGATCTCTTTTACCTTGAGCAATTTCTTCTTTGATGGCCTCTTCAATCACATCCACTGAATAACATTTTTCTTCAAAAGGCGGAGATTTTATCACCTTATTTAAGTCGAACTCCACCTTCTCCTCTCCGATGTTCAACGCTAGCTTGCCAGCACGCACGTCAATGACGGTTCCTGCAGTTGCAAGAAATGGTCTTCCAAGGATGATTGGTGTTTTCGAATCTTCGTCCATCTCAAGCACCACGAAGTCACATGGGATGTAGAACTTGTCCACTTTTACAAATACATCTTCTAATATTCCCATGGGGCGTTTTATGCTCCCATCCGCAAATTGAAGTGACATCTTTGTGTTTTTAAGCTTTTGAAAGCCAAATTTCCTGCAAATTGAATAAGGCATTAAACTAACACTAGCTCCTAAATCACAAAGTGCTTTATCAAAGTGGAATTTTTCAATAGTGCAAGGAAGTGAAAAACTCCCTGGATCCTTTAGCTTTGGAGGAATGTTTCGTTGGATTATGGCACTGCATTCTTCATTCAAGGAGATTGTTTCCACGTCTTCTAATTTCTTTCTATTGCTCAACAGCTCTTTGAGAAACTTCTCACAAACAGGCATCTGAGCCCGAGCATCTGTATACGGAATGTTGTGGTTCAACAGTCTAAGTGTTTGAAGAAATTTCTCTTGCTGCTTGTCCAACCTCTTGTGTTGCAACCTTTGGGGAAATGGAATTGGAGGAACATATGGTTTCACATATGGCTTCGGGATAACCTTTTCTGGCTCAACCTTGTCTGAAGATTCAAAGATTGAATTATCCTTCGTCACAAATTCATCTCTGTGTACAGCATGTGGCTCAAATTCTTCAATTATATTTTCGTTTATCAGAGTCACTGCATTACACTGTCCTCTCAGATTTTCCTCTGTTTGGCTAGGCAGTGTACCCTTTGACCTCGAATTCATAGAACTTGCCAATTGTCCAACTTGTAATTCCAGATTCTTCGTTGCTCCCACTACCAGATCAATTTTTGCTTCCAGATTCTCAAACCGTTTCGCTGTTCCATTAGCGAGCTTTTCAATGGCTAATTCCCAAGCTTGTGGTTCTCGAGGTGGTGGTCCCTGCTGATTTGGTTGTTGAAAATTCTGAGGACCTTGTTGTTGGAAACCTGGAGGAAATTGTTGACTAGGAGGATTTGCTTGAACTCCTTGGTTCCCTTGGCCTCCCCAAGAAAAGTTCGGGTGATTTCGCCAACCCGAATTGTAGGTGTTCGAAAATGGATTTCCTTGCTGCTTATTCTGATTGGATAAATAGTTAGCTTGCTCGATGAGTGGGCAATCAGTTGCCATATGAGGTGCCCCACAAACATCACAAGCTAAAGTAGGCTGAGATACTGCACTAACATTTCCCTTGAGTCCCTCCATGTGCTTGACAAGTGCTTCAATGTTAGCATTTAGCAATGTAATGTTATCTACATTGTGTATGCCCGGTGTTTTCTTTGCAGCCCGACTATCACTTGCCCACTGATAACTGTTAGATGCCATTTCGTCCATAAGAGCCAATGCATCATCCGGATTCTTTGCCATAAAACTCCCTCCTGCAGCTGCATCGATATTCATCCGTATACTATGTGACAGACCATTGTAGAAGGTCTGCACAAGCATCCAACTAGGAATACCGTGATGTGGGCATTTTCTCAGTAATTCTTTATACCTTTCCCATGCTTGATAGAGGGTTTCACTATCAGTTTGCATAAATCCTGTGATTGCATTCCTTAACTGAGCGGTCTTAGCTGGGGGAAAATACTTGGTCAGAAACGCAGTCGACAAATCAGCCCAAGTGGTGAACTTATTTGCCGGCTGGTTTTTTAGCCACTCCTTAGCTCTTTTAGATAGGGAGAATGGGAAGAGTCGCAGTCTTATGGCATCTTCAGTAACGCCATTCATCTTAAAAGTACTGCAAATTTCAAGAAAATTCCCCAGATGGGAATGAGGATCCTCTCTCTCAATATCTCCCTCAAATGCAGTGTGTTGGAGCATCTGAATGATAGCCGGCTTCAACTCAAAGGTGTTGGCCTGAACAGTTGGTACAGCTATGCTGGAGGTTAAGTTCTGATATGTTGGTGTAGCATAATCTCGGAGAGTTCTCTGCGCAGCAGGTTCAATCCTCTGCAAGTCATCTGCCATTCTGAAACAATAATCTCAAGTATCAAAGTTCAAACAAATAAAAATCCAAAACAAAAGGAAATAAAGAAAGAAAAATGTCTAAACTAATAAGAATTAACTTTTTATTGATATTGACTATTTGTTGCCTTCCCCGGCAACGGCGCCAATTTGTTAACCGTCCGTAACAACACGGAATCGAACAAATAATATAGTGAAAGTAAGATCGTCTCCACAGGGAAGGTTATCAAGTACCAAACAAAGTTTATCTTATTATTTAGACTATCGATTATCAAAGATTTGAGATTTTAACTAATTAAAAGCATAAATTTATAAAAACAAAATTAATTATAAATAATTAACACAAATATAATTAAAACGAACAATCAATTAACGAAAGGCCTAGGGATTAAGATTTCATCAAGGTATTTCTATGGATTATTGACTTTCAATGGATTATCATTCTTGTTTAAATTAAAGACCCAATTTCCTTAAATACATGAATACTCTCCCGAGATCTTCATGAGTACCCACCTAAATTAATTAACGTCCCTCCCATGATCGAAAACTAATTTAGATGAATCCATTAAATTCTATGAATATTGTTTAACTAGTCTCATGCAAAATTACCAATATCCCTATTAAGCAATTTACACATGTCTATTAAATCTGAACCGATAAACTAATTCACCTCCCGGTACTTCTTAATTCATCTTAAATCATGCAATTGGTGATCAAGCAATTACAAGCATTAAACTCTCATTAATAGATAAACCAAACAAGAAATCACATCCATAAATCATCAATAATCCAAATCAATACACAAGACTACATCTTAAACCCTAGAAAATAATTTAGCTATGCATAATTAAAGAAAAACAAGAAATAAATTGCATAAACATAAAGTTACTCATGTTCAACAATGGAGGATTGGAAGAATACAACTTGAGAAGATGAAGCTTTTCTCCAAGAACTCTCTTCTCCTCTTCAAGATCTACTCTCCAAGATCTACTTTTTTCAAGAATGAATCATTCTACCACCTCACTCTAGCCTATAAAATGTTTTTGCCACTTTTTTTAACTAAAAAGGAGTCTTAGATACATAAATTATGCTCATCCAAGTCATAAAATGGGCCCACAAAAATATAAAAATCCGCAGCTGCACAGCTGTGCAGAATATCTGCACAGTTGTGCAGTTGCCTGTGCAGAAATTTTTCTCTTCATTTTTCTTCAACGAAACATTCTCGTTTGGCCTTTCTAATGCATTTCTTCACATCCTCTTGGATAGCCTTCATTATTCTCGTAATAAATACTCCTTCAACTCATCAAAATCATCGCTTTTATGCCTACAAAAGCATTGAAACGACTTAGAAATCAAAATACATAAATTAGGCTAAAAATAAAGGAAAAGACTAACAACAAGGCATAAAATAAAGATAAATGTGAGGTAAATCATAATGAAAATATGTAAAATATGAGACCTAACAGTAAACTGAAATGAAAGAGACTCCTATCTGTTCTTTACGCAAAAAGTGACAGATCTCCTCCCGCCCAAGATACTCTTGATAGGGTTCATTATTATAGATTGCCTCGGGAATGTCTATAGTGACTTGTTGTTCAATAGGCATTATCTGCAGGTACCTTTCAAGAGTTACAAGTGGCTGAGGGCGTTGATCAGCTGTTACAACGTCTGCTGCTCTGTCATCTTCACGTGAAGGGTTGGCCACTAGAGGTGTTCGTTTGACAGCTGAGTGCTTCGTCATCTCTGATTTATTTTTTCCAACTAATGATTTGGATTTTCCAAGAGACTATTTAAGCAAAGAAAACAAAACGTGAATGTTACAAACAAAATTATATTTAGTAACCTTAAACAATTGTTATAATTTATTAATGGCTAGCTATTAATAATTACGTGCTGATGCATCACTGACAGTGACAAGACTCTTAGGCCAAGCAACAATGTATCCCACAGCCTCAGAAACTGTGAACACTCCTTCATCAGCGAGAGGGACCGGTAGGGGTGCAATATCTTCAATTGCAATGTCAATCATCACTTTCACAAGGTGGGTGGGTAATGGATGTGTATGCAATGTTCTATCATTTGATCCATTGTACATTTGTCCTTTAGCCACCATACGATAAGACGGTGTTGAAAGTGCTAATTGACATTACGCCACAACTTACATATAATATATATATATACCATTATAATATTAGAAAATTTTGTGTTTTGGAGAAGTGCAAGTTAAATGATCACTAAATAATTTCATATCATTACTTGAGGAAGGTTCTTAACTGGATCTGGGCAGCTATCTTTCAAAGAAACCGCCTTATCTTCATGTGGCTGCTGCGACCCAGACGCCTTATGCTCGTCAAACTCGCGTCGCAATGAGGATAGTGATGTAGTGAGCATGTGCACCATGTTTTTCAAGTTATCAATCTCCTCATCTTTAGAAGGCTTTGAATCCCTAAAGTACTTTTTTTGTGATACCCCAAAGCCTACACCCCTAACGCGACCCGAATGCTCCTTCTTTTTAAGAGCTTTAGCCAATATATCATCCTGGGTCCTCTCGTTTCCACTATGGCTACCCTCCTGTGATACGCACTCCTATAATAATACATTTAAAAAATAAAAAAAATTAGTGAGCTTTGCTCTTTTAAAAATATTTCAAAAAAAGCATACAACACATGATATAGCTAAAATTGCAAATAACTCACAATTTCATCTGCTACTCTTTTAACATTGATATTATCAATGTTATGATGGCTGTCAGAATGTGCAATCCTCCACACAAGTGCTCGTGTCACGTCTGTGCAATCTAACCCAGCTTCCTTTCTTTTTCCCATCTATATTATGATTAAATATATATATATATATATATAAACAAGGAATTTTTATTAGAAAACTTGTAAGGATTCACTGTTACACGAACTACGTACCTCAATTTGCTCCAGTTGAGCATATCCAAGACGTGATTTCCTATAAGGATATTCAGGTTCCTTTGCTCTTTCCTGATTTTCCCTACTTAGTTGCTGTTCATTACATAATCAAAGCATTAGTCAATGTATATGGTTTCATATAAATGCAATATGTAACAAATGAAACCGTAAATTAAAATAATTACCATCCAATCTTCACTTTGCCGAACATGTAAAAATGCTATCCAATCTTCTTGAGATATATTATATTTTTGGGGTGGGCTGGAATTAATATTCTCATTGTCATCCTCTACCCACACTCTGATCAAGTAGCTCCTGAAGTTTTGAGCTAGCTTTCCAGCTTCGGCTAAAATAAATTTTTGTCTACTTTCTTCAATATCAAAGGCCAACTATAAAAAACAAACAACAAAGTATATATGAAATTATAATTTAGAGAAAATTGAATAAACAAAAATACATTAACCAATTAGAAACATGATAATAATCAACTCACAGCCATTTCATTCCAAATTGCGGATTTTGTTGCTCCCGATACGTGTCGCCAATCATTGATGGTAATCGGCACCCTCTCACGAGCTATGACTCCAATGTAACCAACAAATGTTTGTTAGGAAATTTCATGTTAGATGTTTTGATGATGACAAGATAGGATTCATTGTTAGACCCCAAATAAAATGTAAGTTTATATTTTCTTTAGATCATTGTTTAAGCGTTTGAAAGTCTGTAATTTTGTTTAGGCTTGTAATTTTTATCTTTGTAGATTTTAGACTAAGTCTTAGTAACTGAATCGCTAGTAGAATTCTAGGTGAGTCTATTAGAGAAGAAGTTGAAGACCAGCGTCTGAAGTCAACCAGAGATGAAGATTTGTCCCTTAGCGTCCGTCAAATGCTAAAGGAACCCAGTTCAGGATATATGGATCAAGCGCTCAATTTGTCTCAAGCGATGGATGAAAGATTCACCTGAAATAAATCCTCAAGTCATGAAGGACTTAAATGCAATCATTCAAACGGACATTTATTTCCAACGGAAAATAAATTCAAATGCATTAAATGCCTGATAAGAGCATTAAATGTGATAAGCTACTATGACTTGTGGACAAGCCACCTTTTGACCAGACTATCAGAAATTTCAGAGTTTTAGCTGCTCCCGTCCAATCGGATTCAGCGAATTTTCAGGAATGTCAGACTTTAGGTATGATCACGCGCCACGTGAAAGGCACGCTTCTACATATGTCCAACGGACAGATCCCAAGAAGTTTCCTATAAATACCTTGCTCCAGAAAACCAAAAAAAAAAAGGAGAGACAACAACAAGAATATACGAGAAAATTATTGCCAAAAATCTTACGTACATTCTTTCTGAAAAAGCTTAGAAACCCCATAGCCAAACCTTTCAAGCTTTTATCTACATTCCAGACAGTCACAAATATCTCAAACATCTTCCAAAGAAGAAATTCAAATTCCAACTGAGATATTCCAAGATGTTTGATCTTCTCTAAAAACAAACAAACCCTAGTGACAAACCTCAACCTTTCATCTGAGTGAGAAAAGTTGTTGAAACCTTTCAGGCAGTATTTCTGAGTGAGAGAAGCTTGAAGAAGACGATCTTCATTGGTGCTGAAGTCTGTGTGATCAAGGAGCCCAAGATCATTTTCATCCATTACTATTTTGTAGAAGTTTCTGTGTGATTCTTTGATAATCATCATAGTAAATTCCTCCAAGTGAAAAAGGAGAAGAAGGACGTAGCTAGGATTACATCACCCAGTGAACCTTACAAATTATTGTGTCATTTATATTTTATTGTCTTATATTCATCACATTACATTCTTCTGAAAAAGACAAATAAAATTGCAAAGCGATTAAACTATTTAAAAGAACGCTAAAAATCATTTCCGCTGTGCTAACCCTGATTAAGCGATCTAAGCGTTGCCCTACTTTGGTAAACTGCTAAAATCACTAAGTCTAAGTTAACTACGCTGAAGCGTCTGACCCAAGCGCTCAGCTTTCCAAGCATTTAAATTTCTAAAGTGATACGAAAATTTGTAAAGTCGAAAAAGACTTCAGGGTCTATTCAACCCCCCCCCCCCTTCTAGACCCTTTCGTATGCCACTTGGGACCACCAATGTTGATTTATTTGGGTCAATTGGTTGGCCATTTTTATTCCAGCCGACTGGTAGCTTTAAGCCTTTACTTCTGGCATTTATGACTTTTTTCATTGCCGCGATACCTCTACGTATCTCATTTTCAACACGTTTGTTTGAAGCACCCCCAGAATCCATCGACCTACAAAAGCGAAAAAAATAGAATTTAGATTCATATACCAAATATATAGTACCAAATTACGCCACCATTATTTTAGAAAAAAATTGGCAGAGTAACGACGCAAAAATTTCTACCAATTTCTCGACTTAATCTTCCCCCAAAATTGCAAACAACAAAACCAATCCATCAATTCTTTCACAAAACCAATCAAACTTCACAAAACTATGAATGCATTAAACGATGTCAACAAAACAATACATATTGATCCAATCACGATACATAATCAAAATACATATCAACAAACAGGCTATACTCATGATATGTATTCAAATAATAATACTCGTTATCATATAGAGAGAGCGAGAGAGAAGAAGCTTACGGTGGTGGTGGTGGTGGTGGTGGAGGCGGCAGTGGTGGTCGTAGAGGCGGAGGAGAGAGCGGCTGTGGTGGTGGCGGCGGTGGCGGTATACAATATCGACCCCTACAAAAGCCAAAAATACATAAGTTAGTTTCATATCGCAACAACATAATTTTTCAATTCATACACTAACAAGAGACGCCCTGACTCATATACCAACAAGTGCTTATATGAAGCAGCAAAAAAATTTAGGAAATAAGTCTATCATATAATTAATTATCACATAAGTTCAAATACCCTTCATCGTTTTCTTTTTGTCGTTGGCTTAGTAGCCTTTTGCTTCCCCTCAGTACGACCCTTTTGTTTAGTACGTCGACGAACAGATGGATTAATCCATATCCCCTCTTGGTGATCTTGTCGCATATACAATTCATCATCACTGATATCCAAGTCACCATCACTATCAGTGGCTTGTGAATCACCTAAGATAGGATTTTCTCCATCATCATCACTATATGAACCATCATCCTCAATACAAGTATTTTTGTTTGCCGATAAAACAATTGACCACCTCTTATCAATAGGATCGGTGACAAAAAAACACTTGCTTAGCTTGTGATGCCAAAATGAAAGGTTCATCTTTGTATCCTACCCTTTCAAGGTCTACTCGAGTGAAGCCTATTTCACTATTATCGACACCATTTTTATTGTCAGCCCACTTACACCCAAAAATAGGCACTCGAAACCACATATAATCCAGCTCCCATATATGTTCAATTACCCCATAATATGATAAATGGGCATAGATAGGGTTATTATCTCTCGCACTTGAGATATGCATTGCTTGAGCTACAAGACTCACCCCACTATTCTGCATTGTACTCCGTTCATCTCGGTCTTTTGTATAGAATGTGGGACCATTTATACGATAACCTGAATGACAAAATACAAGTCTGCCCGGACCCATCGACAACCGTGCCAATTTATCTGAAACTGAAAGTGGATTCTCGTTCTGTTTCTCTTGAATATGCTTTCGGAACCAATCAGAGAAACTCTTATTATGCTCTCTTGAAATCCAACTCTCATTTTTATTTGGATTTAATCTCCTGAGTTGGTCCTTGTGCTCTTCAACATATGGCTCAACCTCATCGGTGTTGTGGAGCACATATAGGTGTGCCTGATCCCTTTGTGTGCAAGGAACACTAACTAATTGCTACGCTTTCTCCTTCTATTCTCCCTCCCACAACATGAGACTTTGGAAGCTCTGCAACGTTAGAATCTTTCAGATATTTGTGCAAAATGTAATCGCTTCATCAACTATGTACCGTTCAACAATGCAACCTTCCGGTCGACTACGATTTTTCACTTAGCCTTTTAATACCTTCATATAACGCTCAGCCGGATACATAGATCTGATAAAAACCGGTCCACATGGTTGTGTCTCTCTAACCAAGTGAATAGGTAGGTGAGTCTTTATATCAAAAAACGCTGGTGGAAAATACATCTCAAGGTCGCACAAAGTGATGACAATTTGTTTCTGAAGTGCAGGCAATTGTTCAGGATCAAACACCTTACTCCACATTGCTTTGAAGAAGAAACATAATGAGGTTATAGTTTCTCTCACCTTTTTTGGCAAAATGGCCCGTATAGCAATTGGTAGGAAATGATCCATGATCACATGACAATCGTGAGTCTTCATGTGCTTTAGCTTCAAGTCCTTCATTGATACAAGACTGCTAATGTTTGAAAAATACCCTTCTGGAACTTTCACTCCATTAAGAAACTCACATAATGTAATTTTTTCTTTCCTGGATAGAGTGTGAGCTGCTGGAGGCAAATAAGTACGTTTCCCTTTATTTGTTGGTGCCAATTTTTCTCTTATCTTCATTTCAACCAAGTCTAACCTTGCCTTTACGCCATCTTTTGTCTTTCGGGGCACATTTAGAAGTGTACCAATGACACTATCAAATATATTTTTCTCAATATGCATAATATCAAGAAAATGTCTAACATGCAAAGACGTCCAATACGGCAACTCAAAGAAAATTGACCTTTTTTTCCACCTAGTTTTTGCAAGGCCACCTGCAAAAGTCTTTCCAAATTTGACCTCCAAGTCTTTTATATTCTCAAACACTTCTTCACCAGTCAGCACTTAGGAGCTCGGCCTTCTTCTATATTCCCATTGAAAGCTTTCTTCCACCGACGATATCGATGGTTCCGATTTAGCCATCTCCGATGCCCTTGGAATGCATATTTTTTAGAGTGTGTCAATCAATATTGATCTATACTCTTGACACTGATATGGGGCATCCACATTGGCCATGTACACCATATCCCTCGAGGTTTGCTCTTGCCGAAAAATCATTGATTGTTCCAAATAACATGACTCTGAGATTGAAATTTTCTTCTCTGAACCCGTCATATACTTGAACACCGGTCTCCCACAACACCTTCAAATCCTCAATTAAAGGAGCCAAGTAGACATCTATATCATTTCCAGGTTGTTTCGGCCCAAAAATGAGTATAGACATCATTATATGTTCTCGCTTCATGCATCGCGATGAGGGTAGGTTGTAGATCATCAAAATCACCGGCCATGTACTATGTGAGCTACTTTGCAAGCCATGAGGGTTCATGCCATCTGTAGCCAATACAAGGCGCAGGTTTCTTGATTCTTCACCAAATTCAGGGAAATCATCATCGATCTTTTTCCATTGAGAAGAATTTGAGGGGTGTCGAATCTTGTCATCTTCAATCCTTTCTTCAAGCCTTCTATCAGCATGTCATGTCAAGTCCTTGGCTAACTCTTTACTACTGTACATGCGCTTAAATCGTGGTATTATGGGCAAATACCACATGGTTTTGACAGGAACAGATCCATTCTTCTTATACCGCGAGGCGCCACATTTCGGACAGACCTTCAATGATGCATAGTCAGTTCTAAACAATATGCAATCATTGAGACAGGCATGTATCCTCTCATATCCCATACCAATTGAGGTTAACATCTTCTTAGCCTAATAAATACGATTAGGTAACACATTATCCTCGGGTAGCATGTTTTTTAATAGATCAAGTAAGTCTGTGAAACTCTTATCACTCCACCCATTGTTGGCTTTTAACTTGTAGAGGTTTAGGACTGCTTTCAATCTTGTGAATTTACTACGACTACACAGTGGTGTCTTTGAATCACTTGTCAAATTGTCAAACATCTTGGGACAATTTCGCAAATCCTCCTCAATCACATTTGTCATCTCCTCCAAACAATCAGGCTCATAATCATCCATGTCCAAATTCCGTGATCGATATGATGTACCACCCAAATCATCTGAGGTGGCACTGCTCTCACCGTGTCTTGTCCAACGTGTGTAGCTTTTATCAATTCCATTACACACCAAATGATCTTCCAATTCACGTGGACTAATTCTCTTTCCAAAACAACAACGTAAACATGGGCAACTGATTGTAGTCTGATCTGGTGCATGCTCAATCGCAAAATTGATGAATTCTTTCACCCCTTTCTCATATTGCTCCGACATACGATCCGCTAATATCCAACTTCGATCCATCTTGCTTCTGATTTTTCAACCGCAACAAAACTAAACAACAAAACACTATAAAGTTTCTAAATTATTTGAACCACAATGCCATTATTGTAGAAAAAATTCGGCAGAGTAACAACGTAAAAATTTCTACCAAGTTCTCGACTTAATCTTCCCCCAACCTTGGAACTAACAAAACTCAGATATTTCAACCACAACAAACCCAAACAAATATATATGCAGTAAAACAAATAACAATGCCCATTATTCTAGAAAAAAATCGACAGAGTAATAACACAAACATTTCTACCAAGTTCTCGACTTAATCTTCCCCCAAAATTGCAACCAACAAAACCAATCCATTAATTCGTTCACAAAACCAATCGAACTTCACAAAACCATGAATGCATTAAACGATGTCAACAAAATAATACAACGAAAATCCAATCATAATACCAACATATCATAGAATAAATCAAAAATCCAACAATCAAGTAACCCCAATTAACATAACTTATATATAACAAATACCCACATTATATAATTCACAAAACCAATTAATATAATCAACTATAACATAACAACAATCCACATTATAACATAATCAACTATAACATAACATAACATAACAAAAATCCACATTATATAATTCACAAAACCCAATTAACATAACATATATATAACAACAATCAAGAAATTAACATATAACCCACATTATATAATTCACAAAATCCCAATTAACATAACATATATATAACAACAATCAAGATACTAACATATAATCCGTATTATATAATTAACAAAACCCCAATTAACATAACATATATATAACAACAATCAAGATATTAACATATAACCCTAATTATCATAACATATATAACATATACATAACATATATAAACAATATATATAAGTATATACCTATAAGGTAAGAGAGAGTCGAGAGATAAAGACGAGCGGCGCTCGAGTGGTGGTGGCGGAGGCGGCGGTATAAGGTGGTGGTGGCGGTATATGGTGGGTGTGGTGGTGGTGGCGGCGATATATGTGGTGTGTGTGTGTGTGTATGTGTGTATATATATATATATATATATATATATATATATAGCTAGAGATATATATAGAGTAGTAGAGAGAGAGAGAGAGACTAATGAGGGCACATGGTGATGGCGGCGAAGGTGGTGGTGGCGGCAGTGACCAGGGTTGGCGACGGTGGGGGTGGCGGCGGTTTCGACCGAGAAGAGTGAGAGAGAGTAGATAGAGAGGGAGTTACAAGAGAGAAAGAGTGAGAGAGGTGGGGGTGGAGGGGGTGGTGGTGGTGGTGGTGGAGGAGGAGTCGAGCGAGAGAGAGATAGTCGAGTGAGAGAGAGAGAGAGTTGAGAGAGAGAATAGAAAGACAGAGGCCGGTGAAATGGGGGGAAATGGATTTTTCCTTTTTTTTTATTTTAAATAGCGGTTCTTTGAAGAACAGCTATATCCGGTTCCGGACTATTATAGCGATTCTCCAAAGAACCGCTATAATAGATCAATAAAAGCAGTTCTTTGAAGAACCGCTGTAATAGCTTTAGGCCTATTACAGCGGTTCTTCAAAAAACCGTTGTAATAGGTCCCACGGGAAACCCTATTACAGCGGTTCACCAAAAAACCGTTATAATCGGCCCCTCTGTTCAGCAGTTTTCAAAAAACCGCTCTAATAGGTGCGCTGTAATAGTGTATTTTTGTAGTAGTGCCCGAATCTGAAAAATCCAACAACTAGTAAACTTACAACATAGACAAATAGTATGAAAATCTACACAACTAATAATCAAATCAATAATAAGAAAAGGATTTTTGTCTTTTTATGAGATTTTTCAACTTCACGTCTTCACTAATCAATTTTGGTTAACAAATAAAATTTAATAAATAAAAGTTAAGTTATGCAAACTTTATGTTATGTTGAAGATATTAAATAAAAATTAAAAATCTATTTATTAGAATAATATTAGCGGGGCAGGTTATGGGACGAGTCACACCATACCCACTACCTGCCCCATACCCTATCGAATCATAAATTTAATATTTATAACCTGCCCCATAATCCATTTGGTGTACCTAGACCCACCCCACCAGGGCGGGTTCGGGGCGAATATCCATCTAACCCTGCCCCATTGCCATCTCCAATCCCAATCAAAGATTCAACTAATGAATCAGTTCCCACCCTTATTTTCAAACTCTACACTCCTTAATCAGTGCTTACTCTTTCTATTAACTCACTAGCCACCTGAAAAGTTTCAAATACCCACTTTTGTTATTTTCAGTCCATTTTAACTCCCATTTAGATTATATGTTAATTAATTAATTCACCCACCCTCTACCCCCACCCCCACCAAATTAATTCCCCCTTACGCCACCTACCTATTTCTGTCCAAAAACCCAAAGTCATCACCAGTTCGCCATAAGAGCATAGTTAAGCACCAGTCATCGCCGCCATGAAAGATTCAGCATAATCAGTCCAACTCTGAATTGGGTTTTTTTTTTTTTTGATAATTAACTCTCAATTTTCTATGTTTCCTGATGACCGACATCGCCATCCATAAGTGGATGCAAATGAATACAATCGTGCAAACAGGTGAATTTGATGTGATTTCAATTTTCAAGGGAACGACTCTTATGGATGTTTATGATCTTTCAACAAGGAAGTGGCCTGAACTGAATTTAGAAAGTACCACATTGAGGTATTTTACTCCTCCTTACAAATTGTAAATTGTATGCGACTTTGAAAGAGAATGAGGAACGTTAATATGTGCAGGCTCATTATACGCCTCAAATTTCCCGTTGTTGACATGACAACAGTCCTCAAAAGTGAGCCAATTGAACCCCAAAGCCAAAACAGCTATACTGGTAGGTAATACTCTGGGGCCTTTATCTTGTTGAACAATAGCTGGTTTGCATTGTCCGATTTTGTTTTATTACTAAAGCAAACAATTCAGTTCTACGTATGGCTTAGGACTACTTCCGAAGAACCACATATAGTTCAAATATGGATTAGGTATACATTAACTGTGCTAAATTACCTCATTTAAGACAACATTGCATTTAACAAATGCAAATACTTTCTGTGCGCGTTTTTGATACTGCCATTGTTTATGGATAGGGAAAATCGCATTTTTCATACCGTAATTGACCACCTGTACACTTTTGATACCAAACATTCTTGAAATCTCACTTTTGGTACAAACTTGGCCATTTTTTCTCATTTTTTATACCACCGGTAGTTTTTTTCACAAAAAAATTGGGGGATTTGGTGCGATTTCTTCACAAATTGGTAAGAGGTGGCCGATTTCTTGACAAAATGGTAAGTAGTGGTTCGATTTCTTCACAAATTGGTAAGAAGTGGCCGATTTTTTGTGAAGAAAACTAACGGCGGTATGAAAAATGAGAAAAAAAAATGGCCAAGTTTGTATAAGAAGTGAGATTTTAAAAATGTTTGGTATCAAAAGTGTACAGGTGGTCAATTACGGTATAAAAAATACGATTTCCCCTTTATGGATATTACTTTAGATGTAGATTACTAGTACATCATTAAAATACATCTACTGTGCTCAAAATGTACTTCACATATGGCTTAGAAATATTTTTGGTGTGCAAAATTACCTCATGTAGGACAATACTACAATTAGTATTTACAAATACTTGACGTGCAAATTTTTGATATTGAAGTTGTTCATCGATATTACTTCATATGTAAATTATTAGTACAACATTAGATTGGTGTATTACTTCAATTTATCTATTTTATTACCTCTACTCCTTACTAACAAATATCTTTCTTAACTTTTTTCACTCTCTATATGTAGAAAGAGGACCCGCAAAATGACGAGAAATCAAGAAATGCCAAAGTGGCTATGTAGACAAACTACTAGCTGCTAGAAACGGTGAAATAACAATTCGAAGAGATGGTATAATATGATGATTCGTACTATCGTGTTGTATTAAAAAACATTATGTTTGTTGCCTTTAATAATTACTTTGGTGGATCATTTTCTTGGAGGTCCACCCATTGTGCACAAAATGTATGTGTGTAAATTCATTGACATTTCATTTGAAGGATTTGTACAAAAAGTAACAAAACATAGATTGTAATTAATATTAATATTGAAAAGGTTAAACAATCTAGTTCCCCCTCAGGGCTTCAAAATTCATATACCTCGTAAAAAAAAAAAATATACCACCACCACCACCACGGACAACCTCACCTGCTACATGACCATTCTCCATCACCTCACCACCATCGACAATCTCACCTTTTGCATGACAATTCTCCATCAATTCAGGGTTGACCTAACCCTTTGCCTCTTCATCTTCTTCAGCCTGAGCATTCTCATTCTCCACAGCCTAAGCACCCTCATTCTCCGATTCCACCATCTCTTAATCCTCAACCACTCTGTCTCGTGCATCCTTACCTTCTCGTGCAGGCCAAACTTCTGGTTCACGGATGAAGTTATCAACAAATAGGGCCTTGATTTTTTCCCAATGTTTTTCCCCTTCATACCAGTACCTAACAGCGTCTAGGTAACCGTACTGAGCTAATAAAAAATTCAAGTAAAAAAATCGATATGAAATCACTATAAAATGATCATAAAAAGATAACATTGATGGTACTCTAAACCCTAAAAGACAAAATACCTGTAGATATTTGTCCCAGAATTCTTGAGCAACTAATATGGTGTTGGTATCTTGATGCCACGTATAATCATGTTCCTAAAAAAAGAGCACTAAATGTTTGAAACCTATTACATATTAACTCAAATCATTGCTCGATTTCATCGTCTATGAACTTACATTCATACCATCCCCAGTTTAATCTCGACGATACATTACCCCAAATTGATGGTGTTGATATTATGTGCAACTTATCTCCCAACCATCAGCATCAGGATGATCTTCCTTTAGAGCAATGGACATGTCGAATGTTCGGAGTATGTCCAGTAGCTTTTGCTCAACGTTCTTGGTCCAAAACAATAGGATTATTGTGCGCCATTGAGTATTAGGATAAAACCAACAATCGAATATAGAACCTCTTCAAATTGAAGAGTAAAAATAATGGGACACAAAGTTCCAAACCAAAGTTTCACTATAATCAATATAGTTTAAAAATCACAAATCACCAAGTGGGTACACAACCCTAAGAACACAGCAAATAATCACTATTGACAAAACAAGAGAAGCAAAAACACAATTACACCAAAACAGAAGGCCTCTCTGAATAACTCGAGATAGGAAATATAAAAAGGAAATATGACGAGATAGAATGAACCACAATAAGTTGTGAACCTGCTATCAAAATTTTAGCCAAATCCAACAAGAAATGACCCTCAAACGATAGTTCAAACTTTGTTGCGCGCCCAAAAAAATTGTTGTTGTGTGCCTGCAACTTTTCACCTTTTTCCTTAAACCCTTAGATATTTTCCCCTTTTTAATTATCTAAGTAGAGTCCAAACATTTGGGCTTAAAATCCACCATTGGGTCATCCCAAAATTGGGCTCTTTTCCACATAGGAAGGAAGCCAAACCCAATACCTAGTATAGTATGAAGCAAAGTGAGCTTGCTCTTTCCACTACTGAAACCGAATATATGGCTATTGGACATTGTTGTGCTCAGTTACTCTGTATAAAACAAACTTTGCATGATTATAATTTGCACTTTGATCACATTCCCATTTTTGTGACAATACTAGTGCCATCAGCATTACTAAAAATTCACCGGGGAAAATTGCCCTTTTAACCCCACAAAATAGCTACGTGCGCATTATTGGTCCCAAAGTTTTCGGGACTTGCACATTTAGTCCCACAGGATGAAAAAATTTTATATTTCCTTAAAAAAAAATTTATATTTCCTTCAAAAATTAATTTTTTTACTTTTTTTATAGATTTATTTATTTTGTATAAGATTCTGTAATTGATTTTTTGAAAGAATCTAACTTTTTCTTATTGTTCTTATTTTTGATTGATTTTTTTTATTTTTAAAAATTCTAAGTTTGTCTTTTCATTATTTTTCTAAAAAGATTCTGACATTTTCTTATTTTTGATAGTCTTTTGATTGTTTTCGAAATTTCAAGTTTTTTCTTAGAAATGTCTGAAAAATAAGTAAACTCATAATGTTCTTAGAAATTGATTAAAAAAATAAACAATAAGAAAAATTCAGAAAAGATTAAAAAATCATAAACAAAATAAAAAAAATATTGGAAACACAAATAAAAGAAATAGGAAAAAAGTTTGAGGAACCAGAAAAGTTGAGAAAAATATGAAAAAAATAGAAAACAAATCTGAAAATAAAATCAATCAGAAAAAGCCTACCTAAAATCAAAGAAAATACATCAAAAAGGTGAAAGTGTGGCGACGCTAGGTGGAGACGTGAACTAGGTGGACCATTGGTGGATAGATGGTGATGCGACAGTGGTGTTAGAATAATGCCCTGCAAGCCAATCCTAGATAGATTTTCTTTATCTATTCTTGTAATAAACAATTTTGTTTTGCATTGTATTAATAAAAGGCATTTCTTCATCTTATGTTTATATTGTATACAACTATATGATGAAGTCCCTGAAATTCACACATAGCTATGTGACTTGATATCTCATTGAATGGATATCATAAAACAAGTCTCTAAGGCTGTGATTTACAAATACCGTCCAAGTCATAGAATTATCAAGATGGGACATTGATAATTCGGATAGACTTGCGCCTATGATGCACACTCTTAATTAGAGAATGTCTCATTTTATAGATATTAGTGTAGTTGACACAAATGCAAATACGCAGGTGCTTGTTGAGAACAAGTTCACTGATCACCCTCACTGAAACTTCCTAAATTGGAATTATTTCTATAGATGTCGAATTAGGAGTTTCTTAATCACGGTAGTGCAAGATTAATTATTTGACTTGAGTCATTACAGTGGTCTTGTATATTGACTCACTGCACTTTAATTCTTGTGCTGGTTCTTTTACAAGGACACATATGGACTGGTGATTGGATGTAATGACTCGTATATGAAGGTTGGTGTTGACAACAAAGGATCCATCACTTGTCTAGATGAACAAGTGAATTTTCTATAATATTCTAAGTGATTTGACTGATTTAGTCCTTGACCAAGGCTAGTAAGTAATTAATTAAGAAATGAGTTTCTTGAATTAATTAATCACTAGTCAAACACACTTGAATTATTAAGAATGTATTTACAAGGATCTCGACCAATAAGATTCCTCGATCCTTAATTCAATTGGGAAATTAGTTGATGGAAAAAGCTCACTTGCATGGAATGCGCGATAGGTTCCCTTTAAATCGCTTACATCTAGGTCTTCAAGAAAAGTGATAGTTTTATGCCCTCAAATGCCATAGAAGATAGATATTATAGGACATTATTATTGTAATTAAACATTCTTTATTTATAAAAGGCATCTTAGGTTGTTTTCTTATAGGCATTTATAAGTTAATAAACAACTATTAGACCCTGATCTTAAGGCGAGCCTTTTACTCGTTATGGATTAGGGAGAATGACACTAGAAGTGTCCAGTACTTAATGACTAACTAAGTTTACAAGTCAAAGAGATTATTGACTGCACATCAATAATGGATAAGACTTGTATGACATGAGCTTTGACGTGAAAGTGTCAGTCGAACACTTTAGTGGGAGCTTATGTCATAGACACATCAGTGGGACTGATGAGTTCGAACACGACTCGCATCGATTCTGTCACATGGGTTTCACTCTATGACAGCCAATGACAAAACTGTTTAGTAATGATAGGTACCCATGAACCTTATACCCGAGTAGCCACATTGAAATGTGCTTGTGACATCAAGTTTGTCACTAGAGTAGTTAGATCTTGTTCACCTGTTGGTGTGGTCGACCTCAAAATGCAACTTGATGGATAAGTAGCAGTCTTAACTAATTGACAAGATGGAATTTATTCTCTCATAATTGAATGAGCATATATCCTATGCCGACATGAATGAGTGAGGTCAAAAGTCTTTGGCCAAAGCAATAGAATTATTCATGTTAGACATAGGAGTACACTCATTGACCTCGACTCATTATGATCTATGCATATGGTCAAGTATTGTGAGTTTGACTAAAACGTGACTCTCACTTGACTGAGATATAAGAATAAAAGGTTTATACTCGTATAGCAATCATGACGGGAAAGGTTTTGGAATGATTAGGAATTTAGGATCATTATTCTCAATTAGGTTACGATGTGAGCCATATGACTGGCTAGGTATTACTCACATCTTTTGGCTTTCTCCTAACTGCATTTTGGGATGAACCTAAAGAGTCATGCTAAAAGGAATCGCAAAGGGAAAAAATTGAGTTTTTACTTGAAGGGCTTCATCGGTATTTGATATCGATAAATAATTAATAATTAATTTATCATTAGATGGTTAAATTAATTAATTAATAATATTAAAATAATAATTAATGTCTTGGAGGAATTAATTATTAAATTAGTATGATTATTTATTTAGTTATTTAATTAATTATTTATTGGATAAATAAATATATTAAATAATTAAAATAAAATAAGAAACCAAGTGGGTGCACTAGCCTATGCCTAAGGTAGGCATGCAAATGGACGCCTTCCTCCTTGCCTTGGTTGCCAAGGGTTTTGTCTTTCCTTGTAAGTATAAATACATATACAAGGGAGAGAAAAACCCTAGCCTTATTTTTTATTGTGAAAAAAAAAAGCCAAAAAAATTCTCTCCCCACCTCTCTCTTTTTCCTAGTCGTCTCTCTGAAGAAGAAAGAAGAGGATTTCTCGCTTTGGAATCTGGCATGATAATTTGAAGGCCGCGACTTCATGGCTGCTCGGATCAGAAAAATTACAGAAGACGCTTTTTGGAAGAAACTGTAAGTTTTTCCATCTTTTATGTTTGAATATGGAATTCAAAGATGAACACCTAGGGATTTTTATTTCCGTTGCGTTTTTATGTTCATATCCCAACATTAAGTAGCTACAAACTTTTCTTTGATTTATGGGTATCTTATATTTAATGGAGATTAAATAATAAGATGATTAATTAAAAATATTTAATTAATCAAGACAGTTAAATTGTCCAAATTAAATCATAAAGGTTATGAACTGATTACTAGTATGTTGGTGAACCTAAAGGGTCACACACAATGCTCGGACAAATTCTTTTCTTAGCTAAGTGAATTTAATTCAAAGTAGTTGAGTTAATATATTAATTAATTAGATTAATTAATTAAGACTTTTTATTTATTCAACAATTGGATGAATATTTAATTAAGTCCAAAAGTTGTTTGGTAAAAGTCTAGAAAGCATTTAATTAATTGGGTAAGCTCAAATTAATTGGAAGAGACTTTCAATTAATCTAGTATAAGTGGGTTAATTATTAAAAGGCTTATTTTATAGCCTTGGTCAAAAATTTGGCGGAAGAAAAATAACTAAAGATGTTTAATTAATTTTCTTTTAAAAAGAAATAAGATTTCTTGGAGAGAAAGGATTTCTTTTAAAGGTAGGAATAGGGTTCCTATTAGATAAGGATAAGGTTTCTAATAAATAGGAATCTACCTTGTATGAGAAAACTAATTAAAGTAGAAGGATTCTATTTAGGATATAATTAGTCTTCTACTCCTACAAGGAAAAGAATTAATGTAGAAGAGTTCTACTAGAAAAAGAATTGCAAGAACTAATCCTATAAACAGGGCTAGTAGGGATTAAAAATCACATGACTTTTGAAGCAAAAATTTTTGTTCCTCTTGCATAGAAAATCGTTCCTCTCTCTCTCTCTTTCATATAGTGTTATTGAGTTCTTGATTATTCATCAAGATCTTGAATTCAAGAATTCATCCAAAATACTTAGAGAAGTATTATTTGTTTTCACTTTAATCTCATATACTATTCCTTAGAGTTAGAATAAACGTTCATAGATCAACCTATCTAAAAATTATAAACAAACGAGTATCTGAGGTGTGGATCAACTTTAGAGGAGAAACATTTGGGTCTCTGAAGTGAATCAAGAATCCGGGCAAGGGTGATTTTGGTAGAGGAATTCAAAATTTTCATCAAGGAAAAGAACGAGTCGGTTGATTCAAGGAACAAGCAAGCTAGGGAGCTTACGTTAAGGAAGAAGAAATACTTTGATTTTTACAAAAAATCGAATAAGGTAAGATTTCTTTTTTTAAGTTCTAAATAACTAGTATAGAGATGTGCAAGCCTATGATACATGATAAGCCCGTAGAATTAATTAACTCTCGCATGTTTAAATCCTAGAAACTAAAATTTTATTTTTCCGATGTGCTTAGTCCGGCTATATGTATGTTTCCCAATAGGTGGCATCTCAATTTGAGGTGGGAACATGACAGTTTGTTGGAATTTAAGTGTGGAGAGATTTGGGTGGAATTCTGTGGCGATGTTGGGTTCGAATAAAGTTGTATGTACGACGGGCATTAATGGCAGGGGAGTGACGGTGGAGATATGTTTCAGAAAGGTGGTCAGGGAGATGGTCTGTTGTAACCTAGGGTAAGGGTAAGAAGATAAAAAGGGGATTGGAGATAGAAAAAAGAAAAAAAATATAGAAAAAAACATATTTAAAATTCGGGGGCAAGTTTGCAAGTTTTACATAACATTGGGGATATTTATACAATTTTCAAAAGTTGACTAACAGTTTTCGTCAATTTTTTAACACCCAGGACTCAATGTACAATAAAAGTTCATCTTGTGGGACTAAATGTGCAAGTCCCGTAAAATTTGGGACCAACATTGCACACATAGCTATTTTGTGGGACTAAAAGTGCAATTTTCCCAAATTCAGTGCATCATTCTCGTACCAATCATATTGAAGTTAAACATCATTTCATCCATGATCATGCTCAACAAGGTGATGTTACTATAAACTTTGTTAGCACTAATACGCAATTAGATGATATCTTTACTAAAGTTTTTATCGTTGATAGATTCTAGGATTTAAGATCTAAACTTAGTATTATGGAACCTCTTAATTTTGCATGTGCATGATGTCTTACCTTTCTCGCACTTAACTAGCATTTTGATGATGAAGAGGGTGAGAAACAATGTTTTGTATTTCATTTATGCTTTCGTTTATGCTTGTGTTTACGCTTCTTGGCACTCATTATTTAGATTGCACATGAGATCTTTTATTGCGAAATAGTGTTGCATATCATGTCTGCCCAACAAGTATATATAATCCATAATAAATTTATATTCAAGGATAAATTTTATACACATGTCGTTCATATGTGAAGTGCAATAGAAGATTGCAATATCGTTTGTAATGGAAGATCCAAACTACTTAGATAAGGGGAGAAATCACCTACTTAGAAGGAGCATCTGGTATTATCTTTTCAATTTCTTTGGTCTCACTGCACAATGGTAACTCATTCCTTGTCATCATCAAAAACGAGGAGATTGTTGACCTTTTTCGTCTCAAACCGCATTTGGTTTTGAAGATGACAAGTATCTTGATTTTATGCTAATATATGTTTCTTTCGTTGTGCAGAATTTTGGTAAGTTCTAGCACATCATAATAACATTACTACTAAGGATTGGTGCAAGATCTTGACTACAAAAAGGAAGTGTGCAACTCATCTCTCGTCTATAATCTTACAATATTTTATATCTTTCTGTTTTAGTAATATATATATATATATAATACGAATAAGAGAAACTCTGTTATAGCCATTTTTGTACATTCAATGTACTCTAGAGGAATACATAGAGTTTGGGAGCGGCCTTCTGAATCACTTTTGACAAAGATAGGTGAGGAGCTCCAACATAGAATGGAGGAAGCCCCTTTTTTGCTCCCTCTATTGATAGATCAAGGGTCATCCTGCCGTCGTTTCAGTGACTAATAAGGTTTCCCTTAGCTCAGTCTTTTTTGTTCTTGAGAATGGTCGCCACCTCCCAAGACCAGAATGATTATCCCTACCCGACGGGTCTACATCCATCCCTGAATTTCGTCGGGTACTGTTAACTTCTGCACCAATCTTGTAACTGTCACCTGTAATCCACGCATGTAGAATATAGAGAAGGATTTGCTGCTTTCTTAAAATGACAGAGAGTCAGGAGAGGGTCTATGTTAATAGAGTTAGATAGGGAGAGAAAAGGCGTAACTAGACCACAGAAAGAATAGAATCTTTTACCGCTACATCAACTGGAGAAGAAAACTGTGCAAAGGAGATTCATATCTTTTCTCTACTTGAAAACTTAGGACTTCATCGGATTCTTGCCCTCCATGATTAAACACTTGTTGAAATAGAGCTGGTTTGAATTGTGCAAGAGCACCTTATTGAAAGCATTTCCATCAGTAGAGTAGGAACAACTTCTACAGTTATGGTACCAAGCCAATCGCCCACGTTCGTATCCTGTCTTTCAATAGGGAGCGTGCGGCTTTCTACTTTCAGGCTTCAAGCTTTTATTGTCAATCAGTGAATGAGGAAACCCCTTAGTAAAAGGTTAATCAATAATGAATGTAGCTTTTAGACCTCATGGATAAAGAGACTTATACACACACACACACTTGCTCCTTGATCCTAATTGTGCTTACCTTACATATAAGATCTCAAGTTATAAGGAAAGGAGTAATTGTGCTGTAGCATGGAAAGAAGTCGTTTTATATTAATCTATGTCTCATCATTCCTTTCTTCCTCAAATCATGTTTTATATTATGTCTCCTTGCATACCTTAAGTTAGGTGTGTTCATGGTATTTCAAAATTGTACCATACCGGCCATAGCGTATCGAGCCGTATCGAAATTACGATTTTTTCTATAAAAATCTAGGTTTTGGTATGAGTCGAGATCGTACTGATTATTTTGGCATGATTTTGGTTTTAAAAATTCTAAACCGGTGAAAACCATATCGGACCATACATTATATATGATAATTAATTATATTATTCATATTATATGTAAGTGATTCTGCTAAAGAAACTTATAGAATGTATAAGGACAAATACACTAAAAATCACATTTATTATACAACTAATGTGAGATTTTGAGGATTTAAAAATTATAAATTTAGGAATTAGTTAATAAAATTTATCACTCAACCTTCTTTGTTTGACTTCTATTGAATTAATATTTTTAACTAAATCTTGGTGAATTAGTATTTTTTTTTTTTGGTTTCAACTATAATAATAAGAGTTTGATTTTATTTTTATTACCATTATTTTAACGCTGACAACTTTCTTATTCTTTAGTATATCATGTAAAATTTCACTAACTCGATCAATTCTTTTCGAATTCCGTCAATATTAATTAATAATATTTATTAAGATATTCATGTAACTTATAACTAATTTTTCTGTATATACTCTTTATTTGCTAATATATCAAATCTAAATGTCTCTTATGTGATAAAGTCGTATAATGAGTATAGGATAAATTTCACTAGACTTTCACGCATAAAAAGGTTGAAATAATACTATATGAATAAATTTATCAAAATACCGCAAAGCAGTACCGTACCGAACCAAAATCGCATGATACCAGATGCAGTGGTACGGGTTTCAAAAAGTCCAATTTTGATTTTAACCATTTAAATACCGTAATTATTGGTATGACATAAATTAAGTGGAAAATTCACAAAAATTGAACCGTGTGCACCCCTACCTTAAGTGAATCATATCTCTACACACTCTTTCCATTAAGTTGTTGCTGGGTATGCTTACCTTTCATAGAAGATCTTTTAAATAAAGAAGAAGCCGTTTATTAAATATATGAAAGGAGTCGTTTATCTTTCTTTATTTACTCATCCGCTCCAACTATATATGTGAATCTTTTCTCTTCACCCAACTGGGAGGGTCCCTACAAAGTAATCAAGGTGTTAGCAGGAGCAGCAAACGAGCTGGAGGATAGTCAGGGAAAATTACTCCCTCGCCCATGGAACATGCAAAATTTGAAAAAGTTTTACATTTGATTATTTTCAATTTGCTTTATTTTACATTTTGATGTATCGACCCACGAAACTACTAATAGTTTTGGCTAAAGTTATGATTGTATTTTCAGGTAATACCTAAGAATGTAATGCTTTCTTTGCAAGGTCAGATGCAAAGCTCCAGAAAATCTAGTAAGAATTTGTTTTATTGAGAAATTTGGCATGATGTATATGTATATATATAAATTGATGATTGAAATGTGAAGCAAGGGTAGTTCGTGGAAGGGAGGTAGTCGGAGAACTAAGAATGTACCACTTGGGTAGGTAGTCGGGGTCCATGAAGCCAAGTGTAAAATCGATGACGGACCCGAAGGTCCTATACCAAGAGGAAATAAGGAGGGACTGGGTGAGGAATCACCTTCGGAGTGGTCCCAGGACCTGTCCTAGGAAGACCGGGGTTTGGAGCGACAAGGAGGAAAGGGAAGTCATAAGGTTGGAGAAGAAATAAATAGGAAAGGTATGGAGAAATGTGAGAAATAAGGCAGGATACCTGCGGTAAGGGCTGGCCACCCGAGACCGTTCAGGAAATTTGTGTACAGAGGAGAGGAAAAGGTGTAACAAGGCAGGATGTAAATGCAAGTCTCCACAATTGCATAGGTGCAGTGCAAGTCTCCACAATTGCATAGGTGTGGTGTAAGTCCCCACGATTGTACGCGCTTGTTGACGGGTGTTTGATCCCGTGTGCAAGTCTCCACGATTGCAAGAAAGTAAGGGTGTTTGATCCCGATGCAAGTCCCCACGATTGCATAAGAGAAAGTAAGGGTGTTTAATTCCGATGCAAGTCCCTACGATTGCATGGTGACAGTACAAGTCCACATGATTGTACGTGTCAAGATATTACTAAGAATTGACGAATGATTCGAGGAAAGGCCCCATGATAAGGGCTGCAGCTATAGCTTAGTTCAGGTCTGGTTTTACTACCTGATTTCTAACCAGTTTATCTGATCTTGAAAGGAATACCTAGAATTTTTCATGTATATCAAACACTGTAGGTATGAAAAGTAAAATTCCCAATGGTTATTTACTTCATTTTTTACCAAGGGTGTAATTCAAATATATATGTGTGTGAAAGACTAACTTGCTTCCTCAAAGAGAATCAAAATTTTCTGTGTTTTCTTAGTTTTCACACATGATTCAAAAACCTAAGGAGGAAATATAGCACAACACAGGTAAGCCTTTTTTCTTAACAAGTCAGATAACACATGAGAAATAGATATAAGTAGGCATCATGATAGATATTAAATAAATCTAAGCAGTTTCCTGCCCCAACTGGGGGCAGGTCTGGCAGAGCAGGCAAAAAGCATAAACATAAATTGTCTAAGGGCTATATATGCCCAAAACTAAACCAACAAAAATATAAATTGTCTAAAGGGCCACATATGCCCATCAAAAACCATAAATTGTTAAGTTGTTTTTCACTCAGTGGGCTCAGCCCCCAACAACGGCAGCATCAATATTGGCAACACCAGGAGAAGGATCAGCAACACCTGCGGGCTGGTCAGCAACAGCTTCATCAGGCTAACCTGCAGCAGGTGGGACAGCCGGATCTGTAGTAGGATGAACTTCTGGATCGGCGACAACAGCCTCCAGGGCAACCTCTGGATCCAGGAAATCATCAGAAACACCCTCGGGAGGATAACCCTTAGCCCGGAATTGAGCATCACATCCATCAAAGCCCTTGACAAAGAAATCAATAGACTTATCATCAACCAGGTCAGAAAATTCCATGGAAGCAAGAAAATCGACTTTGAATTTGGCAAGAAGCCTCTGTCCTTCAGCCGAGGCAGGAAAGTTAGCTATTCAAGTCTGGTGCTCCACGTTCAGAACTTTCTCCAACTCTGTCTCCTTTTATGTTGCCTGTGCAACTAAGGCCACCTCTAGATCCACCTTTTCAGCTAGCAACTCCTGGAAATCCGCATAGAGATTCTTCAGTTCCTGGTGCAAATTCTTCTCCTTGAATGACCAAGACTCCTGAAATTTCTTCAGCTACTCCTGGACTTTGGATAATTTCTTCTGCAGGTCATCCACCTCAGTATTCTGATAGTGATCCATCAAGGCATGGCCAGCTAGCATGTGGAATTGTCATAAAAGGTAGAAAAAAAATATTTATATAAAGAAATCAATAAAACATAAAAATCAAGAATAGGGCAAGACTTGCCTTGGGAAGAAGAAGGAGGGCAGCCCTGGAAGCCTCGCGAGGAGTCAAGCTCTCCAGGTAGTACGATCAAGAGAATTGGGCAACCTCTGCATGAAATCTATCATCACTGCAATGTCATTACTCCTCAAAGCAGACAGAGGAGTAGGGTTCTGAGCTCTGGATCGAGTCTTGAAAGCTGGTGGATATGCAGTCTTGAGCTGCAAGTCGGGCATAAGCTCCTTGATAGCTATATCTGAGTTGCCATGCTTAGCTGAACGAGTGTCTAGAGAAGTCGCTAAAGCTGATGGCCTCTTCCCAGAGGTTATCTCTGACACTAAGGGTAGATCACATCGAGGGGAAAATTGTTCTGCCTAGCCCAAAGGGGGGGGGGGAGTACGTAGCTGCCATAGGTGTGGCTAGAGATTGCACCACCTAAGGTGGCAGATCTGGAGAAGGTGGTGGCAAAAGCGGCTCCGAAGCTGGAGGAGGTTTCTTCCTGCGCTTGAAAGCATCCTTAGCACGGGAGGCGTCCATTAACTCTTCTGCAAAACAAACAACATAAAGTAACATTTAAACACCAGAACATCAACCTGGAGACTACAACATATGCATATACAAAACATCACGCAAATACTACCTAGGGTTTCGCCCTGCAGATCTGTCCCAACAGAGCTGAAATTGATGTTGTGTAACAAACGGTCATCAACAAGTTTACCCACATCACAAGGGGTAAAATTCAGATAGTGCACAAGTTGTTGGTGATATGAGGACAAATTTCGGGGAGGGTAAGGATGGGTTCCATCTACCTTCTCCAAAAACTAGCGACGAAAATCCCAAAGCTCACCCGGAGGTGGGGCAGTAAAAAAGTAATTGTACT
Source organism: Buddleja alternifolia (assembly GCA_019426215.1). NCBI lineage: Eukaryota > Viridiplantae > Streptophyta > Magnoliopsida > Lamiales > Scrophulariaceae > Buddleja > Buddleja alternifolia. The sequence continues at coordinate 34,197,747 of CM033397.1, read as the reverse complement.
TCCATTTTTTATCGGTAGGTGAGTAGCCAAGAAGGTAGCCTGACCTCGAGAGGTAAGGTAAAAAATGTCACTATCTGAGGAGATAGAGAGGGACAGGAACAGGGAATAAAAGAGATCGATCGTGGCTGGGTGGCCATGATGGTGAAGAAGAACAGCAAAGCTAGCCATCATACGAATGGCATTGGGACCAAATTGGTTCAAAGGGATGCGATACCTGTTGGCTATCTCGATAAAAAGACAAGGAATAGGGAAACGCAGACCTACCCAGGGTGAGCAACGTAGAAACAAATGTAACCTAAAGGAGGGCGATGAGGTCTATCCTGTGCAGTTGGGACCGCAACTTGGTACCTCTCAAATATGTCATACGTTTAGCGTATATTTCACTCTTGTTGAAGAGTAACACGTGACTGGAGGGCTCCTACAATGTCTAGGGCTCCAATCGGCTACCTCCTGGGTTCTTACCTTGGGAGGGGGAAGAGATGATGATGGTATTACGCCCATCAGACTTAGTATCGGAAGACTCGACGTCAATGATTTTATCACCCTCGGTAGCACTGTATAAATCGAGCACAAACGACGTGGTCTCCTCCTCAGAATCAGAGGAAGATTCCAACAAATCACAGGGCTCACCTCAATTATGGGAGTCAGAACCGAGACTTTTGGACATATTTTGCACACAAAGAAAGAAGACAACAGAAACAACAACAAAATTTCGGGAATTTTTCTCAAAACTACACAACACATAATCAAAACAAACCAATAATAAAAGAGAAGAAAGAGAGAAACGCGCAATACCTAAGGAAGTGGGCAACGAACGTGGGTAACCGCCGCTGGAGAAGATGAATTGAAAAGAAGGAGGAGTAAAGGGTTTTTTGGATTTTTTATGTTAAACAAAATTTTGAAAAAAAGGAAACAAAATCGACGGTTTTTTGCAAGTTACCTTTTTCAAGAATTTAAATAAAAAATAAAAATAAACTTACAAGGAAAGAGGCGGGCTTCATCCCCTGCCATACACATGGCGATCATCAAACACATACCTAAGTGCAGTAATGGCGGCATCGTCTGACGAGGGCATGATAATGGCGTGACTTTCTCGAATTCCAAGGCAATAACTGCAGAAGTATAGAGAAGTCCAATCGGCTAGTCAACTCATGACTAGGGTTTTCTCCAGACCTACATAGGAAGGCTTCCAAGAGCTCCCCAGGTCAGGTTGCTATACCTGAATAAATTAGGGATTCTTTCGGCATTTGTTCTTCAGCGTATTTTCTACCTGCATCCTTGGAGATCTTGTCAGCTCGGGCCCATATCAATTATTTCTTTTCAAATCTTACAGCTTGACTACGTCAAACTTTAGAGTCGGGGGGGGGGGACTATTGATGTGGGTGGAAATCCATCTTTGGGCCAAGCTGGGTAGTCCAATACCTTGTGGGCCCAAGCCCAATGGTTTTATGAACTTAGATCCTTCTAGAAGACATCATATTCGGACAGACCTAGCTGGAGACCCAGATGACCAGACCTGCACAGGTAGGGCAACGCTAATTATGGACAGCTGGGAGACAAGATCTAATCAATCACCAACCTTGCCATATATAGACCTGCGGAGATCAAGCCTATCTTTACCATTTATACTCGATTGATTATAGCCTCATATGGATAGATTATGATTTATTCTTCTTACCAGATGTATATATAGCATAGTTGACTTACCCCTTTTAACCCTCCATCAAATTCTTGTATAAATATCTACTCCTACATCAATAAAAGGATCAAACTCTTTACCCTCATGGATGTTGGTCTGATTTTGGACCGAACCACGTATATCTTGTGTCCATTTTACATTATAATTCGTACATTACTCAGGTTGTGTCCAATATCAAAAGGATCAAACTCTTTGATGTGTGTGGGTTTCACATAAATATAAGTCAAATATTTTTTTTTATTTTTTGTTGTGTCTTGATGCATGCAATTGGATCCCACATCAGGTGTATACAAGAATTTTCCATGATGATAATGCATAGATAGCCTGTCACGAGAAGTTTAGGCCCTAATTGGTTGGTATACTACTCTTTGAATGTTGATATAAGGAAAAACTTATGTGGTTGTTTTTATAATTATAAAACAATTCTGGAATTTTATTTTATTTTTAAAAATATAATACCCGGCAACTTGAATAGCAAGTTGCTGGGTGTTTCCAGCCACAAATTGTGGTTGGAAATGGACCTTACGGTGCTGTAAGATAGCATTTTTCCTAAATGCTCAGCCTCTCAACCAATATATATTTTATCTGTTCACTTTTCCTCCATGCCTTCATTCACCACTTGGTACCTAAGAACTTTGGAGTCTTCACTTTTTCTACCTTCATCCACCACTTGGTAATACCTAAGAAATTTGGAGTCACTGTAAATCAGAAGATTAGTAATGTGAAGTTGGCCTTAATTTATAAAAATATTAATAATAAGTTTTTGAAATAATGACAGTAGAAACCAATTTTTCCATAAAACATACCTCTTAAGGGACATTTCTATCATCTGTTGTCGCGTGCAGCTGCATTTCTCCTTGAACCACCGGGTTGGGCCCCTCAATGTGATCTTGTCCTTTACGAATTCTACAAGCATCTTTCAGCATATTATTGATAAATTATTTTGTGTGTTTTTGTTACTTTCTCCAGTTAAGTTCGCACTACCAGAGAGTGCTTGGAGTCCTGAGTACTGACATACAGGATTTGTCAAGTGAAGCGTTCGAGTCGAGTCTCTCATATAGTCCATTTTGGAGTCATTGTTTGCAAACTTACCATCTGGTCCCGCCTGTTTGTTCCAAGGGTGTAGTAGAGTGACAATCACTTCATTATACTGAGTGAGTCTTGTCTTATTACGTTTGTAGTGACTGAATTCACCTCTGTGATTCATTACTTGATTTTATTCTTTCATCTTTTGTAATTTTTCCTTCTAGATTCTGTTTCTAAAACTTGCAAAGTTTCAGTGGTATTTTGTTTAGTACTTTTTAATTATATATTTTGGTACTTTATAATTCCGTTGTGCACTCTAGCACATATTCACCTCCCTTTTAGGCATATCTTGAGTAGTATTTAATACAAAGGGTATAATCCCGGTAAATAAATTAAGTGTGTTTTACCCCAATTAGGATCCTCTATTGCAAATGGTGTTGCATCTCATATTGCATTCACCTCTATACATGACAAGTGTACAAAATTCAAATCACTTATATATTTACACACGAGATCTTCTATTGCAAAATGGTGTTGCATCTCGTGTTGCATCTCGTGCCTGCCTGACAAGTGTATATAATCCATATTAAATTTATATTTAAGGAAATATTTTATACATTTGTCATTCACATGTGAAGTGCAATAAGAGATTGCAACATCGTTTGCAATAGAAAATCCGGACTGATATATTTATGAAAAATATTTATATATTTGTCATGTATAGAATGAATGCAATAAGTGATGCAACACCATTTTGCAATAGAGGATTTCGTAAAACCGTGTATAACAAACAAAAAAGTCATACAACAATATTATCTTTTGATTAATTTAATATTGTAGATGCCGTACAAGCTTGTCCTCTCTAAATTTGTCATAATCTTCTAAAAAGGAAGCCATTCAACAAATCGTGCTACTGGCAGACCGCATATGACAACATATGAGAACGACACGTCTATATATACCTACTTGCAATGCGACTTTCATTTCTCACTCTACTAGTCTATATATACCCACTTGCAATGCGACTTTAATTTCTCACTCTGCTAGTTTGCTAGGGGTGAGCTGTCTGCAACTATAGATACGAGCCTTAAAAATGATCCATATAATATTACTATAATTTTAAAGTCAGAAAATCTTTATACCTAATTCCAGTTTAAGCAAAAGAAATCATTTTTATTAATTTATAATCACATCCTGAAAATTCGACGATAAATGTTCCTTTGCCAGTCATATCAAACGATTAATTAATTAATAGAAACTAATTATGACATTGCTATTTACGTATTTCCTGCTTCAAATCAACTTAAAGATGTTTGTCATCCTGCTATTTTCGAATGTATAAGTTCCTATCGAGGAGTATGATCGAACAAGTTTGTTTGAAAAACATATATATGTTTAATTTAGTTTTATTGTTAATCAGACAAAGTCCGAATGAATTTTAATCGAGTTGAGTTTGAATACTTTGATGTTTTACACATATTTTATCATTTTAACGCATCGAGATTGTATATGGCTCAATTCTCCTCGAAGGGAAAAATGTGTTTGAATTTCACTTGCCATATTTATTTAAATAACAGATCGCAAACGTTCTTTTATCATGGAACAATTTAATTTGCTTTCATCCGAACTCATCGCATTTAATACATCATTTATATAAAAATTACTTTGCTACAAAATTATCTATTCATTGTTGAACTGATTTACCATTTCTATTTGTAATAATTTTATTTTTACGAAAAGTTAGGGGAAAATTGTAATTTTGGTCCCATAACTTAGCCCATGTGTGTTTTTGGTCCCAATATTATTGATTTTAGCATTATACGTTTCATAACTTCAAAAAATGTATGTTTTTTGTCCGAAGATACAATTCCATTGTGTATTTGATGGGTTTGGCATGTGCGACTCACGTTTTTTGGAGTTATGGGACCAAAAATGCACATGTTTGGTAATCCCACATGAACCGCACATGCCAATCCCATCAAATATATGATGGAATTGTATCTTGCGACCAAACACGCACATCTTTTGGAGTTATGGGATGTATAATACTAAAGTCAATAATATTGGGATCAAAAGCACGCATTGGCTAAATTATGGGACCAAAATTGCAATTTTACCCAAAGTTGGTATTTATGATTTAGATTGAAATAGTTAAATTGATTAAATTAATAATATCATAGGACCTATTTTAGAATGGATGAGAGGGACAAGGGAGCATATAAGATCTCTTGACACTAAATTTACTATTATTATTTTTGAACAAATACATCATCTACCAATGCATTTTGACCTATCTAAATGAGCCTAAATTCTCCGATAAAGGCTAGATTTACTGGCAAAGTTGAAACTCCAAAATATTAGAGGTTTTAGGTTCGACTCTCACTAAAAGCATTTGTGTTTTTCTCTAGTGTTATAGTAGTTATTAGCTTAGTTGATTATATTAGTTCTAAACTGGTTGTAACTTGTCGCATAACTTGTGGCAATTTGATATTAATACAATGTATTAACCGTTTCATTAAAAAAATAAAAAAATAGCCTAAATTCGATCCAACTGTGGCATGGAAGAGAGTTCCACTCTTCCAAGTAACTGTACAACCATTTAATTGCACATTCACAAGTTGCAGCCATAATGACTGGCTTGTTTATTAATTGCTCTTGATTTAAGTAATTGCTCCCATCATTCATGGTTTCTCTTTTCAACATATATTGTCACCTTATTTTCTAACAAGCTATTATAATACATCAAGATATTAACAAGTAACTATAAATAACTTTAGTGAGTCCGTCATGATATTGATCGTGATTAATTATGCAACACTTTAAATAGTCTATTCCAATAATATTCTTTTAACTGAAATTAAGAAGTTTTTAGGGTAGGTAAAATTGTTGTCAATTTTCACAACTAAATTATGTACATGAATCGTGCTTGTTATAAAATTACATTATATCCTACAATATGAATATAATTAATATGAATATATAACTGATCAGTCTTTGTATATATAATATATCATGAAAAAAGGTGCACCTAATGGACCATAGCCAACGGATTTGGAACATTCCCTGTTCCAAAATAGTACTGTTTCATCTCGTATTTCTCAACGCGTTAAATGTTGAATGATGAATCATACAGTCAAGCCGCCATCGATGGCGGCTCTCGAAGCAGCAGTGCTTAAAGAAGCATTTGTAGGCAGAGTTGTGGTGGTGACAAGAGTGGGATCATCATCTGGCAAGAGCAACCTAGGATTGAAGGCAGTAAAAACCAGAAGACAAAGTAGGACCAAAACTGATAAGGCAGAGAGTGATAGCCTTATTGCATGAGGGACTCCTCCTTTGACCTCCTGTGCATATCTTGTTGCGGCCAGAGCTAGCATTGTTATGGGGTAGGAATATGCCCACCATGCTATGTTGAATCTTTTCATTGCTTTCTTGAAAAGTGCTGGCCTGCATATCTGCAATATTTTTACTTTTTATGATAACCAAATATATATTTAAGTCTCTATAAAGGTGCATGTAATATCGTAAAACCCTTTTTTTTTTTCTATTTTTGTTATTTCAAGTTTGATTTTGACTCGTTTTCGAATTTTTACATATAATAATTTTTATATTTTTCTAAGTTTATTATTATAAATAAATTATTATTATTATTTTTTTAGATTAAAACATAATTTTATGGAAACCTAACAATCAATCAAACTAAATAAGTTTTAAATTTTTTAAATTGTTTGACATTTCTTTAAAAAAATTAAATATTTTTATGTCTTGTTTGTTAAAAGTTGATTTTAATTTGTTTTTTGGTTTAAAACATAATTATTTTTACTTTTATTTCAATTTACTTTAATAATTATAATAGTGAATTATTTTAATTTTTCCAATAAAATTAATTTTGTTAAAATTCAGGAAAAAATTAAGAATTTTTTAAATGTCTTTTAATTTTTAAGACCTTTTTCCATGTCAGCATTTTACTTATTTATAGATATTTTCTTTCAAAATACACAATTTTACTAAGTTACATGCGGGACACGTGACTAATTCCGGCCAATTTGAAATACCATGCCAAAATTATCCTCAACGTGTGAAAATTCACTAGTTAATCTCTCTAAATTGCTACGGCGAAATTTTGGATACTAATTTTGCCGCCTCTGAGTTACATGATGAATTTTGCAATTTTTCCTAGTTCTCTACTATGCGAGTTGTTAAACATACTATAACAACTTAATAAATTGATTTCTTAGCCTATTAGCTTCCCTATGTTTTAATAGTAAAATTCCAATCTGAACCCAATTCGGTTGATCCTAAATATAATTCACAAAGTGTGTGAATTGCACTTAATATATGATTGACTATTCAATTTGTAAATTACACTCGTTTTTGATGAAGCATCAACAATGATGTATAGGATATTCATTCACCTTGTAACTCTTACAATGTCACCTCATATGTTTTGATGTGGTGACTTAGAGGTGTTTGACTAAGCTTATTCAAAAAGCTTACAAATCCATAGTGCTTATAAAATGTTTGTGAAGCTCATAAATTCTTCATTATATGCTCTTAAAAAATAAATTGGGGTTGTCTAACTTATTTTTTAGGAATTTATAAGCTTTTGACAACTTATAAGCTGTTTTATTAAAAAATTATCAAATATTTTGTAAGAGTTTATAAACTCTCAAACAACTTATAAGAGCTCATAAAATCTTAACGACGGATCAGGATCTTCTATTTCAAATCATGTTCCATCTACTATTCGATATTGTAATTATATGTATGCCAAGTTTACAAAATTCATATCAATTATATATTTAAAGAGAAAATTTATACATTTGTCATGCATATAATAACATGGGATATGAGATAGAACACAATTTGGAAATAGAGGATCATATGTGCTTAATGACAACAGTCCGTTGGAACCAATATAGAGAAATATTTTTCTATATTTTTATCAGGTTCAATTTGATCTCACATATCTTTTCTTTTCACATTTTTTCTTCTCTTCTTTTCCCTTTTACTTAAATTCATTTAATGTTAATTCAAATATCTTCTAATCAGAATTTACTTGTTGCACATGTATATCACCCTAGTTTATTTGAGTAAAAAGAGAGAAACTAACCACAGTTAGCAAGATTAAAGCTACAAATATATCAAAAAAGCTAATGTAGACAAATATACAGTAATGTAAACAAATAAATAATATTAGTTTTAGTATCCTAACTTTGGTTCTACTGTCTGTCATCTAATACAACCTTAAGTCACCTTAAACAATTCATGAAAATAATAAAATATCGTGTGTATATATATATATATATATATATATACAATGTCTCATATCAAATGCACATGCATACGTAGAAAACCTCTCTTATATGTAACTTGGACCACTGAAGAAAACAACTCTTAAATTTTTAATCTTATGAAGCAAACCTGCACTAGCTTTACCCTTAATTAATAACTCTTTTTTTTTAAGAAACGATAAAGCCTTATTTAATAAATCGTAATAGAGTAATTATATGTCAGATCGAGTTCAATAGTATGAGTATGCATTTTGTGTTTATCTCTTTTACACTAGTGACTAGTGTATATTGGGGCCGCCAGCAATACCCTACTGTGTGAGAGATAGACACTCGGATAATTCATTTAACCCTAAAAATTATAATAGTAAGAAGATTTGTTACGTCTTCTTCAACAATACAATATTCAAAAGTCAATTTTGCATAATATTCAAACAAAGAAAAAACCCTTACCAGTGACGCAAAGAGAAAAAGCGAGAGGAAAAAGAGCATCTTCGAACCCGTATCGAAGCTTCCAGAAATGGAGTACCACGCCAGGCTGGCAACGCTTGGCGCAGCAAAGAATAGGAAAAACACCGGCCGGAGCATCGCCGGAAGCCGATCGCCGCCGCTGAGCCGCTGGTAAAGCGTCACGAACAGCACAAGGTAATGCACCATCCCCAGCGAGAACAAAAACACCGAAACCTCATTCCACCCCATCTTCGCGGCGGCGCGTGATCCAACCAAGTTTCCGACGACCGACAGCTGGCTCGCCGGATTCGCCACCGCGGTTAAAACCTTTTTTTTACCCTTGGTGAACCACTGGCCGTAGATTTTAACATCTAGGATTACAACAGGGACTGCGAAGATCCACCACAGGATTATGAAGGACACGTGTTTAGGGGTAACGAACGGTGCGGATTCGAGGATCAGGAGCCAGGAAATCCAGGGGGCAAAAAGGTAATTTACTCCTACGTGGTGCATGAACTCTGCTTTGATCAATTTGAAGCAAAAGATGCATTTTAGGGTGTAGAGAATAGAGAGGAGGATGAGTATGAGTATGGAGAAGGCCCATATTGTGGTCAAAATTGTGAAATAGAGAAGTTTGGGGACTTGAAATGAAAAATTTGAGTGTTCTTGATTTGGTTGGAGTAGGATTTTCCATAATAACGCTTGCCACCCTAAAGAAAGGGTAATTCTAAAGTAACCCGCGTGGATTTTAGTTAGGATTGGGACTAAAAGGTTATTATTCTTTGAAATGGAGATTTCATGGATTGGAGGTTGGGTTTTGGGAGGTGAATTTGGAATTTCCATTAGTTTGGGGGTTGATGAAATTGAAATGTTTTTGAGGTTAAGGGATTGATTTTTGATTTATGTAGTGATTATTGTTTGCAATGCACAAAGGAGATGCCTAATTTTGACTCTATATAGTGGGGGGAGTGAAGATGAGACAAAAGGTATGCGAGACATATTACCAAAGTTTTTTGTTTGATAGTGTGAAGAATGAATTAAACAATGCCCAAGTTGCAAGCAAAAAATATCATTTGTAATTTGCATTTTGAAAGTGTTTTATTTACTCAAAGCTTGTTAGCCTAATAATATCAGCTTCTATTTTCATGTGGGAGGTCCTGAGTTCAATTCTAGATTGCCACAAGTTGTGACTTTTCTCTCTTTATTTGGAATGCAATCTTATAATGGTCTGTGTGTCCCTTAATTAAAAACTATCGGCTCGAGTTTGTCTAGTTAGGGTATCCTCCTTCATTTAGAATTTTAAAAAATAGTGTTTTACGTTTTATTTTACACTAAAATACGGTCATGTCTCCAATTTGTATATAAACAATATTATATACACATACACTTGAATTACAAGATAAAATATTATTTTAAAATATAAGACTCATACTCTGCGAGATTTTAATTGTATATATCTAATCGCGGTGCATGTGTAAATTGTATCTATTTCATAAAAGTCAAATACCGTTCATAATTACGTCGACATTTATATCAATCACACATTAATCAACTAGATGAATAGTTTGTATTTGTTAAAATCAACTTCTAATTAATAATTATCTATTGATAATCATATACACCACCAAGATATTTGTAATATCCACACCTTTCTCGAATTTGAGTTCAATATATCCAAATCTTGAGACCTCAATATTAAGCAAATGACATTATGATAGGGAAAAAATCATAAAATCAATGCCCTGTTATGGGCTCAATTTCATAACATGGCCTCAGCCTTCGTGGGCCCGCTATGTTCCTCTTTGGTTATAAATTGTAAATTTGTAATGTATGAACTATGTGCCCATTAGGAGCCCACACTAATGGTATGTGCTTTTGATTTTTTTTTCCTTTATTCATAAAATCACTCATTAAATTTCATTTAATATAAATATTTACGATGCCGAGAGCAATACCTCATAGATTATCTATAGTAAGATAATTAAGAACAAAAACTAATATCAAATTTCTTCAAGATAATATATTTTAAAGAAATCTTTAAGTCAAAAAATCGAACAAGCACATGATAATTTATGCGAAACACCACAAGCTCTTATGTAAGAGTGATCGATACTTCATTTGCCACACAAAGATTGGACGGGATTGTGACTGAATGAATGGATGATGGCGGCGGTGGTAGCGGGGGTTGGGGGAAAGGGGAGCTGGATCTTCTATATCCATGTGGTCAATTTGGTTCGTAACAGCTGATGATGTCATGGCCTAGTAGTAAGACTGGAGTTTCATGACTTAGAGGTCATGAGTTCGATCTCCCCAGACATGTGAGTTATTTCTCTAATTATATAGCAGTTCATTAATTAAAGACTATATATATATATATATATATATATGTATATATGATGAATATGCTTATGTGGTAGAGAAAGCCCTTCTTCCTTCCATTCTATGCCCTTGATTGCATGAGAAATCTTGCTTAGATAGGTCCGAAGTAGCTATTTAAAGACCGATTTATTCGCATAAAGTTCTCTAGTGTAGTTAAGCTGATTGATAATAGTTAATTTGATAATGTGACGTAACCAACAGTTTCTTTGAAAGAAAAAAATTTGGTTTGTAACAGAAGTTTTAAACTCCATAATCAGAAATCAAATCAATGACCAAAGATATATTGCAAGTGAATGTTGTGAATTTAGGTGGTGCATATATTGTTCCTGCATCTTTTGCATTGTGTTACATAGTACTAGAAATAACTGTTAGGGGTGGTAGGCATCAGAGTACGAAAAAATAATCAAGAACTAGAAAATAAACTAAGCCTAAACATGAAGATGATGACACGAGGATTATAACGTGGTTCGGTATAATTGCCTTCATCCACAAGCCAACCTAGATTTGCATCTTTATTTTTCAAACTGAATATGAGTACATCAATGAATTACAAACTGAGTTCTACTAATTATAATAGTGGAGTAAGTCTAAACCCAAACAAATTAGGAAAAAAATCCTAAACAACTATGGAATAAAAACTAACACAATAGGAAACAATTCTGGTCAAATTACGACTCAAAACACGCCAAAAAAGCCTCAAAACATGTAAGTCAAACACAGTTGCCCGCTCCGCAGCTCTGTGGCGCCACTTCACCAGTGTCTGATTTTTGCCTTAGTGCCATGGCGCCATATGACCAAAAACTTGGCTCCAATTTTTTCTACCTTTTGACTTCTTTCGCGACCCCCGTTCTACCCCGACCCATCTCGGCTTCATCTTGTCTCTCTTTCGTTGATCTATTTTGATCTGACTTCACACATCCCAACAATCTCCTACTCGGAGACTGATAAAAAATATCTAACGAACTCAAACCATTACTTCATTTTTCCTAAGTGAACCTCAATCTAGTCATCCCCAAACCCAATGAAGATCAAATCCCGAGATCTCTCCATGTCTTGTCAATTCATCCGTTCCTAGTATTCCCACTTGACAGACTCTCTTTGTGAACATCATCATTCACTCTCTTTGAACCCTCGTCACTATCCTATTCTTTGGTGATCAGCCAACTCCTGAATACCTTAGCATATCCATCTCGTTCCATCTGACCTACGGGTATAGGTTACTCCAAAAACCCGAAACATGTCACTACCCAAACACCCTTGGTCAACCCGTCTGCTAACATCCTTACACCAAGGACTTTTTTCAATGGCAATCCTGTTAGGTATTGTGCCCTCTATGCCATTGAGAAATTAGATTTAAGAGGGCGTTTTATTTATATTGTGTGGACATTATTATTGATTAATAAAAGACATTGAGTTTTTTTTTTATAAATCTAATTGTGGCACTGAATGTATTGAACAAAGAGTTCCTTAAGATCAAGGTGTACTCAACACTGCTTATTTGATAAGTAGGAGCATAGTGGAGTTAAGTGCTTGATCTTATAAACACGGTTTGTGAGTTACAGAATCTAAATATGGCATTTAGATTAAACTCGTATGACACTTGCTTTCACAAGGAAAGCGCTAAGTCTTACATTGATTGGATAGTGGGAATTGAAGTCATTAATATGATTAAGGGAGTTAACATATTCGAACACGTCTCGTTGTAATCTTATCACATGGGTTTTTACTCAGTGACAGTCAATGATGAGGATTACCATTATAATAGTATGAGTGAACTTTAGACCTGAGAAGTCATTTGCATTGTGCTCGTACCATTAAATAAGTTATTAGAGTAGTTAGGCCCAATCACCCGTTGGGGATCGACCTCGAAGTACGATTCAATTGGTGCGTTCAACAATGGAAAATGGACTGCCAATAAGGAATTCACTGTCTCGAAAGTAAACGAGAAGCAACATGTGTGTCATAGGTATTGTGAAATTAAAGTCTTTGGCCAAAGCATTAATGACTGACTTATATTGGATATAAAGGGCAGTTTGGTGATTTCACATCAGCATGATTACAGTACAATATCAAGTTAAATGAATTTGACGTTTCATGAATCTTACTTGATCGGTTTGCATCAGTGAAGAGTTTATACTCATATGATAATTATAACATAAAGGTTCGTGATGAAATATTCATCTCGTCCTTGATTGGGTTTCGGTATAGCTTCACGGGATGGCTTGGTGATAACTATATCCTTAGAATCCTCTCAATGCCAATCAAGACAAGTCTAGAGAGTCGAGCTATGTAAAGATGATAAATTAAAGGAGTTTTACTTTTTGAAGGGTATTTTGGTAAGTTCACTCAAAGTGGAAATTATCAAAGGGATATGTATTGATTATAATAAATATATTTAATTATTGTAATTAAATTATTTTATTCAATCAATGTTAATAGTATGGAATTATTAATTTAGAATTAATAAAGTACTATTAATAAAAAGATATTAGTATTTAATTAATTACCAATTGGACTGGACTGTGAATATTAATTAAATACTTAACATTAGGCTTGAAATTGGAAAAAGCCCAGTACACCTATCCCTAGGGCACTGCACAGTCGCCCCCCTTCTCCTAAGCCAAGGAGAAGTCTTTTATTTAAACACAAGGTGTTTAACTAAAATTAGAACTTTAAGTCAGTTTTTCATCTTAGAGAGTGAAAAATAGTAAAACACAAAATCCTTCTCCCTCCACATAAACCCTAAGTCGCCCAACCCAGTCTAAGGTAGAGGAGGTCAGGCTTCAAGAATTGAAGATCATCTTTCGCATGATTATCTAGAGGAAGGAACGATCCATTGCTTCTCAAAAAGTTAGGCTTTAGAAATTCATCGAAAAGGTAATTAGATTACTTCTTGTTCTTGATTTCAATTTATATGAACATGAAATTATCAAAATCTTAATTGAATCCGGACAATGTGAATAGGACAAAAAAATTTATCCGCTGGTTTGATTCATAACAAATCCCGGATCCCTCATATATCTGCTCTCTTCCCTTGCATGAGCTATGTATGATCCATCCGCCTACTCCATATTTAATGGCCAACTTAGGTCACTAATACACCTGCTTGATGCTCCCATTCCATGAGCTATTTCAAATCCATATTCCAACAAAACCCCAGCTACGCAAATCTGCCTACCGTTTTCGCATCGTGTCTCCATGACTTCTGGCTCTACGTCTACCCTCTTGGCGTCATTTTCTGTCATTGTTCTTTCTACGTGGATCTGCCTCCATACACTGCCCCTTCGAATACATGGCTAACTCAGCCCCCTCCCTCCCCCCCTCCCCCCCGATCTAGCAACTCGTTTGCTCCCTTTCAGCAACATGGATTTGCTCTCTAAACTCTGACTCTATAGATCTTCCTCTGGCACCGCAACTGCTCCCACTGGCTTTGTGTATGTCCACCTGGAAACACAAACATGCCTCTGCTGCTGCGAATCTGCCTATCTACTAGCACCACGATTTTCCAACATTTTTTGTTAACGTTCAAGGGGATTACTTTTTTCTGGTTGGTGATCTAACTAACCCCATCCTCCTCTGTCATCTTCTCTGGTTTCACTACTCCTCAATTCAAACTCTCTGCAACAAAATTGTTGAGTTTGATTATTCTTCTATCTCCTACCATCATTCCCACGATGAAATCTACGTTTATCCAAAAATGCTTCCCCATAGATGTAGATGTTAGGAATCCTATGAACGAAAAATGCAGCGAAAATAAAAAGGATTCCTAGAGTCAAATCACTTTAACGTGGGTTTGATGATTTTCAAGGTTTTACAAAATTAAACGAAATCAAATACCTTATCGATTTGTTAATCTGCAATTCGCGTAACAACAACTCTTTTCGAATTCCCATCTCTAAAGCTTCACGCGAAACAAGCCTCCAAAAGCTCCCCGAGACTTGTTAGGTCTCATATTTTACATATTTTCATCATGATTTACCTCACATTTATCTTTATTTTATGCCTTGTAGTTAGTCTTTTCCTTTATTTTAGCCCAATTTACGTATTTTGATTTTTAAGTCGTTTCAATGCTTTTGTAGGCATAAAAGCGATGATTTTGATGAGTTGAAGGAGTATTTATTACAAGAATAATGAAGGCTATCCAAGAGGATGTGAAGAAATGCATTAGAAAGGCCAAACGAGAATGTTTCGTTGAAGAAAAATGAAGAGGAAAATTTCTGCACAGGCAACTGCACAACTGTGCAGATATTCTGCACAGCTGTGCAGCTGCGGATTTTTATATTTTTTGTGGGCCGATTTTATGACTTGGATGGGCATAATTTATGTATCTAAGACTTCTTTTTAGTTAAATAAAGTGGCAAAAACATTTATATAGGCTAGAGTGAGGTGGAAGATCACAATTCATTCATTCTCACAAAAAAATAGATCTTGGAGAGAAAAGAAGACTTCTAGAGAGAGAAGGAGATCTTGAAGAGTTCTTGGAGGAGAGTTCTTGGAGAAAAGCTTCATTTTCTCAAGTTGTATTCTTCCAATCCTCCATTGTTGAACATGAGTAACTTTATGTTTATGCAATTTATTTCTTGTTTTTCTTTAATTATGTATAGCTAAATTATTTTCTAGGGTTTAAGATGTAGTCTTGTGTATTGATTTGGATTATTGATGATTGATGGATGTAATTTCTTGTTTGGTTTATCTATTAATGAGTGTTTAATGCTTGTAATTGATTGATCACCAATTGCATGATTTAAGATAAATTAAGAAGTACCGGGAGGTGAATTAGTTTATTGGTTCGGATTTAATAGACATGTGTAAATTGCTTAATAGGGATATTGGTAATTTTGCATGAGACTAGTTAAACAATATTCATAGAACTTAATGGATTCATCTAAATTAGTTTTTGATAATGGGAGTGACGTTAATTAATTTAGGTGGGTACTCATGAAGATCTCGGGAGAGTATTCATGTATTTAAGGAAATTGGGTCTTTAATTTAAACAAGAATGATAATCCATTGAAAGTCAATAATCCATAGAAATACCTTGATGAAATCTTAATCCCTAGGCCTTTCATTAATTGATTGTTCGTTTTAATTATATTTGTGTTAATTATTCATAATTAATTCTGTTTTTATAAATTTCTGCTTTTAATTAGTTAAAATCTCAAATCTTTGATAATCGATAGTCTAAATAATAAGATAAACTTTGTTTGGTACTTGATAACCTTCCCTGTGGAGACGATCTTACTTTCACTATATTATTTATTCGATTCTGTGTTGTTACGGACGGTTAACAAGACTCTCATTTGAATGTGGGTGGACAGCTAGCAAGAGTGAGGGGAGAGGATTTTTCCTTTTTCCTTTTGTGTATTGTGTCTGGGGTTAGGTTTAGCTTGTTAGTTTGAGGATTAAATAATCCTCAAACCCTAAACCTAGTGAGGTGCCTCCTAGGCCCTCAGTGGATGCCTGAGATGGGCTAAGTTGGCTCAGTTAACTTAGTTCATCTTTAAATGCATATATTTAATTCAAATCCAATTCAATTAAATATATATATATATATAGATATATATAAAATTAATTAATTCCTATTAATTAATTAAACTCAAATAATTTAATCTAATTAAATATTTGAATTGTTGATTTACCAATTAAATCAATCGTCCTATTTAATTTGTTTTTCTAACAGATAAATTATGTACATAAAAATATATCCTGCTTATTTCTTATAGCTCGACTTTTTAGGTTCGTCTCGATTGGCAATGAAAGGATACCAAAGGATGTGAGTGTCACCTAGCCAGTCCCATGGACTCACATCGTAACCCTAATCGAGTACGAAATGATTGCATCATTTACGAACCTCTGAATCATAAATACCGTATGAGTATAAGCCCTTCATTGACGTATCTCGATAAAGTGAAAGTCATGGTTTATGTCAAACTCACAATACTTGATATTGTGCATCAGATCATAGCATAATAAAATTACCAAACTACCCTCCATGTCTTACATGAGTTAGTTTCATTGCTTTGGCCAAAGACTTATAATTTCATTTGCCTATGATCACACAGGATACTTTCTCGTTTACCATCAAGATAGTGAATCCCATCTTAGCGATCACTTCACAAGTGTTACTTGACTCATTGAGATCACACTTTGATGTCGGCCCCACCAAAGGGTGATTTGGGTCTAACTACTCTAGTAACAGATTCAACTGTACAAGTACATTAATCATAATCCCTCAGGTCTAAGGCTCACGCGTACTATTATGACCAATAATCCAATCATTGATAGTCACTGAGTAAATACCCATGTGACCGGATTACTACGAGCCGTGTTCGAATATATCGATTCCATTGGTATATCTATGACATCTGCTCTCACTATCCAATAGTGTTCAACTGACACTCTTTGTTAGAGCATGTGTCATACAAGTCGAATCTTAATGCCCAATTAAGATTCCTTGACTCGCGAATCCTTTTAAGTGATCAGGTGTTAGACTCTCCCCGTGTCACTTCTTTATTCCATAAAGGGCGAAGAGTCAACCTTGATACACATGGACTACTTGTTCAATACTTATTAATGCCATAAAGTTTTATATGAACAAAAAAATAAATGCCTTTATTAATGATAAATTTGTACAACATAATTGGATACCCTATATAATCTATTTGTCTTCATTGGCATCTAGGGCATATACCTAACAGTAGATTCAGGAGCTCTTCTAAATCTACAACCTAGAGCTCTGATACTAGTTGTTAGGATGGTAGGCATCAGAGCACAAAAAAAAAATCAAGAACTAGAAAATAAACTAGAGCTAAACATAAAGATGACGACACGAGAATTATAACGTGGTTCGGCATAATTGCTTACATCCACGAGTCAACCTAAATCTACATCTTTATTTCTCAAAGTGAATATGAGTACATCAATGAATTACAAACTGCTTTCTACTATTTATAATAGTGGAGTAAGTCTAAACCCTAACAAATTAGGAACAACAATCATAAACAATTAGGGAATAACTCCTAACATAATAGGAAACAAGTCTGGTCAAATTAGGACTTAAAACATGCCAAAAAAGCCCCAAAACACATAAGTCAAACACAGTTGTCCGCTCCGCAGTGCTGTGGCTAAGGGTGTTCACGAATCAACCGAACCGACCAAACCGACCGAGAACCGAAATTTCGGTCCGGACCAAAACCGAACCGAAAATTTCGGTTCGGTTTTCAGTTTTTTTTTATGCAAATTTCAGTTTTTCGGTTTGGAGGTTCGGTTCGGTCGGTTAACCGAAAAACCGGGAAAAAAAATTTATTTTTTTTTTATTTTTTTATATTGTATAATATAGATAAAAATTATAAAAAAATGTGTTTCCTAGTGACAACTTATAGGAAAATGAATTAAAATTAGTCATAATTAAATTTTAATTATTTTATTTATATCTAATTTATTTATTTATTTATACCGAAAAATCAAACTGAATCGGTTCACTTATAAATTTCATTATGTCAATTTTAATTGGACGTGCTAAACATAATTATAAATATATAAATGTATGCATCCCAAAGAAAAAGTGAACAACAATAGCCAAACAAAAGTAAAAAAAAAAAAAAAAAAATTTATGTTTCGGTATTAACCGAACCGAAAAAAACCGACCGAACCGAACCGAACCGACACTGTTCGGTTCGATTTTTGGAAAACCGAAATTTCAGTTCGGTTCGGTTAAAAAACCGGCCGATGAACACCCCTACCTGTGGCCCCAAATCTGGCACTGTGGCGCTAGTTAACCAGTGTCTGATTTTTGCCTTGGCTCCATGGCGCCACATGACCAGAAACTTAGCTCCAATTTTTTTCCGCCTTTTGACTTTTTTCTCGACCCTCGGTCTACCCCGACCCATCTCGGCTTCATTTTGGCTCTCTTTCATTGATGCATTTTGATTCGACTCCACACATCCCAACAATAATAAATAGTTTCAAAAATTATATGATTAATCGAGATCTTCTAATTTTTATAACAATTTTTTCCATGAAAGTTCACAGTTGAACAGTGAAGTTTTATATCATTTCTAGATAATAATCTCTAATGACAAAGGAGATAACCGTGAACAAAAAAAAATAAAAATAAATTAAACGATACGAGCTGAAAATAGAGTTTGATCTTAATTAGTTAGAACTTCGAAGTGGGTTCCAATTATGCTAACTCACCTTCTCGCCGTTCTCGGCTAGGCAACATATAAGTAAACGGTAAATGAATCAAGTTGAATCGAGTACAATATAATTCAATTTTGTTTGAATTATTATTGAGTTTTGAAATTTATGTTCGGTTCATTAGATTGTTAATCGGACTATTCATGATCAATTTGTTTGAAAAAGAAATTATGGGTTCTTTTTCGATTTATCATTAATCGAGTTGAACTTCAAAAGTTATTAAACTAAAAACATGTCAAGTTTGGTTTCTTATATTAATGAATGGGAAATTTTCACTTTTAGTCCCATAACTTAGGCTTTTTTCAATTTTGGTCCCATTATTTACGGATTTATCATATTATCCCATAATTTGTATTTTTTCTCAATTTTGGTCCCATCAGTCAATTTTCATTAATTTCTAACTGAGAAGACATGTGTCCGTTAGTGAAAGACCAATTTTTTTTATAAGTATATATATATATATATATAAATAAATAAAGAAAAAAATTATTTTTTTATGTCGTTCACTGTTCATCGTCTTCACAGTGAAGACGATGAACAGTGGCTTTCGGTTTTTTTTTTGTTATTTAATTTTTATATATAATATGTTATATAATTTTGTGTGTGTGTATATACATATTATATATATCTATGTGTGTGTGTATGTGTGAATGTGTTTGTGTTGGGGGAGATATTCGGGTTCACTGTTCATCGTCTTCATTGAAGATGATGAACAGTGATTTTTCTTTTGTTTATATATAAAATATTATGTGATTTTGTGTGTGTGTATATACATATTATATATGTCTATGTGTGTGTCTATATATATATGTGTGTGTGTGTGTGATTATGTGTTTGTGTTGGGGGGGATATTCGGGTTCACTGTTCATCGTCTTCATTAAAGACGATGAACAGTGATTTTTCTTTTTTTGTATGTATAAAATATTATTGATTTTGTGTGTGTATATATATATATATTATATTTCTATGTGTGTGTCTATATATGTATGTGTGATTATGTGTTGGTGTTGGGGGGATTTTCAGGTTCACTGTTCATTGTCTTCGTTACAGTGAATTTTTCTTTTTTTTAATTTTTATAGATAAAATATTATGTGATTTTGTGTGTGTGTGTGTATATATATATGTATTATATTTATGTTTTCTTGTTAAAATATTAAACTAATTAATAGTTGGGGGGCTTTTTGCAATTATCCCTTGTTTTGGGGCCAAATCAAGCGGTCAAAAGCTTTGACTAATGGCCATGTGCAAGGCACATGCCTTATGCCGTTAGAAATTAACGAAAATTGATGGATGAGACCAAAATTGAGAAAAATGCAAATTATGGGATATAATGTGATAAACCTATAAACAATTGGACCAAAATTGAAAAAAGCCCAAGTTATGAGATCAAAAGTGAAAATTTCCCCTAATGAATATTACTTAAACGAGGTTTACAAAATGAATCTCGAGCCAAGTGTTGAGTATATTGTTCAATTCTCGGTTTAATAATGTATAACAAGATTTATCATTGGGTCACTTAGCCTTGTCCTTAGGCTAAAGACCCTAGTACTCTTAATTATGAAAGATTTTACCAAAAATGAGCAATACTCTTTTGCATGGAAAATAGGAAATTGATTTAGATCGAACTCAAATGTAAATAACAAAATAAAATGCATTTATTATACGATTAATTATAAAATAAGTGAGCTATCAATGAGTTCGACCGAATATTATACGATTAATTATAAAATAATTGAGCTATGAATGAGTTCGGTCAAATCATGTCCGGGCTAGACTTCCTAACAATATAAATATGTTTTATCAATACCATCTCATGTGAACGAGTCGAGTTCAAGCCAAATATGTTCTTGTTCAAGTTAGTTTGAAATTGTTATCGAACTTTGAAATTTGTATTTGAACTTGGTTTGATTGTCAATCAAGTCGAACTCAAATCAACTTTAATCGAACCAAACATGATTCGAACTCGAGTAGTGTGATTCTTTGTACATAATTTATCATTTTCCACTATTAATCGAGACGTGTTTCAAAATTTATTGAACACAACAGCTATGTTTGTTTATGTAAATGATTTTGATTGATAATTGTGTGAAATGATAGATATAGTGAATGATAGGTAGTTGTATAGGAGATTGAAAAAGTTAAGTTAAAAAAGATGAATTTAGATAAAATTAGTTTGTGTTACGTTTTTTTAGGATCCAGGATATTAAAAATTGGAATTTGAAAACATAAACAAGCAAGGCCAATAGCTTTTCAAGTTTGGTTTGATGTATTAACGAACCGAGCTCAAACGAGCTTTTAGGGATCGATCTCGAGTAGTTTGGTTCGTTTTCCAACCGTACATTCGATTTCAATGCTTAGTATACAGTTCTTATATTTAGCTAAGCAAACATTAAAATTGTGCATGAAATTTCAATACTTAGTATAAAGTTCGGGAAATTTGCAAAAATCGTCCCATAGCTTTTCCCAATTTTAATTTTGGCCCCATTAATTATGGATGTGCCACATTTGGCCCCATAAGTAGAAAAAATCTCCATGTTGGTCCCATTCTGCCGTTAGAAATTAAACGGAATAAGCCATGTGAGTGGCACGCTCCGTTAAAAAATCACTTGAGGGACACGTGAAGGTCCCCAACACCTACTGCAGAGTGTTTACCAACACTTACTCAAAAAACACAACCCTAAACCTGCTTTTTTTGCTCTCAAATGAAAAACCCTAGAAAAATCCCCACTCAAACTTACACCATTCTAATTGAAAATAGCCGAAAAATCTAAAAAAAGAAAAATAAGTAAAGCTCAAGGAACATTGGGGAGCCCCCCAAAGCACAAATCGACGCCCATCTTCCACTTTACAGCAATAGAAACACCTATTCGGGTCTTCCTACTTCCATGAAATCTTCAAAATAGCTTGTTTGACAAGGAAATACAAGACTTCTCCATTAGGGCTGACTTGTTTTCTTGAAAATTGCATGGTGGAGCCGAAATTTGAAGAGAATTATCGAAGAAAGAAAATCCCTAATTTTTTGTATCTCCAAATCTGATTCCTCCTCTTTTGTAAACTAATTTCCGCCCTCAATTCATCTGAAGGTGTGTATTTTTTCTCCAGTTACTGTTCTTAACAGAAGCATGCCACTCACGTGAATACTTCCATTTAATTCCTCACAGTACAACTCAATGGAACCAACATTGAGATTTTTTTTTAATCACGAGACCAAATATGGCATATCCATAATTAATGAGACCAAAATCAAAATAAGGTTAACTTACGGGACAAAAACGGCAATTTTCCCCATAAAATTCTTATATTTAGTCAAGTAGACATTAAAATTGTGTCATGCACAAAAGGCTAACTTAATATACAAGCATCACATTAAGTCAAAGACATGTCATCCCCCAAATCAAATTACATGAAAAGAGTCATTAGGGGTGCAAACTGTAATTAAGTAAAATTCAAATTACTCCTCTTGTAAAAAAGAATCCACTATAAATTTGGATTAATTTTCGTCTCGGATCCAAACACTGCCCCCGAGTAGAGTAGATCCACCAGCAAAACACGAACACACACACACACACACACACACTCTGCATCTCTTCATTTATTCCCACATCCCGGCATGAAAAATCCCTAATTCTCCACAGATCTAAATCAATTTCAGATCGCAAAACATCAGTTAGGGTTCCTAACTCTCCGATTGAATTCAGATCTCACTGTTTCTCTGTTTCGGTGCGTGAAATTTTGGGGGAAATACAACAATTGTAAGCAATGTTGACGAAGTTTGAGACGAAGAGTAATAGAGTGAAAGGTTTGAGTTTCCATAGCAAGCGGCCATGGATCTTGGCGAGTCTTCACAGCGGCGTGATCCAGCTATGGGACTATCGCATGGGCACTCTCATTGATCGGTTCGACGAGCATGATGGACCCGTTCGCGGCGTTCATTTTCATAAATCGCAGCCGCTTTTCGTGTCCGGAGGTATAAATTTTAGGTTTTGCTGATGCTCGTTTTTATATGGAATTTTGCTTTTTTGCATCTTGATCTTTGCTTGCTTTCTTGTGATTATGCGTTTCTCGTAGTGTTTATGGTGTTTTAAACTCTGGATCTGTAAGATTTTTTGTTAATTGTTGATTGTGTGATTGATTTATGTGTCGGATCATTGGAGTTTGCAATTTAGATTCACTGTTTTGATTTATGTTTGTGTATCTTTGTTTGTTGGATTTTGATTAATATTTTAGGAATTGTTTATCACTGGATTGTTTAATCGATGGCGTTCTTTAGGGATTGCATTTAGTGGTAGTTTGGGCTCTAATTTCTTATGCTAAAGGTCTTTTGAATGTATGCAAGATTGGAATTTCATTTTGGAAATTTAATAACGGGAATCTCGGCCTCTTTATGATTTGAGTTCTTTTGTGTTTAATTAGCATTGTGCGATTTTTGATTGTCGTGAGGTATATTTTATATAGATAAGCCTGATATTAGTTCTCTGTGTGATTTGCCATATTGTGTAAGTTGTCTGATATCTTTCATGTACCCATTTGTCATTGTGGTTGGTTTTTATGGGACCTTTGGTTGCACTTACTCTTCTTTGAAGATTATACCTACTGATGTATCAACTGTTACAATTTATCTTAAAACATATATAGATATTCTTACATAGAAGCACACACACACATGTATACAACTGTTACATTGTAGATATATTACTAACTTTTAGCATCAGATTTTCTAGTTGGACAATATTCCCTTTGACGTCATGCGAGGTTTATTCATTGGATCTGTCAAGATGCATCTTTCATTATTTATGCCAAAACTGTTTTTTCAGGAGATGATTACAAAATCAAGGTGTGGAATTATAAATTGCACAGGTGCCTATTTACTCTTCTTGGTCATCTTGATTATATCCGGACAGTTCAATTCCACCATGAGTGTCCTTGGATTGTAAGTGCAAGTGATGATCAGACAATTAGAATATGGAACTGGCAATCCCGGACATGCATTTCTGTTTTGACGGGGCACAACCATTATGTCATGTGTGCCTCATTTCACCCCAAAGAGGACTTGGTTGTCTCAGCCTCTTTGGACCAGACTGTTCGTGTTTGGGACATTGGATCCTTGAGGAAGAAAACAGCATCTCCTACTGATGACATTCTGCGATTGTCTCAAATGAATACTGACTTCTTTGGTGGGGTTGATGCTGTCGTGAAATATGTCTTAGAAGGTCATGATCGAGGGGTTAATTGGGCTTCTTTCCATCCTACTCTCCCTCTCATTGTTTCTGGAGCAGATGACCGCCAAGTGAAAATCTGGCGCATGAATGGTACGTCAGCTGTTTAATTGATTCTTTTATCCACTTGTTTGAGTAATATTACTTTGTCGTTGGAAGATGTATGCTGGCTTCTAGAAGGATCATACTGAAAATGTGCATTTAGTGCTTAAAAAATATATTCAACTTTGGTGATGGTAAAAACTTTTTATTATAGAAGCAAGGTCGGCAAGCTATAGTCTCCTAAAATCTACTGGTTGGTATAGTATGTTCTTCTACGTTTTTGTTCCAAAATGGTTATTCTGTCTGGTCTGCTAAGACTTTCCTTTAGTCATCTTATATTCAGTTGTGTAAGTTTTATGAAGGCTGAAAATTCTTTAGCTAACTGGGTGAAAGACGGATTCTCAAATTGATTGATCTGTTGTGAGACACATAAAGGAGAAGGTGCAGGTATTTTTAGCTCTAGGTGGAGGCTTAAGCTATAAGGTTTTCAGTCAATTGATCTTGTGCCTAATTGAGCATATGTTTGGTTACATCCTCCCACATTTAACTGTCTGAATCTTTTCAAATTTCTCAAAGGAGCTGACGCTAGATCAATTCGAGTCTGCTTCACTTGAGGTTCATAGAACTGGGTATGGTAGTGATGCTTACTAAATTTAAGCACCATCTATCTTTGGTTTGAATGACTCGAATTGCTTTTCGATTTCTTCTCCCCTTCATCAGTTGTGAGAAGAGTAATATTTATTCATGAACGTGTATTTCTCATTCCAAAACCCTCCCCCTTCAGAAATGGCCGAAAATCATACTTGTAGGTTCTATGTATTCAATTAGTGAGAGTTCCAGTTTCCCTCATTCCGAAAGTTACGGCAGGTGGTTTGGATATGTGGTGTCATGGATTGTTAGTGGCTTAAACAAACTTGATTTGCTTTAGCCACTTGGATATTTTCCTTCTCCTTTATGGGGTAATAAGTATTTTTACTTAAATTTGTAAGTCTCATTAGTATTAGGCTTCTTTCATTATTTGGAACATAATTTTATACATGGTCCATGATGGGTTCTTGCTCGTTGTATGACCCGACTTGGTAAGAAGCCCACCATATAAAGATAGTGATATCAACTGGGTTGACATATACTCTCCGTATTCAGCTTAAATAACATAGTTTATGACATTTCTTTATAAATCAACTCAGTCCAATGAGTTATTACTCCAAAGTGATAGCATGAGGTATCATCAGATATTTTTTATACAACTTGAAATTTGGTCGAGCGATTTGTGTATTGCTGTTCTAATTGCAGAAAACTTATAGCTTGTAAAATTGAGAGGGTGATATTTGTTTTTATTTTGCCTTAGATACAAAGGCTTGGGAGGTAGACACTTTGAGAGGCCACATGAACAATGTGTCATGTGTTTTGTTCCATGCAAAGCAGGACATCATTGTATCAAATTCAGAAGACAAGAGTATCCGAGTTTGGGATGCCACAAAAAGAACTGGCCTTCAGACTTTTCGTAGGGAGCATGATAGGTTCTGGATCCTCTCAGCCCATCCTGAAATGAATCTTCTGGCTGCTGGTCATGACAGTGGCATGATTGTTTTTAAGTTGGAGAGAGAGCGTCCCGCCTTTACTGTTAGTGGTGATTCACTCTTCTATGTCAAGGATCGGTTTCTACGTGCTTATGACTATTCATCTGATAAAGAGGTTCAGCTGATACCTATACGTCGCCCTGGTTCCAATAGTTTGAATCAGTTGCCTCGATCTATTTCTTACAGTCCTACTGAGAATGCTGTTTTGGTTTGCTCAGACATAGAAGGGGGATCATATGAACTCTATGTTGTTCCTAAAGACAGCTATGGCAGGGGCGACACAGTTCAAGAGGCAAAAAGAGGTATTGGGGGGTCAGCAGTTTTTGTGGCTCGAAATAGGTTTGCTGTGCTTGAGAAGAGCTCAAACCAAGTCCTGGTCAAGAATCTGAAAAATGAAATAGTGAAAAAGAGTCCTCTGCCCATTGCCACTGATGCTATATTCTATGCTGGCACTGGAAATCTGCTATGCAGGTCTGAGGACAGGGTTGTCATCTTTGATCTCCAGCAAAGGATTGTTCTTGGGGATCTTCCAACGTCTTTTGTTAGGTATGTCGTCTGGTCTCCAGATATGGAGAGTGTTGCTTTACTGAGCAAACATTCTATTGTTATTGCTGATAAAAAGCTCGCGCATCGCTGCACTCTTCACGAGACGATTCGTGTCAAGAGTGGTGTTTGGGATGATAATGGCGTCTTTATCTATACTACTTTGACACACATAAAGTACTGCCTCCCCAATGGGGACAGTGGAATTATCAAGACGCTTGATGTCCCAGTGTACACTACAAAGATATATAAAAACACAATCTTTTGCTTGGACCGAGATGGGAAAAACCGCCCTATCATTATTGACTCAACAGAGTATGTTTTTAAGCTACACTTGCTGAGAAAGAGATATGACCAGGTTATGGGCATGATAAAAAATTCAGAACTCTGTGGACAAGCCATGATTGCTTATCTGCAGCAGAAGGGCTTCCCACAAGTTGCTCTTTATTTTGTGAAGGATGAGAGGACTCGGTTCAACTTAGCCATTGAAAGTGGTAACATTGAGAAAGCTCTTGAATCTGCTAAAAAGATTGATAAAAATGACCACTGGTACAGGCTAGGTGTCGAGGCCCTTCGTCAGGGAAACGCCGGGATTGTCGAATATGCATACCAGAGGACAAAGAACTTTGGGAGGCTATCTTTCCATTATCTAATAACCGGTAACCTCGACAAATTGTCCAAGGTGATGAAAATTGCTGAGGTCAATAACGACATCATGGGCCAATTTCACGACGCGTTGTATCTTGGCAACGTGAGGGAGCGTGTTAAGATTCTTGAAAATGCTGGACATTTGCCTCTTGCATATATCACAGCCTCTATCCACGGGCTTAATGATATTGCAGAGCGTCTCGCTTCTGAATTGGGAGATAACGTGCCTTCTCTTCCAAAAGGGAAAAAAGCTTCTCTTTTAATCCCCCCGAGCCCAGTTCTGTCTGCTGGAGATTGGCCTTTGTTATTGGTCAGTAAAGGCATATTTGAGGGTGGCCTTGATGATACAGGTAGAGGGACCGAAGAAGACTATGAAGAAGCTGCAGATGCTGATTGGGGCGAGGGGTTGGATATTGCTGACGTGGACAACATCCAAAATGGAGATATTAGTATGGTGTTAGATGAGGAGGGTTTGCACGATGAGAATGACGAGGAGGGAGGATGGGAACTCGAGGATCTTGATTTACCTCCAGATGCCGAGACGCCCAAAACAGGTCAAAATGCTCGTTCCTCTGTTTTTGTGGCCCCCACCCCTGGTATGCCCGTGAGCCAAATTTGGGTCCAGAGATCATCTCTAGCTGCTGAACATGCAGCTGCTGGCAACTTCGAGACAGCAATTCGTTTACTGAGCCGACAATTAGGGATAAAAAACTTCTCCCCTTTGAAGTCACAATTCATTGATCTTCACATGGGCAGTCACTCTTACTTACGTGCCTTTACCTCAGCCCCCGTGATATCAGTTGCAGTCGAGAGGGGTTGGAGCGAGGCAGCGGTTCCCAACGTCCGGGGCCCACCTGCACTTATATTCAATTTCTCTCAGTTGGATGAGAAGCTCAAGGCTGGTTACAGAGCTACAACTGTTGGAAAATTTTCTGAAGCCCTTCGACATTTTTTGGCTATTCTCCACACAATTCCCTTAGTTGTGGTCGAAACCCGAAGAGAGGTGGATGAAGTGAAGGAATTGATTGGCATAGTGAAAGAATATGTTTTAGGAGTGCAAATGGAGCTTAAAAGGAAGGAAATGAAGGACGATCCAGTTCGTAACCAAGAACTCGCTGCCTATTTTACCCATTGTACCCTCCAGACTCCTCACATGAGACTTGCTTTAGTGAACGCTATGACTGTTTGCTTCAAAGCACAAAATATGATCACTGCAGCCGACTTTGCTAGACGGTTTCTGGATTCTAGTCCAACTAATGAAAAACAAATCAAAATGGCTCGCCAGGTTCTGCAGGCTGCTGAGAGGAATATGAAAGATGCTACACAGCTGAACTATGACTTTAGAAACCCTTTCGTGGTTTGTGGGGCCACTTACGTTCCGATTTACAGAGGGCAGAAAGACGTGACTTGTCCTTATTGCAGTACACATTTTGTTCCAGCTCAGCAAGGGCAGCTTTGTACTGTTTGTGACCTTGCGGTGGTGGGATCTGATGCATCGGGATTGCTGTGCTCACCTTCTCAGGTCAGATGATTTTTCACCGTTGGATGGGGCGCCAGCTGGACAGGCGAAGAGGTTAGGAGTTTTCAGCAAAAGAGATTTCAGTCGGAATTTATATCTGTTCTATATATATTTTTTTTCTCCCGTTTTGCAGCATTTTCATCAATCTCTCTCCCACCCCCCTTTACTTTTACTCCTTTCTTTTTGTTGGTTTTTAATGATTACAGTTTTCTTTGTAATAAAAAACCTATTAAGATTTTTCACTTCAATCATTCCTATGCCGTGTGGGGATTTAGTGTGCCTGGGTAGATGTGGCAACTTTATTTGCCTAACTTTTTTCAGGTATATATTTGGATCTTAAATGTTATATTTTTTGCAGATGTAATCAACATTTATTTTTGCCTACTCAATTCACTTATTGCCGTACAGCTATCTTTCTATGCTTTTCTTATGTGCTTTACTTCACTTGAAGTCTAATTTGCTATTTTACTCGGTGTATATATTCCTGGTAATGGGCATGAATTGTCAAGTAACTTTATATATATATATATATATATATATATATATATATATAAAGAGTTGCTTCTAGGGACCTTCTTGCTGTGAATTTTGATCGGACCCATCGTGTGGATGATGTTATGGTTTTTCTTAAACTTACGACTGGGAACTCCTGAGAATAACTTGTTATGATTTATGCGGATGAATAATACGAAATTACCTTCTTTTTTTCTCTTCTCTTGAAATGAAAAATGTAGGATTGAATATTTATGGTTAGGAAAAACTTGAAAAAATGCCAAAGCTAAAATTCTGGCGACTTTTATATAATACAAAATTTTTGCCAGTCATTACAATTTACAACAGGTTATTTCCTTTCCTGAACAAAAGAAGTCAGAAAAAGATGTTCTTCATCTACATATCAAAAATTCTTATGAGCCCAAATTGCATAGACAAACCATTTATTTTTCCCGATAGTTGGGCCGAGCAAGCCCAAATTGCAACCTTGTGAGCCAAAAATATCATAATAAAGCCCATTTATAAAGCCCACAAGAGTTTTCTCCTCTAATTTTTTAATTATTATATCCATTAGTTAGTACAATTTTCATGGTTAGATATACGGGTCTGAACTTGACACTTCTTACCTAATAAGAAGTGAAATAGTGCCACTTTTACTAATTGTTTGGTAGCAACTTGCACTACAGTTGGAACATATTTATCAATTTTTGGTTACATATTGCACATATTTATCAATTTTTTACTACTCCGAAATTTAATTTTATATTCTTATATGTTAATATTGAGTATATACAAACTGAAAAATTTCCCTTTGGGAAGGTGAATTATTCCACATTCTCTCACACCCACAGTGCCATGTTTGGCTGTTAGTGGATAATATGAGTAATTGCTTTCCAAAAGATTGATGATGGTTTTTCCTACAAGAGAAATACTTTATATGAAAGAAATATATATATATATATATATATATATATTATATAGTATAGAGCCCTAAATCCTCTATAAAAATGATGTTGGTCTTAGGGTTGTCAAAAGTGTTTGAAACCCACGTGACATGGCCGTCCAATTGCTTCTTTTCTTAAGGCAAATTATGACTTATAAACCACCAATTATATGCTCAAAAAGAAACCTAAGTTGGTCTAAAAAATACTAAATTACTACCTAAATCCATATATATATATACACACTAAATAAATGATCTTTATGATTGCTTCTTGCTTTACTTTATAATGATGCAAAGCACATGGGGTGTGATAGGGACCCACGGAAAGTTGACATGGACCCACCATGTGATGACTAGGATTGGGAAACTCAAACCAAATCAATATATGAAACAATCAAATTATATCAAGTTTTTCATTTTGGCAAAATAATTATCATTTCTAGAAATATTTTAAAGTGGTATTAGTTTTTTCCTATTGAGAATTTTGGTCATATATTTAAGGTCAAACGTTTATATCACTAGAGATAATAGTACAACATGATAATATTTGCTAGAATATAGTAATTAAAAGATTATTGGAGCACATGTAAAAAACAAATAAACGAGTAATTTTTAGGCACAAAACAAGATAATAATCAAATTTAAAGATCGAAACTCTCACACGAGATCAAAGCTCTCATTTGATAGACTACAATTCTCATACGAAAAAACAACATGCATTAAATATCAACTAAAAGCTGAAAGGGATTAAATTGGTTGATCAATGGGGGCATTTGCGATGAAGATGATGGTACCGGTGCATCACATGACCAAGGACGAATCTGGGAGGTTGGTGATGGTATCCCCACTCAAATTTGAGAATTTAATTTTATATATCCTAGAAGTCGTTTAATTCAAAATTTTGTCCTCCCCAAAGTTTAATGTATCAAGTTTTACCCTTTTTTTTGGTGTATTCGTCCTGATTTCGTCTACATCAATGGGGGAAGGGAATGATGAGGGGTGACGAAGAAGACGACCTCATCATGATAAGTGTTTTATATGCTTAGTAATCTCGTCTAATTCCAATACTTTTATTTGATATTTGATGCTAAATATTTTCTAAAGTCTTGATTTTATATTGTAGGATCATCCAAAAACATTTTAGGAAAATGAAGAATAAAACACGGAATTGAGAATAAACTATTCTCCAGGCGCAGCGTTAGCATTTCTACTGTAACTCTCTCAATGGATATCCAATTAACTTCATTCTAATGCTATATATTGTAAAACTAAGAGATGTTGCTTCATATATATGTTGAAGACAAAGATAAAAAATGTTCGGAAGAAAGCGAAAAGGACAACGAAAATAAACAGCACAAAAGATCAAGACGAAGTATTACTTTGTGATAGATTCTACATATCTTTAAAAGATGAATAAGTTCTTGAATCCTTCTAAAGAATTGTATATCTATGTCTTTGCTTTCCACAGGAACTTTAATCGTCGCAACTCGATATCTTTAGAGAGAGATATGACAAATTTACCAAGACTGCACATGAGACGACAATGAGCAAAAACGCTCGCCGCAGCACGAGCTGTGCATAGCCACACTGGCTCGCGCTGGGCCGAGCCAAAGTGCTCGCCCCAGTGCAAGTTGTCCGATTTTTACCCCATTTTGGCCCTATTAATAGGCTTCGAACCTATTTTAAGTCATCTTTTCCCCCATGTATTGTTCCTCCTTGTATTCTTGCACATTTTTTGGTACTGTAAGCTTTGAGTATGTCCTGTAAGGCTAATAACCTCATTCGGACAATTATAATTTGGGTTCATCATCTTGTTTTATGAGATTTATGCTTAATATATCATTTTCTTTGTTGAGTATTTACTTTTCTTGACTATACGTCTAGTGTTTGATGAAATGCTTAACCTAGATATACACTTTGTTATTGTGTTTCATTGATCCATCACTAGTTAAGGTTAAATTGCTATCAATTAGGACCTTGCTGGTAGTAACTAGGGGTTATTAGACCCATAGGAGAAAATCAATGTCATTAGACTCAATTCATGCTAGGTGGATTAGCTTTTGATGCCAACTTTCTCCTAGTAATTAATGTTTCTCCTCTAATTAATCAAAAGCCTAGTCTCTAGATGTTTTTTTAGGAGAATTACTGGTAAATCACACTTGAGGAAAGAGTAAGAGGCTCGCATGCCATCATTGTTTCGCTTAAGTTGGCTACTCAATTGAAATGAATTCAACATATTTATGATCAAATCAAGAAGATGATAAATAATTAGAATTATCTGGATGTCCCTTCTATTGATTAAACTCTTTGTTTACTTGCTTGTTTTAATTTCTCGTGTATTTAGTATCTTATAATTACAACCAATTCCCCCCTTGTATTGCTTTGTGATAAGTAATTAACAATTATATTTTGATAAACACACCCTTGAATTCGACCTTTGCTTGCGTATCAGGTAACTTTAAAAGTAATTTTGATGTGCTACGACACGCATCATATCAGCACCACCCAACTCATCCAAACACTACAAGAATTCAGAGGGGGAAAAAATAAAACCAAGCTAGAAGGACAATTACGAAATTTTTGAGAAGGGTTCTGATAAGAGACCCCTCTCATAAATGACGCTTGACACAAACTTTAAAGAGTTTCTTTTAAAGTTCTTTTTTTCCCCCCTCTAACTTAAGGATTGAAGTGGTATTAGTTGGTTTTGTTTTTTCCAAAAAATAATTAAGTGGTATTAGTTGAGTATCATGATATAAGCAATGAAGTAGCTGTATAAGCTTATAACTTCCTTGTTATTGTGCTTAAACTAAATGTCTTAAAGCAAATGTCATGGACAAGATTGTCTTTTCAATCTATATTACTTATGCAATTAGATATGTCATTTGTATGAAAACACATAGTATTACTTACAACTTACAAGCTTCTACTTGGACTACATTCGTCGGGCCCGCAAGCATAAAAATTTGTATTTATGAGGTCCAAGAGCTTATTGATTCATCTCCAAATTCCTCATAAAATACTAGGTATAAATACACTCTCAACAATATCTTATGTACCCTATCCTTACAATATTCGTTTAATTTCCTTAAGGTGATTAATTATGACTTCAGTTTTTGGAGGGCTGTGTGTGTGGGAAATCCTCCCGACACCCTCAATAGCAAAATTCTTGTATACACTCATTGTGGAACCTAGTTATATACATCAAGATACAACAAAAATAATAAAAAATGTATATTCGATATAAAAATAAGTCAAATATTTTTTATTATTTTTATTGTGTTTTGATATATACATCTGGGTTCTAAATTGGATCCTAAATCTGGTGTATACAAAAAAAATTCCCCTCAGGCATGTGCAGTGCATGTGAGTTGACTTAGTTCATCTTACAAAATCCTTTCAGGATGATTTGCACGCTTGCATATCAAGCACAGAACGAAGATGAAATTTTCCAATCCCTATGTACGACTTTTAATTTAGTGGCATGGCCTGTAATTATGTTTATTATATAAATTATTCCTTTGAGAATTCATTCAAAATCATAAACAAAATGAAGAGAAATTTTGTTCTTAACTAATTCATTTTCATCAATTCAAGATTAAAACGTGAGATTGAATATTTACAAGCTAATAATATGAACAATTTGAATAAGTCATGAGATTATGCTCAAGAAGTCAACTTGCTCATTGAAAAAGTGGAACTAGGCCTCCACACAAAATCAGACGGATTGAGACATTGTCTAAAACATTAAATAACCTCTTGAATTTTCATACGATAAGATATAAAGAATAACAGGAAGCATATTGAATATGTCCCAGTCCTATGATCTATATATTTAATGTATCATATTTTCGGATGCCTTTTGCTCTGATGGTGACAAAAAGCAACTCAATAAAGTTATGCAGAAAATAAGGTGAAAATATATGTCAAAACATTTTTTACTATGATCTAAGTTTTTTCGAAACCATTGGCGCCGTGGTAGTATTCACTTTGAAGTTGAACAACAAAAGAAGATTCAAATTTGGGGTTTGTGGTTCGATAGTTGTCCTCTTTCCTTCAACTCTTTGAAGGTCAAAGTGGATTGGCTTCAATTGCATCCTCTTTGGAGGGTGCCAGCTTTTTTTGGAAAATTGGCTCAGTCATCTTTGTGTTGGGAATCTAATTGGATTGTTTTCCTATTTTTCTTTTTACTTTTTTTTTGTTTGCGATGGTGTGATCCCTGATGTTAAATCTGTTTTTTATTGTTTTGATGGATTTGTTGATATTGAAATGATGTACGTTTGTCAGTGGCGAATCCAGAAATTTTGTTCAGTGGGGGCACCGGGGATTATACCGAGAGGGGTGAGATTGTTGTAATATAGCTATACAATATGTTAAGGGGGGATGTGGGAGGCTTGCCCCCGTGGTACGGTACGCTATATTTATGGGGAAAAATATAATAAGGAATTAGGTTCAATTACAACTTTTGACATAATTTATACTCTTATACCTCTTTTGTTATAGCCACGATTTTGAGTTTTAGGGGGGCGAACTCAAAGTAAAGAGAGAAAACGTGATATTTTTCGATCTTAAGGGGGGGCGAAATTCAAATATAAAAAATTTTGTAAGGCAAAAAAATGATTTTTTAAAATTTAGGAGGGGGCATTTAATACTTTCAAAATTGAGGGGGGGCATTTAATAATTTGAGTGGGGGCATTAATGCAATTTATAAATTAAAATTAAAAAAAATGTATATATTTATAAAAAAAAAATTGAGTGGGGGCACTACCCCCCTGAAGGGGCTGTAGATCCGCCCCTGACGTCTGCCTTTGTAGTTTCTGTTTTGTTGGTTGTATCTTTCGTTGGGTATTTGCCCTTTTTATATGCAATGTAGTGAAATTAATTATATATAAAAAAAACCATTGAATTATACGGGAAAATTCTAAGGTGGACTGGGAGTGTTGCTCCCAATCTATTTTACACCATATATTCAAAATGAGTAAGGTGGTTTTCACACCCATCTACCCTATGTAAACCACCACACTCCAAGTGTTTGTGTGGTGAAAAATGGATCGGGAGCAATACTTTCGGTCCACCATAGAATTACCCGAATTATTCTAGTCAGGTACGCTCCATAAGAGTTTCATTATGAATTCATCTTATAAATGCTTTTGTAATTTTTCACCAAGTTTAATAGATGGTTTGAATTTAGAAAATAGCTCAAAATTCGAGAGGGAATTGGATTATGATCTATAAACATGGTCTTAAATCTCGGTCGAAACACCGAAATTTTGAATTTCGAGGGGTCTCGAAGTGAAATCGAACCTTCGATTCAATTTTGCAGAATATCTTCCGCAATTTCGACCGAAACCAGAAATTTCTCGAAATTTTTATCGAAACCCAAAATTTCCCTAAATTTAAAATATTCTTGTCAAATATCCGTTCGGCCGAAACCCGATATTTCCCAAAACCGAAACCGAAATTTCAAAAAAAAAAAATTATTTTTAATTTTTTATATTTTTAAATATTATATAATTAGAAAATTATATTTATATTCGGTAAGGACCACACCTACCACTTATCCCCCAACCACAAGAAGCAGTAAAGCAAAAAATTGAAAATGAATATGATTGAAGAAATTGTACTACTCCTTGGGGTTCTTCAAGATTCAACACCAAAAGGATATCATCATTGATTCATTATATGTAGTACTACCAACATTCCATGTCATGGGCACAATATTGTCAACATGTAACTAATAATTTTCACTTGCAATATGAAAATAGAGGTTGGACAGATACTAGTGAAAGCGATTTCGATTCTCCTAGAAACACGATATGATATGGAGTAGTAATTTTTACTTAAAGTTTGGTACATTTTATTTTAATGAAGTTCTCATACGATTTGGTTATTATCTTATTATCAAATTATATTTATTTCATATTTTTTGCAGCAGTTTTTAGTGATATTATTTAACAAATTCATTATCCATATATTATATATAGAATATTATTGATGTAAAAGATGTTTGAGTA
This sequence comes from Buddleja alternifolia, assembly GCA_019426215.1. Classification (NCBI taxonomy): domain Eukaryota; kingdom Viridiplantae; phylum Streptophyta; class Magnoliopsida; order Lamiales; family Scrophulariaceae; genus Buddleja; species Buddleja alternifolia. Next base: position 34,161,712 of record CM033397.1, on the reverse strand, counting down.
TGATAATTAAGGTTACCCAAAATTTTATTGTAAATTTCCAAATATTTTTTTAAATTTCCATGATTTCCTTAAAATCGAAACCGAAATTTTAAATATCCCCAAAATTTCAATTGAAATTTTAGTAAATTTACTCCACCGATATCTACCTAGAAATCGAAATTTAAGACCTTGGCGATACGTTTAGGTATTATACGGAAGCACTCGGTTGAGCTCATATTTGTTATGGTTCAGTGGTCACCGCCGACACATGGGTGAGTTAAGTTGAATACGAATGGGGCATCGAGAGGCAATCCAGGGGCTGCAGAGTGGGAGGGGTTGTTCGGGATGACCAGGGCTCGATTAATCTGGCACTTACGAAATTTCTTGGGGTCGCCACGAATAACTTTGCTGAGTTATATGGAGTGTGTCAGGGCCTCGAGTTGTGCCACAATCACGGGTACACTAAGGTAAGGGTAGAGTTGGATGCACAAGTGATCATTAATTTGATTCTTAGGGCTTCATCGGGATGCTGGGATCTTCAAAACCTGTTATAGCGCATTAGGGTGGGAAGATCCAAGATGTAGGTTCGCTTCTCACACATATACCATGAGGGAAATGGAGAGCAGCGGATTTATTAGCTAACATGGCTTGCGAATTGCGACGAGGGTAGTTCGGCCTAGATGATGGGAAGTGAGGTACCGTAAACCATGAGGACTTGTGCCAAAATGGATATTTTCTTTTCTAGTTTTAGATTTAAATGGGTTTGAGTTTTTCATATAGTTGTAAAGGAGTAATACTTTTTTATGCCTTTAAGTTTGATTGTAAGGGAATAGGACTCCTTATTTATCTTAATTTGTGTAAAAGAGTAAGTACTCCTTATTTACTAGTTTCTCTAGATGCGATTGTGAATAAGTTAGATCTCCTTGTTTATTGTTTTATTTTTTGAATGATATAAAGAAGGGATAAGGGGCCGACAACACATTGCCTCAATAGGGTGATTCTCTTAAAAAAAACTTTCTTTATGTGATCGTCATCAAGATTTAAAATAGAAAAGATTATTAGGGGCACACGAGAAGGGGAAATAAAACTTTATCTACTTATATTATCGTTATCAAGATTTCAGACAGTTCTTTTCACACTTTGTTTTCTCAAATCATAGTTTTGTCGCACCTTATTACTCTAATTATTTAATGACTTACCTACAACAATGGGTATTTTAACTTTTTTGCTTTATAGTACAGAGTTTAAACAACGATTTTAAACTTTCAGTATTTTTCTAAGAATTTCCAGAGAGCATTAAAATTGAAAAATAATCTATGATTTCTTTGGAGGGGGAAAAGTGTATATCTTAATAATTTGAGGCAAAGTTAATAGTTGAGGGGGCCAGCATGAAATTCACTCTGAATACGCATGATTGCACCGGCGACACAGACACGACACGACACGGACACGGGGAGCGGCATTTGAAAAAAAATATAGGACATGACACGGTTTCGACATGGCTGTCCAATTTTATATATATATATATATATATATATATATATATATTATATATAAATTTGTATTTTATTTGTTTTTTCGTAAAGTTATGTATATTGTAAATAATTCAACTACTTATCAATAACAAATGCAGAATAAAAATATAAACATAAACTAAATATAACAATAAATATGTTTTCAATCGAAAACATGATTTAACAAAAATAACTATTCCATTGTGCAAATCTGTGTTTTATAAAAAGTTGGTAAGTTTTTATTAGATTTAGAAAATTAATAAATTTTTATTTACAATTTGACCCCCCCCCCCAAAGTTTTAATATCTTATAAAAAGTGACCTGACCGTGTCACAGTCGTGTCCTAGCCGTGTCCAAATTTTTTTTTATTCTTTTTATTAGGGACATGTGATAGCCATGTTCATGTCCGAATGCGCACGACATCGCCCGTGATGATTTTTTGTAGTGTCTGTGCTTTATAGACAAGGTCTTAAATTTCGATTTCGGGGTAGATATCGGTGGAGTAAATTTACGGAAATTTCGATAGAAATTTCGGGGATATTCAAAATTTCGGTTTCGATTTTAAAGAAATCATGGAAATTTATAAAAATATTTGGAAATTTACAATAAAATTTTGTGTAACCTTAATTATCATACTTAAACATCTTTTACATCAATAATATTTTATATATAATATATGGATAATGAATTTGTTAAATAATATCATTAAAAACTGTTGCAAAAAATATGAAATAAATATAATTTGATAGTAAGATAATAACCAAATTGTATGAGAACTTCATTAAAATAAAATGTACCAGTAAAAGTTACTACTCAATACCATATCAAGTTTTTAGGAGGATCGAAATCGCTTTCACTAGCATCTGTCCTACCTCTATTTTTATATTGCAAGTGAAAATTATTAGTTACATATTGACAATATTGTGCCCATGACATGGAGTGTTGGTAGTACTACATATAATGAATCAATGATGATATCCTTCTGGTGTTGAATCTTGAAGAACCCCAAGGAGTAGTACAATTTCTTCAATCATATTCATTTTCTATTTTTTGCTTTACTGCTTCTTGTGGTTGGGGGATAAGTGATAGGTGTGGTTCTTATCAAGTATAAATATAATTTTCTAATTATATAATATTTAAAAGTAAAAAAAATTAAAAATAAAAAAATTCAGCCGAAATTTCAGTTTCGGTTTCGGGAAATATCGGGTTTCGGCCGAAATTTCGATGGATATTTGACAAAAATATTTTAAATTTAGGGAAATTTCGGATTTCGATAAAAATTTCGGGAAATTTCGAAAGATATTCTGCAAAATTGGATCGAAGGTTCGATTTCGCTTCGAAACCCCCCGAAATCTGAAATTTCGGTCGACATTTCGGTATTTCGACCGAAATTTAAGACCATGCCCGTATCATATTCCAGGCCGACTTCTGTGTGAACTTGCCACAAGTCGATAGCCGTCATATAGCCATGTCTGGAGAAATCAAATTCATAGGTATTGAAGAGACCCTTTCCACCATGTTTTGAGGCAAAACTCGATTTAATTTGGTATAATCTCATTCATTACCGCATTAAAAAATGACACGTGGTCTAAGGTATTGTACGGATCCTGCACCAGCTTGAACAAATCCCCTACTCTTGGCCAATTATCAAACCAAAAGGATGAAGATCCGACTCCTAAATTCCATCCAATATTTGGTTCAAAAGTATCTCTAATCCTCTCTAGTAGAAGACGTGTGCTTAATCTTGGCCACCACCGAGTATGAACTATGGCAATATTTATTCTGCATGAATCGGGATCAAATAGATTTACATTCTCTCAATTTCCACTAGAGTTTGATCCCGATCGCCTCGACCCTATCACTATGACTACGCACAATTCACATACATCACAAAATACTTAGAAGATGTGAGATTATAGTCGGAAATAATTGTATGTACTTGAGTAACTCTTCTTTATATGTCTACCAATTATTGTAATATATTGTGGGTTTCACACGTAAATTATCTAGTTTGACTGCTTGGAACTTGGAAGGCCCTAATGTAAAGTTCCAAAAAAACACTCAAGAATTATATTGAATTCTCTACTTTCACATTTGACTTATTTTATGTGTTAATCATTGCTCCTCAAGTGAAGAGATTTAATAACGACTTTTTAGCTCAACTTGATATGTATATAAGGAGAGATTTAATAACAACTTTTAGCTCAACTTGAGATATATATATATATATATATATATATATAGACACACACACACACACTAAACTCAACTCAAACTGGCTAAAGATGGAAGAGTTTAATTGGTTGGCAAATCATGAATAATTTATTTTCAAGAATTTCACCAAATCAATTTTGAGATTTTTATTCTTTTTCAAATCTGATGACATACTAACCAAACACGTTTTTCAAAAAAAAAAATTCTCTAAAAACATCTTTTCATAGCAGAGGTGTCCCTCCAGTTAAGACCGAAATTTCTATATACTCTACACTCCTTATCCCCATTTTCCACAAGACAAAGTACTGCTGCTACTACTACTTTTTTTTTTTTGGGGGTAATAACTACTACTGCTAATAATAATATAAACTAGATATTGAGGCCAAATTAACTAGAATATTTAAACCAAAGAACGCATAAATGAAACCATACGAGGTTCACATCCCAATTTGTGTTGTAATTAGAGCCTTTCGTTGTAACGTTTTGCATCACTTTATAATACTACAAAAAAAAGTGAGTTTACTCGATTTTATTTTCTTTTCAAAATACACTTTGTACCCCTAAATTATCTACTTTGTACCATTTAGGTGCTTGAACAATTTAACGTGGCAAAATGATCCTTGAATTATCAAACGTAACAAAATGGTTTCTCGACTTGACGGACGTTTGGCTTGTTGTGATATGTTGCTAACGTTGCATTGGGTTTAACTATTGAAATGTGACAATTGAGTAAATTTGCCCTCACTTGCTTTCTATTAAATGATATTTTATGTGCTTATAATTTTGCTACTTTTAAACCATTTTGGCACCATGTTCTACTAACTTTTGTGCTGAAAATAATACACTAATTTTTTACTAATTTGTTTTAGGAAAAATTATTTGATCAATTCTTAAGATAATAAATGAAGGGTAATAAAAATTACTTGATCAATTCTAAATTATCCTTTATCTATTAATTTAAGAATTAACCGAGTATTTTTTTAAATTGATAAATAGTATAATACCAATTTTATTTTGAATATTAAGTACTTTAAATATTTTTATATAATTTATTTTATTTTTAATATGATAAGTATTTAAAAGATATTTTTTTAAAATTTTTAAGAAATATTAAAAATTTTGAATGTAAAATTAAAATCATAATTAGTATTAATTATCAATTTAATTATTTTACATAAATCAATTTCTAAATAGAACTACAATTGATTTATTTTGCTCTAGAAGGCTAAGGACGGTGAAATTTATAAACTTAAATATTGGATTTTTTTAAAAGAAAAATTGGTGAAATGAGTTTTTTGGATTGAAAAATATGATCATGAATTTTTTTTGGTATAAAGTTTATTTTAAGGGCGTTGGTGAATTACCCTCAAGAAGTTAGCAACAAAATTATAAATATATAAAAAACTCATTTTATTGAAAGTAAGTGAAGGTAAAATTGATAAACTTTTTCAATAGCCACATTGCAATGGTCAAACACAGTGCGATGTTAGTAACATATCACGATAAGCCAAACGTCCATCAAGTCGGGTGACTATTTTGTTCTATTTGATAATTTAGAGATCATTTTATTACATTTAATATTTTAAAAATCTAAATGGTACAAAGTAGATATTTTTTGGGTACAAAATTTATTTTACCCTTTTGTTTTCTAATGTAAGACTTGAATCGAATAAACCTGTCTCTATTTCAACTTTATGATGGAAGTGATAGAGACCCATGTTATCTTTGTTATTATTAGTATTCATGTATGATGAGTCGTATGACTATGATTTTTATGCTATTAAGTTTGTAAAGGTTATATTTTTATAAAATAAAATTCGCTTAATAGATGTAAATAATAAAGAATTTCACGGATCATAAGGACGGAGCCAGGGGCTAGTAGGCGCAGCTGCCCCTTCAACTTTTGAAAAATTATATTTTTAGTTTACAATTTTTTTATTCTTTATATTTTGCCCCGCGCCCCCCCCCCCTCCACCCCCTCCCTCTCCCTTTTTGGTATACTTCCCCGAATATAAAATCTTAACTCCATCCGCGACGAATCACTCATATTTTGTCCTAGTAGTGTGGGGGTACATCTATAATTTTCTGTGGTACTGCAATTTTTTCTTTCTAACTCAATTTTTAAAAATTCATTTGCCCCTTTTTTCAGAAGTTTGTCACTCTTCAAATTAAAACTTACGTCAGTAATTTTCAACAGCATAATTTATAATACAAAAACAAAAATACGCACAATTTTACCTTTATTTTTTTATGTAAAATTACAGAATTTTACTTTTGAAATATGATATATTTTGAATATATAGTTGGGATAACAGCAGACACCCCTCTCAGTTATGGGATGATGTGTACTTTGCCCCCCAACTTATTGAAATGTGCGATTTACCCCCTCACTTATCTAAAATGTGCACTTCACTCCTTCGGGCAGCTCAGACAGATTCAGGCACTTCACTTATCATAAAAATTGGACTTTTACCCCCTGACTTATGCGTTTTTGTAGCACTTTATCCCCTGATTTATGTGTTTTTGTAGCACTTTATCCCTGTTCGAGCTGCCAAAGGGAGTGAAGTGCACATTTTCGATAAATAAGGGGATAAATCGCATATTTCAATAAGTTGAGGGGCAAAGTACACATCACTCTATAATTAAGAGGGGTACTGCTATTATCCCTATATAGTTTGGGGCTAGTTGAAAAGACGTATTTGGTGTAAATTAGATATCCCCAGTGATGCTGCAGAATCGAAGTTGCATATATACGGAGAGTCAACCCCCGTTTAAAAAGGTGATCGGACACAGGGCTCGAGATCACTGCCACACACCCCATTCATTTCAATTATTGTTGGGGCTCTCACTCACTCTATATCAATATATATATATATATATATCCTCACATATTTGGTAATTATCGAATTTCGTTTCATGAGTTTCTTTTTTTCATTTTTAGGATATAAATTTAGAATGAAATAAACCCTTTTTGAAAGAGAGTTAATGATGTCTTGACCACCGAGTAAAGAGTAGAATTGATGTCTCGTGATTTAGACGGTTAGTTGAAATTTCAATCGAATGTGATATTTAATGTATTTTTGATATAAATTTATATTTTCGATAGTTTATACAATAAAAAAAATGATTGATAGTTAATTTGATATTTAACGTTGATAATTTGCACATTACACCTTAAAATTATACTTTTGGCAAATCACATTGTGGAAATCGAATCAAAGAAAATTACTCATTGTTGTAAGACAATTTGAAGAAAGGCTAGATATAATCATAATTGTTTATCATTAACATATGTATTATCACATGTATAACCTAGACTCAGGTCTTATTTGTGTTAAACCCAAAATCTTTAAAGAAAAGAACACTAGTCTCTGTTTGGATGTGTTTTCATTTCATTTTGAACCGTTATTTTCTAAAATATATGGGAGAATGATTTTTTTTTTATTTTGTGTGAGAAAAGTGAAAAAAATAGATGTGTTTGGTTGTATTTTTAAAAATAGTTGAAATTGGTGATTGTGATGTGTGAAATGATTGAAAAATAATGATTAGATGAATAGTATTGGATTAAAAAATTTAAAGGAGAAGAGAGAGAAATGTTTAAAAAATAGAAAGGAAATGAGGGAAAAAAGTAATGAAAAGAAATTGTGAGATGAATGATGTGAAATATAATTTTAAAGAAATGATTGAACTTTATTGGGAACGTAAAAATAAGAATGAAAATGAAAATATTTTCAGTTAAAAATAGTATAAAATATGTATTTTTATTTTAATATGAAAATAAAAATGAAAAAAGTGATTTGAAAATACAAACAAACAGGGCCTAAATGGGTGGTCTAGCTTGTTTCTTCAAAATCTTTTGTTCTCATAATTTAGAAAAATGCTAAAAAAACAAAAAAATCGTTTATGGTGTCTTAATTTACTCTTGATACATTTATTTGGTACTTTTCATAATGATGATAGGTGACCAATCTACAGCATTGAGAATATATTTAATACACCTTGCATTGCACCTGTGAAGAATCACGAATTTTATTAATTAGTTTTTTTTTGTTTTATTGGTGATTAATTAGGTCGTATTCTTTTTTTAATCATTTCACTTTCTTAGATAAATATTTTTTTAAATAGTTTTAAAAACCTAATGATGACTAATGTTGATAAAGGTTTTCGAAATTCATTCAAAATACGTTTTCGTTTTGTTCACATTTTAAAATATAATATCATCTTTTTGACCAAAAAAATAAGTAAGACAAAAAACATGAGGGTTAATTAAAGTTTGAGTGAATAGGGCTATAGAACGAATTATAATTTTTAATATATTCCAAAATTATGTTTTATATTATATTTTCCAAACTGATAGAAATGGATGAACAAATCATAGAATTCCATTTTTTTGGATGAATCGCAACCATCATATAATTAACTCGATTCAAAACATCACAACTCCCTAAAAAATACCCGTAAAGAGTTGGAATTTTTTTTTTTTTGATGGAAGTAAAGAGTTGGACTTGGACCTCGTCTTTTTATATAATCATATATACTATACACGATGCGTGATTCTATGATAGACTCAGTGTAATGGAGTCGGTGCCCATTACACCATACATTTGTGTTGGGATAATAAAATTCACACATCCCAACACAAATATATGTTATAATGGGCACTAGCTCCATTACACCCTGTCAAACATAGATTTTTCCATACACGATCGAGTAGTTATCATTACAAGATAGGCAATGTATGAAAATGATGCCAAAAGTAATAAAGCGTCAAATAGTAAAAAAGTAGATCCTCGGGCCCCTAAAACACAAATAAAATAAACTCATTTATAAAATTTAAGTTCGGCCACAAAAATTATTGCTCTTTCGAAAATTGGTATGCATTATGATAATTTGGTGACCATTAATTGATTACTAACGCGTTATTAGTTTTATGATAATCACTTTTGTTGTACGGGTGATTAGGCCGCCATTTCTTCGTACTCAATTATTAAATTAACTAAAATTTTCAGGAAAAAATGGATTAATTATGGGCACTAATTAGGGAAGACTCACGTGTTCAGACTAAAAAGATTTCTTTAAATGGGATTCTTTTGAAATATTTTTTAATTTTCTTTTTTCATTCTATATAGCCCGTGAGTTGGGGGCTTTTAAGGATGGTCCTAGGCCAGTTTATGTCTTTTCAAATGTTCTTCTTTTCCATCTCCCTTCTTTAGGAAATGTCTTGTCAACACTTATATGCATACATATATATATATATATGTATGTATGTTTAATAATTGAAATACGTGCATTAGCACAATAATCTTCTTTGGATTCAATTTATTATTAAACGTGGAAATAGTGAGGCTCCGTATGGTTGTGTTCTCGAAAATAAATTTTGAGTTTTTTTTGGAGAATGTGTATTACAGAAATTCGTGTGAAAATATTAACTTTATTTGTTTGTTTGGATGTATTTTTAGAATTTGGTTGAAAATAGTGTAGATGTGATATAAAATTGATTTTTATTAGGATTTGATATATGAAATGATTGAGTTGGTTATAAATGTGATGATGATGGGGGAAAAGATATTAAAATAAATATTTTTTTGAATAATGTTATGAGTTGATAATAAATTAATATGTATATATGTGTGTGTATATATACATATACACACATAATATAATATATATTATAGAAATAGAATGAAAAGACCATAAAATAAAAAAAAGGCAACCAACAGTGGGGGGGCGTTCATGGGTTGGGGTAGGCGGGTGGGTATGGGTTGGGGGGGGGGGGGTGGGCGGGGGGTTTCATTTTTTTTTTGTCACTTTTTTCATTTCTTTTTAACTTTAGATTTTTATCCTTTTTTTCATTTTTTAATTTTTTTTCAATTTTGTATTTTAAAAGTTTAAGAAAATTGAATCTTGCTCGTCTATATTTATAATAATTAGTGTAATTATACGGTTCACATTGAACAAATATAGAAATAGGATATGGTCCATATATACAATATTTTATGAAATGTGTAAATATGATTGGAATATAAGTAGTTCTATATTTTTTTTTTCCATTTACATATAATATTTTATTTTCAATTTGATTGAGGCAAATTTATTTCCATCTTCTTATAATGAGATACTATGATATTATATAAAATATTCGCTCGAGCTCGAGCCGAGAAATTTGGCGAGACTCGGCTCGTGGGCAACCCTATTAAATACCAAGTTAGTACCAAAATGAAATAATCGAGATTCGGTCGGTATTTATTTGAATATTGAGAAGCTAAAAAAGTATAATTTAAAATCCAATAAACAACAAACGAAATTATTAAAATGAAATTATAAATCACACAATATTGTACATACTTTTGGTAAAAGCATAATCAATTAAGTCTCAATTCAAGTACACATACATGAAACAAACAAATAGGAACTACTTACAAATAAAAATACAACATTATCCAAAAAATAGTGGATAGTGCAGGGAGGAAAATGTGAATAGTGAATTATATATTATTAAATATTATTTAATTATAATAATTGGAATATTGAAAAATTGAATAGGTATTTTTATTATATAAAATATGAAAAGTAAGAGAATGAATTGGATAGTGGGATAATGTAATTAATGATATGAATAGATAGAAATGATGAAATGATTGGTTGTTGTATAGGGGAATGTGCAGTGTATTTAAAATTTGATCATTTTCTGTTAAATTTGGCTTGGACTGTGTATTTTTATTTTTTTGGTGATCCAAAAAATAAAAATGTTCTTAAAATTCCTAACCATACATAGCCTTAAGGATTGAGAAAATAACAAAGGTTTTATTTTGATAACTCATCACTTTGAATGGAATGCGACGGTTGAGGGTGAAAAAGCAAAATGTTAATCTATGTATATTCATATTTAATTATTAAAAAAACGCAATCAAACGTGGTGTAATCAAGGTATATTTGTTTATATTAAAAAAAAACTTTATATTTTGTGATATTTCAAAGTAGAACCAAATAGAAACTAGATATTTGAGATTTTAAAAAATACAATAAACGAGACTTTGATGTACAAAAAGCCTGAAGTTGCTTCATATCCTATTTATCTTTTGAGCATATTTGCACAAGAGCGCGGAAATTATTTAAGAATCTTAACATTATTAATTTTATAAAAGCTCGATAAAGTCTTCACGGTAATGCTTGGAGTATATATGTATGGTATTTTGATCTTGTTTAGACACCACATCTTGAGAGTATGATGTACACCATATCTGGAAATTCTAGTCCACTCCAAATTCATTCGCACCCAAGTGTGTTTCACAAAATAAGTGACAACATTCTTAGAAATACTTATAAACTCTCTGTCGGTATGAATAATCTACAATTGTTATATAGGATGTATCATATCTCACAAACGTATCAAAACAGATAATAGAGGAGAAAAAAGATTATATCGAGACGAGAGAGAACTCTCTATCCTTAACGCTAAATTGCCACGCCTAGGTGGTACGGGTATATGCAATAAACGTCCCAAGATACAACGATATACGTTCTAAAAACGAAACCACTTCGAATTTAGAACCACCAAACTTTAGGCAACTTAGAACTCTTGAGAGAGAATATATGAGAATGAGAGAAATTGTAAGCAATGGAATGCTTGGTGTGTCTTTCCATTCAGCTGGAGGGGGCTTTATATAGCCTCCAAAATCAGAAAAAATTAAATAGGGACATTGAATCACCTTCAATTCTGACTTGAAACAGCAGGACAGTTTCTGCTGCCAACGTTCGAACGTTGAGGGTCCAACGTTCGAACGTTGCACCCTCAACGTTCGAACGTTGGCTTGTAACAGAAAAATCCAACGGTCAGGACCAACGTTCGAACGTTAGGGGTGCAACGTTCGAACGTTGGATCTTCTAGAAGGTCCATTCAGATTTGAATAAAAAAGTGGCCAACAATTTTATTCAGTCCCAATTTAATTAAAGCCCAATTTTGGTTGATGGATCAAGAGGTTTATTTTGTGGAATTAATTTTCTCCAAAAAATTAATATATTGCAAGCCCAAGCCCAATACAATTCAAGCCCTATCCTTGTCCAAAGCCCAAGGCCCAAGACCCACGACCCGGACCCAAGCCCAAGCCCGGTCCGGTCCGGGCGGGCGGACGGACGGCGGCGGCGGCGGCGCGCGCGCACGTGTGGTGGACCGGACCATGGCTAGGCCCTTCCCACTCACAAAGCCCACAAAATCTTATGACCCAAAGGGCCAACCCTTAGTTTCAAGGCAATGGTTTATAAACCATCCCAAACTTTGATCCATATTCCATGTGGGAGTACCCACTTCAAACACCCCACTTTAGCACTTAATTTCTCATTCGTTTTTAATCCGATTTGAGAAATTCGAAATGCTAAACTCATCTACTCGAAATGTAGATTAATATTATCCAATAATATTTCGTATCCCGGATACTTATGGTGTTCGAATTTCGTATGCAAAAACCGTGTCTAACACACTTTTCATAACTAATATCCAACAATCCCCCACACGAATGAAATTAATGCAATGCATGATCTCAAGAGTTCAGACGAAAATTTATCACATCAGAAGAGGTGGCTTTTGGCTTTGAACCTTTCTTAGTGAGATATCATCGGATTTACTAGGCTCCCCAATGAACATGATGTCTTGAATTGGTCAGCCGTTCGTGTAAAACCAGACAATGATATTCACATGATAAATTCTCAGTTGCTTTAGTTCTCACTATTGGGTCCATTTTGGCCGTGACACCCCTTATTGGATTCATAAGTGTTAACATTTTACTCAATGTTGAGGCGGCCTATACCTCACACTTACATAGGTGATCTCCTAACTAAGAGTATCATACCATACTCCACTTCATTTTCATGACAGTATAGGAATCATTAAAGTTCCAAACTTAGCCTTTGCTACATTTGTAGGATGCACTTCTTTATCCTAGGCAATGGTTTTGGAGTTAAAACTCCTAAGTGCCTTACTGAATTTTCACAACTTAGTTGTCCCATTGAACCATGATCTTGGGATCTCCAGTCAACATGGTTGGGTTACCGCTGTGTTCGTTCTTAAATTGTAGACTTTAATCCCATTCCTCTTGATAGGCAGTATATTTGATCTCTAGGCAATCCTTTCGTCAAAGGATCTGCAATATTCTCCTTTGATTTCACATAATCAATGGAAATAATCCCGTTAGAGATCAACTGCTTAATGGTGTTATGCCTACGACGTATATGTCTAGACTTACCATTATACATACTACTCTGTGCCCTTCCAATTGCCGACATACTATCGCAATGAATCAAAATCGAAGGCACAGGTTTTTCCAAATAGGGAACATCTTCTAAGAAATTTCTTAGCCACTCAGCTTCTTCACCAGCTTTATCTAAAGCTATGAATTCTGATTCCATCGTGGAACGAGCTATTCAAGTTTGCTTAGAAGATTTCCACGACACTGCTCCTCCACCAACGGTAAATACATACCCACTTGTGGACTTAGAGTCGTTCGTGTCTGATATCCAATTAGCATCGTTGTATCCCTCTATTATAGTTGGATATCTTGAGTAGTGTAATCCATAATCTTTAGTATACTTTAAATACTTAAGAACTCTAGTTAAAGCATTCCAATGCTCTACACTAGGATTACTCGTGAACCTACTCAACTTGCTCATAGAATAAGCTAGATCGGGGCGAGTACAATTCATGATATACATCAGACTCCCAATGACCCTAGCATATTCTAACTGCGATACAGGTTCGCTATGGTTTTTGCATTGATGAACGCTCAAATCCACTGGCGTCTTGACTGGTGCACTATCGCTTGGAAGGAACCTTTCCAAAACCGTCTCAACGTAATGAGATTGCGATAAGACTAGTCCTTCAGAAGTCCTCAGGATTTTAATTCCTAAGATGACGTCTGCAAGTCCCATATCCTTCATGTCAAAGTTCTTCTTTAACATTCCTTTAGTATTCATTATGATTTCATGATTACTACCCATTATCAACATGTCGTCTACATATAGACACACTATGACGTATGTGTTATGTGTTTGTCTAACATACACGCATTTATCACATTCGTTGATCTTGAAACCATTTGATAACATCGTGCTATCAAACTTTTCATGCCACTGTTTTGGCGCTTGTTTAAGTCCGTATAGCGACTTTACAAGTTTACATACTTTCTTCTCCCTTCCAGGAGCAACATACCCCTCGGGTTGTTCCATATATATTTCTCCATCTAATTCTCCGTTCAGAAACGCAGTCTTAACATCCATTTGATGTATCTCAAGGTTATGCAACGCGGCAATAGCGATGAATAATCTTATGGATGTTATTCTTGTTACTGGAGAATAAGTATCGAAGAAATCAAGACCTTCCATTTGTCGGTATCCTTTGACTACCAAACGGGCCTTATACTTATCAATAGTTCCATCAGTCTTATACTTTCTCTTCAGAATCCATTTACAGCCTAAAGGCTTACTTCCCTTTGGAAGATCAACTAACTCCCAGGTATGGTTGTGTAAAATAGACTCAATTTCACTATTAATAACCTCTTTCCAGAGTTAAGCATCTGGACCGGACATAGCTTCCTTAATAGTTCTTGGCTCCCCTTCTAATGTATATGATACAAAATCGGGACCAAATGATTTTGGAACTCTTGCCCTTTTGCTACGACGTGGTTCTTCGTCCCCGGGATTAGAACTACTCGTAAACTCATCAAATGTTCTTTTAAGAGGGACTTTCTCGTTTCTTTCCTTACTTGGAAAGACATCCTCGAAAAACGAAGCATTTCTAGATTCCATGATAGTACCTTCATGAATCTCAGATATTTCTGATTTATGTACCAGAAATCGATAGACGCTACTATTAAGTGCATAACCTATGAATATGCAATCAATAGTCTTAGGCCCTATCTTAACTTGTTTGGGTTTGGGTATTTCTACCTTAGCCAAACACCTCCACACTTTGAGGTACTTGTAAGAAGGCTTTTGACCTTTCCAAAGTTCGTACGGAGTCTCACTCCTACTTTTGTGGGGAATCTTGTTAAGGCTAAAATTTGCAGAGAGGATCGCCTCCCCCCACAAATTCTGCGGTAATCCAGAATTTAGCAACATCGCATTCATCATTTCTTTGAGAGTGAGATTCTTGCGTTCAGCAACGCCATTTGATTGAGGTGAGTATGGTGCCGTCGTTTGATGAATTATTCCAAAGTTCATCAAAAGGCGCTCCGTATTCTCCACCTCTATCACTTCGGATAGCTTTTATCCATTTTTCAAGTTGATTTTCAACTTCCGTTTTGTAATGTGTAAACGCTCCAAGCGCTTCGTCTTTACTTCTTAGTAAATACACATAACAATACTTTGTGCAATCATCTATGAATGTAATGAAATACTTTTTCCCACCTCTAGTTTGCACAAACTTCAAATCACAGATGTCACTGTGAATAAGTTCTAGAGGTGCAGTGTTTCTTTCCACTGAAGGAAACGGTTGTTTGACTAGTTTTGTCTCAACACAAATTTCACATTTATGTTCATTTTCAACTTTAAAAGTTGGTAATAAGTTCAAGTTGACCAATCTTTGAATAGTATTATAATTGACATGTCCTAGTCTAACATGCCACAAATTAGAATACTCAAGCAAATAAACAGAATTCTCAATACTTTTATTGCTTTTATTTTCAATTACAACAGAGCGGATTACATTCATTACATTCATCTTGAAAAGGCCCTGCTCAAGGTAACCTTTTCCTACATAAAATCCTCTCTTTGTTAAAGAAAATCTATCAGCCTCGAAGACTATCTTGAACCCATTCTTGACCAAAGCCGAACCCGATACTAAATTCTTGCGAATCTCCGGAATATGCAGAACTTCAGTCAATGTCAGTTCTTTGCCTGAAGTCATCTTCAGCACAACTTTCCCCATTCCAACCACTGGTGATGTGGCTGAGTTTTCCATAAACAATCTCCGTCCATCAGTTGGGGAATAGGACGAGAAAGCATCTCTGTCGGAACAGATGTGGCGAGTAGCCCCAATATCTATGAACCACTCCCTCGGGTTGTCTGCCAGATTGGCTTCAAACACGACGGCAGTGAGATGAAGATCAGTCAGATCGATCGGCACCTGGTGGTCAGACAGATCGTCGATCATCTCATTGATGCCCTTGACATCATCTTCAGCCAAGTGCACTTGGTTCTGCACTTGATTCTTGCCATTGTTCTGATTCTTACCAGAACCTTGCCCTTGAGACTTATTTTTCTTGGGCTCTTTGCAGTCTCTAGCCCAGTGACTAGGTTGGCCACAGTTGTAACAGCCGTCTCCCTGTTTCAACTTTCCTTTCTTTTTCTGGGAGTTCCCTTTGGACTTCCCTTGAAACTTTCGTTTCCGGTTTGAGCTTTCCGGAATCTCTGCGATGTTAGCCATCGCCTGCACATGAGGCCTCTTGTCAAAAAACCGGTTGTCTTCCTCAATTCTAAGTCGGACGACCAAGTCTTCTAGACTCATCTCCTTTCGCTTGTGCTTCAAGTAATTCTTGAAATCTCTCCAAGACGGCGGTAACTTCTCAATGATAGAAGCTACTTGGAAAGATTCACTCAAAGCCATGTCCTCAGCATGAACTTCATGAATTATTATCTGAAGCTCTTGGACTTGGCTTGTCACAGACTTAGAGTCCACTATTTTGAAGTCTAAGAACTTTGCGACCACGAACTTCTTCAGTCCGGCGTCCTCAGTTCTGTACTTCCTGCCCAGTGCCTCCCAGAGGCTTTTGGCAGTCTTTACCTCTATATACACGCTGTAAAGCGATCACTTAATCCACTGAGTGGGTAATTCCTGCAAAGGAAGTCACCATTAATCCAGGCATCATATGCCATCCTCAGTTGACTATCAGTTGACTCAGCTGGGACATAGGGAACATCTTTCCTTAAGTACCTTGCCATGCTAAGAGTCGTGAGGTAAAACAACATCTTTTGCTGCCACCTCTTGAAGTCAGCCCCGCTGAACTTCGTCGGCTTTTCAGCCTGCGTTGGTATAATCGAATTAGCCATTGGAGCAAATGGAAGGACCGGAGCCGAGCCAGAACCGAAACCAGGGCCCAGCCTTGAACCAGAACCTAGCCCGGCACCCCCACTAGAGCCAATGCTAAAGCCGGAGGCAGGACCCAGCCCTGAACCGGAACCAAAACCAGAACCTCCACCGGAGCCAATACCGAGACCTAGGCTAGCACCCGATCCAAGACCGAAGTCAAGAGTAGTGCCATCAACATCTCCTATATTAGCCATTTGAACAAGTGACAGCTTTTGAACAACAAAACAAAATTTAGCGTTAAGCTTGTTGGATCAAAACTTCACAAACGTATCAAAACAGATAATAGAGGAGAAAAAAGATTATATCGAGGCGAGAGAGAACTCTCTATCCTTAACGCTAAATTGCCCCGCCTAGGTGGTACGGGTATATGCAATAAACGTCCCAAGATACAACGATATACGTTCTAAAAACGAGACCACTTCGAATTTAGAACCACCAAACTTTAGGCAACTTAGAACTCTTGAGAGAGAATATATGAGAATGAGAGAAATTGTAAGCAATGGAATGCTTGGTGTGTCTTTCCATTCAGCTGGAGGGGGCTTTATATAGCCTCCAAAATCAGAAAAAATTAAATAGGGGCATTGAATCACCTTCAATTCTGACTTGAAACAGCAGGACAGTTTCTGCTGCCAACGTTCGAACGTTGGCTTGTAACAGAAAAATCCAACGGTCAGGACCAACGTTCGAACGTTAGGGGTGCAACGTTCGAACGTTGGATCTTCTAGAAGTTCCATTCAGATTTGAATAAAAAAAGTGGCCAACAATTTTATTCAGGCCCAATTTTGGTTGATGGATCAAGAGGTTTATTTTGTGGAATTAATTTTCTCCAAAAAATTAATATATTGCAAGCCCAAGCCCTATCCTTGTCCAAAGCCAAAGACCCGGGCCCGAGCCCGTCCTGGCGGGCGGCGGCGGCGGCGCGCGCGCGTGTGGTGGACCGGACCATGGCTAGGTCCTTCCCCTTCACAAAGCCCACAAAATCTTATGACCCAAAGGGTCAACCCTTAGTTTCAAGGCAATGGTTTATAAACCATCCCAAACTTTGATCCATATTCCATGTGGGATAACCCACTTCAAACACCCCACTTTAGCACTTAATTTCTCATTCGTTTTTAATCCGATTTGAGAAATTCAAAATGCTAAACTCATGTACTCGAAACGTAGATTAATATTATCCAATAATATTTCGTATTCCGGATATTTACGATGTTTGAATTTCGTATGCAAAAGTCGTGTCTAACACACTTTTCATAACTAATATCCAACAATATATTTATATATACTTTAGGATGCTAATATATATTTTGTGGTTTTATGGATCTTTACTATGCATTAACTACTTTATGGCTCATGATATACATTTATGTGTGTGTATATAAAAGCATGTATATTCCTATATATATAGGTATATAGACACACACACACAGAAAACCAACCCCCCCCCCCCCCCCCCACCCCCCCCAAAAAAAAAAGACCGGCTCCCCTCCATGCTTGAAAATTTAATGAAATGTATATATGATTGATCAATTACAACATTTTACATAATTCCCATCAACAATAGTCGATTAAGATAAAATCAATATTTTTCTATGATGAAAACTTTAACATTATCTACAAGATATTTAATTTGCCATTATGAAACAACGTAACTTAGAAATTGTTAAGAATGACAATGACAGAGTGGAAAAGCGTAGAATAAATCCACAAATTATTTAACAAAAATAAGTGTGTAATAATGTAAAGTTAATGGTTTTTTTCACTCATTTAACATTTTAACTCTTCTAGTTGGCTACATATCGTAAACAAGATAATAAATGTCATGTCTTCGGATGCAATGTCCATTTCATTTTTCTTAACTAAGTGGGAAATCTATTCACAATTGGAATTACATTTCAAAGATTGCAACGTTTCTTTGTCTTCAATTAGATACGTAGGATATGATTCTATATCATAACATGCATTCCAATTATTTGATCCGTGCATTATATTTGTTTTGGCTCTAAAATTTATATTTAGCTATTGGTATATACAATTTACTTCACTTGAATCATAGAACATGGATAAATTTATCTATCTTGGGACTTTGAGTTGTAGAGTTACTAAGAACTACGTACTGATTTACATTTGTCAATGTATTTGCATATATGTGTATGCACATACATACTTTAAAAATAGAAGTGTACACAAACTCGCATAACTCATCCGAATAGCTCTAATCGGTTGATCCTCCCGAAATTCGTTGATTTAAAATTTTAAAATAATAGTAGGAGTTTGAAAATATTGAAAGCCGCCACTTTCAGATTGGATGATGAATTTAATAGTTGCAATCCACCTAATCCACAAATCGACTGCTAATTTTATATGTCACACACACACACAAAAATAGGTATATATTAGTACCAAACTCTGAATACATTACATACATATATTACTCTATAAATGTAATAGAAATTATACTCTCTAACAAAATTAATTTTATTCATATTCAGTGAATTAACACACTTTATTTTTTATTTGGCTGAATAAATGGAATAACTTGTTTTATTAATTTGGACAGAACTTTCATATATATATATATATATATGTATATATATATACATAAAATAAATTTATATTACAATTTAATTTTATTAATATTTGAGAATTTTCACTCGTTAGAAATCATGATAATATAATTTTATTTAGTAACACCACTTATTCTTGTATTTTTCATCTACTCGATTTTTTAAATTATATGTACAACAACAAATATGCTCTTTAGTTTCTTGCTAGTTTAACTACAAATAAGCTATAAAAAATTATGTTACAATTCAATAACCCGTCAACTTGCCCGTTAATCGAGTGATTTACAAAAATAATTATGCAATTTTGGTTTGATATTTTGTCTTCCACATATATTGGGTTGATTAAATTTTTTTCTGTAAAATTGTCCGAACCCGACTGTGTACACTGCGATGTATAGGTATAAGAAAACATACACATTCTTTACATTACTTATATTAGTATCAAAAGGGTTGACCTCTAAATAGGACCTTTACATCTCTATCTACAAATACATATAGTATATTACTAATACAACAAATTATAACAGAACTCAATGCAAAGACAAGTCAAATTGCTAAAATGATTAGCAAAAGAATTAGAGTGGGAATGCGAGGCGTTTTATACACACACATATATATATATATATATGCTAACTAGCTAGGTATAATTTAGAAGAGGACCAACAAATAGTATTTTTGTTTTGGTAAACTCGAGAAATTCTTTTTAAATTTCCCAAAAGCTGGAAAACAAATCAATCGCTAATCTCACTGACCGTGACGTTCATCATCATGACCCCCCAAATTATCGCTTCTTGATTCGTCAGTGACGAAACATTTCGCCACCAAAATAGCTGTGACCCTTGTGCACCCTAACTTTCCTCATTTGGTTAATTGCCTTTAATTCCTTTCAGAAATTAATAAAAAGAAGAGGTACTTAATAATAATTATTACAGGAATGGTCAGGAAACGAAGGGGGGGGGGGGGCGGAAAAAAAAGTAGAGCGTGTTTTCCGGTGCAAGGACGAATAACAAAAAGCTGGTGCAGTGCCACGTGGAGCGATACCATCCGTCCGATCACCATGCAAGGGCTGGGATTGGATGATATTTTTATTGCCAACTGGGAGAGAACTGTAGAAGGAATGGCAAGATTTTCTGCTACACAAAAAAAAAACAAAAAACACACACACACACACACACATACAGCACCCACCCCACTACTAACAACAAGCAATTTGTAGAGAGAGAAAGTGATATTGTGTGTAGTGTGTGAGAGAGAAAAGGGAGGATATTATGGGATGGCCTTAAATTGAGGTTGCAGAGGGGTGGTTGCCAGTGGCTGGTGGCGGCGTTTGCAGGGCTGTGAATTTAATGCATCCAAGACAAACAATTCAATTCAAGCGATCCCCATCAACGAGCTAGTCAAGAAAGCCACAGATATATATATATATATATATATAGGGGGGGGAGAGAGAGAAAGTCAAACAGAAGTCATTTGTATTAATCTCTCCATTCTTCTTTTACTTTATTTCACTTACCCTAAATTTTGTCTCTGAAAAAAAGGTCTGCAATCAGAGAACAAAACCCCCAAAAAATAAAAAACACACACACACAACACACAGTGTGACACTTATATATTATTAGTATATTATAAGTATTTTACAAATAACACACACACACACACTGGCATGGATCTTAGTAACACTAGTAGTAGTTCTACATAGTGATTATATAGGTCTTATTACATGTTTGCTATGGATAATTATCTCCCAAAATTGAGCTTAGACATAGCTAGTAGGGTTGAAAAATGTCTGGTTTTTTCTCACTAGGTAGTAGTAATAGTAAAGACCAAGACCAAGACCGAGACCGAGACCAGGAACACGACGATCACAATCATCACACCGACACTAATAATAGCTTGTTCCTGTTCAAGAACGAGGAGATCTATAACAAGGGTTTTGAGCTATGGCAACAGTACTATCAATTGCATCAACAAAGGCAAATTCAAGATCATGTCGATTTCTCCGTTGGCCCGAGTACTAAACGAAACAATCACAACGACATCGTTGTTGGTAGTAGTTTTAATATCGGTGATGATTCTCCGAGCTATAGATCAGGGTTTAGTATGAGTATGAGGCAGTCAAGTAGTAGAAGCGGTAACGAGGGTATCAATTGTCAAGATTGCGGTAATCAAGCTAAGAAAGATTGCGTGCATTTGAGGTGCAGGACGTGTTGCAAGAGTAGAGGGTTTCAGTGCCAAACCCACGTGAAGAGCACGTGGGTTCCGGCGTCTAAGCGTCGGGAGCGGCAGCAGCAGTTGGCGGCTTTGCAGCAGGATCAGGTGAGAGAAAATCCAAAGCGGATGAGAGAGAATACCGGCGGCGGCGGCGGTGGTGGTGGCGGTTCGGCTCTTGTTTGTACTACTACTACTTCACGTTTGCCTGCTTCTACATCAGGTGATGTACTTTAAGTAATATTCAATAGACACAAAAAATAAAAAACAATTTGAATTTTTGAATCAGCGTTCATTGAAGAACGATAATGCTCAATAAAATCAATACTTAAATGTATGGTGTAAATCATTTGCGTGTGATGAATGAAAATCCAACCGTCATATATGCTTGAGCCAACAATTCGCTTTACCTTTCTCTTTTCTCTCTTTACTGTTACAGAGTAAACTGCAGAAATTCTAGCTCGCTGTCAGTTTGATAACTGATCGATACCAATTTGATTTCATAAAATGAGTGATCGATCATACGATAATTGTAATATACTCACTTTGTGATATACACTTGAGTTCGACTTGAGATTTATCTTGCTCTTGGTCCTATCGTTTCCAAGTGTATTTTACAAGATGAGTAATCAATTATACGACAATGGTAATTTACCGACTTTATGAAATACATTTGGTTCGATCGAGTCAGAAGCGGACTAGAATCAATCCCAAATATATTTCACAAGTAATTTACTCCCTTTATGAAATACATTTGGTTCGGTCGAGCCGTGATGCGGGCTAGAATTTTTTGAGCATACGCAAATAATGCCCAAAAGAGTTGTGAAGAAGAAGGAAAAATTGTTTTTATTTTTGTTTTCCCAGCAGAATTTATTTTATTCTGACTATGTTTATTTTGATGGGTAGGGTTTGAGTTGGGGCACTTTCCAGCTGAAGTGAATTCTGAAGCTGTTTTTCGTTGCGTGAGAGTGAGTGCAGTGGATGATGCTGAAGAGCATTTGGCTTATCAGACGGCTGTAAACATCGGAGGCCATGTTTTCAAAGGCATTTTATACGATCAAGGCCCTCATCAAAGCCGATACGGCCCCGGTGAGTGCTCCGGATCACAACAGCAGCCACTGGATCTCATTGCCGCGGCAGCAGCTTCTGCCGCCACCACTAGCAACCAGAATATGGCGATGATCGACCCATCGTCTATTTATCCAGCTCCACTTAACGCTTTCATGGCGGGTACGCAATTCTTTCCGCCACCGAGACACTAATTAAGAATAGAATTGATTAGTTGATTGCTACTATCTTTTGACAAGGGTTTTAAGTGTAAGAGATTGGTTTTAATTTCTTCTATTCGTCTAACTTGAGATGAACATTTGTTATTATTGGTAGTGTACTTGAACCATGTCATTTGGGATGTTGTTTAATACCTTTGTTCGAATTTCGATTATGATTTTGAGCATTGGATAACTTTAATTATTAATCTTACGGGTCTTATCATCGATAATTAACCCTTTTTTAAGTTTGTGATTTTGGTAAGAAAGGATTTGATTAATGAACATATGGATTTGTGCATGCATGTTTTATGTTGTTTGATCATTCTTTATGGGATTCTTTTCCTTGTAATTGGCTTTATTCTTTTCCTGTAATTGGCTTTACTTGTTGGTTTTGAACTCAATGCAAACCTTTTCCCCTATTATCCGTACCATTGCCGGATAAATTTGGGATGTTGTTTAATAATAATTACATACATACATACATATATATATATAAAATATGGGGTCTTGACGGTCCAGTACTGCTGGTCTTCCATGCATTGGCAAATGTCACTTTGTCATTCTTGTCCCAGAAAAGAGTACAAGCAAAGTAACCTCATTATCACCCCCAACAACCCCACCACACCCCCAAACCCTCAAGTCCTATATATACATATACATATATATATATATAGGCATTAACACACACATACAGATATATTGATATACATACACAATATAATGCACCCACAAAATCAACTTGTTAATTAAGCGGCAGCACAGAAAGTGCCCCGGGGAAGAAGGGCTATTGGTACAAATACACAGGTAGAAATTGACATGCATGGATGTGGATATATATGTGTGTGTGTGTATATATATATTAAGTGGATATATATATATATGGATTGTTAATGTTGGTGTACAGAAGATGAGGTACATATGATATGGTAAGATTAAAGGTGCTTTTGTATAAATAGGCATGTGTAGGGAAACAGAAGAAATTTAGAAAGTTTACCTTAGATTCGAAACTTCTGTACCTTAGTAAAGTACAATAGTCTTTAGAGATAAGGACGTTTGAGAGTTCCTACAAGGAACACATACTAGTAGTCTTCTTCTTTCTTCTTTCTTCCATGTGGCGGTGTAGTTGTGTGCTATTATGAGTTCTATATTTCTGTTTTCAGGGATTTTAATTCAATCGCGATGTTTCATTTTGTATTTTATATGATAGATTTTCCTAATAATTGCGTCATTTGAATTCTTAACTAAGTTAGGGAGTCTAGTAATTTATGTTTAGGTAGTGAGTAAAAAGGAAAACTTGAGAAGTTTTGAATCAGTAATTGTTAGATGACACATATATCAATAATGGAAATTTTATTCAGCAGTTCGTATCATCTGTTGCAAAATTCTGATTCATCTAATATTTCATTTCATGTATGCATACCAAATATGTAAAATATTTCGAAAAATATAAAGGTTACCAGAATTTTCCTTGTATATAATTGTCACAAATTTGTGCATATTAGAAAATGTATACATTTATCACATCATAATTATCTAGGTATACACTTGACAAGTATGGTGATTTGATACTGCTTGATTGTCCATGTATAGAATAAAATAGCATATTAGTGAACCCCTACGCGCAACTAATTAGGGTAATGTTTACCATATTTTAGAGAAATGTGATAGCATTATATAGACTTCTGTGTGCTATCATGAATCATATACTTTGGAGTTGTTTCTTATGCTAATCAAGAGAAAGTTGAAAGAATAATTAGCAAATTAAGCCGTATATCTCTATTGAGTAATGTGAGACATTTTGACAAATTACTAATTAATAACTAACAAATTCTTGTTCACTCCCGTCTCGACTGCACTCTTCCTGTATCCTAATATTGTGCACTCAAGCACTCTTCTAGGCTGAACATCTTATCACCCAATGGTATCTTTTTTTGACACAAAATGATAGTAATATATTAATGAACCAAAATATCGGCAGCCAAAGCTCGCGAAGCAAAGTCCGGAAGATCGAGAACAGACTCACGAATCTCCCTTGCATTACGAGCCAAAGAATGGGCTACACAATTGCCTGAACGTTTCACGAAAAGAAAAGAACAAGAGTTTAAGGAAAGAGCTAACCCACGGATATCATCCACCAACGGCCCCAAAGCCGAAAAAATTTGAGAATCCGAATTCAAGGCTCGGATCAAGGTCTCACAATCCCCTTCCACTTCAACATCAAGCCAACCAGCCCGACGACACATCTCCATCGCTGCACGGGCAGCGAGAGCCTCCGCAATTTCCGGGGAAGCGACAAAAAGAAAACGGTGTGTTCCCCACCGGATGCAATCTCCATCATGATTTCTCGCAATAAAACCCGCACCCGTCGCCCTTTCATTGGCAAAAACAGCCCCATCGAAATTGATACGAACAACCCCCCACGGAGGTCGCTTCCAAGCATCTTGTTTCGGGTCCAGAAAGGAAACAACTCCAACAGTCACTGACTTATGAAAGACATCTAGAAAATCCTTCGCTTGGCCGAGCAATACACTAGGATCAATAGTAGCTTGACCCGTCCACGTAAGATTCCTACTGTACCAAATAAGCCAACACTGAACCATAAACAAACAGTATTCATCCGCCTCCAACTCAATTTGAAGAAGCCTGAACCATTGACAAAGACTATGAGGCCAATAAGAGAGAGTTTTCCAAGGGAGTCCCGAAATACTCCAAATCACACGTGAGTAAGGGCAAGAAAAGAAAAGATGGTGTATTGATTCCTCCATCACCCAATGGTATCTAGGCATTATTATTAGTAGTAGTGGTATTAGTATTATTATTATTTTCCTAGAATATATTAATTAATATATCATTTTATCACTCATCTGAGTAGTTACATGAATTTCTGAACGAAGACTTTAATATATTAGTGTGTGTGTATATATATATATAAAAAAAAACATTTGTCTCATTTTTAAGAAAGCAGGAAATATTTTTTCAAGATTTTCTGTTTCTTGCTGAGTTTACCAGTGATTGATGTTTTCAACAGTTCGTTTGGCATTCTTGATCGAAAACGACCATTTACATCTGATTTCCTGTTATAGATTCTTAATTTAAATAAATTGATGAAAGTATTTCAAGATTTAAATAAGATAAAGTACAATCTACTTAATTTACACATTCTTCCCCTTAATGTGCATTGCTCCAAAGACTCGAATAAAACTAGGAAAATTTAAGATGGACAGGGTTTATTGAAGCCAGACGGTCCATCTTACACCGTTGGATGCAGGTAAATTTGGTGTTTTTTACCATCTTGTTCCAACACCCAATGGTATATGATGCACATGCTATATTGAACCCAGTGCATCTTAGAATACAGTCACATGTATTTGAATAATTTTAGGAAACTAATTTTTCAGGTATTATTAAAATGCTCGCATAAATAATTTAAGGAAGTAATGAAAAAGAAATTTATATGATTAAATTTGGAGAATTATTGTTGTTAGCAGTGAAAAGGCCAAACCCATTGGAACATTAGGCTTATAGGGTGTGGAAATTTTAGGGAAGATATAGGGTAAGAGCTCTAGAGTCGCGTGCTATTTGCCGGGCATGGCAATTGAGCAGCAATATTGTGGTCCAAAATCCCACTTTGTACCAATAATTCTATCCTCGTGAAAATCTATGGCTGTGTTTTGGTGATATTTTCAAGTTTATTTTTAGGATTTTATCTTGAGAATGTGATCATTATCGATATTTTTGTGAGAATGTTGAAGTTTGTATTATGTTTGATTATAATTGAAAGTATTGTTGATGTGATATAAAAATGATATTTTAGTGGAATCATTTTCCTCCTTTTATTATATTCCATTTCACATGGTTTATTCAAAAAAATTTCAACCACTATTGAATTACCCAAAAAAAAAATAAAAAGACGGTTTATAGAAATATTGGGATTGATACGATTGGTTGACATGTATTATGATATTTTAATCCATGTTTGGTTTGTAGAATGATTAAACGTGAAACAAAAGTAGCTACTTTATTCAATAATGTTTTTATACGTACCCTTTTTTTTTTCCTTATGTTTATGCCTAGGACTGAAACTTACTAATAATCTGAATGAGATGGATGACTAAGAGAGTGTTTGGCTAAGTTTATAAATTTTTTTAAATATTTTATAAGATGTTTAGAGGAGCTTATAAGTTTTATAAATTTGTTTGGTAAATTTTTTTTAAAAAAACTTATAAGACTACAAAATAAGCTGTTTGGATCTTATAAGTTGTTTTTAAAAAAGTAACCTACCCCCATCTTTTTTTAAACATCTTATAAGATGTTACATCTTATAAGCTCTTAAAAACATCTTATAAGATGTAGGAGCTTATAAGATGTTTTGGATAAACTTAGCCAAACACCCTCTAAAGCTACTTTGAGCTCGAAATTCTGTCAACATATAATAAAATGAGTCTGAATGACTTGTTTTGATCAATAAATTTCGAAGTTCAGTTCGAACTCCACTACAAAAAATTTAAATATTAGTGATAAAATGTCATGTGACAATATTAAATTTGTCACTAATTATATATTTAGCTATAAAGCACAGGCACTTTGAAAAATCGCCACGAATCATGTCGGACACTTTTCGTACACGTGTCGGACATTTTCCTTACACGTGTCACACATGACACTCCTCCGACGCACCTCCGACATTTGTCTGTCATGAAAAATTCATGTCCTTAAATAAAATAAAATTCCGATATCGTGTCGTACACGCCTAGGGGGCATGTCTAAAACACATGAGGCCATGGTGGGATTTTCGGAGAGACTAAAAAATATGTGAGTCAAATTGTAAAATAGAAAAATTAAAATGCCTAATGTACTTAGCAGAAAAGAACACGCTCATGCATTATTTATATGACATTTGATTGCTATTTTACTTATTTGCGGTGGAGATTCTAACAATGAATAGTATTTATTTTTGTTTATGTCATTTATTTGATTGAAGACATGTTTATTTTATATTTAGTTTATGATTCTATTTGTATTTTCAATTTATTATTGACTTATTGTTGATGAAAATTAAATCTTTCAGACATGTTGAGTTCCGCAAGTACAATGCAAATTTTATAATGAAAAATCATTTTCGCTGTTTATTTTTCTATTGAAATCAAAAGTCTAATTTACATATTCTAGTTTAATAAATAAATAAACACACGCACACATATATGTATATGTTGGACAGGGGTGTCGGAGCCATGTCGTGTCCTGGATTTTTTAAGAATTGTTGTATACCATGTCGATGTCCTGTCGTGTCCCACGTCGCTGTGTCTGTGTCCATGCATCGATGATATTTAGTGGCGATTTAGATATTGTCACTAATATTATATTTTGTTGTAGTGCTTATTCGATTAATGAATAAATGATAAAATGTGTACAATAAAACTCAAGTTACATGGGCTCGAGTGCTCGACTCGTGTTTTACTAGATTAAAGTCTTTTTTAGTTCAACTAAATTAACAATCAAAACAAGTTCAAACACAAATGAAACTCGATAATAATTTGAACAAGACTGTATAATACATTTTCGACTCAACTCTATTAGTTCACAACCCTATATATATATATTTATAACGGCCTATTTCAAATTTAAATACACAATCACAATTCACACCCAATATTATTTGTTTTTCCATTGAATGCTAAATTGAGTAATATATATATATATATATTTATAACGGCCTATTTCAAATTTAAATACACAATCACAATTCACACCCAATATTATTTGTTTTTCCATTGAATGCTAAATTGAGTAATTAGTTGGTCCAACAATTTAAATATTGAATATGGGTCGATAAAATGGTCAATGACCCTATTCAACAAACAAATCGAATGATAGCGCATTACATAACAGTTTGTTTAGGATTAAATTCTCTTTGTTGGTGGTACAATTCCAACATCCTGATTCCTGACCATCAACCAGTGAACATAAGGACCCCTTTGGATAAAAAAGGAGGCTTCTACTTGCCCACACGACTATTAGAATATATATGAACTTCCCATAATTAATGCCATATGTGCATATGTTTTGGTTCTGTTTGGATGTGTTTTCATTTAATTTTCAACCGTTATTTTTTAAAATGTACGTGAGAACGAGTTTTTTTATTTTCGTGTGAAAATGACGGTATGTTTGGTTGTGTTTATGAAAATTATTGAAATTGATGATTTGATGATGTGTGAAATAATTGAGTTAGTTAAAAGTAATGATTATGTGAATAATATATATAAAATAATAGGTAATAATATATTGATTAAATATATTTATAAGTAAAATGATAAAAAGCAATCTCAAAAAAAGCATTAAAAATATTCAAAATGAGTCTTAAAATGTGTACGTGCCTATGAAGATTAAAATCATGTATTTTATTTCACTATTACACCACAATTGTTACCGAAAATATGGATTTTTGTAAGGAGATGTGAGAGAGAGAAAAATGTGAGTGTGATTTGATAAAGTGAAATGTAATTATTGGAGAATGTGAAAGTAAAAATGAAAATAAGTGTATTTTCAGATGAGAATGGTATAAAGTGTGTATTTTTATTTTCAAATGAGATTGAAAATGAAAATATGGGTTAGAAAACACAAACAAACATAGCCTTTGCCTCTTTTTGTTCTTTTTACTTTATTTTAACAAATCTTCGCACTTTGGTAACTAGAAATCCTTTAATTCAATGAAGTTATGGAATCTTCTAATAGATTGTAAATTCAAAATAGTTGGAACAAATTGAAATTGGAATTCAACCTATTACGAGCACTTTTGCAAATACTAGTTTGATTTTTAATCAGTGACATGATTATTTTTACACGGTTAGCAACTCGAAGATCCAAAAAATTAAAACCATTTATGTGATTTGACCTATATAGTGATTATAAATATATAGGAATTATACTTCTGGTACTCTCTTAGAATTAGCTTGTTAACCCTTGTAAGGACGTTTGAATCCCTTGTATTCCACTTTGCATAATTGATGTGCACCGAAATTTTTAGGGGCATAATTGTAATTAATTTATCTATGATTTTGGGCCGAATTATCTCTTTGGCATCTGGTTCAAATAATATGATTGAGCCCACTGGGGTAAGGCCTACTATGAATAAAGTTCATTCTGGCAATGGGCTACAACAATAATTGTGTTAATAAATATGAAATACAAGTTTATTAGTTTATTTTGTACTCCCATGGGCTGGTAGCAAAGCATTGGCTCATGATCCATTTCTAGCTCTATAAATACCCCTTGTGGGTGACATAAGATTATTATATGCTCTCCCCACAAAAAGATTGTTAGAGAGAAAACAATTGGCATCTTTAGAGAGCTATCTACCGTTGAATTACAAAAAGACTTGACTCCATTAAAGTGGGTACGTAGACAGTTTGCCTAGAACGAGTGCAGTTAAACATAAATCAACCTAGTGCCTAGTTTGTTGTGTGTTGGATCGAATTTCCTCCCCACGTGGTCATCACGTGACACACATTTTGATCCCGCATTTATAATAATTTTTTTATAAAAAAATAAAGTGGCATGAAATATATACATTCAACCCAAGTCATGAAGTATACGATATTTTAGAAAAGGAGATTTAGTGTGCGATAGGAGATAAAAATATAAATATAATGGGTTAGTTCACTTCACCCGGGTTGTATATAAATATAGATAATAAAAAAGGGCAAGTACATGAGATTAAAGCCCACTGCGCTTGTTGGCACTTGAGATGTAATGCTCAATTAAATGAAGCCCAATAGGTGTTGTCTACACATAATTGGATCAGTTAAGGCCCTAATTGGTTGGCAATTCCTACTATAAAAAAATAAATATAAGAATTTTTTCTTTGAATAATGTATTTAGTTGGCATATCATAAAAAAATCTCAAAGTTTGAAAAAATTCATGGAAAAAATAATAAATTTCAACTATTCATGATTTGACAGTTTGCTCACCGTTTAAAAAGGTTTCTTCAAACTATTTCTCAATACCGAAAGTCAAATTAATCACATATTCTAATTCAAAATACCGCAACGAAAATAAAATCCATTTTGCCTATTTTTTAATGTCTAAATTGATAAGTTTAACTAAGATATGTTTCCGAAAAATTATATCTAAACATCGATCCAAAAAATTTCTCACAACAAAAACATATTACATCAACTATAATCATTATATATTTTTCTATGAATAAAACTCATTCAAACACACTTTTAACACAACATTTCTTATCCCTAAAAATAATTTTTCTCACTTTTGTCATGAAAAAAATAATTCAAAATGGATTTGTCATCCAATTAAATTTAAGAATTTTTTTTTCTCATTTTTGTCATAAAAACAATTTTTCTCACTTTTTAACACCACATTTAATTGGATGACATCTCCATCTTTGAGGGAAAAAAACATCATGATAAAAGTGAGAAAAAATATTTTTAGGGATGAGAAATGTGGTGTTAAAAGTGTGTTTGGATAAATTTTCTTTTAGAGAAAAACATGCATGTAATTTTGATTGGTGCTTAGTTATAATTTTTTTCGTAAATATATCTTAGTCAAACTCATCGATTTAGACATATAAAAAAACGTAAAATTGATCTTATTTTGCATGTTGCATTATTTTGTATTAAAATATGTGATTAATTTGATTCTAGGTGTTGATAAAAAGTTGGAAGAAACCATTTTAATCGATGGGTGAACTCAAATTATAAATAGTAAAAATCTATTTTTTTCCTCAAGAATTTCTTCAAAATTAACTAGAATTTTGAGATACTCTTTTTGAAAAAAAAATTTGATGATGCGCCAATTAAATACATTTTTCAGAGAATAAAATCTCTATTTTTTTTTTCGTAGTAGAGGTGCCATCTAATGAAGTCCTAAAAATCTACCATTCATTTTGGGTGACATCTCAATCTAATCATGATGTGTTAGGATTAGGCCTTAACCCAATTATAAAATGGATATCAAAATTTGACCTGTACTTGATTTAGGAAAAGTCTGGTCAAATTATTTAAGAACCAATACTTTGTTCACCCTCTCGAAATTTGGTGATTGTAAGACATATCAAGTTTAATGACATAAGTGTATTAAATACTATGGATAGTAAAAAAATATCCAAGTCATCTGCATCCAATAATGTTAGTTAGATGGATTCCAATCGACTCGGTGATCTTAGAATTTTCTCTCGAAACTCAAAACAAATGAAAAATAAAAAGTATCATACGGTTTCCAAATTTTTAATTTTCTAAAATGATTGAAATAAAATGAAAATGAATCAAAGAAGGTCATCAAACAAATGAGGTGAAAACAAACTATATTACTCGATATTTGATTTGTGATCAAAATGTTAAATCTTTATTTTAGCTCGGTTTATTAATGTAATAACTCAAGTGCAAACATTTTTTTGGATAAGATTTACATTTCATTTAGCTATGCATTCGACTTGATTGAAACTCGGTCAAGTCCAAATACGATTTTAAACCATGGTTAGTAAAATACAGGACGAGAAAAGTTCATCATATAATACGTACGTGTATATTCTGAAATTTCATTGAAAGTTATGGTGAAAAATTCGGCTAGAAAGTACGGGAACGGGAAATAAACAAAATCATAGACGTACGAGTATAATACAGATATAAATTAATTTTTCGGAAGTAATAATATGGTTTAGTTCTATATAAATTTGTAAGATTTATTGCTTGTACTTACTTTTAATTTATATAAATAATATTTTATATGAGTCATTAATTAATAATAATTAATATTTTGATAAATTATTAACGTTCAGAGTTTTTAATTGTATAATACTCAATTAGTATTTTTTAAAATTAATATAATTTTTTAGTTTTAAATTAAAAAATATTTTTTTAGCCAAAATTAGAGTATTATTCGTCGAATATTAGACGAGATACGTAAAGTATATATACTAAACGGTTTAAGTCAAAAGTATGAGTATTATTTATTATATTCAGAATGCATACGAGAAACAAAAATATTTTTTAATTATACGTATATATATATATATATTATACGGGTATAATACGAATTTTTATTGACCAAGTTTTAAATTTCAATAGAAACTCAATTCGATTAGTCTCGTTTCATTTAAAATTTAAATCGCGCATCCTGAAAAAAGTTCAACACGGCTAATTCGACGTCCTCCTCTGCCTGAGGAAAGAAACTAATGGAATTTGTGAACTAACACCGACACAGACATTTCAAATGTGAATAAAATAGAATAGCCAAACCAAACACCCCCTCATCATCGATTGCTTAATAACAAAGACAATAATAAAAATAGTTAAAAGGAAGTCAAAAATTCATGCACAAAACATTTGAATCGAAGCGACCTCCGGCCACCCAAGTTCCGCCGGAGACGACGGCGAAAATCCCTAGCATTTGCGCTAAATCAAGAATTCAACAATCTATAGTCATTAATTTCAGTCATCAGATACATACATTCGATTGATCGTCGCCGGAGAGGAGAATGAAGGCGTCAGGGCGTTGGCCGGAGATGGATCTGCTCCGGTCGGAAACGATGCAGTTAGTGCAGTTAATCGTGCCGATTGAATCGGCGCATCGGACCATTTCCTACCTCGGCGATCTAGGCCTCTTCCAATTCAAAGACGTAAGCCTCACGCTTCTTTCGCCGATGTATATACGTTTATATGCAGTTATATACGAAAATCTAATATCAGTTTTCTTGCATTATTGTGTAATGTACGTACAGAAATTCATGTATAAGAGGATATATTGATCAATTTCATGATTTATATCTTTTCTTTCTTTTCAATCATGAGTAAATATTTGTGCGAGTAAATCGATCGCCTTTTGTTTTGCACAATTTTATCTAGTTAAGCTGTTTGGAAGGATATGATCAGTTGCAGCTACGAAACAGCTAATTGGAATAATTACGAAACAGTTAATTTTTTTATTGTGACTCTGTTATCATCTGATGAGAGAAAGGAAAAAGCGGTGTTCTCTGTGAATACAAAGCTTAAATGTCTCGTTCGCTTTGAGTTCCTATATGTGCCTACCTTTTCAATTGGAGTGATGCCATCCTATTTATTTACTTGTTTGTTTGTTTTCCAGCTCAATGCAGAAAAAAGCCCATTCCAGAGGACATATGCCACTCAGGTTTGTTGATGTGCCCCTTTCCGTGTATTTATCCAAGTGTTATAGTCTTCAACAAGTGTTCCGTAACAAATATTTTGTAATATGCATCTCAAAATATCAGTGCACTGCTTCAGCTTTGTTTTTATATTGTATGTTAAACTATTGCTTGGAAGTTTATGGAAATCTTTGTGTAATAGCTTTTTCAAGTTTTTGTCATAGCTCACTATCTTCTAGGATCTTGTACCACCTCTTGTAACCCTTGCCTAGTTTTAATAGTACCCAATGTTTAAAATAGGGGCAAAATTGAGCAGCCTTATTGCTAAATTTGCAGCATAATCTGGAAAAGGTCGCAATTGTTGATATACACAGTAAACCACACACATATATCGCCATGAAAGCTTATAGGCGCCTCAGGTTGTATCTTATAGTAGCTGAAAAGAATCCACGAGTCAACATGGGGTGGTTCTTCAACTCCATTTTATTGCAGAAGACTTTTAGCACAACCTTTTGGAGTTCATAAAAAGGCAAAATATAATGTGCCACTCCATGATCTTGTATCTCAGACTCTTCAAAGTGTATAAATTGCCATTTTATTATTTGGATATGCATCTTTTTATTAGATATTTTCCTAATTGTACTACTGAATTAGAAAAACCTGCTCAATTCTTTATGTAGATCAAAAGATGTGGGGAGATGGCCCGCAAAATACGATATTTTAGGGATCAAATGACAAAGGCTGGTTTGTTGTCATCATCAAGGTCTTCAGTGGGCACTAATGTCAATTTGGACGAGTTAGAGGTTTGTCTACTTTTTAATGCGGCTTTTCAGTTTTCCACAGCCTTGTAACATCTGAAATTATGTGTATATCCATATTCTTACCGATTATTTCGTATCTTTAGCCATTACATTGATTGGGGTGTTTTTTTAACGTATTACGGAAATGGATCAGGTAAAACTTGGAGAGTATGAAGCAGAGCTGTTAGAGATGAATGCAAATAGTGAAAAGCTGCAGCGTTCTTATAATGAACTTCTAGAATATAAGCTTGTTCTCGAAAAGGTAATGGTGACTGTCGCTTCAACATTTGGGTCATGAAAGCTGATATGAGACTAACTGGCAAGAAATTTGTTTGTACAACATTTTGTGATTTGAGATGTGCTGTTATTATGTTTCTAGTATGTTACAAACATTCATGTTCCTTTTCTTTATTATATTCAGGCCAGTCAAATTTTTCATTCAGCTGAGCGTAATGCTGCTGCTCAGCGTAGAGAAGTTGAAGCACAACTCCTTGGTGACAGATCAATTGACAGCCCCCTTTTACTTGAGCAGGTAGTTATACTTTGCTTCTATGATTTCCTTCTGCAAAAATTCCTTCTCTATTTTTTGGGCTAAACTTTGGATATATGATGTTGGCAGGAGATGTCAACCGACCCATCGAAACAAGTAAAGCTGGGGTTTGTTAGCGGGCTTGTTGCCAGGGGAAAATCAGCGGCTTTTGAAAGAATTCTCTTTCGTGCTACCAGGGGAAATGTATTTCATAGACAAGTGGTTGTGGAAGAGCCTGTGATTGATCCAGTTTCAGGAGATAAGGCAATATAAAGAATCTTTTTTTTATCTTTGCTTTCTTGTTTTACATTGACAGATTTTTTAATCCCCGCTTGCCTGATCTGTAACAATTAGTTAGTTCTTGATCTTGAGTTTACATAATTGTGGCATCTTATTTTAGTCATACGCATCAAAGTTTGTATGAGCAAAGTTTGGCATTCACAGGCGCTCATGTCAATCTTCATTGCATTTCCCAGTAGGGAAATGATCAAGAAATATGACACAAAACTTTAAGATTTTACATCACTGCATCTCTTAGTTGTCTTACTATCTAGTTGATATGTGTGCACTAATGTTTTCTTTCATTTTATTCAACACATAATGTTTTCTTTCATTTATATTCTTCCAATATTCTTTAATCTTGAATAATGTATGTGAGTGATGTTTCCTTATGAATATTGGAAATGGATGATGATTTCAGGTTGAAAAAGATGTGTTTGTTGTTTTTTATTCTGGAGAAAGAGCAAAGAATAAAATATTGAAGATATGTGATGCATTTGGAGCAAATCGCTATCCCTTTACAGATGATATCGGCAAACAATATGAAGCGATAACAGAGGTATGAAACATGATGATCTTGTTTTTCCAACAATGGCCTTAGCTATTTGTTTGGTCATGTCATGTAATCTTTACTATTTGAAGCTACTATAAAGAACTTAAAGCTGATTTTTCTTTCTTATAACTGCAAGTACAATTGAAGTTAATAATATTTTGCTATTATATGATACATGTTTTTCTGTAAATCGTTGAAATCTTCACATGCGCTATTAAGAGGATATGTACAATTTTAGATTCTTGATACTTTTTATACTACAGATGGTTTTCTTTCCACCAGCATTTTTTTTTAAATTAGTAATTCTTTTTTCTTTTTTTGGTTAGGTATCAGGAAAACTTTCAGAACTAAAAACCACTATAGATTTTGGACAGCTGCATAGGACCAATCTGCTGCAGAGTATTGGTTATGAATTTGAGCAGTGGAACCTTCTGGTTGGTGGTTATAGTTTCTCAATCTGTTGGGATAACCATACCATATTTTTGATCTTTGTCATGAATTTTCCACTTTTCTCACCCGCACAAGCACACAAACACGAGCACAATACACACAGAGACACACACAGAGACACACACAGAGGAACTAACGTGTCTTTAGACGCAAGTTAAAACTATGTCACTGAATTTCTACCTTTTCAAATGAAGGTGAAGAAAGAAAAGTCTATTTACCATACTTTGAATATGCTCAGCGTTGATGTCACGAAGAAGTGCCTTGTTGGAGAAGGTTGGTGTCCTGTCTTTGCAACCAATCAGGTATAATGAATGCGGTGTGTGTATTTTCCTTGGTCCTTAAACCAATGATTTTCATCAGTCAACTTTTACGCTGTTACCAAACAAAATTGTGTTTGCAGATCCAGAATGTACTAAAACGAGCGACCCAGGATAGCAATTCACAAATTGGAGCCATATTCCAGGTCTTACAGACCAAGGATTTACCTCCAACATATTTCCGCACCAACAAATTTACGTCTGCATTTCAAGAAATTGTTGATGCATATGGGTGAGTGATAAAATTTGCTTTTTAGTTTTTGAAACTGAAGTTGAGATTGATGCTTCAGTTACATGTATAGATAACAAAAAAAGAAAATGTGAGGTGTTTTATGTTTCTCCTTGGAACTTTCACCAAATTGATTTTGTATTCCATCATTCTATTAGTGCTAGTTTGAAATGCTTAGGAGAGAATGGTAGAAAGCAAATAATGAGGTAGAAATCAATGAAACTCTGTAACCCTAGGAAAATAATGCAAACAAATATTGCAGCCCACAGATAATGCAAGGGCACTGGGTCAATTGTTGCTCATGGACTATGTTCCTTAGACTCGACATTGGATGTCAGGTTTGGTGTGTGTCATATTTTGAGCCACTGAATATAGGATATGTGGATGCTGAAATGTTGGTGGTGTTAACTTTTTGTAGTAGTTTTAACTGTATTTCATTTCACTGGTGATTTTGAAAGTTACAACAATATAGTTTATGCTGATCACAACAGGGTGGCCAAGTATCACGAAGCAAATCCTGGTGTATACACTATTGTCACCTTCCCCTTCCTATTTGCTGTTATGTTTGGAGATTGGGGCCATGGGATATGCCTGTTTCTTGCAACCTTATATTTTATATTTCGGGAGAAGAAACTGTCCGGACAGGTAATGATTATATTGCTTCTATCATGTGGTTGAACATTGAGGTTTACTGCTAATTTATGTAGTTCTTGAAGTTTGTGCTATGCATTCAACTCTCAGAATTTCGCTGTAGATAACTTTGTTGGTTGATCAATTGATATTTCTTTGCTTTTACTGCTGTTAGACTGTTCGACCTCTTTTTGGTCATTCCGAATACCCTAAACTCCAAAACCCCATAATCATGAATTAAATAATATAATGAAACGAAGAATATGTTTTTTAAGATCAAAATTTAGTACAAGCAGGATAAGTACAAAAATAGGCCATAAGTTTGCTCCTGAACGATGCAAAATATGTACGTCTATGAATCCATAAATTACCATTTTTGTATTTCTTGACCCATTTTTCTCCACAAGTCCAAAAATAATATACTCGTATGTATGAAATGCCTAATTTTGCTATCCGTATTTTATAACAGTTTTAAGTTCTGCATTGAGACATAAGTAAGGGTCATGCTGAAACTTAACTATTGTAGCACATATTACATCTCTAACTCTCTCTTCTGTTTGAGAGGTATATATACCTACCACAGTTTATTTACGCTGTCAGCTTGTTTTAGATGAACTTTTAGGACATACTTAAGAGTATTTCATTGACTTCTGCCAACAACAGAAGCTTGGAGATATTATGGAGATGGCATTTGGTGGTCGCTATGTTATACTGATGATGGCTCTTTTCTCGATATACACTGGACTGATATATAACGAATTCTTCTCTGTTCCTTTTGAACTATTTGGACGCTCTGCTTATGATTGCCGTGGTTCAAGCTGCAAGTATGGAACTATAATTTGAATATTTTACATCAAGTACTTACTGTTGCACTGTTTTTTTCCAAAACATCACCTTGTCATATTTATCTCAGGGATGCTGCCACGGTTGGATTACATAAAGTACGTGACACATATCCATTTGGTGTAGATCCCAAGTGGCATGGTACCCGTAGTGAATTGCCATTCCTGAACTCTTTGAAGATGAAAATGTCAATTCTCTTGGGCGTAGCTCAAATGAATCTTGGAATCATCCTGGGTTATTTTAATGCAAAGTTTTTCCGAAATGACTTGAATATATGGTAGGTTTAGCTAATTTATTCAGAAACTCATTCGGAAAATTTATACTTTTATGGTTTATTCAAAACATGCTTGCTTATTATAAAAAATTGACTGCACTTGTATGTGCTTTGGATATATCATTTATGTTTATTGTAGCGAGATCAATTGTTAACTGATATCAAATATGTACTGCCTCAGGTATCAATTTGTACCCCAGATGATATTTTTGAACAGCTTGTTTGGATACCTTTCACTGCTGATAATTGTCAAGTGGTGTACTGGGTCTCAAGCTGATTTGTATCATGTAATGATATACATGTTCCTGAGCCCTACTGATGACCTGGGAGAGAATCAGCTTTTTGTGGGCCAGAAATTCCTCCAGGTATTAATTTGTCATTGTATTTTACCAAAAATAAGTTTATGCTTATCCCTCCATTCATGTTTGTCAGTTTCTAACTACTTCATTCATTTTACTGACAGATTGTGTTACTTTTAGCGGCACTTGTTGCTGTACCATGGATGCTGTTCCCAAAGCCATTTCTTCAGAAGAAACAACATGAGGAAGTAAGTTTGGAATTGATGATGTGGTTTTTGAGTGGTTACCTTGTTAGCATTTTTGTATTTTCTCATTCGTTGTCTTGCTAACATGAATTTATTGTTCAGAGACATCGTGGTCAAGCCTATGCACCACTTGATAACACGGATGATGATTCCTTTGAATTAGAAGTACATAATGGTTCACATGGACATGAGGAATTTGAGTTCAGTGAAGTTTTCGTGCATCAACTTATACATACTATAGAGTTCGTTCTTGGAGCAGTCTCTAATACAGCTTCGTACCTACGGCTATGGGCCCTCAGGCATGTCTCTGACAATTTATGAGCTTAGTAATGTTATTGCCATTTTTATACTTGTTTATCGGCATTTATGTTACCTGTTATGACTTAATCCTTGTCAAAGCTAAACACAGCTCTAGGCATAGACAAAATAGTGATTCTCAGTTTTAAGTTATAATAGCATTGCTTCTGAAGAATCTTATGACATATCTAAGCTACTCTTACACTGTATTCTTTGTATCTGTTAAAATTAAGAGGAGTGTTTTTGAAAACTGATACAAAAGGGAGTGTAAAGAATTCATCTCAGTCGTTTTAAGAATAGATTATGTAATTGTTTGGAATAGCCTCTAAATCTTAGTTATAAAGAATAGGAGTTGCTTCATTTTGGAGACGGGACTCCTTTGTGTCGAGCGATTAAATCAAATTATCCATTAAACAAGCATTTGATTCTTATAATTTGGTTTATTCTAATAAACTTACTCTAGATTAAAATAAACAAATCTTATTTATTTCCTTTTTTTCCTAACTAAACAGCATTTGTCAATCTTCTTAGACCATTTAGTGACTAGTGTAGAGCTTAATCTGCATCAAGTTCCTATTTTCCATTAGCATGGCCCTTTTTTGTTCGTTACAATTATGACATTTTAGTTCTGCTTTTTTCTCTCATGCAGTCTTGCACATTCAGAGTTATCTAGTGTATTTTACGAGAAGGTCCTACTGCTTGCATGGGGGTAATGTTTTTTCCATTTCTTTCTTTTGCCTTCATTTTTCTCTATGAGAAGGAGATAGATATCCTTACACAAATCTGCTGTAATTTCACTTGATACTCAAAAGATGTTCATACTTTTCACGCAGGTTCAATAATGTTATTATTCTTATTATTGGCATAATTGTATTTATATGTGCCACTGTTGGTGTACTACTGGTAATGGAAACACTTAGCGCCTTCTTGCATGCCTTGAGGCTTCATTGGGTCGAATTTCAGAACAAGTTCTACGAGGGTGACGGCTACAAATTTTCTCCATTTTCTTTCGCATTAATTGCCGAGGATGAGGAATATTGAACATATATATACACCTGAAATATTAGACAATGATGGATGTTTTAGGAGTTGTGTTGTATATCTGAAGCACCAGATTTATTGCTGTTGCTGTACATGAAGTGTTTTTGGCTCCATTTGGTTACCCTTCGATGTCGCAAAGGTGTTCTGGTCAATTATTGGGGAATGCTTATTAGTTGTCAATTGTCATTCTTTGTTGTAAAAAAACCTTAAGATATAATGTCTAGGAAAGTTATAATGTTTGGCTCTTTATTTTGTGAAATTGATTTGTAATGACATCATTTATTAATTTTTTCAGTTCAAGTGGAAAATGTAACATCACTTGTACTATTTTCAAGGCGCTTGTAGGTAGGGAATTTTACAAGACAAATCGATAATAGATCGTACTAACTGATGAATTAGTTCAATACTTAAAGCTTATAATAAAAAGACATTTCGTATATGTGTCCATGCATCATAATAAATACATAATAAATCTTAATAATTGACAAATTAGTTCAATACTTAAAGCTAATTAGTTTTAATTTTGAATTTTATGATAATGATTATAATTGAGTGCTTCATCTTATAAAGTTCCCATATATATAATTTACACTCGTCAATATATTGAATATTTAGAGTTCACTGTAATTTACACTCTCAATATATATAAATGTTTAGAGTTCGCATGTAATTTACACTCGTCAATTTATATTTGAGCATTTAAATTAGTAACTTTAAGGCTAGGTTCAAACAAAAAATTAAAGTTTAATATTTTATTTTATTGCTCTCAAATATTTTGAATAGAGAGTGAAATCGAACAAACAAAGTGTATTAGGTAAGACTTTAGTGTGAAGTTTATATATTTGCGTAATTAATTTGATTGAACAATGTGTTTATATACGTTTAATTAGTTAGCAAGATAAAACCGTTGTTCGCTCTTCATTTTTTCAATTGAGGTAAGTTTCCATTTAGACGAAAAGATAACTAAAGGGACTTCCATTGATGTACGTATGTTTCCATTTAGACAAACTAAACATAACAAAATGGGCAAATAGAATTGTCTTGTTAAAGTCATTCTTCAAACCACAACTCATATTCTCATCAAACATAAATTAATGCATGTCCGTGAATTTTAACTAAAAAACGTCTGTTAAAACTCATAGCCGTCTGTCAAATAAGCAGTAGAAAAAAAATAAACGGAACCAAATTAAAAGAAATTTAAGTGTCATAAAATAACCTAAAAACTCTTGTATGAATTAAGATGAAATATCCCCTATTATGTTATTGAAAACTCAGCTCATGCTCTGATGGGTTTGAGTGTGGAGACAAATCAAAGTGCCAAAGGAAGAAGAAATTGAGTTGGAACGACGCTCAGGCGCAGCCAGAAGCGCGCCTAGGCGCGGCATGTAGGAGAAAGGGCCGTGGCTACTGCTGGCGGCGCCCAGGCGTGGCCATAACGGCGCCTAGGCGCCGGAACAGTGGTGCCCAGGCGTGGCCAGTCGGCGCCTGGGCGCGGGTCCGTCGGCTGGAGCAGTTAATTGACGCGTTTTTCCTGATTTGGCATGTTTTGGAGTTACCTATTGTAATTAGGTCTTTGTATCTTTGCCTCCAAGTTTAGAATACATAAGTAGATGAAATTCTCTTCATTGTAATTGTATCTCTCTCACAAGATTAATAAAAACTCTCTAGCATAGATCCGTGGATGTAGGCAATTTGCCGAACCACGTAAAATCGCTGTCTCTATTTTTCTTGCTTTCTTTTACTTTTAATTTCGTTCATGCGCATTGATTCCTAACAACTGGTATCAAGAGCACGGGTTAAAGCAATCAGTGTGAATCAATGGCGTCTGAAGAAGGAAAAGTGAAGATTGACAAATTTGATGGAAAAGACTTTGGATTCTGGCGAACACAGATGGAGGATTATCTGTACCAGAAAAAGCTCCATCAAGCGTTGTCGGGGAAGAAGCCTAAAAAGATGTCAGACGA
Source organism: Buddleja alternifolia (assembly GCA_019426215.1). Lineage (NCBI taxonomy): Eukaryota > Viridiplantae > Streptophyta > Magnoliopsida > Lamiales > Scrophulariaceae > Buddleja > Buddleja alternifolia. Next base: position 34,119,020 of record CM033397.1, on the reverse strand, counting down.
GGATTGGGAGTTATTGGATAGGCAAACCCTAGGAGTTATTCGATTGACGTTATCGACGTGATGTTTAACATCCTAGATCAAAAAACAATGGCGGGTTTGATGAAGGCGTTATCCAATATGTATGAGAAGCCATCCGCATTGAATAAAGTCTATCTGATGAGACGTTTATTCAATTTGAGGATGACGGAGGGAGGATCGGTGACCAACCATATCAACGAGTTTAATGTGATCATCACTCAGTTGAGCTTGGTTGATATTAATTTCGAGGACGAGATAAGGGCCTTAATCTTATTGTCTTCATTGCCGGATAGTTGGAGTGCGACGGTAACTGCTGTGAGTAGTTCGTCTGGCCAAAGGAAGTTGAAACTTCAGGAGGTTCGGGATCTGATTTTGAGCGAGGATATTCGTTGGAGGGAATCAGGAGAACTCACGTCTGCTGCATTGAGTGCGGAAAGTAGAGGAAGAGGTGTTCAACAGGGTGGTCAGAAAGGTAGAGGTCGATCCAAGTCAATGGGGCGAGGGAAGTCAAAACCGCGCAAGGAGGCTGATTGCTGGGGCTGCGGGAAGAAAGGCCATTACAAGAGGGATTGTCCTGAAAAGGCGGGTCAAAATCAAAACCGGGAACATCAACAAGCAAACGCAGCAGTAGACGACGTCGGAGATTCTTTGGTTTGTTGTGTTGACAGTCCAGTCGACCAATGGGTTTTGGACTCAGGTGCGTCGTTCCATGCTACTTCATGTAAGAATTATCTAATAAATTATGTTTCTAGAAAATTTGGAAAGGTTTTTCTTGCAGATGACGAACCCTTGGAAATAGTTGGTAAGGGTGAGGTCACAGTGACGACGGCACAGGGAATGCAGTTGAAACTGCATAATGTGATGTTCTGGGATTCAGGAAGAATTTGATCTCAATGGGTCAAATTGACAGTGATGGGTACACCACGGTGTTTGGTGGTGGTGTATGGAAAATCACCAAAGGTAATCTGGTGGTGGCTCGTAGTAAGAAGTCGGGGACTCTGTATACCATAAAAATAAAGAAGGACTCGTTTGCTGTAGTCGAGGCTATAGAGGATGTTCACTTATGGCATAGGCGACTTGGCCATATGAGTGAGAAGGGAATGGGAATCATGGCATCCAAGGGGAAGCTACCAATCTCAAAGTCGGTTGAATTGGGTCTTTGCGAAGACTGTGTGCTTGGGAAGCAGAAAAAGGTGAGTTTTTCCAAGACGGGTAGAGAACCGAAGGCAGAGAAGTTGGAGCTTGTGCATACTGATGTATGGGGACCGGCTCCCATATAGTCGCTTGGAGGGTCGAGATACTATATCACCTTCATAGATGATTCCACTCGATAGGTATGGGTCTATTTTCTGAAAAATAAGTCGGATGTGTTTAATACCTTTAGGATGTGGAAAGCAGAAGTCGAGAATGAAACGGGGATGAGATTGAAGTGTCTAAGGTCTGATAATGGTGGGGAGTATGATAGCCAAGAGTTCAAAGACTATTGTGCAGAGAATGGGATCAAGATGATCAAGACCATTCCGGGGACTTCGCAGTAGAATGGGATTGCAGAGCGGATGAATAGAACCTTGAACGAATGAGCTAGGAGCATGATGCTTTACTCCGGGTTGCCAAAGACATTTTGGGCTGATGCAGTGAGCACGGCGGCTTACCTCATCAACCGGGGACCTTCAGTACCGTTGGACTTCAAAATACCGGAGGAGGTTTGGTCTGGAAAAGAGGTAAATTTATCGCATTTAAAAATATTCAGTTGTTTATCTTATGTCTTGCGAAGTTCTGATGACAGGGATATGTTGGATCCTAAGGCACATAAGTGCATCTTTATTGGCTATGGAGGAGAGAGTTTTGGGTATCGATTCTGGGATTACCAAAACAACAAAATCATAAGGCATAAGGATGTCACGTTCAACGAAAGGGTGCTTTACAAGGATAGACATGGAGCAGAGACTGAGGAAAACGAGAAACCAAAGGTGATATTGGAAGAGACCACTCTAGACGAGGTTGCTGGGAATGACACTGAGAATAGGATCGAGGATGATCCGGAGACTCCACCACCAACCTTGAGAAGATCGAGTAGAACTCCTAAACCAAACATGAGGTATTCCCCTTCCTTACACTATTTACTTTTAACGGATTCGAGTGAGCCCGAGTCGTACAAAGAGGCGATGAGTGTGAGAGATTATCTCAAGTGGGAGCTAGCCATGAAGGATGAAATGAGTTCGCTTGAAAGAAATAGAACTTGGAGGTTGACTGAGTTACCGAAGGGAAAATGGGCTTTGCAGAACAAGTGGGTATTCCGGGTTAAGGATGAACCGGATGGTAGTAAAAGGTACAAGGCGAAGCTGGTGGTCAAAGGGTTCCAGCAGAAGGAAGGGATTGACTACACTGAAATTTTTTCGCCGGTTATCAAGCTAACTACTATTAGGATGGTTCTAAGTGTTGTTGCTGCAGAGGATTTGCATCTTGAGCAATTAGATATAAAAACGACATTCCTTCATGGGGATTTGGAGGAGGATATCTACATGGTTCAACCGGAGGGTTTTCTAGAGAATGGACGAGAAGACCTTGTATGCAAGCTAGAGAAAAGCTTGTATGGACTTAAACAAGCCACGAGGCAATGGTATAAGAAGTTTGACACCTTCATAGCTAGTAGTGGATATACTAGGTGTCAAATGGATCATTGTTGTTATTTCAAGAAGTTTAGGGATTGTTACATAATATTGCTACTGTATGTGGATGATATGTTAGTGGTTGGGTCTAACATGAGAGAAATTGATAAGTTGAAGAAGCAACTATCCACGGAATTTGAGATGAAGGACTTGGGAGCTGCAAATACAATCCTCGGGATGAGGATCATTCGAGATAGGTCGAGTGGGAGTCTCAAGTTGACTCAAGAGAAGTACATTGAAAAGGTACTTGCTAGATTTGCAATCTCAAATGCAAAGTCTAGAAGTACACCTTTAGGGAGTCATTTCAAGTTGAGCAAAGAATAATCACCTAAGACTGAAGAAGAGCGAGATCAAATGGCAAAGGTTCCCTATGCCTCTGCCATTGGGAGTTTGATGTACGCAATGGTGTGTACAAGGCCGGATATATCCCATGCAGTGGGAGTTGTGAGTCGGTATATGGCTAATCCGGGGTTAAAGCATTGGGAAGCGGTAAAGTGGCTACTGAGGTACTTGAGGGGTACATCGAGTATGTGCTTGTGTTTTTTGAGCAGTAGCGTGACTTTGGAGGGCTTCGTGGATGCGGATTTAGGTGGTGATGAAGATGGTCGGAAGAGTACATCGGAGTACATTTACACTTTGGGTGGCACGACAATAAGTTGGACTTCTAGGCTAAAAAAGTGTGTAGCACTCTCCACAACCGAGGCTGAGTACATTGCCATTTCAGAAGCTGGCAAAGAGATGGTTTGGTTGAAGAACTTTCTGAGGGAGATTGATAAGGAGCAACGAGATTGTGCACTTTATAGTGATAGTCAAAGTGCCATTTGTTTGGCAAAGAATTCGGTGTTTCACTTGAGGACGAAGCATATTCAATTGAAGTATCATCATATCCGAGAGATGATAGATGATGGAACTTTGGAGTTGAAGAAGGTGCTTGGTGCGAAGAATCCGGCGAATATGTTAACTAAGGGAGTTACCACCGAGAAACTGAGGTTTTGCATGACCTCAGTTGGCCTCGAACTTATGTGATGAGGAGGCCGACTTATGCTAGAGAGAGAGTGCTTTCATTTGGAGGATGAAGAGTCGTGGAGTTTGATGAAGAGTTTGTGTTTCTACTTTGATGGGTTTGAGTGTGGAGAAAAATCAAAGTGCCAAAGGAAGAAGAAATTGAGTTGGAACGACGCTCAGGTGCAGCCAGATGCCCGCCTAGGCGCGGCACACAGGAGAAAGGGCCGTGGCTACTGCTAGCGGCGCCCAGGCGTGGCCATAACGGCGCCTAGGCACCGGAACAGTGGTGCCCAGGCGTGGCCAGTCGGCGCCTGGGCGCGGGTCCGTCGGTTGGAGCAGTTAATTGACGCGTTTTTCCTGATTTGGCATGTTTTGGAGTTACCTATTGTAATTAGGTCTTTGTATCTTTGCCTCCAAGTTTAGAATACATAAGTAGATGAAATTCTCTTCATTGTAATTGTATCTCTCTCACAAGATTAATAAAAACTCTCTAGCATAGGTCCGTGGATGTAGGCAATTTGCCGAACCACGTAAAATCGCTGTCTCTGTTTTTCTTGCTTTCTTTTACTTTTAATTTTGTTCATGCGCATTGATTCCTAACATGCTTCTATCAAGGACAAATACGTTGGATATATTATGCCGTTATACTTGTTAATTTTTTAAAAATATCTAAAAATTATTTTTAGAGAGACAAACCTCATCATAACTTTTAAATGTAAGAAAATAGTATGCATGCAAATTATACTCTCATATCCCTTATGTAATACTTCATAAATGCTAAACATTTCTTGAGAATCAGAAATAGCTCTACAAGAATTTGATGCCTATTTATGGGATCCATCTCCTTCAATGGACGGTACTAAATCAACCTAAACACTATTATATTTTCTTTATTTGTAGACTTCTTCATGATTTTTTTTTGTAGCGACAAATATTGGAAAATAGTCTAAAATATTCAACAACATTTTGTTAAAAGTCAGGTGAGGTTTTCCCTACTAACCCCTAAGTAATGAATGTTCAATCGAGAATAATAACACACTGTAAATGCCTCCAAGACATCAATTTATGTTTAGAATCGATAACATCTTGGATCAGCTACTGTTTTAACCGAGCTTTACGAACCTAGCAAAAGAGTTAGATATCATTTTAGCAATATACATCAATGAGGAATTCTTTTTAAAAGGTTTTTGTATTGCTAACTAATACAAAGGGATTAATGTTGTACTAAATATAGTAACTTAGTAAGCGTTGGAAATTAAAAAAAAAAAAAAAAAACACGGAAGCAGTCCATATCTGCCCATGCTTTTTTACATTCACATTTAGAAATTGAATTTACATGTTAAACAAAATTAGGAAAAATAGCAAAATTAGTCCTGTAACTATATGGATGTGGCAAAATTGGTCCTGTAACTTTCTAATGTAACAATTATAGTCCTGTATCTTTCTGAGCAATGGCGATTCTGGTCCTTTATCCAAGATCTTGGCAAATTTGGTCCTATAATAATTTGAATGCAGCAAAATAGTTCTATAAATAAATCAGGCCCAACATGCTTCCGAAAAATATTAAAATTTCATAATTTTATACTTTGGTTGACCGCCTTATCACCGGGTATTACGAGTCCTTGTTTTTACGGATTGGATCCAACCACACAACCGCAGCCGATGGTTCGCAGACACTCAACTCCTTCAGCAATACACAACACAACCCAATTTTGTTTCCTACCTTTGGGCGTAAAAGGTACTCCAAAATAAATGATCAATAAACTTTGGAAAACAGAGGTTGAACAAAAGCCTTAAACTTTTATTGATAAAATAAAATTATTATTACATATATATATTCTACTTCGCTACTGGAGGAGAAAACTAGTTAGCCTCTCATGTATCAGAGATGGCTATACTCTTTGGAGAAATCCCCATACTCTCAGAATGAAAAATTAAAATTATTACACAAACATTTTTTCTTTCTAAGCTCTTGAGTTTTTGAAGAGTAGGAGAGGAATGAATGATGATCTCCTTCTGCTTCTTTCTTTTCCTTTTATAGGCAAACTTCGGACGTCAACTTCGGATTTCAAAATAATTTATTGCTGACGTCATGGCATACATTGTTCCCCAGATTGTGTTCTGGACTGTGTCCAAATCAACTCGTTGTATATGGCAGGCTGCCTCAGCGTTAACTGATAGCTGTCCAAACCTTTTATCAAGCTCCTCTAGGTTTTCCCAGAGATGCCTGTATCTTGTGAGGATGGAATTTGCTTCAGATGCTTCCATCTCTTGTTAGGAAATCTGCAAGAATATTCTCATGAGATTTCACAATAATGATGTCAAAGCAATAATATTGACATTCAGCTTGCCATTTAATAATACGTGCCTTTTCAATTTTTGATTCAAGTTTATTTTTTTAAAAAAGCTTTGACATTCGTATTATCAACTTTTAAAGTGAATTCTTTGGCTAATAAAAATAGAGGCCATTTTTTAAATACCTTCCAGACCGCATAGAATTCTTTCTAGTTTATATGCCAAAGTTTGGTTTGTTGTTTAGTGAACAATCCTCCCGTATATCTACAAGGTTCTTCACCCGTAGTTGTCTTTTTCACGAGCACTGCTGCCCACTTATGATCATTGGCATCTGTATAGACTACCAAATCATCATTGTCTTGTGGTATTGCAAGTTTAGGCAAGTTGTTGCAAACTTGTTTCAACTCACGAACCCTTTGAGTGTGAATTTCTTCCCACTTTCATTTTGAGTTTTCGGTTTCTTTTAATAGTGGCCGAAAATCTTTCCTGTATCTTGCAAGGTCTTTGATGAAGATGCCTGCAAAGTTAACAACTCCCAAGAAACCTTGTAGCTGTTTCTTATCTTTTAGAATATCAGAAAAATTGCGGACTTTTTCCACAATTTGTTCTTGAAGTTCAATACCTGTCTCATCAATAAGGACACCAAGAAATTTTATCCTATTAACTTCAATTATTGTTTTCCTTTCAGATAGCACTAATCCTTCTTTAAAGCATACATCAAAAAATATCTCAAAATGTTTAATATGTTCATTCATATTTTTTGATACAATCAGGATGTCGCCTATATAGACAAACATAAATTCAAAATAATCTTTAAATAGATTATCCATTTTCCTTTGGTATATCTGGGGTGCATTTGCAAGACCCACTGAAAGTACATTCCAGATATACTGTCCTTGTGGAATGGAGAATGCAGTATATTTTCTAGACTCATTTTCTATTTTAATATGATAAAATCCAGATTTACAATCGAACTTAGAAAACACTTTAGCATTTTTAACACAATCAATTAGGTGTTCTCTACTCGGGATCTAGTAACCATCAAATTCGAGTATCTTATTAATGCCTTGATAGTTGATTACTTATCGGGCTTTTCCTCTTTTTACTTCACCATGATTTCTTACCAAAAATCCAGGGCTACTGTAAGAAGAGACTCCAAATTCAATGAGTTTAAGATTGATATGCTCTTTAATTATTTCTTGCATATCTTTCTTATCCACCATATTCATCTGGATTGGCTTGTATCGAACATACTCATACTTACATTGTTCTTTTACCTTTAGAGTAGCTTCGATCTTGTTTCTGTCCCACCATGCCAAAGGATTCTCATTGAAATTCCTTTGGATTAATCTTTTGATATGTTTGAGAGAAAGTTTACTTTCTTCATCCATATCAAAGAAGTACTTCTTTTCTTGTAAAGCATTTTTAAGAAGGTTAATTCCTTCTTCATCAAGAAATTTAGTTCCTTCTTCAGAAACTTTACAATATCCTTGTTGTCTGAAAGACAAAAGAGCCTTACCAAATTTTCTTTATCCTGCATCTTAGGATGGGTTAATTTGGCGTCATCAAAACCACCACATTTGCTGCGAAAATTTATAGGCATAATCCCGTTAAAGGCCTTTTCTCGCTGCAAAACTTGTATCTCACTACCACAATTAGTAGTAAAAATGAGCAAGTTCTTGTGGTTATCTTGCACATATTTTGCAAAAGTTTGGATAAAATTATTACCGAGCAAAATATATGCTCCTGTATCATGAAAGTAAATAGGTGGCATTTTTATCTTAAATCAAGGTGTACCAAATGCCCCTTCAATCATGATTTGTGCTTCTCTTATACCTTTATTGAGTATTAGGATTTTTTTGAGAAAAATCCCTTCCTGCAATAATAGGTAAATATTCCATAGCATTGTTGGGGAAAACACCGGGCTTTGTTGTACAAATCCCTGATCCGAAATCAATATAAGCTGCAAAATATTCTTACTTATATTGTTCATATAACATATCGACAGATATGTGTATTAACAATGGACTAGTCATTTCTACTTTAGGCTGCCAAAGGCGAGGCTGCCCTTTGAAATAGTTGGTGCAAATCTTTTAAACAATAGTTTACATGATGATTTACCCATTTTTGATAAATCCTTGATTTATTTTGAAATTCAAGTGAGGAAATCTCCTGTTTCCAAGTATTGTTTGGTTCTATTTCTTTTTAACCAATCAGTTTGTCGAAAAACCTTACAGTAATAGGGGTCAACGTCGTGATGCAAAGTAGGATGAACATACAATATTATACACCCCAAATTATGGTATAAAATATAATGATTATGCTCGACCATAATTTATATCACAAGAGATTGGTTATAGAAAATTGATTTAGTCATTCAACTTTAATGAGATGACCATTTAAACAAAATTTTATACCTGTTCCTTCTCTTCCCCAAGGTTTATGATCCTCAAGAAAACTTAATTCCAAGGTAACAACTCCTTGGTCACGTCCTACAATACCCGAAACAAATACTTCATGGCTTGCCATTTCTAACATACCTTTGTATTTGCGAACAATAGGTTGCTGCAAGTAATATAAATCTTTATAAGGAAAGTAATTATCTTTCTTTGTAATATCAAATATAACGCGCACTTCTTTCCATCCTTCAAGGCATCTAATTTTCACATTATTCACCCTAATAGTTCAAGGAGTTAAATCTTCAATTAATTCTTTTCCTTTTAAACTCCTAATCTTTTCTTCTGAAAAGGACATCCTGCTATTGAAATTTGTTCTAGAGCTAACTGATCGATCTAGAACTGGATGATCTCTGATAAAAATATCAACACCACCAATTCTTGGTATTTGAATTGGATCAGGTGCCATTACTTTAGCAAATTTCTTGAAAATTCTTTGAATTTCAATATACTCTTTTCTCATGAACAAATCAGAATGATGTGTATTGGAAAGCGCATATGCTATTCTATAAGTTATAGAATATGGTCTATTACCTTCTTTCATAAGATCGTTTCTTTTAAAATCTTGATGAAGGGTTATGACACGACTGAAATCTTGATCAGTTAGGTTATATGCAATTCTAGGATGAATATCAAACATAAATTTTCCTGCATATAAATTTCCTACCATCGTACTAAGAGAATTGTCTCTTAAATTGTTGATTCTTTTATCTATTATTAATAAATGTAAGGGAGAATCAACTCTTTCTTTGAAAGTGGCTTTAGTTACTATTTCAATGGTTCTGATATGGATCCATTTCATAGTAACCTCTACTTCCTCTGGAAGTTTACTTAATTCATCTAGAATTTCTTCTTTAGGAATAAGTTGCATATCCATCACATTACTGGTTAATTCCATAGGAATTGCAAACTCTCCTGAGCTTACTTTATAAATGATGTTATGCTTCCGTTGATTTAATTCTATTTGGTTTAGGATTCGGCTTATTCCGCTAACTCTGAAACCATTATATGGTCCAAGGTTAGAGTTTTGCCGCATTATCCTTTTCATGGTTTTGTTTGATATAGATGGCCTTGAAAAGAATCCTGACAGGCTTTCTGATGTTTGGAGCCTATCACCTTCGTTGAAGTTATTCTGATTCGGTTGAAGATCCATCCAAATCATTTTCTATTTCTTCCTCATAAACACTTTCATCTGAGGGGACATTTTCAAATTGGTAAACTAGTACCAATTCTTTGTAGAAAACTGCATCCAGAATGTCAGCCGTGGCTTCAAATTGTCGTAATTCACTACTTTTTTTAGGTCAATCTGGTGAAATGTGGCCTCGAGCTCCACATGTTCAGCAGTTGCAATCTTTGAAACTTTCATTTGCCCAGGTATGGGCATGTCTGAAAGTTCGTCGTGTTGGGGTTTTTTTTTCGTGGATCGTCCGTTTGTTTTTATGGATCCTTGGGAAGACACCCTTGTTGGTCAGGATCTCTGGCCAGATTTATAAGACCGGACTTTTGATTGGGACCACCAAGACTTTCGTCTGACCGAAGATCGCCTTTTGTAACTCCTTGTATTTGAGTTACTGTTTTGCTTTCTCTTCTTCCTGTACTCAATTGATTCTCCAATAATCGAGGGAAAGTCATTGTTGTCACAACAAAGAGGGGATTTCTTTATTTTTTTCTCTTAGCTTCTTCATGTTCTTTTGAAGGAAAGCTTGATAACACTAGTCTTTCAATTTGTCTTTCAAGAAAGACATTCGCCTGGCGACTGAATCAAGTTGTCTTTCCGGTACCTTGTAGGATTGGATTAACATTTCTCTCCAAGGACTACAAATTTTTGCAAAGAACTTAGGTGCCACAATATTTGATTTTATGTCACTTTGGAAGAAGTATTTGCGGAACCAATAGATATATTAATCTATTGCATAAATATTTCTTAGTTCAATACCATAGAGAGCTTGTGTGTACTCTCTGATTTTTTCAATATTGCTTTCGTCGAAGCATCCATCTTCGACGAAATGCAATTTAACTAGCCTTCCAAATCTTTCTGCAATAGCACTTTTAGATTCTTCGGCTAAGACTTCTTTCTTGGTTGTCTCTGTTGTATGATCCCATCCAACTTTTACTGATCCTTCCAAATTTAACTCCATTAATCTAATGAAATTCTCTTTATCGAGTTCCAGTGTGGTCATTGCGATTTTTATAATCGCTACCTATTCATCAATTAATTTCTTGATGTTTCTGAAATCGATGATATCCAAATTCAGGATAGTACCATATGGATGCAAGGGTTGTAACATGGTCGTTGCCCAAGGTGTATTTTCTGGTACCCTATTTGAATTTCTTTCTGGATTTGCTCCAAACCTTGTACCCCTAAGAGCTGGGGATGCGTTGGTATGCAAATCCACACTTTCACGAATCGTTTCATCTAGTGGAGGATTATGTGATGCGGAACTTCCTTTTGGCGGTGGTAATGCCAGGGTTGATTCATTGGTTTTGATATTAACCAAATCCACAACTGCTAGTTGAGAAAAAAAAAAGACTCAGCTAGTTCCTGAAGATCAGATAGATCTACTCTTGATATCTCCATATTAATTTATATTTTTAAGGATATCATTAATTAGATCTTCCTGAATTTTTGGCTTCGGAATTTCCATAGTCTTACCTTTCTGGTGTAGAAGAGGTACATTTCCAAGGGCATCGTTGATCCTCTCTTTGTTGGATTTGGATGTTCCAGCGTTACTCCTACATTTTCCTTTTAGATCTGAGATCTCAGTCTTCAGATCCGTCATAGTTTTACCCAGATCTGGTAGGATCTGTAGTAATTCTTCAATCTTCTGGTTCAAATTTTCTATTTTCACAGGTATATGGATTAACCTGTGGCCATAGTCTTGAACGGTCTTTTGGATTTCTCTAAGATCTTGAGAGAACTTAGAGTGGTCCGCTTCAATTTCCTTCCATGTAATGAAAGATACCTGATTTTCATAACTACTTGAACGATTGTTTGGTTGTTCCATACTTGTTTAAATCTCCTTCGTTAGGGATAAAATAACAATATGTAATAATAATTAAATATTTCATCAATAAAACCTAAGGCTCTGATACCATTTTTTGAGTGTGGATACATTTTTCCTGACATGATCGGTTAAAATGACTAAAATTGCCAATTAAGAAGTTAAATGACTAAAATTGCCAAATCTTAAAAGTTAAAGGACTGAAATTGCCACCCTCTAATAGATACAGGACCATTTTCACACTTTTTCCAACAAAATTAATTTGAAAACTTAAATGATCATAAAACCATAACTTGCTGAATTAGATCTTTTGCCCAAATAGGAAAAATTGATACACCCCAATGAGAGGTTAGTATTTTTAAATTTCCCTCTCAAATAATAAAAATACTAGAATATCCCTGAAGGAGCATTTTAATTTGAGGACAATAATTAAATATCCCCATCGGGATATTTTAGTCTTTTTACAATTTGAGTGGGAAAATTTAAATATAATTAACCATATCTGCTAATTTAATACCTAATTACTCCCATGAAATAAATTAAATCATATCCTAACTTACTAGGAAACAAATTATCACCATCAATACTTAGAATTTATATATATATAATATACACATACATGTATATATGCATAGTTGCAAACACACAGTAAACCTAAAAACAGTTATATATATATATATATATATATATTGTTGAAAAAATGGCTCTTTCAAAAGAAGAGCAAAGAATCCCACATAGGAAAACATTAGAAGTGATGGGCTCATTTGTTGTATAAAAGGAGCCCACCTCTTCACTTTGAAAATCATCCCAAATTGCCTAAGTCTTTTAGCAATTTCTTCTTTCTTCCTCTATAGTTTGTAATAGTTTCACTTTAGTCCTTTAGTGAAATATTTTGGTGGGGTCCGAGGACGTAGGCTAAATTAGCCGAACCTCGTTAAATTTGGTGTTCTTTATTTTGTGCTATTCTTCAAGTAGCCATTGTTAGTTATAGTTGTAGTGTTATATTGTGCTATTAAATTCGTCTAGTTAATTCTGTCTAGGAGGTTGGGTTTTAAGCGCGACCGTTGTGACGCCTCCAATCTTTCCTGGGAATTAAATCTAGTGTGATTTTCTAGTACAATATTTCTCTCGCTATTTCTATATTTGGTGGAATATGACTCTGAGTTCCACAACAAGTGGTATCAGAGCTCGGGTATTCTGAGTATGCTCTGTGGTCGCAGTTTAATCTGATCTTCCACATCAGAAAAGTTTTCTCGGGCTATTTGGCTTTCGCATTTGGAGGGCTCTTGAAGAATAATTTGTAACCAAAAATGGAAGACACCTCAAAAGCATCGTCGTCGTCCATTTGGGCGAGAACCACTGTGGCGAATACGCGATTGGCAGTGGAGTCTTTTGAAGGCACAGGCCATTTTGGTATGTGGCAAAGCGAAGTTGTAGACGCACTCTTTCAACAAGGTCTATACTTAGCTATTGAAGAGAAGAAACCAAATGATATAGAGGAAAAAGATTGGAGTATGATGAATCGGTTGGCATGTGGAACAATTCGTTCGTGTCTATCCAGAGAGCAGAGATATGCGTTTTCGAAAGAAAACTCGGCATATAAATTGTGGATGGCACTGGAGGAGAAATTTCTGAAGAAAAGCTGTCAGAATAAGCTCCATTTGAAGAAGCGGCTCTTTCGCTTCACATTTGTTTCGGGTTCCACTATGAATAGTCACATTACCAGTTTTAATCAACTGGTTACCGATTTGATCAATTTGGATGAGACTTTTAAAGACGAGGATTTGGCTCTGATGTTGCTGGGATCCCTTCCTGAGGAGTTTGAGTTTCTTGAAACAACTCTACTTCACGGGAAGGCTGCTGTATCTCTTAGCGAAGTTTGTGCTGCCCTGTACAGTTATGAACTGAGAAAGAAGGACAAGCAAGTTAGTTCAGGCGGAGATGCAGAGGTTTTGTTCGTCAGAGGTCGTTCACAAAACAAAAACAAAGGAAAGAAAGGGAGATCCAAGTCTAGGCATAAACTAAGCAAAGACGAGTGTGCCTACTGTCGAGAAACAGGACACTGGAAGAGAGATTGCCCAAAGCTGACAACTAAGGGCAATTCTAAGGCCGTGGCGGAATCAAATGTAACCGCGTGTGATGATGCCGAATCGGACTTCTCATTGGCGACATCATCCAGCGGTGCTTCTGAAGTATGGATGCTGGATTCAGCATGTAGTCATCATATGACACCACATTTGGATTGGTTCTTTGATTTCAAAGAACAAAATGACGTTGTCTTCACAGCAAATGAAGCTCCTCTTACTACACTTGAGATTGGTTCAGTTCGCTTGAAGAATCACGATGGATCAATCATAACCCTAAAGGGTGTTCGGTATGCACCAGAAGTGAGGAAAAACCTTATTTCCGTTGGAACTTTAGAATCGAAAGGTTTTGAAGTAAGAGCTAAGGATGGGGTGATGAAGATCATCTCTGGTGCACTCGTGGTAATGAAGGGAATTCGGAAGAACAACAATACTTATCACTACATGGGTGGTACAGTTGTGGGTGCAGTAGCAGCAGTTACTGTTGATGATCGGAATTCAGAAGCAGTTAGGCTATGGCATATGCGCTTGGGATATGCAGGTGGAAAATCCTTGAATCTCCTCATAAATCAAGGATTGTTGAAAGGAGTGAAATACTCCAAATTGGAGTTTTGTGAACATTGTGTTCGTGGGAAACAAACAAGGGTTAAATTTGGAACAGCAATCCATAATACTGAGGGTATCTTGGATTATGTTCATTCGGATGTATGGGGTCCCTCAAAAACGAGTTCTTTGGGAGGGAAACACTATTTTGTAACCTTTGTTGATGATTTTTCCCGGAGAGTTTGGGTGTATACGATGAAGACGAAGGATGAAGTGTTTGAGGTATTCCTCAAATGGAAAAAGATGGTGGAAACTCAGACTGATAAAAAGGTCAAACGTCTCCGTACAGACAATGGTGGAGAATTTAGGAGTGGTCCATTTCAAAAACTTTGTGAGGATGAAGGCATTGTCAGACACTTCACTGTTAGACATACACCACAACAGAACGGAGTGGCAGAACGCATGAACCGGACTTTGCTGGAGAAAGTTCGGTGTTTGTTATCCAATGCTGGGTTGGGTAAAGAATTTTGGGCTGAGGCTGTGACATATGCGTGTCATCTCGTTAATCGTCTACCATCTACTGCTATTGATGGAAAAACACCATTTGAGAAATGGTTTGGAAAGCCTGCTGCTGATTATGATTCCTTACATGTGTTTGGTTCCACTGCATATTATCATGTTAAGGAATCAAAGTTGGATCCTAGAGCAAAGAAAACAGTGTTCATGGGGATCACCTCTGGTATAAAAGGCTATCGCCTTTGGTGTCCAGAGACAAAGAAAATAATCTTTAGCAGGGATGTCACCTTTGATGAATCTACCATGTTGGAAAAGGTGAATGCAGAACAGCAGGATGGTACTCCCAAACAGGTGGAGTTTGAAAAGTTTGTTGTCCCAGCAGATCAAGAAACTCTTGATCATTCTCCTACGGTAGAAGGAGATTTTGATGAAGAGGAAGTTCAACCCCAAGAACGTCCACAGCAACTTGAATCAATTGCAACTAGCAAGCCAAAGAGGACAATCAGAAAGCCTGCTCGCTTTGATGATATGGTGGCTTGTGCATCTGCAATTGCCGCTGATGATGTTCCTACCACTTATATTGAAGCAGTCAAAGGACCAGAGAAAGATAAGTGGAGGATTGCCATGAGTGAAGAAATGCAGTCCCTTCATAAGAATCAAACATGGGAACTGGCCAGTCTCCCGAAGGGAAAGAAGGCAATTGGATGCAAATGGGTATTTGCAAAGAAAGATGGATTTCCTAGCCAAGGTGATGTTCGCTACAAAGCCAGATTGGTGGCCAAAGGTTACGCTCAGAAGGAGGGCATTGATTATAATGAGGTGTTTTCTCCAGTTGTAAAACACTCCTCCATTAGAATTTTGTTGGCTTTGGTAGCACAGTTGGATTTTGAACTAGTTCAGTTGGATGTAAAAACTGCATTTTTACATGGAGACTTGGAAGAGAAAATCTATATGACTCAGCCAGAGGGATTCAAAGTTGCTGAAAATGAAAATTTGGTTTGTAAACTTCAAAAATCGTTGTACGGATTGAAGCAATCTCCGAGGCAGTGGTACAAGCGATTTGACAAGTTTATGATGGGAATTGGGTACACAAGAAGCAAATACGATCATTGTGTGTATTTGCACAAGCTACAAGATGGATTCTTCATATATCTTCTTCTGTATGTTGATGATATGTTGATTGCCTCCCCGAGTCTAATAGAAATTGAGAAGTTGAAGACTCATTTGAAAAGGGAGTTCGAGATGAAGGATCTAGGTGAGGCGAAGAAGATTCTCGGCATGGAGATTTTCAGAGATAGAAAATTGAGGAGGCTTTGTTTGACTCAGAAACAATATCTGAGTAGGATGTTGAGGCGTTTTGGCATTGATGAAAAGTCAAAACCAGTTAGTACTCCGCTTGCTCCTCATTTTAAGCTTAGCGCCGCTTTGTCACCGAAATCTGATGCAGAACGGGAATACATGTCAAAAGTACCGTATGCAAATGCTGTTGGTAGCTTGATGTATGCTATGGTGTGTACGAGGCCTGATATTTCCCAAGCAGTGGGGGTTGTGAGCAGGTATATGCATGATCCTGGAAAGGAACATTGGCAAGCTGTGAAATGGATTTTGCGATACATCCATCACACAGCTGATGTTGGTTTGATATTTGAGTGGGAACATAGTCAGTATGTAGTCGGATATTGCGATTCAGACTATGCTGGTGATTTAGATAAGCGTAGATCAACTACAGGCTACGTATTTACTCTTGCTAAAGCACCGGTCAGTTGGAAGTCTACCTTACAGTCAACGGTTGCTCTGTCTACTACGGAAGCAGAGTATATGGCAATTTCAGAGGCTGTAAAGGAAGCAATTTGGCTTCAAGGGTTGCTTGGTGAACTGGGGATTGGACAAAAGTATGTGAAAATACATTGTGATAGTCAAAGTGCTATCCATTTAGCAAAGAACCAAGTTTATCATGCAAGGACGAAGCACATTGATGTTCGGTATCACTTCATAAGAGAGATACTTGAAGAAGGTGGAGTCAGAATCGAGAAGATCCATACTACTGAGAATCCTGCTGATATGTTGACAAAAGTTGTGACTGCAATCAAGTTCAAATTTTGTTTGGACTTGATCAACATTGTCAAAGTTTGAAGATTGGTTTTGGTGACCCCGTTTGACGAGGAGATTGAAGATTTTGAAATTCGCCAAGGTGGAGATTTGTTGAAAAAATGGCTCTTTCAAAAGAAGAGCAAAGAATCCCACATAGGAAAACATTAGAAGTGATGGGCTCATTTGTTGTATAAAAGGAGCCCACCTCTTCACTTTGAAAATCATCCCAAATTGCCTAAGTCTTTTAGCAATTTCTTCTTTCTTCCTCTATAGTTTGTAATAGTTTCACTTTAGTCCTTTAGTGAAATATTTTGGTGGGGTCCGAGGACGTAGGCTAAATTAGCCGAACCTCGTTAAATTTGGTGTTCTTTATTTTGTGCTATTCTTCAAGTAGCCATTGTTAGTTATAGTTGTAGTGTTATATTGTGCTATTAAATTCGTCTAGTTAATTCTGTCTAGGAGGTTGGGTTTTAAGCGCGACCGTTGTGACGCCTCCAATCTTTCCTGGGAATTAAATCTAGTGTGATTTTCTAGTACAATATTTCTCTCGCTATTTCTATATTTGGTGGAATATGACTCTGAGTTCCACAACATATATATATATTCACACACATATCATCATCTTCAAGTGGCAGCCATGGATGACCAACGAGAGCTCTTCCTTCCATTGCAACAGCTGTCTCTCGATAATCATCGATTTGTTGAAGACGAAGAAAAATTGGACGAAAAATCATGGAAAAATAATTTGGTTGAAAAAATAAAGGAAATTACAGGGTATGAATTCAGAAACCCTAATTTGCTGCGACAAGCTTTTACGCATTACTCTTACCTAGACGGCGACAAGACCTGTACGGCGTCGTATGAGAGGCTGGAGTACATGGGAGATGCTGTGCTAAGCTTTTTCATGGCGAAAGAGCATTTCATGAAGTACCCGGATCTGCCGCCGGGTCAACTGACGAAGCTCCGAGCCGCCAACGTGGACAACGAGAAGCTGGCACGTGTGGCGTTGAAGTATGAGTTGCACAAGTTTCTACGTCACAAGAAACCTCTTCTTGGTGGACAAGTAATTGGAATTGTTCTTCTTTTCTTTCTCTTTGACTAAATTGCATTTTTGGTCCCGTTGAATGGATAAGTGAGTATTTTTAGTCTAGGGTTTTATGGGCTTTGCTTAATCGATCGGCTGGGTGTTGGGTAACCATTGATAAAGGTGCAGGTGACCGTTAATTCTGTTGGTTATAGATGCAAGTGACCGTTAATTCTGGTGATTACTAGGTGACGTATGATGAATTCTATTAATTATAATTATTTTGATTATAGATGCATGTGGAACTGGCCATTAATTCTGTGGGTTATAGATGCAGGTGACCGTTAATTCCGGTGATTATTAGGTGACCGTTAATTCTATTAATTATGATCATGTTGATTATAGATGCATGTGACCGTTAATTCACTTTGTTATAGATGCGCATGTCGTAAGGTGACCGTCATTAAATGGAAAGAAAAAGAGTCATGTGAGATATTAAATACATTTTTTGAAGTCTAAATGTCCCTTTGACGTGAGTTTCTATCATTAAATCAGCTTGAATAACAGTCGCGTGATACTTACATGTTCAATTCCTTTTGAAAATTGTAAATGTGCAACTATTTAATTAAATTATAAGACTAAATATGCAGTATCATAAAGCTCGAGATCAAATGTGCTCACAGTCATAGAATAGGCCAAAAAAATGAAATTTTGTCATCTCCCTTATTTTTATTTTCATTTTTTTACATTAATTTCTCGATGATGGAGGGTTTAATATTATTTGATTGAACAGATTAAAGAATTTGAAGAGGCAATTGTGAATTATCCTTTGCATTCTTCAGGATTAATTGATGCGCCGAAAGCACTCGCAGATGTGGTCGAATCAATGGTTGGTGCAATTTATATTGACTCCAACTCCATTGACACAACTTGCAAGGTTTTTTTCTATTTCCTTTGGAATATTATTAATTAATTGGCCATAACTTTTTTTTCCTCAAAAGAAAAAACGGGTTGTGTTTTTATCTCTTGATTTAAGTATTTAACAGCATCTTCTTCACATATTTGGTTCATTAATTTATTAAATTAGGAAAAGTCATTTTTTATTTGGTTTTAATTTGGTGAATGATGACCGTGTAATAAGTCTACATGGAAAACTTAAGACACAAACTAAACTAAAAATGGCTTTATTCATACTTTGTTTCGAAAAATAGTCTTTATTCATACTTGTGCGAAGACTTTTGTGTACATTTTGGCAGAAAATACAGTATGAGATTAGTAGAATTATATATAGGGTACCGTATATAGCGGTTATGAATACTATGTTTAGGGTTCATTTTTTCTAAAAATGCTAGTAGAGTGTCAATAGTATAGGTCTTCTATTAAAAGCTTATAAGATCCAATAATAAGATATTAGGGTTTTTTAGAACAAGATATTAACGGTTTTCAAATTAACTTCTTTTAAGTAGTAAAGACACCATAATTTATTTAACATCTAGAGATTTAATGAGGCTACCAACCTTAATCAAATATGAGAAGTATCTTATTACCATTTAACTATATATGTTATGCAAATAATTGCTTAATATCTTGCTATAAGCTCCCCCCCCCCCCCCCCCCCCCCCCCCCCCCCACACCCACCCAGCCCCCAAAAAAATAAATAAAATAAAAGGAAGAAACAAAATAAAACTTAATTTTTTGGGCCTTGTTTGTTTGTTTTTTCAAGTACTACTTTCAGTATTTTAGATCGCAAAATTCTAAAAATTCACATTATACACTATTTTCATCCAAATACATTTTTTAACAACCTATCAGTCACTACATCCATCATTTCAATTTTCACATAATCAATCAATATTAATTTACTTTACAGTACTTTTCTCTTCACCTTAATTTACAATCATTTAACTCATCTTGCATCAACTAATTATTATTGATTTGACACGTTTTACAGATTCTAACCATATTCTAAAGATAAAAAATTGATTAACAAACACACTAACACATCACGTCAAATTCACACAAATAGCCGTAGTACGCATTTCCCGAACTTTTACACATTAAATCTCACAAATGTGTTGACGCAGATCCTGGAGAATCTACTACAACCCATGATCACTCCATCGATTCTCCATGCACATCCAGTGACAATGCTTTATGAGATATGTCAGAAGAACAAAGTGAAACTCGAAACCAAAGACCTGTGGGAAGAAACCGGAGAGATTGTATTTGTGGTGGATGGTGAATTTGTTGGACATGGCAAGTTCAGAGCCAAGAGACAAGTTGCTAAATTTAGAGCAGCCTATGATGCCTACCACAAGATTTTAAGAAAGTTGAACCTCGGACCAAAACATGATTATGATTAACAGGAACCTATGTATGTTAAAAGTGATTGGATGATGTTTCGTCTCGTTTCGTTCCGTTTTGTCGACAGGAAGTTGGAAAAAAAATGTGTCTTAGAGATATATAGGAAGATTTGAATAATGTGTGTTTGGATGTAAGATTTTCGGAGAAAAATTTAGTGATCAATGTTAATGTAATGTGTCTTTGTAAAAGGCACTTTGTCGTGATTTATTTTGCGATAAATTTCTCAATTACCATTTGTGAAGGTTTTGCTTTTATTTTTCTTGAGAAAGCCATCATGTATAAATTTGTGAAAACTCGACAGGCGGAATCGTATATGCAAGTAATGAGTAATAACAGGGAAATACATTAATTAATGCATCTAAAACCATTACATTATACAAGTCTTGACAGTTGCAGGCAACAAATTCCCAGTTCACCTAATTTAGAATATTTTACAAGAAGATCTTCATGAAGCTGCAACTGCGAATCGAAAAATTCATATGGAAGCACTTCCTATTTACACAAGGTCTACACAGATACTTCAGCTTAAGACGACGTTTTAAATTAATAATCGTCGTTATCGGATTACTCTGAAGTAGTGTGGATTGCTGCATTAACAGTCGAGACCATAGACTCCAACCCACACACATTATGCCCCCTGCAAATCTTATAATACCCTCCTCTACCCAGTTTTCTCCCCACAAATTCTTCACTATCCAATAAGGCTTTTCCTTGAAACGAATGGGAGCATAGCCAGCAGCACCATATTCCACTAAGAGAACACCGTGATCTAAATTTGATTTCCCACAAACATATGGGCACGAAACGCCTTTCATGTATGTTTGCATCCAAGCTGCTTTGATTCCCACTGGAAAACGTAGAAGTAAAATGATACCATTTAGTTTCCATCAATTTTTGACCCAAGAAAGAAGTAATTATGTTCTTATGGATCGGATTATACCTGCAAGAGGGCCGTGCTTAACAAGAATTGCAGCAATTTGATCATCATCTAGGGACACGACACTGAAGTTTGATACCGATGCAACAATTTTGCTCTGGTCGAATTTGCAGACACCATTGGCTCCAGTGTAAGGATAATCTTTCTCTCTTTGAAGTCCACCAACCTTGAGTGTGTATTCAAATGCATTGTTCATTAATCCACCATCACATCCTGCATCACAGGAACCGTATTCCTCTGGATGGCACTACAAAGAAAGAGACAAAGCTTTTGTTCATGAACATATGGCAATAAAGACCACTCTTGCACAAATGCATATTTAAGCACAAACCCACAGTTGGTCCGTGGTGTAGCAATGGTAGAAAGTTGAATTGAGGAATTAAGCTAACTAAGTTTATTCTTTATAAATTATGGAATGATTTTATTGAAATTGTTCGTAATTAAGTACTTAGGATGCCACTTGCAAGGATATATGCCACAGTTGGTAACTATGTATAACCTCATATATTGTTATGTACATACTTCTTAGCAGGCTGGAGATTATTATTTTCTAACACTTGCTAGACTTATTAACAAACGATGCAGGCAAAGAAAGATGCTATCTAAGCCATACTAGGGTAGAAAAGGATGAAATCTCGCCACATGTTTACTGTTGCATCAAATGATAAATTACGGATGGTGAAGACTGTCAAATTATAAACATTTCAAAAAAACAGACTAGGACTTCATTTGTAATCAATCCAAGAAATTAGGAGCAATACAAATACTTAAAGTTTCCTTTAAGCTTTCTTGTGATTTTTGCCAAATTCCCTTAAGCACACGAGTACGAGTTTGCGAGGCTGACTTAGCTAGTCACGCATGAGGTGGGTCGAAGCTAAGTGCCATACGAGGCGTTACTATGAGAGTAAGTCTGTGATAGGTGGTATCAGAGCCCAGTTGGGCGTTTGTGCATCGTGGTGCAAGAATTCGGGAGATGGAAAGCAACCATTTGGGAGTTGTTGATGGGCGCGTTGGTCGGGAACCCAACCCGGGCAACACAAGGAAGAAGAGGGACCAAAGCCGACCGCCTCGAGAAGATGGAGCTTTGGTGGTCGCTGTCGGGGAGATGGGTGAACAACTTGATCGCATGGAACACACCATTGAGACTTTCGAGGGCCACGTTCTTGGTGAGTTTGAGACGGTTAAGGTGGACATCCAAGCCGGCCTTAACATGAGTACCGTTCAAGAGGAACGTCTGGCGAAACTTGAGGTTGCTATGAGAGCATTACAAGTCATTGTTGATGAAATGTGGGCGGACGTGGCCTTGTGCAAGAAGGTCATTGCTAGCAGGGCTGGAACCGTGGTAATGGGTCCAAGAGTCGACCACCCCAAGCCGAAGGGGTTAGATGGCAAGAGAGACGCCAAGGAGGTTGAGCACTTCTTTTGGAAAATGGAGATGTACTTCGAGGAACTCACATTAAGGATGAGGAGATGAAAGTTCGCACGGCTACACTGTACCTAACGGACACGATAACTTTGTGGTGGCGAAGGAAACATGTCGACATCGGGAAAGGTCTATGTAGTATCGAGACGTGGGACGACTTCAAGAGAGAGCTTAAACGACACTTCTATCTGGAGAATGTAGTTTACGAGGCTCGGGAGAAGCTGTAGGAGTTGAAGCATAAGTCGATCGGGGGACTATATCGAGGAGTTCACAATGCTTATGCTCCAAATTCCCAAAATGTATGAGGACGACCTTCTTTTCTATTTTGTGGACGGTCTACAAAATTGGGCCAAATAAGAATTCCATTGACGGGGAGTGATCAAAGTCGATGAATCAATAGCTGCTAGAAACTCCCTTAGCGAGTTTCAGCACCATCATAAGGGACGCGAGAAGGATAGTACGACCAATGGTAGGAGAGGTAAGCATCATGATGACAACCATGCCGAGAGTATAAATAACCAAACCCACCATGCCAACAAGGCATTTTCCAAAGAGGCAAGTTCGGGGACCTCGCAATGGCGAAAGGATTATGAGGCGAAGAAGCAATCTTTCATGCCGAAACAAGGATGCTATGTTTGCAAGGGGCCATATTCTTACAAGGATTGTCCGAAACTCGGGACGCTGACAGCGATCATAGAGGACAAAGAGGCAATACAAAGTAAGTGTGTTGAAGAGCTCGAGGATGACTCGGAGGGACCAAAGCATTTAGGAGTTGTGCAACTTCTGAATGCCGTCAGAGAAGAATCGACACCAACCGCATCAAGCAAAGGGCTGATGTACGCGGAGGCGCGCATTAATTGGCGGTCTACCAAGGCGATGGTAGACACGTACCGGGCTACACACAACTTTGTGACAGCGGACGAAGCTAAAAGGTTGGGCCTCGACGTCACCCAAGGAGAGGGGTGGGTCAAGACGGTGAATTCTAAAGCCATACGCCTCGGTAGGAAGGTTCGCGATGTAGAGACGAGTCTCGGACCGTGGAAGGGACGAGTGGAGTTCTTGCTATGTGCTATTCCAGTGCCTATCTTCAATTGTACATGGATTTTAGACAAGGGATCACCTTGTATAGTACCTACAATCGGGAACAGCCAAGGAGCAAAGACGAAGCCAATGTACCTATCGACCATCCAACTCATCGAGGATGCAAAAGATGGGCTGACGCCGAGTGTCAAGACACCAACTGTGGACCTTTGCAAGGAGGATCCACCCAAGACAAAGCAACTTTGGAGGAAACCAAGGGACAATGGGATGATCATGCCGATGAAGACAAGAAAGAACCCCAGCAAGACCAAACCCTTAGACGAGGCAAGAGTTTCCAACAACAAAACTAAAGGGCCGAGTCCAAGCAAGCATGATGCGGAGGGACGATCGGGTAAGCCGTGGGACATCAACATTGCTCGACGATGAGGGCGTCGTCGAATTGGGTGGGGGAGGATGTCATGCACCGGTCCACTAAATGAGGTTGCAAATGAACAACTTATCGACAACACTTAGTATTTATAGAGGTGTAGGAACATTGTGGAACATATCTAGAAGATGTGTAGAAGGATTTTTGAAAGTGTAGGAGATGGTAGAAAGAATGTAAGAGACATCTAGAATGTTTCTAGAAAGTATGTAGAACTCTCCTTGTAAATATCTAGACTAGAAAAAATCTAGATATTAGATCTTAGCCATAGGATTGAGTTGATCTTAGCCGTCCATTTTCTTGTAAAGTTGTATAAATAGGGACTAGGACTTCATTTGTAATCAATCCAAGAAATCAAGAGCAATACAAATAATTAAACTTTCCTTTAAGCTTTTTTGTGATCTTTGCCAAATTTCCTTAAGCACACGAGCATGAGTGGGCGAGGCTAACTTAGCAAGTCACGCACGAGGCTGACTTAACAAGTCACCACCAAATATGTACTAAAATCTTATCATACAAAATCATTGTAACCTTTTACATCCTGAAATTCAGGAAACAAACACTGCCATCCGTAACACCAGTAGCTATCCTGTTACCTTTGTTGTTCGACGGACGCCAGAAACTCTGCCACTTTGGCCCATATAAGATTTTATAAGGTGTTTTTCTTTCACTGACCAAATGTGAATTTGTCCCTGGGACCCATTCGCTAGGTACTCCCCGTTTGGACTAAAAGCAAGACCGCTGATCGTATCCCTTGCAAATGTGAGATTTAGATTATTAGTCTCAAATTAGTCACCAAAACACCAATGTGTTTAGTGATTTACAGATGCCAAAATGAATTTACTAACACTACAAGAAAATTATTAATATATTAGTGATAATGTCAAGTAGTCATAACTAATTAAATATATTGAGTGTTAAGAATTTTATGTTTTTCCACTAAGATGATTTTAACAAGTTTAATAGTAAAAAAAATTGTATATATGTTGTCACTGAAAAAAAAATTAGTTTCAAGAAAGTTATTGTAACTATTGATAATTGGTGAAATGAGTTTAGTCATATACTTTAGTGACAACAAATATAGTTGTCACGAAACATGTGTTACTCATTGTCACTAATATTATTTTTTGTTATAGCGCATGAAAAGCTAAAGCTTCCTTCATATTGCATAAAATGTTTCAGGAAGAGGAACTTTGAACTTTTTAAAAGGAGGAGACGTAGTTTTGTACCAGTGTCCGTTCAGGGTGCAGAGGAGCTTGCCCTGCTCAACATCCCACAACTTCACTGTTGAGTCTTCTGATCTAATGTAAACATGGAAGGAAAACGTGTTAAGATAGGAAGAACCCATCCAAAAGTTGAGAGTAAATATATCAGAACTATGTTTTAGAGGTTCGTTTGTTCTTTCTATTATGAATTTAGTAAGAATAAAAAACTTCAGGATCAAGTCAAAATCGACTAAGTAATGCATAGAATTAAATGTGGTTATGTTAAGTAGCAGAAATGTTGCTAGCATGAACCACCAACATTCACTCATTTATTAGCATGAGAGATTATGAAAACATAGGTCAGTCATATGAGAAGAAGATGGAAAATAAGCAAAATGGTAAGCTGGTAAAAGCAACAACCTGGCCAATTATTGAAGGTTGATTCGGGTTATCTGTGCCAGGTCCAGTAGGACTCCATCTAATGAGATACACCCCCTTTTTAGAAGATTTAGTTGAGGCAAAATGATAAAAATTGAAAACTCAAAACAAAAGGATAAAAAAAAAAATATATGACTAAAAAGCGTAGTTGGCACCTCTTCATGGTTCTTGAAATTGTGCACACATCGGTCCTTCTCCATACTCCAGGTTGTGTCATAGATTCAAATCAATTGCAGACGAATAAAAGTTATAAACATGCATGCAACTAAAAGGCCTATTAAAAAGAATCAATGTTGGTTATGTGGAAGCAAAATATATTATTGATGACATAATATTATGAACAATGCAGCAGGGTCAAAATTCAGAGTACTTTGAGATGACAATGATCGTAGATATGTAACAGGAAATGAAATCAGAAGAGAGATCAAACCTTTACTGTACTATCGAAGGAGCAAGAGGCAAGCAGTGAACCTATGGAGTCCCATTTGACACAATTAACGATATCCTAATATCACAAGGTCAGGGATTCATTTTTAATTTATATACGGAGAAATAAATATATGATTCTAAAATAACTTTTAAGTTTTGATGATGTGTGCACACAATTAAAACATCTCTATCAATAGTAGTTCAGGAGAATATGCACAATAAGTTGAATATCACATTTGGACCCGTATCATATTTCATTATTTTTTCAGAACAAACCTGATGACCAATAAATGTCTTAATTGGGAGAATATCTCCAATCTTGCAAACATGATTCGTGCGATCAGACGAGCCTGTTGTGAAGAAATCATTATCTTGCCAATCATCATCGTTCACCCAACCTGTATATAAGTTTAATTTAAAAGTTTTATTCAACTGCTTAACATGTGGAATAGACATCATAATAAGATTGCAGAGTACCTCGAGGTTTTGACATCCCAAACATTTGCAGTTTTATCATTGCCTCCAGTAAGAATACAACTGTTGTTCTTGTTCCATTTCAAAGCAGTAATGGCCTCCGTATGCCCACTTAAAGTTCTCACCAATTTACCTGAAAAATGCTTCCCATAAAATAGCTAGAAACATTTGAAAAGTATAATTGAGGCAGTTCATAATTAATGATAAAATGATAGTAAAAAAAAAAAAAATAAGAATAAGAATTACAAAATCATAAAAAATCTTTTCTTCTTTGAAAGAATTTTTCTTTGAAAGCCACATCAAGTTGAAGTGTTCTCAATGATCCTAGCCCCTAACCTGCAATAAAATCAAGTCATCGACTTCAAAACCATATTTTCTGGGAAATACACATGGCCTCCACCACTTTTGTTTATTTTCATATAGATTTTGAAATTACTAGGAAGATCGATAAACAAATCATGGGTCAATATTGTTACATTCTAAATCTACAAAATTAAATAACAAACTGCGATTGCAGGCGCCTTTAATCAGAACTAGCCATTCTACATATTGTTACAGTACTAATTTCATAATGATCTAATGGACATAATGTGGAATGTCCAAGATTAATGCGTTTAGATCAAAGTCAATACACATGGCTCATAATTAGTCACGTTAGCATTCTGAATTTATTGTGTCAGCTTACCAAGTAAAGGAAAAGCAACAACTTACCAGAAATTCTCCAAATTCTAGCGTCTCCATCAAATGAACCTGTTTTAAGTATGGTCCCATCCTTCTAATAAAAGACTGAATATAAGAGTAAAAACAATCATTTAACAAAATAGCAAATTTTAGAATGTTGTGTGGCAAAAGAAATAAAACATGTAATTGAGCTTTATGGTATATAAAGTAGCCATCCTCACATTCCAATCAAGTGCAGCGATATATTTTAGTCCCACATCGACCTTGGGGACATAGTTAAGTAGCAGTGGCCTAGCAGAGTCAACTCGCAATGGCGAATGGGTCCTGTAAACAACAAATTTTAAGTCTGCAATTTAACAAACAAGAAAAATGTTGTACAAAATATATTAATTGAATCAAACGATTTAATGAGTACAGATATCTAATTATTTATCCTCTGATTCTTCACTTCAAGAACTTGATCTTCGGAATTTGAAATTTTGAAAGAGGAGCTTGTGCTTTAATCTCCTTCAAACTTGATTTAATCTTCTAATAACGTTACTTCGAGGACTTCACGCCTTATTTCGAATCAAACGTTATGATTTGATGAAGATTGATGGTGGATTTGATGTTTCGATCTCCTTTGGAATTGACTTGAATTTCTATAACGTTAATTCGTGGGTTTAACACTCACGAATCAAACGCTAAGATTTGATGAATTTTGCCACGAACTTCTTGAATTTTGCCTAGAACGCCGTGGATCTTCTTGAACTTGATGAACTTGAGTTGAGAGAATTCTTCAAGATTTCTTCAATGCTTCTCTTGCTCAAATGCACTTGTGAATTGGTGAATTGGTGAATTGATGGATGAATCCTTAAATTTGAACCCCTATTTATAGGTGTAGGGGTGGAAGACTTTCCATAATCACCATGATTTGATTGGCAATCACTACCATATTTAAGTGGTTGATTTGATTTAATTATGATTAAATTGCCACAAATATGTGATTTGATGTCAATTTATCATATTTACCAAAAGAAGATGGCAATCATCATTTAATTTGAAAGACATGATTTAATGTTGCCATACTTATGTTTCTCTTGCCACGTGGCATTTTGTGATTGGCCATAAAATATATATTTAAATATCATTTATTCAATTATTTAATCTAGGGATAAAATTTATTAAATCCTTAAATATAAATAAATAAATTTATTTGATATTAAATTACACATGTCACCATTTAATTGGCTGTAAATTTTAATTGTCTACAAATGCCCCCTCGAGACTTGTCCGCGAACAATGCTTGAAAGTATTTTGAGTGGATAAGTCACGACAGTTCAATTTTTTTGTAATTGGACCCCATGAAATAAATGTAGACTTTTGTATTTTGAATAAATCACCAAAGACTTTAAATATTTGGTCCATATTATTCATTCTTGGACCAACTAATTGAAAACCCCACTTTTCTTTTGATCTTCACGGATAAGTTATTTTGATTGAGGATGAGAGGCCCACCTATTTGAGTTAAAACCAAATTCCATTGATAATTCGAATTCAGCCCATTAATTCAATTGAGAATGAGCTCAAATTGCTTTCTTGTATTGCTTCACACGTGGGCTTTAAAGGTGGGCTCTTTTGGGACTTCCTTAATTTAAATGTGCCCCATAATAAGCTCTAGAATTTGTTGCAACAAAAGAAAAGTAGCAATAGAGGAAAGCCCAAGCTTTTGTTATTATTTCCCTTCTGTTTTTTTTTTAAGCCCAACAACTTATGGTGCAATGAACCGGCTACACGGGATCCAGATCTATCTTCTCCCCCAGCAGATTCACGTTTCTTTAAAAAGGAAAAAAAAAAAAAACTCCATGGGTAGACATTTCCAGCCAAGCGAATGGGATTCCAAATTTTTTTATTTCTTGGCAAAAATTCTAGAGAGATGGAATGAATTTTTGTCGGCACCCGATTTCCTTCGATTTCTTTCTCAAAGATGGAATGAAAGACTTTCATATCTAGAGAGATTTCAAACAAAATTTTCAGACCTATTATTGATTCTGCTGGTTTTGTTTTCTCTCTGAAAAAGGAAAGATTCTTCCAAGAGTTTGGGCTAATTTCAGCTGATTGATTTCGCCAGAATTTCTTTGCAAATCGTGTGTTTTCTTTGATTTCTTCCCTTTCCAAATTTCTGAAATATGGAAACTTCCTTCAAAAAGTTCTCATCACACGTTATAAAATGGGGGCTAAGTTCTAGTTTGAAGCACACACAAGAATTCTGTTCTTCAACCTCTTGCAACTCGATTGCTAAAAAAAATTTCTAGCTCTTCTATTTTCTTTGCATACAACAGAGAAACGAAGCGCTGTTCTGCTTGCAATCCTGGTGAACAATTTGAGATTAACTCCTCTTTTGCGGCTGCCACTTGTGATTCGGTAAGCTATGTGGGCATCAACTATCATGTTTCAATTTGTCATCTCTTTCACACACAACACGCTGACGAAACGCGAGAAGGGCTGGCTTTTTGAAATCTGTCTTTTTTTTGTTTTCTTTTCGCAGAGGTAGCGGCGTTTCTTTGAAGGATACATCAAACCCGGGACTTCGAGAATTCCAGTGTTGTTTGCTTGGTGAACTCCTTTTTTTTAAAAAAAAAAAATGTGTATATATATATATACATGCTTCTATGTGTCATTCTTTAGAGGACAGAAAGTTTTAAAAGGCCATGGGATTTAATATTCACTTATAAATTTGTCTGCCATATTTCATCTGCCACATGTTATGGGAAAGATAATGAAAAACTTTCAAGACCGTATAATATATATATATATATATATGTATATTTTTTTTGATAAATTTGGTTGAATAATTTTCACGGTCATAATTTGCAACAAGTCCCTTTTGAGTATCCCTAAAAATTCCTTTTTTTTTTTATATACCCATTCAACTTTTTGGGGTTTGATCCTTGAATCAAATTGAGCAAAATAATTTTTTGTTTAACTCAAATCTTTCAAGTTTTTTCATTTTTTTTTAACTCTTTCATTTACACCTTGTTTCCTTTGGACATTGGCAGGTAACGCAATGGTTTCCTTCAAAGATATTTTGACCCCTTCTGGAGATCAATATTTGACAATCCTTGTTGATGAAAACCAACCTCAAGAGAAGAGAATTACGCTGACCGTTCACCGCCCTCTAATTGGTCAAATGGCAGAGGCCCGACCACCATTGAAGAATCATCTCTACCTGGCAGAGTGGTCTCAAAAGGTTTCTATGAACAAGGCGACGAAGGCGTGGGCTTTGCGGACTTCACACCATTGTCAATCGAAAGAATCTTCTGTATTGCTGGTGCTTGGGAGACGTATTATCGAGAGCAAGACGAAGTGTGACATTGATGATCTCCATTTCCTTGGTGAATTCCACTACACCAAAGGCTATTGGGAGTGGACGGAGGACGTGCTGAGCCGATGCGAAGACAAGCTGCGAGCGGCGAAGATATACGACTCTGTCTATGCTTCGTTATTCACGTATGACTTGAACTCCAACATTATCCAAGCCTTCTCCGAAGCATGGTGCCCACTCACGAACACATTGCTGACTTCCATTGGCGAACTGTCGATATCTTTGTGGGATTTGCACACTCTTTCAGGCCTTTCTCTGACGGGAGTTCTATATGACGAAGTCATCCCCAACGCTGTGGAGCTCACTGGTACTGACGAGAAGGGGGTTAGATATGCACATCGCTCTTGCAAGCATCTATTCCACGCTTACCATATACTCCGAGGAGGCGCTGCAGGAGATCATCATTCCCGAGTGCCTATCGACAAATGGGTGAGATTCTGGTTCAAGAAGAAGGTGAAGTATTCTAAAGTTCCTCCGCGTGAAGAAAGAAGGACATCTCGTCGCCCCAGACCGACACACAATCCTCTTGGTGATTTTGGCCCTCACGAGAACTGGTCGTCTGCAGAAGAGTTATTTCTTTACCAAGTTTGATATCAGGGGTCCTCAGAAGAAAGAGGCATATTTGGCGGCCTTTTTAGCTTGTTGGCTCTGCACATTCGTCCTTCCGGTGAGAGATGTCAATTACATCCATCCAAGCACATTCAAAATGGCGAGCATAATGGCGAGCGGTCAGAAAGTCAGCTTGGCTGTCCCCGTCCTAGCTAGCATCTACCGTGGATTGAATGTCCTCTCCAACTCTCCACGACCATATCGCGCAGACTCTTTCTTCCCCATCCATTTTGTCTATGCATGACAGACACACTACTTTAAGACCCATCATTGAGTTTGGCAGGGATTACGCAGCCCTAAGATGGTAGAGTTCTCTGGTGAAGGAGGCGCGAAGTATTATGATCCTCAAGAGGCGCGCAAGAAGATCCATAAGGGAAAGTTTGTCTCCTTGACTTGCAACATGGTCACAAAGAACAAGGATTTCTTATTTGTTGATAATGGCAACGGAGAAGAATTTGAGCAAGATTACTTCATCTCCATTCGATCCAGTTATCTTCCTTTAAGACAAGGCGAAGAATTTATTATCGAGCCTTACAGTCCGCATAGGTTCAGCCGGCAGTTTGGGTATTATCAAGAGGTGTCTAGGGTTATCAAAGAAGATGTCCGCACTGCTACATTAGAGGAAGGGCTTCGCTTATGGCGGGTGTGCATCATATCTAAATCTTCTTCTAGAGCGTGGCTTCCTTCCATGCCCCCTCAAGCTAAAAAAATACACTTGAGGAGATTACAAGAAATGGTGGGCTCAGACTCACGGGAGTTATCTTGATGACAACATCGCGAGGCTTATCACTTTGAAGTTAAGCAATGATCTACTTGAATGCAAACGAAATGACAAAAGGGATGCCCCACTTGATGATGACACGAACAGTCCTTTGCGTCCACGTCTTCCTTCTCTCGTGATCAAAGGTCCTACAAAATCTGACATTGCTGAGGCGAGCAAGAGAAAGAGCACTTCACTCAACTTGGATGATAGTGAAAGTAGTAATGCAGAGCGCCATTGGAAGAGGACTAAAAAGGATCACAAGTCTTTGGAACCAATTAACATTAGAACGGAAGGTGACGTTTTAGGCCATCCTCAATCTGTGGAGAACTTTGTTGAACAGGTCACTTCTTTAATTTAAGCCCCTCCCCCCCTCCTTTTTTTTTTTAGAATAAAATCAATGCAAGCCCTCTAATATTCTTCTCTACTCTTTCAGTTGGAAGAAATTCTAGAAATTGAAGATGAGGCATCTCAAGGTAGTCAAGGGTCGATTGTAGGCCTTAATGTGTTGAACACTATTTCTCAAGCTAGCAAACAGGTCCCCGAGGAAATGTTTAAACCAGTTGCGAATAAACAAAGGCCACATCGTGATGAAGTTTCAGTGTTCGAATGAAACAAGTTCGTGCTCAATCATCAGAAAATATATTTTCAGACTACATGGAACGATCTTCTCAAGCGGTTATCTGATACGCCAGTTGATTCCATCTCCGAGATGAAAGATGAAGTTCAAATTGTGATTGAGTCAATGAAGAGCTTCAACTGTTTTGATATTTCCCATGTGGAGGGATTACTGACAATCCTTTTTGACAAAGCCACTGCATACGATGAGGCCAAGTCAACATCCTCTGAAGGGATATCGAAAGAACACTTCGAGCAACAATTGAATGAATCCAAAAATCGTCTTCATGAAGCCCATACTAGAAAAGGCAAAGAGGCTACCCATGTCTAATCTACAAAGGATGAGTTGGGGCTTATCAAGAAGCAGATTGGGGAATTGAAACGACGCCGAAAGCATTTGAATGCATCATTGAAACGACAAGAACAACTTCTTCATAGTGCTCAACATGACGTTCGTGAGTTTGAAGGAAAAATAGTTGATATTGAATCTACTCCTCAGTTGAGCAATGGAGCCATGGAGAATTTGAAGACTTCACTTGCTCATTTAGAAGCTGCTAAATAGGAACTAGAGAACTTGAATCCCTTCGCCTGAGCTTCTTTCATAGAGATTTTTCTTTTTTGCCCCTATGTTATAAACATCATTGCTTTTGTGATTGCTTAATAAAATTTCTCCATTTTTCATGTTGCAACCGTTTGAATGTGTTCACTTTCTTTAATGCTAATTTCTTTTGACTTCTAGCATTCTACACAAACATAATTCATTTCGCAATAATGACTGGGCTTAGAAAAGTGTAAGTTGCCTACGTACCCTAATAAAAGGGATCAAGTCATAACGTAGTTCAAGGACAAAACAATTCGATTTTTTTTGGGGGGGGGGTGTCGTACATAGGTTATATGCATGCGGGCCAGGAGTATCCATTGCTTAACCACCCTGAACTAGGTGGAGTATTTAATATTTAACCACACGAAATACCTATAGTGGGATAAATGAGCAGTTTTACCACATGCATTTAACAATTGGTGGGGTTTAATAGTTTAACCACATATATTACCATTGGTGGGTACCGTACACAGTTTAGACTCGTGCGGGTCAGGAGTAACATGTAGTTTATGCTCGTACGTCAAGGAGTGTTTTTTTTTTTTTTTTTGCAGGACCTTAAGCATAGTAGCGTTTTAGGAACTTCCCATTGGTCGGGCCAATCCTTAAACCATCTTCTGCTACTAGTTTGTATGCGCCATTTGTGTATACTTCCATGACGACATAAGGACCATCCCATTTTGATGTAAACTTATATCCAGTTCGATGGGTGGTGATGATCAGCCTTCTCACAGCGAGTACCAAGTCACCAACTTGGAAAGAGCGTGCTCGCACCTTCTTATTGAACGACTTTAAAAGACGAGCTTGATAACACTCCAGTCGTTGTTGAGCTTCTTGTCTTTTCTCATCCAAAGTCTCTAACTCCTCAAGGCGTAGGCAAGCATTTTTCTCTTCAGTAAGCCCTTCTTGCACGACTATCCTTAAATATGGGATTAGTTGTTTGAGAGGAACGATAGCTTCTACTCCATAAACTAATGCATAAGGAGTTTCTTGGGTAGGAGTTCTAAATGTGGTTCTATAAGCCCACAAAACTTCTACAATTCTTTCGTGCCAATCTCGTCTCGACTTCCCGATCACTTTCTTCAACAAATTACATGGAGTTTTATTGAATGCTTCAGCAAGGCCGTTTGCGGCGGCATTGTACATTGCTGATTTCCTTTGCTTGAAGTTGAACTTTTGGCACAACTTGTCTATCAGAGTGTTGGAAAAAGGCTTTCCATTATCAGTGACTATATATCGAGGGACCCCATATTGATATATGATGTTGATGCGTATGAAATCAGCGACATTCTCTTTCTTGACTTCCTTGAGGGGTACTGCTTCTGCCCATTTGAGAAGTAGTCAGTCGTAGCTAAGATATACAAATGTCCGGCAGAGGACTTCATCATAGGTCCAACAACGTCCAAGCCCCAAGCATCAAAAGGCCAGGAAGCGACAGTAGGGTGTAATGGCTCAGGCGGTTGATGGATGAAATTAGCATGAAATTGACATGCTTGACACTTCTGCGCGAAATCCATACAGTCTTTGACCATTGTGGGCCAGTAGTAACCCATCTTTTTTATATGGAAATGCAACTTCGGGCCTGATTGATGAGCACCACATACTCTAGAATGAGATTCTTCCATGGCCTGTACGGCTTCATCATCATTTAAGCAGCGTAGAAAGATCCCGTCAAACGAGTGCCTATAAAGCGTGCCTTTATAGTAAATGAAGAGAGCCGCTCGGCGCCGAACATCGATTCTTTAACGTGGATCACTAGGCAACCTTTCATACTTCAAATAGTCCACAAACAATTGGCGTCAATCTTCTTTCTCTGTCTCTAACACCTCGATAGTGTGATTCTCCTTCTCATCACAGTTCTCATCCTCAAAGATTGGTGGAATGACCCAACTTCTACATATTGGCACGCGAGCTTCATTTGCAAGCATGGTGAGCGTAGAAGTAAGTTTTGCCAATGCATCAGCCTGTTTGTTGTCTTTCCTAGGCACATGCTCAACCGTCACATCCCCTAGCCATCCGATGATTCGTTTTGCGTAATTGAAGTAGGGGAGTAAGTCGGCTTTCTTTACTTCATATGATCCTTCTAAATGATTCACCACCAATTTGGAATCTCCAAACACTCTGAGGTGTATTTGCTTTATATCCACCGCCATCTCTAACCCAAGGATTAGAGCTTGATATTCAGCAACGTTATTTGAGCAGTTTTCAGTCAGAGTGAAGGAATATGGTAACATTTTTCCATCAGAGGTGATAAACACTACTCCAGCGCCAGCTCCTTCTCTATGAGAAGCTCCATCAAAATACATCTTCCAAGGGGAAGCAACTTCAACTAGTAGAACGTCTTCATCGGGTAGATCATCAGACAGCTCCCATTCAGCGGGGATTGGATGATCCGCCAAAAAGTCAGCAAGAACTTGCCCCTTCACAGCCTTTTGAGGAACATAGACAATCTCAAATTGTTGCAATTGAAGGTACCACCTCGCAAGTCTGTCGGAGAGCACTGGTTTCGACATCACATACTTTAGTGGGTTTGCCTTTGAAACAAGGAGAACAATGTGCGCTTGAAAGTAATGTTGTAACTTTTGGATGGCGAAGGTAAGAGCCAAGCAAATCTTTTCAATCAGCGAGTATTTCATCTCGTTTGGCATCATCATCCTACTTAAGTAGTATAAAGCGCTCTCTTTCCTGTGATCATTCTCTTGTGCGAGCAAGGCCCCTAGAGAACGTTCTTGAGCAGCAATGTAAAGAATTAACGGGCGTCCAGGGACCGGTGCAACCAGCATGGGTGACTTCATCAAATATGCTTTTATGCTTTTAAAGGAATTTTTGCAAGCTTCATCACATTCAAATGGAACACCTTTCTTCATGAGGCGACTAAACGGTTGACATCGACGGGCTAAATTTGAAATAAACCTTCGAAGATATGCTAGCTTCCCCTGCAAGCTCTTGAGTTCATGGATATTTCGGGGTTCAGGCATTTTTGAGATTGCATCAATTTTTGCTTGTTCGATCTCTATGCCTCGATGCCGAACAATGAATCCAAGAAACTTCCCCGATGTCACGCCGAATGCGCATTTTGGAGGATTCATCTTCAGTTGATATCTTCGTAAGCGTTCAAAAACCTTTCTTAGGTCCGCGAGATGATCTACTCGCCTTTTAGACTTCACAACCAAGTCATCGACATAGCACTCCACATTTCTATGAAGCATGTCGTCAAAGATCTTTTGCATGGCCCTTTAATACGTTGCTCTGGCATTCTTTAGTCCGAATGGCATCACTTTATAGCAATATATACCTTTTGGGGTACGAAATGCCGTTAACTCTTCATCCTTTGGTGCCATGCGTATTTGATTATATCCAGATGACCCATCCATGAAAGATAGAGCTTCGTGGCTAGTAGTAGCATCAATCATGAGTTCAGCGATAGGCAACAGGAAGTCATCTTTGGGACATGCTCCGTTGAGGTCCCTAAAGTCAACGCACACTCGGATTTATCCATTCTTCTTTCTCACTGGAACGATGCTCGAAATCCATGTCGGGTATTTGACTTCACGAATGAACCCGACTTCAATGAGTTTGTTTACTTCCGTTTCAATTAAAGGGACCAACTCGAGTCGAAATCGACGTTGAGCTTGCTTGATAAGACAAGCCCCTTTTGTTATTGATAGATGATGGACCGTTACCTTTGGATCTAGGCCAGGCATTTCTTTGTATGACCATGCGAATACGTCTTTGAACTCATGTAGCAACTCGATGTAGGCTTCTTCTTCGTCAACAGTTAGTAAAGCACTTATGTAGATTGTCCTAATATTGTCAACATCACTGAGGTTAATCTCTTTCAATTCGTTGACCGTGGCTTTGACACCTTCTTCAAGTTCAGGTGGTGCCATCTATGCGTCTTCTTCTTCTTCAATGTAGTCTCCCTCTCTTGAAGTGATGTGATATGATGATGCCACACTCTCTTTATCATCCTCATCATCGCACTGGACTTGAGTGAAGACTATAGTTTACCATTTAGCCTTCAAGACTTTACCACATGATATAGTCAAATCGGTGCGTTCCATGCGAGACGGTATCAGGCTACGAAGGTTTGTAGTGGCATGTGATTCATTAACTTTGCTAAAGTGCTTCGACTTTTTCAAGACACCCAACCTCCGTTTATCATTTCTCTTATGGCAATTTTTCATTGGAGGACCAAGTCTTTCAAAGACGGATATACGTCGCGTCTTATTTCCACTCTCGTCAAAGACATCCTCTGTTGAGGACAATGCATCTTCACTCACATGGTTGCTACTAGCTCTTCTTATTGCGATGCGAATTAGGTTTTGGGGAACAAACCCAAGACCGGTTCGGGGGCTCTGAATAGCGTGCCCACTTTCCCTAAGCATTCTCTGAGTAGCATTGAGCCCATGAACTTGTTCACCAGAGACTTCTGGAGGGAGTTTTCCCAAAACAAAGCCTTCTTTTGGGTTGTACCCTACTTTGGTAAGGAGTTTGTAAGTCTTTGGATCAAAGAACTTGTCGGTACGGATTTCTCCGTGTTCTTCTTTGGCACCTTCAATTGGATGGACAAATCCTTCAAGTGGCAGACGAGATGACTTGTTCACATCAAGTCTTGTCATAGGTAGTATCAATTCTTTCAATGACTCAGATTTGGAGGGAGGTAATTCAGCTTTTAAGTGATTTTCATCGTCGGAATGTAGAGTATCATTCGCCTCACCCCTCGTAGTTTGTTGATATTCTTCCCTTGGCTTCTTATCAAGTTAAGTTTCCACCTTCATGGTCTTTGGTCCTTCAAGGTAGTATTTAGCATCTGCATAATGCGACTCAGCTTCAGTGAAGGGTTTATCATCTGCAAGCACCTCCTTTACTACCCCCTCTTGGCAATACTTGAAGCACTGGTGCCAAGTCAAAGGGACCACACCATTCTCATGCAACCAAGGTCGTCCAAGAAACATGTTGTAAGAGGTTTTAGCATCTATAACATGGAACAATGCATTCGACGACATCTCTCCCATCATTAGCTTCATCTTTATGATGCCAACAGCTCTTTGTCCCCCTTGGTTGAAGCCTTGGATCATCAGACGACTACTAGAAAGTTCGTCAGTAGAAATCCCCAATTTTCTCAACGTGTGTAAAGGTAGAATGTTGACTGCAGACCCTCAATCAACCAAAATTCTATTTACTCTTTGCTCATGAGTGTAGCAAGTGACAAATAATGGCCTATTATGAGGATTGGATCCAAGTAATAGATCTTCATCCGTAAAAGCGATTGTTGATAAACAGTGATCAACAGAAGGCCCTACCTCAGACAAACTATCTTCGCTTGGCGGGATTTCTTGTTCATGTGTTGCATTACATGAGAGATAGTTATCATCATTAATCTTTTCACAAGCACTCCATTCGGCGTCTCCACCTATCATAACCTTAAATGACCCAAACGTGACAGAGACGACGTTGGCAGTTACGTTATCTTTCAGAGTTGATCTTCTTTGCACTTTGTCTTGCGAAGCATCTCTCTTTTCATCGTTCTTATCATTTACCTTGCCTTGTAACTTGATGGGTACTGCATTCACCGCCATAGACTCTTTGTTTGGGGCTTTGGAAAATGATTTACCCCATTTCTTGAACTCTTGTTTCTCTATGACCTTTTGAGGGTCTTGGATGGGTGGCCCCCCAATTCCACTTGATGACATACTCAGCTCCATATCATGTGCTCGGGTGGCTAGTTCTTCAAACGTCTTGGGTTGAATCCCCTGAAGAATGTACCAAAGACCTTAATGTATCCCCTGGATGCACATCTCTATGGCTGATGCTTCAGATAAGCGATCCTTGCAATTGAGGCTTAAATTCCTCCAACGATTGATATAATCAATGACGGCCTCTTCTCTCCACTGGCTAGAGTTAGTGAGCTCCACCATGCTAATAGTCCTCCTGGTGCTGTAGAAGCGGTTGAGGAATTCATGCTCCAGTTGTTCCCAATTATCAATTGATCCGGCTTCCAAATTCGTGTATCAGTCGAATGCATTCATTTTTAATGACCGGACAAATTGTTTGACGAGATGGTCTCCGTAAGTTCCAGTGTTATTACACATTTCAATGAAATGGGTTACGTGTTGCTTTGGGTTGCCCAGGCCTTCGAATTGATGGAATTTGGGAGGTTGGTAACCATTCGGCATCTTGAGTCTATCAATTCTTTGGGTATATGGCTTCGCGTAAGCCAAAGATGACTTGGTACTTCCATCGATTTTATCTTTGATAGTCCCCATGATAAACTCCTTTAGCTGGTCAATGGGGATCAATCCATTGGACGATACTTGAAACTCTTCAAAGGGAGATTTCTCGTTTCTCTTCGATTGTTGCCCTTCAAATGTTTCAGCTTCATCACGGATTTCGGGTTTTTTTCCTTGTGCGCGACTACCCTCACTATTATCCATTCTATTAATCAATTTTGAGATTTGAGAATCTTGTTCTTACATATGCTTGGCAAATCCCTCAATGATCTTTGTCAAGTTGGTCATTTGTTCTTCCAGAGTTGTAGCGTTTGTCACCATGACAGGAGTTATGTTTGAAGTAAATGAGTAACTTGATGTCGATCGAGGGGAGGTTGGAAGAGAATCATCACCATCGCGTATGTTGCTAAGATGATGCAACTCCTTTTCAACAGATGCGAGGAAATGAGTCGACTCAGAAGATGTTTGAAGTCTTTGGGACATGCTCCTCGTCACGACGCCGACACTATCGACCATGGCACTTGAAGAAATTGAAGTGGCAATTTGGAACAATGCATTCTTCGGGGCAGTCATTGTCAAACTTTGAACTTTTGATGAAGTGAAGAGATGAGAGGTAGAGATTGTCCCACTAGGCGTGCCAAAATTTGTAAACAACAAATTTTAAGTCTGCAATTTTACAAACAAGAAAAATGTTGTACAAAATATATTAATTGAATCAAACGATTTAATGAGTACAAATCTCTAATTATTTATCCTCTGATTCTTCACTTCAAGAACTTGATCTTCAGGATTAAAAATTTTGAAAGAGGAGCTTGTGTTTTAATCTCTTTCAAACTTGATTTAATCTTCTAATAACGTTACTTCGAGGACTTCGCGCCTTATTTCGAATCAAACGTTATGATTTGATGAAGATTGATGGTGGATTTGATGTTTCGATCTCCTTTAGAATTGACTTGAATTTCTATAACGTTAATTCGTGGGTTTAACACCTGAATCACGAATCAAACGCTAAGATTTGATGAATTTCGCCACGAACTTCTTGAATATTGCCTAGAACGCCGTGGATCTTCTTAAACTTGATGAACTTGAGTTGAGAGAATTCTTCAAGATTTCTTCAATGCTTCTCTTGCTCAAACGCACTTGTGAATTGGTGGATGGATCCTTGAATTTGAACCCCTATTTATAACTGTAGGGGTGGAAGACTTTTCATAATCACCATGATTTGATTGGCAATCACTACCATATTTAAGTGGTTGATTTGATTCAATTATGATTAAATTGCCACAAATATGTGATTTGATGGCAATTTATTATATTTACCAAAAGAAGATGGCAATCATCATTTAATTTGAAAGACATGATTTAATGTTGCCATACTTATGTTTCTCTTGCCACGTGGCATTTCGTGATTGGCCATAAAATATATATTTAGATATCATTTATTCAATTATTTAATCTAGGGATAAAATTTATTAAATCCTTAAATATAAATAAATGAATTTATTTGATTTTTTTTTTTTTTGCAAATAATCGATAACCATATATTAGGATCGAACCGAGGAGTCAGAAAACAACAAATCAAACGCAGCGGTCGGAAAATCAAGAACAGGCTCCTGATTCGCCAAAGCTGCTCGAGCAGGACAATGGGCAACCCGATTGCCACTACGCCTGACAAAAGAAAAAGAAAACGACGAAAAGAACGAAGAAGAAAAGGAAACATGACAAACAGCTCCCAGCGGAGAAAGGTCCCTGTCCACAGAACGAAACTTGTTGATAATATTAAGACAATCACCCTCGAGGATCACCTTAGACCAGCCCTCGCGCCTCGCCAATTGAACCGCTTCAACCGCTGCCCAGGCTTCAGCATGATCCGGGGAGGTAATGAATCCCACATGACGAAAACTCCACGCCATGCAATTACCCAGATAATCTCTACCAATAGCCCCGACCCCCATACAACCAGCAGCAACAGCAAAAGCCCCATCAAAATTAACTTTAACAAACCCTTCACCCGGAGCCACCCAGCGATCAGCACAAACCACACAAACTGCAGAGGGGTTCGGGATAATGGCATCCTGAAAGGAACATAAAAAGGAGCGAGCTGCCACCACAAGAGAATCCGGGGCCAAAGTGATTTTTTCCATAAGAGTAGTGTTGCGATTATACCATAAAAACCAACAAATAACCAAGAAGAGATGATATTGAGTCGGTCAATGCAAGTGCAACTCTCGAACACGCCTGAACATCATCCTTCCAACCCGAAAATGAGACCAAGGTACCCCGACAAAAAGCCCAAACAAGACGGGAAAAAGGACAACTAAACAAAATATGACCAATATTTTCGCAATCAAACTTACAGAGAGGACAGGAGCCCGGGACCTGAACCCGTCTTATACGTAAATTCATCCCCGTTGGCAAAGCATTGAGACAAGCTTTCCAACCAAAAAATCTCACTTTAGGCGGTATGCTCGTACGCCAAATAAAGTCCCAGGCCTTAAGAGAAGCAACAGTGAATGGAAAGGCAGAAGAAGAAGGAGCCCGTTTCTTTCTAAGGTCTCGAATCAATCGGTAAGCACTCCGAACAGCAAAGTGGCCAGATTTTGTATAATGCCAAACAACACAGTCTTCGGAATTAGTTGAACCCAACGGGATTTTTCGAATAACTTGAGCATCATCCGGTCAAAATCTCATCTAACAGTTTTTGTCCCACCACCCCGAATGAGGATCAATCAATTGGTTAACACGCGCATCAATGGCAAGGTGTTAGGTAGAGTGTGAACACAGAAGTCATCCGGGCGAGGTAACCATCTCGAAGTCCAAATACGCAGTTTCGCACCGTTCCCAACCCTCCAACGAACCCCCTCAAACATCAGCCCCTGAGCCGACATGATACTCCTCCAGGTGAATAATGGGAAGCTCCCAGATTGGCTTCAAAAAAAGACGTACCATAGAAATATTTCGCACGAAACACCCTAGCCATCAGACACTCGTGGTTCTGAAGAATCCTTTAGCCTTGTTTCGCAAGCATGGCTTGGTTGAAGTCTTTGAGAGCACGAAAGCCCACTCCTCCCTCGCACTTATCAAGACACAACCTATCCCAAGCAATCCAGTGAGTCTTCCTTGTATCCTTATTGTGCCACCAGAAATTAGACATACTCGACTCAATCTCCTGAAGTAAAGTGTCTGGGAGCCTAAAACAAGACATTGCATAAGTAGGAATCGCCTGGATAACCGCTTTAAGAAGCACCTCTTTACCCGCCTGAGATAAAAACTTCGCATTCCACGACTGAAATTTAGAACTCACCCTATCCCTAATCGACGCAAAAACTTCTCGTCTCGATTGTCCCACAACTAATGGTAATCCAAGGTATTTATCATGTCTGTCGACCACTTGTATTCCTACCATATCTGCTAAAGACTCCCTAACGTCCAAACGGGTGTTCTTGCTAAAGACCATCGAGGATTTGTCGAAATTAATCTGTTGCCCGGAAGCGGCCTCATACCTTCTAAGAATACTATGGATGCTATGGAATGCCTCTTCTGACGCCTGCATATAAATGACCGTGTCATCATCGAAAAGGAGATGGGAAATTCTCGGTGCATGTCTAGAAACCGCCACCCCTCTAATCACTCCCCGTCTCTCTTCCGCCTGAATCATGCAACTCAAAACTTCTGCTACAAAAAGAAACAAATATGGTGATAAGGGGTCTCCTTGACGGATTCCCCTCTGAGGCAGTAAGTAACCAAACTGAGATCCTGAGAGCATCACAGAATAAGACACAGAAGAAATACATATCAAGATAAGATCAATGAAAGACCTACTAAAATCCAACCTCACCAGAACCTTCTCAAGAAAGATCCATTCGACCCGATCATAGGCCTTGCTCATATCAAGTTTAATCGCAACGTGGTTATCAAGACCCGACGTCTTATTTTTCAGAAAATGGTTAATCTCGTAGGAAACCAAAATGTTATCAGAAATAAGACGACCCGGGACAAAAGCCGACTGCGTCTCCGAGATGATAGAGTTCAAGAAAGGTTTAATCCTGGTTAGCATAGACTTTGTAGCCAATTTAAACACAACATTGCATAGGCTAATTGGACGAAAATGGGCCACCGTTTCGGGATTATCAATTTTAGGAATGAGGACAATGTGGGTAAAATTCATTTTGGGAAAACAAGTTTTATGGTTGAGAACTTGAAGAACACACTTAGAAATATCCCGGCCTACAATATGCCAAAACTTTTGATAAAAAACCGGGGACATGCCATCGGGGCCTGGGGACTTGAGGGGGTGCATTTGTGAAAGAGAAAAGGATACCTCATCCGCAGTAAATTCCCGACACAAGGCTGTATTCATTTCCTCGGTGACCTTGGGATTCACATCCTGCAGAACCTCATCAAGCTCAGCATCAGAAGGATTAACAGAAGTGAAGATTCGTTGGAAATATCTGAGGATAATATTCTGGATTTCCTTCTCGTCGGCCTGCCAATTTCCCACTTCATCCTTAAGCTTAAGAATAGAATTTCTACGCTTTCTCTCAGTAGCACTGTGGTGAAAAAAATTGGTATTTCTGTCGCCATCCCGCATCCACAAAGATCTACTCCGGTGTAGCCATTGAGTCTCTTCGCAGGCTTTAAGATCCTCAAGTTCAGCTCGAATACATGCCTCAGAATTACGGGTCTCTGCTGTAATTATACCCTTCCTTAACGAAGTCAATTGATTTTCTAACTCAGAGATTATTTTTTTCGTGCTTCCCACTCCCATTTTGTTCCCCCGAAGAAGCCCGAGACTACACTTTTTAATATTTTCCCAAGCAAGATTAGTCTCATCCAAAGAGGGGTTAGCAGTCCACGAATCCCTGATCACTGTTCACATTCTGAAGACCTCAACTAGACAGCCTCGAATCTGAA
The DNA here is from genome assembly GCA_019426215.1 of Buddleja alternifolia. Taxonomy (NCBI): domain Eukaryota; kingdom Viridiplantae; phylum Streptophyta; class Magnoliopsida; order Lamiales; family Scrophulariaceae; genus Buddleja; species Buddleja alternifolia. The sequence continues at coordinate 34,074,805 of CM033397.1, read as the reverse complement.
AAGTTTTTTCTTTCTTGGTTGAGGTGGTAATTCAGAGGGGTCAATCTGGATATGAAGCACATAATGATCCGACGAGTTAGATTGTAAGTGCGACACTTTAGTATTGGGGAAAGAATTAAGCCAAGCTGAATTTCCGCACGCTCGATCAATCCGGAGTCTGACTGTATTCGGTTCTTCCCAAAAATTACTCCACGTAAAAATGTCCCCGTGGAATCCCAGATCGTGTAAGTCTGCATTGTCCAAGGCTTCCCGAAAGTTTCTCATTTTCCATAGTGGTCTAGGCCGACGACCCTCTTTTTCATTAGGAGACAGGATCTCATTGAAGTCCCCAGCAATTAACCATCTCGAATTCCCATATTTACTCAATCTGTCCAACAGATTCCAAGAATCTTTTCTATCAGTCGTAACTGGACTGCCATAAAAGCCCGTAAATCTCCAAGAATCCGACTTATTACTAGGATAAACTTTAACATCAATATGGGAAAGGGAAAATGATTGTAAAATCACATCACAATTCTTATCCCAGAGTAGACCAAGACCTCCCCCAATTCCAATAGAATCCACATTTATACCATTCATATTCAACCTATTCTTCAACCGTTCAAAGTATTTTTTCTTATACTTGGTTTCCGATAAGAAAACCAAGGAGGGGTTGTGAAACCGAACCAGTTCCACCAGATGTTGGGCTGCCCCGGAACCCCCCAGTCCGTGGCAGTTCCAAGCAAGGATACTCATTGGTCTCGGCGGGGCTGTCCCGCAGCCACCGCCGAATCATCTTCCACCATATCATCTTTCTTGTTTGATTTCTTTGAGATAATCTTATATTCCTCAACCGGGACTTCCGTAAGATTCAACAATTTCCTTTTCAATTTCACAGGAGAAAGCTTACGCTTACCCTTATTGATTTTCCTTAAGGCGGGCAGTGAGTTGTTGGTTCGGGTAGGGGTAGTGGATATATGAAGGGGGATATTGATAAGAATAGGATTTATGAGTGAAGGGGAGCCGGGTGGAATAAGGTTATTCTGGGGTAGGTTAATAATATTAGACGTGGAAGGGAAGTGAGGCAGGTTGTGACTAATATCACCGGCTGAAGAGGAGATTAGTAAAGGGGATGGATCCGCTTGAAGAGTTGAACCCGTGTGGGGCTTGAGCTGTGAGGTTGTGGCTAAGGGTAATACATGTGGCTCCGGGAGAGGGTTGGTTAAGGTATCAGATGAGGGATGGTTGTGGGCTTGAGGGTGAGTTGTAGTGATATCAGTGTGAGGAAGTGAATTTGGGACAATGGTGCCCATATTTTCCATTTCAGTCACAAGTGGTGTATGAGAGTGGATAGATTTAGATTCACATTGGGATTCACCTTCCAGAGGTAAGGGATTAGGGGAAGTTCGAGGCGGGGTAGAGCATATTCGGAGCGGGGGTGGCTGGTATGGAGGGGGTGAAAGGAGTTGGTCATGAAGGCGGACGTGAGTGCCTTGTTCAGGTGATCTTAGGTCTTGTGACTGTTGTCTCAACCGAGTGCTTCCCCAGATTTCGGACCCTCTTGATTGGCTATTCTCCTTCTGACTACCATTCCCACTATTTGTTGGAGATTGGCTGTGGAATGGTGATAGAGATTTACGGACTGGAGCACGCAGTTTAGGCCCATATGGGAAGTTCAATCCCGGATCCACAAAAGAGTCAGAGTATCGTAACCCACAGTATTTGTTTACATGGCCCATGATCCCACATAGAAAACAGAATGAAGGGAGCTTTTCGTATGTAAAAGACAGATTGATATCACTCCCTGAAGCACTACTAAGAGTAAGACATCTCGGAATAGGTTTTGTGATGTTCAGCTTAACTCGGATACGAATAGTCGGTTCCCACAACGTGCCATTCCTGATTTCATCCATCCTAACGAAGATCCCAATACTATTACCAATCAAAGCTCCAAAGTCCTCAGTCATCCTCCCAATCGGCAGTCCCTGTACCCGAACGTGCATTTCCCCCCAATCCAGAATAGTGGTTACTGGATCTTCATTCTCCGGTAACACTTTCAAAACCAGCAACTCATTATCAAAGTTCCAAGGGCTTTCCTCCATAACTCTCTTCAAATCCAGAATGTGGTTGAAAATAAAGAGGAAGCTAGAATTACCAATTCTTTGTATCTCCATCCCTCGGACTGGTTTAAAGGAGTGAATAAGCGTTTCCCGAAAAGCTCCAAAATTAAGTCTTCGGTCTCCAAGTAAAAGGCCCACCAGAACCAAAGCCGGAGCTTTTGGGCCCTTTTGCCAAATCTCTGTGGGAATCATCACTTTCGTTGCCTCCCTTTCTGTAAGACACAAACCCTTTTCCATTTTACGAATTTCTGCTTCCATAGCCTCCACTGAATCGAGTGAAGAGAGGTTCCAGATGTGAATCCGCAAGTCTCAAGGAAGCGAGAACCACCAAGTACCTGGAATAACCTGCAGCACAAATGCAAACACCCAAATCACACACAAAACTAAAAAAGGAGAAAGAACAGGGGAAGTGGCCTGTAAAGAGGAAAGGCAGCAAGAAAATAAAGGAAGAGAAGAGGGAAGAGAAGCTGGGCAGGGGAATCAAAAAAACACCCCAATCTGAGGTGAAGTTCGACATGGGCCGTGGAACCAGTGCGAAAGGACCTCCTTAGAGCAAGACCCAAAAGTGAGAGGAACAAATCCAAAATCTAGAGGCTCTAACACTCGTGTTTGCTCTCTCAAAGAACCCCCACACTGCAAAGGAATCCAAGATCAAGAAGAACCCTAGTTTACCGCCGCTGCTCCCATAGAGAGAGAGAGAGAGAAAAAAAAAAGAGGAAGGCATCAAAAACAATTTAATTTCTAGAATTTATTTGATATTAAATTACACATGTCGCCATTTAATTGGCTGTGAATTTTAATTGTCTACAGGTCGCATAAATGATACGCCAAATACAGAACTCTTCGGATCTATAAAAAAAATAGAATTTGACAATGGAAAAAATAAATAAGGAAGGGTAACTCTAAACTTAATGAGTAATTTGCAAGCTGCACCCCATAATTAAGTCAGTTTGGCGGTCTCCACACTGGAATTGTAATTAATTTGGCGATGTGCACCCTTGACCAAATTCCAACAAAATAAGAAGATTTTGGAGGGGCAAAATGGTCCAAAAATTGGTCTTCATTCTCGCTCAATTCCCGACTCACAGTGCACTGTTGTATCTATGGTTGTTTTTCTTTTCTTGCTACTGCATCTATGCATTCTTTCAGTTGGAATGTTGGGAGGTTTGATTAGGCTAGTGCAGATGAGGCTTGGGATTCCGGCGGTATCACAGTGCATTGCTGCATCTCGAGTGCTTCGAACCTATCATGAAGTTTAGCAATTTCCTTATCAAAAGTAACCGAGTATATATCACCTCGGTTTTCTGATATTATCACTCTTTTCAAAGTGACGCTCATTTACCATTGGCTTTCGAATATTTTGCAGATTCTGAATTTCCAGAATGGGTTGCAGCATGATTATCCAAAATTGAAACTTCTTTTCATACATCCTCTACCCCTGATTCAGCAGGAAAATTATTTCTCAAAATTATTTCTCTAAGTTTCTACTTCACTTTCCAAGTATTGCAATTCCTTCTTCCTTTCAGAAAGGAGATCTCCATATCACACACCGCTTGCTCCTCCATCATTCTCAATATTTGATAGCTTCCATGTGAAGCAAGCATGCAATTTTCAATTTTGATCTTTATAACCTAAAGTTTACATATATCTTTAATTCTTTACAACAACAAAAGAGAGCATATTTTTGAAACTGACATTTCTACATAGAATGAGAAAGTGGCGCTGCAGTGGTCAAAGAAGTTGTTCCATGTTGTATTGTCTCTGAACTTTTTATTGTTTATTGTAGCAAAAGGCTGGTTGTTTCATTTTTGATATTTAGTTCAGGCGTGAGAACAGACAGAGAGGAGCAGGATTGAGCTAAAATGAAGAACAATTTTTTGGACAATTTTGCCCCACAAAAATCATCTTTTTTTGCTGGATTTTGGTCGAGGGTGCAAAGCGCCAAACTAATTGTAATTTCAGGGTGAAGACCGCAATTTTAGCAACTCTGGGGTGGAGACTGTCAAACTAACTTAATCTTGGGGTGCATCTTGCAAATTACTCAAACTTAATATTTAATTGCATTGTTACTTTTCAAATCAAAGTTGATCATGTTCCAACTTACGGATATGCAAAGAGAAGAAAGAAATTTGTATAACTAATCTTATTCAGGAATTGCATTATTAGCAGTAAAAACATTGCACTTAACAGTCCTTGGCATCTCAATATAGCATGAAATCTCACCCGGAAGCAAGAACAAAATCTGCAGGACTCCAAGCACAAGCAAAAACCTACAACTCAGAAAATAACGCAGTTTTTTGTACATTAAAACTGGGTATAGGAGAAAACAAATTGATCAAATATTACAGAAGAAACCAAACCTTGTTAGTATGTTTTTTCAAAATTAACACTTCAGAACTATGGATCTCACGAGAACGAGATGTTGAGATAGAAGATAAGCTCATCGTTTCTGGTCTTACTATAATGAGCAGAATATCAGAATCTATATATGTTTATACAATGTAACATGGAGCATATAGTTGTGATGTATGATATAACAAAAATTTTCTTATCCTTTAGACAAATATAATTGAACATATTATAATAAGAAAAAAATCATAATGGAATAAAAAGTTGTATTCGCTCAAAATTTGTATAATGAAAATCTGAACTTACTCGAATTTGAACAGATTATTTATCTATTGACAAAAACACATTAAATCCAGTTCAAGGTAGACTTCCTTCTGTCTATGGTGCATGAACTGTAGGCTAACAAACTGCTGAACTACCAGGAAGTGTTTGTGTGAAATGTGAAATTAATATCACTATTTACATAAACTGATTGCAGCAAGAAACTAAAGATTAATTCAATACATACCAGAAATCTGCATCAATAACCTAAATCAACTAAACATTAATTGAATACATACCAGAAATCATTAGGATTAGAAGAACTAACATGAATATAAAAAAGAACTGAAAAGAAGGAAGTACCATGAGACCATTACAAAGACTCACATCAAAGTACATGAAAGCAAAGGCACGTTCAACTAATAACATGAATTAAAATTGCACAATTGAGGAAAAATGTTTTATTCTTTTCTAATCGAAGGCTCGTCAAAATCCTAAAGTTTAATTCAATCACTTAAAAATAAATGGATTAGAACAATCAAAGAAACAACCAATTGAATATTGCCCCAGTTTTGGCACATGAACCGGATGCCAAGATTTGATTTCCTGAAACAAACAAATCAACCACAATCCTCAACTGCTGCGGAATGAAGAGAAATTTATCTCCGTAAAATGTCAAAAAGAACAAATTAAAACACAATTAAACGTAAAAATTTGTTTTCTAATTATTCTTTATCACCTTATTTTCCACATAAACTTTCAAATTCTTCAAACATACATTATCATGCAAGTGTGCATTACATATATATATATATATATATATATATATATATATATTACTAAACTATATAGGCATCTATCCCTTTCAAGTTTATATTTTGGTTGTAATTATTTTTCATTTTTTTTAATGACCACTTGCCAGAAAAACGACGTCGTTTTGATGGGTTTTTTTCAATTTTTTCCCCCTCCTATCCAATCCCACAGAACGACGTCCTTCTCTTCCCGGATGGTCGCCGGGGGCTCATCTGTCCCCGGCGAGGACTCGCGTCGGCCGAATGTTTTTACTTTATATGCAAAGGGACGCGTGTCTCCTCCCCTCAAATTGGTTTCTTCTTCTTCCTTTTTTTTTCCCCCCTCTTTTTCCCTTTCATCCTTCTCTTTGGCTATTGAAGGTGATTTGTCTGAAGGAGAATGACCCACTGAAATTGAGTCCTCATCCACTTTGAGAGACCCATATTTGGCCGGCATTCGAGTTCAATTGAGAAGAAGCGGTGGGATTCTCAATTTCTTTTCTTTTTCTCAAATTGACCCATCTGCGGAATATTTTAGTTTGGATTTAAGTTTTGTGGGTTTTGTTTGATTTTTCAGTTTATGGTTTTAAATTGTAAATGTTTGCCATTGTTGATCATTTGCAAAAAATAACATAAAAAATAATTTTATTTTGATTTTTTGTTGCTTGAAAGAGGGGATCAATTTCAGAATAAGTTAAAAAGGTACTGGTTTTTGTTTTTGTGTGTGTGTGTGTGAGTTTATAGAGAGCAGTAAGGAAGGAAGAAAGAAAACCCAAAATGAGATTTTCTATTCATACTAATATTTTCATTGTGTGGTGGAACAAATGATATTGGTGTTGTGAGTGGGATATTAAAATCAGATTATTTACAGTTTTTGGTTCTTGTTTTTGATATAATATTGTGTCTACCAACAACCAAGTCTTTCATCTAGGACCTCTAAGGACAATCAATAACATATTATGTTGTTGATTGTTTGAGCATTGGTTGAAAAGTTCTTTTCATTGCATGAGGGAACAAATGATGTTGGTATTGTGGGTGGATTTTAAGACCATATTATTTACAATTCTTGGTACTTGTTTTTGATGGAGTATTGTTTTTACCCACATGCAAGTCTTCCATTTGGTGCCCCACAGGAAAAATAAACCCCCTTTTTTATTCTATTGCACGGTTGCACAACTTTTTTGGTCTTGTCATAGGTGGTCTGCATTTTTTTCACTTCCTGTGATTTTAGAAGACTGTGATCTCATTAGCTGCTATGTGTTTAGTTGGCTGTGTTAGTGCTTGCTTGGTAGATACAAAATGGTGAGCATTATGCGCATTCAGTGTCTTTGGAGAGACCACAATGTTAAATAGATGCCCATACGTGTAGCCTATTTATAGTTTGTCAAGCAATTGCCTTTGTTATGTACCATGCTTGCGATATTGGCCTTCGTACCCCTTTAACATGTGATTGTTGATCATTTTGTGAGATTTAATATCGATCTGGTAAAGTCACTTTTCTTAATTATCAATTTTTGTTCAATTTTATATATTTTTTAAAATGGGTAGTAATATTATATACTTTTCAAATTATATTAATCAAAAGTTGAGTTCACTCTTTTTTGGCTCACCTGTATTTGTATTTGATTAATTTTGTGTGTTCTTTTTGAAAGAGGTCTTAGATTTTGTAGTGTTAATGAGGAGGGAACAAGTTTGTTCATGGTAAGCTTTTGACTGCATTGGTACCATTTGATGCTTGTAGTTTTTCTTTTCTCTCACTTTTAATCTTCTGCAACGAACAAAAGCATCTGCGGAAATTTTTAGGGAAGAGGGGTTGTTGTGAATTAAGTTTTGTTAGTTTTGTTTGATTTTTCAGTTTATGGTTTTAATCCTTATTTTGAATTTGTGGTGGTTTTGAAATTTTCAGGGTTTTTTGATGTAGGCGGGTGAGGGCCGCTGAAATGCCTCTTCTTCTGCGAGGAACGCGGGCTAAAAGAGTGGACTAGCTTTTGTGTTTTATTTTCTTGTGACGGGTATTTTTATTTGAGTCTTTTTTATACTGAAATTTAATCTGAAATTAGGTTGTTTGTCTTTTTTTGATTAATATCATCTGAAAGTGTTGTATCCTGTGGATCTGGTTTATAGTGGATTTGCTTCCTTCAATTTTTAGTTAATTTTTTCTTCTTTTTTTTATGTTTAGAGTAGAAATCGCAATTAGAGCTCGGGATGCCGAACTGGGGGTTAGGTGCCAACAACTACGGAAGAGATCCAGAATTGAGAATTCGTGAAGATCATAAATATTATTACATGGTGTTCCACTTTATACAATGAGTGAGGTAATTTAAATCATACAAGATCTTATAATCTGTTAATCTTTCTCTCAAAAATAATATCTGCCTTTTCGTGTAACATCGGTATGGTGAAACTTTTTAATAGTTTCAAGACTTTTGCAAGGTTTTACCAGAAAAGGTACGGCATTATGAAGAGAGGATCAAAAACTTTTGTGAAGAGCATCTCCGTGTCTTCTTATGTACTCATCCCTCTTTGACAATCCCAAAAGTTCGATTTACTATAGAGTTCTTTATTTTTTGGTCGATTAATGATGTAGTCTCCACCATCAACAACAAGTATTGTGACTTTTTATCTGATGCAATCGTAAAACCATAGTTAATTTATCTCGGATAGTATTTGAGTAAGATTATATTCCTTTCATGTTTAAACACATTAAGTATTATGATTTGTTGATTTGTTTGAAGAACTTGTTGAACGATGAACATCATAGCAATTGTTGTTTCAACTTCACATGATCGAATACTGTAACTTTAAACTTGATAATACTGTATCACAATTGCCAAATAAATTTGATAAATTCGTGTAAAGGTGATAGGGTTTGACTTTGTACTACAATGTGGATGGAGGTAGTTCTGAACAGTGTTTCGGTATATAGTATTACATGGCATTTTCATTTCCTTTAGACGTGCACCTTTACTATATTTATCTGATGATGCAGGTTTCCGAAGGGGGTTCCACGGGTTAAAAGTACTACGGTTAGTATGAAGATTTTGAATATCAACATTGTTTGTCCTGGGAAAGACACAAAATTGGGTTGGTACTTTCTTCATTAATTCTCTCTAGATCTTTATTGCTTGTATGAACTCTTGATTCTGTGTACAAGTCTATGTTCAATTTCTTTCCCGTGGTAGCTTGATGATTGCTTGGTCTAAGTTGTATCCTATTGGTTTCCATATTAGCATCTTGGTGAATCATACTATTGTGGTTTGCCTATGCCTTGTAATGTATTAGAAAGTGTCAGTTTAAATGTTCATATATGTTATGCAATTTGTACTTGATGTTATAATTTGGTGGATATGCATGAACATATATGGATGTTAAGTTAAAAATTGGACCATGAAAAGTGGGTTGCACTTGGCAATTTAAGTAAATCTACCATCATCTTTGCAGCAAAGCATCCCATCTACTCATTAAGTCTTAAATCTCCAGCTACTGAACCAGTGAGTTATTTCTTTATCGGGGCTCTGAGTAAAGCATACAGGTCTGGGAGACATCACTAAGTGGAACAGAGAAGACCAATGACACATAGCTCATATATTTGTAATTTGAAGTGTAATTTTTCAACTACTCCAAGAAGAAAGTACAACATGCAACCTTATCTATCTACTTAAAAATAAAAAGAGTAAACCATTTTTAATTGCAGAAGTTGACTTAAATGCCACAATCCACAAAACTCATGGAGGTTTTAATTTAGTCTCATATTCTTCTTTTTTGCAGAATAATAATTGGATTTGGGAAACATCGACACTTTCACATGTACTTGTGACCGACATGTTTATGGTTTTGTGTGACATAGTTCTCAAGGAAGAAGGATATTTCATTGGTCCAATACGGTACTTCGTATGCTTCTTTAATTTCATTTTCTGGAACTTGTTTATCTTGGGTACACATCTAGGATGCCAATGATTTCTTATGTTGTTTTATGCAGGGATTAAAGTCAAAAACTTATTTCTATTTGGTAATGAGTATGTTCACTTCAACGTTCGCATTCCAACGTAAACACCTTTAATGGGATACAATTGCTTCTTCCTATAGTATTTTCCTAAGAACTTGTTTACTTTTAAATAGTTTTCTAGATTCTTATCTTCATTCAGCTTTAAACTTTTTGAGTCTGTGTGTAATTTCCAAAATTGCAATTTTTTTGGGATATTGAAGATGATGCAGTGTATTTGTGATGGACTTATATATATATTTATCAAGAATCAATTATGGCAATCAGTAGTGTAAATTCAGAACCAGTGGTGTTTTCACAAAAAATGTGTATATTTAGTCTGGGCAATTTGCATATATATACACATATATATGGTCGAAAATAATATCTCATTTTTTTCAAATTAATTAATGATCTCTTTATATTGTTTAGAGTTTCGTTAGTTTATATCAAAAATAGTATTGATGGATCAAAGAATGTGTATCTATTAGGACGGTCATGGGCTCATTCTCAAAGTCGACTCCTCAATCAATACCTGTGCAAATGGGCCAATAAAATGCAGAAAAAAATAGTTAAGTCCTGGCAGCTCCCACCGCGCTTCAGTGCGGTTCACCCCATCCACTAATATAATATAATATCTTATAATATTATATATGTATAAAGAATGATATATTTAATCAATCATGATTAATTTGACTCTATATATTTATTAATAAAAAATTAATAATATATATTAATTGAAAAAAATAAATTTCTTTTTCTGAGCTCGAGCTCAAGTTTTGTTCGACTCGGCCCAAGCTCGAGGTCGATCTCAAACATGTTAATGTCAAATCAACCTACAATATTTTTAGAAATACTATTAGAGATAATATAGAGAATATTACTGTCATTTACACAAATAAAAAATAATTTCATCATACAATATTAAGCTAAATTGATTGAAATATATAAGAATTTATTTTTTCCAAGTTTTTTATATAGATGAATGAACATAAATAATACCAGTTCATTTACTAATGTTGGACCGGGATAATGATTTTATGGGACTCTATTTCAATAGAAAACTGTAAAGAAACTACTGGTAATTGGTCCGTATTTTAGAAAGATATTAAAAACACTCTAACTAATAAAATCAGGTCCATCTGGGCTCACAATTACAAATAAAGCAAAACTTACCTTTCTATAAAGCCCACTCCAATACAATGAATCCCAATCACCAGAACTTAGACGTTTAGTCTCGGCAATTTGAGCCGCGCGTAGCGCGGTTTGCTTTCGACTAGTATATATATATATAGAGAGAGAGAGAGAGAGAGAGAGAGAGAGAGAGAGGGTGGGGGAGATTACTTCAATTTCAACTTGAGCAGCGATGGAGACGGTAATTTCAATGACGTTTACTGTGTATGATGAACTTCTTCTGAGATTTCGATTCAATTTCAAGCGTAAAATTCTTAGGAAAAACGGAGATTTGTGAGCTACTAACTGTGTATTGGTTGCTGAATGATCAAAGTGAAAGATTTAGATTAACTGATGATTTTATAGAGATTTTCAAGTTTCAACTGTCCTCGCATTTTCCCGCCTCTCTCCTCTCTCAAGTTCTCTCCAATTTTCGTTTCTCAATTCCTTTCTTCTAATATATATATATATGTTCTCTCCCATATGTTGCCCTCTTTTATCTATGACGCTTCTGTGTTAAATTTATTAAACATCATTATTTTCACTATTTTTGAGAATATCGTTAATTTTGATTCATAGGTTCAAATAAATACTGAAATATATTATATCGACCAAAATATACAAATATTTTTAGCTCACAACCCTAGTTAGTTACATACGGTCCGGGGAAGTAATCGACTTTGTTGTGTACCGATAATTTTTTATTCATTGTCACAATAACAACCAGAATTTGTTGATCCACGTGTTATGGGTAAAAACCCATTTTGACAAAACTACCCCCAAAATCAGCTTTATTCTCCAAACAGGCCAAGATCTGCGTGTTTTGGTTCGGGTTGGGTTGACCCGAACCATCCGAACCGATAGACCCAGATTCTCAGTCACAGATTGGTAAAGCATGGAGCTTGGAGGTCATGACACATATCCCATTTCCATCCGTACATGATGATTTCTCCTATAAATAGCTCATTCATTTCACTCTCCAAGCTATGCTATAAAAATACAATAACTCTCTCTCTATAATGACCTCGATCCTTTAGTCTTACTGACTTGATCGTAAGAGGGTCTACGCTGGGATAAACCCCAGCTTGACCTTAACAATGGTCCTTTGATTTCAGGTGGTTCCAGTTTAGGAGCTTTGAGATCGTGTTTGAGCCGAACTTCACTGAAGAAGGACACATTCATTTTGGACCCAAATCACTATAAATAACCAATGAATGCGACAACGAATTTATATTGGCACTCCAAATTATAATAAAAACACTCAACTTTCCTTTCATTTTAATAAGTAGTCAAAAATGCCCCTCAATCTATTACATAATATAATTTTTATGATTTTTTAAGACAAGTTTGGTCACTTAAACATCTTCATCACTTTGCATAAACACTTTATTTTTATTTTTATTGTATTTTCACCTTATTCATGTATTTGTTGCACAATTGTCAATCTAATAGGAATTTGATATTTATTTGACTAACAATAGCAACAATAAAGTATATGACAACACGATTCGGGAGGATGGTCCCTATCTTTTGTATATCTTCAAGTTTTGTTGCACTAATATATGTAGATCTTTTTTATAGTTCAGCAACTCATTTTTCTGATTGTATACACTTTGTTTTTTCTTTACTTTATTACAAACTATATTCTTAACAAAAAAATAAAGTAAGAAATAAAAAATCATTTTATTCGTAATAAGAAGAAACGAAAGGAAAAGTATATTGAGAGGGGTTAAATTTTGCATGGCACTATTCTTACAAGGTCTATGTAAAATTTGTTTAATTTTATTTTTGAAATTTATAGGAATTTTGTTTTATTCATTTATGGCATTCTTATCAACTTTCTAAAATAATGTAGAGTTTCTTTGGCGAGAATGTGGATTGCCAATATCATCTCCATAAAAAATGTCGTATATACAATAATGGTGAAGAGACCAAACTGGTTTCTCTCTAAGCTTCTTCCTAATAAATTATATTTAGATCCGTCAATGAGCTTAAATCGGCTCGAAACTCATAAGATCGGCTTTGATAATTTTGAAGCCAAGCATGAGCCCACAATTAAGGCTTGGATATGAATTCAAGTCGAGTGTGAGCGATAGTAGACTCGACTTGATGGGGTAATTACACAAACCTCCCCTCACTAATTGATAAGTACAAACACACACCCCTCATGTTAAAAATTTCTTACAATTGCACCTCTTGTGTGTGTAACAATTCTTACAATTGCACATCCTGTAAACTTTACAAATAGACCCTCTGAGGGGGTGTGTTTGTAATTATCAATTAGTGAAAGGAGGTTTGTGTAATTACCCCATCATTGAGGGAGTGTGAGTGTAATTGTCCCTAAATAAAATGTGGAACAGATAGTTCAAGATATATTTTAATTTATTTGTGTCAAGCTTGGTATATTAAATGAGATATTTCGAGATATATTTTAGTTATGATTTGTCATTATGATATGGATGATCTTAATTTTTTGATTTTTTTAATTTATATATTAGATTTACTTTATTACTAGCTTTTAAAAAGAAAATAATTAAGGCTGGTTCAAGCTCGGCTCGAAGCTCGTACCAAATTCGTGATATTACAAATTGCTCTCAAATATATTCACACTACACACTATTTCAACTAAATACATTTTTTTAACAACCTATCAGTCAATGTTAATTTACTTTGCAATATTTTTCTCTACATCTTTCATAATTTACAATTATTTAACTCATCATACATCACCTAACTATTATTGATTTGACACGTTTTACAAATTTTAACCATATTCTAAAAATAAAAACTGATAAACAAATACACCAACACATCACGTCAAATTCACACAAATACTCTATAGTATGCATTTCCCGATCTTTTACACATTAAATCTCACAAATGTGTTGACGCAGATCCTGGAGAATCTACTATAACCCATGATCACTCCATCGATTCTCCATGCACATCATGCTTTATGGGATATGTCAGAAGAACAAAGTGAAACTCAAAACCAGAGACCTGTGGGAAGAAACCGGAGAGATTGTATCTGTGGTGGATGGTGAATTTGTTGGACATGGCAAGTTCAGAGCCAAGAGACATGCAAGTTGCTAAATTTAGAGCAGCCTATGATGCCTACCACAAGATTTTAAGAAAGTTGAACCTCCAACCAAAACATGAATAAAAGGAACCTAAGATAGAATTATACATGTTAAAAGTGATTGGATATTGTTTCATCTCGTTTCGTTCCGTTTTATCGACAGGAAGTTGGAAAAAATATGTCTTAGAGATACATAGGAATATTTGAAAAATGTGTGTTTGGATGTAAGATTTTTGGAGAAAAATGTAATGATCAATTTTAATGTAATGTGTCTTTGTAAAACGCATTTTGTCATGAGTTATTGTGTGAGAGATTTCTCAAGAACCTTGTTTATTTATGAAGTTTTTGCTTTTATTTTTCTTGAATAAACCATGTATCTCACTCGATTAGTAGTGAAAACTCGAAAGGCGAAATCGTATATGCAAGTAATTAGTAATAACAGGGAAAATACATTGGTTGGTGCAATTTATATTGACTTCAACTCCATTGACACAACTTGCAAGGTTTTTCTCTATTTCCTTTGGAATATTATTAATTAATTACCCATAACATTTTTTTCCTCAAAAGACAAAAAAGGGTTGCATTTTTATCTCTTGATTAAGTATTTGACAGCATCTTCTTCACATATTTGGCTTATTAATTTACTGAATTAAGAAAAGTCATTTTTTATTTGGTTTTAATTTGGTGAATGATGACCGTGTAAAAGTCTACATGGAAAACTTAAGACACAAACTCAACAAAAAATGGCTTTATTCATACTTGTGCAAAGACTTTTGTGTACATTTTGGCAGAAAATACAGTATAGATTAGTAGAATTATATACAGGATAGGGCGTATATAGCGGTTATGGATATTATGTTTAGGTCCCATATGATCTGAAAATGCCAGTAGAGTGTCAATAGTATAGGTCTTCTATTAAATGCTTATAAGATCCAATAATAAGATATTAGGGTTTTTTTAAGAACAAGATATGAACGGTTTTCAAATTAACTTCTTTTTAGTAGTAAAGACACCATAATTTATAAGGGAAAATACATTAATTAATGCATCTAAAACCATAACATTATGCATGTCTTAATATGTCAAGTTACAGGCAACAAATTCCAAGTTCACCTAATTTAGAATATTTTACAACAAGATCTTCATGAAGCTGCTGCAACTGCGAATCGAAAAATACATATGGAAGCACTTCCTCTACTTACACAAGGCCTACACATATACTTCAGCTTAAGACGACGTTTTAAATAAATAATCGTCATTAACGGATTACTCTGAAGTAGTGTGGATTGCTGCATTAACAGTGGAGACCATAGACTCCACCCCACACACATTATGCCCCCTGCAAATCTTATAATACCCCTCCTCTCCCCAGTTTTCTCCCCACGAATTCTTCACTATCCAATAAGGCTTTTCCTTCAAACGAATGGGAGCGTAGCCAGCAGCACCATATCCCACTAAGAGAACACCGTGATCCAAATTTGATTTCCCACAAATATATGGGCACGAAACGCCTTTCATGTATGTTTGCATCCAAGCTGCATTGATTCCCACTGGAGAACACAGAAGTAAAATGATATCATTTAGTTTCGATCAATTTTTGACCCAAGAAAGAAGTAACTATGTTCTTACGGATCGGATTATACCTGCAAGAGGGCCATGCTTAACAAGATTTGCAGCAATTTGATCGTCGTCAAGGGAAACCACGCTGAAGTTTGATACTGATGCAACAACTTTGCTCTTATCGAATTTGCAGACACCATTGGCTCCAGTGTATGGATAATCTTTCTCTCTTTGCAGTCCACCAACCTTGAGTGTGTATTCAAAAGCATTGTTCATCAATCCACCATCACACCCTGCATCACAGGAACCGTATTCCTCTGGATCGCACTGCAAAGAAAGAGACGAAGCTTTTGCTTAGAGCACATTGAAATAATTGACCACTCTTTGAATGAAACAATGCATATGTAAGTATAAACTCACAATTGGTCAAGGTGTAGCAATGATAGAAATTTGTATTTGAAGAACAAAGCTAACTAAATTTCGTCGTTATAAATTATAGAATGCTTTTATTTGAAATTGTTTGTTATTTAGGATTTAGTAAACTCAATAATTCAACATTAACGTAATTAAGCAATAAAGAGTTCCTATTACTTCAACATGCCAAACCATCCTCGGATGGATGTATACCACATGATAACTACGTATAACCTCAGATATTGTTCTGAACATACGTCTTAGCAGGCTGTGGAGATTATTATTTCCTTCACTTACTTTATTGTATAGTCATTCGCAAATGATGCAGGCAAAGAAAGCACATATGATGCAGGCAAAGAAAGATGTTAGCCAAGCCTTTGCAGGGTGGAAAAGGATGAAATCTCACCAGATGTTTAATGAGGAATCAATGATGACTTACTTATTATGGTGAAGACGATGTCAAATCGTAAAATCATTTTATGAAAAATAGAGGAAAGATTCGGAAATTATGAAGACTTGTAACCTAATAAAAGGACAGATTGCGAAAAACTAAACAATTTACAAAATCATGTTTATAACATTCATAGGTAACTTATATGTGAGGTATCTATCATAAGTACGAAAAATCTTAGCCCAATTTGCTTAAATATGGCAACTAAAAGAAGCAATAAACGGGAACATGCTAAACAACAGATAAAGTTAAGATGTGACAAATTAAAGACCTCTTGCAGCATGCTACAAGCCATCGATGAACATTTCTCAATTAGTTTCCGCATTGACAACCGTAATTTATTTCCCTCTACTTTTAATGCATTTACATTTACATTCCAAAGCTAAATAATGCAAACCTCATGATCACAATCCACAAGCTGCTGTTCGCTGAGGCTCACGAGCTCCCCAGTCGCCAGATAGTGAGCTCCTTCGAGCGCCCCAGTTGTACTAAATGACCAGCATGACCCACAAGACCCCTGTCACAACCCAACAATCAAAAAATCATAAATAAACAGCAGGTTCACCCATGTAAACTTCATGATGGAGATACAGGAATCTTGGCTTAACCATTCTTCAAATATGTCTAACATGTTTTTTCAAATATGTGAAATTTAGGATGTTTGGTGAGCAACAATACTCATTCATTCAATAGTTCAAAATATCATATTCAGGGTCCTAGAACTCAGCACCTCACATTGTTTGATGTGAACTGTGCAATAATTACATCCATATTGATCTTTCCAAAATCTACAAATAAACTAACTTGGAAAATAATCCTTCAAAATCAATTAACAAGACAAATTTGAAGAACCAAATATAACGTAATTTTATCAATAATACAGAGACGGCACCAGATCCTTGATTAAATCCTCATCTAACTTAGACTAACAAGGAAACAAACTCTCTATGTACATGCTAGCTCGTCTAAGCTCAGTTCGTTAACGTTTCAAATCAAGCCTGAACAACCTTTTGTGTCCGACAAGTTTTGAAGTTCGGCTTTATCGGGGCTCGATTAGTAAAAATTAATAAAAACATTAACAAAAAAGTCAAAGCTACTCGAGCTCGACTCGACTCGTTTTAGGCCCGACCAACTATCAAACAATCTCAAATACAAATTTTGAAACTCGACTGGGAATTCAAAAAAGCTTGAACAACAATTTTTTCGGCTCGACTTGACTTGTTTATACCCATAATTATCATCGATCAAAAATTGAACGTTCATGAACTAATCAATGATATCACTCCATTTCCTCCTCTGATTTTCGGTACAAGTATTACTCTACTCCTACTCCACACGAAAAGTGAGAATAATAAGCAAAGAAAGTAAACCTGATCTTTAACGGCGGTAACGGCTCCTTTCTCTCTCCAGTCAAAATCCGTCGGCAGATCGTTAGTCGGCAGCACCGGCGCCTCGTGCGCGTCCGCCGGCAGCTTGAGGCGCTGCTTGTGGAGCCCCAAGAAGGTCTTCTCGAACTCGTCAGCAGTCAGGTCGGAGAATTTGGTGACGCCGTGGACGGCGGAGGGATCGAGCAGCTGGTGGCGCTTCGCGCGGCGCAGGTTAGCCTTGAAGACCGAGAATCTGTAATCGTGCTCCTCCTGATCGGCGTACGTCTTCCCGTACTTGGCTTTGAACAGCGAGAAATGGTGGTCGGCGTGCAAGAGGTGGTCGACGGCTTCTGACCCGTCCGATACGACCTGCCTGATCAGAGGATCGGAGGATGCTTTGTCCACGAAGGACTCCGTGGACGCGAGCGCAGAGGATAAGAGAGAGAGACAGAGGAGGAGAGAGAAGGGAGCCATTGAAGAGAGAGAGAGAGAGAGAGAGAGGAGAGTGGAGAGATATTTTCCTCTTGGGTGAGAGAGCTCCTTTATATTGGGGTAGGCAGATATGATGATTGGTGGGCAATAACCAATGCGATAATGACACGTGGCATTCAACTGTGGTGCTGTTTTGGATATCGTGCAACGATGTGTGTGCTTTTATTGCCAAGAAATTTGGGGCTTGGGGTAAATTAAGTAATTGTAATGTGTCTCTAATAGGCCAGTGCAACATAGGTCGGTTTTTCAACCGAACCGGACCGAAATTTCGAATAGAAAATCAAATCGAACAGGATCGGTTCGATTCGGTTAAAAAATCGATCGATTCGATCGATTTTTGTTCGGTTCGGTGAAAAAAAAAAAAAAAAAAATTGGTATTGTTTTTTCAAAAATCTCACTAGCTATTGTTTTTTTACTATTGTTGTTCACTTTTTCTTTGGAATGCATACATTTATAATTATGTTTAGCACGGCCAACTAAAATTAACATAATGAAATTAAAAAGTGAACCGGTTCGGTTTGATATTTCGGTATAAATAAATAAATTAATTAAATATAAATAAATAATTAAAATTTAATTATGACTAATTTTAATTAATTTTCCTATAAGTTGTCACTAGGAAACACATTTTTTATAGTTTTTGGTCTATATTATACTACATAAAAATTTAAAAAATTAAAAATTCGATTTTTCGGTTAACCGAACCGAAAAACCGAAATTTGCAAAAAAAAAAAATCGAACCGAAATTTTCGGTTCGGTTTTCGGTCCGGACCGAAATTTCAATTCTGCGTCGGTTCGATCGATCTGTGAACACCCCTACAACATACACCAATAGATGCAGGGGAAAGATAGTAAAAACAATTTAAATCACCTGCATCCAATGGTATTTATTACGATCGATTTTATTGGACTTGATTTATTTTAGAATTTTCCGAATTTGAAGCCTAATTATCGTTTTAGGCTTGGATGTCAAATTGTCAATTTGTCCCTTTCGTCATTAATCCTTTCACCAAATTATAGGATATCATATTAGTTCACTCCGCCACGATTGTATAGAATTTGGATTGCTTTTGTAGTACTATTGAGGTATGTGTATTTTTAGTTTTGTACCTGATATTGTCATTAAGTTAAATAATGGTACAATCTTATATCATTCAACGACTTACAATCTCATTTTATGCGTGCCAAAGAAGGTGACTTAGATTGAGTCAGTATTTTGGCAAACTAATCATAAAAGAATGACTGTAAAATTTTTATGGATTTTCTTCTTCGCTAATTAGTGAATACGAATTCATTTTATAAAGAGGTTGACCTGAGTGGAAGGAGCTTAAATTAACTTAAATATGTATTTTAGGTCAGAGCTCATGCATATACAGGAAAATTTATTGAGAGAGGTTTTTGCATTAATTCTGACAGGATATAGATGAATTAATCATATATAATCATAATCCTAACTTTAAATTGTGAAACAAACAGTCATATATATTATCATAATCATAACTTAAAATTGTGAAACAAACGGCAAAATTTTAATTTTAGTCTCATGGAATCTCGTGATTCTAGTTTTAGTCCCACAGTTTACGGAATTCTAAAAAAAGTCCCAAAATATTTCATTTTTTCCAAACTTAGTCCAAATTTAACCTAAAATTAGTCTCACGAGATATTTTCCATTAATTTTACACGGAATAGCGCGTGCACGTCACCGCCCCGTTAAATCCTTGGGCTCAAATTGAAGTGTCTAATTTTATACTCATAGGATCTCGTGATTCTAGTTTTAGTCTCACAGTTTACGAAATTCTAAAAAAGGTTCCAAAATATTTCACTTTTTCCAAACTTGGTCCCAAAGTATTTGGGCTCAACATCTTATGACAAACCCCACAAAAGTATGAGCCTAATATTAACTTAGATCGTGATTAGACCATTTGGCTTATTTGTGCATTTAGTCCTTAAATTAGTATACTATTGTATAGGTCGAGTTATGGCCCACATCCTGCAAACTTATAATTGTATTTTGGAAGGAGGGAAGATAAATACCCAATGGATTACGTTTGTGAAGGGGAAAGGATAGATTCAAAACATACATGTTGCGAAATTTATGCGCATCAAATATATATATAACGTATGGTGTTAAATATGAGTCATTGATCTTTATCAAGATCTATGGTTAGTATTATTTTGATTAATAAATATCTAAAATTTAATCTTGACCATCGATTTTTGAGATATTTGATTAAATGATTGGTAGATTAACCTCAAATAAATTTCAAGCTAATTTGAAAGAAACCTATGATGCACAGGTACGGACACGGGACACGTCAATTCTTAAAAATATTAGTACACAGACATGTCGGACACGACTTCACATGTTTTTTTCATTTATCTCAATAGCTGAACACGGACACGGGGCGTGTCCGACACTGTACGAGATGATTTTTCAAAGTGTTCATGCATCATAGAAAGAAACAAAAGTGTACAACAGCGACTAATGTCTAGCGTCTAGTTACTGAGTGAACAGAAGTTCTAAAATTACAACCATTTCGTTAAGAATGAATAATGATCATGAGTTCTAACAAGGGTGAAATATTTTGGGACATTCCGTAAACTGTGGGACTAAAACTAAAATCACGAGATCCTATGGGACTAAAATTAGACACTTCAATTTGAGCCCAAGAATTTAACGGGGAGGTGACGTGCACGCGCTAGATTCCGTGTAAAATTAACGGAAAAAATCTTGTGGGACTAATTTAGGTTAAATTGGGACCAACTTTGGAAAAAGTGAGATATTTTGAGACTTTTTTTAGAATTCCGTAAACTATGAGACTAAAATTAGAATCACGAGATCTTGTGAGACCAAAATTAAAAATTTACTTGAAACAAACATAGTCATTCATGTGGTCAATCTATGCAAGATCCTTTAATATATCGAAATTCTGAACCCTCTAAAGTGATCATTCCATGCATCATTGTGCATGTCATAACAATTAGAAAAGAGTTCAAGTTTAGATCATAGATTCGAGGAATTGTTCTCATGTTTCTATATAACCCTATTACGAAAAGGTGATGAAAATAATAATTAAATTACACTATCTAATTTTTATTTTTTTTTGATAAAACACTATCTAATGTGACAAGATGAAGAATCCATGGCTCCATATAAGCAAAATAAATATTGGGTTTGATTAACATTCCCACCCCCCCCCTCCCCCCACCCCACCCCACCCCACTTTTGGGTGGGAGTGGGTGGAGCGTACAAAACTACTTTATTTGGCTGCTACATGTTGTTAGCTATGATACACGAATATTTCTAAAATCGATCTCGCGTAATATCGTATCCGTATCCAGCAAGGATACTCCAGGATACCGTGTACAGTCCATTTTTGAAGTGTCCAAAAATAAAAAGAAAAGAAAAAATTCTGAATACCGTATCCGACACAAATTTTGAATTATCCGATATGTTTTGGATACCTGATAGAATATTTGTTTAATATTATTTAATACCTTTTGGATTAAAATAGGAAAATAGATAATATTTTTGGTCTTTTGTTAAAAATTAACACAAAAATTAAATAAATGACAAAAAAATTTACAAAACTAGACAAATTTTTTTTTTTATATCAATGAATTTCTGGAATCAAATTTATTTTTATATATTATATATGCATATATATAGACGTATCATCGGCGTATCGTATCATAAAATTTTGAGATTTGTCGTATTTCGTATTCATATCGTGTCGTACTCGTATCTTTGTATCCGTACATGTGTATCATAGGTTGTTAGGTGTGAGTTAAACTTTAATGTCAAATTTGTCCTTTCTTGACATTACTCCTTGAGTGTATTATTGTCTAATCTCATGCCTTCACAAGTCCAAACGCTTCTGATATAGATGTTTATGGACCATAGTTTTACACAAGCACTTTCTGACTATTCTAATTTGTCCAACCACTATATATTATTATACTTTGTTACTCATTAAATATTCAAGCCATTTAAAATATACCACCACGCACAGACTTAGAGGTTCTCTAATCATAGAACTCGAACTTCACTAAGCATACAGAATTAGTCATTTTATGTGAATGAGTTGGTGGTGATAGATTTATTGTGTTAATGAAGATGTGGTGACTAAGTTAGATTATGTGATCTAAACGAGTTTTGACGGAATCAACATTTTGTGGCTGTTAATGATTGTATTATGAGCTGACAGTGGCCGATTTATAATATATGATCGAGTGAGTACTAAAATTTATTTCTTTTGAGATCGCGGTGATTAAATTAAACTATTTTTTTTTTGTTACACTAAATCCAATTATATGATTCCAATAAACTTTAACAGAAGAAACATTATATGTCACAAGTAGATCATTTCATCCGGATAATTATCCATTTCATCCGATTTAACCTTTTATTTAGAAAATAAAATACTTAAAATATCTTTGGGTGCCACTTCATGAATGACGTCTTACTTTGATTTCCTCAATCTTTTGGACTTTGTACATTGAATTTGTGGAAAGCTAAATTGAAAAGGACAGTAAATTGCATCTTTTCCTGCTTTCGTTTTCATT
The DNA here is from genome assembly GCA_019426215.1 of Buddleja alternifolia. Classification (NCBI taxonomy): domain Eukaryota; kingdom Viridiplantae; phylum Streptophyta; class Magnoliopsida; order Lamiales; family Scrophulariaceae; genus Buddleja; species Buddleja alternifolia. The sequence continues at coordinate 34,052,221 of CM033397.1, read as the reverse complement.
ATGCGTAATTGCGTATGCGTACACTACAGGCCCTTTGGGGGCAATTTGGACAATTTGCTATTTGCAGATTTGTGGACAAAAAGTAAAGAATCGTAAATAATTTCCTTGTCCGTACTTTTATCAGAAATCTAGGTTAAGTTAAATGCAATCAACTTATATATACTTAATTAACCTTACATTTTTCCTAATGTAAATTTAACATTAGTCTTCCCAAAAAAATTAAGAAATGTAAATCATTTTCTAGCATTCATACTTTTATAACAGATTAATTAAATAAATTAATAATTAATTATATTATATTATATTATTATCTATTTCTACTATAAAAATATGAGTGGTTTCTTGAAACTTTAGATGAAACTAATATATCTCTATATAATTCATTTTTTTTATTGGCAAAAGAGTCAAATAATAAATAATAAAAATAAGTTGTTTGTATCTACAATAATAAGATGTATACTTATATTAGGACTCTATAATGAAAATACATATGTAGTTGCATAATGACTATACAAGAAAATTATATATAGAGAATTCTGCAAATGAATTATATATAGACAATAATCAAATGTAAAATTATATAAAACACTGTAATTTATTCATCAAAAGAAAAGAAGAAAATTAAAGAAAGCTTAGTTTGCTTTTTCTTTTCTTCTTCTTCAAATTCCTCTGTTATTGTATGTACATGAATGTCAACAATTTATAAGTAAAACTTCGAAACTAAAAATATGGACTATATTATTAATCATTAGGCAGGACACCAACATGCCGCAATATCTAATGGGTGGAAGTAAATTGTAAAAGATCTGATCTAAAACAATGTACAAAATCTGATCAATAAATTAGCTAATCTAATGGGTGGAAGCAAGTTGTAAGAGATTTGATCTAAAACAAATGTACAAAATTTGTTTACTAAATTAGCTAAAAGTAATCTTAGTAGACTTGTCACAACCAGCCATTCTAAAGATTATTAAACACATGTTTGAACATTTTATTGATCTTCGTCTAAATTAAAATTAAGTAGTTGTTCATTATTTCTATTTTAATTTTTAATTAATTATATAATAATTAGTTTATCAAGAGAATTGTGTATCATAATAAAAAAATAAAAAATAAGAAAACTTATAATTAATACGTTAATATATTATAGAGCATATATATACACATATCTAATGATATATTCTTGAATATTTTGAATCATTTATTTAGACTTGTATGTCATTTTTGTGCTCCATTCCATCAAACAGGCGCAAAGCAAGTGTAATTCATCCTAATCCTTGTGTATATAATTTAAGAAAAAAAATATAAATATGTGACATTCATATATGATTTGGAATACGAGATGAAACACAAAATCCGAATAAAAGGTCTAATTCAAATTTTGAAAGTGTGTTTACACAAAACTTTTACTAATATTTTAATAATACACATCATTTTATTTTGCTCTTTTAATCTTTTATTCTCTTTAGGGATTAACTTAATTTTCATATTTTGTTAATTAGACCCATTAACTCTTTCATAATTTTTTATTTTGTACTGCATATTAATGGTAAATGTGCATGAATATTTATCTTATATCATTTATACTACATGGAGAGTGTTTGGATAAGGTTATTAGCTGATAAACCCTTAATCTTAAAAGATAATTTTGGAGCTTATAAACTTCATCTTATTATAAAATAAGCATGTAAAGTGTTTGGATAAAATAAGTTTCTACAACATATAAGATGTTAAGCACATTTGGCAAAAAGGAGTACTTATTAGCTATTTTTAGTATATCATGACCAAAAAATATGTGTCACTATTAACGTATAATTCTTGAAACATTTGTGTATATATCTACGAAAAGAAATATAATATTATAACAAATATTAACATATACTAATTTTTTATTGACATATACTAATTTTATTGCGTGTAATTGTGTTATTATTACATATATTGCATCAAACATCACAAGACATTTAAATAGAAATCAAAAATACGATACTTATTAATTATATTTTGAAAATTACTATTTTTATTACTATAAATATGTATTCATATTTATAATATGACATACATATGGTATATACAAACACATATTACAAAAGTAATAAAAATATTTCAGGAAATCAGTATTAGCAATATATACATGTATTGTGCAAGAGGAGTAAATACTTATCCGATATATAATATATTGGATAGAAATGTGTTGGTAATATTGAAATACTTAACAAATAGCGAGAGTATATTAAATTTTTTATCGATAAATAATATATTGGATAGAGATATGTGGGTAAGAAGAAAAATACTTAACAATTACTGATGGTATATTAGTTATTAGATTGGTTGAAAACCTGAACTTCAAAGTTTATATTTTGTAGTTGTTAGTGCACTTGTATTAATTGTTACTATTTTTTTTACTATAAATTTGTATTCATATTTATAGTATGACGTACACATTGTACATACAAGCACATATTATAAAAATAATAAAATTATGTCAGATAATCAATATTAGCTACGTGTACTATAATGCAAGTTGAACAAATATTAATTTTCTTTACCTGATATATAATATATTGGATCGAAATGTGTGGATAAGAATAAAATATTTAACAAGTAGTGAGAGTATATTACTTTATTGCCGATGAATAATATATTGGATAGAAATATGTGGGTAAAAAAGAAATACTTAACAAGTAGTGAGGATATATTAGTTATTAGATTGTTTGAAAATTTGACCTTCAAAATTGATATTTTGTTAATTGTTAGTACAACTACATGATGGAACACATATATGATCATGTTATAGATTGTTTGAAATATGTACTTCAAAATTGATTTTTTATTGATATATAATTAGTACACTTTCATAATGGATTACACATTAATTATTGCCTTGCTAATTTCTACTCAAAGTTGGACCAATGATGCAGCATAATTATTTTTTACTTCTCCTGTATTTTTCATAACTAAACTAAATTTTACAAATAAAAAGGATACATTTGACAGTAGTGAATCAAACAAAAGCGAAAGTATATCTATGTCAACTTATCGAGAACAAACATGCTATGTTAAATTTAAAGAATATGGAAAGCAGATAAAGAAGAAACAAGAAAACTACATAGAAATCTAATTTTGAGCCATAATGATGAGACATTTGTAAGTTCATATAAAAGTTAATGAGGGAAAAAAAGAAGAGAGTGCTTCATCCTTAAAAATAAACAAGAGAATAAACAAATGAAATATGAATTTACATAAGAATTTATTTGTTTGCATTTTATATAGGTTCCATTTGTCAACAAACTTTGTTCTTCTATGTGTTGATTATTATTTAAGGTCAATCAATATTTTATTTTTTAAATAATTATAGTTTATTGAACAATAATTCGCATAGTTAAATTACTATTTTGAATATGTACAATTTTTAAATTGAACATTGTTTATATATATGAATTATTTAACGACGGCATATGATTCACGTGGAAATAATTTTCATAATTAAATTACTATTTTGAATATATACAATTTTCAAATTAAATATTATTTATATATATGAATTATTTAACGACTGCGTATGATTCATTATTTAAAAGCAAAGGAACCTTCTTGCTTTTGACTGAAGGTCATGGGAAATTAATGGCATACGCATTCTTGGACCTTTTCTTCTCTAATCTTTTCTTTCACTGGGGAAACAAATTTCAAAGGTCTGATTGACAATTTCACATATCTCATTTTCATAAGTCCAACAGAAATGAAATAAATATGAGATTAAGTGAGAAGAACTCTTACAACACATAATATATATATATATATATATATATATATATAGATATACAAAGTGATAAGTGTTTTAAATATGAAAGCAGTAGTGATATATTACTTGTTGTTCCTTGAATTCTTGCTAATGCATGGAACACCTCTTTCAATGCAAGATCCATGTGAGGATAAGCCCATCCCCAGATACGATCGACGGCTTAGAGGTGGGCAGCCATCGCCACCAACTCCAATAGCCAATACAGGTCCGATTGTCCATGGACGACGGCTTAGGGATGTTGATTGTTGTTGATGCACGTACACTTGGTGTCTTTCATGCTGAGACCTCGTTTATTCTAAATTGTTTTTGCTACTTCTTGTTAAATCGATTTGCTTATTTCTCTGTTTAAGTTTTAATATCAAGGAACTTATTTGCATAATATAGGTGGTGGCGGAGAAAGCATGATTTTTCATTGCAAAAGTTATGTTTGCTTTTATTTTAGGTATAAACACTAACCTACCCGAACTTTTTCAGTTTTGACATTTTTTTATACAATTTTTTTTTATATTTTTTTATCTCAACTTTATGGATTTTACACTTTTTTTTATCTATTGGCATATTCCGGCGGAATATTTCGACGGAATTTCAACATATGTGGCGGGGTGAGATAAAAAAATGTAAAAAAAATAAAGTTTGGATAAAAAAGTGTAAAGAAAAACAAATTCGGATAAAAAAGTATAAAAAAAAGTTTGTTTATTCATTTGGAATATGTCAATAGATAAAAAAGTGTAAAATCCGAAAAGTTGAGATAAAAAAGTGTAAAAAAAAAAAATTGTATGAAAAAATGTCAAAACTCGAAAAGTTTAGGTGGGTTAAAGTTTTTACCCCTTTATTTTATTTCTTTCTAACTCACTTTTGAATCAATGGAACCTAAGTATAATTCACAAGTTGAGTGAATTACACTTGCAATTTCATTGATCACTTTGTGAATTATATTAAGGATCCCATTAACGCTTGCTAAGGATGATTGTTTACTTCAGGACTTTGAAACTTCGCTAGTATCTATAATAACCTCATGTCAGAGTCTTAATGCAATGGTGATGTCCTTATGTGTACATTAGGCTTCGTTTGGTTGGGGTTTATAGAGGTGATATATCCATTATCAATTCTAATTTTTATTTTGGTTCAACAAGCTCGGTCTATGATACATAGTAGGCCCAATTTTTTATCACACCTATTCTAGGATACTGGATACCACCTGGTAGGTGGTATCCATTATCACGAGATTATATCCAAACCTCTTTAGACATGGTAATTACTAATTTACCCCTGTAATGTATTAAACCATGTTCATGCAAAGTAAAATATATTTTTTATAATTCATCGATTTTATTATATATGATACATTGATACTCAAGATGATTTAATTTGATTTATAAGCCATAGATAGAATTATTTTCCAATCATATTCTAGGGTTAAGAATCAATTTTGAAAGATAAAATTGTGCTTTCCATGAGAAGATAATGAATATTTTTTAAATTGATTTCATCCTAAAATGAAGCAAGAGGAAGATTGAAGAATAAAAGGTTAAATTGTATTTTATTTTCTAGATTTGTGAAAAGTGAGAAGATGACTTTTGGTTATATCATATATGTTGAATATGGTATTCCAAATCTCTCTTGCCTTGCTATTAAGTAAAAAAAAAAAAAAAAGGGTAATTTTGGTAATCCAAAAATATTAATAGAATATTTCAGGGTTTTTCTATTGAATCCATCTTTATATAAAATGCTGACCAAATAATATGAAAATAAATCCTTACGATATCAGTCTTATTTATCTATGCAATCAAACAATTTTTTGTCAATGTATCTCTACATTTCTATCATAACTATCAAGTATAATTTTATTACATTCAATCCTATAAGCAACCAAACGAAGCCTAAAGTGAAATGTGTAGAACTGGCTAGGAGTTGGAGGCAATGCAAACAGTTTATATTGGCTCTTCGAACAAAAGAGATTAAACTATATATGGTCCAACGTAGAGGTAGCAAACCGGTGAATTGGGTTGAATTTGAGTCAGTCCAACTGGATCGGTTCCATGTCGGGTTGTGTTGAGTCCGATCAAATCCTATACAAGAAACCTAGGTGAACCCAAAAACAACCTATGATGGAACCAAATTTAGCTCTGGGTACTTAATTAAAGTTTTGAGAAAATTGCAAAATTAGTCCCGTTGTTATAAGGGATTGGCAATTGTGGTCCCTTTTTTCTCCGGATGGTAAAACTAGTCTTGTATTTATTAAAAACTCTAGAATTTATGACAAATTTCGCCTTAATTTTTTCATTTTGCCACGTGGCAACTTCAATTTGGGAATTTTTTCAATTCCCAACAAAATTTGCTTAGGTGGATTTTATCTATTTTTGTTAGATTTCAAAATAATGACATGAATAAAAAAGATCCTATACATGTTGAGTCCGATCAAATTCTATACAAAAAACCTAGGTGAACCCAAAAACAACCTATGATGGAATCAAATTTAGCTCTGGGTACTTAATTAAAGTTTTGAGAAAATTGCAAAATTAGTTCCGTAATTATAGGGGGTTGACAATTGTGGTCCCTTTTTTTCAGATGGCAAAACTAGTCCTGTATTTATCAAAAACTCAAGAATTTATGACAAATTGCGCCTTAATTTTTTTATTTTGCCACGTGGCAACTTCAATTTGGGAATTTTTTCAATCCCCAACAAATTTTGCTTAGGTGGATTTTATTTATTTTTGTTAGATTTCAAAATAATGATATGAATAAAAAGGAACCTATACATGTCAGGCTGTGTTGAGTCCGATCAAATCCTATACTAGAAACCTAGGTGAACCCAAAAACAACCTATGATGGAACCAAATTTAGCTCTGGGTACTTAATTAAAGTTTTGAGAAAATTGCAAAATTAGTCCCGTAGTTATAGGGGGTTGGCAATTGTGGTCCCATTTTTTTTGGATGGCAAAACTAGTCCTGTATTTATCAAAAACTCGAGAATTAATGACAAATTTTGCCTTAATTTTTTTATTTTGCCATGTGGCAACTTCAATTTGGGAATTTTTTCAATTCCCAACAAATTTTGCTTAGGTGGATTTTATCTATTTTTGTTAGATTTCAAAATAATGACATGTAATGACATGAATAAAAAGGACCAAGTGGTCCTATCCTCAATTAACAAGTGATAAAAATATTATTTAAAATCACAATTTTTATTTTTTTTAGGGTTAGTTACTAGTTCGAATTTGATACAAATTTATGGCTGTGTTTGTTTCTATTTTGGGGTTTTTTTTGGGTGAAAAAGTTTATTGAGAGTTGTGTACTTTGATGAGAATGTGTTTGATTTTATTTTAAAAAAAAACAAAAGTTATTATAGCAATCAAATCACGTAAGTTTTTGTCTGGAAAGTTGTGTTTATAATTAGTTAATGATTAAAAAATATAAAATAAAATAAGTTTTAAATGATTGTAATATTATGAGCAATTATAATTAAAATATAATACACACCACTTACTTGAGTTGCTTGATTTGAAGATATAAATATTGCCGGTTATTAGATTAACTTTCCGTCTACCCATATGTCTAGTTGGGTGAGTTTTCAATATAAAATCATCCAAACCTAACAGTACAACACCAAAAAGCTTTCTTAAATTTAATAATTAAAAGAACGAGAAATGGGAAAAGAATTTTTTTTGGTCAAAAAAACATAAACCAAATGAGTTTTGGCCAAAACAAGTTTGAAACAAAAACAAACACATCCTATTTGGGCTGACCCAATAGAACATTGAATGTGTAGCCCAAACTGAATAATTGTATTGATATCTATAAAGTAACATGGAATATTGTTCATCATCATCCTATGATAATCTATTATGGACCTTTAGGGCCTTTTTTTTAATACACTCCCTTAATAATAATCTTATATCAAGCCTGATTTATTTAAAAAGTAAATACTACATTTAATCAATGACAATATCACTTTGTTTAACCCAGTATTTGTTAACCCAGTGGTATCAACTTTCACTTACATATAGGAGCAGAAACGGAGCCAAAAATTTTAACCTATTTTTTTTGTGGGGGGTCAAAATTCCAAATATCAAAAAATTAAGGGTGAAAAAAATGAATTTCTCAAAGTTAAGTAGGGGCGGACCCACCAACCCCCTAGGTCCGTCCCTGTGTGTGAGGTATTGGGTTCAATTCCAAATTATCACAAATTGTGACTTTTCTATTTTTATTTGGAGTTTTGTAATGCTTGTGTGACTCATAATTAAAACTATTCGCACAAATTTATCGGGTCATGATATCCTCTCGTTCAAAATTTTTAAAAGAAATAACAATTTGTTTATTCAAGTATAATTGTATTTGTAGAGTAGGTCAAATATTTAATTTTATCCTTTGTCGTATGTATATTAAAATTTTAAATTATAAAAGCAACATAGTATTTGAAAGTATTAAGCAAGTTATGTATTATTACATGGTCAAAAATAAGTAAATAAGTTTTAAGATTCGACCGAAACTCAACCACTTGATAGAAAATAACATAATATGTGCGGAAAAATGGCCCGATGCTCAAACTCAATTTTATTTACAGTCATATTAAATTCAAACACAAATTTTACAATTTTATAATAATTCAAATAATCTTATATGACATCTTATTCGACCCAACTCGACGTCTCACACGAATATCACTGTAATAAAATGAAATAGGAGAGAGAGAGAAGAAGCGAGCCTACAATTAACGCACAACCGGATCCGATCCGATAGGAAAGACCTCGTCCGATTCAGTCGTCACCAATTGGACTCTTCAGACAAAACTCCCCCACCGTACCCGTACACCGTCACACACACACACACATATATAGTACAATAGCCGAACCGGACTGGTCGAAAATCCATCAATGGAGGATGACTACAGCAACGATACCACCGCCGTCGACACTGCTAAAGCCGACCGATCCGTTTGGCTTATGAAATGTCCTCCGGTCGTCTCCAAGGCATGGCAGGCCTCCGCCGCCGCCGCCTCCTCCTCCTCCGCCGACACGCCGCCCGTCGCTAAAGTTGTCGTCTCACTCGATCCCCTCCGCGCCGACGATCCGTCCTCTCTCCAAGTTAATATTTCCTCCTATGTGTATGTGTGTGTTTGTATTTAGGATCTTATGAAGTTTTATTGCGGTTTTATCGAGTTTGAATTTTGTCGAAAATTGAATGAATCGATGTTTGTGAATCAGTTTACTATGGAGATGGCTGGAAGTGAGGTTGTGCAGATTCCGAAGAGTTATTCTCTCAACATGTTCAAGGATTTCGTTCCTATGTGTGTTTTCTCCGAGGCAAATCAAGGTGAAATATCTTCACTTACCTTTTTTTAATTTTCGAAAATTAGTAGGTTTTGATAAAGTTCAATGTTCTTTGATCAATGATGTTATCTTAAATTCCTCGTTGTACGAATTGTTTAATAAACTGTTTGGTCGATGGCGGTTATACTTGGTTAGCCATTACCTTCAAATTGAGCTGATGGTGCAATTGAATTAAACAGTGTGCATTTGTAACGATAGTGTATGAGATTGTGAATGTGCAGACTATCCTATAGTATTGAGTTTTCTTTGAAGCATGTTAGTGCAATTAAAGGAAACCATGGAGGAATTGTTTGGTTTTCGGGCATGTTTTTCATAATGAGGCTGAAAAGAGGTGATTTTTTTGTATCAGTCGAAACAAACTGAAGTTCAGATCAAAAGGATCTAATAACCAGCTCTTTACTTGAGAAAGATCCTATAATCACACAACTTTTGGGTGGCCTCCATCTACAACACTATTAGCTTAATTCAGAGAGATTTTAGATTGGGTTATTATGATAATAAGCATAAAGAGAATGGGATCTTAGCTTATGAACTTGCTTGTGGTGCATTTATAAGGCCAGCTAGGCCTTGTGCACTAGCTCGTTCTTGGCCCTACTGAAAGAAATGCCTTTCTTGGTTATGACCACCTTGGATCGAAAAACAGAGTGGCCTTTCTTCAGTGTTTATCTGGTGTGGAGGTGTAGGTGGGTCTCACACCCTTGCATAAGGTAACTTGGTCACTGTACAGGAATTGAGCTCTAGGGCAAGCTTGACTCATCATTCATGCAATTAGAACGAACAAGAGGATTTTCACTTATCTTGCATAATGTGCATGACTTTCCTTAAGCAAATTACCTGTTTGATGTGCACGACTTTCTGAGAAACTGAGTGCTATTCTGTTTATCTTTCCTATATCCAGAGCATATTATGTATTATTTACTATATCACGTTACCCTTATTTGATTGCTTTACACATTTTATATGAGCTTCAGATTAATCTTAGCTTCATTTCAAGATGCTGTTTTGAATTTAGTTACGATAATGGCTCTATTAGGCTGATATTTTTTTTATTAAGAATTACTCCCCTTTGATTCATTGTTCAGAATGTGTTTGCCTAATTGACTTCGAAAGGAATACTGATCACCATTTTATCTGTTTCTCTTATTGTTATGTTCTGTGTCTTTACAGCAAATATTGCGATGGAAGGGAAAGTAGAACACAAATTTGACATGAAGCCCCATCATGCAAACATTGAAGAGTACAGAAAAATGTGTCGAGAAAGGACAAATAAATCTATGGTCAAGAATAGGCAAATTCAGGTAATCTCACTTTCTGTTGTCTCTTTGCCTTTCATGAATCACGGTTCTTATTTGATGCATTTGCACTGAATTTTTCTTGCCAATCTTGGTTTTGTTTTTTATCAGGTGATCAATAATGATCGTGGTGTGCATATGAGACCCATGCCTGGTATGATGGGCTTCATTTCAGCCACTTCTAAGGTAATTTATTATTTTCTTCTTTTTTGTTTTCAGTTTGGATTGTTCTTTCGCTGTATTATCTTGATTTCGCTTTATTTATGTTCGAGGACTGTAAACCTTTAACACTAGTACTTGAAGAATTACGTTAAAAGATGGAGATGTTAACATATGTGGTATGACCGTAAGAGAGTCAATTAACATATATAGATCCTTTTGTCTAGGAACTGGTTGAGATCTGCTAGTTCCTCTTGGATTAGGGACCTAATCAAGGTCACTGCAAATTGCTAGACAGTTGCTGATCTTTAAGCCTGTTTGTAGGCCCATGCCATGGATAGATAGTTCACGATCTAGAATGTTCTTTCCGGCATTGTGGTCTCAAAGTGCTGTACTGAAGTCTGAAAGGAACCTTTTACTGTGACCCTGCCTTGTGCTTTTATCCTGTCACCCAATGAGAAGCAGTAAATATGATCATCGCGACTCATTTGAAAACTGAATATGGAGTATGAAAATTACTTTGTTTTTCCCCCTAGAGACATGTTGGTTTCTTCTAGAGCCTGAGAGAGAATGGACAAGGAGAGACTTTGTCCATGAAGAGTTTTTTTATGGCTACTCGTTCATTCATTTTATATTTTCCTGAATCGATTAAGCCTGACACTCTGTTTTCATCTATTGTGCATTTTCTTTGAAGAAAAGTTTTTAGAGGGATATTAAGACACTTGTAACCTATCACATCAATATGCACTTTACATTAGTGAGTGTTACACTTAATGTTCAGAGAGAATCCAGAAATATCCTTTCATTTATGCTCGGTAACTAATTCCGCGTTTCACACGTTCATTAGTAATTCGTTATTCTTTCACAACTCTTACCACAAAGTTATCCTTGTTTTTCTGGTTTCAATAACATAATTGTATCTTTCAAATCAATTGTGCTTGCACAGGATAAAAAGAAAGCAGCTCCAATTAAGGGATCAGATGTGAAAAGAACTAGAAGGGACCGTGGAGAGCTGGAAGATATCATGTTTAAGCTTTTTGAAAGACAACCTAATTGGACTCTGAAACAGCTGGTTCAAGAGACTGATCAACCTGCTGTATGCTTTCTCTTATCGCTGTATTTTGTAAAAAGTAAAAACACGAAGAACTAGATGTGTTTCGGATATGGTGATTGGTGGTTCTGTTCCTAATTTTTTATGTATCTGCCAGCATAAAAACAGAAACATATTGTCTCAAGAAGTGGGGCAAAGCTCCTAGTGCTTTTAATTAAAAAGCTCTCTTTTATATGATATATGCACGTTGGTTGACAATTTTTCTCAGGTTTCTGAATTTGATGGAGCCTATGTATCTAACCTTTTTCGTTTTTTCTTGGCAGCAATTTTTGAAGGAGATATTGAATGAGCTCTGTGTATACAATAAAAGGGGAACAAACCAAGGTACATATGAGCTGAACCCGAGTATAAGAAGTCTGTTGAGGACACTGGTGCTGAATAATGACTCCATATCTTTGCCTGTATACTAGATCACAAATGCAGAGTAATAAGGATATCTATATTTCATGTTTTATGTATGTCCTTTAGGATATGGCAATTTCCATGTTTACTATTACTATCAAACTCAAGAAGGGACCAGTCTGATGCCGATAGCTTATAGTTACAAACTCTATATCATATCTATTTCTGGATTGTATTCCTACAAGATTTACTTGATGTAATATTCGTCAGTGATAAGTTCTTGGCAATTTGTCTGCCTGCTTTTTTTTTGCTTGATCTTTCTTTCCATCTTTGGTTAACATGATGTGGAATGGTAATAATGTTCAATGTGAAGGTTCCTGTATATACTCACGTAGAAAAGTTATGATATGAATTGAGTTTGTATTCTACCTGATATCTTGTTCTTCAATCGCTTTGGTATATCAGGGTTGTTAATGAATCAAAATGTAAAGAAACAAGATAACATACACACCCATCTTTATTGAATGTGCTCGATCTCAAATGTGTTATTCTAGAGCTTAAGCATCTCTAACAATGTAAGCTCACTTTAGTTCTGGCTAGCTCGTCACAGTATATTGCAATGATCATCAGCTATCGTTGATTATCTCTTGGTCGTGTTTCTCTGGACAATGAGATTTGTTTCGTTTAAAATGCTTTTTGCTTATATATTTGTGTCGTTTATCTTGTTAAGGAAGCATTAGTTGTTCTCCAATAGAGATAAGCATGAGATACCTACTTGAAGAGTAAGCTATTCTCTAATTTATTTCATGTTCATTTGGATTTGAGATTACATGCTTTATCTAGATCTGAGTCGTCGTCTCAGTGGCACAGCTTGGGAGGTGTCTGAACTGTCTATAGTTTCCACTTTTCTATTTGTGAATGCACCCATTTGTCTCCTCAGCCACTCTTTTGCGTTTATAGGAAGTCTTATAAGGGAGGAACTGAATTCTTCGCATATTAAACTCTTCTCAGGAGATGGCATACAGTTAACCAATCTCACCAACATTCACAATCAAAGGCATACCAGTAAGGCAGTAACTATAAACCACCTTAGCACCAAAAGTGAAAAGAGAAGGTAAGACGAGCAAAATTTGCGAGTAGATTGAAAAACTCAAAAGGCACTATTCAACGTGCAATTTCTGTTAGAAATCAAATAGGCAGTAGTAATTATGTGATATTAGTCTAAAAGATAGCATCAATCATAGAGTTTTTGGACAACCTAGAAATTATGCTGCAATCCTTTTTAGTCATTGAATCTGTCAAAACCACCGTAAGACTGGAAAAGAAAAGGAATTAACAGTACCTGAAGCAATTCTGTTTATTGAATAAAGGAATCTATCCTTGGTGACATTCATAGTCTACGCTTCTCATTTTGTATGATACATTGCAAAAGTTGTGAATGTCTGGTTTCAAGTTGTCATCTGCCTATGCGTTTATTGTTTCCTGGAGAACAATACTCTTAATATATATGTTCTCTTGTATTGGTTCGTATATGAGTTATGGCTTGTTCGTTGCATCTGTGGTTGTTACAACTTGAGCGTTTAATTTATCGAGTCATAAAACAATTGTATGGTTAACAGAAGAAAGGGCGGGACAAATTGAGCGTTTAATTTTATTACGGTTAATTTGTTTTTACCGAGTTAGGTTGTGAATTCAACATTTTTATAGTATTGCTAATAATATGCATAATTGTGACACCTTGACATCTCCATGGTAGAATTCCAAGTATTTTGATTTGTGCTTTACTAGTATCGAAAAGGTGATGGTAATTGAGCACTGATTTTTGTATTTACGAGTGAAATCTTGAACTATGTTAAACCTCATAACTGAGCTACGTTATTTAACTTACCCTCAGCTACGACTAGATTGGTAATGTCTAATCTGGACACTACGTTATTTATCCTCTATAGTCTCTATACAAATATACAAACATTGTGTACTGTAATTGGTATAGGAAATGAAGATTCTTTCGTCTCTAGATCGTCTTAGACCATAATATGAGCTATCCTGGGCCGATGACACAGCTTTGAATTCTTGTTGTGCAGCATTTAGAGAAAAACCATTAAAGCGACAAAACTGATTTCTATTCTTAAAGTCATGATGTTATTACGGGTCTTTTTCTTGAATACTTTGCATTTGCATTATAGAGCGGTATACATATCACGATGATAGTTTGATTCCCTTGGTTCCAGTATGTTTATCCTGTTGCATTCCATTATGTTGCATATTGTGAAGTCTAATCAAACTTCTGTACAATTTGCTCAACATAACTGTTAGCCAATCTCATAAGCATGGCCTGCATTTTATTAGGAACATAATACATATACCTGATATAATAACAATTAGCTTCCTAATGTGTAATTTGTTGTATTTTCAGATTCCATGAAAAAGGTTTCTTTCTTTAGACTAGCCCAACGTGTTAGGGATCGTAGTATCAGAGCACGAAGAATAATCAAGAAACAAGAAAACCTAAGCCTAAACATGAAGATAAACAACATCGTAGCATCAGAGCATGAAGAATAATCAAGAAACAAGAAAACCTAAGCCTAAACATGAAGATAAACAACACAAGGATTTAACGTGGTTTGGCATAACTTGCCTACATCCACGAGTCAACCTAGATTACATCTTTATTTCTTTCAAAGTACATCCGATCAATTACAAGTGTGAGTTCACATATTTATAATGGTGAAAAAGTCTAAAACCCTAACAAGTTAGGAAAAACATTCCTAAACAACTAGGGAATAATTGCTAACACAATAGGAAATAATTCCAATCAAACTATGACTCAAATATGCCATAAACTCGCCAAAACTAGTCAAAACTGCGTACAGCAGCGCACATCCACGCCTAGGTACCCCTGCAGCGCCTGGGGCCGGCCCCACGCCTGGGTGTCGCCGGCAGCGCCTAGGGCAGCCCCGGTCCGTTTTTCGACTCCTTTTCATCTTTTGCAATCCCGGTCAACCCCGACCCTTCTTGGCTCTATTTTGGCTCCTCTTCTTGACCCTATTTTGATCCGACTCCACCAAATCCATCACAACGAATTCCCATAGCAATACGTTTACTTCTCTTTATTTTGGTCATTTGCGATTGTTATAGCATCTTATGGTATGAATAGATGACATTACCTGCCCCAAATTAAATTGCATGGATATGTACTAATGCACATCATTTGTCCGTCTAATCTCATTCCGTTATATATAAAACTGTCTCTTCAAGGCGAAGTGAGCTCTTCTTGAATGCCAATGGCCACCAACGTGTCGCCCACTGATTGAGTGTGTCGATGAGGATCATGAAAATGACCAACTAAGAATCTTCTTTGTCCCCTTTGGAAGATCTTGAAAGCATCTTAGGACAAGAGATAGCTTCACCATCTTCTCAATGGTGGAATTGTAGTAATAAGGAATCGACTCGACTGGAGCTTTATTTGGTAGTGGTGGCTCGTCATGGGACCCCTTCTTTTATGTATGGTGCATTCTAAAAATGAATGTAAATGGAGACTTTGTCACTCCCATGAACGTGGATGTCAAAAATGGGTAACAAAATAAAGATGAGAGTGAAAGTTTTGTCAAGATTTTATCTCTAAGTTTAGTGGCAGGGTCCTACGACACCAATGGCTTTGAAAGATTCCTGATTTTTAAGTAATATGTGATCATGATTGTGGTTTTGTTAACTTCGTCTTCTGTCATTCTTGTAAACTCAAGTTTGATAAACATCTAATCTTGTTGGTTTTTGTTTAAGTAATTCTTGGCAGGTGGTGTTTCGAGGATGTCGTAGTCGTCCATGTGTGTGCAACCTACAGGTTGCCCCAAATTGAAGGACGATTGTGATGTCTCGGGGTTGTGGGTTTTTGGACTTGCCAAACATGACTCCTTTTTTGTTGCTTTGGTAGTGTAGTGTCATTTTAACCGATTCTTTGGTTGATAAAAAAAAATATGGATAATTAATGTACACCTCTCGTTTATTGGATGATTTATACGAGTCTCTTAAGATTTTGATAATTATCAAGACATCCCAGCTTGATCCTGATAACTCGGGGTGAAATTGTAATATATGTTTTTACTGATAGAGGAAATTATGATAATTTCTCAAAGCTCAGGATGCTTTTCTTAATTAAGTCTTATGCGGGGTGTCTATGCAACTTACCATATTATAAATAATCAAACTCCTATGGGAGATCAAAGAAAGAACCTTGTACATGCTAGCTAAGTCAATCTTTGATGATCATCTTTCTTATATCGTAATTATCAAGGATGCTAATCTTTTCGGTTGGATTTGTTACCCGTGATAGCGATGTCGATGATGTCGATTAAAGTTATCGTTTTCGTAAAAAACAGGATGAGCATGAGCTGCACCAAGTCAAGGAAAGTGGGCTGTTAAAGGTCGATTTTGAATGCATTTTGTGTATAATTACTGCATGAAGAAGTTGATATAAAGTTCTCCAAAGCTGATAATTTTTACAGGAAAAGAAGAAAAATTATGTGCTTTACTTGATTTCTGATACAGTGTTTGTGATGGTTGGAATCACTTTATGTGCCCAAAAAGTGCCAAATGAAAGCAATAAAGAATGGTGATATGTGTCTCGTCTTCTTAGTAGCTTGAAACAAGAAAGTGGCCAAACCACATGAAGTCAAGCAGACGTCCCCAAAAGAGGGGTTCTCATAATCCCTACCTTTGAAAATATGCTTGAAAAATTATTTTCACGGTGATACATGCGATTCTTCAAGAGTCTCGAGATTCAGGGTTCTGGTATAAATGATGTTGTATGTGTATAATGGGTTTCGCTAGATAGATGAATGTGATTGTCTAGGAAATACTAGTCACGAGAGCCCCTGAGATTAATTTTAGAGGAGAAAAGTGTCGTTATTAATTAGGTTAATTGCATATTGAACCTAATTATAGTAATTTATGGCCTACCAGCCTTTTACGTATCTCATACTTTGAGATGATTAGTGAAAAATTAAGACTACATAAAATGTATTTGGGTACATAAAACATAAATGTGGAAACATAAATGTGAAGATCATGTAATCATGGATGGTGGAGGTTAAGATTTTGAGTAGACCAACTAGTTATGGAGCAAATAAGATCTGCCCCTTTGTTTGGTAGTTCTTGGAAAATCTGAAGGGCAATTTTGGAAACTATGGCAGGAAATGTTGTGGTTTATCTTAAAATCTTAAATCACGATTCATGGGGTTCGCTTGCCAGTCTGGTCAGCTTTCTCGTTATGTTACTTGGGGTATTTTATAGGTCCGTATGCTACTACTAATACTACTACAACAACAACAACATCAACATCAACATCAACTAATAATAATAATAATAATTTCTATAACAAGGCTTGGGCAGGCCTTACTTTAAATCAATATGGTATATATTGCCGGTGGCGGCCGCACATGTAAGGAAAGGGTGGGTTGGGGGGGGGGGGGGGCCCCAATTTTTTTTTAACATATACATATTTTTAATTTTAATTTATAAAATAACATTAATACCCCACTCAAATTCAATTTCCATCTCGAGGGTGGGCTCACTCCCTCAATTTTGAAAGTCTGTTTTTTTACCTCATAAAATTTTTTATATTTGAATTTCGTCCCTTTCAAGATCGAAAAATATCACGTTTTCTCTCTTTACTTTGAGTTTGCGCCCCTCCCTTCCCAAAACCCAAAATTTTGGCTATAACTAAAGAGAAATAAGAGTACAAAGTATGTCAAAAGTTGCAATTGAACTTAATTCCTTATTATATTTTTCCCTATAAATATAGCGTACAGTACCGCGGGAGCACACCCTCTTAAATCCTTCGTCTATTTGGCAAAAAACAAATTGTATAACTATATCACAACAATCTCACCCCTCTCAGTAAAATTCCTGACTCCATCCCTAGTGCCCCACTGATCCAAATTTATAGATCCGCCACTGTATATTGCAATACTCAATATATATCTGCCCCACTCCTTAGCCGATATAGGGCAGAAAACAAGTATTGGTGGTGGAAGTGGATGTTGAATTGTTGATGTTTGCTTCACAATAAGCTGCATAAAAATAAAGTTTCAAATTTGATATCAAAATCTTGCAAGATTCTAAGCAAAAGAATCTGTAGAAAATATTTTGGGAAATTAATGATGAGCAGAACAGAACTGTGGGAATCTCCAACAGTGAAGGCGACTACTCGTCCAAAGCACTTTATCTGTTTAATTAGCAACTTCAGAATAACTAAAAAAAACATGTTTCAGTTGTGCACTTAAAGACTGATCAGCAGCATTGCTTTACTTTCAGCTCAACTTGCTGAATTTTCCATTTTATCAATTTGAATTCAGATTCATTTTTCACAAATTGCGGAATTTTTAGTTTATGTCGCCGATTTTGGGTGGCATTCAAGTGGGTTTGCGACCATTCATAAAGAGAAATGATGATATTATAATGCATTATCCAGTGATTTATAATTCAGCTGGATACTTGTCGAATTAAAAGGCACCGAATCTCAAAAGAGGAGTGATGCTTATAAGTTATGGAGACTTCAAATCGTTGTATATCACTTATATTCTGTATCTCGGATTCGTAATGGGTTCGACTATATAAATTGTTACGAGTCTCAAAACTCTTAAAAAACGAACTATAGGAAAACTAACCCATTCCTTGCGCTTTTAGTATTTGCAAAACTATCCGTTGCTTTAAATTGTAATTTTTTCAATGATATTAACATTTTGGCTAAAATTCAGTTTCAGTAATATATATTTAGAAGGGAATCCAAAGTACTACTACTAAGTATCTGATATCAAATTTGGTTTTGTAAGTTCTTAATTTTTTTCAAATTATATTTACTATAGTACTTAGTTGATATTAGTGGTTAGATTATTGTTTTTCTAAAAACGTGGAAAATAATTGAAGTACATTTTATATGTGGTATTGGTAAAGTTTATTGAGAGTATTAATGAAAATTAATTTCATCCTGATGCAGTGGAATGTTCCTTTTGAGATTTGTCTAATTATTAATTATATAAATCTAATGAATAGAGCTAAAAATTGAGAATATTAAAAACATGGTGCATAAAATAGAAAATTAAAATAAAACATGTTGAAGGAATTTTAGTTTTGATTGAAAATATTAAAGTAGACAAGATAGGAGGATGACATTTAATGTTTTTAAAATTACTTAAAGGCTTAATTAATTGTATAGCTTGTTGTGACACTAATTTTAATTCATAATATATATATGTGTATATATATATATATATATATATATTTAGTACCATGGGGAAAGCAACAAATGCTAGATTGCATTGCTTCCAAATTTGGGCCTCAATTCAACCTAATGCTATTGGCATGTCATGTGTCACCACATGTCTTGTTGGTTGACAAAAATAAATGCACTCTCAAACGCAAAAAATATAGAAGAGAAGACAACATATAAAAAGAACAAAAATAAATTTGTAAGATATTCGATTATATATCATGCTCGATTGTAAAAACAAGAAAAAAAATTAGGTGAAATTTTTAGATTTTTTCTGTTCATTAGCCAATGTATAGGGGAAAAGATTAAATAATAATAGCTATCAAATTCATTGCCCTTAATGTTATGTATATAAAAACAATATTACACGCCATTGACAAACTACAAGTTTTAGGTACGAGCGTCTTTGAATCCACTTAACGCAATCTGAAAGTACCAATTTGTTACGATAAACATTAATTACACAACTCTAACGTTTGATACATTTATCTTTTATTCTATTATAAAAGTACAAGTTGATTTTTTAAAATTTTTGATATACCTAAAATATCCCTATGGGATTAATTCTTTTAATGGCAAAAGAGTCAAAAACAAATTTTAAGAATCCACAACAATAAGAAGTATAATTACATTAGGACTCTACGATGAAATGAAATTTCATTGAAGTATAATTACAATAAAATTCCATATATACATTAGGATTCTACAATATAATATAAGATTAATCCTATTTATTTATTCATTTAAAGAAGAAATAAAAACCTTTATATAGATACATGTATATGTATGATCCTTAGTCCAACCATTAATGACTTACATTAATTGTCATTCCAACAAATTAAGTATATTTTAATTATCAAATATTTGTTTTTAATAAGCAATAATCATTTAAAAGAACAATGGCTCTCATTTCTTTTGTGTTAGCCTTTCACAATATTCATATATAGAAAATAATCAAATTTAAAATACATAAGTATACTATAATATAGTCATTAAAAGTAAAGAAATGTAAAAGAAAACTTAATTTTATTTTCTTCAAATTCCTCTGTAAATGAAACGCCAGTAGTGTATAGAAAAAATTCCAAAACTTAAAAAATGTAAACTATATATATATATCATTAACCATAGGTATCACATCAAATTGTCAAATATCTAACTCTTGAAAGTAAACCATAAAGATCCGTTCTAAAACAATACAAAAGTCATTAAAAGTAATGAAATATAAAAGAAAACCTAATTTGCTTTTCTTCAAATTCCCGTGTAAATGAAACGTTAATAGTGTATAGGAAAATTCCAAAAACAAAAAATGTAGACGGTATATATCGTTAACCATAGGCATCACACCAAATTGTCAAATATCTAATTCTTGAAAGTAAACCATAAAGATCCGATCTAAAACAATACAAAAACTGATCAATAAGTTAGCTAAAAAGAACAAGAAAGCAAACTTGGGCACAAGTAGCCAATCATTCTAAAGAGTATTTCAATGGTTATTGATATTTGCATTCCTAAACTTGATAATGACACTCCAATCTTCTTTTTGCATTGAGGAATGGACCAAAATGTCCTTAAAATTTGAGAACACAATTTCCAACAATATAAACAAATTATACCCTCCATATATTATTGCTTTATTTTGACTTTATAATTTCATATTTCACTATGTCATCACTTTCATTCTTTCTTTTTGTTTTGTGGCATTCATTCAACCTATTTTACTTAATATTATAGGTATGTAGTTCATTAAAAAAAAATAAAAAATAATATAAGTATATGAAATTATGACAGTTACATTATACAATAATGTCTCTATTATAACATAAATTTGATAATTATAATGTAGAGTTAATATTTTAAAATAAAGTAAAATGAATATAACAAATTGAAAATAAAGCAATATCCCTAACATGTGCACATACGTTACCACAAAATCACAAACAAATTCATATTTAATATTAAATTCCATGAAATAGGAATGGATATTTCAATAATGTTTTTAATTTTTTTTTTGTAAGTTAAGATGGATATGAATGAAAAAGCCAAACACAAATTTAAATTTGGCAGCTCATTTCGCACAAATTATGGAATCCTAACTATAATGATATAAAAATTTTGGAACTTTTGACGTACCTAAATATGTAATTCAAATTTTAAAGGTAAAATATTTAAAAATAAATAGTAAAAACAAATTTTGAATTAGGAGTGTACATAAATCCGCCCGAACTGCTGAAATCAATTCGATTTACCCAAAAAAATGCCAATTTAAAATTTTTAAGTAATAGGGACAATTTGATATACCCACCACTTTCGGGTCGAATAGTAAGTTTAATAATTGTAACTTGCAAGCCAACCATTACATATAGCATTCCGAAGAAATAAGTACATATATATACCTTCTAACAAGAATGGTTTTATTCATACTTATGTAACCCAACTATTTTAGGAAAAATTACACACAGACCCCCTCACTTATTATATAATTACCAAGACTCCTCCTTACTTATTGAAAATTACTAACACACCCCCTCATGTTAAGAATTTCTTACTATTACACCCGCTGCGTGCTTAACAATTCTTACAAATTTACCTCTATAAGTGCGGGAGAGTTTTGGTAATTACACTATAAGTGAGGGGGGTCTGCGTGTACTTTTCCTTATATTTTATTTGGATGATTTGATAAAAAATTGAGTATCATGTTTGAGAACTTATTTTTATTTTATTTGAACAAAAATTTTGATTTCGTAACAAAGGAAACAAATATATACATATGATGAATTTATATAACAAATTATATTTATAGTATTCACTAGTACAGAAATGGCCTGTTACAGCGCACATTTTACAGCGGTTTTTTGAAAACCGCTGAACGGAGAAACTTATTACAGCGGTTTATAAGTGAACCGTTATAAATGAAACTAAGTCGGAACCTATTACAACGGTTTTTTTTAAAACCGCTGTAATAGGACTAATCCTATTACAGCGGTTCGGTAAAAAACCGCTATTATAAGTCGAACCGAAAAAAAAAAGTTTAATTTAACAGCGGTTCAATATTGAACCGCTGTAACTGATTCAAACCGGTTACAGCGGTTCATTACAGAACCGCTTTAACTGATAATCAGTTAAAGCGGTTCATTCCTGAACCGCTATAACTGATTATCAGTTAAAGCGGTTCTGTAATGAACCGCTTTAATTGTTAATTAAAAAAAAAAAAAAATTCCCCCCCATTTTCCCCCCCAAAACCGACTCCACCCTCATTTCTCTCTACTCTCTCTCTCTCCTCTACTCTCTCACTCTCTACTCTACTCTCTCTCTCACTCTCCGCCCCCGGCCCACCCCCGCCCCCCCGAGTCGCCGCCGGTCCGCCACCACCACAATCCGCAGCCGCCGCCGTCGTCGCCCCTCTCGATTTTCTCTCTCATTCTCGATCTCTCTTCTCGGTCTCTCTCTCTATACTCTACTCTCTCTCACTCTCAAGATAACCCCGCCCCCGTCCCCTAGCCACCACCCCAAACCGCCGCTCCTCTTCGGCCGCCTCCTCCGCCGCCTCCGCCTCCGCCGAGCCGCCGCCTCCCTACCCACCAATCACTCCTCCTCCCTCTCTTTATAGGTATATATATATATATATATATATATATATATATATATATATGTTATGTTATATATATTATGTATATATTTTAGGTTAATGTTTGTATATAGGTTTTGGGGTTTTGTGATTTAATTTATATAATATTGGTTATGTGTTAATTTGTTGTTTGTTATATATTTATGTTGTGTTAATAAGGATTTTGTGATGTATATAATGTGGGTTATATGTTAATTTGTTAAGTATTGTTATATAATGTTAATTAGGATTTTGTGAATTATTGTTATATATATTTGTTAATTAGGATTTTGTGATGTATATAATGTGGATTTAATTTATGTTTTTGTTAATTATATAATGTGGGTTTTTGTGATATATATGTTATTTTAATTAGGGTTTATTGATTTTTGGATTTTTGATTTATGTTATGATGTGTTGGTATTATATATGATTGGATTGTTGTTGTATTGTTTTGTTGACATTGTTTAATGCATTCATGGTATTTGTGCATCACGTCATGTCACAACGAACATTTATACTTGAGATTTACATATTTTTGTGAAAATAATTATATCGTGATGCTTTAATTTATTTGTAGTTTTATGTGATTTATTTAGATCCAATTGGTGATCAATATTTATAATATGATGCTTTATTTGTAGTTTTTTATGTGATCTATGTGATCCAACTGGTGATCAATATTTGTAGTTGCTAGCTAGAAATTTTATGTTTTATGTGATCCAACTGGTGATCAATATTTTTGTATGATTTTGTGTTCGTTGTGGGTGAAAGATTAGAATGTTAGGTTTGTTGTGGTTGAAATTGGTAGTATTTTTTGCGTCGTTACCCTGTTGAAATTTTAGCGGATCGTAAGATTCGACTTTTGTTGGTTACAACCCATTGGGAAGATTAAGTCGAGAACTTGGTAGAAATATTTGCGTCGTTACTCTGCCGATTTTTTTATAGAATAAATTAAAAATAAATTTATTTAATTAATTTAACTATCAACTGATATTAAAATTATTTAATTTAATTAATTGAGAATTTAGATGGATCGAAGTTGGATTGTAGCGGATCGTATGTCGGAGCAATATGTGAAAGGGGTGAAAGAATTCATAGACTTTGCGGTTGAGCATGCATCGGATCCGACTAGGATTAGTTGTCCGTGTTTACGTTGTTGTTTTGGAAAGAGAATTAGTCCACGTGACTTGGAAGATCATTTGGTGTGTAATGGAATTGATAAAAGCTACACACGATGGACAAGACACGGTGAAAGCAGTGACACCTCAGCTGATTTGGGTGATACATCATATCGATCAGTAGATGTTGACATGGATGACTGTGAGCATGATCGTTTGGAGGAGATGACCAATGTGATTGAGGAGGATTTGCGAAATTGTCCCAAGATGTTCGACAATTTGACAAGTGATTCAAAGACACCCCTGTATAGTGGTAGTAATTTCACAAGATTGAAAGCAGTTCTAAACCTCTACAAGTTAAAAGCTAACAATGGGTGGAGTGATAAGAGTTTCACAGACTTACTTGGTCTATTAAAAAGTATGTTACCCGATGATAATGTGTTACCTAATCGTACTTATGAGGCTAAGAAGATGTTAACTGCAATTGGCATGGGATATGAGAGGATACATGCTTGTTTCAATGATTGCATCTTGTTTAGAAATGACTATGCACCATTGAAGGTGTGTCCGAAATGTGGCACCTCACGGTACAAGAAGAATGGATCTGCTCCTGTCAAAACAGCATGGTATTTGCCCATAATACCTAGATTTAGACGCATGTACAGTAGTGAAGCGTTTGCCAAGGACTTGACATGGTATGCTGATAGAAGGGTTGAAGAAGGGATTGAAGATAACAAGATTAGACATCCTTCAGATTCTCCTCAATGGAAAAAGATTGATAATGATTTCCCTGAATTTAGGGAAGAACCAAGAAATTTACGCCTTGTATTGGCTACAGATGGCATGAACCCACATGGCTTGCAAAGTAGCTCACATAGTACATGGCCGGTGATTTTGATGATCTACAACCTACCCCCTTCGCGATGCATGAAGCGAGAGCATATTATGATGCCTATACTAATTTCCGGGCCGAAACAACTTGGAAATGATATAGATGTCTACTTGGCCCCTTTAATTGAGGATTTGAAGGAGTTGTGGGAGACAGGTATTAAAGTGTATGATGGGTTTAGAAAAGAAAGCTTCAATCTCAGAGTTATGTTGTTTGGTACAATCAATGATTTTCCAGCAAGAGCTAATCTCGAGGGATATGGTGTACATGGGCAATGTGCATGCCCCATATGTGTCAAGAGTACAGATCAATATAGACTCCCACACTCTCAGAAATATGCATTCCAAGGGCATCGAAGATGGTTGAATCGAGAACATCGATATCGTCGGTGGAAGAAAGCTTTCAATGGGAGCATAGAAGAATGTCGAGCTCCTAAGTGTTTGACTGGTGAAGAGGTGTTTGAGAATGTAAAAGACTTGGATATCAAGTTCGGAAAGACTTTTGCATGCGGCCTTGCAAAAACTGGGTGGAAAAAAAGGTCAATTTTTTTTGAGTTGCCGTATTGGAAATCTTTACATGTTAGACATTTTCTTGATATAATGCATATTGAGAAAAATATATTTGATAGTGTCATTGGTACTCTTCTAAATGTGTCCGGCAAGACAAAAGATGGAGTAAAGGCAAGGTTGGATTTAGTTGAAATGAAGATAAGAGGTAAATTGGCACCAACAATGAAGGGAAAACGTACTTATTTACCTCCAGCAGCTCACACACTATCTAGAAAAGAAAAAATTGCATTATGTGAGTTTCTTTGTGGAGTGAAAGTTTCAGAAGGGTATTCTTCGAACATTAGCAGTCTTGTATCAATGAAGGACTTGAAGCTAAAGCATATGAAGACTCATGATTGTCATGTAATCATGGATCATTTGCTACCAATTGCTTTACGGGCCATTCTGCCAAAAAAGGTGAGAGAAACGATAACTAGATTGTGTTTCTTCTTCAAAGCAATGTGGAGCAAGGTGTTTGATCCTGAACAATTGCCTGCACTTCAGAAACAACTTGTCCTCACTTTGTGTGAGCTTGAGATGTATTTCCCACCCGCGTTTTTTGATATAATGACTCACCTACCTATTCACTTGGTTAGAGAGACACAACTTTGTGGACCAGCTTTTATGAGATCTATGTATCCGACTGAGCGTTATATGAAGGTATTGAAAGGCTATGTGAAAAATCGTAGCCGGCCGGAAGGTTGCATTGTTGAGCGGTACATAGTTGATGAAGCTATTACATTTTGCACAGAATATCTGAATGATGGTAATGTTGCAGAGCGTCAAAAGTCTCCTGCTGGGGGGGGACCAGAAGGAGAAAGCGTAATTGGAAAGCAATTAGTGAGTGTTCCTAGCACACAAAAGGATCAGACACACCTATATGTGCTCCACAACACCGATGAGGTTGAGCCATATGTTGAAGAGCACAAGGACCAACTTAGGAGAATAAATTCAAGTAAAAATGAAAGTTGGATTTCAAGAGAACATAACAAGAGTTTTATCGATTGGTTCCGAAAGTGTATTCAAGAGAAACAAAACGAGAATTCACTTTCAGTTTCAGATAAATTGGCACAGTTGTCGGTGGGCCCGGGCAGATTCGTATTTTGTCATTCGGGTTATCGTATAAATGGTGTCACGTTTTATACAAAAGACCAAGATGAACGGAGTACAATGCAGAATAGTGGGGTGAGTCTTGTAGCTGAAGCAATGCATATCTCAAGTGCGAAAGATAATAGCCCTATCTATGCCACTTTACCATATTATGGGGTGATTGAACATATATGGGAGCTGGATTACAGTTGGTTTCGGGTCCCTGTATTTGGGTGTAGGTGGGTTGACCATAAAAATGGTGTTGATGATAGTGAAATAGGTTTTACTCGAGTAGACCTTGAAAAGGTGGGATACAAAGATGAACCTTTTATTTTGGCATCTCAAGCTAAACAAGTGTTTTTTGTCACCGATCCCGTCGATAAGAGGTGGTCCATTGTTTTATCGGCAAACAAAAATACTTGTATTGAGGATGATGGCCTATATAATGAAGATGATGGAGGAACTCCTATCTTAGGTGGTTCACAATCCACAAATTGTGACGGTGACTTGGATATCAGTGATGATGAATTGTATATGCGAGAAGATCACCAAGAGGGAATATGGATTAATCCATGTGTTCGTCGGCGTACTAAACAAAATGGTCGTATTGAGGGATCACAAAAGACTAGTAAACCAGCGACAAAAAGAAAACGATGAAAGGTATTGGAACTTATTAGATAATTATATGAGTATTTGATAATTATATGAGTAACTTATTTGAACTCTTTTGTTAAGTATGCAATTTAAGTGTAAATTTTATTTGAACTTATTTGATAATGATTTGAACGCTTGTAATATTATATTAGTGAATGAGTTACACTAACTTCTGTATTTTTTTGCTTTTGTAGGTCGATACCGTATACCACCACAGTCACCCTCTTCTCCGCCACTACCACGACGACCACCACCAATGTAAGCTTATCAATATTTCGTTTTGTACTTTTGGATGTGATTTATATGATCCAACTAGTTAATGATGTGATTAATGCATATATATTTGTTTGCGTTTGTTGTTGTTGTTGAAATATTTGAGTTTTGGTGGTTGCAAGGTTGGGGGAAGATTAAGTCGAGAACTTGGTAGAATTTTTTGCGTCGTTACTCTGCTGAATTTTTTCTAGAATTATGGGCATTTCTTAATTAGCACTATTTATATATTTGGTATATGAATCTAACTTCTGTATTTTTCACTTTTGAAATCTTGTAGATGGATTCTGGAGGTGATGCAAACAAAAATGTTGAAAATGAGATACGTAGAGGTATTACAGCAATGAAGAAAGTAATAAATGCCAAAAGTAAAGGCATAAAGCTACAAGTTGGTTGGAACGAGTATGGTCAGCCAGTTGACCCAAATAAATCAAATTTTGTTGGTTACATTGGCGTGATAGCTCGTGACAGGGTCCCTATTACTATTAATGATTGGCGACATGTCTCTGCAGCAATAAAATATGCCATTTGGAATGAAATAGCTGTAAGTTAGTTATTATATATATATTATGTTTTTAATTGGTAATGTAGTTTTTTTTTGTCTAAATTATAATTTTGTATATACTTTATTGTTTGTTTTTATAGTTGGCCTTTGATATTGACGAAAGTAGACAGAAATTCGTCTTAGCCGAGGCTGGGAAGCTAGCTCGAAACTATAGGAGCTACTTGAGCAGAATCTGGGTAGAGGATGATGATGGGAACATTAATTCAAGCCCACCCGAAAAATATCGTATTTCTCAAGAAGACTGGACAGAATTTGTAAAAGTACGCCAAAGTGATTATTTTAAGGTAATTATTTTAATTTATGGTTTCATTTTAATTTATTTGAAACTATATACATTGACTAATGCCTTGGTTATATAATGAACAGCAACTATGTAAGGACAATTCTGAAAGAGCAAAGGACCCTGAATATCCTTACAGGGCATCACGTCTTGGATATGCTCAACTGGAGCATACTGAGGTACGTAGTTCGTTACAAGTTTTAATTCTAATCAAATTTCCTTACAAATTTTCTAATCAAATTTCCTTAATTACAAATTTCCTAATCAAATTTATTTCCTTGCAAATTTTCATATATAAAAGCAAAAAAGAAAGGATGCTGGGTCAGATGTCACAGAGGTGACACGAGCACTAGTGTGGAGGGTTGCACATTCTAACAGCCAGAACAACATTGATAATGCCAATGTTAAAAGAGTAGTGGAATCAATTGTGAGTTATTTGCAATTTTAGTTATATAGTATATATGTTGTATGTTTTTTTAAAAATAATTTTAAAATAACAAATTTCCCTAAATTTTTGTATTTTTTAAATGTATTATTACAGGAAAGCTTATCACAGGAGGGTAGCCACAGTGGACCCGAGAGGACCCACAATGATACACTGGCTTTAGCTCTTAAAAAGAAGGAGCATCCGGGTCGAGTTAGGGGTGTAGGCTTTGGGGTATCACAAAAAGATTACTTTTCTCATTCAAAGCCTTCAAAAAATGCGGTGATTGATAGCTTGCAAGGCACGGTTCAAATGCTCACTCAATCACTATTAGAATTGCGATGCGAGTTTGACGAGCATAGGGCGTCTGCGTCGCAGCAGCCACATACAGAAGAGGCGGTTTCTTTGAAAGATAGCTGCCCAGAAGTGAAAAACCTACCTCAGGTAATTAATGATATGAATTTGTTTAGTGATAACGTAACTTTCAATCCTATATTTCTGTATAATATACAAATTTTTCTAATATAATGGTATGTATATATATATATATATATAGGATGTCTTGCAGTGTCAATTAGCACTTACTACACCGTCTTATCGTTTGGTGGCTAGAGGAAAAATGTACAATCGACCAGAGGATAGAACATTGCATACATGTCCATTAGCCTCCCACCTCGTGAAAGTGACGATTGACATTGCAATTGAAGATGTTGCACCCCTACCAGTCCCTCTCGATGATGAAGGAGTGTTCACAGTATCCGAGGCTGTGGGATACATGGTTGCTTGGCCTTAGAGTCTTGTCATTGTCAGTGATGCATCGGTACGTAATTATTAATAGCTAGTCATTAATAAATTATAACAATTGTTTAATGTTAATAAATATACTTTCATTATAACGCCCACGTTTTGAATTCTTTTGCTTCTAGTCTCGCGGAAAATCCAAATCATCAGTTGGAAAAAGTAAATCAGTGACGACGAAGCACTCACATGTCAAAAATACACCTCTAGTGGCCAACCCTCCTTCTCTAGTGGCCAACCCTCCTGCTCCAGTACGCCCTCATTCACTTGCAGTTCTTGATAGGTTCTTTCAGATGATGGCTGCTGAAAATACTATCCGGATAGACATGCCCGTGGAAATCTTCAATATCCCTTTTCCAGAATATATTGGGCGGGAGGAGATCGGTCACTTTCTGCATAAACAACAGATAGGAGCCTCTATCATTTCTGCTTACATCAAGTAAGTTTTTAAATATTAATTAATAAAAAGTAAGCTTTTAATTAAATTATTTTACTGAAGTAATTTGAACTATGTTTATTTTTGTGACACAAATTTATTCTATGCTTAATTGTAGGTGTTTGTGGGTTAATCACGTGGTCCCCGAACAAAAACAAAATAAATTCGGGTTCCTTAGCCCACATTCTATATCTGCAGGAGCAGGAATTACTCCCCAGCGTGTTGACCAATCGCAATATATAGCAAATACTATGATAGCTAGTGCACAGCGGGAGGGGAAGTTGTTTATTGCACCTTACAACTCCGGGTGAGCTACTAAAGAGACATTGTTCACATGTCAAAAATTTGTTACGTAGGGATAACTAATTTTAAATCTATCTTTTGAATATGCTGATTAGGGGGCATTGGTTGTTGCTCGTGATTGATCCAATTCAAGAGATCGTTTATTATTTGGATTCTGTGTACGGCGGTGATCCAAATAACCGACGTGATATGAAAGATATGATCAATCAGTAAGTTTTATCATTCAATTAAATGTCCATTATATTTAATATTAAGTTTAAAGTATATATATTATAACTAGATTTCATATATATATATTTGCTTGATATTGACATATTTCCTTGTTTTTTGATGTTTTCAACACGCTGTGTTGATGTTTCGAGCAAATAACAACAACCAAAAGATCAAATCAAAAACAAGGCCTGTAAATGGAGTTGTATAAAGGTTAGGGTAATTATATTATTTTAATTATAGTTTCAAGAAATTATTCGTATAAAAGTTATTTGTTCTAATACAATTTTGATTTGAATTTAATTTGTAGTGCCCCATTCAATTAAATGAGATAGATTGTGGCTTCTTCGTCATGAAATTCATGAACGATATTATTAGACACGGAGAATCTATAATCCCACCGACGGTATGCATAATCCTAATTAATATTAATCAAATTCTAATGTCCCTTTTAAGTTATTAAACATTTTTGTTGGATTTTAATATTTGTCTTGCAGTACTTTGCTGATTGTCAGTACGCCACTTACACTATAGAGCAACTTGATGAAGCACGTTCTGAATTGGCACAATACATTTTTAAATGCGCTTTTGATATGCCGGCGGTGTAAGTTGTAAATTATTGTAAAAGTGGTGATTAGTTTATATTGGTTTATTGTAAATTAAACTCGTTATCATTTGTAATTATTGGAGATTATTATTTCGTGAATGAAATTAATTTAGGATTTTAATTTGTTGTTTCTGTTGAGCAATTGGTTTATTTTATGTGATTTGAATTTTGAGCTTTTGGGAAGGATAGAGCTAGCTGAAATTATAATAAAAAAAAGAAAAGAAAAAAGCTCAACTGTTACAGCGGTTCAATAACGAACCGCTGTAACAGAATTAAAAAAAAATTAAATTAAAAAAAATGGTGACCTGTTACAGCGGTTCGTAACCGCTGTAACAGGTCAACTATTACAGCGGTTCCTTTCGGAACCGCTGTAATACGTTGGTTTTTTACAGCGGTTCATAAACGAACCGCTGTAAAAAACATGACTATTACAGCGGTTCCTTTCCGAACCGCTGTAATAGTTGAATTTTTTTAATTATATTATTTATTTTTTTGGTTTGTTATAGAACCGCTGTAATAGGTCGTATTTAACCGCTGTAATAGGGAACTTACCAATTACAGCGATACGTATTACAGCGGTTAAAACCGCTATAATAGTGAAAAAAAAACCGCTGTAACAGGCCTTTTCTGTACTAGTGATTTGAGAGTTTTTATTCATTACAAATCATGACAAAATATTTTTTATTATTACGGCTAATTGCATTTTTCACCCGTTAACTTTTTCGTTTTTGGATTTTGGTGCTATTTTTTTTCCGATTTGCAAAGTCATATGATAACTATCTAACTTTTGGCAATTTTAGTCCAATTTTGACCGGAGTCGGCCAATTTGGCCGGAATTTGCCACGTGATGGACATGTGGCATTGACATGGAATTTTTTTTGAGGATTTTCCAATTTTTCCGCCTAAATGAATGCTGATTGGGACATAATTGATGATGTGGCATGCCAGTCAGCGTCTATTTGGCATACCACCACATCAATTTTGTCCAATCAGCATTACACGTGGCAAATTTCAGCCAAATTGGTCAGCCCCGGTCAAAATTGAACTAAAATTGCCAAAAGTTTGATAGTTACAGGACGACTTTGCAAATCGAAACAAAAAACAGGACCAAAATCCAAAAGTGAAAAAGATACAGGACGAAAAATGCAATTAGCCCTTATTTAGTAATATCTATTTGTTGTTTCTTATCTCACCTACTCAATTTTAATTTTTTCAATTACATCTACAATAATAGTTATGTTCTTTAGTTTATTCCTTATTACTTGTAACTATAAATAAGTTGTAGGAGCTATACTGAAGATTCAAATATCCTCCAATCCGTCCTCCAAAAACCTTGAACCCTTAACCTAAACCACTCAGTTTGAAAAGATAATTTAGTGTTAGTTTGATATTTTGTCAACTCGCACATGTCGGTAGGGGTGCTTTGTGGTATTTTTATAAAATTTATACCGTACCAATAATTGCAGTTATAGGACAACTAATACCAAAATTGGACTTTTCGAAACCTATACCATCGTATCCGGTACGATACGGTTTCAGTACGGTACGGTACGATTTTGCGGTATTTTTACTATATAGATCACATGATTTATCTATGTATTATTATTTCCACTTTTTATGCAAAAAAATCTCAAGAAAAATTATCTATACAATACACTAAAAGAGAACAAATCTCATCTCTCATCTCAATGCATGTTTCTTTTGCACTTTTGTTCGTAGAAAAAAAAAGGGGGGAAAAGGAAAAAAAATTAGCCTTTGCAATAGAAGAATTTTTTTGAATGAGAATCGATAAACTTATGCTTAGAATTAATATGTTCTCTTTTCCTTCAGAAATGTGGGTGTAAGTTGGTTGTTAACTATAACTACTAGGTAATAAATTAAAAACAATTGTCAAACTAAATGATGATTAAAATGATAAGAATGTAAGCTTTTACAATAATAGTTGGAATTATTATAATTGAGCGACTATTGAACCCAACTACCATAAAAATCACCGAGATTCAAATTCTTGTGTTTTGTACCTTAGTCTCGTCTGTTTCCTCAAGTGTTATAGTCTAATTTACATTCTTGATGTTAGTATTATGATTTGGAGTCTAGGTTTGAAATAATTCTAGAAAATAATTTTAATCTATCTTTTAATTACTTGTCAACTTTAATAAAATTTACTTAAATTTTCATACTTCTAAAATATAACACATTCCCACAAGTTTTGGTAAGAAATCAATTTCCTATATATTTGTATCTATAAATCCTAAAACATTACAAATAATATATAATGAATAGTTATGTACATACGGTCCGGTATGATTTTTTACTGGTATTGAGTTTCTAAAACCTAAACCATACCAAAATATTCGGTACAGTAACGGCTCGTACCAAAAATGATAATTTTTAGTTAAAAAACCATTATTTCGGTACGGCGCGGTGCGGTCGGTATGGTACGGTTTCAAAAAATCATGAATACCCCTACATGTCGGGTCGTGTTGAACTTTTTTCGTGAAAATGCCCGAACTCAACCTAGGACACTCCTATTTTGAATATCTACAATAATGAAGTGTATAATTACAGTAGGACTCCTTTCAAAAAAAATAAATTACAGTAGGACTCTATGATGGAATCGCAACTAAACCATCGAAGGAGAACTCCTCCTGCATCGTATTTGTTGCAAAGGTACAATATCTTCTAATTATCCTAAAATGGTAAAATGTTTAATAAAAAATCCTAAGACGATAAAATATATATTACTAATTCTACACTGAGTTAAAATATAACACTATTGTAGTTTAAGCTCATGATTGTTACAATTCATTTCTTTAAAGGACTCAAAATTGACTATGATAGACTACAAATTAGTTATTTTTAAATGAGTTATATTATTAAATATCTCATTTATTTTACTCTTTGATGAAGCAAATCCCCTGATAATTTTGAGAGTTTTTCACCTGTTTGAATCGTGTATTTGTATACACTATAATTTATTTATCAAAATAAAAGAAGAAGATAAAAAGCTTAGTCTGCTTGAAGTTGGAACAAATAAATTTATATGAATATCGTTGTTAATATTCTAATTTTTTACTTTATTATTTGAATATTACGTTAATTGAGAAAATTGAATGTCATTACAAAAAGCAACTTACTAAGAAAGACGTGGGAAAGCTAGCTTTACAAGTCAGGCGTCATTTTTATTATTTTATTTAAACACTAAGATTAATAGATAATAGCTTTATTATTTTTATGTATATAAATTATTTTAACGAGATCATATGATTAACGTGCAACGCACATGTTGTTTACTAGTTTCTATTAAAATTCAAAAATTAATAATGAGTTGATTAAAAAGTGACGAGTATATCGTCATTGTATCTCTTATGACCAGTATAATGTTCGTCTTTAATTTTGGGCATGCGATATATCATGAATGTGCAAATTTTTTTAATTGAAATGAATGAACTTTTTCACCTTGGTTGGCAGGCAGGTGAATATTCTTTCTTCTTTTTCTTTTTCTTTTTTCCTTTATCTGCTACAGAATCCTTAGTTATGATTAAGTATCAATGGGAAAAATAGAGTCACGCCTCTAAGCCTTTAATTTCTATGTCTGTCCTTAATGTTTCCACATCACTCAACATTCTCAATTGCCAGATTCCACAATCCCATAATTGCAATTAGACCTCTAATATCTTCCCACATGCTTAAACGTCAAACATAATAGTGTTATTTGGTGGATTCAAATTACGGTGTTTCCCGTACGTTTCGAGGCATATAATTTATGATGCAAGAATACTCTTAAAATTGAACTTGTGCAGTATTGTACTTGTATCGGTTACGATACTCTACGGATATCACACGGATACATATCAGATACTCTTTTTACGTATCTGAAAATTAAATAAAAAAGAAAATTCCAAATATTGCATCTGATACTTCCGGATGCCGTATCCCATACAAAATTTGAAGTATCTGACACGCCTTGAATATCAGACATAGTATTTTTGAATATTATATAATACTTTATAGGTTAAAACAGGAAAAAAAATAATGACTTTGACTGTACGTTAAAAGGTTAAACAAACAATAAGAAAATTTAAAGAAGCAAAAAACCATTTCGGTTTCACTTCTTAATATATTTTTTCTTCTCTTGCTCCATGTGCAATATATCATTTATACTTTATTACCAAAGATTTTGGATAAGAAGGTAACTATTGGTATCAATGAAACGACATTCTTACACCGCCGCAAATGATGAAATATTATGGTTACCTTTGAAATTTTTTGAACTTATAAACAATAAACTTGTGCCGGTGTTAATGAACACACTAACTCAAATTAATTTTTAAATATTATATATATATATATATATATTTGTATCCCCAACATATCGTATCCTATAATTTGAAGTTTTCCGTATTTCGTCTCCGTATCATATCGTATCCGTATTCTCATATCCCGTCCGTGCATCATAAGATACAACTGTTTATATATTGGATCTTCATGTGGAGTCTGTTATACGTTATTGTAATTGGCTTGAACTCTCGACGATTGGCATTATAGAATGTTTATTGAAAAATTTAGGGTCCAAAGCATAGGTGTTCCAAAAATAAACCATTAAGAAATTGTAATTTGTACAACACAAAACGAATAAATAGCTTAATTTTAAGTTAATTTGTAACTAATTTATAAATAATTTTTTCAAAAGGATTTGGCAAACAGCCCTATTAATGATATCAAAAAATTATATATCATCAATTTAATCATTACTCACTACAAGAAAATTAAGTATTGTCAATGAATATATGTTGTCTGCAACAATCTAATCCCATGACTAAATTGGTTGGTAGATGTTTCATATAGCCACGCTAACGTCCACCATGGTGCAAAAAAATGCTAACTATTTCAAGCTCAAACTAGTCGTTGTGGAAGAAATATTAATCTAACATTTTTTTACAATGACTAAAACTCATGGTCTTTGCGATGAACAAAACATTGACAATGACTATAGGTCGTGCCCCTCGTGGGTAATGTTTCAGCCATGCTTACAGATATTGGAAGCTAAGACAAAGTTGTGGTCAATCAATTTTAACCATGTCAATATGTCTTTGATATGATACGATGTCAATTTATAGCAATAAATATCAATTGTAAATCCATCAGTTACATTTATTGTATTCATTTCTATCAGATCCAAAAGAAATAACAAAATAGAAAAGATGAATTCAAAGGTGGCATAGGACATTGATTTAACAATAGGGTGAATTACTAGCACATTCCCTCGTTTTAGTGTTAATTATCAAAATTCTCCTGACTTTTGGTTAATTACGATAAGACCCTCTCAAGGGGCTATTTGTAAACTTTATAGGGGTGTAATTGTTAGAATATTTTAATATAAGGAGGACTTTATGTAATTTTTCAAAAAAGATAGGGGGTTTTCGGTAATATTACACAAAAGCAAAGGGGTGTACATGTAATTTCTCTTAACAAAATTATATTAAAGTGTAATATATAGTCCACTAAATAGGTCTTGGGTAGGGCACAAGGATTCTCTCGTGCAAGGGAAAATGTACAATATAGGTGTCAGTCAAATGTACAAATGTGTGACCCCAAAAGAGGAAGAAAATATTGCAGATGGCAATCAAAGTTTACAACCTGTATTGGTCAGGATGTTGTCCGACCGCTTCTTTCTGGCCGGTCCGCCTCCGGTCCTCTTTCCCACCTAAACATTTCAACTTTCTCTTCATCAATTTTCCACGTATTTTACCAAGTTTTTACTTGCTAGTCGTGATCCGGGTCGATTTGTAGGTCGACTTTGATTTATAGGAGCTTCCTCTTCAGAGTGATAATTTAATTTATTAAAGGATCAAGTCATAACGTAATTAAATGTTTCTTGAGATGATGGTTGAGTGGCTAATGACCCAAAATCTAAATCCAAATGCGTTGAGGACAAATACAACGTCAATCTCCTGTTTGTTTTAATCATTTTTTTTTTGATCGAATACTGAAATTGATCATTGAATTCATGCATTTATGTGTGGATATTATTTAGGGTGAATTACAGCCCCAATACTGGTATTAGGCCTATTTTTTTTATTTTTTTTTAAATTACTCTTGTTGCTTGTGAAATTTCATTTGCCTCATGTGAGTACGTGATAATTGAGACTCTCTAATGGAAAATGACAATTATACTGCTGATCGCGTTGGTTGACAAAAAAAATGACAAAAAAAAAAAAAAAGAATAGCAAAAGACGATTTTACCCTCATTATCTATAGGAAATGACAAAAGATTAAAAAAAAAAAACCCAGGAAAAATGAAAAGACTTTCTCAATAATTGTAGACCCTATTATCATTGTATTGCTTACTGGAATTATTAGTGCTTGAACATCGAATGTATTTAAGCATTTTTCTTGTTATATACCACCCCCTAGCACCCCTTACCCTTAACTCTTAACCCCCTTACCCTCAACTCTTAAGCATGTTGAGAAGGTGGTATTCGAGTTAACTTTGGCATGGCTTAATGGAAAAATCTTTCCAATTGGTTAGAAGAAATTAGGTACCAGATGAGGATTTTTGAAATTCGACAGAAGAAATTAATTGTCCAAAATCTATATATAAGGTGCAAAACTCTTAAATTAAGTTCGATAATAATTCAAAAAATTTGGAACAACAACTTTTTAAAATCGGTGCAGTTTATCTACAAGCCCATAACACAAAATAAGGGTAATTTTAGAGAGTACAAACAATCAGCCAATGCCAATGATATTTTGATCTAGTTGTGAGGTGTTGATTGATAATATTTAATTTGATACACGATGTAACCATTTCATTCATTATATATATATAATATATATATATATATATATATATATATATATATCAAACAATTCCGTATTAGGATCAGTTTAGATCTCCTATTGCACACCGTGTTGCAATCTCCTATTATACTTTACATATGAACATTACGTGTATAAAATATTTTCTTAAATATAAATTTAATATGAATTATATAAGCTTGTCGTTTAGAAATAATTTATAATACAAGATGCAAAACTGCCTTATAATAGAACATCTGATTTGTAGAAGGACAGGGTAGTCACTGTTCTTAAATTTAACATGGCAAGAGTACTGTCAGAAAATATTTCTTTTGAACTTAAAAAGATATATATTCTTCTGGAAAGGCATAAACTTTTACTGGAATTTAAGAAAGATTATAAGAATGATGGCGGTCTCAATTGAGGGGGGACACAATGTTTCATTAAAGTAAAGTTGTAAATTTTAGAGTACGAGTGGGTTGTTAGTGGAAACTGTACTGCACTATTTACCTTAAACAATAACTATATATGATTAATTAATGTCCCTCATCAAATTAAAAATTTAAAGTGCCTAGATTTCAATTGATTACATTAGTACAACCATCTTATGCCGATATTTTTATGCCTAAATTATCCATAAAATGAGGAGAAAAGAAGATGCAATTTTTTTGGCAGCTGGCTTCTGCTTTTGTTTGAATTTAATATGTGCTTCAATTCTAGTCCGTTCTCGACTCGAGCACGTCCAATTATATTTCACAAAATCAATGACCAATCATATGACAATTATAATATACCCTTATTGTGAAATAATACATTTGAGTGTGACTGAGCCAAAATGGGCTATAATTCCATAAACTAGTATGTTTACAAAAGAAAAAAAGTCATGCCTAAAATAGTGTATGTATATATTGGGCAGGGTTGTCATTCGAGTTGAAGGGTGGAGTCGCGGAGTCTTTTTAGACACACTCGAATCAATTAAACGAAGTTTTGTTTATAATGTTTGATTTTTTTGAATATTTTTCTTAAAGTTTAGCTATGAAAATAAATGAGAGTCGCTAGCTAGGATTTCATTATTGTTTTTTTGCTTTTATTTTTAGCACAAGTAATAATCAAATTAGCTTAACAAATGAAAAATCAATCCACTTTAGAAAAAGAGCGGAAAACATATTCCCCCAATATACTAGGAGTTTAGTACTTCATCTCCTATTTAAAGAAATTTCGCACACACTAAACTTTGTATTTTTTACAGAATACCTCTTGATTCTGTTTCCAGCATAATATTTCACAAATATCCCATTTGAGATTGTTAGATATTGTAAGATATGTACACTTTGGCGCAGACCTTAAAAATGTCATTTTACCCACTACAAAAAAGTAATATATTAGTAACAAGATATCAAATGACAATATTAAAGTTGTCGCTAATTAAATATGTTGAGTGACAAAATTTTTTGTTTAGCTAGAAAAATAATTTTTAAAAATTTAATAGTGACAAGAATTGTATAATTCACTCAAAACATTTAGTGATAAGAAAGTTATTGTCATAGTTTATAATTAGTGACACAACTTAGTGACGACAAATAAAATTATCACTATATTGTGTCGCGCTAAAAATGTGTTACTACTTGTCATTAGTGATAACTTAAAAAATAACTTTTGTCACTAATAAATCTTTATTGTGACAAAACAACAATTATTGTCACTCATTATATATATAGTGACAATTTTAACATTGTCACTTTAAATTTTGTCACCAATATTTGTTTTTCTTATAGTGCTTATTATCGTGCATTTCACAAAATAAAGTGGAATGTGTCATTAAAAATTCGACATGTGAAATCCATTTCTTAATATTTATATATATGTGAAAATTTCATAGTTCGAATAATTTTATAACTAAAAATTAGATGATTATCCTACGTTTCTCTATGTTTAGAAAAATAGCTACAAAAATATTTTAAATCATAAGATAACTAGAATTGATTAAAATGTTAATATGTAGTGCAATTCTTATTAGAAATTCAATATATGAATTATAATTTAAGAAATTAGTACATGCTAGGATTCTGATAAAATATTTCACTTTATTAAACCAAAATAAGAATTCAATGGTTAAAGTGCACATGTTTTTAAGCTAAAAGGACAAAGTGCACACATCTA
Organism: Buddleja alternifolia; assembly: GCA_019426215.1. Classification (NCBI taxonomy): domain Eukaryota; kingdom Viridiplantae; phylum Streptophyta; class Magnoliopsida; order Lamiales; family Scrophulariaceae; genus Buddleja; species Buddleja alternifolia. Next base: position 34,012,160 of record CM033397.1, on the reverse strand, counting down.
AAAGTATTTAAGAATCTTCGACGAAATATAAAATTCGGAGATATTCTAGAAAAACAAATCAAAGATTAGGACATCAAATGCGATTTTTTAAGTATAGGGGGCAAGTGCGAAACCTCTAATAAATGGGGAATATGCATTTTAGCCTTTAGAAATGAAGCAAAAACAAATTATATCCATTCTAAAACTTTATTGGGAATTAAATATGCATTTTATTAGAAAATGAAGAAAAATCAAATTATATCTGATATATATAAAATTGGCTCGAGGCTCGTAGCCTCGTATCCTCATATAGTTATATAGATCACTTATGACTGAGGCTCGTAGCCTCGTTGCCTCGTATCTGCTAACGGTCAGCTAAATTACCACTGTTATACGAGGTTTGGGCATCATAGAAGCATTTACACGAAAGGTCCTTAATGGCACCATAATTGCATAACACTACAAGATCCGCGTGTTTTTAAGTGATCCGGGTCGGGTTGACCCGTGAACCGACCCTACGACCCAAGATCCTAACCCTTCATAGCACCACGTGCCATCATCTGTGTGAAACTCCTGTCACTATCAGATCCGTACAACATGAACATCTATAAATACCTCATCTCAACACATATTCAGGGGGACAATCTCTAGTCCCAACTCTCTTGAGCTAGCATCGTATCCACTGATACCTTGACAATAGACTCGAAGTACGTTCCCAATATACAAATTTGGGCTACTCAGCCTCGTAGGCATACGACCCAACGACCCTACATATACGACCTACACATACGACCCAACGAACCAACGACCCTACATATATGACCTACACATACGACCCAACGAACCAACGACCCTACGATACGACCCAAAAGGATACAAACTCGTTAATAGAACTTAAACTTTTGAACTACGTTATGACTTGATCCTCCAAGGAGGTACGTAGGCAGCTTGGACTAGAATCCAAGTGCAGTCATAAATTTATCATCACCACCTTCGTGTACCATACGAAGCAGCCCAGACTGAGGCAGATCGATCCCCCAAAATCGAGCTAAATCAGTTGGCGCCGTCTGTGGGAACCCTACTTAGAGTTGCTGAGAAGAGATATCAGAAGAACGGATAAGGCTAATCAGAGAGAGAATCAAGTTCAATCTGAGGAGTCAACAAAATATGAAGGTACGATCCACAAACTCATCTAACATCTTTTGAATTCGCCACTAGATAAAATGCCCAAAAGCCTAAAGGCCTAAAGCTACGAGGTAACGAGGCAACAAGCCCAAGAGCTCAAATGCCCAAAAATCCAAAAGCTTAAAGGCCTAAAGCTACGAGGTAATGAGGCAACGAGCCTAAGAGCTCAAAAGCCACGAGATAAATGCCCAAAAGCCCAAAAACCTAAAGGCCTAAAGCTACGAGGTAACGAGGCAACGAGCCCAAGAGCTCAAATGCCCAAAAACCCAAAAGCCTAAAGGCCTAAAGCTACGAGCCCAAGAGTAACCCGAGGCAACGAGCCCAAGAGCTCAAAAGCCACAAGACAAAAACCCAAAAGCCTAAAGGCCTAAAGTTACGAGGTAACGAGGCAACGAGCCCAAGAGCTCAAATGCCCAAAAGCCCAAAAGCCTAAAGGCCTAAAGCTACGAGGTAACGAGGCAACGAGCGCAAGAGCTCAAAATCCACAAGACAAAAGCCCAAAAGCCTAAAGCTACGAGGTAATGAGGCAACGAGCCCAAGAGCTCAAATGTCCAAAAGCCCAAAAGCCTAAAGGCCTAAAGCTACGAGATAACGAGGCAACTAGCCTAAGAGCTCAAAAGCCACAAGACAAAAGCCCAAAAGCCTAAAGGCCTAAAGGTACGAGGTAACGAGGCAACGAGCCCAAGAGCTCAAAAGCCACGAGATAAAAAACTCAAAAGCTTAAAGCTACGAAGTAACGAGGCAACGAGCGCAAAAGCCAAAGATAAGAAGCTACGAGCTCAAAAGCCTAAAGTTACGAGGCAAGAGCCTAAAAGCTCAAATGCCTAAAGTTACGAGGCAAGAGCCCAAGAGCTCAAAAGCCTAAAGCTACGAGGCAACGAGGCAAAAACTCAAAAGCTCAAATATCACAAGACAAGAGCTCAAAAGCCCAAAAGTCAAAAGCTACGAGACAACGAGCCTAAGAGCTCAAAAGCTCAAAAGCCACAAGATAAGAAGCTACAAGCTCAAAAGCTACAAAGCTACGAGCTAACAAGCTACAAGCTCAAATGCTATGAGCGGATAATCTACACTTCCATCCAATGGAGTGTGCTAGGTCTAATTAGACCCTAAGTTGCGATATGAGAAATCATATCGCATCTTTCTCTATAGTTCAATGCAAGTTCCCTCTATAAATTGGAACACCTTCTAATACGATCCAACAAATATGATCTACGATACAACAACCTGCGAAAAATGTTTAAAATGATTGTTCTAATTGAAGAGTCCAGGTTTACTTAGACTTTTACTTCCTCAATAATAAATTTAGAGCCATAAATGTCTCCTCTTTAATACTAACGAAGTGGGGGGCTTAATGATATATATAAAATTGGCTTGAAGCTCGTAGCCTCGTATCCTCGTATCCTCGTATAGTTATATAGATCACTTATGATTGAGGCTCGTAGCCTCGTTGCCTCGTATCTGTTAACGGTCAGCTAAATTACCACTGTTATACGAGGTTTGGGCATCATAGAAGCATTTACACGAAAGGTCCTTAATGGCACCATAATTGCATAACACTACAAGATCCGCGTGCTTTTAAGTGATCCGGGTCGGGTTGACCCGTGACCTGACCCTACGACCCAAGATCCTAACCCTTCATAGCACCACGTGCCATCATCTATGTGAAACTCCTGTCACTATCAAATCCGTACAACATGAACATCTATAAATACCTCCTCTCAACACATATTCAGGGGGACAATCTCTAGTCCCAACTCTCTTGAGCTAGCATCGTATCCACTGATACCTTGACAATAGACTCGAAGTACGTTCCCAATATACAAATTTGGGCTACTTGGCCTCGTAGGCATACGACCCAACGACCCTACATATACGACCCAACGAACCAACGACCCTACATATACGACCTACACATACTACCCAACGAACCAACGACCCTACATATACGACCCTACGATACGACCCAAAAGGATACAAACCCGTTAATAGAACTTAAACTTTTGAACTACGTTATGACTTGATCCTCCAAGGAGGTACGTAGGCAGCTTGGACTAGAATCCAAGTGCAGTCATAAATTTATCATCACCACCTTCGTGTACCATACGAAGCAGCCCAGACTGAGGCAGATCGATCCCCCAAAATCGAGCTAAATCAATATCCATTCTAAAACTCATTTGAGTATTTGGGGATGGGGGTGGAATCGGTGGATTTGAGGCCATATTCAAATTAACTTTTAGACAGAATTCTTTGTTCCTTTACATATAGTACTTGTTAAAATTCAACGACCAACATTTGGCTGCTAAGGATTAGCATAGGGACACAATGAGGGCAGTATTTTGCAACACTTCTTTTAAGTGACATTGCTTACATCACTTAAAATTAAGCTAAAATGCAGTTGCGTGCTTTCACTTTTATTTCTCTAAAATTCAGCCAAAGCGGCTAGTTTCACCTAGCAGCCTCGGGATGCTTTTCGACATTAATAGTTTCACAAGAACAAACTATCACATTGATCTTAATTGAAGAGTAAAAAAATTATTTCGAAACATATATAATGGGCTAAAAATATGTTTAATCATCCATGATTAAATTTAGTCGAACTCAAGCCACTATCAAAACCATAAATTATATTTCTCAATGATATTATATTTATCAAAATAAATATAAACTAACATGAAAGATAACACTTGCTATATGTTTAATTATTTAACTTCGAACAATTGAAGATATTGACAAATATTCAGTAAATAAGAAACTATAATAAATGTGAAAGTTAAATATAGAATGTGTAGGTAATTCTATGTCAGATCGAGTCTATTAGTGCGAGTGTGTATTTTGTGTCTATCTGTTTAATATAAGCATGTGTGAGAACTGCACCAATATACTTTACTGTGTGAGAGAGATAAACACTGAAATTATTGAACTTGATCTATTATAGATATTTTAGTGACGCGGAACTGTAGGGTAGGAGTATAACTTGGGACCGGGCTTTGGGTCACATAGGTGGATGAGGACTCATGCATGGTGCAACCCCTCCCCCCACCCCTCCCACCCCCCTCGTGCGCGCTATCTATTGATGGCGGCTCGCCCCACCCCCTTCTCTTCAATTATCATCATTAATAAGCATGCTTCCAAATAGATGCATACACACACATACACACATGTGTCTGTGCGTGTTTTTTTCTTCTTTTCCCTTTTTCCTTCGTTAGTGCGATGGGGGTTGTCTTGTCAGCCAAGAGGACTAAGAATATTTTATTGAAATTTATATTTATAAGATCAAGCATATTTATTAGGGATAATAGCAGACAATCCCTCAGTTATAGGGTGGTATGCACTTTGCCCCCCACTTATCATAAAATGTGCACTTCACTCTCTCGGGCAGTTCGGGCAGATTCGGGCACCACACTTATCATAAAAATTGGACTTTTGCCCCCTGACTTATGTGTTTTTGTAGCACTTTGCCCCCTGACTTATGTGTTTTTGTAGCATTTTGCCCCTTCACTTATGTGTTTTATAGCACTTTGCCCCTGCCCGAGCTGCTCGAGGGAGTGATGTGCACATTTTATGATAAGTGAGGGGGCAAAGTGCACATCACTTCATAATTGAGGGGGGTGTCTGCCATTATCCGTATTTATTTTAGAGCTAAAACTTAAAGTATATCAGTTCAAATCTTCAATAGTTCTCGTGTAACACTTTTTGTAACACATATAAACGTGTGATAAGTGGTAAAAATACGAAGAAATTTTTTTTAGATTTTTTTTTCATATTACAAAATTTTCTCTCTTCACATCCAATCGCTCGTGTTTATATTTGTCACGCATTTATGCGTATCACATGAAGTGTTACACGAGAATGTTACTCAAGATCTGAACCAAAAGTAGATATCATAGGAGTAATTTTATATCTTTATACACTTCGCAGCGCATAGGACCGTTCTAGGTCACAGTTCGTAGTGAGGTTGCTGCTCTCACAAAAGTGTCATGAGTCGGATGATTAATCCCGACATAATCACAATACTCTCGTTATTCGCACAATCACAATACTCTCATTCGAAGGGTGGTGCCATCAATACACAACCGCAATGTTGATAACAAATACATGAAATAACAAGCGAAAGAGAAGGTGGGAGACAACCAAAAACACTTGACGGGCCTCACGATTTGAAACAAACGTCTTTTTCGGGCCCTCTTATGGGCCCCAATCCTCTTCCTCCTAATCTGTATATATACCACCCCTACACTCTACCCTAAAACCACCACATCCCTCAACACTCTTCTTTCAACTAGCTCTATCACATATATATATATATATATATATTCAGTAATGGCGGATTCCGGCGGTGGCTCAGCCGTGGGAAGGAGGATATGTTACATGCCGGAGAAAGTCCAGCTGCACGTGGCTATGTTAGCCTTGCAGTTCGGATACGCAGGTTTCCATGTCGTTTCACGTGCTGCACTTAACATGGGCATTAGCAAAATCGTGTTCCCAGTTTATAGGAACATTTTGGCCTTGATTCTCCTCCTGCCCTTCGCCTATTTTCTTGAGAAGTAAATAAATATATATATTAATGTCAGGTTTATATATATATATATATATGTATATGTATTGCAAGAATTTAACATTTTGATGAATGATCAGGAAAGAGAGGCCACCTATTACTTGGAACTTCGTCCTCCAGTTCTTCCTCCTTGCTGTTGTAGGGTATGTTGTCGTATTTTCGTTTTTATTTTTAAATATATATTAAACATGATTTAATTAAACAAAATGAAATAAAATAAAAAAAATAATTATTATTTGCAGGATTACTGCAAATCAAGGATTCTACTTGTTGGGATTGGAACACACATCGCCAACGTTTGCTTCGGCTATACAAAATTCAGTGCCAGCCATTACATTCCTCATGGCTACCATACTCAGGCAAGCTATAACCAAAAATCATCCTCTTAAATATATATACATATATACAGATATTTGGAGATCAGGGTCGAGGTTCCACTGTAACTCGCCGAGCTGGGAGTGACCTAGAATTCTCCCACCCCTTGACACAAAAGGCAGTTTAATCAAATATATATATATATATATATATTCAACAAGTTAATACAAAAATCAATATTTTTTATCAAATAAAATGGATTTTGTTTCTTTTTTTGACTATTTTACAGGATAGAGAAAGTGAGACTAAACAGAAAAGATGGTATATCAAAGGTGGCGGGTACACTTCTGTGCGTGGTGGGTGCATCAGTGATCACACTATACAAGGGTCCCCCAATCTACAGCCCGGCTCCGCGGCTTCAAAGCGGCGCGGGGGTGGCGGCTGCGGTTCCACCGATGCTGCTGGCTTTAGGGGACGCCAAGGGCAAGAACTGGACCCTGGGCTGCATATTCTTGATCGGCCACTGCCTGTCGTGGTCCGCCTGGCTCGTGCTGCAGGCGCCGATTCTAAAGAAGTACCCGGCTCGGCTCTCATTCACTTCTTATCAGTGCTTCTTTGGTGTGATTCAGTTTTTGGTCATTGCTGCGTTTTTGGAGAGGGATTCTCAGGCTTGGCTCGTCCACTCGGGAGCCGAGCTCTTCAGTGTCTTCTATGCTGTAAGCCATCCTTTTTTCTTCCTTTTGTTTTTTTAAGTCGAACTCAACCGCAATTCGCTCATATAATTGGTCACAGATTAAGTGAATTACTCTTGGTCGGCCGAACTTGTTCTAGAGTAGAATTTCCTGAACTAGATACTGATATTTTTGTGAAAAGTTAATTGCATGGGTCTAGGGGCAAAATGGTCCATTTAGCCCTTTTTTTGGCTTGATCATCACCCTCGTATAATTAGAAGCATTTAATTAAGAAAGGTAATGTAAGGTTAAAATAAAGTTTGAAGGAAAGTAACTTTAAAAAAACCGTTGTGCTTGAACTTGAAATGTGAGGTTCAATCCCTCATTTTTACGAGTTTTCAGGATTTAGAATTTAGTTTAAATATTATTTAATTGAGTCCTGATATAATTCACAAAATGAATAAATTAGACCTAATAAGTGATTACTGCTGGTTTAATCAAACCCAAAATTGCTGGCGAAAATTGTGAAGAGTAATTTATGAAACGAAATTGTGGTTCTATCCCTTTTTTTTGGCCGATGTCAAGTGTAAATCATGTCTTTCGTATCCAATTGCATACCATGTGTAAGTACTAGAACATTTTCATTTAAGAATTAAAAATAATCTTAATTTCGAGATTTATCCCAAAGAATATATATATATATATATATATATAAAATATTTTTTATCAATAAAGGCACACACACATATATAATACAGACACAAGCGTGTGGGTATGTGTGTCAGTGGGTGTGTTTTGATTGGGAAAAGAAGATGAGATGACAGCGAAGTATTGATGCAGGGGGTGGTGGCATCAGGGATTGCATTTGCTGTACAGATATGGTGCATTGATAGGGGTGGCCCCGTCTTCGTCGCTGTGTATCAGCCTGTTCAGACACTTGTTGTCGCTATCATGGCTTCCGTCGCTCTTGGAGAGGAATTCTACTTGGGAGGGTATGCATATATATATATATAAATTTTTTTCCTTTCATTTCTCTTCTAACTATTAGTATTTTCCCAATTATTACATAATTTTATGGGATAACATCAGGTTTGGTCCCTCGTATTTAATTTAATGATAGTATTTAAATAGTAATTTTAACATTTATAATTTACCCTAAAATTTAGATTCACTTAATCTCTAATGTGAGCATGCATGCTGATTTTTGCTGATATTTACGGAATGTCCAAAAAAAATTCAAGTTGAACCAAATTCGAATGTTAGAGATACAAAACTCACGATTTAAACACGAGACACTAACCTGATACTAATATTAAATACGATGGATGAAAAGTAACATTATCTCTTTAATTTTATTTCACATATAAAAATGTTGATTTCATAATGTGGCAAAAATGACTTATTTGTAAGTGCGATGCACAGGATCATTGGAGCGGTGTTCATTATATCCGGGTTGTACTTTGTCCTATGGGGCAAAAACGAGGAAAGGAAATTCGCACTGAAGGCTGCAATCCAGTCCCCCGCGGACCACGGTAGCACCAGAACAACACCCCACATCAAGCCGTCCATCACTCAGCCACTCCTGTCTCAGTCAACGGAAAATGTTTGACCAGCAAAATATTTACTTTAATTAGTAAAGTTGTTTGCTGGAAGCAAAAGATCTTCAGTCCAGTTCCACTTATAATTTGCTATATAAAATGGCTTGCGAGTGTTATTAGAAGCTATTTTATTTTATTTTATTAGGGTTTCCTTTTTTATTTAGAGTGATTGAAGAAAACAAAAGAAGTGGGGTTTGAGGGGAAGAATGTGATGATTATCATCTTGTGGCATGGGGGCTAAGAATATGGTTTTGTATGTCAATTATTACCAATTTTAATGGTGTTTGATTAAAATATGACAAAGAAATATATGTTTATGTATTTATTTTTTTAATGCATGGACCCATATAATTTGCACACTCATAATTATAAGGATGATTTCTAAACATGGCAAATGCAAGTGGGTATTTTTTGCATACATCATCAAATATGTAGGTCTTTTGGTATGTTATTGATCATGGCATGCACTCATAATGTCATTCCTTTAAATTTTGCTTAATCATGGTGTCAATGAGCTTTTTATGTATTATATGCTTGTTCAAAAGTAATGTTTTGAATAAGTTAAAGATATAAAATAACAAACCACACCATGCCATTATAGGAAATCAAATCAATAGAACTTTGAAGATATGACTAACGTTAAGTTTTAAAGCAGAGTTCAAATTTCAATATAATCATAATTTTACGTGATGGACTTTATATGAGCCGTGTCACATTAATAATGGTGACTACATTCAGATTTGAAGTTCAAAGGAGTTCTTATAAATCTTTAATAAATGAAGATGAGACGCTTATAAAATTGAAACTATACTATTATATAAATGATAATTGGACGAGACATAAATCCCTAAAGAGTGATTGTCATGACATGCTCAGGCGCGCAAATCAACTCAATCACGAAGTAGGGTTACCAGATCCCAATATGAATCATCATAAGCGTGCACTAATTTATCATTTTGAATCCAATCAATAGCATTAGCATAGTGCTTTCCTTTTCATGATATACAATATATTCCTTTATTCTTTACCTTTTATTAGTACGTGCTCTGTGTTATGCACGAAAAAATTAATTGAAGCAAAAAAAAATGAAATTTTAAATTAGTTAATACATATAAAAGGTTGACATATTACTCTATGGCTCATTGATTAAATTCTCATATTATTAATTATAATATGATATTTGATTAATATTATTATTACTACTTTTATTTCTTAAGAAACGCTATGTGCATTTGAAATTAAAATAGTTACATGACAACCAAAAAGTTTAAAAAGACAATGTATATATGTTATTTGTGACATGCATGTAATGGAATTTGATGGAGCACTAGTGAAATTCTCTAATAACAGAGTGAGATTCGAACAACGCTAATAAAAAAGAATAACGACAAAAAATATATATTTTAATAAAGAAGTATAAAAGAACATAAAATTCTGATGATAAAAAATATCTTTATCTCAACAGCATACCATCTTCTGCCTCATATGAACGACTCTCTAGATTTATTATATTTCTACCTAGCTATACGCCTCAAACTTCTACTACGGGAGGATGATCCTCGATTTGAGAGTGAAATTCTTGCTCTATTGGAACCTCTTGAAGATCTGCACATGGATCATCTGCCAAGCGATGATGGCCTATGGATTTGAGCTTCGTCAACCACTACCAAATCTTTGTCATGTGATTCTGAATGTATTTCATATTCTCTATCCATACGTACCAGATTTTCAGTAAACAAATTGTCATTTACTCCTATATGATGTTTAACATATAATTCTCTCTTCCGCTACAATCTTGCAAGCTTGTAACCGACTTGATTATCATTCATTTGGATTGAAAGATTAAAATAAATTACATTGAGCGTGAAAAAAATGCATCACTCATTTTAAATATATTCTTTAACCTTTATTTGTATTTACAAAATTAAACTAAAAAAATGGTACTTTAGGAAAATAGAAATAATAAACAAAGGACAATAGAAAGATGAAGTACAAATTGGTTTAACTAAACGGAAATAGGACACGTGCAAATAAAATATCTCTATTGATGTGGAATGTAAAGAAATTTTTTGGTTAATTGTAATAAATTTGGAGTGCACAACTATTGCATCAGGAAAGGAATTATATACCCTTGATTTCAAATTGTATTGATTAGTGCAATATAAATACAGTAAGTATTAAGTTTCGCGTAATTTACGTATCTGGAAGATACAACACAAATAGCTAATATTAGAACTTTTTTTAAAATCAAAAGAATATTTCAAAAGGTTGCATATAAACTATAAAGTCACATTATTTCAAGTGGCAATAGTTGTTTTCATAGCAAAATCAACACTCCAAACATAGATTGCAAAATAATGTTTCTTAGATTTATAGATTTTAAATTATACTCTATTCCAAGTGATATTGTTTAGATATTAGGCATTGAGACTCTTTTAAAAGTAAATTACAAAGTAGAGTATACTAAAATAGCCTCCTTCCAATAAAACTATATGTCACGTGCTATGCACGGATTAAAATTAATTAAAGTTAAATATGATTACAGGGAAGTAAAAATAAACCACAAATCAAGATCCACGTTGGAGTATAACATAGCTCAAAACCAAGATGCAAGCAAGCAATTCAACATTGTGTTTATCTAAGTTGTCCTTGAGAAATAATAAAAGGAAAAATTATCGTATCCTTTGATTGTATCTAAGTTTGCATCCAATCGCAATTGGTCCGAGATTTCCTCTAGATATAATAGGAGATTTATTATGTTTGACTAAAATTACATGCAATTAGCATTTTATGTTTTTCTAAAAAGTTATTCTTTTGCATATTTATTATTTTGTGTACGCACATCGGGTGTAGTATACAATTGATAGGTAAAAAGAGATCATTTAACCAAAATTGTACCGAGGTCTATTACAATTAGTTAGCATCATATCCATCTCATTTAACTATTTTGACATCCTTGACCGTATGTATGGAAAAGGCTTTGTTGAGAGAGACTATACCCATTTCGGTGATCTCTCTGCCTCGAATGGATTAGTCTCCGGCATTCGGTTTGGGAACACCTTTGGTTATAAACCAAAAAAACAAAAAATTAACTATGTTGACATTGAACTCCCAAACTTTATAGAACAGTGATGAAATAAAATGGGGGAGTGACTCCCCCACAATATTTTGTCGTATTTCGATATATGATGATTTGATAACATGAAAGAGCATCGGTGCAGTGGTTAAGATTGTGGTTATTGTAGCTAGCAGCAGGGTTTGATTCTGTTTGGTGCTATCCTAAATTTGCTCCGTTTTTTTCATCTTAAGAAAAAACCTCTCAATTTATGTTGTTCGACTCCACCAATACATAGATGATAAATATCAATTTAAATTGTGTTCGAATAATTTAGATAGAATGGTTTAATGATTTTTTTTCAAAATTTTCGTGTAAATAATAAATAATAGTCTTACAAATTTCAAATAGCTTTAATCTAAACAGATAGTGTTACGTATATATCATAAATTTTTTTGGTTTCCTTCTGAAAAATGCACATCAAGCTAATACAAAATTTTGAGAAGAAAAAGGAAAGTTAACTTGCTTAATTATTTATACGTGTCATTAAACAATAAAATAAGATTAATAAAAAATATTCTACAAATTGGTTTATCCCTTACTCGCACTATTCATAAAGAAAAATTACTTGAACTCAATGTGGTATTAACTTTTATGTTATAAAAAGTCTTTCACTACCTGAATACTATGGCCTTGTTTGTTTATGTTTTTAAATTCCATTTTCAATATTCTGAATCGCAAAATTCTAAAAATCCATAACACAAACCATTTTCATTTAAATTCTATTTAACCTTTTCAATTTCCCATATAACTACCTATCACTCACTATATCAATCATTTCACCCATTTATCAATCAACATCATTTCCTCCAATCATTACTTTTCTATTCAATCTTCCACTTTTACTATATATTAATAATAAATTTCAAATTTCAAATTTCAAAATATATTAATATTAAATTAACTTTATATATCTATCTATCTTATTCTATTATTTATTTATTCACATAATCATTACACAAATAACTAACTCAATTATTTAACTCATATTTTACAAATCTCAACCACTATTTAAAAACATAAACAAACACAACACACATCACATCAATTCTCACACGAATCCATGTAGTACGCATTTTCCGAGAAATTTTCAAAATTTCATCTCAAAAACATAAAAATTAACATAATTATTTAATTAACTCTATTGAACTCAAATTAACATAATTATTTAATGAAATTAAATTGTAGCTACAAGTTTTAAATTGTTATCTTAATTTATTCATAAAAATTAAAATCGATTATATTTTATGTTGTAACAATTGTCCGGGCATTCTAACTGGTAAAGACATATCGGCCCCCTGAAATATCAATTTCTGGTTATTTTTCGATTAAACAGAAAGTTTAAAAAATGTATAGGTCAAATTGTGAACTCTAAAAGGTTGGGGATTAATATGTAGTTTTTGAAAAAAGTTAAAGAAAGTTAAAATAAAAAAAATATAATATGGATATTAATTATAGTTGAAGTTTGGACACGTTACTGCCTGAATTAGAAAGAGCCACCCTTTTTTTTTTAGCATAAGAAGTTTTTCTTGATTGAAGAATAAATATTTTCTATATGCATATATGACTATACTCAATTGAACTCTTCAATAGAGTTAAACAAAATAAAATGAACAATAACAAAATAAATATTAATTATTTACATTAAAAAAAGGAGTCAATGACTTTAGAACCTAGGTAACTTTACTTGATTGAGTTTGATTCCAACCATCCTTCATATTTTGGGATTAGGCCTAAATTAAGAAAAAACAAAATATTAGTACTAATAAATATAAAAGAATATGTAAAATAATATCGGAGCATAGGAAAGTCAAAAAGGATAATATTCACATAAATAATAATAATAGTGCGAACCCTGTGCTATGCACGAAAATAATATTAAAATTATTTTCACTGAAAATAAAAATAAAATTTTTAATATTTTTGAAGATCTATTTGTAATAAGTCAAATATACACCATGGCTATAAAGAACTTGACTCTAATTCCAGTCATGTTTAGAAAAACAAATAGAAGATAAACTTACAGAAATAAACAATTATACATAATTTATTTCTTCAATAGATATAAAGGAAATGAAAGTAGTTAACTAAATGAAACTTTAATTATTTACATAAAAAAGAAGCAAAGAACTTTAGAACCTAGATAACTTCATTTGTACCGACCGCCTTCAGATTTTGGGATTCGGCCTGGATTAAAAGAACATAATAATAATAATACTAATAAATATAAACATATGTTAAAATAAACTCGATACATGGAAAAGTCGGAAAACATAATATCTATACCTTTTGATAACTTTGTAAATCTTTTCCATCTCAATTTATGGAAGAAGTTAAAATATACATTACATGCAAACATAGAGAACAATATCATGGAAACTTTTGAAAGCATAATAAAGGGATTAGAACATGCATCAAAAGGAAATAAATTAACTAAGACTTGTTAGTCTAGTGATATCCACTTCTCACTTTATGTGAGGTCCCGCGTTCGAATCAAGGCTGCCACAAGTTGTGGTTCTCCCATCATTTATGAAGCTAGATAGAATCTTTATGATTCAGTATTATAAATATCAACCAGGGTTTGTCGGATTAGATATGTAGGGTATCCCCTCCTCTTGAATTAAAAAAAAAAGGAAATAAATTAAATTTAAGACCAATACCTGAAGGAAGGTAACAGTTTAGCGGCAATAAAATTATGAAGTAGAACAATGGCTATAGCTTTTGCTAGAATTATTGGATTAGAATATATATAGTTCTTAACTTATTTAGGCAATTTCCTTATTAAATTTTATAAGTTGAGTTATGGAAGAAGAAAAAAAACACTCCAAAGTCAAATATAGCCATATCTTTCCTTCTTTTTAGTCCATTGCATCCATAACCCATTCCACCTTTCCTATATTAACGACAGCAAATTAATTATGGACGTCAATTCTGCATATTTCCTTCTTTATTCTTGTCTATTTTAATTTTTAATCTATTTTCTTGTTAAAAATAAGATATAAGTTATATTTAGTATCTTAACCAACAAATTAATTTTATTTTCTGAGAATTCAGAATTTGATCAAAATTATGCAATTGTGGATCAAAACTCAAAACTCAAAGGTAAGCAAATTGTGGGTCCCATACCTCCTTCAAATATATAATAATATATAATTATATACCATTTGATTTGGGAATAATAAATTAGGTTAAAGTTAGCCTAAAAACTATGGTCGGTCTAAATCAAAGTTTCAAGTCAAAAACTACTTAAAGTCAAACGATCGATGCTCAGTAAGATCAAGTTAGCATTTTTCTCAACTAAACTTTGCGACGATCAAGTTAGCAAAAACAATTACTCAAACAATGCTAATTGTTAGAGATGAAAATTCACTTATTTTATAAATGCTGAAATATACGGTATTTATAGGTTTACATGGTGTACGGAGACCTATGGACATGCAACATAATCCTAGATACCCATGTAGTCATTACCTATTGTTGTAAATACGGGTCTCTCTGGTCAGATTGAATTGACCCGAATGAAAAAGAACGCGTGGAAGGGTTGAGGGCATTTTGACAATTCATATTTATTTATTTTATTTTATTTTAAAATCAACTCTGGGGAATTTTTCGGGGTCTTACTTGTGAAATGTGATGAATGATGATCAAGAAGGAGAAAAAGGATCTTTACTTCTAGATATTTGATGTAATATCGAGAATAATGATTTAGTTTAATTCATACTCTAGTTATTTTGTTATGTTTAAACTTTGAAGGACATAAACACAATGATATAATTAAGTTGTTTTAAAGAATCATTTTTAATTTCTTGAGAAACCCAAGTTATTAATATATTTGTTTCACTTTAAATATTTTTAACAAAAGGAAATTCACTCCTAAAAATTATAAAGTGGTGACACATCAAAATTGTACATATAACAAATAATTCAATTTGTCATAATAATAATGTTATGCAGATCAATTTAAGCAAGAAATTCAAACTTTTATTTTTCAATTGTTTTTTCTTTTAAATGATTTAGTAATTTTCTTTAGCTTGATCAAGAGACCCACCTTGGCCCGACCCAAGACCCGGATATTTTGGCCTGAAGACCCAATCATTCGGAGAAATGGTTGGGCCGGCAATAAGGCTGAAAATTGTGAGGTGAGGCGAAAGGCGATAGAGTTGGAATTATTTTTACCTCCTTTAATTTTGACGTTTTAAGTATTCGAACCTTCATTAAGATTAATAAAATGTCCATTTTGGATACTGTTAAATTGTTTTTTACCTTTAACAAACAGAAAAAACCTTACAACAAATGATATAGATCAAAAGTAAAATAAATGTCACAAGGAAATATACCACTTATTCTAAGTCACATAGCGCAGGTGTATGAAAGCGAGCACAAGAGTGCCTAGACTAAAAAATAATTTTAAGAGTGATAGCGTCTAAAAACATGTATTATAAAATATTGCAACAATAAGAGAATTTTCTATTATTACACATTAGATCTCAATTATGAGTGAAGAATCCTTATTATTTTTGAAGATTGATATATCAATTTATAATGTGGGGTTTTATGAATTTTAAAAGTGTAATAAAGCAATATTATTGTTCTTAAATCGTTGGAGCGTATTTTAAGCTATACACAACTACACAACATGAACATGAAGGATTATGTGATCTTGATATCACCAATCAATTTAGCGTCATTTTTATGTGGCACTTCCAACTCTCACATTTCAATGTTTCATTCATATGTGAGGTCTTGTTTCAATTGATTCTTTTGGATTATACAAAATTTTCAATCTCAATATATACACAACAATTCGTGTGCCGTGATTTGAGAATAACAATTCTAAAATCTCCTAATTAGAATGATACCTTGCTTTCCAATACAAGGGCCAAGATGAACTAAATCTAAAAAGAAAAATGCTACACTCGATTAAATTTGGTCCTTAAAAAATATTTACTTTAATAGGTTTAAAAACATACCAAAATCCAAATTCGATCACATAAATTCGTCTGCTCCTGGCTCGACAAACACCAAGTGTATTTCAAAAGAATAATGTATTACACTTATCATATAATTCATCACTAATTTGACGAAACATTTGTAAGTGTGGCCGATCCGGGAGCAGACTAAAATTTTCTGTTTACTTGATACTTACCGTAGCTTGTTTCATCTGGTATATACATCCTCTTCACCATTCCGAGTCCCCACCAATCTGCTCAGCCAATTCCACCGCCGCAGACTCACCTCTCCGGCCCTTATACCGCCGAGCAACCCATAGATACACCACAAAATTCACGGCATTAATCGCCGTCAGAATCCAGTAAAAATAGTCCAACCTGCTCGTATTCAGATCATCCCTAAGCCACCCCTTTCGCACTCCTCCAGTGGCTCTCTCAACGATATGCACAATGGCGGTGCTCAGCCAGCTCCCGATCCCGATCTCGCTCAAAAACACCGCACTGCTTATGCTCCTCGTCCCATCCGTCGCCTCGTCGTAGAAAAACTCCAGCTGCCCCACGTACGTGAAAACTTCAGCCGTCCCGATCAAAAAACACTGGGGGAAAAGCCAGAACACACTGGCCGATGTAGGAACATTAGAACTTTTCTCTCTCCGCGTTTTCTCTACCAGAGCGGCTGAAACCATAGCGAATATCGAGACGAACAGGCCGGTTCCCATGCGCTGCAACGAGGTGATGCCGCGTGGATGGCCTGTTCTGGCACGGAGGAAGGGGACGACGAATTTTTCGTAGGCAGGGATGACGATTAAGGCATTGAGAGCGCTGAAGACGGGGATTGAGCCTGAGGGGATCCTGAAATTGGGGCCGAGGTTTCGGTTCATGGTGCTGGCCTGGCCGATGAAGAATGTGGAGAGCTGAGCGAATGAGATGGAGAGAGCGATTGTGGATGCCCATATGGGTAGGATTCTTATGAAGCATTTGAATTCTTCGACTTGGGTTATAGTGCAGAGTTTCCAACGGTTCTTGGTGATGGATTCGGGGTCAGTTATAACAGCTGCCTTATCCAGGTATCTACATGTAGAGAAGAAAGAATTTGATTATGTAAGTGATGCATACAGATTTCCCACTGTATATATACCCTGTATTTCATCTCATGTTTTATATGATGCACGCATGATACATGTGTAAATTTCATATATTTACGCATATGACAAATAAAATCTAGTCTTTCTCTATCATGACATGAGCACCAATTGCTTGAGCACAATTAATTGATTCAGTTAAACAACAATCACAATCAATCAGTTCGGATCTTCTATTGCAAACGATGTTGCAATTTCCTATTGCACTTCATAAATGAATGACATGTGTATAAAATTTATCCTTGATTATAAATTTAATATGAATTATATACACTTGTCGAGTAGGCATGATATGCAACACAAGATGCAATACCATTTTACAATAGAAGATTTCGTATGACAATCAATCATGACAAGAAGGAACAAAGGCAGGACTTTAAATCCCGGAGGCGAATACGAAAAATGAGGAAAAAACTTGATATTTTTTCGATTTTGGGAAGCAAAATTTCAAAAATATAAAAAAATTATATGTTAAAAAGATAATTTTTCAAAAGTTGAGGGGCAGCTGTCGCCACCAACTCCTTTTGGCTCCACCTCTGAGCAAAATAAAATTTTAGTACGGATTGAGATGGTCAAACACAATTCATTCACAAAACCAGCAAATTACATAAAACTTAATATTAATTTACATGTTAGATTTGGCCAAACCAAAATAGGGAAGGATTTTCAAGCGACCAAATGGTTTAGAATGTAAATTCTAGCACAATCGATACCTCAAGCATAATTCACATAACAAATAAATTATATTTGAAACATAATCGGTCATTCACCATGTAAATTACACTTAAATTCGATCAAATTAGTTCCGACTAAAAGTTGCATGTGTTATGCGTGTGTGTGTATAATTATATATATATATATATATATATTGGGATAATTACATCCAGCATCCTAAGGTATTGCGAAATTACAAAAAATATCCTCTAGTTCAATAAATTACATCTAACATCCTAAGGTTTTACTCCGTCCAACAAGTAGCACCTTCCGTTAGGGTTACTGTACGGCGCTGTTAAAATTTTTGGTGAACTTCTGAAAATGCCCCTGTCCTTTTTTGATCATAAAAACCCTATATTGTTCGGACAAGCATACCCTTTTTGTGTAAATTATTATATTTTAATAAGTATAGGGTGTTAAATGTAATGTTGTGTATATAAAATATAAAAATAATTATTTATAAAAAAAGTATTGTCAAGAAAATAAAATAAATTAAAAATTATTAAAATTATATTAAAAAATTATGTATAAAATATCATTTTAATCTTTTATCTAAATTTATATATAAGAGTTTATATAATAGATTAGATTACATAATAATTTATATAATTTAAATTATATATTTTAATTAAATTTATGAAATTTACAAATAAATTTAATTATTGCATTTTAATAAATTTAATTTTTAAACTAAATTACTTAAATAATATATTATTTTATAAAATAAATAAATAAGAAAAAAAGAAAAAAAAAAGAAAAGGGGTGGGGAACAGTGGTCGTCTTCCTCACCCCTCCCCCCCTCAAATCGCCACCCCCACCTCACCCTACCCTCATGCACACACACACTACAATACACACACACACATATATACACACACACATATAGACACACACACACACACATATATATATAATTACTTCTTGTTTTAAGTTAAATTTTTTATTTTAAAATAAGTATTAGAAGTAAATTTAAAAATGTGAAGGGGTAATATGGTAATTCAATGTTTTTTCTTTTCTTTTTTTAAATATTCCGTAAGGGCAATTCGGCCCTTTAACACATTCTGTCCAACCTTACATCAAAAAGTGAAACTACAGGATGTTAGATGTAATTTATTGAATTAGGGGATGTTTTTTTTAATTTCCCAATACTCTGGATGTAATTATCCCTATATATATATATATGTATGCATATATTATTCACGTAGGAAAAAATACTACGAACCTGTATTGTTGAGTGTGTGGAAGTTTTCTAGCACCACGAATATCCGACTCTTTAGTCTCAACCTCATAAAGACCACTACACCCTTCTTCCCCAACCTCAACCCCTCTCACATGATTCCTCACAGACGCCACAATCACTTGCACAAACCTCGTGAAAGCGCTCCCCATCGGCCGCTGGTACCTATACTTCGTAAACCCCGCTGCCAATACGAAGATCGAAGCGATCATCGCCACCGTCGGAATCCCAAACCCCAAAAACCAACCTAATTCCACCTGTACGTAAACTATAAGAGTGATCCCGAAGATTGCGCCCATGTTAATGGCGAAGAAAAACCAGTTGAAAAAGGCGTATTTCTTGTGGGCCTCGTATTGATCGGATTCGTCGAACTGGTCTGCGCCGAAGGAGGAGACGCAGGGCTTGATGCCGCCGGTGCCGAGGGCGATGAGAGCTAGGGCGCAGTAGAGGAAGGCGGTTTGGGGAGCGGTCGCCGGAGTGTTGCAGGGTTTGGCGGTGCATTTTGGGGGCCTTAAGCTGTCTATGGATCCTGAAAGTGTTAGCAATACCATTCCCTGATGCATGAAGTCATTTTGAGTGTGAGATTGTGGGAAAATTCTACGGCAGACAAAGTCCTAATGGTCTTAATATCTACTTTTTTCGGTGTGCGATTTTGCCGAGAGAAATAGATACATAATTTAAATTTGGATCATTTAACTCTGTCTAATATACAATTACCCGAGATTGTGAGTAGGTTTTTTCGGGGCAAAATTGCAAGTTTGATACTATTAACATATGGAATGTTGGCCATGTTTTCTAGTGAACTAATTATGTAACACATTAATATCAATTACAATGAGTTAATAATTATTATGAAAATAGAAAATTAAATACATATTGGTGCGAAAAAAACTCAATCCCTCTATAAACCAAATATTGGCATTTATGCATAGGATTGTCAATGAGCTCAACAGGCTCGAAACTTGAAAGCTCGACTTGAATATTTTTAAGCTTCAGTCGAAGGTTGAGCGGAGGCAGGCTCGGCTTGAATGGAGCTTGAGCTCGTATAAATAAATTAGATATACATATATATATAATATATATATATGCATATATTTAAAATAATATATTAACATGTAATACTATATAAATATCACTTATACTTTATAAACAAAAATTCATAAATATAAGGATAATATGGAAGTCAAATTGGACGAAAATAAATCAACCGTATTTTAATTGTAAATGTTCTCAAGTAGTGAAATGATATAAAAAAATAATTTAGTGTTTTTAACTTTAAGAAACCAAGTTTAAGGATTTTTGGTACGACTATTGTTTGATATTGATGATTTTAAAGTGTTTTAAAATTGTTATTTTTTTTCTTTATTTGGTAGATTTATTTTATCAATTATACTAAAAAGATAAAAATATTGACATTCTAAATTCAAGTCGGCTCGGGCTCGGCTTGAAGCTCGTCAAACCAGGCCCTAGCCTTGAACACAAATGCTCGTTTAGTATCAAGTCGAGCGTGAGCCTATGCAAGCTCTGTCGATTGACATCCCTATTTATGCATAGCAGTTTTCTGGAAAAAATATTTTTTTAGTTCGTTAACTTGGTCTCCCTTGCGTTATAGTCCTTTAAGTTGACGTGTTGCAAAATTGGTCCGTTATCTTCTGATTTTTTGTAATTTTAGTACTTTTGTGCTTAAAAAATTGGTAAATTTAGTCCGTCGATACCCATCAATACCACCATCACACATTATTATTAGATATCATCAATTAGAACCTAAAAAGTACAAAACCACAAAACCTTTATTGAATGAAGGAGATAACTTTACGCATTTCAAAACTTAAAATTGCAGTGAAATTCTTTCTAGCTAGTCAGATTTTCCAATTTTTACCAATTGACTATGCCACTGACTAAATTGACGGACTAAATTATCAATTTTTTAAGCACAAAAGGAGTAAAATTACAAAAAATCAATAAATAAAGGATCAATTTTGCAACATGTCAACTTAAAAGACTAAAATACAAGAGATGCCAAGTTAACGGACTAAAAGAAATAATTTTCCGGCACTTTTCATTTGTTTCTCAAATTGAAGACAACTTTAGTTGAAAAATTCAAACCACTAATTGGTAGGTGAATTTAAACAAGAAAAAACCATCAGACACTGTTCGACCACGACTAAAAACGCCTCTTATGATAATTTATAGTAGTAAAATTGTAATTGTTTTTAGATAAATTTGCAATTTTAATTATGTACTTTTTTTTAAAAAAAAAGTAATAATTTTAGTTCTGAAAATGAATAGGGGTAGCATTTTGGTCAACAAGCGTGCGGAACGTGTGTCATTATACTTACAAAGTTAAAAATTCCTAATTGAATTGTTTACTTGTTTTAGTCCCCGTCAACGTGCATCCAAAAAAAATTAGCAAAATATAACATCAGTGTAATTACATTATTGGTCGTCATTTTCAAAGGATGAAAAACTTCAACGTTAGGTGCAGAACCGAAATTGCAGTTTTGCAATTTTTTGTTTTGTAGTGTTATTGTCAAGGCATTGAAAAATTTCCTAAAAAAAAAGCTGCGCAAGCTTTTTTCTTCTACATGTACTATAGTTTGTAATAAAATCCTATATATGCTTAGCTCAGTTAGTCAAGTTGAGATTCCATAACCAAAAGGTTATACGTTCGATTCTATCGGTGTGTGGGTTTATTTCTCTATCTATATATGATGATTTGCAATAGCATTAGTTGATGATGCTTATTTGCATTAGATATTCTTATGCAACGACGTAACACAATGATTTAATCAATTCATTCAAAAAAGAAAAACAAAAAAGAGAGAAACTGAAAATAAACTGAAATAAAATTTTGGTTAGTTGTTGAGTTCTTACCACTGCATATATGGCGGAGAAGGTGATGATTGTTAGAAACCGGCCCAGGTAGGCGTCGGCGACAAACGCTCCGAACAACGTGAGAACGTAGGCAGCGCCGGTCCAATTTGTGACATTTGTGGCGGCCTCCGGCAGACTCTGATGCATCTCCCCCACCAAATAAGCCACCATGTTCACAGCTATTGAAAAGAATGCAAACCTCTCCGCCACCTCACTCACTACACTCAAACAAAATGTATAAAACTACTTTGTAAAAGTGAATACAAAATTATATATACATATATATATATATATTTCCAAAAGGAAAATGAAAAAAAAAACCTATGATGAAGGGCGACGCTTTCCATCCACCGGTTTTTTGTTTATCTGCAATAATTCCTTTATAATTGATACAACCATTGGAAACCAAAGTTGAAGTTGAGATTTCTTCCTACATGAACATCAAAATTAAATTAAATATTGTTAATAAATGGAATATTTAGCAAAAGAAGGGAAAAAAAAAAGCGGGTAGTATAGTAATGATTTACCTTGATGTGATTATTTGAATTAGATGTATCCATGGTTGATTTAGATATTAGAAGCTCTGTAGTTTGTGTAGTTCAACTTTCATGGCTTGAAATGAAGATGTTGCGAGATGCGAATAAAAATGTTAGCAGAGAGAAAATTATTCCGCGGATGTGATGAATATATGCAATAGAATATATCTGTAACTATGCAGTGTTACGCTATATCATGTGATTGTCAACTTTCTCTATTTATATCAATCTCAGTCAATTTTTTCCTAAATATTTTTGGGTTATATCATATTAAGTAATGCATGTCCATGGTAGTGCATTTATTAGGCAAATTTGCTATTTTGGTCTGGTATGGGTTGAATAATTTTTGTCCCGAGTTTTGTGAGTTCTGCATATTTAGTTTCATGGTTCAAATTATTGCACATTTTGTCCATTGCATTAGTTTCTAGACGAAATTGTCCATGTGAGTATTGTGTAGTTGTTACTTATATTATTTTGGTTGAAAAAAATCACATAAGGGCTTTAAAGAGGGAGAAATGTTGTTTTGTGAAAAAAAAACTCATGTTAAAATATTATTTTTTAAAGTTCTCACATGCTTTTCGCATAAGTTTTTCTCTACCAAATCAACATAACTAATGATGTTGACACTCACATTACCCAATTGCATGCATCCAAAATTTATCGACATAAACAATGTGCACTGATTCCAAAATTATGAGACTAAATTTTTTTTTTGAAGCACTAAATATCGAGATTTTTTAAGATAATAAATTTTAAGAACTAACAAACGAACCCAAGACAATTCCTGTGCAACTCCTATTCAAAGATAAACGAAACTCTCATTCGAGAGTGGAGAGAAAGCAAACTCTCAGACGAGAGAGAAAATAAAATATTAAACAAAATATCTAAAATACTATATAAGAACTTATGTATCACCCGTTTTCATCTTGTCAAATATGTCCTTGTCTCGTTAGATCCATATCCGTCTCGTCAGATTTGAAAATGTGATGTACAACTTGAAGAAGGGTGCTCCAACCCAACCTGCCGACGATGGTGTTGGTAACATTGGTGAAGTAGATGACTGCTTAATCAAGCCATCGCCGATGGAAAAAAATAGAAGGAAAAAAAAAGGGTAGAGTTTAAAAAGAAATAGGGAGAGAGAGGCGATGATTAATACAACTTGACAATTCAGAGAGTTCATGACTATGAAATTTGGGGCAAAAGATGCTCGGCTTCTATCAAGTGGGACCATAAATGTAATTTTGCAATATTTATCAATTTGACATGAATGATTTATTACACTGCAACAAAATTGTTGGAGTATAGTAACCATTGAACGTGTTAGATTAGCTTTTTCCTTTAAATTGTGATATAGTGATCAGTAGGTTTAAGTATAAGATGAAGTGTTGTATGTTATTAATAGACAAATATAATAGAGACTCGTCTGTGAGTTCAGATTGGAGAATAATAAGAAATATATTACTTTTTATTGATAAATTAGTTTAAGAGAATTAGATTCGTTATTAAAGGGAATATTGGACACATATAACGAGAACTAGGTTCGTATTATAGATGGGACATAACAGGCTTTAATACACGTATTCAAGGAGAATTAGGTTCATTATGGATGGTCGTAAGAAGTTAAAGCCAAAGGTGGTAATAAGGGAATTTTAATGGGACCAGTATTGTTTTGTCTCGTTTTCGGTATTTTGGGGTCGAAGTCTTGATATGATTATAATTATTTAAATAATTATTTATAATAATTCCGGGGTCGAAGTCTTGATATATATATATCAAATAAGTTTAATGAGTAGATAATTATTTATGTTTATATTTAGAGTTCCCAAGGCTTCTAAAAATAATAATTGTCGAGCTAGAGTACTTGGTACATGCATGGACATATGCAAGTGTTTCAAAATATTACTTAATAACAATGGATATTACATTGCAAATTTCATACAAAGTAACGAAGAATTAGTATGAAATTAAATAGTTAATTAATGAATCTTGATATAAGGAGTGGCAACATTGGTCCCCTATTTTTTCAACTGGCAAAATTGATCGTGTATTCATCAAAAACTTGCTAATTGGAGACAAATTTCGCCTTAATTTTTCAGTTTTGCCACGTGACAACTTCAATTTGGGGATTTTTTTTTTCAATTTTCTGCCAATTTTGCTTATGTGGGCACAAAGGGTTGCTTACGTAGGATTAATTTGACACCTAGGGCCACCATGTGAACATTGTTTGGAGAGAGAATGTGCCAAGATGGATCTTTCTAAAATTCTATTAAATTTTAAATAGTGACAAGGATAGAAATCTCTTAAATAATTAAAAAATATTAAAAATCAAAATATCCAAAAATTTTGAAATTTAGAAAATTTTACATTTTTAATTGATTATGAGTTTGAATAAAATAATATTTTATTGCAAAAATAGTTAATATTTAAATTAAACAATAAGAAAATATGCAAATATGAATGTAGAAAAATGCAGCGCCAAAATTGCTTAGAAATCACAAAATTTTAATTTAAAATAATTATAATTAATTAATATTAATTGAGATACATTTTAAACTCATTCTTATAGCACTCTAATAAAACTATCCTTAATTCTCTGAAACATAAAATAATTTAGCATTTACAATTACCGATTCTAAATTTAATTAATCTGAAATTTTCATTTTAAAAGTTAGAAAGTAGTTAGACAAAACCTAAAAATGCACGAAAAAGGGAGAAAAATGAGCCGAAAACAAGAAAAAACTATTAATTAATCCGTAATTAAAAAAATAAAAAATTGAAGACAGCATATGAGATGCCGTCTTCTATTTTTGAATTAAAAAAAAAAGAAAAATATGATGAAGACGGCATATGAGATGTCGTCTTCTATTTCTCAATTAAAAAAAAATATGATGAAGATGGCATATGAGACGTCGTCTTATATATTCTCATAATTATTTTCAAATTATATTATTTCGAATTTTTTTCTAAAATTTGTATTGTTTCGATAAAAAACCCCCGTCAATTTGGCTTAGGTGGATTTTTTTTTATTTTCATGAAATTCAAAATGATGACATGGATAAAAAGGACTAAGTGGTCCAATCCTCTATTGCCAAGTATAAAAGAATACCAAATAAAACATTATATAAATTCACAAATTCTTATTTAAAAAATTATTATGATAAATTAAATTTAGATTAATTAACATAATTTTAATAAAAATATTTACCCAAAAAAAAAGAAGAAAAGCAAATCGTCTTATTCTTCCTCAAGGTCCCATCTCCCCACCCCCACCCACCCACCCACAAAAATCCCCAGCAACCGAACCCCTGTCCCCCATCTCACCGTCGACGGAGAAGATGAACAACTTTTTCTCGCCGTCGATTAAGGTATTCTCAGCACTTTGTGAAACACAAATGGTTGACGGGGTTGTGGCTTGACATAAATGGTTTTCCGGGAAGAATTATAGGATGTTGATGGTGTTGTGGCTGGGGGAATCTGAAATATTATTGACAAGCATGCTAGGATCTACATAAACTAAATATTCCTTTCAAGGATTAAGGATTCCTAGTTTCTTGTATCACCAATTATCTTCGTGCAAACCAGATCATGTAGTGCAAAATTATTTATTGTTGGATCAAAATTCGAACAATTTGAAAATTACATCGAAAAATTGAGATAGAGAATTTTATTCGAGGCGAGAATGA
The DNA here is from genome assembly GCA_019426215.1 of Buddleja alternifolia. NCBI lineage: Eukaryota > Viridiplantae > Streptophyta > Magnoliopsida > Lamiales > Scrophulariaceae > Buddleja > Buddleja alternifolia. Next base: position 33,985,607 of record CM033397.1, on the reverse strand, counting down.
ATTCTATCCTTAACACAGAATTGCCCCGGTTATAGGTGGTAGGGCTGTTCAAAACAACCGAAAATTCGGTTAACCGCCCGAACCGGACCGAAAACCGAAAATTCGGTTCGAACCGAAACCGAACCGAAAATTTCGGTTCGGTTTTCGGTTTTTTTTTTTTTAAAAATTCGGTTTTCGGTTCGGTTTCAGTTTTTGGGTTCGGTTAACCGAACCGAACCGAAAACCGATTTTTTTTTTTTGTAAAATATATTTTATTATGTATATTAATTATTATCTTGACAAATCGTGTTTGAGGCTTCAAAAGAAAATTCCCTTGAAGGGAGTCCCTTCTTCATCTTCTTACTGCTGTTGGCCTGTTGCTGTGGCTTCTCTTTAAAGAGAAATCACATACTGCTACCTTCTTCATCTTCTTCCTTCTTCTTGGTCGCCGGAGTACGGACGCCGCCGCTCGCCGCCGCTTCCTTCATTCTCAATTCTCAAGGTATGATTTTTCCCCCAAAAATTAGGGCTTGTACAGTGTACATTAAATCCAATTAGGATTTGTAAACTCATGGTAGTATTAGCAATTGAATCAAAGATGCGAAGTCGATCATAGCCTATGATTCATAGGTGGGTTTTTGTCAAAATATTCCAACCAAATCTGATTTTTTTTCCTTTTTTTCTTTTTTTTTAAATTTCGGTTTGGCCCGAACCGAACTTTTTCGGTTCGGTTTTTGGTTCGTTTTTTCGGAAAACCGAATTTTCGGTTAACCGAATTTTCGATTCGGTTTGTGACCGAACCGAACCGATGAACAGCCCTAATAGGTGGTACCAGCTTTGACAAAACGTGTCCCAAGATACAACGAATCCTTCTAAGATTGAACCACTTCAACTCTTAGAAACAACGAACCGAAAAAACTACTTGAACTCTCAAGAGGAGGAGGAGAATATGATATGAACACAAGAGAAGATTTGTGTTGGTGTGTTTTTCCAAGCTGCTGGAGGATGCCTTTTATAGGCTCAAAAATCAAGCAAATTAAATACGAGAAATTAATTGGTTAGCTGAAACTGTCGCTCAAGTACATACTTGAGGTCAAAAGGTTTTCAGATATAAAGGCAGCAAAAAACTCCTGAACAGTTTCAGGTTTTCTTCTAGAAGGGGTCCAAGTACGTACTTGAGACGTTCAGAAGACCAATACAAAAAATGAAATGAAACATAGCCAACGTTTGATTTCAAGTTCGTATTTAATTTGTTATTTTCTTGTTGGATTTTCTAGCAAGACCCAAGTAAACTTTGTCCAAAAAGTTTAATTTTTGAAGCCCACACCTCAAGCCTCAAGCCCAGTCCCACGCCCAGGCCCATGGCCCACGACCCATGACCCGGACCAGGACCGAGCCCGATCCTAATCCGAGCGGGTGAGCGGCGAAGGTGGGTGCGCGCGAGCGTGTGCATGTGTATGGTAAAATGGACCATGACTAAGTCCTCCCCCCTCACAAAAATCACAAAGGGGAGATGGCTCAAAGGACCAACCCTTTACCTTAAGTCAAGGACTTATAATCCTAATCCAATTGTGGTTTATATCCAATGTGGGATAATCTCATTCAAACACCCCACTTTAACACTTAATTTCTCATTCGTTTCAAGTCCGATTTGAGAAATTCGAAATGCTAAATTCATCTACTAGGAACATAGATAAATATTATCCAATAATATTTAGTATCCCGGATACTTACGGTGTTCGAATTTATTATGCAAAAGTCATGATATACACTTTTCATAATATCAAATTTTTCAACAATCCCCCACACGAATGAAAATTAATGCAATGCATGATCTTGAGAGTTCGGTTGAAAATTTATCACATCAAAAGAGGTAGCTTTTGGCTTTGAACCTTTGTTAGTGAAATATCATCGAATTTACTAGGTTGCACAATGAACACGATATCTTGAATTGATCAGCCCTTCATGTAAATCCAAACAATGATACTCACATGATAAACTCTCAGTAGTTTTCAGTTCTCTTTGTTGGGTTCATTTTGGTTGTGGCACCCCCTCTTGGATTCATAAGTGTTTACATTTTACTCAATGTTGAGGCGGCCTACACCTCACACCTACATAGGTGACGTCCTAATTAAGAGTATCCTGACATACTCTACTTCAATTAGACAGTATAGGAATCATTAAAAGCCCAGCTTAACCTTTGCTACAACTTACAGGTTGCACTTCTTTATCCTAGGCAATGGGTTTGGACTTAGATTCCTAAGTGCCTTGCTGAAATTTCAAAACTTAGTTGTCCCATTTAACCAAAATCTTAGGATCTCTAGTCAACATGGTTGGGTTACCGTTGTGTCCATTCTTCTTTTGTAGGCTTTAATCTCATTCCTCTTGATAGGCAATCTATTTGATCTCGAGTCAATCCTTTCGTCAAAGGATCTGCGATATTCTCCTTTGATTTCACATAATTAATGCAAATAATCACGTTAGAGATCAACTGCTTAATAGTATTGTGTCTACGACAAATATGTCTAATCTTACCATTATACATACTATTTTGCGCCCTACCAATTGCCGACTGATAGTCGCAATGAATCAAGATAGGGGGGCATTGGTTTTTCCCAATAAGGAACATCTTCTAAGAAATTTCGCAGCCACTCAACTTCTTCACCAGTTTTGTCTAAAGCTATGAATTCTGATTCAATAGTGGATCGGGCTACGCAAGTTTGCTTAGAAGATTTCCATGACACCGCTCCACCACCGATGGTAAATTTATACCCACTTGTGGACTTAGAGTCATTTATGCCTGATATCCAATTGGCATCGCTGTATCCTTCTATTACAGTAGGATATCTTGAGTAGTGTAATCCAAAGTCCTTTGTATGTTTTAAGTACTTAAGAACTCTAGTTAAGGTGTTCTAGTGGTCTAAACTAGGATTACTCGTACACCTACTCAACTTGCTCATAGAGTAGGGTAGATCAGGGCGGGTACAGTTCATGATATACATTAAACTTTCAATGACCCTAGCAAACTATAACTGCGATATGGGTTCGCCATGGTTCTTGCATAAATGAACACTCATGTCTACCGGAGTCTTGACTGGTGCACTATCACTCCGAAGGAACTTTTCCAAAACCGTCTCAACATAATGAGATTGCGATAAGACTAGTCCTTTAGAAGTTCTTTGGATTTTAATCCCTAATATAACATCTGCAAGTCCCATATCCTTCATGTCAAAGTTCTTCTTTAATATTCCTTTCGTATTCATGATAATTTCATGATTACTACCCATTATCAACATATCGTCGACATATACGCACGATATGACAAATGCGTCATGTGTTTGTCTAACATATACACACTTGTCACACTCGTTGATCTTACAACCATATGACAACATTGTGCTATCAAATTTTTCATGCCACTGCTTTGGCGCTTGTTTAAGTCCATATAATGACGTCACAAATTTACATACTTTCTTCTCCTTTCCAAGAGCAACATACCCCTCGGGTTGTTCCATGTATATTTCTTCATCTAATTCTCCGTTCAGAAACGCAGTTTTAACGTCCATTTGATGTATCTCAAGGTTATGCAACGCGACAATAGCGATGAATAATCTTATTGATGTTATTCTCGTTACCAGAGAATAAGTATCGAAGAAATCACGACCCTCCATTTTCCGATATCCTTTGACTACCAAACGGGCCTTATACTTGTCAATAGTTTCATCAGTCTTATACTTTCTTTTCAAAATCCATTTACAGCCTAAAGGCTTGCTTCCCTTTGGAAGATCAACCAACTCCCAAGTATGGTTGTGCAAAATAGACTCGATTTCACTCACTACAAGAAAATGCATTTCCTATGACAAAAGAAATTGTAGCGAAGCTATAATTTGTCACAAGAACTAGCTTTCTCGTAACAAATTACATTAATTGTTACCAGAAAGGTATTTTCTCATAACGAATTTGCTCCTTCGTTACAAAAAATAAAATTTTATCCTAAGAGATTTCTTTTTAAGTAACAAAGAAAATAAGTCGGTTACTTTAAGTAAGTCATCGTTACAAAAAGGAAAAAGCTCATTGCAATTAAACTTATTCGTGACAACTTTGTTCATCTTCTGGTAACAATGTTTTAAATTGTTACAACAAGTTTATTTGTAATAAATGCAATTCCTTACGAGAAATTTGGGTAGTTTAATTCTTTTTTTTTTAAATCTTGGCGGTAAATTGGGCCCCAAATTTTTGTACATTTCCTAATCTTTTTCTTTTTAAAAATAAAAAAACTTGGGTCTATACTTGTATTTTGAGATTACATGTTGATTCCTCATTTGGGTCTCTTAAGCTTCTCATCTCTCTTTTGCTCCAGAAAAAATTATGAATTTGTTATCTAATAAACTATATTGACATTGATCATTAGATTAAATTTCATTGTTATAGCTATTTTTTCATTTTAGATTAGGATTAAAGTAACATTGGATTAAGTATATATATATATCAAATAATTATTAAAGTATACTATATAATTTTTGAAGTAATATTATTCATAAATGGTTACCTAAGCCCTAAACCCTAAACTCTAAATACATGATAGATATATAAATAGTTTTTGGAACTTAATACTATAAAAGATACTTATCATTGTTAATTAAATTGATTTTTGAATCTTGTGGTTTGGATAATATATATATATATATATATATTCTATATTCTAATTTATTTGAGATTATCTGATAACTTATAATATAGGTGTAACAAATATTTTGTCTCAACCATTTTTATTTTCAAAAAATTTGAGATGAGCTTAGAGATGAAAATGTAAATCTAAGTATCTCTTCAATCAGAGACAGAATATAAACTTAAATCTTATCTTAAGTTTAAATATGAAATATAGATGAAAAGCAAATTAGATTAATTTTTTTTTTAATTCATATTCATCTTAATTAGATTAAATTAGAAATGAGTAATATTTTAAACAAAACAATATTGTGTTCTACTAGAGTCAAACCGACTCGCAAACGTAACAAGCCAGCTCGAATTGAGCTTCACGAGCCGTCTTGAGAGCTAATATATATATATATATATAATATTATATTATATTTTTATAATATAATTTATTAATAAAATAATCAATATTTAGAATGAATGAGCAGGATTAGAAATTAAAATGAATTCCTTTCTCAGTATTCCCACATCTTCACGTGTAAGTTGGGTCGAGCCAGCTCAACTCGAGCTCGAGTCAGCTCAACTCGAGCTCGAGTTTTCATCGAGCTCGAACTCGAGCCAATTTTCTTCTACGCTCGCGTGCTTTTCTATATTTAATATATTTATTTTTATATTATCAATTATAGTAATAATTTAATAAAAATAATTCATAATTGAGGTAAATTATATTAGATTTCTCTCTCTTTTCTCGCTTGAAAAGAACTTCTCTCTACTCCACCAAATATCAGCGTGAGAAATGGGGAAACTAGAACCCTAGCCACTACCCATCGTCTGCCTCAAGCCAAATTGCTGTCGAAAATCCACAACCGCCACCAGCGCCGCCTCAGCCCAACCCTTAACCCCTCCGCCTAATCCCGCGCCGTCTCCGCATCGTGGTGAAGATTAAAGCCCCACCAACATCACTGTGACCATTTTGCCATTCTTGAAGCTTAATTTACCACTGTCGCTGAAGGTAAGCCACCTCCGGGGCGCGAAATCGCCGCCACCGCTTGAAGCCAGCAGTGGTTCACCTCCACCTTCTTTTTGGTTATCCAAAATCAAGAATCCCTTTTTTAAAATAAAAGTTGTTATTATTTTATTATCAGATTTTCTATTTTTCACTTGATAATGAATATTTTTTGGCAATAGATATGGATTTTTTTGCTTGAATATTTTCTGATTTTCCTTTTCATTTACGGCCATTTAAAAGGATTTGATTGCTTTGCTTACTCTTGATTGCTTTGACTTAAAGTGAAAATGAGGGTTTGAGCTTTACTTAGCAGTTGATTTCGAATTTAAAGTTGTGTTTGATTTGTTGATTTCTTGTATCATACACTTGGAGGAGGGCGTAGGAGTAATCCTTGTCTGGTGGAGTGGATGATAGAGATAATGGTAATGTGGGTTGTATCAAAATTGTGATAATGGATTTTTGAGTTTACTGAAGGTGAAATGGATTTTAATGGTAAAAATAGGGGTGGGAAAGAATCCACTTGATTTTTGATTTTAAGGGATTTTAGTAATCGAGCAAAGCTTCAAAACTTATCAAATACAAAAAGTTGTTCAAGTTTGGTTTGATACGTTGACGAACCGAACTTGGTTTCAGCCCTAATAGTTATTGTCAATCTGATCTAGTTTTTTGTTTTCCTGAGGTAATGACTTCGTTTGTGATTGTCACTGTGAACTGTTTTGGGTAGCATTTCTGTGGGGATGATTAGGGTGAAAGAAGTTTTGATTTATGTAATTGGGGTTTCAGCTAATACCGAATTTAGATATGAGAAATTGTTGTAATTCATGCAACTAAAATTGTATAAAGAAAAAATGGATGAAGTTCTATGGGTATTGTGGTTGTAGTATGCACTGTTGTCAATCTAGTTTCGCCAAGTTCTCCGTGAATGTGCCAGTGACAAGATTGGAACCTGTTCTAAAGACAACACATAGATGTTAATTACTCGTTGAATAAAAATAACCATGCCTATATCATCCTGTTTTCATTTGACCATTCCTCTTACTTTCATATGAATCCATGCATAGGTATATAAGTGCCTTTGCCTAATGAGAGAGGCAGATGTGAGAAAAATGTCTACTTGTAAACTCATTTTAGGGCCCATCATGCTCTTGTTATATTGTGTTGTATATGTTTTCTGTGCGCGTGCCCTAGGATTCTTCTGAAGATTGAAATATTCCATAGTGATTTAAGTCATTGGTAAGCTCACATGAAATGTCCTTTGGTCTGATTTTATTTTTGTGTTACTATAAAGTTCATGATTTTGTAAGGTGGCATTTAATTCAATTTGCACAATTTTTATCATTGCTCTAATCAGATTTACCAGCCTAAGGAAGTTAAACACATTAAAGTAGTTTCAAAGATAGAGGAAATCAACACGAAAGAGTATGAGGCAGCAGCGCGTTGCCTTGCTAGTGCAAGAACTGGTTGGTATTTTAGTTTTGAATCTTTAAGCTCCCGATTTTTAATGAAAATGAAGTCCTCTCGGCTCTATCTTTAGGCTTCTAGTACCTCTTTAGACGGTGTTGGCGGGCGATTAGTTGGGATCTACAAAACAATCCTACCTAATTAAAAAGGGAAGAAAAACAAGGGAGTATTTAGTTTTTTTATGTACAATTTTAGGGACTATTTAGTTTTTTTATGTACAATTTTGAGACAATGTTTCAGGTATTATGTCGAATTGTTTGGTATAAATTTTAGCTAGAATTTCTTATTTTTAGATATAATTTGAATTTAGTTTTAATTATTGAACTTTGATATAATTTTAGACAAATTTGTAGGTAATGGTTCGAAGTTTTGGTATAACATTTAGTTATAATTTTGAATTTTTATGTTTAATTTTTAGGCATACTTTCGAATTTAGTGTTAATTATTGAACTTTGATACGATATAATTTGGGTATAAATTTAAATTTTGTGTTTAAAATAGTGGATAATACTATGTGTCATATCTGCCTGATAACATAGAGTCTTCATAACTTTATTTTTGAAATAATTATTAAAGTTTGAAGACACATGTCGTAGGCAATATCGATGAGCTCCTTGAGGAAGGCAAAAGGAGGGTAGAAGCTCAGATGCATACAGTAGGCCATTGTGACGATCAGAAATAAGGCACACACCTTCGCTCCTTCGAAGAAAATGTTTGCTCACCAATTGCAGAAACCACAGCCACGAGTCGTTCGACTCATTATCGACAATTGCGAATGCAAGAGGCAAAATTTGATTATTTTCATCAAGAGTTGTTGCGATCAACAACTTAGCCTTGTAACGTGCATATAGATGTGTTCAATCAACACAAATGACTTTCCAGCAATGTTGGAATCCACTTATACAAGGCTTGAACGCCCAAAACACATACATAAACATTTTTGGATTTTGTTAGGGTATTTTGTGTTTTCATTCAACAACCGTACCGTGCCCAGATTCCATTTCTGGACAATTCCCAAGAAATTAAGTAACAATGGAACAGAATCCTCCCAAGTCCCGTATACAATCTCATTCGCACGTTGCAAGCTATGTCAAGCCTTGCTATACATAATATTGCATGCCCATTTTTTCGTTATTATTTGAACTATTCGTGCGATCTTAGTTGACGGATCTATTTCAACTTGTCCAAGAAGTTCGTTGGCAATCAAATTCATGTCCAAATTATGGTGGTGTTTAGGCACAGTTGCGAACAGACATTCGTGTGGCCCTCTATACTTTGATATCTCCCCCAAATGTGTTTTCTTGCTAAAATGAGCTCGAAGTCTAAAACAGCACCCTTCTCTTTAGCCTTTGTGTTTGCATTCCACACAATAAGTTGTCAGGTTACTGATTGTCACCGTAAACTCTCATTTTTCATGCGTTATGTGGTAGTCTTTCACCGCTCTTTGCAAGCTTTCTTTGTTTTCAAATGTCAAGCCCAAATCAAGATTACCTATCTGATAATTATAAGTCATATCCATTGTTCACTTGGTTGATCTAATGAGTCTCTTTGTAATTTTTCATATAATGTGGAGTAGAATGGGAGCGCATGATAAAGTCGTGGTTGATTCCTTGTTGGAGGAACATCTTCCTCAACAGTTTCCTCATAAGTCAGTTCGTTGTTGAGTTGTTCATCGAAGTCCGAGTCTAAATGTGCATGAAACAAACATGGAGAATGAACACTGTCGCTGTCATCCTCAGAGTGGTCATTCTGAGGTGGTATTGAACTAGTCACCCCTCCATGATGAGAAAAATGAGCATTGTAGTTGGCTTCCTCAAAATGCCCAAACTCATGATGACCGTGTGTAGACAGACCTACATGTACAAAAAATTGAAATCAAAATAAGATTCGTCATAATACATGATGATAGAATGCAAAGATAAAGAATAAGATAAAATAGGACTAAAAAATTATGCAAATGTGTAGACGATTCATTATTACCTTCATCTACATCCGAATTTGAATAACTCCCTGAACCATGAGTCTCCAAAGGAAAATTTGGTACATTTTCAACACCTCCAAACACATTACTCGATGTAGAACATCCTAAAAAGACAATTATAACAAATTTATTCAACAAAATAATAACATAGAATAAAAAAATTACCTTGAAATTTAGGGATAAAATGCTTGAAAATGAGAGGAAGAAATCGGGGGTGAAGCAGCAGAGGGAGCGGAGAGAAGCAAAGGGGGAGAGAGAGAGGAAGAAAAGAGAAAGAGAGAAAATAATTTTAAAAAAAAATTGGTACTGGGATACACCGTAACAATAATTAAAAAAAAATTAAAGCATAATAAAAAAAAATTATATTGTGGGTACACCATTATGGAGTACCTCGGGTGGGTATGCCCATTCCCAATGGTGTACCGTACTATTTTTGGAATATTTGTTTTTGTGTATTATTTATATGAAAATATTAAAAATATATTATTTATTTAAAAAATCCGGTGAACTCTATCTTAAGTCTTAACTCATCAAAGAATTGCCAAGTGTTGTAGAAAACACAAATATTCGTATCAAAAGTATGAATATTCCCTGACCATTGGCCTCACGTATACTTTTACTCAACCCCATTCCATTCTGAAACTCAACTCCCTATAACTATAAGAAGCCACCATTTCAAACCCGCAACTTGGAAGCTCACAAAAGATGATTCTTCATTGTATTCAAGCTCGATTTGGGTATCTACTCGTGGGCTTGATCTTCATAGCTGTTATTGGGTTGTGTGAAGGTGGGTTAACGAGTAGCTATGTGAGAAGTAATGGGCTGAGTTCTGATATGCCTTTGGACAGTGATGTATTTCGTGTTCCACCCGGTTATAATGCTCCACAGCAAGTAAGTATGAAAAGTGTTATTGCGAGAATTCTTGATTTTTATTTTGTTTGAATTCGATGATTTACAGTGTTTATTTTGGATTAAAACCCTGTTTTTAGGTGAAATAAAAGCTGATTTTATTTTGTTGGGTGCCACTGGTATCTTACTAACAATATCTCACACAATATATTGTTGGAATTCAAAATTGATCTCGAAAATCATATTTGATATGATTTAGATTAGGATTTAGATTATGGATATAATTGATGATTGATTGATGATTTGATTTAAGTGTGATATGATTTGGAGTAATTTTCTCCATCATCACATTTATCACATTTTAATTTCACCTATATATAGAGTTGTGACTATTGTAATTCATACTTAAGAGAGAATAAAAGTCTGATAGCCCTTTGCCATTGTTTCGTGGATGCCTGGCCGAACTAAGTAATTCTTGTGTTTTCTTCTCTCTTCAATTTCCTAACCTAATACGAAATTTCAACGTATATGAATAATAAGGTAAATTAAGAAGATCATATAATTTGACAATGAATTCTAGCTCTACTGGTAAAGCGGAGGCCGATATTATTAGAGGTCTTGGGCTCTTCTCTAGTTGAGTGTGGGTATTTATCTAATTTCAATTTCACAATAGTTATTAGTTGATTGTAAATTGTTATTATTTGATATTTATAACATGTATCAGGATGCTATGATTCCCTCAAAAAAGAAAAAATCATATAATTTGTTCTAATAATTATCAAAGTTTAAAAGAGAAGTGATGGATTGTGGAGTCTAAAGAGAGAAAAATACTGTTATAGGATCGAGCAATTCGATTGTAGTGACTGTAAACTTAGACTCCGACTTTGGACAAATCTGTTGTAATCTGTAACTGAAAATCAATGAGAATTCTGGTAAGGCGTTGATCATGTATGCATCATTTGCTGATAAATACCGTCTTATGTAAACAAATTGCGTTCTCCCTATGTTCGTCATTTGCTAGTTTCCTTCCTAACATAAAATTTGACTATTTATCTTATTTCAACTGATATCTTTAAGAAGTGCCAAGATATAAAAGGAAACTTAAGGAAAAGAAGTTTTAGTTTAAAGCTTATGTTACATATTTTCTGATGATATATGTGCTTTAAGCTAATGTAAGCTTGGTTTTTGAAGGTTCACATAACACAAGGTGATCATGAAGGCAGGGGCGTTATTGTCTCTTGGATTACACCAAATGAATCAGGTTCAAATTCAGTGTTGTATTGGGCTGCAAATAACCAGATCAAGAAAACTGCAATTGGCATTGTTGTGAAATACAAGTATTATAATTATACGTCTGGTTACATTCACCACTGCACTATCGAGAATTTGGAGGTAAACTCTTAATTTAAGGATGTCTTTATATATTGTACTCGAAATTTTGGACAATTTATCTACTTAATGAATCGAATCATCACCAAAACTATGTACTAAAATTGCAGTATGATACCAAATACTTCTATGAAATAGGAAATGGGGATGTGACACGACAGTTTTGGTTCGTAACACCTCCTCGACCCGGCCCTGATGTTCCTTACACATTTGGTCTTATAGGTACGGCTTAAATATCAGGTAATGTTACTGTTCAATTAAATGTGGAAGCTTATGCATGGTAAAAAAGAAAAATGGAGGAGAGAAAGAAATTAGATTATGATGATTGTTTTTAATCTTAAAAAGGTGAATGACTTTGTCTATTATAGTTGCCCACCGTCACTTGTCTGTAATATCAAAATTTAAATATAAATTAAATTGAAATTCAAAATTTTGCCCGTCTTTAAATTCCAAACGCCCGTAAGAGTAAGCTTGACTCTTATGAATTTTAAAATGCGTGATAATTTAATGATGGCTTTACTATTTTATTCTCGAAAGAGCCCCTACTTGTTCACCGTACTTGACTTTTATATCATTGTGTGAAAAAATGTTAATTGTGGATGGAAGAAAATTGAAAATTGTGAAAATTAATGCCAATATGAAGCATAAATTCCACCTTTTTTGTGACTCGACATTATGAACAGGTGATCTTGGTCAGACTTATGATTCCAATCGGACCCTTACTCATTATGAGCTGAACCCGATGAAAGGACAGACCATCCTGTTTGTTGGAGACCTCTCATATGCTGATAGTTATCCGTTTCATGATAACACGAGGTGGGATACATGGGGGAGATTTGTAGAGAGAAATGCAGCCTATCAACCATGGATTTGGAGTGCTGGGAATCATGAAATTGATTTTGTTCCTGAAATTGTATGTTCTCTATGTTTATATATTTACCTTAGATGTTACAATGGTACTTCACAAAGTTCTTTTCCGATTCATAATTTGGAAATTATATTACCAATTACCTAATCCTTCTTTAGAGACACTTTGAAAACTTCAAGTTTAGTCAATTTCTTCTTAACTTAGGTATTCAATATATTCCATTAGTTTATTAATTTTTAGGGTAAATTACAGACACCCTATGTGAGACCCTAATTACAAAAAACAACCAGAGGTTTAGGGAGTTATCATAACCTCCCTTGTCAATAAAAGCAAATTACAATTCCACCCTCTGTTTTTTCACGTTTTAGGATTTGACATGGCTGTTAAGTTAGGGGATGTCCATGTAATTATCCATGTCTTTTTGGATTTTTTACATTCATTTCCACAAAATGGTTTTGTTTATTCGAATTATGATGAAAGGATTTTATTTGCAGGGAGAGACTAAACCCTTCAAGCCTTATACACACCGATTTTTCGTACCTTATAAATCCTCAAAAAGTACATCTCCTCTTTGGTACTCAATTAAGAGAGCTTCGGCCTACATCATCGTCGTCTCTTCTTACTCAGCTTTTGGTAATTAATTAGCTTATGGATTTTGCATCAAATTCCACTATGTAAAATTAATATTTGCAGCATCTTTTATCACCATCTTTGATTATCTTAAGATATTTTTGCAGGAATGTATACTCCACAATACAAATGGTTCACAAACGAGCTATCTAAAGTGAATCGGACAGAGACACCATGGCTAATTGTGATCATGCATTGTCCAATGTATAGCAGTTACGTTCATCACTATATGGAAGGGGAGACTATGCGAGTGATGTATGAGCCATGGTTGGTGAAGTACAAAGTCGATGTAGTCTTTGCTGGTCATGTTCATGCATATGAACGATCTGTAAGTATCTATTCTTATTTTACGTTCTACTGTCTTTTAAGTTATAGATTATGTTTCCGAGCATTTGATATGTTGTTGTTAGGCTTTTCGAACCTTCTATTGATCTCTTGTCGAACAATTCGGATCTTCTGTTGCAATTTGTGTTTCATTACACAGATGCAAGTGTCATTCATATGTGATGTGCAATACAAGATGAAATGCCAAATCGGAATACAAGATTTGATCTGTTGATGAGTACGAGTTAAAACCTTAAACTCACTTATCTATTTCCGTCTATCCCAAACTTATAGCTCCTGTTTATTTCTGGACTTTCCAAGATTAGGTTCCATTTCTTAAAATGAGTTTTTTCACAAAGTACCCTTTCACTTATAAAGTAGTGATGTGATAGCACTGAGCTTTAACTGCTACTTTAAGGCAATAGAGCAAAATGCACAAGACTGAACATTAGAAGTACAAAAAAAGGAAGTGTGTCTTCTTGATTTGTATATTGTACTCTATTATTTTATTAATGCATAAGTTTTAATTAAAAAAAAAGTACAAAAATGCACAAAGATTTTACCTTTTCAGAACTCATCTAAAACTCTATATTGGATCAAACTAAATATGTCTGGACAGAGGGTATAAGATTTATCTCAGCAATAATTATATCCACACACCCCTGTATTGGGATAATTATCACGGATTCTATGAGGTTTTGCAAATTGCCAAGATACCTTATCATGACATCTCGAAAACGCGGGGGGTTGGGGGGCATTATCTGGTTTTAGTGACAGATGAAATTGGGGAAGTTATAGTAATTTCTCAAACTTCACTCTGTTTTTCATAATTAGGGTTTCATGCAGGGGTGCCTATTTAACTTTTCCTTTATCTCATGACTCGTGATAATTTGAACCAGCTTAAAACATAGAATTGGCTTTGACATTTTGTGACACAGGAACGTATATCCAATATAGCATACGATGTTGTTAATGGATTGTGCACTCCCATCAACGATGACTCGGCTCCAGTTTATATTACCATAGGAGATGGAGGAAACCAAGAAGGCTTAGTCAAAGAGTAAGCCGGATACCCTGGCACACGCATATATGATTCAAATTATCTGGAAAAATTGATCATAATAACACTATGATTTGTTTTGTAGAATGACGGAGCCACAACCACGCTACTCGGCTTACCGGGAAGCGAGCTTCGGGCATGGCATTTTCGATATTAAGAACAGGACTCATGCCTATTTTGGTTGGCATCGTAATCAAGATGGATTTGCTGTGGAGGGTGACTCCTTATGGTTTCATAATCGGTACTGGAAATCCATGGGAGAAACATCTACAGCTGTATTATAAGAATAGAAGTTGAGTTTATTACTACTACTGTTTTTTTTTTTCCTTTTTCTTTTGCTTTTTTTAAGAGGTGGATGGTTACGAATTTACTAATGCTGTTATCCCACAGTTTCATTTTATGGTTATTACAAGTGCTTTTGTGGTTAAATGAAATTTCATGTGCTGTGAGCTATGGATTTATACGGCTTCAATATAGAGGTGACACTGGAAGAACTCAACTTTAAAAGTTAGGATCTAGGTTCCATGCGTTGCATCATGATTATGATAATCCACGACTCTTACGTGCATTGCGCTAGCGAGCTAGTCTCCAACAAACATTGTGATACAGACGTCATCATTCGTGTCATGGACGGGCTGCGAGCTAGCTCCTAGCCCCAGGAAAATACTCAATGGTGAAGTCACCCACCACACACACCGCACGATCCCAACTGAGAGAGGCAGTGAATTACTATGATGTCAATTGATATGAATTTTCAAAAGTTAGGTAATGAAGTGAAAGAGGTTAATGCCGTATAAATCCTATATTGAAATTCATAATTTCAATGTGGAATTCAAGTCTCGTACTTAGCAATAAGGATGCTATCAATAGGGTTATATTAGGAGCTTTGAGACTCCACTTTATGGGCAAAGACATTATACACAAATAGTTATTATTATAATTGGACTTGGGGAGCCGCGAGACTTCTTGGTAACCTCTCCCAAACATATATTAACGAATTTTGTATCCATGTTTCAAATTGTATATCGACAACGTTGCAAGACAATCATAATTATTCGTGTTATTCGTGTAGTGGAATTTATGCAAGGTTTGTTATTTATAATTTTGCTTGGACTTGGAGCCTAAAACTTCTTTGCTAATCGCGCCCAGATATATTAGCCAACTTTGGATCCGTTGTCCCAATTTGGATCTTGTAATAAATTATAAGTGGTGAGAAGCCCATTACAGCACACATTGAATTACAATTGGGCCTGAAGCCCAACTCTAATAATTTTTAGGCCCAGTATTTCTAAACTGATTGATTGATGGCTTCTCCGTCATACAATTGAGGTTTAAATAAAATAAGCATTGGTTTTCATCATTAAAATATCAATATAATAATGGCTGATGCCAATTTCATTATGATGACAATTGTTATATAGTATAAATAAGATAACATATATAAATAAATAATTTAATATCACTAGTCAAACTTTACATGCTACAGATACAATTCTGTAATTTAATTCTAGGCATCCATAAATGTACAACAATACTTTAATCCCTATATATGTACAAAGACTCGATACATACAACACAAACAATATGTATACGCAGACAGCCAACCTTAAATACCATCACCTAATACCTATATATTCACATCATTTCATATTTACAATATCTATTTTTCTATATTAGAAAATGAGATGCTAACGTCAATCACACCCGCCGCACGTGCACAAACCTCAGCTCCATTCTAATTAGTGTACCCCCCATGTCACTAACGCCACACGTGTGCCATTCTTCTGCATGCATGTTTTATTCTTCCAATCAAATACTAATTCATAAGCTCGAAATCTACTATTTTTTTATTATGATCTATACCATATTCAGATTCAAGCCAAATCGAATATGAACTATACTTTTAATTGGTCTACAAATGTACGTGTACATACACTATATATACATACACTATTTGTCCTGCATGCATGATTGCTTTTAACCAAACGTAACTATAATACTCGACTTGTGATTGACGTCTGCAATCCCATTTCCCCTAAATTTTGTACACTCAAAAGTACCAAGGGAAATTAACACCATTAGTATCATTCCCACACTCCAAATTGGTACTAGCCTCATGAACAATTTGGAATGAAGTATCCTTTGCAGCCTCAGCCCACAATGATGAGTCATCAACCTCAGGCAAACTCACATTCAAATTCTTCAATATCCCACTTGAACTCACATATTCACCCCTCCCACTACTCATCCCATCATCACCAGAGTAACCACAGCCCGAGGGCAAAACCGGAAAACTAGAACCACCAAATTGATTATTTTCCGGCGGCGGCGCCGCAGGTTTTTCTTCGTAGAGATGTGGTAGGTTGACCTTAGCGTCCGGGCCGTAGAGTTTACGCGCGGCGGCGTCGTACGCCACCGCCGCATCGTAGGAAGTGTCGAAGGTTCCGAGCCACACGCGCGAGCCGCGATTGGGCTCACGAATCTCCGCCACCCATTTACCCCACGTGCGCTGCCGTACTCCCTTGTATGTACACGCGGCGTTCTCAGGGCCGCCTTTACCCCTCATGCAGCCTTTTCTGGAGCTAGCCTGAGCTAGCTTCCGTACTCTCGTCTCTTCTCCCGTGGACGCTATAGATTTGAACATATTGAGCTAAATTGTATCTATATATATATGTGTGTATATGTGATGAGCAAGATATATAATGATGTGAAATGTGAGTCTGAAGATGATATTACACAATTGAGAATAAGGCAGTATTTATAGATAAAGAATCAAGGGGGCGTGGGCGTGGGGGTGGGGGTGGGGGTGGGGGTGGGGGGTATGTATTACGTGTCTCCGGGTGAGGAGTGTCCATTGATACTTGTCATTAGAATTTGTCTAAGTAAAAAAATTGTACACAAGCTCAGGTGGCAAGAAAAGGGAGATGAAGAAGAGGAGAGCTAGGGACGTGGATATTGATCATGTGCAGTTGGGTGCCGCATGGTTCAAAATCGCGGTATCGGTAATAATATCGGCAAGTATTGTTTCATATCAGTCGCAGCGTATCAGGATATTATCGGGCAATACAAAGTAAATACATAATAGGATGTTAATCTAATTTTTTGTAAAATTATAAAAAACTATGAAAAAACAACACTTTCCAATTGATACATTATAAAAGAAAATATTACATTGGATATAAATAAATTGAGATATAATGTTATCGTGGAAACAAAGTTTATAATAAAAATGAATTTATCATTAATTATATCATAACTTTTCAATGTATATGTAATAATACACTCATTAACTTATATCCCAAAGTATATTCACAAAAAATAAATAAAAATTTTATTATTAAAAATAATATCCGATATGCCCGATATTATCCCGGTACAGCCAATAATATGATTGTATCAGTGTGGTATCATCAGATATTATCGGCATGCATATAGCCTCGGATAATATTAGATGTCGTTCGATATTATTGGATCGACAAGGGTTGATTCGGATACGTCACTTTGAAGTATGGAGTGACGTGTCGTCATTCTAGCTAGGCTCTTAATATTTGTGGGTGGATAAGTTTGATATAAAGTTTTCTACTCATGATAACTCTTTAACCGCTTTTAGTGAAGATGGGTTCCCAAGAATTGGCACCTTTAGAAGATTTCTGTGTGCTAAAGGACAGATCTGTACTACGTGGGGGTTTTTGTCCGTCTGTTGTGCAATGTGGTAAGGATTGGAAGATAGTTGAATTGAATATAATAAGTGAAAATGCATTGAATAGTGAGGTGGGGGAATTTGGTTGAGATAGGGATGCATTAACTCACATGGGAATTGAAGTCAATAAAACAGTGATCATATCAGTCATCACTATCTGTAGTTAATTTGTAGTAGTAGAGAAGAATTTGCTTTTTTCTATAAGGGGGATTGCAAAAGAGTCCTATGATCCTTGTGAATCCGAGGAAAATAGGAGCTGCTGTCTCACTGCATTCATTCTCACTCATAACTCCATTTTGTTAATGGTTTGTGATGTAAGAACCTTTTCTTATTCTATATATATATGTCTATCATTTGGTCAAGTGGTGTTCATTTCGTTTTTCGAGGTGGAGAGTTCGAGCTTTTGCTGTCTCGGATTCGTTTCATCTTTTAAGAGTGAGGTTAGGAATTCGAACCTTTGTTGTCAGGGGCGGAACCAGGAATTTTGCCGAGGGGGGGCGAGATTATATATTGTGATATAGTTATACATTTTTTTTTTGCTAGATAGATGAAGGATTTAAGGAGGGTGCGGGGGGCTAGCCCCCCACGGTACGGTACATTATATTTATGGGGGAAAATATAATAAGGAACTAAAATTACTCTATTCATAAACCTAAGATTCCTGTTATCCCCTTTGTTTGAGTTGTAAAAATGTGTGATGAAGGAGGCAGAAAGTGAAAATTCGAGAATTGGTAATGGATTGAAAAAGTCAAATGAAATACTAAGTATTTTTTAGTAACAGAGGGGGTTATTTTTGTCATTTTTTAGGGGGCAAATTTACAAATGTTATATCTTTATAGGTAGAAGTGATAATTTTAAAATTTTGAGGGGTGGCAAAACTACAAATGTTATAGCCTTATAGGTAGAAGTGACAATTTTAAAATTTTGAGAAGGGGCAAAATTGCAAATGTTATAGCCTTATAAGTAGAAGTGATAATTTTAAAATTTTGAGGAGGGCGAAATTGCAAATTTTACAAATTTTATAGGCCTAAATGAGATTTTTAAAAATTTGAGGGGGGGCGGTGGCACCCGCCTCCCCCCTCCCTGTTTGTTGTCTATGTTTGAGACATCAAGAATAAAAAAAAAATTGTGAGATAGTTTTGATTTTAGGTGAACACAAATTAATTAGATCACAACAGTTTGATGTAAACTCAAGAGTCGGAACTCTCAATATTAAATTAAAACTCAAGAGTCGGAACTCTCAATATTAAATTAAGTCATTTTTTCAAGAATTGATCTCCCCTATATGCCTCTAGGAAGTTTTTCCTTGTATGCGTTGTCATAGCATCGAAATGGTGAGAATAATGATACGTCAAAACTAAAATGTGATGATGTTGTAATATGACATTGTTTTATCTAATCGAACCGCAAAAATATAAAAAATAATTAGAAATTCCGAGTTCACATTTCTTTTTGTTTCCTTGTTCTTTCACCAAAAAGTCAAAAGCAAGCTAGTCAATCCTACCCTTCCCCAGAAAAAAAGAACAAAAGGTAGAGAGGGTGAGGGTGGATTTTGACAAAATCTGAACAAGAATTTTTTCCGAGAGAGCTAGGGAAAGGCGAATGGTTGATTTTGTTCAAATGACAAGAATTTTCCCAAATCATTAGCAATGAAATATGAGGGAAACTATTAACTTTTATTGACAAGATATCATGTATCCAAATATTCTTCTATAATCACCATAATTCACAACATTATCATGTCTTCTAAATTCTCCAACTGAGATATAATAGCAAACACCCCCCAAAAATAAAAAAAAATTAACCTACACACAACGCTGCATCAGATGACGCCGTCTGGATCGACCAAAATCTCACTTTGACCAAAACATTGCAACAAAGGCACCATATAAATCTCTTTACCAGTCTTTACATCATGGTCGAGAATCCGATTTTCATATTATTCCAGGAGCAGGGCATCCAATATTAACCTTCTAACATTATCAGGCTCGATCAGACTGCCAAAACACGTCCACTTGACAACTGGCTACTGCAGCTTAACTGATCTCAATAACACTTGTCATTGCAGATACTTCCTATGAACTAATATCATCTCGACAACTTCGCAAAGCTGCCCTTATCTCCTTCAACATCTCATCAATCCTTATACCTTTCCTGAGAACCAAAAAGGCACAAGTATTAGATCTTATAGCCAGTTAGTGGCGTAGGCTCTATTTGGTTCTTGGATTTTGGTGCGGGAAAAGAAAAGGAGAATATCACGCGTGCTTCATTTCATAGTACTTTGTGTATTATCTTTTGATCATTCTCATTTTTCTTTTCCTTTTCCTTGCCAAAATCCAAGAACCAAACAGAGTGGTAAGGTTTCTATACGTTCCCTGCTTTGTTGCAAGAACTTACAGGACACTAACGCCCACAACAGCAAGAGGTTTTGGAAATTCTTCGATTTCCTTTATCTTTCGCTCCCCAGATGGACCCTCAGCTTCGTCCTCATCACTTGACAAAGGCAAACCAGTGTTCAACTCTGTCTTATCACTTCCGATCTGTTGTATCTCTTCTGTTAAATTTGGAAGCCTTTCTATTGCCTGCAGGTGGCGATAATGGCGTTTCTTAGTAACTGAATTCATTAAAATACTTAATGGTTCATCGATAAAACTCAAACACGTACCTTGGGAATGTCAATCTTATTTAGCACAACAATGTATGGTCGTTCAAGGTAATCAGGATTGTACATCCTCAATTCCTGCAACATTTCAATTGGGGGTCCAATGAATATATATCAATCGAGAAATTGATTGGCGGACAACTAAATGGGCAAAAGCCAGCACGAACTCACTGCAAAGAGGAGGTGATGTGGACCAAAAAGCATAAATGAAGAAGGGCAAATTATATAGACACCCCTGCTTGAGATGCTAATTATGAAAAACACCTAGAGGTTTGAGAAATTACCATAACTTCCCCTGTTAGTAAAAGCAGAGTACAATATCACCCCTATTTTTCGAGTTGTCAGAATTTGACAGGGGTGTGTCGTAAGTAATTTGCAAAACCTCAGGGGCTAGTGGTAATTACACATTAAGTGAGAGATGTGCATGTAATTATCCCAAAGAAGAATTAATGAAGTTTTATTTTGATCCATGACAAGTTTGATTCTTGGGATTAGTAGGTATACCTCTTTCACTGTCCTGTAGTCATTCACTGGATCCTCCGCAGCTGCATCAACAACGTGAACTAACAACCTAGTCCTCCTCAAATGCCTCAAAAAGTTGCGACCTAAACCCTATAAAATTATAAGATCATATATAAATTTAGAGTTCACTACCAAGAGGTAGAAAACCAACAAAGAAGAGGCACCTAGAGACCCACTTATGGCCTCCAAACCCGTCCTTTGAGGGCCCAGTTTGAATCGCCTACCCGTCCTTTGAGGGCCCACCAGTTTGAGTCGCCTCCAGATTGGACCGGGGTGCATTGCCGTCCCTAGTGCCAGGCTTTACTTGAAAAGTATTTAAAGTACGTAAGACCACAGAAAAGAAAGAAACATAGAATACCTTTCCAAGATGAGCACCTTCAATGAGACCAGGCAAATCAGCCAACGTTGCCTCGGATGAAAATTGCCCAGGCCCGAGGCTGGGATCACCATCAAGCCTTCCTAGGTTTGGCATCAATGTTGTAAATGGATAATCAGCTATATCAGGCTTTGCAAGTGTGATAGCTGCCAGTAGGGTAGATTTTCCGGCATTTGGGAGCCCCTGAAAATTAGAAGGCAAAAGTACTCAAAATCTACGGATAGCGAAACTCAATTCTAATTACTCATCACAGTAAAAAATTGTCAACAATTTAGGCATTCTGAAAAATGCAATCTACAATTTTTGCAGCACATAGGAAAAATGATGGGCATGGGAAATGCGGGATGGTATGTTATTTCGACTATAGTGATTCACAATGGACATTTTTAATCATATTCAGAAAGAAGAATTTAAATAGACCCCCAATAAGTCTAGCGTAGAGCTTTGACGCAACATAACATGAAACTATGAAAACTTTAAGAAGCTCAGATAATATAACATATGATAAATACTCCAGACTTGCACAATTTGTGTATACATGGAAAAGTAGATCAAAAAAAGGTTTAAAAGATAAAAAAAATGCATAAATAAATAAAATAAATGTGTAATATATGTTAAAGCCAGTTGAGATAAAAGCTAGGCTCACAAGAACCAACCTCCTATCCAAACACAAATATATTGAAATTGTTATACATCCACATTTCTAGATTTGCATCGTCAAAATTTAGTTACACAGTTATTGCACAGAAACGAATCAAACCACACATAAACATCTAACTAAATTGTATACTAAGCAAAAGAAAACAATAACTATTAGGAAGAACCAATAAGTTTTTGATGACCTTGCAGAACTTTACTTCATATGCATATAAACAAGACAAGCTTATAGGCATATATCAGAATGTGTTGGTAATATGATATACACATGTACGGGTCCTCAAGTGGAAATGTAAAAAGGGTCTAGTATCATGCATATTATGCGATTCATAAAATAAAGGTAAGAAATACTTACAACAAGACCAACATCAGCAACAACTCTTAGTATCAATTGTAGACTGACCTCTTCTCCAGGCTGACCAAGAACTAGAACCTGCAAGTTCACATAACAAGAGTTGACATGTGCACAAAACATGCTAGTTAACTAAGTAGTGTGATCTTTATACCAGTTTCAGGTATCATAATCATAATGTCTTATTTTTTTATTAAAAAAAATGGGAATATGGTAAATCATAAAAGATTTCACGCATCATAATCATAGTAGCCTGACTGCATGTGTTGCTCCATGTCTATGCAAGAACCTTTGATCAAGGGGAGATCGGTAGATCCAAGGGCCTATAATGAACCAGGAGCAAAACACTTGGTCCGCAATAGAATAACCCAGTGCATGTGCAACCGGCAGAGTATGGCCCTTCCTATATATGGTACAGAATATTTTGGTTCAGTGCCGCTAAACAGAGACAATAGTCAGGATTGTCTTATGAAACAACTCTCTTGGTAGAGTACATTAACCCACATAATCCGACTATTTCGAGGATTTCATAATCCATAACCTTGGACATAGGCTTTATGGCTGATCCACCGTCTACGTAATCTAAGTCAAGTTATAATTCATCTTTTTAACATCTCTTCCCTCACAATGATGAAGTTTACAACCAAATCACGTGACATTCTGAGTCAAGTAACTACTGGTGTTAATCTTTTTCATTCTGGTTTTCTTGCATGTACTTGTTCGTCCCGTCACCAAGGAAACCTAGGCAGGTCATAAGCAACTGTCTAATCAAGTCAAGAATAAATATATTACAAAAGAGGAAATTAATTATTTCCTTGTCTGTTTATATCATGTCCAAATACTACAACTGAGTCATCAACACATTCACTTGAAGATGGAATCACATTAAGTGAAAGATATAAACAAGAAACGAAAAAAATATGATTTTACATTATTGTTGGTGTACTGAAACTCTCCTAATTCAATTTCAGAGAAGACTGATATCGACAATCAAGTGTATAAGATAAGATCGAAAGGAACATCAAGCATTACCTTGTCACTGTCATCTCTCATGACATTGGTGGTTAAAGACATCATCTTTTTCTTCTTGTGTTCAGGCATTTCCAACAAGCTAATCTGCCAAAACCAAGAAATATCACACAAGGAGGTCCCAAAGCACACTGAACCCAAGTTTCTAGAATCTCCAACATGGTATGCACTCAAGAAGAAATCAATTAAGAGATGCAGCTTGTATATTCCTTATCATCTTAGTAATAGGAAATAGGGTTTTTCGGTTTTTAAACAACAATTATTTCATTTTTTGCGCCTTTTTCTTTTCGAAATTCTTTAGTTTTTCCCTAAATAGCCATAGCTATAAGCTTCAATGATATCATATGTGTTACATGTTACCCCACATCATTATATGGATTAAATACTAAACATTTGGATAAGGTTAACCACACAAGATCCTTACCCCTCCTTGTCCACCCCTTGCAACAACGACTTCATCACCTGGACGAGCCAAATCAGCTAGAAGCTTTCCTCTTTTCTGTTTCACAACAGTACCTGCAATTTGTTTGCAAAAGTAAGTAAAACGTATAAAATATAAAAACCATATTATTACTGAATTGGTGAAAACAACGGTTAAATCTTTTTCAATAGAGGTCCAAATAAAGGTTAAATCATAAATATCAAGAAAGTATTGGTCAGGTTATTCAAATTTGATTTGCGAATAACTCATTACTAGTGAGCTAATGAGAATAGCAATACCACTAAATGGATCGAACAAACCTAGAGGTACAGGGATACGCAATGTCGGGGCAGCAAGTCCATTATGCGATTGAGAAGACAAAACACCCATTGCATCAACATTTCCTCCACGTTTTGCATTATGTCGACTCTTCTTGTGAAACTCCAATAATGTATCTTGACTTTCATCTGCATAAATCACGACATCACCACCATGTCCACCCAGGGGAAGGATAAGTGAACCATCAAAGTCCCTCTTAAAAGAACTCTTTTTCTTTGTTTTTTGTCTTTCAAATTTCCCTTGTGAGTTAGAAGGAGCGCTCTGGTTAGGGAGATTGAGAACGGCTCCATGACCCCCATCTCCAGCCCGAACAGTGATGATCACCTCATCGAAGTATTTGTGTCGTTCCTTTACTAAAGCCTCGGGGGTTGGAGATGGTGGATTCTTGACTTTTGCAAGAACACTCTTTAGCACAATGCCTCGGTATTTCTTTTCTGTAATCCATTTTCTATGTGAACTGTAAACAGAAATTCGTAGATATAATTATAACAGAAAATGCAAAATCAAACTAGACTTCTTTTTTATTGTGTATCATAAAGTAATTGAACTCAAATCACAAACACATTCTCATAGACAGAGATGGAGCCTCGGGGGCACCCGCCCCCTCAACGTTGAGAAAATTATTTGTTTTGCCCTATAAACTTTTGAAATTTGAAAATTTGCCCCCTCCAAATCCAAAAATATCAAGTTTTGACCATTTTTTCCTTTGTATTAACCCCCTCGAACCCCAAAGCCAGGCTCCATCCCAGCTCATAGAACTGAAATCATGCAAAGTGATGCAATTCCACCACTCAAAAGTTGAAAATGATAATGCAAATGATGTCATAAACATTTGCATTTTGGCAGTACACAAGATTTAATCCTCAACTGATCGGTGCAAGTATAATCCACGCGGAAAAACAACTCAACAGAACAACTAACAATAGTAGGCAGCCTGGCTAATACATTTTGAACAGAAAAATAAGAAAAACAACAATCTTTATACATATATATGTATATATATATATATATGTTCAAATAAATAACAGAGAAAACAATGATATTTTGTTACCGAAAAAAAATCTCTTTGCTCATATATTAAATGAACAATTTCCTGAAACTTCCAATTGCCTAGTTACGATAATCAAATAAAGCTCAAATTGGAAGAAAATAAAAGTTTGTATACAAATTCAAAAAAAAAAAAGTAAGAATTGATGAAGAAGATTAGTGTGAGTACGTACCCAGTTACAATAAAGGGGTGAGAAGAGAAAGCAGATAGTGAAACTTTATCAGAAGAAGGTAAGTTCAAAATTGACTGCTGAGGAACCCATGAAAGCATTCTCCTTCTCTTCAACTGTTTGTGTATCTCTCTGTGTGTATCAGAGAGAGAGAGAGAGAGCGTAGATGGATAGAACACAGCAGGAAAATGGGGGCTTTTGGAATTTGGAATAAATAATGGCTCGGAAAATATTTCAACTTAAGATTTTTCTATTTCGAATTGTTTGGAAAAGTTGTATAAAGTGTAATTAATAAATAAGAAATAATTACATTGGGTACCCTGAAGTATTGTTAAATTATAAAAAATATCTCCTAGTTCAATAAATTACATCTAACATTTATTTCATTTACTCCGTAACATTGAGCACCATAAGCTAGGGTTTCAGTACGACGCCGTTAAATTTTTCGGTGAGATCCAACTTTTCTA
The DNA here is from genome assembly GCA_019426215.1 of Buddleja alternifolia. NCBI lineage: Eukaryota > Viridiplantae > Streptophyta > Magnoliopsida > Lamiales > Scrophulariaceae > Buddleja > Buddleja alternifolia. The sequence goes on along the minus strand of CM033397.1, from coordinate 33,959,659 downwards.
GGACAATTATACCCTTTTAGTGTTATTTGTAATGTTTTGTAAAAATATCGGGGTTATATGTAATGTTCTGTATGTAAAATATATAAATAATTATTTATAATTAAAAGTTATTAGCAACAAAATAAAAAAATTATAAACTATTAAAATTATAAAATAAAAAATTATGTGTAAAACATCATTTTATTCTTTTAATTAAATTAATATATAATAGTTTAGGTTATATAATAGTTTACATAATTTAAAATTTTATATTTTTAAATTAATTTATGAAATTTAAAAATAAATTTTAAAATTGTATTTTAATTAACTAAATTTATAAAATAAATTACTTATTAATATATTACTTTATAAATAAATAAAAAAGTGAGGTGGATGTCGTCTTTTCCACCCCACCCCACGCAGATACACGCACGCATACAGTCACACACACAATTACACGCACGCACGCATACAGTCACACACACAATTACAGCACACACACATAGAGTCACGCACACACAAACACTCACAATCACACACACACACATTCATACACAAGCAAATTTCTAAGATAAAACATACATATATACATACACACACACACATATATACATATATATATATAAAAGTATTTTTCTTTTAAGTTTCATTTTTTTTTTATAATTGGTATTAGAAATAAATTTAGAGATGTAAAGGGGCAATATAGTAATTCAGCTTTTTTCATTTTTTTTAATGTTTTTTCTTTTTTTTAAGAAATATTATGTAAGGGCATTTTAGTCTTTTGACACTTTCCATCCATTTTTACATCAATACATGAAAAATTGGGATGTTACTGGTAATTTATGGAACTAGGGAATGTTTTTTGTAATTAGGCCTTACTTCAGGACCCTCAATGTAATTATCCCCCAAGACATCTTGTTAGTATTTGCAACTATAACATACTATATTATTCAAGATTTGATTTTATATATTAGTATATATATAGGGCTATAACTATTAATCCGGGTTTGTCGGGCTAAATATGTAGGGTCTACCCTTTCCTTTTGAATTAAAAAAAAAAATATGAAACACACGCATAAATTTATAGGGTATTTGCATAAGGGTTGATTATACTAACCACCGCTCTTATTTAGTACAATTAGAGTTCAGTCCACTTATTTACACACATAACAAATATTACTCTTATAATAAAATCTTACGATCGCCTACTTCCGTTAGGAAACTAATAAATTTGCTGAAATCACCAAAAACATTTTCTAGACTTCTTATTTTGCCCTTGAGGGGGTGGATGTAATTTTTCATATTAAAGAGGATGTAGTTGTAACTTTTAATTTGTTCTTCAATAAATGTTTTCGTAAAAACTTGTTTAACATTTTGATAGTGAAGTGCGAATTCGGATGCTTTCCAATTTGAATATTTGAAAAAATGAAAACCAATACCGAGTTTCGATTTATTTCAGGAGCAATAACATAATTCAATATAGATAAATCTAAATTGGTTAGTTGCAAAAAATATGAAACCAATTACTAAATTAAAAAAATTGACAGAAAACAAATATATATATATAAGGTTATAATTTAAAAAAATAAAAAGTTATTATGGAAAAAAATAAGTAGCGAAAGTTAGTCGTACGAGGAAATGTAAGATTTTATTATAAAAGGGGTGTGTCTATTATATAATCCAATAAAACGGGTTGTATTGTAATTACACAAAATAAAAAGTGTGTTCAAGTAATTAACCTATTTCAATTATTTTTTTAAAATAGGGTAAAATTGACAGTTTACATTTTCCATCACGCTTGACATACTGTTAGTTAGAGGAAATCAATGTAAGATTTTATTATAAATGATTGTCTGTTATTGGTCCAAAATAAAAGGATTGAATTGTAATTACACTGAAAAAGAGGGGTAATTACTGTAATTAACCCTTTACAAAATAACATCTAATGCCTCTTTAGACCATCTCCAATGGAGAGGTAAAAGCACCATTTTACCTCTCCAATGGAGCGGTAACCCAACGCTACTTTAGCGCTGAGTACTCTTTTTTCTTTTTTTTCATTTGAGTCCCTAAATTTGTAATAGTAACAATTAGGTACTATGTAATTTGGTACCTAAACTTTAAAAAGTTACAATTAGGTCCTAAGTTATGTTTTTTTTTCACTTAATTATATATTGTTTTAATTTATTTATTGTTTGTTAACTAGTACAAAATGCATATTCCACATAAATTTAAAACATTTTAAAATTACATCCAACATAGATTAATATTACATAAAATACAAAAATTACACAATTGAAAGGGAAATGAACATAATACAAGATAAATAAATTGGACAGACAACAACAATTTAAAATGGTGGTAAATCGGATCCACTTCCCCCAAAATTAGGAAAATAGCCACCATAATAATTTGACGTAGACGGTGGATATATGGATATTGATTTTATTGCGATCTTTTTTGTATAATCTTAATATGTTCAGCTTGGAGATGAGCACGAACCGTCTCATCACTGATAGAACTCAAGTTACGCGCTAAAATTTTATCTTCTCATGCAAGTTCTTTATTTTTTTTATGCATCTCAATTTGTTGGTGCATCTGCACTTCTTGTGCTCTCAAAAGCATTTCTTGTTCTTTCAAATACAATTCTTTTTCTCGCATATCAAAATGGTGTTTTCTGTCTTCTGCTGCCTTCCTCATCAGCTCCATAGCCTCTTAATTTTGAGCTTTCAGCTTATCCACATCTTTTGCCCTTTCTTCTCCTACTTTTTTTTTTTCAACTTGGCTTTTTTCACTCCAATGGGTTGTTAAGACGAAGAGCCACCAACATTATTATCATCGTCATTTAAATCAATAGAAAATTGTGAAAACCCAGTAGAATATGGGATACCACAATTAGGAGATTGATTATCTGATTGTGATGAGACATGGTTGGAAGGATGTTTTCGAGAAATTTGTGGACTCGGGTTGCTATATAGCTTCAAATTTTTCAAAATCTTTTAGAATGTTCCACACATGATCATATTTGAAAACCATTCTTGAATTTTTTGTTGTCAGTGTTAGCATAAAATATTTTCGTTCTTTCAAGCTGCAAATAATTATAAATATCAGATCCAAAAAGTTTTACATATATAAAATCACAATACTGGAAAAATTAAGCATTACTTACTATAGTTTGTTCTGATGCCCCGCTAGGGTTTTGGCTTTCTATATGCTTGATGGAATGCACTAGTCTTTTAACACCAGCCTCTGTGTCTCTGTATCGACATTGTAGAAATCTTTGGCCACGATCCACATAAGACGGATTTTTGGAGTTATTGAATATAGTAGTCAGTCGAGCCCAAAACCTATCTGAAGTTTGTGATATCCACGTAATGGGATCTTGAGAAATTTCCATATAAGCTTGACATAGAACGACATCTTCATCGTCGCGATAATTAGCAGTTCGGGTCGACATAATTTTTTTTATATGTTAAGAGTAAAAAATATAGTAGTAGCAGTAGTAGTAGTAGTGGAAGAAGTTGAAAATGATAGGTGTAAATATGATAACATGTGTGGTTCTATATATAGATAAAAATTTATTCTAACAAAAATCTTATCTTATCATCTTATCCCAATCTCAGCCGTTGGATGGATTTCCTCGTCATCCTAACCACTGGATGAATTTTCTTATCATCTACTATATATACACACATATATATATATAGACATACATATATGTATATTTTAATAATTATATATATTGTTAATTAATCAAAATCATGTTTGTTTTGTATGCATCTTTTATATAAAAGTTTTGTTTTATGTAATATAAAAGTTGTGAAACTCGATATTTATATTATTAGGTAATTTTTAATTTAATTTTACGAAATACTGAAGTAGATTAATAAATTTTAATTATTTAATATTATTTATTATTATAAATAACAAAAATATTTACTTGGATGAATATGTGGTGTATTTGTGAAATATGAAAAATAATATAAATGAGGTGTGAAAATATTATTAGTATAATGAATATTGATTTGGTGCAAAAAATAGTACAGTACATTGGAGTAAAAATATTGTAGCCATTGTAAAATAATACTATAACTTTTATAAAATATTGCACAACATTGAAGATGGTCTTAGATTATGGTCATCAAACGTCTCAAACATTAGATTTGTTGTTACTCGTGCTAAGTCTCCATCAGAATTTTCACATTTAGATCCGTTGTTAATCATGTTAGTCTCCATCAGAATTTTCTTTGACATCATCAAAAGATCAGTAATATTCCCAAAGATATCATTCCAATAGTTTAATTTACTAATTTTTGAGTCAGTTTTGCGGATAATGATGCCCTTTGAAATTAGTTGTAAACCCTTACCGTTAATAAAATGGGGAATTTGTAATTTACAAAAGTTACGAGGGGTGTTAATCAAATTTGTCTATTTGAAAAAATAAGATACTTTTAAGTTCTTGCAAATTTGCTATACACGCAATCCTTGCCTATAAACACCAAAAATTTAAACCAATTTCAATGGTCTTAGTATCTATATCTTTTACCCAATACGATATATTATATTCAGTTTTCACACACACTTGTACAAGAGATGTAATAAAATTCACACTCAAATAGTTGAATTCGATATCCTTAAAATAACCATGTTTCTGTCGATGTATTTTTTCAAAACACAAAAATGGTTAAATATTTCATTAGAGGGCGTAGATGTAACTCACCCTTATACTATATATATAAACATTAAGGCTTTGTTTGTTTGTGTTTTCATTATACTTTTTATATTTTTATTTGTATCTGAAAATAAAAATACACACTTTACATTATTTTTAATTGAAAATATTTTCATTTTCATTCTTATTTTTACGTTCCCGAAAAATTTCAATTATTTATTTAAAATTATATTTCACATCACTTATCTCACATTTTCTCTCTCATTCACCAATCACCATCCTCTCTCTCCTCTCTCATCCATCCATCTCTCTCCTCTCTCTCTCTCATCAATATTCAACATCAAATCCAATACTATTCATCTAATCATTACTTTTCAATCATTTTACACATCACACTCACAAATTTCAACCATTTTCAAAAACACAACCAAACACACCTACCACCTACTTCTTTCACTTTTCTCACACGAAAATAAAAAAACACATTCTCCCATACATTTTAAAAAATGACGGTTGAAAATAAAATGAAAACACGTCCAAACAAAGCCTAAGTGTTTTTTTTGAATTCTAGACGAAAGGATATCCTGACCAAACAAATGCAGACCGACAACTTTTAATCATGGACCACGTAGACCCTATAAGACTCAAATAAGGAGGGGAAATTCACAACTTGTGACAGTCTAAAATTGAACACAGGACCTCCCACATGAAAGTGAAAACTGATACTACTACGCTAACAAACCTTGAGTTACTATATAAACATTATGACACTGCATCAATGCTAAATAAATCTTATACGGGTCACACCATGAATGCTCATGATAGCAGAAGTTACGGAGACCTCTAAGAATGACCCGCGAATTTGAAGTACTTCAAAGGAGTAGAGATAGAAGGAACCTTTCCTGATTGCTTAGTTGAACATCACATTTAGCAACATCCATTGTTGTGAATTTTTGACTCCCTTTGTTCCTCAATCATATACATTGTCGGAAAACACAAAATATTCTGCTTGCGATGATGAGAATCAGGCGGTCCATTGTCTTTACAACTTCTACATCCTTGCTCGTAAAGCGCCTCCTCAAGGTGAAATTAGGATCTTTTTCAATAACATCTCTCACATTTAAACGAAGGAATGCAGGCCCCGGTTATTACAAATTTTTACTCGTGATTAAACAATTTAACAAACTACTATAGAAGGAAGGGTACTATATATTTCATAAGCGAAGCGTTACATGCCACAATCACATAAAGCCAGCACTAAACCAACCACATAAGCTTCCTTCCATGATAGCTTTGAAGACTTCGTAAAACGTCTAGCTCTTGAGAAAGTCCTTTAAAGAGAAGGGTTCGTGTCCATCCTAGAAAATGACCAAAAAAATGGCGAAAAATAAAGAGCAATTAGCTCCCAATGTCATATGTAATGGCTAGACAAAACACGGAATATTTATACATTCAAAGATATAATAGATAGCAGACAAAGATTGAGCAGTATGATTTTCGGCTTATTTTTCAGGTGACGATCCACTATTGACCATCATATATAGGGATGGTGTAATCCACCACCCACCCTCCCCTTCATCCAATGGTCATGGAAATAACACATCAATTTTCTGTCTCTAGCAATCTTTTGCAACAAAAAATGGGAGAAAAACTCATTTCAATACTCACTTCAAGATGTAAAACTTAAACCAAAATAGCACACCACACACACACACACACATACATATATGTGTGTGTGTGTGTAAAGCAGAAGAGGAGGAGGATTTCATTGAACATCTAAAGAACCATAAGAATTAGAACTTAAGTGAGGAATCAAGTCGATGGATTACTTCTTGCAACAGATTAACAGCAAACTTCACACCTTGCCAAATTCTTGACTCAAGCACTGTTTAACCACGGTTGTCTGCTGTATTAACCTTTCCACTGCCGAATAGCTTGGGAGTTTAGCATGAGCTGCCATTACAATAATTCAAGAAAAATATAAATTCACAGATGTAATCACTAAAAAGAAAGACACAACAATTCATCAAGAAAAAAACCGATGAGGAAAAAAATGAAAGAAAGCATATATTCCAAACCACTACAACATAAAAACCGAAATACCAAGAATTGCTCGGTTTAAACTGTCTGCAACATTCTGTCTGTGTTCTGAGCTCAGAAGATGGAACATAGGAGACTTCTCTGGTTCCTCATAAGCAAGCAGAGCCATAAAGTCCTGCATGGTTAAAATTGTATCCATCATTTAATAAAAAAGTTAACAAATTAGGCTAGAAAGGTAATTTCACAAGTTAAATATCGATAGAAGGAAAATTACTTCAAGCTTTTCGACGTATTTCTGCTCTTTCCCGAAAAGAGTGAAGTTGGATTGTGCAAACCCTAAGGCTTCATCACTGCCACAAAAATTTTAAGTTAAAAGTTAACTTACATCAACACATTTTTTAATATAAACAACTTGCTCACATTTTCCTAGAGCACACAAGTTCAACAAAATGGAGGCTCAAAAGATCAAAATGCAAATCCTTGTTTGACTCCAATAAGCCAGGTGCAAATTGTTCCGTCAACTCGATGGCCTTGGATGAATTTCCATCCAATGCAAAATCGTATATTCCTGCGAGTAAACTGCCAAATCAGTGCCACAGTTATTTGCGCTTAATCTTTGACTCAATAAAAAGAATACCCAAAATCAGCATTATTAGGCCATTTGCTGATACAACTTAAGGTATGTTTGGTATCACGAGGTGGGGTGTGGGTGGCGTAAATATTTAAATCCTTAAGACCTTCACCAAGGGGAATGATACTTTTTGTAATCTTTTGATTGAAATAGAGTTGATTATTATGGAAAATGATAATAATTTGTTTGGACTTACTTAAACCTTTACGAGGGCAGATCGCTCTCTCTTCTCCAATGCTCTCTTTATCTTCTCTTTGTTTTTTCATATTCCAGTTCTTCTTAGTTAGTGCCAATGTTTTCTTCTTATCCAAAATTCATTTCTTTATAATGTGCATCTCTTTTCTCTAACCAATCAAACGAAAAGAGTCCAATTTTCCTATAGTTACTTTCTAAGGGGTGAAAAACAGTAAACAGTAATGACTTGGTTGTCCATCACTATGCCCATGTGATTTACCCATCTTTGTCGCTTCCCTAACATGCTAACTCCTTTTGACAGTTATAGCTTTCCAGACTAACTTACTATTTTATCCTAATCAAAAATTTTATAAACAGATTTGTCTTTTGTAGTAAATAATCATTTTAGCATTACGATATTTAACTTGGTGCATAACTGAAGTCAGAAATTAAAAATGTTATCAAACGCCTGGTTTAATAGAAACTATAGAAATTATTATGACTCCTATTAGAGTGCAGTAGGTGGGTACACAAGGCATTATATATGTTATATTGCAATGCATGAGGACTTTTTTTATCTCTACTACTTCTACAACTCCCCTTTTGGTTTCAATCACTGTCAGTCTAATGAAGTTATATAATATACAAAACACATAAACATTTATAAATTTAGCATGATAAATAGAAAAAGAAATTCTGTATTAGTACAGCATCTCAAGTTACCATGATTAAATGTTGACTTTAGAAAGCATCTCATGCGAAATTATTGTAGGGTTTAAAAAATTAGATTATAAAAACAAGCTCAAGTATTATTATTCTTTTAATGTCTTTTCTATTCCAGACATTGAGAAATCCTAATTCCTTGGAACAAACACTCCTTTGGTAATATCAGAATCAGTAATTTCTATTCCAAATGTGGGTTATCACGCATTTTTCATTCATGAAATTTAATTAAAACGAAAGCATCACTTGCCAGATATACATAATAATATTCACACAAGAAATATTGTAACATATAATCAGAGTCCACCTCTACTGAGGATTAAATTTATTGTGGTGTATCATTTTAGTAATAATGTATTAATATGCTTTCATAAGGGGTAGGTCTAAAAGTGCAAACATTTTCAGTCACTAAGAATTCAAAAACACAATTTACTGCAATAAGTGTTGAGCTAGGAGGGGGGGCGTGTTAGAGAGGGTTCCCTTACTTTTCCTTTTCTCCATGTCCTCCAGATGATCAACAGGCTGCTTCAGTCCAGTACAAGCAACAAACGATTCCACTGTGTCTTTGAAGCAATTATGCACAAGATATGATAGAACAATTTGATGAATATCATTTTCATTTACTCCCTGTCAACCAAAAAACAAACATCATTGCGCAACGATCACGAAAATAAGCAGACAGAAGGCTCCAGAGTAAGAAGTACGAAAAACGTTTAACCTCAGCATAATCATATTATGTGCCTCAAAAATCCAGAGGAGCCACATATAAAAATTTAAAAAGAGACCCACAAAAAGGTTGGTTTAAGAATAATGAGTGTGATAAAAGTTAAAACCGCGGATCTTCTCCGTTAAGTCAATGCCAACAAAAGAGAAGGTCATTTGCATCTACAACAATGCTGCTCTTCCCACCAAAAACCTTGAAACAAGACTAATTTAAATAGTTCAAACTAAAAATTGAACTTCTGATGTGATAATTTCCTAAGTCTGCGTAAACCAGTCCACAAAACGGCAATAAATTGTAAAGAAATTACCATCATCCATTAAATCCAAATTAATGCAATTATCTACCAAGAGAAATTACTATAAACATCGTCTCGAAACAGATTATTTTGATAGGTTAACCTAGAAACAACACAAAACATGCATCAAAATTGAAAAATCATAAGCACACATCAGAAAAATGGAATATCATGAACAGACTAAAACCTAGAGTGGCTTACGATGTTCTCGTACTGCCTCGGATCAACATCCATTGCTTTTTTCGCACAAATTTGTGTTCTTATCCTTGGGGTAAAAAGTCAATAGCAGCCAATACCATCAAATTCGGCTTAAAAATCTTGAGAGAGCCTTCAGTGATTATATATATGAATATATATATATATATGTGTGTGTGTGTATATATTTTGTGTATGTGCTTAAATTACAACTTCATTTCAGAGTGGGACTGTCAGAAGCAAAAGGGGTGTGAATTGTGATGGATGGCGAAGGAGAAATAATAAGTGAAACTGCTTATACAGGATTGCTACCCTCTCCGTTTCTCTTGGTACGGTTCTTCCCAGTGTATACTGAAAGTGAACATACTAGCAGGGATGATCGCCCAATTTAGACGAACGATTTATGGGTGAATGAGAACAATGATTCTATTCTAGTGTCATATCTATTATAAAATAAGATGTATTGCGTGTGGTTCTCACACATATTGTAAGATAGATATTGAATACAGAATTTACACTTGTATTATTAAACTCGATCAGACATAGAATTACTTGAAAAGTAAATACATAAGATTTTTTATTTTTTTCCCTTCAAAAAAATGTGCATTTGCGCATCATTGATCAAGCAACAGATCAATTAGCGAAGCGGGGGTTCGAGGAGCAGCGAGCTAAATACTAGTGATTCGATATTATGACTCGTATTTTGAAACAATAATATAGCTCCTCATTTTGTTAAAAAGATATGTGTTTTTGAAAAGGTAAAATTTTTAATTAATTGATAGTTAATACGTTTTACTTATTTTGTTATTAAACTACTTATCTTATTATTAGAAATTATAAAGAATTTTTTTGTTATTTTGTAATTTGTAAAAATTGTTATTTATATTAATTAATTAATTGAATGTTAAGTAATGATTTAATTATTTAATGAGTAAAAAATAATAATTAATTTTTATCATCTTATTTAGACGTTAACTATTAATATATTAGTTAAATAATAGCAATTAAAATAAGGTAATTGTGTTTATTCATTTATTTTTAAGTATATACTAATTTATTAATTCAAAAATAAGAATTAAAATAAGGTAGATTGTATTTATTTTTTATTTAGAAAAATTGTGAAAAACATTTTTCCCACTTTTTTTTTTTAAATTCTAAAAGAAAGGCGAACTTGACCTGATAAACTGGGGCTGATAGTTTTGAAATTGAACTCAAGATCTCTCACATAAAAATGAAAGCTAATAAATTAGGCTAACAAGCCTTTGGTCACTTTTTTGGGTTTAGAGACTAAAAAATATACAAATCTGATACTTCGAAGACCAGAGTGCAACGGAAGCAGGTGATACAAACCCCGGTCAAAAATCACCGAGAATGATTAAGTAAGACGAAAATATAAATTTGAGGACACTAGCGTAACAAGTTTTACTAGAAAATGTAAGCGAGGCAAACTTGATAGCTTGAGGGCTACTGGAGACATTAATCCAACCAAAAAAAATAAAAAAATTAAGTAGAAGTGACGTGGATATCTTCTTGACTGTTCATCCATGATTGGTCTCTCTTCTTACAACAAAATTCCAATTGATGAATCCCATGTTTCTGTACCACCTTTGTTCACCTCATTTACAGTTAGAATAATCTCCAATCCCAAACAAAAATCAACAAAGAACACAACCAAACAATCCCCTTTCCAAAATGAGTTCATTACGCTCTTTCTTGCATCTTCTTCTTGTGCTACTCTTACAATTACCCACAATCAAACCTTTGCAAATCTCGAATCTTTTCGAAACTTGGTGCAAAGAGCATGGAAAAACATACACTTCTGAGCAAGAAAAACAGTACAGACTCAATGTCTTCGAAGAAAACTATGTATACGTTACTCAGCATAACGGAATGTCAAATTCTTCTTACACACTCTCTCTTAACGCCTTTGCTGATCTCACTAACCATGAATTTAAGACCAACTATTTGGGGCTTTCACTTTCTGAGAGTGATTCGGTAATCAGATTGAATCGCGAGGGGGTTTCGATTGAAGAATCCTATTTGATGAAAGAATCTGATGTACCCTCTTCCGTGGATTGGAGGAAAAAAGGGGCTGTTACTGGAGTTAAAGATCAGGGTAGTTGTGGTATGTGTAGTTACTTAAATTTATGTTTTTGTTTTGACTATGATGTTATTTTTGAAGTTGTTCTTGATTTCTTGCTGCATCTATATGGAGTGAAATTTTGTGTTGCAGTTCAGTGGCGGATCTAGGATCTAGAATTTTCACCAGGAATTTTTCCTGGGGATGGGGACGAGATTGTTGTGATATATAAGTTATATAATTTGTTAAGGGGCGCGGGGCCCTCGCGATACGCTACGCTATATTTATGACGGAAATTAGGTTCAATTACAACTTTTGATAGAATTTATACTCTTATACCTCTTTTGTTATAATCAGGATTTTGGGTTTTTTTTGTGTGAGGGGTGTGGGGGGGGGGGATGAACTCAAAGTAAAGGGAGAAAACGTGATATTTTTCGATTTTGAGGGGGGCAAAATTTAAATATAAAAAATTTTGTAAGGTGAAAAGATGATTTTTGAGGGGCATTTAATAATTTGGGCGGGGACATTAATTTAATTTATAAATTAAAATTAAAAAATATCTATACATAAAATAAAAAAATCAGTGGGAGCACTGCCTCCTTGACTACACTTGCGTCCGCCCCTGCAGTTCCTCTTTTTCTATGGTTAGGACTTAGAATTTGACTTGATCATTTACATAAAAGAATTAGATTATTCATTCTTGTGTTGGAGTTGGTATTTATTTCTCTAAGCATATCCAAGTATCCTGATTGGATTGAAAGCTCAATATGTAGATTATTGAGATTCATTAAGTGCCATTCTATCTATCGTATTGATTTCTTTTCCAGAAACTAGATCATGACGAACTGCATTTAGATACATTTCACACTCTACAGACGAATTACTTTAAATTCTATCAATGGTTCAAATTCGCGAAAAGGAAACTATTCTCAGGGTTTGTTATAAACCGTATAGATGATCTAATTTCTACACATAATTGCAGCAGTAAGTGTATTTCCAGACATATCTTAAGGTTGTTATACCTATGACGAACTAAAATGACTTGTTTGTTCATTGTGAAGGTGCATGTTGGTCGTTCTCAGCTACTGGTGCGATTGAAGGCATAAACAAGATTGTCACAGGATCTCTTGTCAGTTTGTCTGAACAAGAGCTAATCGACTGCGACAAATCTTATAATGATGGCTGTGGAGGAGGGCTAATGGACTACGTATATGAATTTGTTATAAACAATCACGGGATTGACTCTGAGGACGACTACCCTTATCAAGGTCGCGATAAATCCTGCAACAAGAACAAAGTAAATTTGTTACGCCATCTTAATCATGTTTATCTTTTGCTATTTTGCTAGGGTAAATTACATAGACACCCTCTACGTCATACCCTATTTACAAATAAAGACTATGAAATTTGAGAAATCCATAATTTCCTCTGTTTTTACCGAAAATTGCAACTTCACCACTTTTTTAAGTGGTTATTGAGGATTCCTCGGTGATTTGCAAAACCTAGGGGGCTCGTGGTAATCACCCAATAAGTGAAGGGCGTGCACATAATTATCCTATTTCTAAGAAATAAGTTATCTCTTACTATTGTAGTTCAATAATGCCGAATTGTGTCCTCTGCAGTTGAAAAAGCATGCTGTAACCATTGACAGCTATGCCGATATACCAGCCAAAAACGAGAAGAAGCTACAACAAGCCGTCGCCACTCAACCTATTAGTGTTGGTATATGTGGTAGCGACACATCATTCCAATTGTACTCAGGGGTTCGTACTATATAGCAAGATCGACTTTAACATAACGGTTACTAATTCAAAATTATACAATCTTGTTTATTTCATTTATGACTGAAAAATGCAGGGAATATTTACGGGCCCGTGCTCGACTTCTTTGGATCACGCGGTATTAATAGTGGGGTATGATTCTAAAGATGGAAAAGATTATTGGATCGTTAAGAATTCATGGGGAAAATCATGGGGAATTGATGGATATATGCATATGCTAAGAAACAGTGGGAATGAAGAAGGGATGTGTGGGATTAACATGTTAGCGTCGTATCCCATCAAGACGAGTACTAATCCACCCCCATCTCCGACCCCGGGTCCCACAAGATGTAATATCTTCACTTATTGCTATGACGGTGAAACCTGCTGCTGTGCAAGTCGTTTTCTTGGGATATGCTTGAAATGGAAATGTTGTGAAGGAGAATTTGCTGTTAGCAAGGACCATTCTTCATCGTTGTCCATATGATTATGTAGTTTGTAATAAAAGCAGGTATGCATACCTTAAGGTTTGTCTTCTTACTCTATTCATTCTGCCTTTAGAATCTTTACAGAAGAGGTAAGGTCAACGAGGCTAATCTTAAATCAGTGTCTCAGTAATAACCATCTTTCAGAACTTCCCTGGAATTTCTTTAAGGTTGCGTTTTGATTGATGAATTTGGATTTGAGTAACAGATTCAGATGAAAGAATTCAAATGACTCCAAATGATTTTGAAATACATAGCAATGATTGAAAGACAGCTTAATTTGAGTTTCTATGGATTTGAAATCCGTTGTAAATTGAAATCATCCAAAACTAACTTAATGGATTTGTTAATGAATTTGAAATCCATGAGTTTCAAATCCTTCAATCCAGACGCATCCTAAACTGTTCAGATATTCTCTCCGTTCACTTTATCGCCTCAATTGATACCCCTCCTACTTAATTTTGTGCTCGTGATTCAGTTTATCTTTTTTAAAAGCCACCCTACCGTTGCCCTTGTTTATAGTTATCTGCTACTCGCTTTGGTCGATCCCAGCATTCATTAATATGGAATACCTCAGTGTATCTATTAATTGTTTTTTCTCTTTTCCTTCCCACTTGACCACTACTGATATAAGATTAACTCATTTCTGCAGGGAGATTGCCGGAATGGCGTTTCTACATTAGTGAGGCGATGAGGAAGAAGAGTCTTTCAGCTGACTCGGGGAGTTGAAGTTCTCGTTTCTATTAAGATGCTATGATTGTATTATACAGTTGCATGCTCCTGATTACCATTGCTTGTGAGAATGGGGTAATTATCAATGCGGTGCTTCTATTCTATCAAGAAAAGAATACATATGTATTCTTTTTTTGGATAGAAATATACATATGTATTCCATTTCCATATTACAAGTCTTATGTATTAAGGAACTCTTACTAGTCTACAGTCAGTGTTCTGTTCTCTATCATATTACAAGTCTTATGTATTAAGGAGCTCTTACTAGTCTACAGTCAGTGTTCTGTTCTCTATGATATCCCCAAGTCTAGAATTGATCCTCTTTACGCAAATATGAACGAGCCACTATCAAGATTAATTAGGTGCAGAATCTGTTTACTTAACACAATAGCAGAGGAGGGTGTAGGAATTACAGAAAAATACTTAAGGACAAAATCTAAGCAGAAGCTGCATATACAAATTTTGCAGTAGGTTTCTATGCTACAAAAGGCTAGTTTCCACTTAATCATATGCTATAACATGGTATTATATGCTTGATACACTAGTATTTATTCGATCATCTTCCTTAACATAAACAATACAACAGAATGTGTAGAAAGGAGGATACGCAAAATTATCTTGGGAGGTACAATATCTACAATGCCACTGTTAGCAATTACCCTTGAATGTATGCATTTCATATAAGTTACCGAACATCTTTTAACTGATCTAAAATGAAAATTACGCACTTGTGTTTCAATACGTAGAAGACATAGCCCCTACGATAGTTTCAATTTCATACCTCTTAGTGTCATTTCTATTCTCCATGCAGAATAAACTGAAAAGAACCCGAAAAGAACTGTTTGAATTTTTATCAATCTTCCATCCTCAATGCCTGTCATCTTTAGTTTGAAACCCGTATTTCACATAACAAAAACATCCGAGCCCTTAGATTGCGATCATTCTTAGAAGCTCCTGGCAATCAAAACCATCGATGGATGGTGGTGCACTAGCGGGACTCCCTAAGGGTCACATCTTAGATTGTTCTTCACTTCTTTCAATTCCTATTTCGATCTTTGAAACGAAAAGAAAATCTACCATCATAACCTTATCCTTATCTAAGATCCTATTAGAGGCACAACCTCAACCACTGATCCACTAACTAGCAAAGACCTATTACCATATTCAACAATAATCAAGAACATTCAAACCCATGCTCAAAACACTCAAGCCCTTCGAATTCACCACAAGATTCAACAAACGAATAAACAGAGATAAACCGAAACAGACAATTCAAACACCAACTAGTGGCAACCGAATAGAGAACTTAAAATCTATAATCTATTAGGCATCAAAATTTACACAGGTTCATAAAATCCATCAAGCTATTACTAGTATAACTATATAACAAGTTGCAGATCATCATTAAAATCGAATAAATAATACCCATCAATCTCATCTCCACATTGTTATGAAGATGGAAACACATCTTTAACTGCAGAAGCAGCCGTCAAGTAATTCAAAGTATTCCTCAGAGTCTCCTTCTCCCTCTTCAACCTCATCGCGGTATCCTCCAACTCCAGCAACGCCTGCTGCTCTCTCGGCGCCCCCTCAAACGTACTCCCAACGAAGAACGAAAACGGAGTGGGAAAAAGATTCCTCCTCAAATCCTGCACATCCTTCTCCGGCTTCCCATTCAACCTATTCGACAATCTAATCACATCCTTCATGTACATTTCGACCTCGTTCGCGAGTGCATCCAAATCCTCGACCTCACCGGAGGGGCGGTCCTCGAGCCACGTCACCTCGGCGACTAAGTAGGGTTTGGTGCGGACTAATTTGGTGACACGAAAACGCTCCTGCCCTTTACAAATTAGGAAGAACCGATCGTCGACGAGGCGCTCGTGCTTGATGACTTCGCCGACGCAGCCGACGTCGGCGGTTCCCGTGGCGGCGTCGGTGTAGATGACGCCGAATCGGAGGTCGGTGTGGAGGAGGGTGTGCATCATCATGCGGTAGCGAAATTCGAAGATTTGGAGGGGGAGAATGGCGCCGGGGAAGAGAACGAGGGGGAGGGGGAAGAGGGGGAGCTCGACGACGTCGTCTGATTTGGGGGGATTGGTGTGGTGCTTCTCGGAGAAGGAGGAGGCGGAGCATTGGAGGGGGGTGGGTTTGCGTCGGCGGTGGCGGCGGTGGTGGGGCGGCGCGAAGGATGTGTTGGGTGGTTTGGTGTAATTAGTGGGATTTAAGCGGGGTTTGTGGGGGATTACGGAGGAGGAAGAGGTAGGGGAATGTAGGAGCTGAGGTAGTGCCATTGGGGGGGGTGGGATTGAAGGTATTAGGGAAAGGGGGTTAAAGAATTGAAGGGGTGTTTGTTGATTTGCATGAGGGGGGTGGAGATTTGTTGTGGTGAGTAGAGTGGAAAAATGTATGTATTGTGTATTGATTGGTTAAATTGAGGGAGAATGTTTGGGGGGAGGGGGGGGGGGGGGGGGGTTGGTGGCTGTGGTGTGGTGTGGTGTGTGGATAATGGGGGGGAGAAGGGGGTGGTGGGGGCGGTGGGAGGTGAGATTTTGCGTTGAGACGAAGGGGGTGTGGTGGTGGAGTCTACACGTGGAGTGAGGTTATCTAGAGCTTCTGCGGCACGTGCGTACTCTCTTTGTATGGATAGAATGAGTATTTGTAATGATTAGTGAGTTGGGGGCTGAAAAATAAGGGCTAATTAGCACTTTACACGTGTGAAAAATGATTTTTCGTTTTAACTCAAGATGAAAGACAACTAAATGACAGTAATAATTTTGAGTCATAAAAATTTCATCTAGTTCCATAAAAGAGCGAAAAATCACAATTTATAATAGCTTGAATTTAAATCCAAGACATTTTATATAAAGTGAGAGGTGGATACCACTTATTTATTACTTAAGAGAAAAAAAATACATGAGACTATCCCATTGGATCTATACATTGGAGCGGGTCTATCCCATTAGATCTATACATTGGCCCATCTTTCCAAATGGTCCATTAAGGATGTGGGTATTTTTACCCATATCATACTCCATCCTTATATATCAAAACCTCTTATGTATGGACACCCAAAAAACAGTCTATGCAGTGTACGAAATAGATATGACTTCGACACACAACTGACACGTGTTAGACATGGCTAATATGTATCAAAATTTTTAAAAAATGTGAAAAAACAAATGACATAGTGTCGCATACGACAATTCTTATTTCCCCGACCCTACTCCTTCAGTCAGTCGTAGGGCTGTAAACGAGCAGAGCTCGAGCTCAAACTCGACGAGCCTCATTTTCTAGGGCTCGAGTTCAAGCTCGAAGTAGATAAGCCGAGCTCGAGTTTGAAGTAAAAAATAAATTTTTTTTTTAGAAAATAAAATAAAATAAAATAAATTCTGTTTTTTAGCTTATAATAATATGTTAATAATGTATAGTATACATTATTCACATATACAATAAGTATTATTAAGATAAATAATAACTAAATATCTTATATTCAATAAGTATTTAGAAAATAGAGGAGAGTGTCATGAAAACATGATTTCATTAAATTATTTTATAGAAAAGTATATCATATCAACTAAAATATGTAATCTTATAATTGTTATTGTTATTGTTTTGCACGATTTAAACAAAATAGAAAAAAAAAAGTTAAATATTATTAAACTATGTTGTATATTAAATTGCAAGTATTATTTTTATGAAATACAAGTATTTTTAGACAAATATTAAAAAATAATAAAAAATAATAATAAAAGCTCACGAGCCTGCTCATGAGCATATGAACAACTATAAGTGAGCTCGAGCTCGAAATAGCTCGAGCTGAGCTCCAGTTGAGCCTGCTCGGCTCACCTTATACCCCTTGTCAGTCGCATTCTAAAACATAAATTAGTCACTGACGATGCTCAACCGTAGCGTCGACTGTAAAACAGGTGAATAAACTATAGTCCATCAAACACGTGTCCCTGACAATCAACTCCGCAACTCTTGTATCATCTGGAAGGAATCGAATAGGACTAATGGGACGAAATTGCTTTGTTCTTGGGATCCATTGATCATTCCATACGCTAAGTGATTCCTCAAACCAATACGCCATCTACAGCCTGCTCTAAGGAGTTCCTTTACTGCAAAAATAGTCTTCCAAATGTAAGATGAGTTGGATCCTTTCTCCGACTCGAAGAGAGAAGAGTTAGAAAATTAGCGTGCTCTATAAATCGAGTTAACCTAGCATTTGAGATTACGGATAATCCTCCATCCTTGAGTAGCTAAAATGGCAAGACTAAATTTGGGATTATTTAAATAGGGTATTGACATATGTTAAAAAATGAATTTTCGGTTTATGGATTACAAGAAAATAAAAATTCACACTCAAAGCCATTTCTTATTGAAAACATTCCATCTTTATTTTCATATACACTTTATTCAATGTAACTAGCCATAACTTCACACTATCTATCTTTACTAATTTTACATGCCAACTATCAACCTTTTGCCTTTCTTACTTTACTCATATAAAACGTGTTGGGGAAAATTAACCAAACGCAGCGGAAAACGGAATTTAAATTTTTTCAGATTTTCCCATAACAGAGGGGTTTTTTCGCACGTATGTACTATAGGGTAAAACAAACTTTACCCGTTGTAGCGAAGTGGTTGATAATTCCTACGATCTTGAATTCTTCAACTTCTTCGCGAAATTGCTCCGGCTGAAACTTTAATGATCCAAGCAGTCCAATTGGTCTGCCTCTAAATTATCTCGCCGAAAAATATTCGATGAAAAAATCTTACTCCTTTGCTTGTAGGCGACAGTTAGAGAGAGAATAAGGGAGAGGAATTCTATTTCTTGTGGTGTGGTGTAATGTAACTTATGACCTAGGTATTAACTAATGTGATATTTATATCACTTAAGTTATTATCTTGGGCTCAAACCAAGCCCATGAGGACGCCTAGTGGCCGCCCCCTTTGACTTTGGTGTGCCACTTGGTGCACCAAATTTAGCTTAGTGTAATTTAGTATTTCATTAATTAATTCAATCGAATTAATTAATCTAATTAAATAATAGATAACTTAATTAATTTTATTTCACCAAAAAATAATATATTAATTAAATCATAAATGAACTAACTTATTTTCTCAAATAATTAATTCCATTTATTTAATTTTAAGTATGCAATACTTAAAATATTACCACAAGAAATATTTCATTTTTCCATCAATTCTTCCTTTTTAAGCGTGACTCTTTAGGTTCATCTATATTTGACAATGGGAGGATTCCATTGAATATGGGTCATACCTAGCCAGTCAAGTGGTCCATATTTTAACCCAAATAAGATGAAATGATTAGATCATTTTTACCTTTCCATTTGTAAATACCGTGTGAATACAAACTCTTCGTTTCCTTATCCTGGTCAAGTGACAGTCATGGTTTTTAGTCAAACTCACTAACTTGACACTATGCTATATTTATAATAAGTTCAGATCAGTGAATGCTTTGGCCAAAACTTTAAGATCTGACTTACTTATAAATGCATAGGATAATCCCTCGTTCACTTACGAGGGAACAAATCCTATCTTGGATACCAGTTAAGATTACTACTTGCACATTAGGTTGCAGTTTGAGGTTTACCCCACCAACGGGTGAATTGGGCCTAACTACTCTAATGACGAACCTAATGTCACAAGCATATCTTCAACTCGATTCCTCCAGTCTAAAGTTCAGACACACCTATTACAATTAATCAATTCTGTTATTGACTGTCAAAGAGTGAAAAACTCATGTGACTAAATCGATGCGAGTCATGTCTAAGTGCCACTATCTCCATTAGTGTACCTATGATATGAGTTCTTCACTACTTCTTAGTGATTGACAGACACCTTTCTCGTCAAAACTCATATCATACAAGTTTTCATGATTTTCAATGCCCAATTAAAAATCTTTGACTTACAGACTATTTTAATACACAAGTATCAAACTTCTCTAGTGCCTTAGAGAGTTAACTCTTGCGTTCATTGACTTATAGATGATTACAATATATATATATATATATATATATGCCATCATAAAAGCAAATAACTAAAAAGCCTTTTATTGATTGATTAAAAACAATTACAATTTGATAATGTCCTATCATGATGGTCCCAAGTGGCACACGAAGGGTCTAGAAGGGGGGGTTGAATAGACCCTGAAATTTTTTTCGACTTTAAAATTTTCGTATTACTTTGAAGAATTTGAACTTTTGGAAAGCTTAGCGTTAGGTCAGGCGCTTAAGAATAGATAACTTAGAGTTAGTGATTTCAACAATTACCAAAGTAGGGTAATGTTTCAATAGCTTAATCAGGGTTAGCACAGTTGAAATAATTTTAGCTTAGCGTTCTCTTGAACTTGAATTAGTCGTTTAACTGTTTTAAATGATTTTTCAAGATATAATATGCAAATGTAAAGTAAAGCAATAAAACAGTAAATAACACAAGATATTGTAATGTTCACTGGGTGATGTAATCCCAGTTACGTCTTTCTTCTCCTTTGCACTCGGAAGAATTCACTAGATTGATTATCGAAGAGTCACACAAAGACTTCTACAAAATAGATGAAAGGGAAGACGATCTTGAGCTCCTTGATCACACAGACTTCAGCTCCATTAGAGACCTTCTTCAACAAGCTTCTCTCACATAGAAATGCTGCTTGTTAAATCAACAAACTTTCTCACTCAGATGAAAGATGTTGAGGGTTATGTCACGGGTTTGTTTGATGTTGGAAAGTTCAAACAACTTTGGATATCACAATAAGAGTGTATGGTTATTTTTTAAAGAGGTTTGAGATATCTATGAGTGTCTTTGGAATGTATATGAAAAACTTGAAGGATTTTGGCTATGAAGTTTGTAAGCTTTTTCTCTCAAGTAATTTCAACAACGTTTTGACCTTTTTCTTGTGCATGTACGTGTTTAGGGTTTGCTGAAGGGTACTATTTATAGGGTTTCTTGGGATTTGTCCGTTGGACACATGTGAGCACGTGTATCTCACGCATCGCGTTAAATAGTCCCTTTCTGACTTTCCTGAAATTTTGCTGGTTCCGATTGGACAGGAACAGGTTTTGAACTCTGAAATCTGACAGTTTAGTCAAAAGGTGGCTTGTTCACAAGTCATAATGCCTTATCACATTTAATGCACTTATCAGGCATTTAATGCATTTTGAATTTATTTTCCGTTGGAAATAAATGTCTGTTGATGATTGCATATAAGTCCTCCATGACTTGAGAATTTATTTCAGGTGAATCTGATCTCTTGATCGCTTGATTCATAAATACTGAAACAGTCCTTTAGTGTTTGACAGACGCTAAGAACAAATCTTCATCTTCACTTGACTTCAGACGCTGATCTTCAAATTCATCTTTGATAGACTCACTTAGAATTCTATCAGCAACTCGGTATCAAATACTTAGTCTAAAATCTACAAAGATAAAAATTACAAACCTAATAAAATTACAAACTTTCAAACGCTTATACAATTATTCTATGAAAACATAAACTTACATTATTTTTGGAGTCTAACATAAAGTCATATTCTTGTCATCGTCAAAACATCTAACATGAAATTTCCTAACAATTTTTCCCCTTTTGATGATGTCAAGACCTTGACTCTTTTATAGTTCAAGAGTTAGTCAAAAGACCAAAAATAATCATAAGTTAGCGTTAGAAAGTTAGATAAGTTAGCTAAAGTTAGATTAGCTTCAACAAGATGTTTCAGCATTCAATCATTCATAATATATGGAATTTAAAAACATACAATGATTGCACCGAAAATAAAGCAACAGAAGATAAGCAAAAAATACAAGATGCTTAAAGGGCAACTATCTTCTTTGTCGCTTAGACTGCTGCTGCTACTCAACTTCCTGAAAAATCTCTCTCGCTAATTCTAAGAGAACTCTATCAACGTCAATCATAGTAGTATGAAAGACTTCATTGTAGTTTTCCTGGTTCTCTTTAGCGCTTCGATTTAGCTCAAGCAACCTTTCTACCCATTGTCTAGGCGGAATTCCAAGTGTTCGAATAAGATCATGGTAAAGATCTTGTACCCTGTCATTCGAAGGTTTCCAGTTGAGCTATCTTCTCTATGGTTTAGCGAATGGGTGGAAACCCATACCTTCTAGGAAATCAACATCGAGTTCTGGTAGCCTATGCCTGCCTCTGAAACATCGTGGCTTTCTTTTCTTTGTAAGCATCTTTTTGAGACTCACGATTTCTTGAAACATGGACCGCCAATTTTTATTGTCAGTTTTTGACACTGGCTCCGAGGGCTTAGCTTTGGCATTTGGATCTTTTGATACTCCCCCCTTCTTGACATCATCAAGGGAGGTTTTAAGATCAGCAATGTCGCGGTGCAGGAGTTTTACTTCATCTACTAGAAGGCAACTTGTTCAGCGATACTCTGGGCAACCGAATTGGAAACATTGTGTCTCTCAGTATCTACTGAAGCGGTCTGAGCTAAGGAGCAATTGAACTCCTCGGAGAGGCCTTTGATCAGCGGTGATATGCACTTCATAATTGCTATAGTGCTCTTTGTTGCAACGATTGCAATATCATGGCTTCTAGTGTCGGAGACTAACTTGATATGAAAATCGTCATTGTCAAGCATCTTTGAGAAGGAACCCTCGATAGTGTTGAGCGAGTTCTTAACGGCTTATCTAAAGTCTCGTGCCTCTGGATCACTTTTCGAGTCAGAGTCCGATGAAGAAGAACGCTCAGGGGACGAAATGAGTCCGTATGAGCTAGAAACTACAGCCTTTCCTTTTGATTTATCTCTAATAAATGACTCTTCAGGCTCTTCAGCAATCTCTGCATGTACTTCTTCTATCGCTTGCTCGACAGATAGAGTTGCATTATCAATCTCTGTAACTTGAGCAACAATTGGAACCTCGACTACTGGAGCGCTACGGGCAACTTCTATTTGCATATCAACATCTTGAATAGGAGTGACTTCCGCAGTAGGAGTTTGTTCTAATTCCATTTCAACAATCTCCACTGGAGAAGATGGTTTCTCAACAGCAATGACCCAGAGTGGGCCAATCGCTTCCATCACATGCCTTGGACTGATCACGTTCGTTTGTGGGATAAAGAATATAGCGTCTTCGCGCTCTTCGGTACTTAGTGCAAAATGCACGTCCTCTGGCAGATCGATACCTGAGATATAAGAGTTATAAAAATCTAAAATAAATGGCATGAGCGCTTGAGCAGCTTCTTGATCCACTGGCCTAATAAGCGACAAAAATCTAGGCCACTTGAATATTCTGCTCACAGAAGAGAACGGGATGAAGGTTGTATCCCCGGAAGTCACTCAAACCAAAGCTATGGTTGAAAGTGATATCCAGCGCTTGAGCATTTTCAATAACCGTTCTTCTGTCCTGATAAAATTCTGCAAAGTCAGCATGATCATCTTCCAACAACATATGGGTCTTCACTTGGACGAGGATCTGCATCTCTCTTATTTGTGAATGCATCCTCGTTCAGATCTGGAAAGATGCGCTGAACAAAAGCATGACGAGAAGGATTCGTCATAGTTGGATGAAAAACATAGCGTCCTCCTTGACTGATCAAAGCAAGCTACTGGTGAATATAACGTTTTATAGGTTGTCTGTAGGAAGGCAAATCGCTAATATTCCCAATAAGATTCTTTCGCTGCTCAAGTAGAAATACAGCAAATCCTCGGCGTCTGTATTCTACTACAAATTCAAACAAAAATGGATACCTCACGAGCTCTTCAAGTGTATAGAAGTGCAGCACAAATTCTTCAGCCCACTGAGCAGTATCCATCATCCACCACTTGCCAAGTTTTTCAAACTTCTTCTTATCTGTTCTAGCCGCGAGATATTTCTCAAAGCGATCGAATTCGCTTTCATAATCATCTGCTCAAAGTCTGGTAAGGTATTCACGGGCTTCATCTTCTAGCCAAGAATTGACAAGATTGGGACGCTCAGCAACAACTGGTCCTTTTTCTTTCCAAAGTTTGAGAGGCCTAGGAGAGACAGCATTGTGAGGGGAATGAACAACATTTGGCAGAGCAGAGTACCCAATTTTGTTGAGATTCTCTTCATCTGGATTCTTCAACCAATCACCCATGTGGAGATTTTTTATGACAATTTTGTTCGGGCGAAGAGGATAAAAAGATTCTGCAGAGCTTCTTGAAAAATTAAAACGCTCTTGCTCGAAGTCTGTCGAGTGGATCACTGGTCACCGAATGTATTCTAACCACGATTGCAGACGCTCAAGCGAGTAAAGACCAAGGCCGGCAAGCCTCTCGAAAAACTCAAATTTTTTCGAGTTAGAGAGTTCTGAGTTGTGGAGAGTATTCTCAAAAGTAATCTCCATTTCAACTAATTGCCTGGTGTCATTTTCTCTAGCGGCAAAATAATGATCATTATTTGCATCATAGCCATGGGGAAAGAAGTTGATGACACGGAGAGGAGGTCCGGTTGGAGTAGGAACAATGGCAATCACTTCAGTTGGGATAGCATGGGCCACTTCTATTGATTGCTCAACATGAATAATCGCTTCATGAGCTGGTGATATTTCAGCGTCAGGAAGGACTTGGGAAATTTCTTTAGCGATATCCACAACTGTTGTCATTTCTACATCCAAATCCACATTGACACATTGACCTCAGGAGGCGGAGGTGCATCAGCATCTGGGGCATTTTGAGCTAATACAGGCAAGCGTTTGAGAAACAAAACACTTCTACTAAGTAGACATAGATGATGAAAATACTAAGACGCTTACCCTGAGGAATCTCTTCGACTATTTTAGTCGCGTGATCTTTGGAAGTGGAAGGTTCCATATCCTCAGGCTTCAAAACTTCTTTATCAAGATCTAAATCGAGGAAAGAAGTGAGGGGATCAGCACGAATGGTATCTTCAATATGTCAAAAGTATGAAAGACATCTTGAATAACTGTTTCACTTTCGACTGAAAGATTTTATCCTAGCATTAGAAAAGTAAATTTAACAAGGAAAGAATAAAATACTTTGTTTATCACAAGTACTTAGCCTGAAAACGAGCAAGCTTCTCAAAAGGAGTAGCAGCTTCAGGCTCTGGAAATGATTCGGGAATAGCTTCAAAGGAGGAGGGAAAGGAACACTCGCTGGTTCTTCAAGCGCTGGCTCGGCTGGAGCGCTTGTTAATCCTGTTGGAGTGGACCATGAAGTACGCTTGCGGGCTAGCGGTACTTCTTCCTCTTCTGCTTCTTCTTCTTCTTCCGGAGAGATGACAAGAACGGGAGGGGGAGAAGGAGAGGGAAATTTCTACTTTTTCTTGGTCTCCTTTTTCTTCTGCTGCTTGGCTGGCTTGGATGGCTCAACGACTTTCAAGACGATCTTTCTTTTCGGTCGCTTAACCACCACTTCTGATGATGATGATGATGAAGACAATATCGCTTGCTCCTCATCATCACTAAGAACATTTCCTTCAGCAAGGAGTCGCTCACGTTCCTCTTTGGGAACCGCTGCACCACCTCGATGCTTAGGGTTTAGCAGTTCGCGATCATTTTCTTTCCGTAAAACTTAAGCGCTAGAACCTTTGTACCTGTAGTATTTACGAAACCGCTAGCGCTTAAAAGAAGGCTTAACATAATCCTGTATGGCTTGGGATTAATCGATTGTTCGATCGCTGCCTTAAAGTGATTAAAAACGTATTTGGCCCAATTAACCTTCAACTTTGTTAAAATTGCGATCATCATTTTTTACTGTATATTGGAAACCTTATCAAAACTTCATTTTCTACACTCGATCATCTTTGCGCAGATATCGGCCAGAATGACATATTCGCCCTTCATGTCATTCTTCTTGAAATTTGCGCTGAATCAATGTTCTCCTTCTTGATCAGTTCCCAGACCTTGGTGGCATCTCCAAGGGTCACATCTTCAACTTCTCCACCATGAGTAGGCAGTTGCAGTAAAGTGGACATCAGTTCAGGATTAAGAATGAAAGTTTCTTTGGCGAAGGGAAACACGCAGGAAATAGAGTTGTCGTCGTCAAAAATGACAGCATTCTGAAAGAAGAAAAAAGTTTCTTCTGCGTGAATCGAGGAATGGGAAGTCAACATGGTTTTCAGACCAGATTCTTTAATGAGAGGAAGAATGCTTCTCAAAGGAAAGTTTAGGTTGTTGAAAAGGTAATCCCAGTTTACCAGAAATCCGGCATTGACTGTAACTTTCTTCTCAGTTTTGGACTTAGAAGATTTTTCGGCAGCAGTTTTCGAAGATTTTGGTAGCGCCATTGATGAAAGATTGAAGCTTTTTGAGAAAGTTAGAAGAAAGCCTTTTTGCCTTGAGAGAATTTTTACAGTAAAGGGAATTTGAAAGTGATAAGGTTTTTATGTAAAAATTTGAAGGGTTTAAATAGAGGGCAAAAAGTAACTCCTCAATAGCTTAGATAAATGCCACGTATTAAGTAATTAATTCAAAAATAAAGAAAATTGAATCTGAGCCGTTTAATCATAAAGACGGATGTAAAAAAGCGCGATAAATTTGGTTAACTGCTGTGAAATATAAAATTTGGAGTCCGCAGTTACTTTTCAAAAACGTTTGAGATTTTGAAAATATTCAGCGTGAGTTGCACTCGCCTAATGGTACACTGACACGTACCCAGACACATGCATTTACTGAACCGCCTATTTTTAGATAGGAATCATTAATCGTCAGTTTGATTTGATAGGAGCGCGTGAGCAGTTGTCAAATTTTATCTTTTGAACTTATCCATATGTTACCTTTTAGCGATGAAAACAATGCATAATTTTCAGAGAAAGTTACTTAGCGTTGAAGTGGGAATATTCTTAACGCTGAAGTCTTTTAATAAAATTCAATCGCTTTTGATCTTTAAAAGACATTTTTATTTAATTTTATTAGAGATTGATTTTGTCATGCATACAAGAAAAACGCTAATGATCAATGCACAGAATTTTGAAAATCATTTTTGATCATAGACGCTTATTGATTGGAATAAGTACAATTTTAAAATTATCCCTAAAATTGATAACTCATTTCAATTTTGAAATCGCTTTAGACATAATAGTAAAGTGGATTCTCCCTAAATTATATGCCTATAAGAGTATGATGCTTATGATTAAGCGTTTAAATCAATCATACCTAATTCACTTCTCAAAATGAGAAAACGTTGTTCGTTGAGCACTTTGGTGAAGATATCTGCCAATTGTTTGTCAGTACCAATGAAGTGCATGGAGAAATTTTTATTTTGAACATGGTCACGCAAGAAATGGTAGTGAATGTCAATGTGTTTAGTTCTAGAATGAAGGACTGGGTTTTGGGTCATAGCTAAAGCGCTTTGATTATCACAATGGATTGGGTTAGTGTTAGGTCTCATATTTTACATATTTTCATTATGATTTACCTCACATTTATCTTTATTTTATGCCTTGTTGTTAGTCTTTTCCTTTATTTTTAGCCTAATTTATGTATTTTGATTTCTAAGTCGTTTCAATGTTTTTGTAGGCATAAAAGCGATGATTTTGATGAGTTGAAGGAATATTTATTACGAGAATAATGAAGGCTATCCAAGAGGAAGTGAAGAAATGCATTAGAAAGGCCAAACGAGAATGTTTCGTTGAAGAAAAATGAAGAGAAAAATTTCTGCACAGGCAGCTGCACAACTGTGCAGATATTTTGCACAGGTGTGCAGCTGCGGATTTTTATATTTTTTGTGGGCCGATTTTATGACTTGGATGAGCATAATTTATGTATCTAAGACTCCTTTTTAGTAAAAGAAAGTGGCAAAAACATTTTATAGGCTAGAGTGAGGTGGAAGATCATAATTCATTCTTACAAAAAAAAAGTAGATCTTGGAGAGAAAAGAAGACTTTTAGAGAGAGAAATGAGATCTTGAAGAGTTCTTGGAAAGGAGTTCTTGGAGAGAAAAACTTCATCTTCTCAAGTTGTATTCTTCCAATCCTCCATTGTTGAACATGAGTAACTTTATGTTTATGCAATTTATTTCTTGTTTTTCTTTAATTATGTATAGCTAAATTATTTTCTAGGGGTTAAGATGTAGTCTTGTGTATAAAATTGGATTATTGATGATTAATGGATGTGATTTCTTGTTTGGTTTATCTATTAATGAGTGTTTAATGCTTGTAATTGATTGATCACCAATTGCATGATTTAAGATAAATTAAGAAGTATCGGGAGGTGAATTAGTTTATTGGTTCAGATTTAATAGACATGTGTAAATTGCTTAATAGGGATATTGGTAATTTTGCATGAGACTAGTTAAACAATATTCATAGAACTTAATGGATTCATCTAAATTAGTTTTTGATCATGGGAGTGACGTTAATTAATTTAGGTGGGTACTCATGAAGATCTCGGGAGAGTATTCGTGTATTTAAGGAAATTGGGTCTTTAATTTAAATAAGAATGATAATCCATTAAAAGTCAATAATCCATAGAAATACCTTGATGAAATCTTAATCCCTAGGCCTTTCGTTAATTGATTATTCGTTTTAATCATATATGTTTTAGTTATTTACAATTAAATCATTTTCTTGTTAAATTTCTGCTTTTAATTAGTTAAAATCTCAAATCTTTGATAATCAATAGTCTAAATAATAGGATAAACTTTATTTGGTACTTGATAACCTTCCCTGTGGAGACGATCTTACTTTCACATTGGCGCCGTTGCCGGGGAAGGCAACAAGTAGTCAATATCAATAACAAGTTGATTCTTATTAGTTTAGACATTTTTTTTTCTTTTGTTTTGGATCTTTATTTGTTTGAACTTTGATACTTAAGATTATTGTTTCAGAATGGCAGAAGACTTACAGAGGATTGAGCCTGCTGCGCAAAGAACTCTCCGGGATTATGCTACACCAACATATCAGAACTTAACCTCTAGCATAGCGGTACCAAATGTTCAGGCCAACACCTTTGAGTTGAAGCCGGCTATTATTCAAATGCTCCAACACACTGCATTTGAGGGAGATATTGAGAGGGAGGATCCTCATTCCCATCTGGGGAATTTTTTGGAAATCTGCAGCACTTTCAAGATGAATGGCGTTACTGAAGATGCCATAAGATTGCGACTCTTCCCATTCTCCCTGTCTAAAAGAGCTAAGGAGTGGCTGAAAAATCAGCCGGCAAATAAGTTCACCACTTGGGCTGATTTGTCGACTGCGTTTCTGACCAAGTATTTTCCCCCAGCCAAGACCGCTCAGTTAAGGAATGCAATCACAAGATTTATGCAAACTGGTAGTGAAACCCTCTATCAAGCATGGGAAAGGTATAAAGAATTACTCAGAAAATGCCCACATCACGGTATTCCTAGTTGGATGCTTGTGCAGACCTTCTACAATGGTCTGTCACATAGTATCCGGATGAATATCGATGCAGCTGCAGGAGGGAGTTTTATGGCAAAGAATCCGGATGATGCATTGGCTCTTATGGACGAAATGGCATCCAACAGTTATCAGTGGGCAAGTGATAGTCGGGCTGCAAAGAAAACACCGGGCATACACAATGTAGATAACATTACATTGCTAAATGCTAACATTGAAGCACTTGTCAAGCACATGGAGGGACTCAAGGGAAATGTTAGTGCAGTATCTCAGCCTACTTTAGCTTGTGATGTTTGTGGGGCACCTCATATGGCTACTGATTGCCCACTCATCGAGCAAGCTAACTATTTATCCAATCAGAATAAGCATCAAGGAAATCCATTTTCGAACACCTACAATTCGGGTTGGCGAAATCACCCTAACTTTTCTTGGGGAGGCCAAGGGAACCAAGGAGTTCAAGCAAATCCTCCTAGACAACAATTTCCTCCAAGTTTCCAACAGCATGGTCCTCAGAATTTTCAGCAACCAAATCAGCAGGGACCACCACCTCGAGAACCACAAGCTTGGGAATTAGCCATTGAAAAGCTCGCTAATGGAACAGCAAAACGGTTTGAGAATCTGGAAGCAAAAATTGATCTTGTAGTGGGAGCAACGAAGAATCTGGAATTACAAATTGGACAATTGGCAAGTTCTATGAATTCGAGGTCAAAGGGTACATTGCCTAGCCAAACAGAGGAGAATCCGAGAGGACAGTGTAATGCAGTGACTCTGATAAACGAAAATATAATTGAAGAATTTGAGCCACATGCTGTACACAGAGATGAATTTGTGACGAAGGATAATTCAATCTTTGAATCTTCAGACAAGGTTGAGCCAGAAAAGGTTATCCCGAAGCCATATGTGAAACCATATGTTCCTCCAATTCCATTTCCCCAAAGGTTGCAACACAAGAGGCTGGACAAGCAGCAAGAGAAATTTCTTCGAACACTTAGGTTGTTGAACCACAATATTCCGTATACAGATTCTCGGGCTCAGATACCTGTTTGTGAGAAGTTTCTCAAAGAGCTGTTGAGCAATAGAAAGAAATTAGAAGACGTGGAAACAATCTCCTTGAATGAAGAATGTAGTGCCATAATCCAACGAAACATTCCTCCAAAGCTAAAGGATCCAGGGAGTTTTTCAATTCCTTGCACTATTGAAAAATTCCACTTTGATGAAGCACTTTGTGATTTAGGAGCTAGTGTTAGTCTAATGCCTTATTCAATTTGCAGGAAATTAGGCTTTCAAAAGCTTAAAAACACAAAGATGTCACTTCAATTGGTGGATGGGAGCATAAAACGCCCTATAGGAATATTAGAAGACGTTTTCGTGAAAGTGGACAAGTTCTACATCCCATGTGACTTCGTGGTGCTTGAGATGGATGAAAATTTGAAAACACCAATCATCCTTGGAAGACCGTTTCTCGCAACTGCGGGAACCGTCATTGATGTGCGTGCTGGCAAGCTAGCGTTGAACATTGGAGAGGAGAAGGTGGAGTTCGACTTAAATAAAGTGATGAAATCTCCGCCTTTTAAAGAAAAATGTTATTCAGTGGATGTGATTGAAGAGGTCATCAAAGAAGAAATTGCTCAAGGTAAAAGAGATCCATTAGAGTCGTATCGCGAAATATCTTCTAGACCTAAGGTAAAAATTAAATCTCTTCCTCCATATCTCAGGTACGCTCTTCTTGGCAATAATGAATTTTTATCTGTTATCGTACATTCTACTCTATGTACACCTGAACTGGACCGATGGTTAAGTGATTTGGAATGGAAGAAAGATAGAATAGGTTGGAATATATCTGATATGAAAAGAATTAATCGTGCTTTGTATTTTTCAGGCGATGATATTCCTCGAGGGAAAGCAATTTCCCTCGCCAAAACTCAACAATAATTTTGTCTAAGTCGAGCTAATGACTTTAAACAAGCGCTTCTTGGGAGGCAACCCAAGAGTTTTCGTTATTTTTGTCATTGTCGTTTTCTTCTTATTTTGTTTTCAATATTTTATGTTTGAAGGTTTTATTTTATTTTTTTTTATTTTTATTTTTCGGTGCTCAAATGCTTTATTAATGAAAGGTATTCTTATTGCAGGTCAATAGCATGAAAAACGAGGTGCATGAGGCATTATACAATGTAAATCAGATGCACAATTGTGCCAATTTTCGCACCATTGTGCACAATTTTCGCACTTAGAAGAATTTTTAGGTGCACATTTGTGCAAAATTTTCGCACTTTTGCACCCTAAAAAAAAAAAAATTTTTTTTTTTGGAAAAAAAAAAATAAAAAAAAATTGAAAAGTGGGGTCAAAATCCCAAAAATCATTCCACCCCCTCACATTTCAGCCAAACATTTCTCTCTCTCTCTCTCTCTCTCTCTCTCTCTCTCGTATCTCCACCGCATCGCAGTCGCACTCCATCGCCGCCATCGTCTCAACCTTCGCCGTCTCTCGATCCGTCTTCAAGCTCACAATCAACCTCCGCCGCCATCGCCGCACTCAACCACAAAGCCACGCGCGACCAAGCGTAATTCAAGACCACCACTCCGCAGCCGTCTTCTCCCATTCACAGATCCACGCCGCCACTCGCCGCACAACCTCCACTCAACTCCGCCGATTGCCGCAATTGCACCGCAGTTCAACCGCAACTCATAAACGCCTTCGTCGCCGTCATCTCACATCCACAACTTAGTTCCACCTCCGTCGTCCGACTTCCCACATCACTGCTGCCACACTTCTTTTGGGTGCGATTTTTCTTCCAAGGCAATTAGTGTTCTCTCAATTACAATACTACCGCGAGAGACCATCACCCTACCGACTCCCGAAACATCACGCACATGCATAGGGGAGTATTTCTTTCACTGTTATTTCAATTACATTTTGTTTATGTTCTTGCATATCGGTTGCAATAAAATACATTGAGGACAATGTGTTGCTTTAAGTGTGGGGTGGATTGTTTGCAAATTGTGATTAGAGTTTATTGAATTGCTCAAGTGTGGGGTGTTTGTGGTTAAATTGGTGAAAGGATCGGACATATTACATTTTTTTTTGTTGAGTATTGTGTGTATTGAATTGCTCAAGTGTGGGGTAATGTGGAAAATTGGTGAAAGGATTGGGCATACGTCAAATTTTGTTGAGCTGTTGCTAAAAATTGGTTAATTTGTTCACAATATTTGTGTTCCCATATTTGAGCTCTTGACTAGATAAACATATGAATTTGATTTCTGTACATGGATACTCTTTTTATTGAGTTTGATCGCTGAGCCTGAAATTTGTAAAATTTCTATGCATCTTTACACACTACACACGAGTTCTAGTAAAAGGGATTGATCGGGGAGATAAAAGCAATTACATTTTTTTTTATACATGGTGATATTGGAGGAAAGTCGAGAAAATGAAAAAAATGAAAGAAAAAAAAAAGAAAAAAAAATCGATGAAGAAAATAAGGAAAGAAAGTTGATTCAGTAGTTAATGAAAGCTAAAATCACCCAATTTCGTTCTAGCCTTTGTCACTTGAGTGATTAAGTCCGTTGGGGTGTCTTGACACCTAGTGCCTTAAAACCGACTGGTTTGAGAGTCATTAGCCCAAAACTCGTTACAAGGGTGACATAGAACGCTTGATTAGCGAGACATTGCACGGGTTGATAAATTTTGAATGAAGGAAAGTGAATGAAGATGCATTATGATAAATGTTGTGTTTTTGCTTGAAATAACTGAGATGTTCCCTTGCTAGAATTCATAAATCAAGCACGAATGGATGTATATGAAATTGAACTTGTTTGGGATTAGTGTGATGACTTGAGAGTAAAGATGTTCATATGTGGAAAAATAATGATTCTACGTGTTTATTGGTTTATGTGTGATGATTGTGGGGAGTCATAAATGTTGTGACTAGTTGCTGATTTGATGCACGGTGAGACAGATAGACGATTGTTATGAATTTTGTGGGTATATTCTCTGCAAACCCTCACGAGACAAAACTCGTCCACTAGGGGTAACCTAGGGGTTTAACGGCTTGTTGCACATGCTAAGTGCAATCGTGTTCCCTTCGAAAGTGGTGTTATCTTTATTTTTGTTTTTGTTTTGTTTGGATTTACTCGAGGACGAGTAAAGGTTAAGTGTGGGGTGTTTGTTAGGTCTCATATTTTACATATTTTCATTATGATTTACCTCACATTTATCTTTATTTTATGCCTTGTTGTTAGTCTTTTCCTTTATTTTTAGCCTAATTTATGTATTTTAATTTCTAAGTCGTTTCAATGCTTTTGTAGGCATAAAAGCGATGATTTTGATGAGTTGAAGGAGTATTTATTACGAGAATAATGAAGGCTATCCAAGAGGAAGTGAAGAAATGCATTAGAAAGGCCAAACGAGAATGTTTCGTTGAAGAAAAATGAAGAGAAAAATTTCTGCACAGGCAGCTGCACAACTGTGCAGATATTCTGCACAGGTGTGCAGCTGCGGATTTTTATATTTTTTGTGGGCCGATTTTATGACTTGGATGAGCATAATTTATGTATCTAAGACTCTTTTTTAGTAAAAGAAAGTGGCAAAAACATTTTATAGGCTAGAGTGAGGTGGAAGATCATAATTCATTCTTACAAAAAAAAGTAGATCTTGGAGAGAAAAGAAGACTTCTAGAGAGAGAAAGGAGATCTTGAAGAGTTCTTGGAGAGGAGTTCTTGGAGAGAAAAACTTCATCTTCTCAAGTTGTATTCTTCCAATCCTCCATTGTTGAAAATGAGTAACTTTATGTTTATGCAATTTATTTCTTGTTTTTCTTTAATTATGTATAGCTAAATTATTTTCTAAGGGTTAAGATGTAGTCTTGTGTATAAAATTGGATTATTGATGATTAATGGATGTGATTTCTTGTTTGGTTTATCTATTAATGAGTGTTTAATGCTTGTAATTGATTGATCACCAATTGCATGATTTAAGATAAATTAAGAAGTACCGGGAGGTGAATTAGTTTATTGGTTCAGATTTAATAGACATGTGTAAATTGCTTAATAGGGATATTGGTAATTTTGCATGAGACTAGTTAAACAATATTCATAGAACTTAATGGATTCATCTAAATTAGTTTTTGATCATGAGAGTGACGTTAATTAATTTAGGTGGGTACTCATGAACATCTCGGGAGAGTATTCGTGTATTTAAGGAAATTGGATCTTTAATTTAAATAAGAATGATAATCCATTAAAAGTCAATAATCCATAGAAATACCTTGATGAAATCTTAATCCCTAGGCCTTTCGTTAATTGATTATTCGTTTTAATCATATCTGTTTTAGTTATTTACAATTAAATCATTTTCTTATTAAATTTCTGCTTTTAATTAGTTAAAATCTCAAATCTTTGATAATCAATAGTCTAAATAATAGGATAAACTTTATTTGGTACTTGATAACCTTCCCTGTGGAGACGATCTTACTTTCACTATATTATTTGTTCGATTCCGTGTTGTTACGGACGGTTAACAGTTAGGACTTAGGAGGATTCCATAATCTCTAAGTTGTTGCCTCATCCAAAGGATTTGTGCACAACAACTTCCAATGGCTACATACTTTGCCTCAGCGGTAGAAGTTGCTATGGTTTGTTGTTTCTTACTATGCCACAAAACCAATCTATCACCTAGAAATTGACATGTACCACTAGTACTCTTTCTATCTATTTTGCATCCTGCAAAATCTGCGTCTGAATAACCAATTAGTTCAAAAGGAGAGTCTCTTGGATACCATAAGCCCACATTTTGTGTGCCTTTTAGGTATTTAAGGATCTTCTTGGTAGCAATTAAGTGTGATTCTTTTGGATCAACTTGAAAGCGTGCACACATGCATACCGAAAACATAATATCAGGTCTACTAGCGGTAAGATAAAGAAGTGATCCAATGATACCTCTATAATTAGTGATATCAATTTTCTTCTCACTTTCATCTTTATCTAACTTAAGCATTTGGCTCATTGGAATTTTTGAAGATGATACGTTTTTTATACCAAATTTCTTAAGCATATCTCTTGTATATTTAGCTAGGTTTATAAATATGTCATTAGGGAGTTGTTTAACTTGTAATAATAAGAAAAAGTTAATTCACCCATCATGCTCATTTCAAATTGATCTTGCATCATTTTCAAAAATTTCTCACACAATCGCTTATTATAGTAGATCCGAATATAATATCATCAACATAAATTTGGACTAAGAGAATATCTTCATTATGGGTAATTTTAAATAACGTTGTATCAACGCTGCCTTTTGAAAAGCCTTTACCTATAAGGAAGATAGAGAGAGTGTTATACCGTGCTTTTGGTGCTTGTTTAAGGCTATAGAGTGTCTTATCCAATTTGTAGATCATACTTTTGCCATAGTTGTTGATGAATCCTGGGGGTTGCTCCACGTATACTTCTTCTTGGAGTTTACCATTCAGGAAAGAACTCTTCACGTCCATTTGATAAACTGTGAACTTGTTAAATACGACAAAAGCTAGGAACATCCGAATCGCTTCAAGACGGGCTACTATGGCATACGTCTCATCAAAATCAATACCATTTTCTTGGAAATAACCCTGAGCGACTAGTCTGGCTTTGTTTCTTAGAACAATGCCAACTTCGTCCATCTTGTTCCTAAAAACCCATATAGTCCCAATAACTTCTTGGTGAGTTCGTCTTGGTACTAGCGTCCAAACCTTACTTCTCTCCAATTGGTTAAGCTCCTCTTGCATCGCTTCTACCCAACTTGAATCACTGTGCACTTCATCCACTTTCTTTGATTCCATTTGAGATAGGAAACTTGCAAACATGTCCTCGTTGATTGTAGCGGCCCTAGTTCTAACAGGTGCTCCAATATCTCCAATAACTAGCTCTGGTGGATGATCTCTAAGCCATTTACGATCTAGTTGGAACGGGCTGAGAGACTCTTGATTATCAATAGCTTGATCCTCATTTGTCTCTAGCGCAGTCGCTACATCATTCACAGTTCCAATTTGCTCTTGATGATCATTCTCTTCATGATCATCAGCGTTTTTGACAATATCATCATTAGTAACCTCACGAGTAACCTTAGGATTGGGCACAAAGATCTCATCATCATCACTATCATCACCAAGATTGATTTGTGACGCTTGTTGGGCAAGATTTTCAATTCCTACATCATCAACATTAACCTTACTTGGTTCTTGGTTAGCATCATCAAACAAAACATGAATGGATTCTTCAACCTTCGATTTGATCTTATTTAGGATGCGAAAACTCTTTCCATTTTTGGCTTAGCTTAGAAAGATTCTCTCATCCGCTTTAGGATCAAATGTCTTTAGATTGTGGGATCCATTGTTATGAATGAAACATTTTGAATTAAATACATGAAAATATGAAATGTTTGGCTTACGTCCCTTCTACAATTCATATGGAGTCTTATCATGTTGCTTGTTGATCATACACCGATTCTGAGTGTAGCAAGCGGTATTGATTGCTTCGGCCCAAAACCTTTGAGGCAGCTTGGATTCTGCTTACATCATCCTAGCGGCTTCTTTAAACATTCTGTTTTGTCGCTCAGCCACTCCATTCTGCTGAGGTACTCTAGGCGCAGAATACTCATGAAGTATTCCAATATCTGTACAAAACTTCTCAAAAATATGGTTAGAAAATTCAGTTCCTCTATCGCTTCTAATTCTCTTCACCTTTAAATCTTTTGAAGTTTCTAATTGATGAATTAGCATTGTGAGCTTGACACTAGTTTCATCTTTGGTCGCTAGAAATTCTACCCATGTATAGCGAGAGAAATCATCAACTATTACTAGCGAGTACTTTTTACCATTAACACTCATGAGTTGAATAGGACCAAACAAATCTAAATGCAATAGTTCAAGAATTCTAGAAGTAGATAGATGAGGTTTCTTCTTAAAAGATGATTTGACTTGTTTACCCATTTGGCATGCATCACATAAGCGATTTTTCTGAAAGGAACCCTTAGGTAATCCCTCTACTAGATTTAGCGATATTAACTGAAAGATTGTCTTAAAGTTGAGGAGATTCATTTTTCTATGCCATAACCAACCCAATTCATTTTGACTTTTAGCAACAAAACATGTAGGGTTGTTATCTATTGTTGAACCCCAATCTACCAAATACCCATTGTTTGTTCTTTTTCCTTTCAATTTAGTAGACTTAGTCTTAACGTCATTAATATAGCAACAGTCGTTTGAGAACTTGACTTCAAAGTCTTTATCACAAAATTGACTAATGCTTAACAAATTATGCTTAAGACCCTCAACATAATATACATCACTTATTATGATGTTCCTCCTATGCATGATACCTATACCTTTGGTTTTACCTTTGGATTTATCATCGAGTATAACTTGAGGACCGTTGGTTGTACGATAGTTGACCAAGAGATCCTTTGAGCCAGTCATGTGCCTTGACAACCTACTATCAATGTACCAAACTGAAGTATCGGTCTTGGCTCTAGGTACCTGCATTTAAAGGGTAGTTCTAATTCTTCTTAGGTACCCATTTTGTCTTGGGTCCTTCAACGTTAGTAACTTTAGTTTGAATTAGAACCTTCGAAACCCATATTTCCCTTGTCTTCATTACGGGAGGACTGGCCTTGTTAGGTTTCAGTTTGTGTTGTGTGTGCTTTTTAGGTGTATAGTAATATCCTCGACTATAATAGTAATCATAGTCGTAATCATAATCATAATCATCATAGTATCGATAATATGATCTAGATCTTTAAGGATATTTACGCTGGTATTTCCTCGGCACTGGCTTAGGAGTCACTTTTGGCGATTGACGCTTAGCGTTTGATTCACTTGTAGATGGTTTATCCTTAGCCTTTTGAGCGTTTGGATGAACCTTCTTTTGTGAATCATTCACTTTTGTTTTCTCCTTGTTGCCTGAGTTAGTATTAACCTTCTCATTTGGCCTCTTACCATTGTCCTTGGGTTCATTCAGTGTTTAACTGTTTGAAATTTTTTCAACAAAGAATACACCTTTTCCTTTGTTGGTTGCCGTAACCTTAGACGCTTTTGATTTTTGACCAAATTTATCACAACCTAAATCGGTCTTTTCACCAAAAAGTCTGGTTACCTCAGTCACATTATCTAGCTTTCTTGATGCTTTGGATAATGATGAGACAA
This sequence comes from Buddleja alternifolia, assembly GCA_019426215.1. NCBI lineage: Eukaryota > Viridiplantae > Streptophyta > Magnoliopsida > Lamiales > Scrophulariaceae > Buddleja > Buddleja alternifolia. Next base: position 33,920,673 of record CM033397.1, on the reverse strand, counting down.
ACTGCTCTGATTTGGCAAGTTTAGTGATCAATTCAGCTTCTCTTTTAACTATTATATCAAGGTCACTTTTTAATTGGATAATTTCACTCTCAAGAGATTGGTTCTTCTCAATGCATTGTTGCTGAACTTGCAACTCTGCCTTGAGTGTCATTCTATCACTTGTGAGCAATAAAATGATATCAAAGTGATTTTCATATAACTTGGCAGCATCTTGACAATCTTTATAATATTCATTTACTTTGTCAAGTAATTCATCATAAGAAAGAGGATGAGATAGTTCAGTGTTTACCTTAGATAGCGAGTTATCAGACGCATCTTCATCTCTGGCCATGAGACAAATTAACGCTGAGTCGCTTAATGGCTCATCATCACTGCTTTCATCTGATGATTCCAAGTCCTCTTCAGGTGCGGAGAATGGTTCAGATTCCACTAGCAAACCTTGTTGGCAAAGGTTGCTCCTAAATTGGTTTCTATCCGCATGGTCTTGCCTTATGGGCTTAGACACATTTGGATAGGGACAATTTACCTGGTAGTGCCCTGGTTTCCTGCAGTTATAACAAAGGTTAATTTTCATTTTTTGTTCAGTTGATAACCTTTTAGAAACTACTAGCGCCTAGAGATTTTGAGTAGGAGACAAAAGCGCTTGGTATTGAACTGGCGCTAGAGGCTGAGGAGCAGAATACGCTGGTGCTTAATACTGAGGTGCTGGTGCAGGGGGAGGAGTTTGAAATGAAGTTTGTCCAATAGGATTTCTCTTTTCATATCTTAGAAATTTCTTGAATTTTTTGACCAATAAATCCATCTCTTTCTCCTCATTAGATTCTGTCGATTTCACCTCACTAATCGCTTTACCCTTACTTTTGGTAGTAGCGATTAAAGCTCCTGATTCAGTTGCTGAAGTCGAAGTGTCGCTGACTTCACTGAATTCAAACTCAAATGCCTTTAATTCTAAAAACACATGTTCTGGAGTTAAAGTCTCCAAAGTCTGTGATTCTCTCATGGCAACAGTCTTAATCAAATACTTGCTTGGAAGACTTCTGAATATCATGTTGACCATTTTCTTTTTGGTCAATTCCTTGTCTAGTGACGCTAACTCTGTGATGAGCAACGTGAACCTTGCGTCCAATTGATCTAGCGTCTCGTTGGGCTGTATTTTGAAATGCTCAAATCTTTGCATGGCTATAGAGAGCTTGTTCTCCTTCATCTGTGCTGAACCTTCACACACGATAGCCAACTTATCCCATATCTCTTTTGAAGTCTTGCATTGCTTGATCTTGTTGAACAATGCATCATTGTCTCCTAATGCTGAGTAGAAAGCACTTCGTCCAACATTGTCCAAGTTAGTTCTTTTTCTATCTTCTGGCGTCCATTCCAACTTAGGTTTCTCGACATAACTATCTGGAGTCGCTTCAGTCGCTCCTGGGGCTCGAGTTACAACTTTCATGATCTGAATCGGGCCATCTGTAATTACATCACACATCTCATTATCACATGAACAAAGATAAGCGAATGCTCTAAGTTTCCACGAGTCATAGTTTAGCTCAATCAACTTTGGAATTTTGTTAAAAGCCATGATATGAGATTAAAAAAAAAAATGACTAAGTTTAGAAAAATGGATATAAACAAGCAGTTACGCTCGAAAACGCTTAAGTTTCTACTTCAACCACTTTGATACCTCTTGATGGTCCCAAGTGGCATACGAAAGGGTCTAGAAAGGGGGGTTGAATAGACCCTGAAATCTTTTTGGACTTTAAAAATTTTCGTATTACTTTGAAGAATTTGAACGCTTGGAAAGCTTAGCGCTAGGTCAGACGTTTAGGAATAGATAACTTAGACTTAGTGATTTTAAAAATTACCAAAGTAGGGTAATGTTTCAATCACTTAATCAGGGTTAGCACAGCGGAAATGATTTTAGCTTAGCGTTCTCTTAAACTTGAATTAGTTGCTTAACCGTTTTAAATGATTTTTCAAGATATAATATGCAAATGTAAAGGAAAGCAATAAAACAGTAAATAACACAAGATATTGTAAGGTTCACTGAGTGATGTAATCCCAGCTACGTCCTTCTTCTCCTTTGCACTCGAAGGAAATCACTAGATTGATTATCGAAGAGTCACACAGAGACTTCTACAAAATAGATGAAAGGGAAGACGATCTCGAGCTCCTTGATCACACAGACTTCAGCTCCCATAGAGACCTTCTTCAACAAACTTCTCTCACACAGAAATGCTGCTTGTAGAATCAACAAACTTTCTCACTCAGATTAAAAGTGTTGAGGGTTATGTCACGGGTTTGTTTGATGTTGGAAAGTTCAAACAACTTTGGATATCTCAATAAGAGTGTAGGGTTCTTCTTTAAAGAGGTTTGATATATCTATGACTGTCTTTGGAATGTATATGAAAAACTTGAAAGATTTTGGCTATAGAGTTTGTACGCTTTTTCTCTCAAGTAATTTCAGCAACGTTTTGACCTTTTTCTTGTGCATGTACGTGTTTAGGGTTTGTTGAAGGGTACTATTTATAGGGTTTCTTGGGATTTGTCCATTGGACACATGTGAGCACGTGTATCTCACGCAGCTCGTTAAACAGTCCATTTCTGACATTCCTAAAATTCTGCTGGTTCCGATTGGACAGGAGCATGTTTTGAACTCTAAAATCTGACAGTCTAGTCAAAAGGTGTCTTGTTCGCAAGTCATAATGTCTTATCACATTTAATGCACTTATCAGGCATTTAATGCGTTTTGAATTTATTTTCCGTTGATGATTGCATTTAAGTCCTCCATGACTTGAGAATTTATTTCAGGTGAATTTGATATCTTGATCGCTTGAGTGCTTGATTCATAAATCCTGAAACAGTCTTTTAGAGTTTGACAGACGCTAAGAACAAATCTTCATCTTCACTTGACTTCAGACGCTGATCTTCAATTTCATCTTTGATAGACTCACCTAGAATTCTATCAGCGACTCGGTATCAAATACTTAGTCTAAAATCTACAACGATAAAAATTACAAGCCTAATAAAATTACAGACTTTCAAACGCTTATACAATTATTCTATGAAAACATAAACTTATATTATTTTTGGGGTCTAACATAGTTTTATTCTTGTCATCATCAAAACATTTAACATGAAACTTCCTAACATATCATTTACTAATCCTCTAGTGGCATTTGAGGACATTAACCTAACAAAATGTTCCCGCATATGGCGTTAGACAATGTAATGTATTATCTTGGTATCTTAATCAACGAATAATAACACGATAACACAATAAAATAATCACAACATATCAAAAGAAGTAACCCTTTTATTGATACTAGGAAAAGAAGAGTACAAAGTGGTACATTGCTAAAGACAATGAAACCCGTAGAGTCCTCTCTTAGAAGCCCCAAATGGCGTATTTATAGGTCTAAGATGTCATTAGGGTTACATCTTTATGTTATGGGTCGTTCTCTTTGGGTCACCAGTGTGGATCATTCGTTATGCCGAGTTCTCAATCGTATATACCTGAGATGAATTGTTCGGTCTTTTTCCATAGGTCTAGGGTCGAATTTACCTCGGTGGGCTCGAGCGGGTCGATCCCATTGGATATATACATTGGCCCATCTTTCAAAATGGTCCAATAAGGATGTGGGTATTTTTACCCATATCATAGTCCATCCCTGTATATCAAAACCTCTAATGCATGGATGCCGGAAAATCAGTCTGTGCAGTGTATGAAACGGATATGACTCTGACACACCACTGACACGTGTTAGACATGACTAATATTTGTCGGCAAATTTAAAAAAAATTAAAAGAAATTGATGCGGTGTATCACACGGCAATCCTTATTTCTCCGACCCTCCCCCTTTAGTCTGTCGCATTCTAAAACATAAATTAGTCACTGACAATGCTCCACCGTAGCATTGACTGTAAAACAAAAAAGATGGTGAATAAGCTATAGTCAATGGTCACACTGAAAAATAGTTATTAAAGTGGAAGAGCTCAAGGTCATATAAACTCTATATGGGAATCCCATAATTTCAATGTGGGTTTCAAGTCTCATTTCTGACAATTGAGAGGGGCAATGAGTGGCTCTGATGCCAATTGATATGACCTTGGTAGAACCCAACCCAAAAGATAACTATTGAAGTGGAAGCACAAGGGCATATAAAACCCATATGGAATTCCATTATTCCGATATGGCAATTGAGATCGTAACATGAGCACACCTTTTTATCTGTATTAATATGATATTAAACTTGGTAAAATGTAGGAAGCAAAATGAATTGATAGGCAGTGGTATTTTCCTTAGGCTTTTATTTCTAGGTTTAGAAAGATAAGAAATACATGTGGGCTGGGTTTGAGTTTTTATTCTAATTTATCAAATGCGCCATTAAACATAAGGAGTCATAGAGTGGGGCCAGTGGGCTATTTATTTATTTTTGATAAGTATTGTAGTCTTATCAAAATGTGTCTGCAAATAAATAAATAAAAAGAGTCTAATCAATAAGAATATATATACTCGATTGTTAAACTAATGGTATCAGCTCCCACTTTCATATAGAAGGTCATGAGTTTAATTTCAGGATGTCACAAATTGTAATTTTTCTCTCCTTATTTGAAGTTTTATAGGGTCGTGTGGTCCATAACTAAAAACTATTGACCCGGATTTGTCGGGTTATAGTATCCCCTTCGTCTAGAATTTAAAAAAAAAAACATATATAATATCCGTCTCCCAATCGTGTTGTGTCCTAAGTTTTTATGAATAATCGTGTCACATATCCGTATCGTATCATTTTCATATCGTCTTGTCCGTGTTCGTGCCTCATTGACCAAAATCTTAGAAGTTAAGATGTAACCTCATTCACCTTTTTTTTTCCTATTGTTATTTTATTATATAACTGTCTATTTTTTCACCGGCATAGAGATAAGATTACCTTGATTTTCAACAAACTTTTATTTTAATTTTTTTTTTATCAATTGCATTCGTATTCGCCAAAAGAAATCATTTCCATGGACTTTGAAAATATGACTTCTTTGGGGTATTTTATTTTGGAGAAAAGTGTGATTTTGGTCCTATATATTAGGGGTGGTAACTTTAGGATAATATTTTTTTCAATTGGCAATTAAGTCCTTTAATTTCTAATTTTGTGGTAATTTCAATCTTCAGAGTGACAATTTTAATCCTTCGGATCGGATTTTTTTAAAATTGGGGATTTTTAGGGTTTTGAAGGGAAAATGGAGCTTTAAATGATATTGGTTGGGAAATTGGGGCTTTTGCTAATATTATATTTATATATATAGTTATATAAACACACAACACACACTAACAACAACAATATTCAAATAATAATATAATGATTAATGATTAAACTTAACAATTTTTTTATTTTCATACTTATTTATCTATTTTTGTTTATTAATTAATTAAGACTCATAATTTTAAAGTATCTTAAAATAATATAAATTAATATCATTTAATATCAATTGGTTATGTTTTGGGATGGTATTTTGATGAGAAATTTATGGGGACACGTGCATATTTGATGAGATTGTGTTTGATTTTATTTTGGGAGTTAGTTTTTTTTTTGGGTGATATAATATTTGGTTTTGTTTCCAGAAGGAACAAAAGTTACTGTAGCAGTCAAATCATGAAATTTTTATCTGTTAAAAATTAAGTAATGATTGAAAGTTAAGAGAGGGGAGAGGCAAAAGTAGGGGGACAATACCTAAGCTGTAAATTTTTAAATAAATAATCATTATGATTTTTTTTTAACCAAAAAAGTAACATATTTTTGGCCCAAAATTGTGTTAACTAAATACAATTGAACCAAAATTTTGGACCAAATTGTGTTTGCAAACATATCCAAATATAGCGATAGTATCCCAAAGTTGCCCCCTAATATAAAGGGCCAAAATTATAATTTTTCCTTTATTTTGTGTTATTTGCATTCAATTTATCCTTATACTACTGTAATGAATTATATGAAAAAATTACTATTGTAATGTAAAATATGTGTAATTCTATGGTGGATTGAGACCATGGATCCCGATTCACTTTTCATCATAGAATTTGGGATAATTTAGTAAATTACCCCTCTATGGGGATTCTATAATAAACAATGGATCGAAACTAATGGTTTCAATCTACCATAGAATTGTAAAATATCATATCAAAATCCACAACAAAAATAGAAAAAAGAAAAGAAAATGAGGATGTCCTCACCTCAATCCTCATCCGCAAGGATAATGCATGGACCCTGAAATGACGGCAAGGTACATCCCCCGCCGACCTGCATAAATGTTCACTATCATTTTAAAAACGTGAGTTTCCTTATTTTTATTTATCGTAATCGAAAAAATCTACGATCAAATTTAATGATTCTTCTCGTGTCTATTTATTTTAGTATTGTGTGCGATCTCTTTATACATCTATATAGATGTAAAATAGATAAATACAGAATAAATACTTAAATTATTAAACTTTTGATCTGGCAACGGCAGGTTCAATATCGCAAAGCGAGATTAATTTTATACCCAATATGATGTGAGGAAATTCATAAAAAACAAAACAAAAAAAAGATCTGGGATAGAATTACCTAATCGTCCCCAAAACTTTCCTAATGTTTTCTCCACTGCCACGTGTATTTCCTTAGTGCCCTAACATTCCTTCGGTCATTCCTACCCATTTCCATAAAAGCCCCCAGAAATTCTAGAAATGTCACACGTCACCACATTCCTCTTGACTTTCGGGTGGCATATTCGTAATTCCGTCAAACACGCGTTACTTTTCGGTCTATCCGCACCGCGTGAATTGGCTTTATAAAATGCACAAACTTTACCTTATTCCATGCTTACAGAAAACGCTTATTAATATCTTTTAGGTAACCATATTTAAGAAATTCTCGGAATTTTTGAGTGTGAAGAAAAGGAAAAAATGGCTGCAGAAGAGGGACAAGTGATTGGATGCCACACCGCTGCTCAGTGGAAGGAACAATTCGACAAGGCTGCCGCGGCTAAGAAATTGGTAACTGTTATATATGTATATGTATATATATATATATATTTTGCTTGAGTTTGTTTTATATGATTATTAATTGGATTTGGGTTTTTTAATGACGTGAATGTTATGTGTGATTTTATTCTAGTTTTATTTTTGGTATTGATTTGTGTTGCAATTTCTTTGTTTATCAGTAGTATATTTCTAGGGTTTATAACGATTTTGCGCTTTTATTAAAAAAAAAAATTGTTAATGTTTTATGCTGTTTCCTTCATTTTTGGACTGTTATAACTTATAACGGTTGGATTTTTCTCTCAAAATGAAATAATTTTTATAGTTGACCTTGAATTATGGAGTAGTGTGAAATTTGGATCCTATTGGATGTCAAACGGGGTAATTTGTAGATCTAAACATCCAAAAATTGAGAGTAATTCAAGGTAGATTTGAACTTTTGCTAATTATACAGAATAAAAATTGCTCTACAAGGAAGTGAATATCATGTAGCACGAATTTGTTGTGTTTCTTTGATTGCCAAATCTCGATTATTTATTCTGCTGAAATATATTTGCCAATTGAAAGTCAAGTAATAAACGGTGATTACTTGAGAAAAGTATCCTTATAATCTAGTTGAGTGACAGAATGTGTGGATTGTGAGATATGCATAATATGTCCATAAAAATCGTTCCAATTGGTCCAAGTAAATTGAAAACGGTACATATAAGGTCTTCTAGCAGTCCCAAAAGTGACTTTTTTTGGATATTGGGAGCCCCATTAATCATTTCAATCGTTGTATTAGTATACACTTGTTTGGGTTGCTGTTTTTGTTATGTTTCCCATTAAGTTCTAACATGCGGAAGCAAAACCTTTTGGCCAGGTGGTGGTAGATTTCACTGCTTCATGGTGTGGACCATGCCGTTTCATCGCCCCTATTTTGGCTGATATTGCCAAAAAGACACCCCATGTTGTTTTCCTGAAGGTTGATGTTGATGAAGTCAAGGTATATCTATCTAGCTTTTTCCTTTTTGGGATAAACTTTATTCCACTCCTAAGTTCAACTGCAATCATCTGTGTGATGGTACCCACGTACAGTCCACCATACACAGATGTTTGTGATTGTACTATGTATTGGAGTCCATGGATTCCTAAAAACCACTCGATTGCTAATACTTGCAATGCTCGGTTGGTTAATTTTGAGATTGTCGAGTATAATCGAAACAGCTTACCAATTCATGTCAACTTTTTCAGGAGGTGGCTGAAGAATACAAGGTTGAGGCCATGCCAACTTTTGTGTTCCTCAAAGAAGGGAAGGTAGTTGAAAAGCTTGTTGGTGCAAAGAAGGAAGAACTGCAGGCGCTTATTACCAAACATGCTACCGTTACTGCTTGAGGTTTGCTCAAGATAAAGTTATATGTTTTATTGGGGCTTGTAATAAGGACATAGTTGCTGATCTTTAAGCCTTCTATTATGGATATATATATATATATATATATATATATATATGTGGTCTTTTATGTGGGTGGTTCGTGTTAATGTAATGAACAATTTTAAGTATTTCTGATTGCTGGATATATTTCTGTTTCTGTGGTTTGTTGAAACCCTTTCAAACCAGTCGTAATTTAATGGTGACTGCCGTAGTTTTTTTCATAGAAGTATCAGTACAGTGACCATCGGCCTCGGTTAGAATAGGTCAAGTCCTTGACTTGGCTTTGGAATGTCTGGAATTTGGGTGGACAGGTTAACAACAATTGTTGTTTTATTATGTCATCTTATGTTTAAAAAGATTGTTATGTGATGCATGTTTTGATAAGTTTTCTGATACAAGTGCCATGGAAATCCAATTCTGTGTGGCATTAACGGAATTGATGGAGTTTTATTGCTCCGATGTGACTGAATGCTACAAAATTGATGGACAATTATTCTTCTAATTTGACTTGATATTCTAAAACTCTTTAGCATTTACAATCTAGACTCTAGATGAATGCTGTATTAGTGCCACATGACTCAATAGTTAAACGACATTTTCCCATACACAAAGTCTGCAATACTATTTTACATTGCCCGTGTGCAGATTAGGTAACAAATCTCGTCGACTGCTTTGTATAACACACTGGCTGTACTGATTCTTGTGTAGCATACGTTACCTCACAACTTTCTTTTGAACTAGGGTAGAAATTGTCTTTCGAGAAGATTCTCGACATCTCTCTTAAACAGTCCTCACATCTACGCTTTTCTTCAACTCATTTGGTAGAGCAAATAGCTTCAACAGATAACTTCTTCAATACACGGGGGCAAGGATCAGTCCCGAAGTAGCTATTTGAAACTGTTAGCTTGCAACTTTCCTTCCCCGCACAATCCTGTAACGTTGCATTATAACAAAAAATGCAATGTTATTCACCTAAGTAAATACTGGCTTAGTGTATGTGTGTGTATATATATTAATATATTTGTATGTATAAATGTGATGTTTCATTGATATTGCTGATGGACCTCACATTTATATATAAGGCGTCATTTTACAGACGAGAATTATTAAGAATAAACATTAGGAATTTACCTTTTCTATGAGAGATTGAGAGTTCTGCGCGTGGCAACTTCCCACCTGGAAACTCCCACAAGTTCCTTTAGGAGTCCCGAAACTTGCAAATTTGATAGTCGATATAGTCTGGGCAGGGGCACATCGCAGATGGACCTTGGCCTGGTGAAGCATTTTTGATGCACTAGTGCTCTCAATCTGGTAATTTGCAACTGTCGGGTGGTTTTCAAATGCATTTGCACAAACACTGGATGTCGTTCTTTTAATGAGAGATATCTTCGATGCATCTCCTCCTAATTCTTCAAAGAGTACCATTAGATTTTGTGTTGGCTTCAACCAAGATCTAGGAACATGGTACCTATAAGTCAAAAACAAAGAATACGGTCAGAAAGATTTGGCCTTGTTTCTGATTTATACTATATATAATTGAAGAGGCTCTTTAGTTGTAGTATGACATGTATAGTGTGAATAGGGTGTTTGTGCACCGTGGGCTGTTATAGTGTTAAACATCCGTGTAAAACTTTCTGTTACACACATAGATGCGTGACAAGTGTATACACAGGTGGGTATGATATGGAGAAAGAGATCTCAGATTTTCATCCACAATACATGTTTTTCTTCTCAAGTCTCAACATCCTAACCATCTGTGTATACAATTGTCGCGCATTTGTGAGGTGTTACACGGATGTGTAAGAAAAGATGAATTATGGTTTTAGGAGATGACATAAATAATAACCTAATAGTCAATGAAACCAGATTTAGTGGAGAACCATCCACCGGTTACACATTATCTTCCTATTTCCTATATATCTCTCGCTCTATTCTGTTTTCCTTCGTTTACATTTAATTTTACTTCCCATCTTTTCCTTTTCTATTTTTTCTTCTCTCTCACCTTTCACTTGAACTTAACCTAAATTCACATAACTTCATACCAAAAATTTTTTACACGCGTCGGATGTGCCTTTACCGACTAGGTTGTAATAATTTTATTTCATTTTAGAGAACTTTACCATTTTTGGGTTGGTTGACCACATCCGAGTTGACACTTAGAGGCTCGGAATGGACCCGTATAGTGGCAAACACTGCAGTTTCCATTTGCATTAGCCAGCCAATATCTTCCCATGCTTTGGCCATTGATCCACGCTTGACCCTTCCTCATACTCCTCATGTCTAAAGCCAACGGCTCATCCCCGTTTGGTGCGTCAAAATATGCCTGCAAAGTTTCAATATTACAATCTAAGAATTTATCTGTAAGAACTTAGAACGGTACCAACTATATTTTTCAGTTTTACCTTGTACCATCTCAAAGGCTGTTGATTTTGAGTGACAAGTGACTCTGTCCATTTCTCTGAAGAAACCCTATCTGGAGACACCAGATTTATCGTTTCGCCTTTTAGTCCGACCTATTCAACAAAGACAAGTAAGAACGTGGCGTATAATGAAGATTATGACAATGTCAAAATAAAATTTGTTTCACCTTGTAAGACCAAGTTTGCCTTGATAAGTCCCTTTTGCCCTGATCGAGCCCATCGAGCTCAACTTGCCCCAGTATCCCCACATTCCAGTTCTCAAAATGCATTCCATTGTTCTACATTTTCGATGATAAATTTTTTTAATAATCAGTAATTGAATTGTCGAATATATGGGTAAAACAATAATTCTAAAGATAAATTTAGATTTGATCCCACTAGATTCAGTTTATCATTATTTCTATAGCTTGCGAGACAGGGTAGGAAAACTAACCGGTAATCCCATAGCTATGCTGAGCAGGTATATTTTGTTCGCCCCAGCTTGTAAGTTCACAGGTCCCCTGAATGTGAATTTGGTATTCGTTCTCGTCCCATAAGCAGATCCTGTCAACATATACTATGAACTCAAAAGCCCAGATTTGTCCAACTTTTGAGAAAATATTGGGATAAGCCTTGCGTGAGACCCCAATTACTAAAAACACCCTGACATATGAGAAATTACTATAACTTCTCTTATCAATAAAAGCATACAATTTTACCTCATTTCAGTAAAAAGCATATTACAATGTTGTCAGAGTCTTGTCTTTGGTAATTTTGCAAAATCTCATAAAGCTCATAGTAATTACTCAATAAGTAAAGGGTTATGCATATAATAATCCCTAAATACTAATTTTACCAGAGTCACTTAAAAAACATTGATCAAGTTCAACTGTAATGCGCAAGTTTTTGGCACATATTATCATGTTCGCAACAAATATAAGCTCCTACCTGCAAGCTGACCGTTGATGAAAACATGTATCGCATGGCCTCTTGATTCCACAGTTAGAGTTGGTTTTGGACCTCCTCGTAAAAACGATTCTGATGAACCGACATCGATGCTGGATAGGAAGAACATAGCAAAAGAAAGGTTTACTTTGGTTGATTCTAAAAAAAATTGAACTTGAACAAGTAAAGGATAGTGTATCCAATTAATAATGTCCGAAGTGGAGGTTGGATAACAGACTCACCTAGTAATGTACCACAAATAGTCGCTACTATCCCGGGTAACGTTAAGCTGCTCCAGAAGTCCGCTTGCTGTAAATGTCGGACTGTCTTCTAGTGAATTTATATCCTCACCGTACGTCTCCCACGAGTGCAATTGAGAATTAGCAGGTTGCATCTGAATTTGTGATGTTTGTGTTCCGACCTTGGTGATAATGCACAGGACAATCGTCAAGTCAAATTAAGCTGCAACTAGTATATTAACAAAGAGAAGTAACATAAAAGATTCTTAGAAGCTCCGGATTCTGGGTTTCGGGATAATTACAACTGTTCATGTGAACATGTAGTTCCACGATTTGCAGATGCTTGTCCCATGTTTCCTTAAGAGTCTACCCGAACAAGAACAATTATCTTGATTGGCTTAATATATGTACCGTAAATATATGTATATACAAACTAATATATATACACAAAATTATTTTTATCTACTCATAAAAAAAATTTAATATACATATATATGTTCATAATTATCTTGATAATGATATATATATATATACACATTTTCATATATATTACAATCCTTAAAAACTAATATTCATATATTTCTTAAACGTTAACTAATTATTAACACAACTTTTCTGACAAAAGCTTACATGATTTGTTCTTTCAAAAACATAACCTTTCTGGCAACATAATAAATAACTTAAATATTATCTTGAAATGAGTAAACTAGACACATTCTCGCGGTAATTTTTAAAAGTAAAACCAAACACATACCAATACATGCACACTTCTCAATAAATTTATGCCCAAATAATCTCACAAAAACACAACCTCAAAATATAATCTTACCTTTGCAGTGTTAAAGATTACATTTCTGCAGTCAGGAAGTATGCTAATAGACCAAGGAGGTAATTTATAGTGCCGGTTGTTGAACAACACTCTTATGGCAGTACGAGCATCAAAATTGGAAAGAAAAGCCGAACAATTTCCTTCACCCGAGGAGAATACATAAGCCTGGAAATAGCAAGTTTTTGGTGAGGACAACTATAACAAGAAGACGTGTTTCTACACAAGAAACGGAAGATTTATAAGATCCTTACCTGCTGAGAGCTTCCTAGTGAACTAACTGTAGGGTCCGATGAAACTAACACATGCTCACAAAGTTTAATGGCTTTGTGAAGCTCCTTCAAATGACCATATTTTGGTTCCCTAATCAAACCTATAAGAGTAAAAAGAAGAATGTTGCTTGAGAAAATTTATCTTAAATAAGATTATTAAGATAGAATTCAGATTAAAATGTAAAGTTACAATGTCAAGTAATATAATCTCTCAGTTGATATTGTCTAGGTATCAGTTATGACCCAAAATGAAAATAAACTTGACAACCAAAAATTAGGTTTAGTTTTCTACCATATTCATCGATCGGAGCATCATAGTCGTAGCTGGTTGTAACAAAAGGACCTCCAGCACTACGCCCGAAATTGGTGCCCCCATGGAACTGTTCGATTTTATGAAGTTAAACACATTAACCCAAGCTTTATACAAAATTTGTATTTTTTTTTTTTTTTGAAAAGTATGATCTTGGACAATCAACTAAAAACTAACCATGTAATAATTTATAAACGAACCACCCTTTTGTATAAAGCAAGCCACTGCAAATGCAAGATCCTGAACGGGACGTTGATGAAGTGGCCCTCCGAACTCGTTGAACCTAACCAATTTTCAAGGAAAATTAAAAATAAATAAATAAATTAATCAACGCTTAGAAAATATAGTTTTCTACTGAAATTACCAGCCACTCCAAGCTTCGGTCCACATAGTCGGCTTATAAGGTTTATTAGGAGAAAACGTGTCACAGTAAAATCCATTACACGAATTTATCTGTTGCAATATTCAAGTTAGAACCAGCTTAGAATTCATCATAGTCAAGGCATATTTTGGGAGCGAAAAACACGAGAATTAAAATGGATAATGTACCACTGGGTCGGGGGCACCATCGTCTTTACACATGATCCATGGAACTCCCGTATCCAACCCAACAGCCATTTTTGCTGCCCAATTCATGTAAGCATCACCGGCTGCACCGAGCGCCCTCCTTTGTGCCCCATATTCATTCTCAATCTATTCAACAAGAGTCGAACAATTACATCTGAAAACTTAAATGCTAAATTATTATAGAATTTTCATTCTTATCTAAACGACGAAAAGAACATAATTCTGTGAAATATCTATACCTGAGATAATATAATGGGACCTCCCTGTGATTCAAACAGTTTCTCGTTTTTCATCATACCAACAATTTTTTGAGTGAATTGTTGCATTGCTGCCTATGATCCATAAAGTACCATAAACTTAAATTAATCACAAACATAAGAAAGTAATTAAATCAATTGAACTACCTTATATAAAGTCAAGAAAATGAAATGTAACTAAATCAATCGAACCTTAAATGGCTCGTTATCGGTTCTGAAGCTGATACCAGGTACATATTTCAACCACACAGGAAATCCTCTGCATTGATGAATTAACATATGATTCAAATTTTCATGAAAATACACAAAAAAATACATATATACACCAAAAAAATTCAAAAATTACCCAAAATTCCACTCTGCACAAACATAAGGCCCAATACGAAGATGAACATACAACCCGAGTTTTTGCACAGTCTTAACAAACCGAACAAGATCATATCTATCTTCGAAATTGTACTACAAAAATGACCAGAAAACATGAAAAATAATTTAAGAATATAGTTACTAATTAACAACATTATATTCAAATCTAAAACAACTCACATTGCCAGGGGAAGGCTCATGAACATTCCAAAATACGTAAGTGTCAATAACATCTAACCCTGCATTTTTAGCCTTTAATATAAGATCTTCCCACATCTGCACCACAATAATCAACACATTTTCAGCCAATTCACTGTGTGTACTGTGTGAAACAAAATTATACTATATATTTATATATATATATATAAATTGAGAATTAATTACATCAGGGGTGCTTCTGGGATAATGTATAGAACCAGAGAGAAGAATTCTTCTTTGGCCATTAATGATAATAGCTTTTTTATCATAATTTACACTGCAATTTATCACCTGAGACCCCATTATTACAAACAAAATGCAGCTAAAAATAACAAGTTTTGAAACTGAGTTAGTTTCCATTTTTCTTCCTCAAAAAGAGTAAAGATTTGATTTTTATCTTGAACCCTCTTTAATTCTGCATAAATGGAGGGGGGGAAATGTAATTAAAAGGAGTAAATTGTGGAAGCGGTGAGATTTGGAAGTGGTGGAATGCGGTGGAAGAACAGAGTCAGCAACAAATGTGAAGAAGCACTGTTAAATAATAAATGCTCTCGAAGTGCAGAAAGTGACAGCAAAAACAAATTACAATTTGTTTGGTTGGATTTTAGTTTGAGATTTTGGTAAAATTGTTTTTGGGTAAGTCATTATAAATAGATAGATTTTGGAGGTCCAGAAATGGAGTGTGCAGTTTCAAAAAAGGTATTTAATTTATTTAATTGACAGAATTATTTAATGAATATGAATTTGAAAGTTAAAGCTGCTGCTCTGGTCGCATTTAATGCAGCTCAAGTGTAATTTAAGGGTTCTTGAGGGTGATGCATGCCAATTTGCAGTTTTTCAAATGAAGAAATTTTGATTTGGTTCAAGGTTATTCTGCACCTACTGGTGATGAGATTGCTAACATTCCACTTGAATGCATGACGTGAGTTTGTCGAGGGACGGATTTAGAATTTTATATCTGGGTGAATATAAAAAATGGGAAAAAAGCTTGGGCTCTGTATGATTGTGTTTTTTTAAGTGCATTTTCATTTTCTGGATCACCAGAAAATAAAAATGCACACTACAAGGTAAATTCTACAAAAAATACTCAAATTTTAAATCCTATTACACATTCTCCTATATAACTACTCATCATTTCATCAATTCAATCACTTCATTCTCTCTCTTCATTAATTACATAATTCAATTATCCAACATATTCTCTTTCTTACTTTATTATAAATAAAATATTATTCTAATTTTTTCTCTCATCATCATTACATATATAACTAATTCAATCAATTTTATATTCCATCTACACAATTTCCAAATATTTCTCAAAAACAAATCCAAACAAACAAAAAAATTTAATATTTTCACACAATTTCTATAATACACATTCTCCAATAAAAACTCAAAATTCATTTTCAAAAACACAAACATACAGAGCCTTGGTAATTTTTCATTTTCGAGGGATAAAATTTCCACCACGTTAATTTGTATATTAAAAAAATATTTTCCAAAAATTGTGGGGGGACAACTGCCACCACCAATCTCTTCTTCCCGATTAGCAATTCGGGTTTCACCTTATCGCCAGCATAGGCCTTCTGCAAAGAGGCCGCACACTGTTTTAAATACAGGCTCTTCAGGCGTTATTTCTCAAGAAGAGTACGTTTCTTTTCTCCTTGACAGGTTATGCCGTCATCCGTTTTGTGATGCCCTCTCTGTAGGGGGGGAGTCAAAGAAGTGCAACCACACTAGCAGGAAATGAAAGCAGAAATGGATCTGTGTCACTTTTTCACTGTCTGTATGCTCGTCTTCATAAAGGTTTGAGTTTGACAAATAGGCTAAACTAGTCCGGTATTCCGAATCGAATTCATACTTCATCCCACCCTAACATCCAGAGGAAGAAAAACCCAGGGTATGAAAACGACTTTCTCCTATAACAAAGGACATTTAGTAGCAACTATGGCAGCTCAGTCTAGTACAATCTCAGATCCGGAGTCGCCTATCTCAGTTGCTAGTCTCGGCATATAGACTAAGAACCTCTATGGAGACATAGTGGTTCTGGAGTAGCCTGACCCTGGGAAAGAGACTGTAATCGCCGCCGAGAAGAAAGACACAAGGAGCCTAATGACAGAACAACCAAGCGCCTAATGGAGCAAAGCAGATTTCCCCGATTAGGACTATACTATAAGACATGGGAGAGAGGAGTCGGCTCTTTCTTGTTCTATCAAGAGGGTGGTGTACTTTTCCATCTGTGCTACATTAGAGGGAATCAAAACAAACACTAAGGCGACCTTCACATGAGAAAAAGACACTCATGATTAGGATTGGATTTGGCGAATCGGTGCGGTTTTACGAAGCGTCTAAGCACAGTTCACTCCGGCCGCCCCTGACCTAAGAAGAACGATTATCCTTATGACCAAATAAGGACCAGCAATCAGCTCTTATCCCTTGGTGTCGAAGGGCGAAGGGCGAACTTGAAAGCTGAATGAGATGTGCTAGACCGGGGCTTCCCTCGGCCACTAAGCGATAGACTTGAGTGGTTTCTGGGTGTATTATGCAATGGCGATGACCAATTTATAATCTTGATCCGTGTGTATTTAGATCTTCCTGGGGTTAGGGAAAAGAAAGTCCAATATGCTACTATAGTGATTAAATCAAATTATATGCTTAACAAATTCTGGCATTAAAATTCCGTGGCGATTAAATTCCCTTTATTAATGTTTGAAATAGAGCAAAGGAAAGGGGTGGAACCCCTAGAATTATTTGTTGTTCTATTGCAGTATGCATTTATATGAAAGTTCAAATTTGCCTTCTCGAATAATACTATTGTAGTATACATTTCTTTCAAATTTTTCTTGTCAAGTTAATTATATATCTTTATTTAAAATGACGCAAGGAGCGAAATAAACCCACGTCTTCTATTTTTGGATGACTTAATCGATTAGTTTAACATAAATAAGTTTAATTATTTTTACCTAACAAACATTAACCCATAACAATTTCTCAGAAATAAAGTATTCTTACAAAAAAAATATTATATATCATATCACATTTAATTATTGCATTTTTTTTGTGTGTAAAATGTAATCCAACTAAACACGCTTTTATTTTAAACAAAATTTTAAATGAATAGGGATATCCTGACCTGACAAATTCGAGCCCATTTTTTTTAATCATGAGCCACACAAACTCTATAAAACTCCAAATAAAGAAAAAAAAAATCACAACTTGTGACAGCCTAAAACTGAACCCAAAACTTCTCATGTGGAAGTGAAACTTGATACCACAACTAAAGGCGCTTTACAACCATTTCTCTAATCTCTTAAAAAAAATAACTCCTATTTTTCTCTGAAAAATGATAAAATAGAACATAAAAATTAAAGCAGAGGCCTAGATATCGTTTCGGTTTCTTTTTGATTTTTCCAAAATCAATTCCTATGGAACTAGTTCTATTGATGGAATACCGTGATAATTGATATTTTCGATTGGAAAAATCAAAGTTGATGTGTATTTCTGCGAAATCTCTTTATTCGGATGTCAGAAAAATATAAAAATATATACGTATCTTGAAGTATGGGAAACAAAGTCAAAACCCAGAACTCCATTTTAAAATAGTTTTTCAAACTATATTGATAAAGTAATATATGCAGATAGTCCACGGCACACTCCACCGAGGCACTGATCCCTCTACTTAATTTAAATATTTATTATGTTAGTTATTTTTGGGGTTTTGTGTTAATATCTCTCCTCATCTGCATTAATTGCACCTCCAAAACTAATTTGAACTCTAATACAGAAATATTGAACCAAATCAACGGATACAATTGTAAATGGTCCGTGCAAATATATAATTTATTTTAGGATATCAATTATAAAGATAACTACAAATATATTTGTAACATGGTTAACTTGAGCCGGACCCAAGTTAGTTAAATACGGAACGGGAAAAATTCATCATTTAATACGTACAAGTATATTACGGAATTTTTTTGAAAGTTACGATGAAAAAATCGGCTAAAAAGTACGCGAACAGGAAATAAACGGATTCCCAAACGTCTGAGTATAATACAGATATAAATAAAGGGAGTAAAAATATGGCTTATTTTCGTATAAATTTGAGTAATATATTGCTTGTACTCGCTTTTAGTTAATAGAAATAATAATTTTTATGAGTCTCTGGTTGACAATAATTATTATTTTGATAAATTATTGACATTTATAGGTTTTTAATTGTGTAATACTCAATTAGCACTTATAAAAATTAATTATAATTCTCAAATTTTAAATTAAAGAATATTTATTTTGCCAAAATTAGAGTATTATTCATCAAGTTAATACGGGATACGTAAATTACATGTACTAAATGGGTTAATTCAAAAGTACAAGTATTATTCTTTATGCTTAGAATGCATATGGGAAACGGAAGTATTAATCAATTATATGTATGTACGCATATTATACAGGTATAATACGAGTTTTAACTAACAGAGAGCCGGACCACTTAAAAATAATTATTTTACGAAACAAACTCTCTCTCCCCATCTCTTTCTAAACCCTAACCTTTTTTATTCTTCTATTTTCTTCCGTCGGGGATGGCTTGGTGAAACAGTCGTCTTCTTCATCACTGTTACCACCACCACCGTTGGCGGGTTGGGATGGAGCACCCTTCTTCAATTGTACATCACATCTTCAAATCTAACGAGATGAATATGAATTTAACGAGACAGAAACAGATATGATGAGATTAAGACGAGTGATACATAAATTTTTATATAACGTTTTAGATATTTTGTTTAGTGTTTTATTTTCTCTCTCGTATGAGAGTTTGCTTTCTCTCTGAATGAGAGTTTTGTCTCTCCTTGAATAGGAGTTGTACAAGAATTTTTTTGTGTTCGTTTGTGTGTTCTTAAGATTTGTTATCTTAAAAAAACTTGATAGTTGGTGTTTCAGATGTTTTTGCTACATCATTTGAGTCGATATGAATTGTATTGTTCCAGACGTTATAAACTTTCGATTGAATGATATATAAGATCAATTTTTCTTCAAAAAAGCTTGAGCCGGCCTTTTGTCACTTATACCTATATTTCAACATAGGACCTTTCAGGTGGTGCCTTCTCATTAATAAATTATTATCCGGTAAAGTCTCAAAATGTTAGAGTAAACACGAAATAAAAGCATAAAAAGATTAAACAACACAACAATTTGCGTGGTTTGGTAATTGATTTCGTCCACGAGAGAGGAGCAAAAAATTTCACTATTATCGAAAGAGGTACAAAATACAAATAATGTCAAAAGTGCTAACAAAAAATTATCGAGAGCTTCGCCTCTGCAGAACAAACCCTACAAATCTTAGGCCTTCTGCTTAATTCTGGACATAGGACTTTAAGACATATCATGATAACATAAATGTTAGCAGATACATTGTACGATGTGTTTTAAAGATAATTTAACTGAAAATGAGATGAAATATTGTTCATCAAGGCATGGCTAGCGAAATTCGACACGGACACTACATAACACATGATATGCCCAAATTTGGACATATATATTTATTATATATTAAAGGCCTAGATGTAAAGCTAAGGTCCAAACCAAGTAGAAAAACCTATATCTAGACAAGATTCGCGTCCTGCACTCGTGTTATTTACAACCAGGAACTCGACCCGAAACATGATAAACCATCCGATCATTGCACGTGTCTCAATCTAGTGAACAGACACGTCACTCTCGTATCTGTATACAGTGTCACTTATAAATTCTCTCATGTATCACCAAAGGACACATGCAATCATTACTCTAAATTCTCTCTTGGATTCATGGAGAGAGCTGCGAGTTACGAGTTTCGATCTAGACTCTGATTAGACCCACATAAAAATTATGAGGTTTATGTTAGGATCCACATAATACTTTAAATTACATTAGACTTGATCCTCTTGATAGGTACGTAGGCAACTCTTTACTAAAGTGCAGTTTATAATCTATTTAACTCCGGATCTGGTCCTACCCGAGTCTTGACTGTTGTAGATCGTCCGAAATACTACCCTGATCAATGCGCATTAAATTTTCATCTTTATTTAATTATGAAATACTTACCTAGTTGAGAATTAAACTTTAAGGCTCTGTTTGGATGTGTTCTCATTTCATTTTCAGCCGTCATTTTCTAAAATATATGGGAGAACGTGTATTTTGACTTTCGTGCGAGAAAAGTGAAAAAAGTAGGTGTGTTTGGTTGTGTTTTTGAAAATGGTTGAAATTTGTGAGTGTGATATGTGAAATGATTGAAAAATAATGATTAGATGAATAATATTGAATTTGATGTTGAATATTGATGAGAGAGGAGAGAGAGGATGGTGATGGGTGGATAAGAGAGGAGAGAGAGAGGATGGTGATGGGTGGATGAGAGAGAAAATGTGAGACAAGTGATGTGAAATGTAATTTTAAATAAATGATTGAAATTTCTCGGGAACGTAAAAACAAGAATGAAAATGAGAATATTTTCAGTTAAAAACAGTGTAAAGTGTGTATTTCTATTTTCAGATAAAAATGGAAATGGAAAAAGCAAAATGAAAACACAAACAAACAAAAACTAAGGCTCTGTTTGGATGTGTTTTCATTTTATTTTCAACCGTTATTTTCTAAAATGTATGGGAGAATGAGCTTTTTGATTTTTGTGTGAGAAAAGTGAAAAAAGTAGGTGTGTTTGGTTGTGTTTTTAAAAATGGTTGAAATTGGTGATTGTGATGTATGAAATTATTGAAAAGTAATGATTTGATGAATAATATTGGATTTAAAAATTTAAAGAAATGTTTGAACCATTTAAGTATTTACTGACTTGATTATTGGGCTATTGTTAAAATCCAACCCAGGTAGCAAGCTTGTTGTTAGATATTATTATTGCTCTCCTAATTAGATTAGTATTATTATTGCTTTCCTAGTTAGACTAGTATTCTTATTACCTTATTTATCTTTTACCTTCTTTATAGTTTAGGGTTTTCTTGTATTCTCTCTCTCTTGTAACTCTATAAATATGTTACTCAGTAATACAAGTTCCCTACGGGGTTTTCTCTAATCTAACAGTTTTCAACCAGCATTAAGTTCGGAGCTCAAAACCATGCTCAATTCTAAGTAATAGATCCGACCCAAATATATTCAAACCCGGAATTAGCCTTGTCCAAATTATATACAAAGGTATAAAATGAATCTAAGTACTGCACACGCTAGTAATTGATGAGATTATCTGTCTCACATATTATTATATGTACGGATGTACCTATATGACTAAATATATACTTTTAGACACTCTTTTAGGTCGTCTAAGTTTAATTAGTTTGCACGAATTTTCCATGTGCCTTCGGGTCTTTTAAATTTTAGCCAGAAAGCCTTAGACAATGGGGGCATTGCTCGAAGACTCTTGTTTAATTAGAGCAAATATCGGATCTAAGTTTTGAATTAGTATTCTTTAATATTACGAATGGTGTTCAATAATTTCGATGTCGTTTCCATGACAGTACTGAATCTCATTTTTTACAAATTTTTAATTTGATTGAAACACTATAAAAGAATAATAAATTAAAAAAATTACATAAGCCACTTTGATGAAGTTGATGACACTTGTCCTTGCATTTTCTTTTTTTCGATTTTCCAAAGTCTTTCGACCCGAAGGTCCAAACTAATCCCTCAAAGTTTTCTCCCAATGAAGAAACCAATAATTTGTTGGATCGGTGATGATTGAGTTCGTCTCCAAAATACTTTTTCGTCTGTGTTGTGTTGGAATCGCGTTTATTTGGGGGTTTAATTTTATTACTCGCATCTTAGATATGATTTGTTTCATTTCCAATACGATGATGTGGAACCAATAAGGTCCAACAAAATTGGTAGATAACTGGATTCTTTAAAAATATTATGCAAGATTCGATCACTGACTGTGTGTATGGAAAAAACTTTGTTGGGAGAAGCAAAACCCACTTCGATGATCTCTATTCCTCGAAAGGATTAGTTTTCGGCGTCCAACTATGGGAAACTCGTTGTATATAAAAAAAAATACGTGATGAGGACACCTCAATATACACACAAGGAAAATGAGCCATGTGTGTATGAAAATATAACTTACACGATACCCGTGTCATGATGCTTACTCTCGATTTCTCTTACACTTCGTATGTTTTTTTTTTTTGGGTCTTTTATTTTGAGTGTAATTACAGGTGAGTGAGACTAATATTAATCGGGATCAAAGTTTGGTATAACAACAAAGACCAAATTTAGTTTGTTATAACTAAATTTTGGGCTAAATACAAAATGTCCCCCTGAACTATTTTTAATATCATATATACCCCCTAAACTTTATAAAGACTAAAATAGTCTCGCGTGAAAAATTATGAACTATGCCAAATGGTCTATCCAAATACAACTTTACAATAATAAAGCACCAGATGAACTTATTTGGTTTTTTTTTTTTTATTGAACTTATAAAATTTGTAAGAAACTGCAAACCTTATACATTCAAGATTTAAATAGAATTTGTTAATTGATAAAATTTAATAACTTATAATTGACTAATTGAATATGATATGATTGAAAAATAAAAACCTTATAACTTTAAATATAAAACCTTTTAATTTCATTATTTGTTTATTTCATTAATTTGAGTTAAATTAATAACAGGATGTAAATTTACAAATAAATTATAAATTTACAAATAACAAGATTTAAATGATTTGTTAGTTGATAAGATTTAATTAAACAAGATCTAAAAAATAATAATATGATTCTCCATATATAATTTGTTAATTAACACATTATAAGATTTAAATAATTTGTTAATTTTGAAGTCTATAAATTTGACAAACTCATAAAAAAAAAAGGAATCATCGGGTAAGTCAATATAGTGCTTAAACATTGTAAGTTTGTGTTTGGATAGGAGAATTTTCATAAATCATGAATTTTTATGATAGATCATTTTGGTACTTTTTAAAGTTTAGGGTATATGTTATGGTAGAAATAATGCAAGAGGCATTTTGTATTTTCCCCTGGATTTTTTAATACTTTAAATTACTAGATCATTGAGGCTCCAACTACTTGAACTATGATTAATAAACAACTATTTATATCCCTTGAGACTATTTTACCACTCTTTTTCTTTCTCTAGATAATTATACTGCTCACCGGTCAACTTAATGATAATATCTTAACTGGGAAAATTGCACTTTACATCCCATAATTTTGCCCGAATTTAATTTTGATCCCATTCGTTACAAAAATATCATATTGAGTCCCATAACTTACAAAAAATCTCAATGTTGGTTTCATCCGTCAATTTTCATCAATTTTTAATGTCGGATGGCATGTGCCTTGCACATGGGCCGTTAGTCAAAGCTTTGACCGTGATATGCACCTGATTTGAGCTCCGAAACAATGGATAATTGCAAAAAAAAAAAAAACCAACTTGTAATTTATCCCTTGTAATTATCCCTTGTTTTGGGGCCCAAATCAAGTGAATATCATGGTCAAAAGCTTTGATTAACGGTCCATGTGCAAGACACATGCCTTCCGACGTTAGAAATTAACGAAAATTGACGGATAAGACCAACATTGAGATTTTTTGTAACATATGGGACTCAATGTGATATTTTTGTAACGAGTGGACCAAAATTGAATTCGGGCAAAGTTATGGAATGTAAAGTGCAATTTTCCCTATCTTAACTAATAGCTATGTTTTGTTTTTCACAATTTAACTGAATAATTCTTATCCAAAAAACAGTAAAAATAAATTAAGATGACTATTTATATTTGAACTTCATAGTAATAAAATTATAAATATATATATATATATATATAGGGATAATTACATCCAGAATTCTAAGATATTGCGAAATTACAAAAAATATCATCTAGTTCAATAAATTACATCTAACATCCTAACGTTTTATTCCATCCAACAAGTAGCACCTTCCGTTATGGTTACTGTACGGCGCCGTTATATTTTTTGGTGAATTTACGAAAATACCCCTGTCCTTTTTTGAACAATAAAACCCTATAATATTCGGACAAGTATACTCTTTTGGTGTAAACTGTAATGTTTTGTAAAAGTATAGGTGTTATATATAATGTTTTGTATATATAAAAATAATTATTTATAAAAAAATATTCTGAAGAAAATAAAATAAATTAGAAATTACTAAAATTATGTATAAAATATCATTTTAATCTTTTATTTAAATTTATATATAATAGTTTATATAATAGATTAGTTTATATAATAGTTTATATAATTTAAATGATATATTTTAATTTAATTTATGAAATTTACAAATAAATTTAATAATTATATTTTAATAAATTCAATTTCTAAACTAAATTACTTAAATAATATATTATTTTATAAAATAAATAAATAAATAAATAAAAGGTGGGGAACAGTAGTCATCTTCCCAACCCCCTCCCCTCCCACACACACAATTACACGCACACACAATCACACACACTCGCAGGCACACACACCATCTCACACACAATCACACACACACTCGCACGCACACACCATCTCACACACATAGTCACACACATATATGTATATACATACATATATATTTATATATATAATTACTTTTCTTTTAAGATTAAAATTTTAATTTTAAAATTAGTATTAGAAGTAAATCTAAAAATGTGAAGGGGGGTAATATGGTAATTCAATTTTTAATTTTTTTTTTTTACCTTTTCTCTTTTTTTTTTAATATTTCATAACGGCAATTTGGTCTTTTTATACATTCCGTCCAACCTTACATCAAAAAGTAAAACTACAGGATGTTAGATGTAATTTATTGAATTAGAGGATGTTTTTTTATATTTTCGCAATACCTTAGGATGCTACGTGTAATTATTCCTATATAGATATATAATATAATTTCCAACAGATGAAAGTAATATATAATTTATAGGGAATTTCTAATGTAAACTGAAGAATATATATATATATATATGTATATGTGTGTGTGTGTGTGTGTGATAAGGGTAAAACTCGTTATAAAGACTAAATGACAAGAATACCCCTTGGTAATCTATTTATTTATAAATATACACCAGGATCCGCGTCCTTTTAATTTAAACCAGGTCAGGTCGAGATCCAACCCGATCTACCAACCCAACGACCCAGATAATTCTGGTCAACTAGGAGAGAGATGTGTGTCCAGGTCCAGCTGTCACGTCATGAATAGTGTCGCCTCTTGCTATAAATACCATGATCATTTATGGAGGGACCTATATTTATTTCTCTCACAAATTCTCTCGTTTTACTTCGTATTTAGTATCATTGTTATTCTTAGTTAGCCTTGTATTCTACGAAGTGAACACGGACATATCCAAACAAATAATTGAACTACGTCTAGACTTGACTCTATTAAATTAGGTACATAGGCAGCTTGACTCGGTCAAGGCCAGTCTATAATCTCGTTTTCTAGGTTCTTGTTCAACCCATTTGGGTCGTAGATTTCGATCAAATTTATTAATCCGTATTTATTGATCTAGGTCGAAATTAACTTCACCTATACTCAGTCAGGATGGCCTCTAAAATGAATTAATACTAGCTATTCAAGATTATAGACTGTACTCGGGTTACCGAGCTGCCTACGTACCTCTTAGGGATCAAGTCTAACGTAGTTCAAATGTAATATATAGTTATCCTATTGTATCATCAATCTGTGTACAAACTTATCCAAATTTATATGTAATGGGATCGTATTGTCAAGTCTTAGCCTAAATATCGAATATACTACTAAGCTTTCAAAGTATATTAATTACTTAGATTCCAGTCCCTTTGCTCTCATAAAATGCAAGTATTTATAATGTTTACACGCTAGACAAATACTGCTCCTTCAGCTGAAAACCTTACCAGGATGGTGCCATGTGTCCCTGGGGAATGGCGAGGATCATACCTTATAGGGTCGGGTCATGGGTTGACCCGACCCGAATCAGGAGAAACACGCGATCTTGTAGTGTTTTACAATTACGGTGTCTGATAGGGGCATTTGATGCAATTTTGACATTTACGACCCTGTAGCCTCATTATTAATAGTATAATGATTATGATTTAGCAATACTAATGAGGCTACGAGGAGTAAATCCTATTCATGCCAAATTTATTATATCATTAAGTCTCCCACTTCGTTAGTAATGATAAGAAATTTTTTAAATACAGAGGAATTGGTAACGAAGTAACGAGTCTCATTAACTCTAATTGACCTAATTAATGCTCAGACACCACCCA
The DNA here is from genome assembly GCA_019426215.1 of Buddleja alternifolia. Lineage (NCBI taxonomy): Eukaryota > Viridiplantae > Streptophyta > Magnoliopsida > Lamiales > Scrophulariaceae > Buddleja > Buddleja alternifolia. The sequence goes on along the minus strand of CM033397.1, from coordinate 33,893,639 downwards.
CGCGCACCTTAGTAATGATTACTCTGAGAGCTGTTATTTTTTAGAACAACGGTGAAACTCGAAATGTCACTTTCGTATTGACGATTCGATCAGATTATCTTGGATTGATCTCAACAGTAGAATCCTCATTTTTACCCTACTATAAGTACTATTATAAATTGCTTTCATTAACCCCACCACATTATTTTAAGAGACCTCGTAGAGAAAGTTCGTCAGAGCAATTGTCCATTCAGTCTCTTCACGTAGTCCAGCATCATCAATTAGGTATAGTTCTTCTATCTTATCTTTGTTTATTCTCGTTATTTATGGCTTCGAATATTCCCTTAGATAGGTCCGTAGATATCTTAGGAGATGACGACATAGATGAGGGTATAGAGACATTGCCAAACCTAGGATCTCGTAGGAATGAGGGTGACGTGACCTCTCAGAACATAGGTTCTCGTTGGAGCGATGCTGACGAGAGTAGTACCAATAAGAGTGATAACTCCAACTCCGATAATGACTTTGATACCAATTCTGATAAATTAAGTAGTTCTAACGAGGAGAAAATAACAATAGTAGTGAGGGTACCGATACGACCTCATTCTCCGCAGTCTCTACCAGGAAATCAGCCGTCACTTGAGCCTTAATCGCCGTTCCACTTCGATACTCGATGCTAAATTTCCCCAATTCAATGGCCCATTTGATGAGTTTACCGAACATATCTGGTTTGGCTAGTATTTATTTCAAAGGTTGGTTGGTTAACATAATTTTTTAATGGGATTGGAAGTAAGGTCTCAATTTTCTTGCCGAAGTTATGAGTGCTAGTGCCCATTTTTCAATATCGCTATGATTTAGCTCAGCACCGTGAATCATCTTGCTTATATAGTAGACGAGACGATGCTCCCCCTCTATGTCTCACACCAGAACTGCACTTATTTCTACCAACGAAACAGCCAAATATAAGTATAATGGTTCCCCATATACTGGCTTCATTAATAGCGAAGGAGAAGTCAGGTATTCATTCAACTCTTGAAATGCCTTTTCACATTCCTCCGTCCATTCAACATTTTTCACTTTCCTCAGAATTTTGAAGAAATGCAATCTTTTATCTACCGACCTCGAGATAAAACAATTCAAGCTGGCCATACGACCCGTCATCTTTTGCACATCTTTTACACATTTTTGAGATGTCATGCCGAAAATGGCCTCAATTTTTATGGGTTTGCTTGAATACCTAGTTCGGTGAACATGTATCCCAAAAAACTTTCCACCTCATACTCTAAAGGTACATTTATGAGGGTTTAACTTTATGCCATACCGTTTCATTATTTCAAACGACTTTCTTAAGTGGGTAAGCTGATCAATTTCATTTGTGCTCTTCATGAGCATATCATCCACATACACCTTTATTGTTTTACTGATTTCCTCTTCAAACATCATATTTACAAGTTGTTGGCATGTTGCTTCTAAATTTCTTAAGCCGAACGACATCACATTATAGCAATAAACTCCTCGAGCTGTGACAAACGAAGTTTTATCTCAATCCTCTTCGTCCATCATGATTTAATTAAAGCTTTGATATGTATCCATCACACTCAACAATGCGCAACCTGCAATAGAATCTATACGAGGCAGAGGATAAGGGTCCTTAGGGTAATCTTTGTTTAAATCCATAAATTTGTACATATACACCATTTGTTCCCAGCCTTTGGCACAAAGACTACATTTGCTATCCATTCAATAAATAGGATTTTATTAATGTAACGTACATCTAGAAGATTTTTTACTTCGTCTTCGATGATGGCATCTCTATCGGGGCCGAAGTTTCTTCATTTCTGATGAACTGGCTTAGCATTTAGATCTACATTCAAACGATGCACAATGACAGAGGGATCAATCCTCTGAAAGTCGGCCGCTTCTAGGCAAAGATGTCCGAGTTCTTCTTCAAAAAATTCACCAAACTCGCCTCCATCTCCCCACTCAATTGACCTCGGATTCTTGTTGTTTTTTCCAAATCATCATCAAAAAGTTGTATCATTTTGTGCTCGATAGGCAGTACTCAAGTATCCTCCCTCTTCTGTTTCTTATCTAGCTACCTCATCAAAACCTCGGTATCTTGATCAATCAGGTGGACCCTTGTTGCCTCTATCTTTTGTTTCTTTCTAACCTCAGGCTTCAAAGAAGTCGTATAACACTAACGTGCTTCAAGTTGATTTCCTCGGACTTCCCTAATACCATCTCGAGTTTTGAATTTCATCTTTAGGTGAGGAGTCAATACAATCACTCCAAACTTGTTCAGCATCGGCCTGTCGACAATCATGTTATAGGCAAATGGAATGTCTACAACCACAAATGTCACTCTCATCGTTTTACACTTTGGAGCCGACCCCAATGACACATTGAGCTCCACAAACCCCTTAGGCATAATCTGCGATCTCGTGAATCCCATCTTAGAATATTAACTGCCTTCAAGGCTATCTTTCAGAACTCTATTTTTTGTAACACACTCCAAAAGATGATATCAGCCGAAGTGCCCATATCCACCAAAACCTTGTGCACCGCGTAGTTAGCAACATCCATCATAATGACCATTGGGTCGTTATGGGGAACAATTATCCCTTCGTAATTCTAATTATCAATGATAATCGGTGGGTCATTTTGACCTACATATAAGACATTTAGCAGTTCAGAACGATAATAATTTGAATGCATTTCTCTGGCATGCCTATTTCGCGAATTCAAGGAGTCCCCATCCATGGGACCTTTTTCTATCACATGTATTCTCCCTTGATTCGTGAGATTCAGTTCGTGATTATCTCTTTGATCATTCTCTTGATGAGGATGTTCATTCCTCCGCTGGTCGTTCCGATGATGATCGTCATTGCGACGATGATTGTCATAACGATGATGGTTTTTGTTAAGTCAATAATTATCATAACGATGATTATCATCATTTCGCATTTAATCATTCTCTCGAGGTTTGTCATATCTTCTATTATCCTGATACCCTCGTTGATTACGAGATCGTCTTACCTCTATTTTATGGTCGGTCGCTGGGGCTCTTACTTCCACTGGAGTGTTATCGATGAATTCGTTCAAACATCCTGATTTTATCAATCCTCTATGTCGTGCCCTTTGTCCTTGTGAAATTCACATTATTGTTGGGATTTTTCTTCGGCCCACACGTAGTGGTTTTAGACATTGAATTGCATTTACGTGATGCATTTGAGCTGACAGCAAACATGTGTCTCTAGGGGCACTCAGAGGAGTATATTCCTCATATTTAGCATATTGGTGAGATCGTTCATGGTTTTTCTCTAACCTCAATCCTTCGTGTCGATTGCTGCTATGATCTTTTCAATCGTTTCAATCGTTCATGGAAGAGTTCTCATAGTCCTTTGATAGGTTCATTTCTTCCTCGTTGATGCATTGTTCTTGTATTTGCATCCCTCTTGATCTCGTGGATGTGATGAGCTAATGCTGACGCTAGGGGTCCTTTCTTTAACCCCAAACAGATGGAAAGTTATCATAAGCGCATTGGTTAGTTCGGGAGTCTTTAGGACCTCTTGATTGAAACGATGCACAAGGTCCACCAAACTCTCCGTGGGACCTTGCTTGAAATTCAACATACTGAGACAGACTTCTTGGCCTTCTTATTGCTTGCAAAATGGTTTTCAAACTTCCATACTAATTGAGTATACGACATGATTATTCGTGGCGCCTAACTCGTAAACCAATCTTGTGCTCGTCCCACCAGTGTCGTCACGAACATGTTTGCGTTTATTGCGTCAGTCTGATGATATAAAGTCACCAGAATTTCAAACGAGGTTAAATGCGGTTTAGGGTCACCTGTTCCATCAAACGTAGGAAAGTTCGGCATTTTAAATGACTTAGGCGGAACTTTCCTCAATATCTTCTCCGAAAATGGCGTATGCTTTGCCATCAATGCTGAAACCGGCACTACCTTAGTTGTTGGGGTTCCACTCTTTGACTGGTCCTATCCAACTTCTCATATATGTCATCTATCTTTACCCTTGACAACGCCAGTCTCTCCCTTTCCTCTCGTATCTGCCGCTTAAACTCTACGAACTTCCGATCGTGCCCCCACTCGATTATCAACCCCTTCTTCTGGCTGATCTCCCATAGTTACCTCGCCCTTCTTGTTTTGTTCCGGAGTTGTTATGTCTGGAGCATGAAACAATCTCCTTAGTGCTAATGGAACCGGATGCACCTGCTGAATATTTGGGGTGGCTGGTGTTGCCTTTATAAATCTCCTTAATACTTCATTAATACGATCTTGCACCAGCTTATCTTGCTCTCTCTTCGTCATGGTTATTCTCCCTTCACTTGTACCTTTCAACTCTCTCTGTGATGAGGCTGCCCGCACATTGGACGACGACTCCTCAATTCGAACATGCTTCTCCTTTTCCAGCGTCATATCTTCGAAATTCAGACCCTGCAGCTCTTCAGTAGTTTCCCACAGATGGCACCAACTGATCTAGGTCAAAATTAACTTCACCTATACTCTGTTAGGGTGACCTTGTAAAATGAATTAATACTAGTTAATCAAGATTATAGACTGTACTCAGGCTACCGAGCAGCCTATGTACCTCTTAGGAATCAAATCTAACGTAGTTCAAATGTAATATATAGTTCTCCCATTGTATCGTCATTCCGTATATGAACTTATCCAAATTTATATGTAACGGGATCGTACTGTCAAGTCTTAGCCTAAATATCGAATATACAAATAAGCTTATGCAGTATATTAATTGCTTAGATTCCAGTCCCTTCGCTCTCAATAAATACAGGTATTTATAATGTTCACACACTGAACAAATACTGCTCCTCCAGCTGGAAACCTTACCAGGATGGTGCCACGTGTCTTTGGGGAACGGCCAGGATCATACCTCATAGGGTCGGGTCATGGGTTGACCAGACCTGAATGAGGAGGAATGCGCAGGTCTTGTAGTGTTTTGCAATTACGATGTCTGATAGGCACACTTGATGCAATTTTGACATTTATGAACCTGTAGCCTCGTTATTAACCCTATAATTATTATGATTTAGCAATACTAACGAGGCTACGAGGAGTAAATCCTATTTAGGTCAAATTTGTTATATCATATATATATATATATATATATATATATTATACTGTAGATTGAGTCTCCGACCCCCATTTTCCAGTTGTTTGTAGGCATGCATGTTTCTTTAATATCTGCATGGATCTCCGTTCCCTTTTACGATTCTGTATAGGCTTCGCTGTTCGAGATATGGGGGTTATCTTCATGCACAATCTACATCGTTAATTATCTGAACAATTTCACCATGTCACATGCTTTCATCATGATTTACGTCCCTCTATATATATAAAATATATAATATATGATCACAATTATTTTCTCTCTTTTTTACTCTAGACATTCCAGTTCTTTTTGCCAATCATTTTCATTATATATTGTTTGCTTGCCCTTTCTATTATTAGTTTTGCTGCCATGCCTTTGTTTCTTACATTACACTCGTAGTTAATAGTTTAAAACAAGCTTTTAAAAGAGTTAACTGATACAAAAATTTCAGAGACTCGCTTTTCAAGTCTATACACGTTTACAACCATCTAAATGTAATGATATAATGGTACAATATTGTATATGAATTTAAATGTGTGGATATTTCATTGAATATCATCGAAACTCCGGCTGAAAGATAATTTAACTATAGGACACATTCTTATCAACTCAACAATCTCTATTCTAATTTAAGAAAACATGTGGTGAAATATTGAGTCTAAAAAAAAAATGACAATTGCAGAAAATATATATTAAAAATAAATAAAAATATTGAAAAGTAAGAAAAATGTTCAGACATGGACATACACATATAGATTTTTGCGCGTGAGGCCATCGGTCGACGCAATAAGATGGAACACATTTATATGTGGCTATAACTCGTCAAGAATCAAAAGTTCTAACTTTTTAAAGCTTCGTCGACGAAGCATGCAAGCATCTTAATTCAGATTGAATTTCTATCGATCCAAACACTCTCAAAAATACATCTGGTCCTTGTTCCAAATCAGATTCTTACGGATTTCTCACACTTCAGTTTTTTAGATAGTCACAACCACTTGCGTATGGTAGATTACGCGTGAGTTCTAACATGTAAATCATTGTAATTGTACCAAGACTTAGAGTCAAAAAACTCCTAAGTATTGCCCGTGGTTAAGATTTTTAAGTTAGGTTAAATTAAATTTTGATAAAAAACAAGTCAAGCAAATAAGTTGTAGTTAACTAATTAAATGGGCTATAGCCTATAAGCTATGCTCAAACATTACCTCGATTAAGTTTAAATATTTTTTTTTTTTTTTTTGGTGAATGATTAAGTTTAAATATTTATAAGAACGAAAGAAGTTGAATGATTGTTGGAGCCCAACAAGTATTGAAATTACCATAAACGAATGGGCTTATTTTTGTATAAAGATAGTATGTAATCATTTAAAATTATGGCCCAACCTAATTGGCTTTATTTATTGACCCAAAAGATATATTGGGCCACTATTGGGTTAATACCCCCACGACCCATTTCATTAATTTCGTGTTAGTTACCGGAGACCCATTCCAATGTATTGGGCCCACCATCCTCAGCCCATGGAATACGTGAATTTCAATTTTGAAAACTTAAAAATTGAAGCCCAAAACACATTTTGGAGACAATTGCATTTTAGTCCTACGATTCAGGTTCATTTAAATGTTACCAATATTTGTAGGGGTTCACCACTTCGACCATATATCTAAAAGGTAAAATTACACAAAGACCCCATAATTTATTGTGTAATTACTAAAACCTCCCTCGAAAATTACCAACATCGCTCTCAAGGGGTCTATTTGCAAGATTTACATGATGTAAAATGGTAAGGATTTTTAAACGGACATGGAGTGTAATTGTAAGAAATCCTTAACATGAGGGGGTGTGTTAGTAATTTCAAATAAATTGGGGGGGGGGGGGGGGGGGGTTTATTGATTACATGGTGTAAAATGGTAAGGATTTTTAAAGGACAGGGAGTGTAATTGTAAACATGAAAGGGTGTGTTAGTAATTTCAAATAAATTTTTTTGGGGGGTGGGGAGGGAGGGGAGGGGGGGAGAGGAGTGAGGGGTTTGGTAACTATATAATAAGTGAGGTGGTCTGTGTGTAATTTTCTCTATCTAAAAAGCAGTTGGACACGGCAGAAGTAGTGGATCTCTGATTTAGGGTGAGTTAGGCCCAAATTTTGCATAATTAATCATAAGGTAATTGATTGTCACATAATTAATTATTAGCGGTCGTGGCACATTCGATGCTTGTGCAACTAAATATATATGGATAAAAACAATTTACATATTTAAAAAATGCATTTTAATTCATGTAAAATCAATCAAAGTGAAACTATAAAATTTCTGGCTAAGCAAGAAATCATTATCATTTACATTCTAATATTTCTTTAACCTCTTCCGTTACTTGAGCGCATATGTAGAAAGATTATGAATGGAGTTTCGTATCGTTTAACATATAAAAAAAGTGAAGTTCTCATCAAATGTAAACTTAGTTGCTAATAGTTAGTGAAAACAAAACAAAATTATTGTATCAAAAGTTAAAATGACGTAATGATGTTTGATTTAAAATAAAAAAAAGTAACAGCAAATTTACGTGATGTTTTGTTCGGAACCTAGAATGTACGCATATATCAAACGAACATGACGAATAATTAATTCGAAATAAATATGTTGACGATGATCATACCACGTACCATTCTGGCAAAATTAATTTTTTCATATTTTATCTTGATGTGTTCACCGTTTTGATACTTTCATGTGGGGATGGCAATTTAAGTACAATAATGATAAAAAAAAATGGGCACATTGAGTACAAATTTGGTCGAAAAATCAAAAATTGACCGGAAATTGTCACATGCTAGGCACGTGACATCAAAATTTGGGAATTTTTCTGATTTGGAGGGTAAATTGATGATATGACATCCAACTAAACAATAAATTGGTGACATGGCAACCAATTAGACAAAGTTTAAAAATTTTGCTTTAAATGAGGTTTGAATCCATAACCTTTGAGCCAAAATTTAGCACTCCCACTGCACGGTCCATTCGATGCCGCACCGGGTGTGGCGGAGGGTGACATGTCACCCTCTATTATTTCATTGTTTTTTGCTTTTTGCTTTTTTCTAGTTGTTTCTTTTATCTTTTTCATTTCTTTTCTTTTCAATTCCTTTTGGTTTGATTTGAAATTTGATAAAGTTCTTATTGTAATACTCGTCTATATTTGTATTTTAGGTAGAAGTGTACGATATCAAACCTTTTTTCTCTTTACAATTTTTTCTAATTCTTTATTATTATTTATTTGAAATTAGGGAAAAAAAAATTATTTTGTCATACTCGTTTATATTGGTTCAGTCTGGAGATGCATACAGTTTGATTCAAGTGGATTGATATTGAAAAGCCAACTCAACCTAACACATACGAGCAGACGAATATTAACACAAAATCAAATAATTTATCAGTAAACTAAGCCTTTTGAGCGGGATTGAATGAATTGTATTCGAATTATCTGATGTTTAAATTAAAAACATAATTCTAATAAAATATTAAATAGCTTAGTTTTATTATTGAATATTTTTTTAACAAAGCTAAATATCAAAATATTAAAATATTACATTTGATTGCATTGCTCGGTATTAAACAACTGAAAATCCAAAATTCTATTATGTTTTCATTACTAATTAATTCCAATATAGATGAGTTGGAGGAAAATGCTTTGTCAATTTTTCTAGACAAAGAAATAAGAAAAAACATATGAAAAGTAGAACAAGACAAAGAAATAAGATAAAAGTAAATCAAATGAAAAAGATAAAAAAAAGAATTGAAAAAAGCAAAAAACTATTAAATAATAGAGGGTGACACATGTCACCCTCTGTCGTACCCGGTGTGGCGCACCGGGTGCGGTATCGAATGGACCCACTACAACATCTTATGTATTTGTTTGCTTTCATTTAATTGATATTCTTCTCTAAAATAATTTTCTTTTTAACATAAAAATATTCATTAAAAATATTTGAATAAGATATATTAATATTAGAAATACATGTAAAGATTTTATAACAAATATATTTAAGCATTTAATGAGTTTAAAAATATTTGAATAAAATATATTAATATTAGAAATACAACCTTTCATGTTAGATGTTTTCATGATGACAAGATAGAATTTTATGTTAGATCCCAAAAGAATGTAACTTTATATTTTCATAGAACAAATGTATAAGCGTTTGAAAGGTTGTAATTTTATTAAGCTTGTAATTTTTATTTTTGTAAACTTTAGACTAAGTATTGGATACCAAGTCGCTAGTATAATTCTAAGTGAGTCTATTAGGGATGAAGTTGAAGATCAGTGTCTGAAAACAATAGAAGATGAAGATTTTGTCTTAAGCGACTGCCAATCGCTATGGACTATTTCAGGGTTTATGAATCAAGCAATCAAAGTAATCAAGTGATCAAGAAGATCAGATTCACTTGAAATAAATTCAGAAGTCACTAAGGACTTAAATGCAATCATTTAACGGGCATTATTTCCAACGGGAAATAAATTCAAATACATTAAATGCTTGATAAGAGCATTAAATGTGATAAGGACAGATTGTATACGGAGCAAGCTACCTACTGGCTTAGACTGTCAGAGTTTCAGAGTTCAAACTTGCCACATCAAATCAGTGCAGTAGGATTTCAAGAATGTCAGAGAAAAGTTATGACTCACTCGCGCGTGAGAGGCACATACCTACATGTGTCCAACGGACAAATCCCAAGAAATTGCCTATAAATACTTTACCTCAGCAAACCCTAAAAACACGTACGTACACAAGAAAGTCAAAACTTTGTTGAAATATTTTCTCAAGAAAAGCTTAGAAACTCCATAGCCAAAATTCTTTCAAGTTCTTTACATACATTCCAGACAGTAGTAGATATCTCAAACTTCTTCAAAGAAGAACCATACATTATTATTGAGATATCCTAAGTTGTTTGAACTTCCTCAAATCAAACAAACCCGTGATCAAAACCCTCAACCTCAGCTATCTGTGTGAAGAAGTTGTTGACTCTACAAGCAGTATTTCTGAGTGAGAGAAGCTTGTTGGTGAAGATCTTCATTGGTGCTCAAGTCTTTGTGATCAAGGACCCCATGATCATCATCCCCACCTCTATTTTGTAGAAGCCTCTGTGTGATACTTTGATAATCAATTTAGTGGAATACCTCCAAGTGTTCAAGGAGAAGAAGGTCGTAGCTAGGATTACACCACCTAGTGAACCTTACATATTCTTGTGTTATTTACTGTCATTTACTATTTTATTATCTTGCTTTATATTTTATCATTCATCTTGAAAAACACAAGTAAAACAGTTAAGCGACTACTTGACCAAAACGAACGCTAAAACTTTAAAATCATTTCCGTTGTGTTAACCCTGATTAAGCTTTCTAAGCTTTACCCTACTTTGGTAAATTGCTAAAATCACTAAGTTGTCTTTACTGTAGCGCCTGACCTAGCGCTCAACTTCCTAAGCGTTCTAATCTTTAAAAGTGATACGAAACTTTTAAAGTCGAAAAAGACTTCAGGGTCTATTCAACCCTCCCTCCTTCTAGACCTTTTCGTATGCCACTTGGGACCACCAAGTGGTATCAGAGCGGTTGAAGTAGAAACCTAGGCGTTTCCGAGCATAACTGCTTGTTTAGATCCATTTTTCTAAAACATATCCGCTTTATTCATTTTAATCTCATATCATGGCTTTTAATAAGATGCCTATTGGTTGAATCAAACTATGATTTATGGAAACTTAGAGCATTTGCATATCTATGTCCATGTGATAATGAGATGTGTGATGTAATCACAGATGGCCCCATTCAGATCATGAAAGTTGTAACTCGAGCCCCTGGAGCGACTGAGGCTACTCCAGATGGTTATGTCGAGAAGCCCAAGTTAGAATGGACGTTAGCTGATCGGAAAAGAGTAAATCTAGATAATGTTGGAAAAGCGCTCTATACTCAGTTTTAGGTGACAATGATGCATTGTTCAACAAGATCAAGCAGTGTAAGACTTCAAAAGAAATATGTGATAAGTTGGCTATCGTATGTGAAGGTTCAGCACAAATGAAGAAGAACAAGCTCTCCATAGCCATGCAAAGATTTGTGCATTTTAAGATGCAGAACAACGAGACGCCAGAACAATTGGACGCAAGGTTCACTTTGCTCATTACAGAGTTAGCGTCACTGGACAAGGAGTTGACTAACAAAGAAATGGTCAACAATATATTCAGAAGTCTTCCAAGCAAGTATTTAATTAAGATGGTTGCCATGAGAGAATCACAAACATTGGAAACTCTAACTCCGGAACATGTGTTTTCAGAGTTGAAGACATTTGAGTTTGAACTAGGAGAAGTCAGTGACACAACAACTTCTACATCAGCGATTGAATCAGGAGCCCTGATAGCTACCAATAAGAACAAGGAAAAATCAGTTAGTGAGGTGAAAGCGACATATTCAAATGAGGAAAATGAAATGGCATTGTTGGTTAAGAAATTCAAGAAATTTCTAAGATACGAAAAGAGAAACCTTAGTGGACAAACATCATATCAAACCCTTACCCTTGCACCAGTGCCGTAGTATCAAGCACCAGTGTATTCTGCTCCTCAGCCTCCAGCACCAATTCAATACCCAACGCCTTCATCTCCAGTACAAAATGATTCAGCGCCAACAGTTTCCAAGCGATTAACCACTGAACAAAAAATGAAAACTAATTTGTGTTACAATTGCTGGAAACTAAGGCACTACCAGGTAAATTGCCCTTATCCAAATGTATCTAAGCCCACAAGGCAAGATTATGCGGATAGAAACCAATGTAGGAGCAACCTTCGCCAACAAGGTCTGCTAGCGAAATCTGAACCATTCTCCGCACTTGAAGAGGATTTGGAATCATCAGATGAAAGCAGTGATGATGAGCCAACAAGCGACTCAGCGTTAATTTATCTTATGGCAAGAGATGAAGAAGCGTCTGATGACTCGCTATCTAAGGTACCTAGAGCTAACACCGATACTTCAGTTTGGTACATTAATAGTGGGTCATCAAGGCACATGACTGGCTCAAAAGATCTCTTGGTCAACTATCGTGCAACCAACGGTCCGTAAGTTATATTCGGTGATAACTCCAAAGGTAAAACCAAAGGTATAGGTATCATACATAGGGGGAACATCATGATTAGTGATGTATATTATGTTGAGGGTCTTATGCATAATTTCTTAAGCATTAGTCAATTTTGTGATAAAGGCTTTGAAGTCAACTTCTCAAGCGACTGTTGCTATGTTAACGACGCTAAGACTGAGCCTACTAAATTAAGAGGAAAAAGAACAAACAATGTGTATTTGGTAGATTGGGATTCTACAATTGATAACAACCCCACATGCTTTGTTGCTAAGAGTTAAAATGAATTGGGTTGGTTATGACATAGAAAAATGAATCACCTCAACTTTAAAACTCTTAGTTAATATCGCTAAATCTAGTAAAGGGATTACCTAAAGATTCCTTTCAGAAAAATAACTTATGTGATGCATGTCAAATAGGTAAACAAGTTAAATCATCTTTTAAGAATAAACCATGCCTATCTACTTCTAGAATTCTTGAACTGTTGCATGTAGATTTGTTTGGTCCTATTCAAATCATAAGTGTTAGTGGTAAAAAGTATTCGCTAGTAATAGTTGATGATTTTTCTCGCTATACATGGGTAGAATTTCTAGCCACCAAAGATGAAACTAGTGTCAAGTTCACAGCGCTAATTCGTCAATTACAAACCTTGAAAGACGTAAAGGTGACGAGAATTAGAAGCGATAGAGGAACTGAATTTACTAACCAATTTGTTGAGAAGTTTTGTACAGAATTTGGAATACTTCATTAGTATTCTGCGCCTAGAACACCTCAACAGAATGGAGTGCCGAGTGACGGAACAAAACGCTTAAAGAAGCCGCTAGGACGATGTTAGCAGAGTCCAAGCTGCCTCAAAGGTTTTGCGCCGAAGCTATCAATACCGCTTGCTACACTCAGAACCGGTGTATGATCAACAAGCAACATAAGAAGACTCCATATAAGTTATGGAAGTGACGTAAGCCTAATGTTTCGTATTTTTATGTATTTTGTTCAAAATGTTATATTCAAAATAATGGATCCCAAAGTTTAAGGACATTTGATCCTAAAGCGGATGAGGGAATCTTTTTAGGCTATGCCAAGAATGGAAAGAGTTTTTGCATCCTAAATAAGATCAAATCGAAGGTTGAAGAATCCATTCATGTTGTGTTTGATGATGCTAACCAAGAACCGAGTAAGGTTAATCTTGATAATGTAGGAATTGAATATCTTGCCCAACAAGCGTCACAAATCAATCTTGGTGATGACAGTGATAATGATGAGGATGATAAGATCTTTTTGCCAAATCCTAAGGTTACTCGTGAGGTTACAAATGATGATACTATAAGAATCGCTGATGATCATAGAGAGAATGATCATCAAGAGCAAATTAGAACTGTGAATGATGTAGCGATTGCGCAAGAGATAAATGAGGGTCAAGCGATTGATAACCAAGAGTCTCTTAACCCGTTCCAACCAGATCGTAAATGGCTTAGAGATCATCCACCAGAGCTAGTGATTGGAGATATTGAAGCACCTATTAGAACTAGGATCGCTACAATCAATGAGGCCATGTTCGCAAGTTTTCTATCTCAAATGGAACTGAAGAAAGTGGATGAAGCGCTCAGTGATTCAAGTTGGGTAGAAACGATGCAAAAAGAACTTAACCAATTTGAGAGTAGCAAGGTTTGGATGCTAGTACCAAGACCAACTCGCCAAAGAGTTATTGGAACTAGATGGGTTTTTAGGAACAAGATGGATGAAGATGGCATTGTGGTAAGAAGCAAAGCCAGACTAGTCACTCAGGGTTATTGCCAAGAAGAGGGTATTGATTTTGATGAGACGTATGCCCCAGTAGCCCGCCTTGAAGCTATTCGAATGTTCCTTGCGTTCGCCGCATTCAATAAATTCACAGTGTACCAAATGGATGTGAAGAGTGCTTTCTTGAATAGTAAACTCCAAGAAGAAGTTTATGTGGATCAACCACCAGGATTCATCAACAACCATGGAAAAGTATGGCCTACAAATTGGATAAGGCACTTTACGACCTTAAACAAGCACCAAAAGCATGATATGACACTCTCTCTATCTTCCTTATAGGTAAAGGCTTTTCAAAAAGCAGCATTGATACAACGTTATTTAAAATTACTCATAATGAAGATATTCTCTTAGTCCAAATATATGTTGATGATATAATATTCGGATTTACTAATAAGTGATTGTGTGAGAAATTTTCGAAAATGATGCAAGATCAATTTGAAATGAGCATGATGGGTGAATTAACTTTCTTCTTAGGATTACAAGTTAAACAACTCCCTAATGACATATTTATTAACCAAGCTAAATATACAAGAGATATGATTAAGAAATTTGGTATGAAAAATGCATGATCTTCAAAAATTCCAATGAGTCAAACGCTTAAGTTAGATAAAGATGAAAGTGAGAAGAAGATTGATATCACTAACTATAGAGGTATCATTGGATCACTTCTTTATCTTACTGCTAGTAGACCTGATATTATGTTTTCGGTATGCATGTGTGCATGCTTTCAAGCTGATCCTAAGGAATCACACTTAAATGCTACCAAGAAAATCCTTAAATACCTAAAAGGCACACAAAATGTGGGCTTATGGTATCTAAGGGACTCTCTTTTTGAACTAATTGGTTATTCAGACGCAGATTTTGCAGGATGCAAGATAGATAGAAAGAGTACTGTCTTAAATTTCGATTTCGTGGTAGATATCGGTGGAGTAAATTTACGGAAATCTCGATGGAAATTTCGGGGATATTCAAAATTTCGGTTTCGATTTTAAAGAAATCATGAAAATTTATAAAAATATTTGGAAATTTACAATAAACTTTTGGGTAACCTTAATTATCATACTTAAACATATTTTACATCAATAATATTCTATATATTATATATGGATAATGAATTTGTTAAATAATATCACTAAAAACTATTGCGAAAAATATGAAATAAATAAAATTTGATAGTAAGATAATAACCAAATCGTATGAGAACTTCATTAAAACAAAATGTACCAAACCTTAAGTAAAAGTTACTACTCAATACCATATTGAGTTTTTAGGAGGATCGAAATCGCTTTCACTAGTATCGGTCCTACCTCTATTTTCATATTGCAAGTGAAAATTATTAGTTACATGTTGACAATATTATGCCCATGACATGGAATGTTGGTAGTACTACATATAACGAATCAATGATGATATCCTTCTGGTGTTGAATCTTGAAGAACCCCAAGGAGTAGTACAATTTCTTCAATCATATTCATTTTCAATTTTTTGCTTTACTGCTTCTTGTGGTTGGAGGATAAGTGGTAGGTGTGGTCCTTACCAAGTATAAATATAATTTTCTAATTATATAATATTTAAAAAAAAATCGACCGAAATTTCAGTTTCGGTTTCGGGAAATATCGGGTTTCAACCGAAATTTCGATGGATATTTGACAAAAATATTTTAAATTTAGGGAAATTTCGGGTTTCGATAAAAATTTTGGGAAATTTCGGGTTTCGGTCGAAATTTTGGGAAATTTCAGGTTTCGGTCGAAATTTCGGAAGATATTCTGCAAAATTGGATCGAAGGTTCGATTTCGTTTCGAGACCCCCCGAAATCAGAAATCTCGGTGTTTCGACCGAAATTTAAGACCATGGTCCTACCCCAATTCATTGTGATAACCAAAGCGCTTTAGCTATGACCCAAAATCCAGTCCTTCATTCTAGAACTAAACACATTGACATTCGCTACCATTTCTTGCGTGGCCATATTCAAAAGAAAGATATCTCCATGCATTTCATTGCTGCTGACAAACAACTGGCAGATATCTTCACAAAAGCGCTCAACAAACAACGATTTCTCACTTTGAGAAGTGAACTAGGTATTATTGATTTAAACGCTTAATCATAAAGCATCATATCTTCTATAGACATATAATTTAAGGGGAATCCACTTTATTATATTATCTCAAGCGATTTCAAAATTGAAATGAGTTATCAATTTTAGGGGAAACTTTAAAATTGTACTTATTCAAACCAATAAGCGTCTATGATCAAAAATTAATTTCAAAATCATGTGCATTGATCATTAGCGTTTATCTGTTAGGCATGACAAAATCAATCTCTAATAAAATTAAAATGAAAATGTCTGTTCAAAGCGATTGAACTATATTAAAAGACTTCAGCGATAAGAATATTCCCACTTAATCGCTAAGTAACTTTTTCTGCAATTCATGCATTGTTTTCATCGCTAAAAAGGTAGCGTGTGGATAAGTCCAAAAGATAAGATTTGGCAACTGCCCACACGCTCCTATCAAATCAAACTGACGGTTAATAATTCCTATAAATAGGCGGTTCAGTAACTGCGCATGTCTAGGTACATGTCAGTGTACCATTAGGCGCGTGCAACTCACACTGAACACTTTCAAAATTTCAAACGTTTTTGAAAAGTAACTACAGACTCCAAAGTTTATATTTTTCAGCAGTTAACCTATTTTACCGCACCTTTTTAAATCCGACTTTATGATCAAACGGTTCAGATTTAATTCTAGTTATTTCCGAAATAAATTTCTCAATACATGGCATTCATCTAAAATATTGAGAAGTTACTTTTTGCCTTTATTTAAACCTTCCATGTTTTTACAGAGAAAACTTTATCACTCTCAAATTCTCTTGCTGTAAAAACTCTCTCTCAAGGCAAAAAGACTCTCATTTTTTAAACTCTCAAAAAGCTTCAAACCTTCATCAATGGCGCCACCAAAATCTTCCAAAGATACCACCGAAAAATCTTCCAAAACTGAGAAGCCTGTGACAGTCAATGCCGGATTTCTGGTAAACTGGGACTACCTCTACGGAAACCAGAATTTCCCTTTGAGGAACATTCTTCTCCTCATTCAAGAATCAGGTCTAAGAAATATTCTGACCTCCCATTCAAATCTTCATGACGAGGAAACCCTTTTCTTCTTCAAGAACGCCAAAATTTCTGACGATGGAAACTCCATTTCCTACGTCTTTCCGTTTGCCAAAGAGACCTTTGTTCTAACTCCTCAACTTTTGTCTACCTTACTGCAACTGTCCAATGATGGAGGAGAAGTTGAAGAAGTCACTCTTGGAGACGCCACCAAGATCTGGGCACTGATCAAGAAAGATCACATGAAGCTGCTTATGAACCGAACTTCAAGAAGAATGACATGATGGGCGAATATATCATTCTGGCTGACATCTGCTCGAAGATGATAGAATGTAGGAAAGGAAGTTTTGACAAGGTCTCCAACATCCAGTATAAGATGATAACTGCCATTCTGACCAAGTTGAAGATCAACTGGCCGCTTTATGTTTTTAATCGCTTTAAGGCAGCGATGGCCAAATCGATTAATCCCAAGCCTTATGGGATTATTTTAAGTTTAGTATTAAGCGCTAGCGATTTCGTCAACACCACTGGAAAGAAGGTCCCAACGCTTAAGTTTTATGGGAAAAAGATGATTGGTGAGTTGCTCAAACCCAAGCTACGGGGGGGAGCATCTGTTCCCAAGGAGGAACACGAGCGACTTCTATCTGAAGGAGTTGTTGGGAGTTATGATAAGGAGCAAGCGTTTTCATCTTCATCGGAAGAGAAAGTGGCGGTTAAGCGACCGAAACAAAAAATCGCTGTTAAAGTCGCTGAGCCAGCCAAGCCAACCAAAAAACAGAAGAAGAAAGAAATCACTTAAAAGAAGAAATCTCCATCTCCTCCTCCTAAATCGCCCTCTCCCCCTCTCGCTTTTGTTATTTCTCCGGAAGAGAAAGAAGCTACAGAGGAAAAAGTGCCATTAGCACGCAAGCGTTCCATGTCAGGACGATCCTCTAGCGCTCTATCCGCTCCAGCGCTTGGAGAAACTCCTGGTGTCTCTCATCCCTCTCTTTCCGCACCAATCGCCGAGTCCACTCCTAGAGTTCTCTCAACAGAGCTTGGTGATTATCAGGGTAAGTACTTGTCTTAAGAAAATGTATTTTATCCTTTTCTATATTTTTTTTAACACTAGGATAAAATTATTTTTCAGCGTTTAGCGAATATAGAATCCAGCATACTCTGAATATATTCGAAGCATTTAAAATTCCTATTCGTGCTGATCCCATTACTACTCTCATTAATCTTGAAGATGATGAAGTAGTCTCGGAGCCTGAGGCTATAAAAACTGAAGTTCCTATGGAACAAGCTATTGAATTAGTCGAAGAGGGTCCTCATGGTAAATGTTGTAGTCTTTTTATTCATCTATTTCTACTCTGTGGAAATCTTGCTTGTTTTTCTTAAAAGCTTACATGTATCAACTCCGAGTGCACAAGACGCTGATGCACCTCCACCCTCCGAGGTTTCTATTGAAGTGGATGTTGATTTATCAACAGTGGTGGAAATCGCTCGAGAACTTGATGCAGTCCTTCCCGACACTGACATTTCACCAGTACAAGAAGCGACTACTGACGTTGAGCGATCACCTGAAGTGGCTGAGTTTATCCCCACTCCAACTGGTCATCCTCCTCCAGCAATCAACTTCTTTCCAAGAGGCTATAATTCAGACTTAGAATATTATTATGCCTAGAGAGAGATGGGGCTTCGTCAGATGATTGATATGGAGATCAATTTTCAGACTACCCTCCACAATCCAAAGCTTTCAGACGCTCAGAGATCAATAGTCTTTGAAACGCTTGCCACCGGTGAGATGACAACAATGAAAGATATCACTGCCCGCCTAGGATATCTGGAACCTTTGACGATGATGCTAGCTGAGTTTGAAAGCAAATACTTTCAAAAATACGAGAAGAGCATGGCACGCAATTACCCTTTTCGTCGAACTCATGTCCAGATACGGAATCCACACATGGGCAATTGGGGAAAAATCCTGATGAAGAACAACTGAAGAAACTTGGATACTCAACTCTTCCCAAAATCGTTCACTTAGAAGCTAACAAATCAACCGAAAAGCCGCTGAAATTGTGGAAAGGAAAGGGTGTTATGCTTCAAGATCACCCTAACCCCATAAATTTATGGGTTGAAGATAAGGAAAGGGAGTTTCTTGCTGGGCTGTGGGCAGATAATTTCAGTATTGAGAAAGAGCGATTCAAGAAGTTGCTTGCCACCAGGATCGATTCTGAACTCGCCGTGCAACTAAGCAAATGCTGGATAACAGAAACTTCTAGATGGGCAGAAGACTTTGTTTTGAAGTGCCATACCGCTGCTGAAATGATGAGGTATCCTTTCTTATTTAACTTTGGAATAGAATATCAACGTAGGGGTTATGCTCTATTTCTGCTACAGCAACGTGAGTCGCTTGTGGGTCCTATCAGCGCTTTACCGTACTTTAGAAGAAGTATGGAGAGTTATGTCCGAGAGCAGCTCACTCAAATCAATCAAGGGGGCTATATATTTCACCCAAGAGAAAACTTTGCCCAGCTACTGCAGTTTGATCTGAATGAGGACGCTTCTACAAGTAAGGGTAATGTTCTTCATGGACTAAGTGAAACACATATGATGGATTTGACTGATAATCTTGCTAAATTTCATCGAGAACGCCGAGCGATAGTTGAAAATGCCCAGTCAATGGATCTTATCATTACTCCACATCTTGGTTATGGTCTTAGTGATTTCAGAGGCTATAACTTGCTTCCCGTTTTATTTTGCGAACACAACATTCAAGTTGCCAAGATGATCTTTCTTATCAGAAGACCCTTTGATCAAGCGCTAGCCCAAGCGCTTATGTCTTTTCTGCTGGACTACAAGAATCTGTACTCAACTAACATAGAGTTCCCAGAAGACGTTGATCTAGCGTTAAGTTCAGAAGCGCATGAAGACGCTATCTTGTTTATCCCGTGAAATTTCTATCAAAGTCCAAGGCACGTTATGGAGGCACTCGGACCTCTTTGGGTTATACCAATAAAACGAGACTCGTCTGTGGAAATCACAGAAATTGTAGTAGGGCAGGATCCCACTGGTGCGGACGCTGAAGATACTCAAGCTGATATTCTGTTAATTACAGAACCCAGCGACATAGTGGTTGATGCGCTTGTTGTTGATCAAGCTGTTCCGATTGAGGAAGCGACTCAATCCCTTGACTTAGCGATAGACGAAGTTCATGCAGAAA
Organism: Buddleja alternifolia; assembly: GCA_019426215.1. Classification (NCBI taxonomy): domain Eukaryota; kingdom Viridiplantae; phylum Streptophyta; class Magnoliopsida; order Lamiales; family Scrophulariaceae; genus Buddleja; species Buddleja alternifolia. The sequence continues at coordinate 33,873,321 of CM033397.1, read as the reverse complement.
TTGCTAAAGCGCCTGAAGAACCTTTTATCAGAGATAAATCCAAGGGCAAGCCCGTAGTTTCTAGTTCACAAGGACCTATCTCGTCCATTGAATCTTCAGACTCAAACTCTGAAAGTGATCAAGAGGCTAGAGATTTCAGAAAAGTAGTTCGTAATTCTCTTGGTAATATCATGGGCTCGTGTTCTTGTTTGGAAGAGCGAAGCACTTCAATGCTTAATCAAGTGGAGAGAGTTCTTCAAGCTAACATGAGAAACGTCAACAAGCTTACAATCTCTATGATGAATAGTATTGCTCCTCTTGTCAAAGGACTGTCTAATGACTTTAATCGGACGCTAGCCTAGAGTGCATCCGCTGATACTGAGCGGCATACTTCTTCCAATTTGGTCTCTCAAAGTATCGTTGAGCAAGTTGCTCTTTTAGTGGATGAAGTCAAACTTCTTCGCAGGGACATTGCTGAATTAAAGACCTCTCTTGATGATGTCAAGAAGGGGGAAGATCTAAAAGAATATTCCCAAGTCAAAGCCTTGAAGAAGCCAATATCTAAAATAGATAATATGCATTGGCGATCCATGTTCGAAGAAATAGTATGCATAAAGAAGATGCTAACTAAGAAGTGTAAGCCAAGATACTATCTAGGCAGACACTTGCTTCCGGACTTGGATGTTGAATTTTTAGAGAGTATGGGTTTTCATCCATACGCTGGACCTCTCAGAAAACCTATCAATTGGAAATCCACTAATGATCGTAGACAAGACATTTATCATGACTTGATTCGAGAACTTGGAATCCCTCTGAGAGATTGGGTGGAAAGACTGCTAGAGCTGAAAGCGCTAGACAGAGAAGGCATGATTATGATGAAGTTCAGCATGCCACGATGATAGATGTTGATAGACTTCTTCTGGACTTAGCAAATGAAATCCACCAAGAAGAGGCAAACAAGAAGCGACAGAAAAGATGATTGCTTATATTTTCTTATATGTTTCTGTTGTCGCTTTAAATTATATTCTTTCAGTATAAATCATGTATGCCTATCTTTTCATATGAATGAATGAATGATTTATCGCTAAAACAACTTGTTGAGGCTAATCTAACATTAGCTAACTTTACTAACTTTCCAAACGCTAACTTATGATTACTTTTTGGGCTTTTCTTTGAACTCTTAATCTAAAAAAGAGTTAAGGTCTTGACATCATCAAAAAGGGGGAAATTGTTAGGAATTTCATGTTAGATGTTTTGATGATGACAAGATAGGATTTAATGTTAGACCCCAAAAGAATGTAAGTTTATATTTTCATAGAATAAATATATAAGCGTTTGAAAGGTTGTAATTTTATTAAGCTTGTAATTTTTATCTTTGTACACTTTAGACTAAGTATTGGATACCAAGTCGCTAGTAGAATTCTAAGTGAGTCTATTAGAGATGAAATTGAAGATCAGTGTCTGAAGACAATAGAAGATGAAGCTTTTGTCTTAAGCGACTGCTAATCGCTATGGACTATTTCAGGTTTTATGACTCAAGCGATCAAGAAGATCAGATTCACCTGAAATAAATTTCGAAGTCACTAAGGACTTAAATGCAATCATTTAACGGGCATTTATTTCCAACGGAAAATAAATTCAAATGCATTAAATGCTTGATAAGAGCATTAAATGTGATAAGGAAAGATTGTATACGGAGCAAGCTACCTACTGGCTTAGACTGTCAGAGTTCAAACCTGCCACATCAAATCAGTGCAGCAAGATTTCAGGAATGTCAGAGAAAAGGTATGACTCACTCACGCGTGAGAGGCACGCACCTACGTGTGTCCAATGGACAAATCCCAAGAAATTGCCTATAAATACCTTACCTCAGCAACCCCTAATAACACGTACATACACAAGAAAGTCAAAACTTTGCTGAAATATTTTCTCAAGAAAAGCTTAGAAACTCCATAGCCAAAATTCTTTCAAGCTTTTTACATACATTCCAGACAGTCGTAGATATCTCAAACTTCTTCAAAGAAGAACCATACATTATTATTGAGATATCCTAAGTTGTTTGAACTTCCTAAAATCAAACAAACCCGTGATCAAAACCCTCAACCTCATCTATCTTTGTGAAGAAGTTGTTGACTCTACAAGCAGTATTTCTGAGTGAGAGAAACTTGTTGGTGAAGATCTTCATTGGTGCTGAAGTCTGTGTGATCAAGGAGCCCAAGACCATCATCCCCACCTCTATTTTGTAGAAGCCTCTGTGTGACACTTCGATAATCAACTTAGTGGATTTCCTCCAAGTGCTCAAGGAGAAGAAGGACATAGCTGAGATTACACCACCCAGTGAACCTTACAAATTCTTGTGTTATTTACTGTCATTTACTATTTTATTGTCTTGCTTTATATTTTATCATTCATCTTGAAAAAGACAAGTAAAACGGTTAAACGACTACTTGACCAAAACGAACGCTGAATCTTTAAAATCATTTCCGATGTGCTAACCCTAATTAAGCAATCTAAGCTTTACCCTACTTGGTAAATTGCTAAAATTAGTAAGTCTAAGTTATCTTTACTGTAGCGCCTGACCTAGCGCTCAACTTTTTAAGCGTTTTAATCTTTAAAAGTGATACAAAATTTTTGAAGTCGAAAAAGATTTCAGGGTCTATTTAACCCCCTCCCCCCTCTAGACCCTTTCGTATGCCACTTGGGACCACCAGTTGAGATTATTTCTTTTACTGCAGTAACTTTTACGGAGTAATTGACGGTATAATTGGGAAACTAGAAGGTGAGGATGATAGTGTGATCTCACCAAGACAATGGCGAACAGCTGATGAAGAAGGACGAATATGATTGCAAGACCTTAAAGTCATACCGGAGCCAAGGAAGGTCCCTCATCTGACATTAAGCTTTTCACAATATTTGAATTAGATTTATTCCCAAATACCCAATATCCAGAAACTACAGCTGAGTCAAGAAAGTTACAGTATAACGCAGTGGCGGATCCAGAAATCGAGCTCAGTGGGGGCACTAGGAATTTTATCGAGGGGGGTGAACGCTATATTTATGGGGGGAAATATAATAACTAATTAGGTTCAATTACAACTTTTGACATAATTTATACTTTTATACCTCTTTTGTTAACAAAATAAAAGGAGAAAACGTGATATTTTTCGATCTTGAGGGGGGGCAAAATTCAAATATAAAATATTTTGTAAGGTAAAAAAATGATTTTTCAAAATTAAGGGGGGGCATTTAATACTTTCAAAATTGAGGGGAAGGGGGGGGGGGGGAACAAATGTAATTTACAATTAAAAATTAAAAAATATGCATATATTATATATAAAAAAAATTATTTCAGTGGGGGCAGTCCTCTACCTGCGTCCGCCCCTGGTGTAACGCATAATTAGACCTTTCACCATTTTTCCGGTGGCCGGTGGAGCCAATGTCGCTTGTATTCATTGAGAAGCAAAAAGTTAGAAAGAAAATAAGGAGAACATTTTGAAAATTCAATTGTATAATTTGACCTTTTTACAGTTTCATGAATCTTTCATTTGGTATCTCCTTTTCATATTTCTGTCGTGTTTGGATTGTAGATTGAAGGATGTGAATTTGATGATACGTGTCAGAGCTAAGGATTTAAAGTGACTCCAAAATTTAATGGATTTCAAATTCTATAATGATTGTAATCTTACACAAAATAGTTACTAAATGACTTGAAACTCTAAGTAATAGGAAGTTTTGATATCCTTAGCTCCTGGATCATTCAATCCGAACACATTCTGTATTTCAAAACAAGTATGAAAAAGAAACTTTACAATGGTGCACAAAGCTACAAATGGAATAATAACATGAAGCGGAAAAGAACGGAAGATATGACGTTACGTGTATTTCATGTAGTATATCATTCCCAAATATGGCAGCAATTATGGATATGGAAGTGTATTTGATGACGTTAGTAGTAATCAATTATATATGTCGAATATATATTTATTTTATTTATAATTTATTATAAAATCTGCAATTAGATTAATTATAATCTATATGAATAGTTATATATTCGACATATATAACTAAAATTTTCCTGGAAAAAAATATTTTAATTATATGATGACTTATCAACTAAAATATATTATTAATATTGAAAATTTTATGATAAATTGTTGATAAAAATATATTTCTGAAAAAGCTATTTGTGGAAAAAAAATATTTAACTGGGAAAATAGTTTTGATAAATTATATTAGAACATTCAATTATATGATAATTTATCAACTAAAATATATTATTATTATTATTAATAAATGTCTATAAATATTAATTTTTTAGAAACTCATTAAATGCTTAAATATAATTGTTTTAAAATCTTTATATATATTTCTAATATTAATTTATTTTATAAAAATATTTTTAATGAATATTTTTATGTTAAAAAGAAAATTACTTTAGAAAAGAATATCAACTAAATGAAAGCAAACAAATACACAAGGTGGTGTAGTGGTGGGATTGCTAAATTTTGGCTCAAAGGTCATGGGTTCAAACCTCATTTGAAGCAAATTTTTTAAACTTTGTCTAATTGGTTGCAATGCCACCAATTTATTGTCTAGTTGGATGTCACATCATCAATTTACTCTCCAAATCAGAAAAATTCCCAAATTCTGATGTTAGCAGGTGACAATTTCCGGTCAATTTTTTATTTTTGGGCCAACTTTGTACTCAATGTGCCATTTTTTGTATTATTACTGTACTTAAATTGTCAACCCTCCACATTAAAGTTCCAAAATGGCGAACACGTCAAGATAAAGTATGAAAAAAGTAATTTTGCGCACCATTCTTGTTTATTCTTCCATTTGGTTTTTGTTTGCACATGCTTTACAAAAAATGGATTGAAAATGTTATGCAAAATAATTACTGCACATAAAAATGAGAGTGAAAATTCATATTAGTGAAAAATCAGAATGCAAAAGCAAAAATTAAAGGGTTTAATGGGATGGTATATCCATCTCAAAGAATTTTTTTTCAGACTAAATTGAGAAAAAATATTTTTAAGGATAAAAAATATTGTGTTAAAAGTGTGTTTTGATGAGTTTTTTTTAGAGAAAAATATGTAATGATTATAGTAGATGTGATATATTTTTTTATTGTGAAAAATTTGTTTGGATTGATGTTTAGATATAAGTTTTTATAAACATATCTTAGTCTAACTCATCGATTTCGATATAAAATAAATAGACAAAATGAATTTTATTTTGTATTAAACTATGTAGTTATAATTAATTTGATTCTCGGTGTTAAAAAATAGCTGGAATAAACCTATTTAATTGATGGGTAAACTGTCAAATCATAAATAGTAAAAAAAAAAAATTTTGGCAAGAATTTTCAATAGAAACTATGAGGTTTTTTTCAAAAAATATCTCATAACGTGCCAACCAAACACGTTTTTGAGAGAAAAATCTTTGAAAAATATTTTTTTCAGACTAAGAGTGACCATCCAAGCCCTTTAACATACTTTCTATAGGATGAAACTTTTTCTTTTTTTTTTTTGATAAGGTCAATAGGATGAAACTTGAGTGGAAAAGATACAAGGAAGAAAGAATGACAATGACAGTTACCAAATATGGGTTAATGTGACTGTTAACAGAGTTTAAGAGAGACTAATTTGTGTAGCGACCTCTAGTAATGGGATGATGTGGAAGTCACCAATAAAAAGGAAAAAAAATGACAGACCAAAACCGATGGTAACAAGAAAGAGGCCATTTTCAATTATACAAGAGTGTGTGTATATATATATGTATATATATATATTAGTTATAAAACAGTATAGATGATAGAAAAAAATCAAAATTAAAAATCTGTTGTCACAGAAACATTTAAAAGTTTAATTTTCACTTTGCTTCCAATAGCGTAAGTTAAACATGATTCCAAATAAATATAATTAGTACAATGCATTAAAAATTATAGATTTAGTCAGAGGATTGTCATCACATTGGCACAATGAACAAATAAAAGAATTAAAAGCTCCAATAATCCAAAGTGGTTGACTTTGATAGCCTACTGCAAGTTTGATTGATGTATCTTCTTGTTGATTTTAAAATATTTAAAGATTAATTGTAGTAGAATATGATGATATTTAGACTAATGCAATTTTAGTACCATGAAGGCTAATACGTGAACATTTTTATGCACACGCATTGTATATATAATTACAGCTAATTTTAGCAAGATTCTTCACCAAAACGAACTCAGTTTTAAGAAATAAAGTGCCCATAAATATCATCACTTTTTTTAAAGGGATTAATGCAAAAAAAAAATCCTGTGTTAATGCAATTGCAAAAAAACACCTATGTTAACGAAATAGGCTAAAAACCACCATGTGTTCTTAAAAAATCTGCAAATAGTGAATTTTTGGGAAAAAAAAGAGCTGATTTTTCATGTTTTTCACCTTTAATGACCTGTTTTTTTGTCATTTTTACACTCTCTAAATAAAGAAATATGTCATTAAATGTGAAAAATATGAAAAACACGCTCTTTTCCCCCCAAAAATCCACTATTTGCAGACTTTTTAAGAACACATGATGGTTTTTAGCCTATTTGATTAATACAGGTGTTTTTTTCAATTTCGCATTAACACATAGATTTTTTTTGCATTTATCCTTTTTTAAAAACTAATTGTACTTAGCAGTCAATATTTCCCATTTCAAACTTCCAAATATTTTTGTAAAACAAATATATTCACACTCTCAATATACAAAGATTTAAAGTTTCAAGAAGAAAGAGGATCCACATATGCTAGTCGTGCACAAATTTCTAATAACAAAAACTAAAATAAGAAAAAAAAAAAAAAAATACAATATTCATGTCTTATTCACGCATATGTCAATTGAGAAAATGCAATTTGGGGGCACCTTTTACAAAAAGTGTTTATTCACCTCTTTAATCAAGAATGCAAGCACACGCAATCTTTAGGACTTCAGATGGAGGAAGACATAGTAGAAAGCTGACAATGAAAAAGATTAAAGTAATGAAAAAGATTAAAGTGATTGTGAAGAAAGAAATGGTATGTGTGAACTTACCTTGAAACCACCGGATAGTGGAAATGAATGGGAAGTTACTCCGTGCACTCCAATACATATGTGGGCTACACCAAAAGAAGTTGCCTTCAGTGGAATGAACTCTAGTCGTTTAAGTAGGAAATCTTGTGGATGCAAAAGACTTACTTGAGAGAAGTCTCCACAATTGTGCCCGACAGTACCTCAAGGGATTAATCTTGAGCCCCCGGACTCTTGGACACCTTGAAAAACCAAAAAAAATATAGATATGTGGGCTACATGGGAAAATTAGGAGATAATTATTTGTTTTTAAAATTTCAAAATAATAAAAAAGAAAAAAATTGACAGCCAAATAGGATGTAACACCAAAACCCACCTCACCCATTATAAAAGAGTATTAGATGATAAAGTTCAAAATTTTCAGCTATGTCACAACATGATTTTATAACACAAAAATATCTAAAAATAGATTATCAAAAAGGGGGTCAAGTAGTTATTAAATAGCGTTTGGACTCGCAAATTTTAGCTCTTCACCTTCTGGGCAAACACACCCTTAATCTATTAGGAATTCAGAAATCAAACCAATATGACAAGAATAAATAATACCCGTTATAAAAAAAATAAACACCTAATGACTCACATGATTCGACAAAATATACCTACCTTCAAAGAATCTCCCAATCTTCCACTATAGGAATATTAATTTTATACAGGTTCAAGATCCACTATTCAGTTCAATACTTCAATCCAAAATCACTTATACACACCAATATCGATACCCATCCTCTTTGGTTTACTCCCTCATGACTCGAGTATCTCCAATGTGTATTAGGGTGACCCAGTGGGAGTATTTTCCATGTAAATAAGACCTAAAATTATTTGTCTTTGCTCGTCCTAAAATTAGGAACACTAGTCCTGCAAGACAAAGAAAACCGGATCAAGTGCCGTAAAGACTCAAAATCCATATCAAATTCGTCTCAACATTTTAACTAAATAGTACACATAAGCTATATATATATATATATATATATATATATATATATATTGAAAACCTACAGTTTTATCATTTAGCACCTTATTGCGAATGGACATTTTCATAGGAATTGCATCAATAAATGGATACTAATCAAACAAATTATGCATGCATGTCCAATTAATGAAAAGCCTAGTCTAACCAGATCATTTGTATTGTTCACAATTGTGTGTCCTCTATCAAATCATATCTTTCAGACATTATCTTCTAACCTAAAAGGATTAGATTTTGTGTATGACAGTTGTTCTTACAAACTACATTTTCGTTGGGACCCTTTGAGCATAGCACATTTTATACGTTCTATCATGTTTAACTAAATAGTGCTAACAATTTCACATGATCTTTCACAAAACATGCTGCATATATATATATATATTCTATATTTTTTGGCTTGACTTAAAATTATTGACTTGCGTCAATTTCTCAAAACAAATATCTATGTCAATAAATGTGTTTAGGTAGAATAATTAATACTCTATATTTGTTGGCTTGACTTAAAATTATTGACTTGCGTCAATTCCTCAAAACAAATATCCATGTCAATAAATGTGTTTACATAGCACAATATGACATATATATGTTATTCAATTTCAACTCATCCATGTCTCATTAAATGTGTTTACATAGCACAATATGACATATATATGTTATTCAATTTCAACTCATCCATGTCTCATTAAATGTGTTTACATATATAGCACAATATAACATGCATGTGTTATTCAAAATTTCAACTCATTAGTCAAATCGATCTGGTCAATTAGCCATTACTCGATTATCTTTGAATGGTTACGTCACTCAATTTAAGAATCGCACTTTTACGACTATTAATTTGGCTCCAATATTTTTGTTGTTTTCTTGGTCCCTTCTGAATTTTTTTTTACCCTATTAGTTTTTGGTATTTTAAATTTTGGCCCCTCAAAATAAAAAATATCAAGTTTCCCTCCTATAATTTGTATTTGCCCCTTGGGTATACAATCTTGGCCCGGTCCGGGAACCGAACATATATGTGCAAGTTTACTAAGACTTGGAAGTGGTACTACATTTACTTTTTGCATGATGGAATCCCATGAATTGTACTAACAATTTGAAATATGTCATTTGATTTGCCTAAGATCTTATTACGAGTCAATGCTCCTTTACGTGAGTGCATTTCGTTCTCAAATGTCCGATGTTCTTAAAATTGTTGTCCAATATATGGAGCCCATTTCAAATCTTTTCTTATTCGCATCTAAAGATTACGGGATTAAATATAGTTACTTAGAGATCAATTTTGTGATGTTAACTTTTGAGAAAATTGCAATTTTGATCCTATATATAGGGGGTGGCAACTTTGTGACAATATCTTTTCTAACTTGCAATTAAGTCCTTTATATTTCAATTTTGTGGCAATTTCAGTCCTCAAAATGACAATTTTCGGGCCGAAAAATTTAGAAAATTGAAAATTTTGCATCTAATTTGGGGTATTTTTGGATTTTGGAGGGAAAAATTGGAGATTTTGCTAATTTTGGGATGGAGTTGGGGCTTTTGCTAATATTATATTTTTATATATAGTTATATAAATACACAACACACACTCACAACAACAATATTCGAATAGTAATATGCAATCATTAATGATTAAACTTAGCAATTTTCGCATTTTTCATACTTATTTATTTATTCTTGTTTATTAAGTAAGACTCATAATTTTAAAGTATCTTACAATAAATATTATTAAATATCAATGGTTGTATATAATATAATATATATATATATATATAACTTCAAACTTTAGAAAAATTATGAAGTACTCCCCGTCTCCATAACATGTCGAGTACTCCACTCAGATAAGTTATAAGATCTCTTTTAACTTATTTTGACTCTTATATATATATATATATATATATTATTTAAAATTCAATTAAAGTATGACAATTCCATAAATATATATATATATATATTGTATATATACAATATCTAATAATGTAAATTTATATTAGTTCATGATACTCTAAGATATATATATATATATAATTTAAAATTCAATTAAAGTATGACAATTCCATAAATATATATATATATATATTGTATATATACAATATCTAATAATGTAAATTTATATTAGTTCATGATACTCTAAGAATGTGAGTATAAACGAGCAAAGAAAAAAATTGATATAACAAGTTAAAGTATGAAACATAAAATGAATATTTTTAGACATTATTTAGTGATTGTTTATTATTATATTTTTATTTTCAATGTATGTATGTAAATATGTTTTAGCATACTTGTATTTTAGTAAGTCTATTTTAATATTGTGCATCTCATATGGTTGCACAATAATTATTTCCCCCTCAGAATCGGCAAAAGCTTCAATTTTCCCTCCAAAATCCGGAAAAAATAAAACAAATTAGATGCAAAATCCCCAATTTTTAGAATTTTCTGGCCCGAAGGACCAAAATTGCCACTCCAAAGACTGAAATTACCACAAAATTAAAAAATAAAAGATTCAATTGCAAGTTGGAAAAGATATTGTCCCAAAATTATCAACCCTCTAATGTATAGGACCAAAATTGCATTTTTTCTTAACTTTTTATTTAGATAATTACTTTTATTTGGGGTCTACTTAGGTTGTGACAATTTTGTCGACCACCCGATACATGCTACTAAGTCATTGAATTGACCGAAGTGGACCAAGTTCTGGTGACTTCTGGCATTACGACCTTTACCACAATGATGATGTCCATAGCTAAAGCCCTGGCGATTTTGAGATTGATTAGATTAAGAAACCTATAAAAAGTTTTGAGAAAGTTAAAGAGGAGGAGAGACTGGCTGTATCACCAGACGAGCAAAATACCCATGGCCTTGGCGCCAGGAAATGAAGTCGGCAGCCTTGCATCGTGTTAATTTTCCGAAGTTGTTTTGCAAAATTATTTTGGCTTGTTTAGGTAGTTTTTTTTTATCAGGATTCTAATTTCTCGTGTAACAAGTCTTCATTTCTATATATAAAGGCTTTTACATTGTAATATGTCTCACTTCATGACTGAAAAATAATATGTGAGATATAATGTAAATGTGGAGGTACACCATTTTGGCTGAACCTTTAAGTCTTTGTGTCCTTTTAGATTGGATTATTTATAATTAATTTTTCAATTACTTCATGATTTGCCTGATCCATCCATGACAAAGATTATAATAATAATCCAAATTTCAGTAATTGATTATCTGCTTTGTTTCTTTTAATTTATATATGCTCCACTTACATTCAATAATCATTCATATCTTTACTTTTCTTTGATGTGCTTTAATCACACAATATCAAGAGACCAATTGCCGTAGGGAATCTATGAACTTTTTTTTTCATAATTAAAATATTTGATATGTCGTTTAATTATGAGCTAACTACATTAATAACTGGAAGAAAGAAGAATCTAATCCTATGGCTCTGGCCTAACCCATGTTGCCTGCTGCTCTACACTTTTACAAACACACAAAAGCAAACTCCAGACCAAACTATGGATTTTATATCCTAAAAGGTGAACAAAATGATGGAATATTGATGCAGCAAAGATTTATTCTCTTTTGTAAGTTGTTTGGATATAATTTTGTTTTTTTTATATTACAAAAAGTTTAGGTAGTTCGGCTCTGGTCACAGTCAGGGCATGATTACAGAACTAAAGGTATCGTTCACCAACACAAGTTTCACATCGACAGAGGGAGTCGAACCCACAATCTTCTAAGAGAAAGTGACTCGTTTCTTACCAACTGAGCCAACATGTGTCGGCTGTTGTTTGGCAATAATGAGAATGCCTTGTTAACAATGGGCTGGTAGTACACTGGTAGAGCTAATATTCGTCGCACAAAAGATTAGGAGTCCGAATGCTCTTAAATATGAATTCACTTTGCGAAAGTCAACTTTATCATCATATGTAGTGATAAATGAGTTCAAACCATTTTGCAGTTATTGGAATTGATGTAATGGTCTCGCTAAATGGACAGTAGTTATGGTTTAATTTAAATGTTTTTAGTGTGATTGCGAAATAAAAGACTAATGCCAAAAAAAAAAAGGTTATTATACTGATGCTGATTTTCCATTTTTTTTTACTCGAAAAAGGTAGAAGGATACTTAATTGGAACCATGAGTAATTGCATGGGAGTTTCCCATTTTGACTGAGGGTATCTAACTTGATTTTCATTCTAGTGTTTCCACATAACATAGTATTTCCTTTTTCTATTTTTTTTTAAGCAATCCTTTTTCTATTTTTTTTTAAGCAATCCTTTTTCTATTTTTCATACCTATTGGAAGTGAATATATTATTCATTGTGAACTAATAATTATTTACAATTATTATAAAAAACTTATGTATTTTGATCGTTTTACCAAAAAGCAAAAAGGAAAATCCATATGTAGACGTGATAATATATCCAGCAGGCCATTATCAGCTTAGCTCTTGTTTAATTGGGATTAATAATTGATCTTTGTTTCCAATAATTTCAATAAGGTTTTAAAATTATTTAGGTCATCATTCATGTAAAAATCTCTTGTTGTTCATTTCATCACGATATTAAATCCTGAAAGAAAAATCGCTCACCTTCTTATAAGTTATAACAACAGAGAAGAGATTACGAATATCCTTTAATTATCAAACTTTATTAGAAAACAAGATTTCAAAATATGAAACTTTAACGTCAACTCTTATTCGTTACATTTTAAATAATGCTAATGGCATAGATTTAATTTAACATAAGAATCTTAAACAGTGTGAAAAATCAAATATTTCTTGCGCTTCTCTTGATAGTTTTAATTATATACAAAGTTACATATATAAGCCTATATATTAACAAAATAAAATACAAAAATATCAGTTTCATATATCCAAAAAATATGAAATAAAGAGGTCATCTTGGAGAGCTTAATTATTCGTTCATATCTATGTTGGGCCCTATAATTGATCTTCTGAATTCAAAATGTTCCAAATGGGATGATTTCATTTTGTTATATTTAATTGAACTTAATTTTTCACAAATAATTGAACCACGATTTATGCCTATCCAAAACATTGTAGCTGATGCAATGATTGTGGTTACCACAATAAAACAACATCAAGATGATGTCCACTTGTTTAATTATAGATAGATTCATTGTTAATTTATCGAAAATAATTCCAATGTATTCTCTCGAAGAAAGTTAGGTGATGATATAAGAGCAATAAAATTGATTAATTTGAAATTTTTGTAATATTTTAGTTTCTCCTAAGATACGAGAATCATTGTAAGTTGTATGTGTGAGGTGTCCACATTCTTAATCAGCAAACAAAAAAGTCTGGTTTAGCCAAGGTATCTCAAGCCTCATTTAAGGTTCAAGATTAATTTTTGGGGGATCGAATTTATGTTCTTTTTCTTACGGGGTGGGAGATGTTTACCACTCCATCAACATTATGTTGGTACCAAACAAAAAAGTTGATAAGAGATAAATACATTTTATTGTATTAATTAAATGCTTCACAGAAATGTACCATTTTCGTTCACACTTTCTAAAATTATGTGTCACAAAATACTCATTATACTTTTTTGCAGTAGTTGTTAATGCAGGACTTCTAATATATATATATACACACACACACAAGGTAATAATTAGGAAAGTTTCATCGTGCCATAAATTTCTTTTATTGTTAATGATATGTCAAATGAATGTGTGGGGCACGTCTCAAAGGCGTGTCATGTTCACAACGATTTATGCATTCAAACACGGAAAATTCTTGTAAATAGTCGGTGGAGGATGTATTAAGACAAAACAAAAAATAAAATAAAAAATTGATTTGTTTTATATTGAATACACATTTTTTTTATTATTTTTATTGTGTTTTAGTGCATGTAATTGGGTCCTACACACCAGATGTATACAAGCAGGGACAGAGTCAGGATTCAGATGTCGGAGGGACAAATGTAAAAATTTATGGAAATCTTAATATTTTTAGATTTTGAAGGGGGTGAAATGTCAAAAATAATAAATTTATAACAGCCAAAATATAAAAAATTAAAATTTTGTAAGGCAAATTATTATTTTTTTCAAAATTAAGGGGGGCGGGGCCCCCACTAGCCCCCCTTCCCGTTCTCTGTATACAAGAATTTTCATTCTAACACATTACAGGATGATTTTCTAAGTCTCAATTTGATATACCAAAATACTCATCTTGGCATCGTAGACTCGTATAGGTGAACTCTACGAAGCTATATATTTACATAAAGACCCTTTTACGTTAGTATTTACAATACACTACAAAATTCGTGTGTTTAATTCGGGTAGGGTGGACCCATGACCCGACCCTATGAGGTTAAATCAAGACCGTTCATTACTCACACGTGTCAATCATCTTGTAGAAACGTCACATTTGTCAAGTTATCAACAGTATAGAGTGGAAAGTCTATAAATACAACAATTAATATACTAGAAGCTTACATTGTATTGTTCACAGATAGTCTAGAGATTCAAAAGTACAATCCTCTGATATAAATTAGAATAAGTTCATATACAACACACTATAACGCTTGGACGATATTTAATTTTGGAATTACATTTAGACTTGATGGCTAGAGGTACACAGAAGCTCGGTTCACCTCGGGTGCAGTCTATAATCGGAATAGAGATACTTTTGGTTTGTATACGAGATCCTCCTGATTGAGATAGTTCAACCTGTAGAATGGACTTAAACCACAATTTTAGGTAACCTTTTTAATACAAGTCTTCAATTGGCGTGATTTTACATCTAACTGAAAATATTAATGTCAACTTTTGTGCCAAACTTAGTTCAGGCAATTATTAACTTCAAATGAGCAGATTTTGTGCCACTTTTAGTCAGATTATATAGCGAATTATTGGATCTCAATTTACTTTTAATAGAGATCAAATATTTACACACGTAATACGATAATTAGCTTAAAAACTTCATAACAAACCCATTATCACGTAGGTTGATAATGACCTTCAAAGCAAATCTTTATATCTAGTTGATGAAGATCATTATAAGAAGAAACTATATGATCCTTCCTAGATTAAGAATGAGAACAAACAAATTCCTTAGAAAGGAACAATGTTTATTTAATTTGTCAAATTTTCTCAACAAGTCCACATCTTAATTTTAACTACTTATTTGAATTGAATCAGATTACTGTTACACAAGAGTCGAAAAAAAGAACATTTGTACAATATATATGTATATATTTAACTCAAAAGTGGCAAGCCAAATTAAACTAAAATAGTAAAAAAGATATAGCAAGTATTGAGATAGTAAAAATATTCATAATTAAACGAATGATGTGGACATCTGGAAAGATACATCTCGATCGAAGCAGATTCTATGATGAAATATGATGCCGTATTTGAAATTCATAGATGTAAATTTTGTTAGATTAGAGAAAATTCGTAGAAAATTTGTATTATTGAGTAACATATTTATAAAGATATATGTATTTGGTAAATAAGAAACCCTAAATATAAACAAAAAAAAAGATAAATACAAGAAAACATAAAGAAACTTAAATTAATATACATATTAGAAAGATAGAGAAAGATATTATATTATCTAACATTCCCCCACAGTCGAAACGTGAAAGTGTTGAACGTTGAAACTGGACTAAAGAAATCGGATCATAGAAAATTTGAGAAGAAGACGACGACAAATATTAAAGGTGGCGGCGGCTCCAAGTCCTCATTTTCAAAGGGTAAGCGGTTGCAACTAACAAAACTAAAAGCGACGGCGGCCGGCCGCCAAAGAGAGAAGACGGCGGCATAAAATAAAAAGACGGCAGCTCCAAGTCCTCGTTTTCCAAGAATGAGCAGGGAGACATAAAATAAATAGGCGGCGACTCCAAATCCTTGTTTTCCAAGGGTGAGCATGACATTGACATAAAATAAAAAGGCGGCAGCTCCAAATCCTCATTTTTCAAGAGTGAGCAGTAGCGGAGACATAAAATAAAAAAGAGGCTATAACGAAGGAGAGGTGGCGGCGACAAAAGGATCAAAAAAAATTTAGATAAGGAAAACTAAACTAGATAAGGTGCGTCGGAAGGGGACAACAACTTGAGGGTGGCGGTGGAAGCGACGACAACTTGAGGGTGGCGGTGGAAGCGAGAGATCGAGGACCATGGCTCGAAGCCATGGCTCTAACACCAAGTTAAATTAGAGAAAACCCTATAGGGATTTTGTATTATTAAGTAACATATTTATAGAGATACATGTACTTAGGGGAAAATTGCAATTTTGGTCCCACAACTTAGCCGATGTGTGTTTTTGGTCCCAGTATTTTTTATTTTAGTTCTCATAACTCCAAAAAATGTGTGTTTTTGGTCCCAAGATACGATTACGTCATCTATTTGTGCGGAATTAGCATGTGCGACTCACGTGGGATAACAAAAAATGTGCGTTTTTGGTCCCATAATTCCAAAAAAGTGAGCCGCACATGTCAATCCCGCCAAATACATAACGTAATCGTATATTGGGACCAAAAATGCACATTTTTTGGAGTTACGAGACGTATAATCCTAAAGTCAAAAGTATTGGAACCAAAAACACACATAGGCTAAGTTATGAGACCAAAATTGCATTTTTCCCTGTACTTGGTAAACAAGAAACTCTAACTATATATACACACAAAAATAAATAGCCAAGTCAAATGTGAATTAAAGATATAAGTAAGCATACATTAAGAATATAAATTGATTAATTATATAAATGTTATTTACGGATATCTCAAGAAATATACACTTTAATTGACAGTTGGGGTGTTCTTGATTTACCTCCTTTAGTCGAAGCAGATTGTTAGACATTGTTGCTTCTCCGTAATTTTATTCGTAGTTTCCGTCAAAAAGGAAAAAAAATTGGCAATTACTATATTTTGGCATTTTATTAATTGTTGATCACCAATCAAGTCTTTAAGTTTTTACCTTATATTCATTTTTTTATATCAAGCTTTACAATATACTAATAAATATCCTTTATTTTCAATTTCTTTCTTGTTTCCTTCAATAATACAAAAACTTATTTACTATTTCTTTTATCATTCTCCAATTAGCAAGTTTTGTTTGCACTAATTGGAAGCAAACAAAAAACAATCCAAGGTGGGCTATACTATGTTTGAATATTCAAGCTCCAATTGTTCTTTGTTTAGGGTTTTCACACATGTAATGTGGGGGACAGATTTTTTATGTTTGTAAACCATAATTTTTGGAGGCAAGGCACTTAATTAGGCATCATGTATTGTCTCTAATTAATTAATAATTAATGTTAGTGATATTCTACATTATAATTATGTCTCTTATATATCATCATGTTTGTCACATTTTCTTTTCGTGGCCCCTCCTCTGATTGGCTGGAAACATGCAATTTGTTTTTTACCACCTAACAAATATTTATCCTAGAGAATTTATACAATTAGGATCAATTATATCTACGAGTTCATTAATTAATGTTTAGCCCAAATAAGTTGAACAACCTAATTAAATTCACAATGGGGAAAGTGAAACTCATATGTGTGTTTTGGTAGATATGATTCATAAATATCAGACGTGTCTATAGCTATCACTATCCGTTCCAAAATATATTTTTCAAGTTTGATTCAACATAAAATTTTAGATGAGAGTCCAATGTGTATGATGACTTTTGTATCGTAATATTGTCTTTAGAAATATTGATCGGGACTTAATTTTGTCACCTCATATGCTTCAATCTGGGAGATAATTTTGCATTGAAAATTATTTTAAGAAAGAGTAGTTTGATTTATTTCGAGAGGTCCTAAAAAGAAAATCATACTAATATATTGACTTGGAGCTAATCATCCAAAAACTTGTTAGGAAGTGAATATGGATATTAATAACTAATTTTCAAATCATACTAATTTATAGGACAAATAACTATTTTTCAAAAGTTGAGGGGGCGGCTCCCTTGGCTCCATCACTGTATACAAATCGTGTACATAAGCAAAACGATAATGGTATTAAATAAAGAAATATATTAATACGTAAAATTTGAATATACTCTTTAAAATTTGAATATATAATGTTTATTGTCTTTTTCTAACGTCCGAAAATATGTTCCACTTCCTATATACTCTCCTGTGAAAGTTTTAATCATTAATTGGATGGCATATTCATCTCATAAAAATTAATTTTGAAAGAAAAGTTCTTTCAAAAACGCATTTGGATGGCATGCTATCAAAACTTTATCATAAAAAAATATCTTCAAAGTTTCTTTTTATATTTTGCAAAATTTGGAAAACTTAGGCAATGTTTGGTTATGTTTTCATACCATGTTTGGTCCAAAATTCTCACCAAACCATGTTTGGTTCACAAAATATTTGATAAAAAATACACTACTTTTTTTGTCCAGAAAAAACATAATAATTATTTTTCATCTTTCTACACCTACTTTGTCCCTACACTCCTCTCTATGTGCTCTCTCTCTCTCTTCTCTCTCCTTTCTAACAGACAAAAACTTCATGATTTGACTGTTACAGTAACTTTTGTTCCCTCTGAAAATAAAACCAAACATTATATCACAAAAAAAACACACCCAAAAATCAACTCCCAAAATAAAACAAAACACAATTTCATCAAACACGCACGTGTCCCCATAAATTTCTCACCAAAATGTCATCCCAAAATATAACCTAACATAGCCTTGCTATTTTTTTTTTAAAAAAAAACTATTGACAAAAAAAAAAAAAGGGAAAAAGTAATTTTTAACTATTCACGATTTGAAGTTCACCTATCAATCAAAAAAGGCGCTACTTTACAACAACACAAGTCAAATTAATCACAAATTCTAATGCAAAATAAAATTTCATTGTGCCTATTTTTTTAAGTGTAAATCGATAAATTTGGCTAACATATGTTTATGAAAAATTATATCTAAATTTCAATCCCAACAAAATTCTCACAGAAAAACTATATCATATCAACCACAATTATTACATATTTTTCTTTTGAATTTTTTTTTTATCAATACACACTTTTAACACCCCATTTCTTATCCCTAAAACTATTTTTTTTTCTTTCACTTTTGCCATAAATTTTTCCCCTATAATTGACAAGTCATCTAAAAACATTGAATTACTGTAAAAGTCATCTAAAAACATTGAATTACGGTAAAAGTACTACATTGTTTTACCTTTAGTAAAACATTTACTTTTTTCTCTAACTATTTAATTAGTAAAACGTATCACATTATACAGGTTTTAAAAGTTTGAAAACATCAATCTTTGTCATAACCTTCCCCACTTTAAAACACTTCTCACATGTTATTGTTGCCAATGTCGACGCCAAGAATTTATAGCTAATTAATTGCTGTCAAGACTTTTCCATAAAAATATTAATAATAATTGCTGTCAAAACTTAAAACATAAATCACATTTGAAGATGAGCAACATGAAACATAATATAATCAATTTCTTTTTTATTTTCCAAATTTCTACTTGACCTAGAATCAATAATAACGTACTGAAATCTCAATATAAAAAGTAAATCTAAATAAATAACTAAGTTTAAAACACTATAACTCTTCCGATTTCATATTTGGAGGCTCTAAAAACAATCATACAATCTAATATTTGACATAATTGCAGTTTTGGTTCCACAGGTCGAACATCTTTGGTCCCAAAACTTTATAAATCTACATATTTAATTATTTATAAGATATTTCACATGTAGTCCGTGTTAGTTTTTGGCACAATTGGCCATATGACGTTACATAGCCATTAATAAGCTGATTTGGTGTAAAAAAACTCATATGAAAGATACACGTGGGTTTTAAGAACAACATTTTCATACCAGTTCTCCTCACAAATTGCACGCACAATTCTCTGATTAAAATTTTCACCACGTTCACATGTTTTTTACGTCAAATTAGTGACCATGTGACACTTACGTAATCAATTACATCCAAAAACTAACATCATGGCCAAACTCGCAGTAAAAAGATGTGGACTAAGTATCCAAACAATAAAGCTCGGGATCAAAGGTGTTCATCCCACCGAACCAAATTAGAATGCAATTTTGTTGCTAATCTTTATTAGCTACAAGTTAAAATTATCAACATCCTATGAACCCTAGAGACGACAAGTAGTTGTCCTATCGATTTACAAGTTCCTCTAGTGGGCATAATAATTTGTTTCCAAGTTCAACATAATCCATTCATGAGCACTATTCTTACAGTGAGCCCAACTTTGGGATGTTTATTGATGGTAACAACTCTGTAAGTAACTTGAAAAAGATTGAATAGTTAGTATCGATTTTTTTTTATATATTAAATTATGGGAAGGGGAAATGAATTTGAGCATAATCATTCATATCTTTATAATGTTAATTTCTAAATCCCAATCTTACTTACTATAGATATTGTGACATTTTAGCATGATGCATTATATTATGATGATATATGAATTATGTTATACATCTCTCATGTTTATGGTTACAATATAGAAACTACACTTTTATGTACCAATAAGAAAAATAATCATAATGGCTCATATATACAAGGAAATTGAGAGTCCATATAAACAAGGAAACATGCTTCAAAGGTGTAAAGCTCCGTTTTGGCTTAATTTTGAATTTACGTTGTCATTGTTATAGGATCGATTATCTTTATTTCATGATTTTAGTCACTACTTAAATTAAGCATCATATGGTTTATTGAGTTGACCAAACCTATCTGAACCGTTGTTTGTGAGATTTTAAATCAGTTGAAAGAAAATATTTTTGGTACTAATTATAGCTCATTCAGAACTAGATTCTAAGCTCAATTCTTCTCGTTGGTTTAATTAGTTTGAACTTTCTTGTTTGTTATAGCAACATTGACAACCTTTTTAGAGTCAAATCTAAACGCAAACCACTCTTCTTCACATATCTTTGCTATACAATTGGAAAAATCAAGTCAAAGATCTTCAGTTTACTAGCAAACGTAATCAAGATTGAGAAAATTGCGTCACAACCTTCTATTTTAATTTGATATAGAAAAAAAAAAATACTTTTTCAACTTCCAAATAACTGCAAAGTAAGTATTCAATGATGCACAACTAGAAACCCTTTGTTTACTATCTGATAAAATAATATCTCTTAAATCAATGTCTCAATAGAGTCAAAAAAGATAAAAATCAATGTCTCAAATCTTCAATTATTTAGCTTCAACTTTGGATTAATTAATCTTCAAATTATAAAATGACAATTTAAAGTCCACTTGTTTGTTGGTGGCTAACAATACATCATTAACATTTGCATTCAGATTAGAACAACCCTAACTACTATTCAAATTGAGTATATTATACTGCAACATACATAAATGTTCAAATCCAAGGTTAGATTTCCCTTATGTCCAAAAAATATATATAAGTAGCCCTCAATATAGTTAGAATGATATTGACCACTCAATTATTATACTTCCAATTAGTCCCACATATACATACATATATATATATATATGTATGTATGTAATTAATGAATAAGAAAAGGAAATGAAACTACCGGAAAAGAATCTCAATTGGTTCATTTCATTCCGGAATTCCAATGCATGGAAAACCACACTTCCTTCCGAACTTACGTCGTCGTCTCATACTGCTCCCACGTGAACCTTCCCATGCTCGCGTCCCCACACAGATCTCCATATCCCCCTGTGGACCCCATCACCTCCTTGACCCTACCTCACACGTGTCCCCTCATCCCTCTCACGTGATCCCTTGTCCTATAAATACACAACCTGTATCTCATTTCCTCGACACACCTCACTTCTCCAATCAAAATTTAGTCCCCAACACATCAAAAAAAACACACACACTTACACACATTTCAGAGTGCATAAATAGTCATTACACACTTGTTCAAAAACACACACAAAATCACGCACTGACACACACGCACACACACATATATATATATACAGAAACCGTGAAAAAGCACAAAAACAACACAGAACGAATCGAACGAATCTGTGCATGTTGTGTGCAAAATCTTTAAAGCGCAATCTCGGCTTACGTTAGCGCCAAAGATTTTGTTCCTTTCCCCATAAGCGCCGCTAGTGCGCATTTTATTTATCCTTCACCTTCGTTCTTCTCTTCTTGTTTACAATATTTAGACACTACCTTATTGCATGGCGACGAAATTTCTATTAACCTTTGCAATCTGTCGATTAATCGTCACCGTTGGATTAACCCTTGACCCCGCCGAGCTGCTAAGCCTCGGCGTGGAAGGTCAGCTCAGCTTGGATCCAGCCGACGTCTCAAAGGCTTCCCTTGACTTCGGCGGCACGCAAAGCGCCGAGCCGTTGGCGGTCCTTCACCCGGCTTCGGCTCATGACGTTGCGCGGCTCGTGAAATCGGCTTACGAGTCGGCGCAGGGGATCGGCGTCTCCGCGCGGGGCCACGGCCACTCCATAAACGGGCAAGCCATGACCACAAATGGCTTGGTGATTCAAATGAGCGGCTCTCGGGGGAGCCGGCTGGGGTTACTGAAGCCTGCTCAGCCCATAGTTTCCGAGAAATATATGTACGTGGACGTGTGGGGAGGGGAATTATGGATAGATGTGCTCAAGTCCACCTTAGAATATGGACTCGCACCCAAATCGTGGACTGATTACTTGTACCTTTCGGTTGGTGGTACTCTCTCCAATGCGGGTATCAGCGGACAAGCTTTCAATCATGGCCCTCAAATCAGCAATGTCTATGAGCTTGATGTTGTTACAGGTTAATTCATCTCCTTAATTATTATTATTATTATTATTTCAATTTTGTTATAAAATGAAGACTTAGGAAAAAATTATAATTAATTTTTGTGGTCATGAAACTATGTTCCACTGGCTTGCATGTGCTTTAGAATTATAAACTTCTTATAAAAAAAAAATTATACAATTATTAAGATGAAATATATTAAACAATCTCGTGTCGAGTATCGATTACCTTTCGGCCTTAAATAGAATTATCTTTCCACTGCCTTGCATGTGCTTTACAATTACAACTTTCTTCAAAATACAATAAACAAGGGAAATTAAACATTATTTTGAGCTTTACTCTCTAATTAAAAAGTGAATAACTTATAAGTTTTAAACAATAACGTGGTCTATGAGGATTATTTTGTCCTTTACTCTATTTTCAGGGGGGTTTCGATGAGCTTTTGGTTGTCTTAACTTTAAACATTATATATTATTGATATGTGTAGACGTTGTCCTAACTCCTGAAGTATAATTCCACATGGATTGTTTGTTGTTTTATGCATAATCATTTTTCAAAATGAATTTTTTTTAAAAAAAAAATTGAAAATTCTAGTTCGGACCAAGTTTAATCGAACCCATGATTCGTATTTTTTTTTATCACTGTACGTATTTTTATATCTAATAATAAGTTGGGACAAAACAGGGAAAGGTGAGGTGCTGACATGTTCAGAGGAACAAAATTCAGATTTGTACTATGGTGTTCTTGGTGGTCTAGGACAATTTGGGATTATCACGAGGGCTAGAATTGCACTTGAAAGAGCTCCACGAAGGGTAATTTTACTTTATTGATTTTGTGGTGATTAATATTATGAAAAATTTATGCTAGACCAATTGTAATAATATTGGTATTGACGTCTATCTCCTTCACGCTATATTATGTGTATTATGTGAAAGAAGTTGATATAAAATACAAACTCAAATTATTAAATTCGATTAGTAATAAAATTATCCCATATTATTACACAGCTGTCTCTTTCGTGTTCTTTTTCCTATGCTTTTGATGTTGGGTTTTTGTCTTGTGCATAAAGTTTAATTTCCTAGTACCAGCTAATGATATCGACCTAAAAACCGAAATTTCTTGTCTTTAAGAATGACAAATTGGGACCATTTTGAACTATTTTTCTTTACCGCCCCACTAATTCAGATGCCTGTCCTAAAGCTGGCAATGTTGTTGACATTCCTTCATATGCATACAAAATGAGTACTAAATGTTATGAATTTCGGGTTTCTAGATCCCGTTACAATTACAATTATTTGTATATGATTTATTTTTATATGAATAGTGCAATTTGAGTAATTATGAATGTCTCTGGAATTAGGGCAAGACAATCAACAGGAGGCAAATTTTATTACACTTATCATGTGATTTGACTTTAACGTGACTAAACCCAATCCAGACCAATTCCTAAAAAACAATGTTTTATAAAACGAAGTCAAGGTCAAATGATGATTTAGTCTTCAACTAATTATGTCGACAAAGCCCATTTAATAGTGTGTTTTTTTCAATAGTCTTTTTATTTGTTTAGTTATATTCAATAAATAATTTCGTTAATTATTAATTTATATGTTATGTGATGCGCAGGTGAGGTGGATCCGAGTATTGTATTCAAATTTCACGACATTTACAGAAGACCAAGAATACCTCATATCGCAGCATGGACAGACACAAAAATTTGACTATGTCGAAGGTTTCGTTATAGTTGATGAAGGCCTAATCAACAACTGGCGCTCTTCCTTTTTCTCCCCGCGTAATCCTGTCAAAATTTCTTCTCTTAAATCCGATGGAGGTGTTTTATATTGCCTCGAAATTACCAAGAATTATCAAGATTCCAATGCTCATACCATAGATCAGGTATATATATACATATATAGATTGAATCTTACACTATAATTCAATAAATTTGGTCATTTTCATAATAATGTGTCCAATGTCCCGGTCATTTATATATTGATAAGTGTGATTCACTTGTCTAGTCTATTATTAGTACGATTTTATATTCCAAATGTGACTAGTCATAACAATAAAATATTCGAGTGCAACTTGTTATAGGGGTGATACTTAATGGATCTGAGAATTCAACTCCCGAATAAATTTTTACCACAAATAATGTTAAAATATGTGGAATTTATCAAAAAAAATATATTTTAATATGTTTTAAAATGTGATGAATATTATGATTGATTAAGTATCACCCATGTTATAGGTTGTATACTTGTATACTTTAGAAAAAGTCAGCAAAAATAATTCATTAAATAGTAGAAACCAATTATTGAACCCATGCGTCGTAATTTGTGGATAAATAACATACCTATAGCTAGGCTATATATAGCTAGTTGGGCATGCATGGAAAAGACACCTTCCTGGAACAAAACTGATCATGTGTGTGTGTGTGTATATTATATATTATATTATATATATATATATTTATTTATATATTAATCCGATTAGGCGGCTAACGACATTCCAGGGCATGGAAAGCTGTTCCTCACTTATATTCTCATGTATAATAATAAAACATCTATCAGATGGATAAATTATCACATGAAGCAACAAAAGAAGAATTTATCTAAAAAGCAGGAAATATATATTAAAAAATTATTTTCTTTTATTAGTACGAGAACCTTTGCCAATTGGATAGCAAAAGAGAGATCTTACAAAAGATTACATTCCTCTTTTTCTCCATAATTTATATGATATTAAAGAATCAGAATATTCTTCTAAGTTCTAACATCGTTATCTTACATAGTTTATTGTTTGGAGAATTCAATATATGTCCATTTCCAGGGGACGGAGCCAGGATTTAAAGTCGGAACGCGAATAAAAAAAAAGAAGCAAAACTTTATATTTTTAAACTTTAGGAGGGGTGCAAAATTTCGAATAACAAAACTTTATATGTGACACCACCAGCCCCTGACTACGCCTTTATTTGCTTACTATTACAACATTAAAATATCTCGAATTCAAAGTCTAGAAATAATTAATTTGTACGATCTTGTCAGGAGGTGGAGTCTTTGTTGAAGAAATTAAACTATATACCAGCTTCAGTTTTCACAACTGATCTTCCATACGTGGACTTCCTGGACCGGGTTCACAAGGCCGAGTTGAAGCTCCGGTCGAAGAATCTTTGGGATGTGCCACACCCATGGCTAAACCTTTTTGTGCCCAAATCAAGAATTGCAGAATTCGATAAAGGAGTGTTTAAGGGCATTCTTGGTAATAAAACCAGTGGTCCAATTTTGATCTACCCCATGAATAAAAACAAGTAAGCCATTCATGTTTTAACTTCAATTATTGTTAGGTTTTGCATACACAGCATGCATGCAATTAATTGTGTTCAATTATTTATGGTTTATTTGTTGTCGTTATACAGACATAATATTTCCTTGGACCGCAATACTATACGTACATCATGGACGGTTGGATTTTGACTAATATATATATATATATGTGTGTATATATATTATGTTGCTCTTTTGACGAATTAGACATTGGTTCTTAATAATTTGTTATTATTTGGTGTCAATGACTCGGTTTGAGTTGCAATAGAGGATTCAAAGTGCGTTACACGTCTTGTCTAGTAAAACCATTGAATAAATGTTGGGGCAAAATTAAGCCAATCAAGGCTTCAAATAAATGTGCTCTTATCCTGTAATTAATTGTATTTGGTCGGATTATATTTAATAAAATTTTATAACCTCTCGATGTTTTAAAGTTATAAGCTCCTTAATTTTGGAATTCCAACTTATTTTTTAACAAATTTCTTTAATTTGATCATTTTACTTATATTTTCTATCATTAATCATTTTAATTAATATGTTGTTAAGTTGTATGATTTTATAAATTTTATCCAAACACTGGCAGGATTTATTTTTAAAAGAAAACACACCATCTTATTTGTTTTAAAAACATCTTATAAATGTAGTAGCTTATAAGATGTTTTGAACAAGCGTATCCAAACACCCTCTGAGTCCAACCACTAATACGGTTTTTATTTTGAATTTTATAACATTTAGCATGCTTATGGCTTTACATGAAAATATTAAGTGATTCTCTGGAGTTTTTGTTTTAGGATTTGAAGTCCCAATATATATATATATATATATATATATATATTTGATTGTGACAGCACGTGAATGTTTGTGATTGATTCAAACACTTACATTTGATGCTTGGATATACTAGGCGTGATTGTTGAAAATTTTCACTTAAACATGTTTATGTGTATGTATAGGTGGGATGAGGAGAGTTCAGTGGTGACACCAAATGAAGACGTGTTTTATCTAGTAGCACTTTTAAGGTCTGCATTGGACAACGGTGATGAGACGCAAGCTCTACAGTACTTGAGCAATCAAAATCGTCAAATCTTGCAATTTTGTGAAGAAGCGGGAATCAATGCTAAACAGTATCTTCCTCATTACACCACTCAACAAGAATGGATAAATCATTTTGGCGAAAAATGGGACAAATTTTCAAGAAGAAAAATGGAATTTGACCCAAGGCATATTTTAGCCACCGGACAAGGCATATTTACACCTACTCTTAATCCTAGTGGAGCTTCATGGTGATATCAAAATACATATATATATATATATATATATCTATATATATATCTATATATATATATAGCATGTTAAATGTAACATATATAGGTCACATATTCATGTAAATATAGGGAAAAATTAATAGAAGAATTAATTTGAATAGCCAAATGGCAATATTATTATTTGATTTTATTTTTTTAATTGTGTGAGAAGTATGGAATTTGATTAAGAAAATGACAAATCAGGCCGAACGAAGTGCTGTCTTAGGTGGGGCATGATATTATGAGCCATATTTAGGGAGTTTACGGATCGACAACATGAATCCCACTATTTTGTGATTGTATCTGTTTGTAGTTCCCTTGATCCCCACCGTTCATCGCTTGATCTTTCCAATTGTGTTTCCAAGTTGTGCCTGATATACCATTTTTTGTATCATAAAACATTTATAAACCGAACGAAGTTGACCAATTTTCAAAAAATAAATAAAAAGACATCCATGAGGGGTATATTCTTAGAATAATTCCTCCATGCCAGTAAACTATATATATATATATATATATATATATATATCAACTAAACAATTCTCAACTCAACTCAAGACCTGTTGATCTAGTGGTATCTCCATCTCCCACTTTATGTGAGAGGCTCCAGGTTCGAATTCAGGCTGTCATAAGTTATGGCTATCCCCTCCTTTATGGAGCTAGATAGAGTCTTACGACTCCGGATTATAACTATCAACCTGAATTTATCGGGCTAAATATGTAGGGTATCACCTTCCTCTTGAATTTGGAAAAAAAAAAAACAATTCTAGCTCAATATTTTGCGAGGCTTCCCTTATTGGGCTTCTATAATCTTGATGAATATGAATTCTCATACCTGGGTTTTCTTAAATTCGTTCATGTAGCAGCCCATCTAAAGAACGAGAGATTCTAGAGTTCTAGACTATAGAAGAAGTGGAATGTTTAGGCCCTAAATGGAATCTCATTTTCCATTTTTCATAAAAAAAAATCATAAAAAATGTATTTGATTGGAATTTCTTAAAAATATTCCAAAGAAATGCTACAGTAAATATTCACCAAAAAAAATCAAAAATTCCCTTGACAAATGGATTTAATGGCATTTATTTCAATTTTTCCTCAACAAAATCAAATTTTTTACTATTTATGATTTGACAGTTTACCAATAACTAAAAGACTTTTATTCACCCATATATTGACATATGCATCTAAATAATTACATATCTTGATTCAAAATGACACAAGGTGCGAAATAAGATCCACTTTGCATATTTTTTGATGTTTTAATCGATGAATTTAACTAAGATATGTTTAGATATTCTTATAAAACAAAAAACTCATCGATCCTTACCATTTCTCACAAAAAAAAATAACTTTTCTTATAAGGAAAAAACTATATCACATCATACCTAATCATTATATTTTTTTTATATAAAAACTTATCCAAACACACTTTCACCATCATATTTCTACTCCGTAAAAATAAAATCTCATTAACATTTTGTCCAAGAATTATTGTGAAGAAAAATAAAAAAAAATCAAAATTTTAAAATTTGTTTCATAATCTAGAGAAAACTTCGAGGTAATTAACAAAGAAAGACATAACGTTGGAATCAAACTATTAATTGATTTTAAATATTTTTTTGAAGAAACGTCATTAAGAAAATAGAATCTCATTGAGAAAGATAGGGGTTAGATGTATGGAGTATGAAGAGTTCTTTGTTTTCCACAATTTTTCTCAACAAATGGTGAGAAAAATGAATTGTGTCAATTTAATATTAGATTTTCTCTCATATTTTTTTATCTTTTTCATTTTTTCTAGTAATTAAATAAGAAAAAATAATTTTACTTATGTTTTCTCTTCATTTCCCTAACAATTTTCTCGTACGAAGCAGTGCGTAAGGAATGTAGCAAGTTACTATGACGAGTTGACAACTAATACTATTCATGATGAAATCATCCAACAAAGAATATTTAGAGTGTTGTAATATGTCTTGAAGTTCTAAATCCAAAGTTAAACAGAAGACCCTTGATTAAAAGGCATGTTGTGCAGAGGGTAAAAGGGGGAGTAGGGGGCTTCCCTCCGTGGTACGGTACACTATATTTTTTGGGAAAAAATTTGGGGTTAGGTTTTAGTCTAATTTTTTGACATACTTTGTAAATTGTACTTATTTTGTTAATAGTTAAATTCTCTCTTCATCTTATGTGGACGTAGGCAATTGTCGAAGCACGTAAATTATTGTGACATTTAATTTTTATTCTATTATTTTCGTGTTTGTTTCTAATATAGAGTGTGTTTCCCAAGCATAATTAAAATATTCTACATGTTCTTACATATTACAAGATGTTTTTGTAACTTATAAGTTTTTGAATATTATTTAAAAATAAATCTTAATGTGTGGATAAAGTAAGACTGTAGATCAACTTATAAGATATTAAAAATAAATCTTAATGTGTGGATAAAGTAAGACTGTAGATCAACTTATACGATATTAACAATGACAAAATAGTAATTAAGATATTAGAAAAATAAATTAAATTATATTAACATGTTCTTTTAAGTTCCTAACTTATTTTTGGAAATCTTTCAAGCTCCCAGTATTTGATTTTTAGAGATTAGAAATCTTATTCTAAAATTTTTATCAAACACTTCTGTAACATCTTGATCTTTTAAATTTTCAAACATTTTATAAGATACTTGAAGAAGTTTATGAGCACATCAACTTCGTCTTACTAAGATAAGAGACTACACTTATTCCATGTTGGAGACTAATCGTAGCCCATCTATGGAAAATTCTATGCTGGGCCGAGACATTGGTCTCGACCCAACGAGGGCCGTTGGATCCCCCCACATGGAGGGGTTAAATGGGAATTTGACCCCCCCCCCCCTGTTGGGGGGATCCAACGGCTGAGTTGGGCCGAGACCGCATAGAACAACCCCCCATCTATCAAGTGGAAAGTTTGTTAACCAACAATTGAAATATTACTTTTCTCTTGAAGATGCATTGAAATCAAAATGCCATCAACATTCATTAAGGTGTGTTTGGATCGAGAGATTTTGAATTAAGGTGTGAATTTGTAGTAATGATTTCAAATGACTCTAAAATGGAGTCATTTGAAATTTACGGCTTTTAAATTCCTCTATCCAAAGATATCCTACAACAGATTTGCTAATTGAGGTCTTTACTATTTGACAAAGTCTTGATTTTATTACATGGTGTAATCTAAGTTTGTAATCATATTCCTAAAGTTTTATTTGCTCACCTCATGCAACCTAAGTGAGTTTATGACAACATAAAATGACAAAGGATATTGTAATATCATCTTACTTTATTAATATTAGTCGATAAGCTCGATGCGTCGCCAAAAAATTAAATTTGTTAAGATTATATTTGATAAGAAGATATTTAAATAAAAAGAATTGAGTTTAAATAAAATGCGAAAAAAGAAAAGAATAACAGAAAAAAAAAGAATTGAGAAATAAAATATAAGAAGAAATATAAAAAAAAGCTTTCTTAAATCGGGTGTTATAGATCATGCAATTGTCATTAAATCACTTTACCAAAATTATTAATATGTCATTATGTAGTCATATGGTGTAATACACTTAATTCATAAAATAAAATTGTAATGTCTTCACCAAAATCACTTGACAGTTCAAAATAGTTTTTATGGGGTGCTTTCAATTCTATATTAGCATAGTTTTTTTTTTTTTTTTTTATCAATACCTGTTGAAATGTTGTCAAATTTGTGACATGAACTAAACTAATTTCCTGTTAACACTACTTATAATTACAATAAGAATAATAATATCCACCCACGCTTTGTTCTACCTATTGAAAAAATAATAATGAAAAAAGTTATTCTCCTTTTCATCACCTAAATGCATGGCCTACCATGAAAATTATATTTTCATGTGCATTGCACATACAAGGAGTCACAACATGATGCTTCTTGAAAAATTTTAGGCCCCGACATACACAATTATCTAATATGAATATATACTGATATGCCCAAAATTGGACATATAATTTAATTAATATAACCAAGCCCAACAACAGTAACAATACAAGAGCCCATCAATTCGGCCCAAAAAAGCCCATTCAAGGGACAAGATCCGCGTACCTTAACTGGGTTATGTATGACCCGTTGGATCGACCCAACTGAGGACCTTACGATCAAATCCATATACGTGTCAACCAAACATTCGTGGTGTTTACTATAAATACCCTCATTTATGACCAATGAGGGGTTACACAATCACTATTCACTAAAATCACTACTGAATTCACTGTATCTCCGAGCTACGAGCTTCGACCTAGATCCTGAGTAGACCCACTCATAAATTACGAGGTTTATGTTAGGACCTTTTAATTTAATTGAACTACATAAGACTTAATCCTATTGATAGATACGTAGGCAGCTCTAACATTGACTGCAGTCTATAATCCGTTAATCTCCAGGTCGGGTCCTACCCGAGCCTCGACTGGTCCGTGTTGTAGCTCTAACGAAATACGACCTTGATCAGTTGGCGCCGTTTGTGGGAACGTCTACTTAGTTTCGCTGTATCATCGAACCCAAGCAATGGAAGAGTCAAGCAACCGCCGTAATAAAGGACTTCAAAGTGAGGAAGCACCTCGTACGCTAAATCCCGAGGTAGATCCACCTCCGGGCTATGAAAGGGTTGACGAACCCGTCATAACAACGACACACGAGCAATTCCAGCAAAGAATGCAAGAATGCGCTCAAAAAGCTCTACAAGAGTATTTGGCAAACGCTCTGGCTACGCCACACATACAAGTAAACCCCGATCCTGTTACGCCTCGTAGGTTATTCCAAAAGCGCATTCCTACGATGGATAAGGCTAAGAAAACCCAAGACAACGAGGCATGCAGGGAAGATCGGGTGCAAAACTCCGAAGAGGAGATTGAAAGCCACACCCATTCACTTTGTGAAGGTGAGAAGTCAAAAAATGCTATAAATGAAGGGGTAAATGAATCACCTAATACAATGAAGAGAGTCTTTCAATGTGTCTCAGCTCTATAGAGGAGAAACTCTCCCTTGTGCAAAGAAATCTTGTCAGAGTCTTTGAGAAACTTCCGAATTCCTGATCTACCGAAGTATGATGGATCGAAAAATCCTAAGCAGCAAAATGTTGCATATGAAAACCTAATGACAATGCATACTTTGTCAGATGCACTGAACAGTAGAATCTTTTTGACGACCCTTACGGGGCGAGCCTAGGAATTGTTTACACATCTGCCCACGGGATGCACCGTGGACTCGTACAATTCATGCGTAAATTTGAATATCACTTCGCTAGCAAGCGAAAATATGCCAAATATGTGGCCCACTTGTTTAGTATAAGGCAAAAAGAGGATGAGAACTTACGATTTTTCGTTGATCATTTTAACGATGAAGCATTAGATGTTCAAGGCTACACTAATGAGATAAAAATTAATTTGATGATAAATGCCCTCAAAATGGGACCATTTGCCGATGCTTTAATTAGGGATCGTCCATCTGATATGGAAGAACTCATGGTGATAGCTCAGAAGTACATTTATGCGGAGGAAATGAACGAACTCAAAAGGGAAGAACGAAGAGTCCAGAAACAATTGAAGGATAAAGCTCAAGAGAGGAATCAAAGCTCGAGAAATGATCGTTTGGACAAGCACGGTAGACCTCGGTATACGACGTTTGAGAATTATACACCTTTGAATACTTTGAGAGGACAGACATTACTGGCCATCGAGAACAAAGACATGCTGATATGGCCACGACCCATGAAGAAAGGAGCAAAAAAGAAAAATCCACGGGCCAGGATACCGAGGAATATTTTCTATTAAAACATGAGATCGAGAGATTGATTAAGCAAGGGTATTTACAGCAATTCATCGACCATAAAGTTCGAGAGAGGCAAGAATAGCCTAAATCTCCGGAACGACGAGGTCGAAGAAACTGAAGTCGGTCTAGAGATCGTGGCAAGGACAATTATCGATGAAGAGATGATTATCAGAATTGAGAGATTGATTAAGCAAGGGTATTTACAGCAATTCATCGACCATAAAGTTCGAGAGAGGCAAGAATAGCCTAAATCTCCGGAACGACGAGGTCGAAGAAACCGAAGTCGGTCTAGAGATCGTGGCAAGGACAGTTATCGATGAAGAGATGATTATCAGAATCGAGATCATACGGATGACAGAAGACGTGACGAACTTTGAGATTAATACCCTAAAGAAGAGAACAATGTGCACAACAATTTACATCTTCATGGGGAAATTATCACAATATATAGTTGGTGGTCCCACCAATGGAGATTCGCACAACGCTCGTAAAAAATATACACGGGAATTAAAGGCACACGAACGAAGATCCCAGACACTGCATGTCATGGCTATGCATTCAAAGCGCGAACCAATAAGCTTCGGAGATGAGAATTATGAGGGTGTGGTTGGTCCACATGACGACCCAATGGTGATCAAGATGGATATCGCAAACTTTGCAATATACAAAGTGCTTATGGACAACAGCAGCTCGACAGATATCATGATTCTAAGTGTACTTCAAAAGATGAACTTTGATACGAGGCAACTTCGCCTAGTAACCACTCCACTAGTTGGATTTGGAGGATCTGAGATCACTCCGGTTGGAACAATTGATCTCTCTGCTTCGTTGGGTGATGAACCTACGCGAAAAACAGTTATGATTAAGTTCCTTGTCGTAGACACCCCGTTTGCATATAACGTGATATTGGGATGACCCGGCTTAAATTTATTCGGAGTTGTGGTATCCACTCCTCATTTAAAAATGAAATTTCAAACGAAAGTTGGGATCGGACAAGTCAGATGTAACCAATGTTAGAATAGTGCCCTACGAGCCAATCCTAGATAGGCTTTATTTATCTATTCTTGTAATAAACAATTTTATTTTACATTATATTACTAAAAGACATTTTTTCATCTTATGTTTATATTGTTTATAACTGTATGATGAAATCCCCAGAATTCACACATAACTATGGGGCTTGATATCTCATTGGATGAATATCATAAAATAAGTCTCTAAGGCTGTGACTTCTAAATACTGTCCAAGTCATAGAATCATCAAGATGGGATATTGATAATTCAGATAGACTTGCGACTATGATGCACACTCTTAATTAGAGAATGTCTCATTTTATAGACATTAGTGTAGTTGACACAAATGCACATACGTGGGTTCTTGTTGAGAACAAGTTCACTGATTACCCTGACTGAAACTTCCTAAATTGGAATTATTCCTATATATGTCGAATTAGGAGTTTCTTAATCACGATAGTGCAAGATTAATTCTTTGACTTGAGTGATCATAGTAATCTTGTATATTGACTCACTGCACTTTGACTCCTGTGCCAGTTCTTTTACAAGGACACATATGGACTGGTGATTGGGTGTAGTGACTCGTATATGGAGGTTGGTGTTGACAACAAAGGATCCATCACTTGTCTAAATGAACAAGTGAATTTTCTATAATATTTAAAGTGGTTTGATTGAGTTAGTCCTTGGCCAAGGCAAGTAAGTAATTAATTAAGAAAGGAGTTTCTTGAATTAATTAATCACTAATCAAACACACTTGAATTATTAAGATTGAATTTACAAGGATCTCGACCAATAAGATTTCTCGATTCTTAATTCAATTGAAAAATTAGTTGATAGAAGAATCTCACTTGCATGGAATGCACAATTGGAAAAGTTTACTTTGAATAGTCTATATCTAGGTTTTCAAGATAAGTAGCTTGAAACTCTTTTTTGATTTATGGGTATCTTATATTTAATGGAGATTACATAATAAGATGGTTAATTAAAAGTGTTTAATTAATCGAGACAATTTAATTGTCCAAACTAAATCATAAAGGTTATGAATACATTACTAGTATGTTGGTGAACCTAAAGGGTCACACACAATACTCGGACAAATCCATTTCTTAGCTAAGGAAATGTAATTCAAAGTAGTTGAGTTAATATATTAATTAATTAAGACTTTTATTTATTCAAGTATTGGATAAATAAATTAATTAAGTTGATAAGATAAATTTAATTAAGCTTAAGTCTAGAAAGCATTTAATTAATTGGAAGTGACTTTTAATTAATCTAGTATGGCGGATTAATTATTAAAAGGCTATTTTATTAAGCCTTGGTCGAAAGTTTGGTGGAGGAAAATAATTAAAAAGTTTAATTAAATTTCTTTTAGAAGAAAATAAGATTTCTTAGAAAGAAAGAAAACTAATTAAAATAGAAGAGTTCTATTTGAGAATCAATTAGTCTTCTATTCCTACATGAAAAAGATTTAATGTAGAAGAGTTCCACATGGGAAAGAATTGCAAGAACCTAGTCCTGTATATAAGACATGTAGAGAATGAAATTTTCATAGCTTCGTAAGCCAATTGTTTTTTCGTTCCTCTTGCATAGAAAATTGTTTCTCTCTCTTTCATATAGTGTTCTTGAGTTCT
This sequence comes from Buddleja alternifolia, assembly GCA_019426215.1. NCBI lineage: Eukaryota > Viridiplantae > Streptophyta > Magnoliopsida > Lamiales > Scrophulariaceae > Buddleja > Buddleja alternifolia. The sequence continues at coordinate 33,837,487 of CM033397.1, read as the reverse complement.
TGATTATTCATCCAAAATCTTGAATTCAAGAATTCTTCCAAAATATTTAGAGAAGTAATTTTTTGCTTTCACCTTAATCTCATACACTATTTCTTAGAGTTAGAATAAATGTTTATAGATCAACCTACCTAAAGATTATAAACGAGTGGGTATCTGGGGTGTAGATCAACTTTAGAGGAGAAACACTTGGGTCTTTGAAGTGAATCAAGAATCCGATCAAAGGCGTTTTTGGTGGAGGAATTCGAAATCTTCATCAAAGGGAAAAACGAAGGAGTTGATTCAAGGAACGAGGAGCAAGCTAGGGAGCTTACATTAAGGAAGAAGAAACTCTTTGATTTTTGCAAAAAATTGAATAAGGTAAGATCTTCTTTATTTAAGTTTTAAATAACTAGTGTAGAGATGCGCAAGCTTATAATACGTGATAGGCCCGTAGGATTAATAAACTCGCATGTTTAAATCCTAGAAACTAAAATTTTAATTTTCCGTTGTGCTTAGTCGGGCTATATGTATATTTCCCAACAACCAAGAGATGGCACGAGAGTGCTATACTACTTCACTGAAACAAATTCGCACAAAAACGAAACCAAAAAGAACGAAGAAGTTGGCTTCTACCATAAAAATTCCGAATTATGATCCAGACCCAAGCAAGAAACAAAAAATGGAGGAAACTCGCATCGAGCCATCGGACCACAAGGTAATTGAAATCGTACCTGGCAACCCCGAAAAAACAACACGAATTGGCTCACAAATGGACCCAAACCTTGAAATCATGATGATAAACTTCTTGAGAGAAAACAAAGACATCTTTGCTTGGACAGCATCAAATTTCAAAGGCATAAGCCCAGAAGTCATTGTACATCGACTTAACATCGACCCAGAAACAAAACCAATCAAACAAAAGAAAAGGAATTTTGGTCCAGATCGAAATGCTATAATCGATGCTGAGGTGAATAAGCTTCTCAATGTTGGATGCATCAACGAGATCCATTTCACCAAATGGTTAGCTAACGTGGTATTATAGAACGCTCAAGGCAAATGGCGCATGTGCATTGATTTCACCGACTTGAACAAGGCATGCCCCAGGGATCATTATCCCTTACCTCGGATAGATCTGTTGGTAGACTCCACGGGTGGTTGCGTGTTGCTAAGCATGATGGGTGCGTACTAGGGGTTTAACCAGATAATGATGGCAGAAGAAGATCTTGATAAGACCTCGTTCATAACCTCAAAAGTTGTGTATTGTTACAAGGATATACCTTTTGGCCTTAGAAATTCAGGTGCCACGAACCAAAGGCTCGTGAACATGATGTTCAAAAATGAGATTGGAAAAACCATGGAAGTATATGTTGATGATATGCTGGTAAAAAGTACTGAGGACTACGACCATTTGAGTCATCTGAAACGATCTTTCGAGATTATGGACAAGTATGACATGAAACTCAATCCACACAAATGCACATTTGGTGTAAGGGGAGGAAAGTTCTTAGGATTCATAGTCACCCAACGAGGTATTGAAGCTAATCCAGAGAAAATTTGAGCTATTCTGGACATGTCTTCACCTCGAACAATAAAGGACATTCAGAGGCTAACGGGTCATATGGCCAGTCCGAACAGATTCATCTCGTGAAGTGCAGATAAAGGGTTACACTTCTTCAAGATTCTCCGAAACATCAAAAATTTTAAATGAACCGAGGAATGTGAAAATGTTTTTCTTGAGCTAAAGAAGTATATGACTTCGCCACCTCTCTTCACCAAGCCGGTCTTAGGTAAGGACGTCCTCTTATACTTGGCAATTTTCGAAGAAGCAATTAGTGCGATATTAGCCCATGAAGTAGAATTGGAGCATCGTCCGGTCGACTACGTGAGGAAGATGCTACAAGGAGCAGAAAGAACTACATGGTAATAAAAAAGTGGGCGCTTGCGTTGATTACTGCGACTAAGAAACTACGTCCATACTTCCAATCACATCACATCGCGATTCTCACGAACCAACCCCTAAAGCAAATTTTGGCCATGCTCGACGCATCTGGATGACTCATCAAGTGGGTTGTTGAATTGGGTGAGTACTCGATTGAATACCGACCTCGTACCTCGATCAAGGCACAAATCATGGCTGATTTTTAGATGAGATGTCATCATCGTCCGAAAACGATGTAAACACATCGGTCGCAAACCAATGGATTTTACATGTAGATGGTTCGTCTATGTCTTAACGTGGTAGAGCAGAAGTTTATGGCTTTAAGATCCACATAGAAATGACCATGAGATTGCCATCAAACTCAATTTTGATGTGACGAACAACAAGGCTGAATACGAAGATCTGATTGCAGGATTAAGCATGGCGAAGAACTTGAATTGAGAAACTTAAATGCTTTCACCGATTCGCAGCTCGTAGCAAACCAAATTAATGACACCTACGAGGCGAAGGAAAAAACTATGTGCAAATACTTGCAACGAGTAAAGAGCCTCATGGGTAGCTTCGATAAATTAACCTTGAACCAGGTTAAAAGCATAATACATGATGCACACAACAATTAATATAGAAATGTGTCAATATCAATTCAATATATTGATGATGTTAACTAAACATTGATAAATTAACCTTGAACCAAGTGCCCCGAGAATAGAAGGATCAAGATGATGCTCTATCCAAATTCGCCAATTTAATCACGGGGGTGAAAAGCAGGCAAGTCACACTTTTGACTTCGGACCGTCCAGGAATATTGGAAGACAAATCGATTAATGTAATGATGTTGGATGAAGAAAATTCTTAGAAAGATGAGATAAAACAATATTTAGAAACGGGAAAAATCCCTGAGGATCGAAATGAAGCACGAAGACTGATGTATCGAGCCTCGAGATTTACGATTGTTGATAATGAATTATATAAACGATCCTCAGCAGATCCTCTTCTTCAATGTCTGGCTCCATCTCAAGCACAATACGTGATGCAAGAAATTCATGAAGGTAGCTGTGGAAACCACTCTAGAGGTCAAGCTTTAGAAAAGAATCTTAAGATAAGGATATTTTTGGCCTACTCTGGATCAGGATACCACGAATTTTGTCAAACGATGTAAAGAATGCCAGTTGCATTCGAACATATCCCATCAACATGTTGTTCCAATGGAATCGACCAAAACTGCATATCCGTTCGACCAATGGGGGATCGATATTTTGGGACCTTTCCCACCAGTTAAGGGGCAAAAGAAATTCATCATTGTTGCTATGGAACACTTCACGAAGTGGATCGAGACTGAAGCAGTGGCGAAAATCATCGAGGGAGAGGTCATGAAGTTCCTCTGGAAGAACATAGTTTGTAGATTCGAGGTCCCCCGGGTCTTAATATCGGACAATGGCATTCAGTTCAATGGAAAATTGGTGACGAATTGGTGCACAGAAATAAAGATTCGACAACACTTTACTGCTGTGGGAAGTCCACAAGCCAATGGTCAAACTGAGGTATGCAATAGGATCCTTCTTTAAGGATTGAAGGCTAGGATCGAAGGGAAAAAAAAATTGGGCCGAGGAACTACCAGGAGTCCTTTGGTCTTACCGAACTACACCACAGAGTTCAACTGGGGAATCTCCTTTCTGTCTAGTTTATGGATCGAAAGCTGTTATTCCAGCTAAGATCGGTCTAACAACACATCGTGTCTCATCATACGATGTGAACCTTGAAGAAATTATGGAAGCAAAGTCGTTCGAACTTGATGTTATTGAAGAAAATAGGGAGAAGGCATATGCCAAAATTCTCATGCAGAAAAATGCAATGGCTCATGCTTATAACAAAAATATAAGGCCAAGAAATTTTCAAGTGGGAGATCTAGTTTCAAAGAAAGTGGAAGTTTCGAAGCATGTTGGGAAACTCGATGCAAATTGAGAAGGAGCTTTTAAGGTCATTGAGGTTACGAAGCGCGGAACCTACCGCCTTCAAGACATAGAAGGGAAAGATTTACCTCGCCCTTGGAACATACACAACCTTAGGAAATTTACGCTTGATGTAAATTTATGCTCGAATGTCATTACATATGATACGCATTACTTTTGTCGAATGTGTATGATCCACGCAGATATGCATTTATTACTTTTGTCGAATCTTACACTTCGTTTATCTAAAGGGGTAAAATCACAAATAACAATTACGAATTACTAGTTCGAAAATAGTTAATTTATTCAGTTGCAAAACAAATGAATAACATGAAATAGAATCTCCTATACATCGAACAAGTGTAGTATACGACCTAACATTCGAACTATCAATTCAATATGCATGAATATTATGCCAAAGGTACTACATCATCGAAACAAATGTTTGTCTACGACATGATACTCGCTTACGATCTAGTAACTTATATAGAATACTACTACACTTTGTATGCTTCAGATAAGTTATATATTTCAGAATGGAAATACGAAGAGGTGAAATATACATTGTTATACCCAAAAAACCATCAGAGGGTAACAGCTCGTAAGTTGTCCCCTATAATTCATAACATATACCCATACAAAAACTAAAACACAGAGTTACAATCTGACAGTTGTCCAAAAACCTAGAAAAAGACCAAAATAGTTACGATCTCACAGTTGTCCAAAAACTAAACGTTATACCCAACAAAAGTTATCAAAGGCACTACGGCCTATCACGAACGGATTATCTCAAAATAGTTTTAATAAAGAGGCACGCAGACCTAAAACAGAAATCTTAACACATATCAATTGTTGTCGCCACCTTCGTCAACAGCTTCGTTATCCCCATCCTCGTCATCATCCTCCTCTTCTGACTTTGCTAGCTCGTGAAATTTTAGATAATCGATGAATGTCTGGGAAGTGCTACTTCTGACATTAGCGTGACGCAGAGATGGCTTAAAAATGAATTCCTCGAATGAATCTTTATTGAAGCTGGCTGACAAATGTCCCTCCTTGATGAGTTAGTCAATCACCTTGTTAAAACCACTTCACATATCGTCCAGAGACCTCGATAACATCAGTCTCTCAAAGGAAGTTGAGCTTTTGAATGCCTTGGCACCGCCCAAACACTGTTCGACCATCATTTGCTTGAATTCATCTCCTTTGACAAATTCGATCTTTCCAGGTTGATGCCCTGCATCAAAGGTCTCCTTCATCTCTGCCTTGGCAATTGACAACTGTTTCTCAACATCTTTAACCCTTTGTTCGGCTTCACGAAGCAAACGTTCAAAGTGAACCTTGTCATCTGACAAGGCATGAGTTGCTGCACCACGTTCCTTAAACGCTTCATCTCTCTATTTCCGGGCCTGGATAGTGGTGTTTTTGTATTTCAATGCCGCAGCATCTGCTTTCTTTTTTTCGTCCTTCCAATATGACACGCTCTTAAATAAATGGTGCATGTGCAATCCAGCCTACAGAATACATATATAAAAAGAGAAATCAATATTAGGATCTTACAGTATGAATGTTAAATCTATTTATATATATATATGTGTGTGTGTGTGTGTGTGTGTGTTATCTTCATCGAACAATGAGCACCGACGTCTTCAACTTCGGTATAGGGAACCATTATCAAGGCAGATTTGTCTCGAACCAAATGGGTATTGTGGAATAACTCATTGGTAATCAGACCTTGAGGTTTGTCCTTGAGGCTAGAATCAACATAAACCCCCCATTTGGGCTTCAAAATGGTCCGACTCTCATCTAGTGGTGTACGAACTTGTTTGCCACACCGTTCGCTATTCTCGAGGCGATTATTCAGAATCAAAGCCTCGAAATGATCTACGATCAGGAAGCTTTCATCGGGGATAACTGAGGGAACCAGAATCGAGCTATCCCTCAAAACTTCCTGGGATGCACTTCTTTTAAAAGTAATTCAAGGTCTAGTACGAGCAGAATTGTTTCGAGCTGTCCACTACCCGAACTTTCTGCACTGTCCAGGTTCACGAGATCAGGTATAGTAGCAGTTTGTGCACCTATATTGACAAGCTTCTCAGACTCATGACTTGGCTAAAGTGGGGAAAGCACTGAATCTATTCGAGGTGTTCCTTGTTCACTAGTTGAAGCTCGAGCCTTGCTCTTACCCTTCGTACATTTGTCTTTTGCTGTACGAGCTAACTCCAACATCTTGGCTTCATAGGAGGAGTCCATAACTAAAGTTAACATATGAAACATTTAGTCAATAATGAGAAAACAAATAGCAACAAATACCCAAGAGATTCAATACTATCAGAAGGTCGAATAGGAGCAATGCTCAAACCGCATTGAGATAACACGACCTCTTTCAAGATCTTCTCGGTTTCAAACTAGGTTTGAAGATTATTGTGGATAAAATGGGGACCCCAAGTAACATCTCCGATATCCTTAGGGTCGAAAACTAGTAAATTCCAGCGGCGAGGAATCCCCCATGGTTCAAGGTTTGGCTTAGCGATGAAAAAAAAACTGAGGCTTCCACTTACCATAAGATGAGGTGGTAACATCTAAACACCTAAGGTGTCTACGTGGTAAAGTATAGTAAAAACCTTCACCATCCTTTTTAGACCCACGACATAGATGGAATGATGTAGAACAAGAAGCCGACGCATTTTTGGAAAAGCTTGAAGGAAGAAAAGTGAAAAATAAGCGAAAAGTTAACGGTGAGACTTCAAACGGCTGTAACTTTTGATCTGCTTGGAGTTACGAGGCCCAAAATATACCAAATCGAAGCTATTTTCGAGACGAATCCAATCGAATTCGTAGGACCGTTTTACGGTAGTGGATCGACCCCAAATTCCACCGTTTTTATTTTATTTTTAATTAATTGTCTATTTGTCGGATAGGGCCCAAATTTTGCCACGTGTCACCTGACGTGATATAGTATTTTTGAGCCAAATTTGGTGAATTTTGGAGTCCTTTAGAATTATGTCAGTTTTCGGAGTTGGATTAGGAGTAGAAGTCCTAATTTAATTAGAATAGGAGTCTTTGCATTTTTTCTTTAAATTCTAGCAATTTGGGGATTATTATTCATTCTTAATTATTAATAAAGTCTTTGCTTTTGTAATTCTTGAGTGCGGTCAAATTTATCCGTAAGTTTAAAGACGTGATCTTTAGATTTTACACAATTAATTGCTTCCGCTTCGTCATAGAATAAACTCCAAAAATGAGCAAAGCTCACATCGACATTAAGACATACCATTAAAACGAAAAAGCAATTGATTAACTTATACGAATTAGGGAACAATTGTGTAAGACTAAGGTTCAACCTATTGATAATCTCGAGGTGAATATCATGAAGGGGGAATCTTAATCCAGCCATGAGATGAGCAACATGAAAGCAACGATAATTCTTTGGTGGACTATAAAGCCTATCACTAGGTCCAGGAATCTTAATTATATAATCATCAGGTATGAAGTAGCTAGCCCTTAGGTCGGCAATCTGACCCTCAGTAATGGTGGAACTCATATTCACCCTTTCGGTAAACTCATAGACTTAGACTTATGCTTAAACAGATCTATATTGAGATTCGAATCTCCCTCACTATATACGTCCGGAACTTTGTCCCCAGCGTTGTTATTAGAATTATTACTTATTCCCCTTTCTCCACTGTTATTCTCCCCACTTTGGTCATCCATGGTTAAATCAACAAGGCTATCATGACCTACATTATAAATAAAAGGGTCACGAGTTCTAGACAGACCAGGGGAACAAGCACGAGACATGTTTACAATGGGATTCAAATCTCCTAGTTCGTTATTATGATTATCATTATTATCTGGAGGAATAAAAGAATCTATAGCCCTAAACGTTTCATTCGAAGTGGAGTTGCTACTTGAAATTTTGTTATTATTTATAGAAGGAAATGAATAAGCACAATTAAACATTATAATTCTAAAAATACAAAAATAATATAAAAGAGGGAAAGCTGACGAACCTACGAGCTGAATGAGACGCTACGAAGTAGGAGCTTCCAACGAGGTTGACAAGGAAAAACCTCCGCACAAAATGTTTCTCTTTCTAAAAGGTAAATTTGCAAAACGGTAAAAAAGGATACTTATCACATATTTATAGAATGGCACCAAAAGATCGGACGCCCCAAATTTTAGCGCTATTTGAACTTAACGACTAAGATTACTTGACGTTTTATGTGAAATGGCGGCGTTTCAAATCTCAAGGCGGATAAGCATGGCATTTAAAACATAAAAAGCAACGCCATATTGAATGAAGTGTCTGATGCATGACAAGACCTTAAATTTGCATTTATTAGCATAACAGATGAAATTATGTGCCTGATTATGGATCTATATTAAATCATAGATCGTTATATATGTTGTTTCCGATACACAATACAAACCCGCTATCGTACTTCATTAGCACTGACTTCGAACTTCATCCTATAATCAGCACTTACGAAGTGGGGGACTAGATGATATGCCCAAAATTAGGCATATAATTTAATAATATAACTAAGCCCAACAACCGTAACAATACAAGAGCCCTACAATTAGGCCCAAAAAGCCCATTTGAGGGACAAGATCCGCGTACCTTAACTGGGTTATGTACGACCCGCAGGATCGACTCGACCTGAGGGCCTTATGATCAAACCACGTGGCGCGATCAAACCATACACGTGTCAACCAAATATTCGTACACGGTGTTTACTATAAATACCCTCATTTATGACCAATGGGGGGGTTATGCAATCACTATTCACTAAAATCACTACTGAATTCACTGCAATTTGGTCAAATGCTAATTTCTGGTGATTTTAATTTATTTTAATTGACAAAAAATCTTCACATTGGCTGAACCATATTTATGGTAGTTAGTTCTTTTGAATTCTAAAAATTATTTATTGAACGGCTAATTTGCATTTTCCTTATCACATTTAACTGATTCCTTAATTAAAATAATATTTTATTTTCATTAGCTAAAGATACGTATTAATCCCATAATTCATGGGATTATGCGGTTAAAAAGAAACTGCCACTTCTCATGGTTTTACATCTTAATTAATTCTTCTCATGGTTCTAAACTCTTATTAATACCCTACGATATTTTGCTGCTTCACAACTCAATTTCATGGTTCTCAAAATTCACTATTTTTTCTTCTACATACATTGATTTGGTTTGGAGTAATCAGGTACATTATTGTTCAGTATTTTTTTATCTTTCAATTATTTTTAATTTTACGCTTCGAATTTTGTGTTGTCTCTTAAACATTATGATTTTGTGCAAAATCCTCTTCTTCTGTTTAACTTATTTATTCTTAATTGGTATAGTTTTTTACTCAATTGATTCATCGGTTGGTTTAGTTTTTTGCTTTTCATTAGTTGTTCTTTTCGTTTTTTTCTCTTATTCTTTATTTTTCTTATTATTTTATTTAATTTTGTGCAAAATCCTCTTCTTCTGTTTAACTTATTTATTCTTGATTGGTTTAGTTTTTTGCTTAATTGATTCATCAGTTGGTTTAGTTTTTTGCTTTTCATTAGTTGTTCTTTTCGTTTTTTTCTCTTATTCTTTATTTTTCTTATTAATTTGTTTAATGGTTTAATTTTTTGCTTTTCATTAGTTGTTCTTTTCGTTTTTGCTCTTATTCTTTATTTTTCTTATTAATTTATTTAAACTTTGTTGATTTGAATTTTTCATGGGGTTCAAATTTTTTTCTAATCTGAATTTGTCATTTCCCACATCATATTTGAGTCATTTTAAATTTTGTTTGTTCTCTTCATCTGTCAATTTTTTTTTTGAATTTCTAATCAGTTTTTGTCATTTCGCACGCCAAACTTGATTCATTTCTTAAATTTATTTGTTCTTGATCTTACAATTTTTTTTATAATTCATATTCTTTGAATTTTATTTGATTATGTGACTTTAATTTACTTTTGATTCTTTGGATTTTGCGAGAATTTTCTCTCTTTTTGTTCCCACTGATAAGATTTCTTCTTATTTGTTTTCATTTCTTGCTCAACTAAGAGGAAATAATTCATTGCTTTTCTTAAATTTTCTTTAATTCTTATCTATAAGTTTTTCTCCATTTGTCTTATAATTTTTTTTAATTTATTTGAAATTATATCAATTTAATATGTTGAATTTGAAAGAGGTCGCATTACTATTCAGTCAATCTTTTTTTCTATATTGATTGAGTATATCACTTGACTATGTTGTTTATTTAATTTTACAATCAATTTTATTCTTTCTTCTCGAGAAAAACTCAAAACAATTGTAATTTGGAATTTGCTTTTCAAATTTTTGGTTGTTTTCAATATTGTTAGATGTGTTTGTACAAATAAAATTATATATTTTTGGTCCTATCTTTAGCTTATTATAGAAACTGATGTATTTAAAATTGAATTTATATTGCATTTTTTGTTGTTATACTCCTCTGTGAGTTGAGGTTTAATAAATCATAGAATTAAAGCTAGTCATGTGATTTACAATATTATTTAGAAATTCTTTTTTGTTATATATAGAAATTAACATTAAATAGTACACAATCCTTAATCTTGATTATTTTTTCAAAACTTTTGTTACATAGACATTATCATGTAGTGTTTTCTTGAATACTCACTTTATATTTTTCTTGAGACTTTTTTTGCACTTAAGTAAGTTGATTCTTTAACTGTTTGTGATAATTCTATATACCACCGTTTCATCTTACATTGATTTAGAATGTAATGTGTATTATATTGATTCTTTAACTGTTTATGATAATTCTATATACCACCGTTCACCTTACATTGATTTAGAAAGTAATGTGTATTAAATTCATCAAGGTCAATTAATTGCAAACGTCAACTCTTTCTAATTCAAGAGGAAGTGAGAAAATGTGGTATAAAAAGGGTGGTATATAGCATTGCTCTTTTATGTTTGTGACTACAGTTTATTTTCTGTCTTACTTTCTCGTATGTAATTTGGTGACTTCAAATGCAGATCCGGTTAGTAATTTGATTGAATTTCTCACAATATTTTCCTATATGTAATTTGGTGACTTCAAAGCCTATTTTATATTTTCGATTTCATGTGCAGTATATATCTACATAATCTTTAACTGAATTTCTCTACATATGGAGGTTTTATTTGATGCAGGCTGAATGAGTTTCTTCATATCTTTTTGATGATCTATTTTTTTTTTATCTGATAACACAATATAACCTGCGATGGTATAATTTATCAAAACATATCTTAATTCTTCTTTTGGGTGATGGTATAATTTGTTTGGACTTATCTTCCCATATATATGTGTTTGTGTAGCTACCTGGCCGAAAGTGTAAATTAGTTGCTTACATCATAACATGATCTTTTGAAAGGTTAGTCAGCGTTATTGTAATTTTTCATTATCTCATTTATTTTAATTTCAAATTCAGGTCACAATAAGTCATTTAACGAAACTATGTGTGAGAACATGTCACGCGAAGAGAAGAGTTTGAATCTAGATAGAGATTTAAAAGATGATTCTGTAGGAACTGCAATAGTAGTACACTAATAAAAACTTAATTTAAAAGCCAAATTGTTAAGCTAAAATAATGGGAAAATTAAAATTTATAATCTAAACTACAAAGGTAAAATCAAGGGGAAGTTACATATTTCAATTATAAAATGCAATCTACGAAGCTACAATCGCGCGGGGGGGGGGGGGGGGGGGGGGGGAATAATCATTTAGAATTTAATTATTTCATAGAAATGAGCTAACCAATGAAACTTTTTCTTAGAATTAAATAACAAAATTCTTAAAAAATAGTATTTGGCCAAATAATAATCAGATTTGGTCAAACACCACTCTAGTATGTGCCCTGTGCTACGCACGATTTATTATAAAATAAATATGCATTTTATAGATTTTTAATTTCTCCAAGGAAGGAAATTACTCAAGTTTAATTTCTAGAACCCATATATAATTTTTGTCAGTAACAAATTCCAATCATATATTAATAAAACTATATATAAAATCAAAATAAAAAGGAAAAGAGAAATCAACAAATCATTAGACACAAACACACAATGAACATTTGTAATTCACAATACGAACAATAAATATAATAAAATGTATATAATTAATACGAAATACAATAGATATGGGTGCACATGGTCCGGTTTTTGCGGTATTTTTTAAAAATTTATACCATACCAATAGTTACGGTTTGGGACAACTAATACCAGAATTGGATTTTTTGAAACCGGTACCATTGTATACGGTATGGTACGGTTTCGGTATGGTGCGGTACGGTTTTACGGTATTTTTACTATCAATTACATAATAAAATTAAAAGCAATTACAAAACTAAATTTTAACAACAATTAAGCAATCATGATAATAATTAACACAAATACATAATCTGAAACTTCAAAAAATTATCAAAATTTTTTAGCAAAAAACTAATATTGTTGCAAGAAGTAGAATGAAAGAAAACATACAATTTTCGATTACTTTTAAAGAAAGTTAAAAATTATACCTTGATAATAATAAGTTTAGATTTTATGTGGAAGAAGAAGTGTGTTATCTGCGTTCTATGACAGCGTCTTATGTCTTAGACCATCTCCAACCTACTCTAAATTTGGGTTGGATATGGTATAAATGGTGTGGGTTGGCACTCCAACCCACACCATATTTAACACCAATTTGGTGCAATTGTGAAGTTGAACGCCATATTTAGCGTGAAACTTCACATTTGCACCAAATTTAGTGCAAGTCCTTTTTCTTTTTAGTTAGTTGTATTTTGGTTTTTGTATTATTTTTCTTTTTTAATTTAGTCCTTAAAACTTTGTGAAGTTATAACTATGTCCTATAAATATTATTTTTATTCAATTATATATGATTTCACTTTGAATTTAACTATAAATAAAAATATATATTAAGAACTTGTACAAAATGCTTATTTCATAAGTTAAAAAAATTGAAATATTTATTTAGACATAGATTAATATTTAAAATTACACTATTCTAGTACAAACTAACTAATATAATAAGAGTAAGATATTGAAAAATTAGACAAATAATAACAACTTAATATTCTGGCATATCACTTCCGTCCCCACCAATATCATTTTGACTATTACTAAATAACATAATTGGTTGTTTAAATAATTTTATGAAATACCAAATAGAAATAAGGTTCAATTATTTATTATTATTAAACAACAAAATGTATTTTAATTGTGAATTTTATTATTTAATACCACGAAATAACAAAATAAAATAAAATTGGATGAATATGTGAAAAAAAAAACTTGAAGTTTAGGTGTTATTTGTGAAATAGAGACAATAGCATAAAATAAGATTAAAAAAGAATATTTTAGAGAATATTTTTTTTGGTGTTAAAATTAGAGTTATGGGTTGGAGTGAATTTACTGTATAACACTAAAATGGTGCAAAAGTTCCACCATTTTAATGTTTATGGGTTGGAGATGCTCTTAAGGCTCAAATAGTGACATAATCAAGCTCAAATTCTTAATATCGATATTCTAATTCTAAAGTTTAGGCTTTCAAATAACTCTAGAGAATAATTTTAGTCTCTCTTTTAACTAATTTCCAATTTTAATAGAGCTAATTTTTATATTTCTAAAAATATCATACATCACCACACAAGTTTTGGTAATATATTGATTTCTAGTACATTTGTATCTCTAAGTTATAAAAATTCCTTCAATAAAATCACTTATATATTATACAAACAAAATAAATAATTATATATAGTATATATACGGTATGGTACGATTTTTTATCGGTACAAATTTTCTGAAACCAAAACCATACCAAAATAGCTGGTACGGCATAGGCTCGTACCAAAACCTAGATATTTTAGAAAAAAAACCAATATTTCGGTACGGTCGGTATGGTGCGGTTTCGAAAAACCATGAACACCCCTAGATATGAGACTTGGAAGAACCCAAAGAAACGAATTCTATGAAGGTCCTTGATGTGTTAGTAGCATATGCTGGTTTCACCTATCGAAATAAAATTCAAGTTAGTAAATAAAGAATGAAAGCTCGTTTTAAAGAAAAATATTATTTCTATTTTGGTTCAATTAAGTAACAAAATAGATTAAATTAGTTAAACAATTGTCTATTTTTTTCTTGCATATCTAATGAAAGAAGGTAGATTTCTGGCATTCAAACTTAAAATTGAGAAAATTCTCTCTATCCCCATTTCTTTTCAAATGCTAACCTTCTTTTTTCTTCTATTTTCCTCTTCCGGTGATGGCTTGGTGAAGCAATCGTCTACTTCACCACTGTTACCACCACCACTGTCCGCGGGTTGAGTTGGAGTGCCCTTCTTTAAGTTGTACATCAAATCTTCAAATCTGACGAGAAGGATATGGATCTAAAGAGGCATAGACAGATCTAACGAGATGGAGATGGGTGATACATTAGTTTTTCTATAGCGTTTTAAATATTTTGTTTAGTATTTTAATTTCTCTTTCGTATGAGAGTTTGTTTTCTCTCTCGAATGAGAGTTTCATCTGTCCTTGAATAGGAGTTGCACAAGAATTTTCTTGTGTTCGTTTGTGAGTTTTTCAGATTTGTTATCTTCAAAAACTTGATAGTTGGTGTTTCAGATGTTCTTACTACATCGTTTGAGTCGATATGAATTGTATTATTTTGCCGTTGTAAATTTTCGATTGAATGATATATAAGACCGATTTTTCTTTTAAAAAAAAAAAAACTTAAAATCGAGAAGAAAATGGTGAAAGTAAAACTTAGAAATAAAAATATACGGAAAAGTGACACAGTTTTAAACAATAATTACCTTAATTAATAGTTTCCAAGATTCATGTCATAATTCACAACCCAACATCAATCAGCAATCACACGTGAGCATGATGAAGGATTTGCTATCAAACTCCACAAATGGCTTCAATAAATAATATGCAATATTCATATTGATGCTCAAATGAAAAGCAAATAATCGTGGAAATGAATACTTGCAGGACACCATACCTATACAAATATATCGAGGTGGTCGAACTTTCGCAGCTGCAAGCTCTTCTTTTTCTTTTTGATAGAAAAATATGATAAGTTTAAAATGGGAAGAATGCTTCCATTTAGCCATGAGAATCGGAGAAAATAGCTCATTTGAATTACCAAAATCAGATAAAATATTTAAAAATTTTGAATTATGATTTGAAAAAGATGCGATAACTTTTTTTTTTTTTTAAGGAAAAAAGATACGATAACTAACTAATCTAATCTGGATATGATATGACTATTATTCAAAATATGAATTTTTATATGGAACCGACCAATGAGAGTTTTTCTTGAGTATTAAATAATTCAAAATCGCCATAAAATAGTATTTGGCCAAATTGCAGTCAATTTGGTCAAACACCGCTCTGTTTTATATATATATATATATATATATATATAGATGCAATATTATTGAATTCAAAATTTAAATTTTGAATAAAGACACATGTTTAAAAAAATGAAAATCTAGTAGTTAGTATAGCTTTATAAAAAAAGATATGAGATTGTTTATATATTTGGATAAAGATTGATAATTATATTTTTTTAAAATTTAATGGATATTTATATATTTAATTCTGCTTACATGGCAAAATTAAGCTCAATTAGTCAATCCACATGTGCGCTTATTTGGACGACCTCAAAGGTTGTATTTTATTATATATAGATTACATAATCTTGAAAAACAAATATTTAAGGATACAAAAAATTGATTTACACAAGACAACACTAACTTTTTTCTATTAATTTTACAATTTTTTGAATTTAATTGATTGTTTTAGGCAAAATTTTAATTTTAGTCCCACAGGATCTCGCAATTCTAATTTTAGTCTCATACTTTACAGAATTCTAAAAAACATCTCAATAATTTTAAGTAGTTACAAACATGGTCTTTTTTTTAAGCGTAGTTAGTCCCACACGATTATTTCCATTAAATTTTGATGGAATTGGAAGCGTGAAACTCACGCGCCCGTTAAATCCCCATTTTGGCTAAAAAAATATTGAGATGTTTTTTAAAATCACGTAAAGCCTGGGATTAAGACTAGAATCGCAATATCTTGTGGGACTAAAATTGAAGTTTTGCCTCATAACAATTAATTTAGGATGACTATCAAAATTATCTTAACTTCAACCAAGGTAATGCAATTAATTTAATCATTCAACTTTTCGTATGCTCTATTTTGTTGTATATATTTACACATAATTTCATTTTCTACCATATATCATTTTTTCCTCCCTCACTCAAGCCATATAACGTGCATATTTCAAGAACTAAATATTCTTTGCAAACCTTCGTAAAGTCCAATCTTATATAACATGTAGCTTAAGATCGATTACAAGTGATTTAATTAAGCTTTTAGACTTCTATGAAATAGTATAAACTCTAGCATCAATAAAGATTGGGCAACTTTTAACTACTATTAGCGGTCATCAATTTGGTGAAAAGACCTCTTAAACACTATTAAATCTCCATTTTAGCTATAAAAAAAAGTGTTTAAGAGGCCTATCTGCACTGAGTTTTAGAATTTTTACTTTCTATTGTTTGAAGTTGGCTTATGGTCCTATGCTAGACCTAATTTATTCTCCTTTAGATATTCTCAACTATTTGGGGATATTTTTCTACTTAATTTATGTGATTATTGTTGATTTTTATTTTTCATTTGGTTAGACACAATATAGAGGGCATTTTGAACGATGCGACTAGAGCAATGGAAAGCAAACTTTTGTTTGTTTGGGTAACCTAAAGTTGACTTTTTTTTTTTAAAATCAATGGTGACCTAAAATACACTTTTCACCTATTATTTTTTGACTTTTTTTATAGCTAAAATGGTGATCTATACTATGATAAAAGTGTGGATAATCTTAACATTTCTTCCAATTATGAATTGACATTTCTGTCTTCAACTATTTTATAGAGAATAAATATAATTTATCACATATTAAATCCAATTTTTTCATATAAGATTAATGAGTCAATAAAAAGACATCTCACATTCCACCAAATTGATGACCACTAATAGCATTTAAAAGTTACCCCATTTTTATTGATGCTAGAGTTTACTCTTCCATAAAAGTCTAAAAGCCTAATTGAGTCAATTGTAATCGATCTAAGTTACCTTCTATATAAGATCAGACTATGAGAAGGGTCGGGATGAGCAGGGAATATTTAAATCTTGAAATACGCATGATTGGAGGCTTGAGCAAGGGAAGGGACATGATATGTGGTAGAAAATAAAGTTATGTATAAATATACAAGTAGAGCATATGAAAAGTTGAATGATTGAATCAATTGCATTACCTTGGTCGAAGTTGAGATGGTTTTGATAGTCATTCTAGATTAATTGTAATTAGACAAATTTTCAATTTTAGTCTCACAGGATATCGCGATTCTAATTTTAGTCCCACACTTTACGAAAATTTAGAAAATGTCCAAATACTTTTTAGCCAAAATGAGATTTAACAGGGACGTGAATTTCACGTGCCCAATTTCGTCAAAATTTAGTGGAAATAGTTGTGTGGGACCAACTCTGTTTAAAAAAATGACCAAGTTTGTAACTATTAAAAAATATTAAGACATTTTTTAAATTTTCATAAAATATGAGACTAAAATTAGAATCTTGAGATTTTATAGTACTAAAATTGAAATTTTGTCGTTTGTTTTATAAGTTCCTAATTTTATCAAAATTATCAGCCACTTATACCGGGTTACGGGAGTCAATTTATTCTGTGGTCACGTGAACAAACCAGCCACATGGCGTTAATCATCACCAACC
Organism: Buddleja alternifolia; assembly: GCA_019426215.1. Taxonomy (NCBI): domain Eukaryota; kingdom Viridiplantae; phylum Streptophyta; class Magnoliopsida; order Lamiales; family Scrophulariaceae; genus Buddleja; species Buddleja alternifolia. Next base: position 33,819,808 of record CM033397.1, on the reverse strand, counting down.
ACACGTATGGACCACATCAATCACTGACCGTCCGATGTGCATCCCCTTTTGACCAGACACACAGTCTTCTCTTCTCATCTAAATTCTTCAGAACCTTCTTTATTTTTTAGCAATTAAATTAACTTTTATTATAGTGACTTAGTGAGCCAAACCCACCAGTCGCATGTCACTCGCATCATATTTCATTTTTATGATGAAGGTCTTGATTTCAATTCTATATTGTTTGACTTTTTTCTTCTTAGTTAAAAATTTATCGATTCTAATTTTGATCTACATGGTCTATAATTAAAAAATTACCGACCCATCTAAATTCTTCAAAACCTTCTTTATTTTTCAGCAATTAAATTAAATTTTATTATAGTAATTCATACTCACCCGTGGTATCAACTTTTATTTTTACGCGAAAGTTTTATGTGGAAAGTCTTGATTTTAGTTCCATATTATTTGATTTTTCTCTTCTTAATTAAAAAATATCGAATTTTGATCTATATGGTCGATAATTAAAAAATTACTCGTTCGACAATTAAAAAAAAAAAAGAAGGAAAAATCCAAACTCAAATTCCTGAAAATTAGCCCCACCTCAAAGAGCGTTACAACGCATCGTTTTGCATTTCACCCTCAATTTCTCTCTAGAGAAAGAAAATTCTCTCTCTAACATTTTCAATTTTCCGTGCGCCATGACCTCCCCCTCCACTTCTTCACGCAAGGTACCTTTCACCGATTGAATTTTATTCGTATAGCTCTGTTTATATTTGTATGTATTGTATGTATAGCCCTAGTTAAAACAAAATCTATCTTTTGCGCGAAAATTGAGTGATTTGCTTTTACTTTCTCTGGAATTGAATTTGGGGAAAAAGACGTTGAGCAAGATCGCAAGCAATCGATTGCAGAAAGAGCTGGTAGAGTGGCAGGTGAATCCGCCAACAGGTTTCAAGCATAAAGTTACTGATAATCTTCAAAGGTCTTTTTTTTTTTTTTTGCCTACTTTCATTTACTATTTTCTTCTTTTTTAGCGATTAATTCTGTTGAGATGTTGCATGATTTGAAATTTAGATAGTTTGTGTAATGATTGATTGAGTTTTGGTGTGATTAGATGGGTAATTGAAGTCAACGGTGCGCCGGGGACGCTGTACGCCGGCGAAATGTACCAGCTTCAGGTTGATTTTCCGGAGCATTACCCTATGGAAGCGCCTCAGGTGAATTCTTTTATTGAAGAGTCTGCTCTTTTCTTTTTTCTTTTTGATTTTGTAATAAATGTTGTTAGAAAACCAGAGATTTTGACTTTTTTGTACTTAAGAGTGATTTTAGGTAGATTTCTAGGGTTTGACTGTTGTCGATGTCCACAGTTGCTGCAATTCGCGTCTTTGATCTCGGTTTTAATAATTTAAATTGAATTTTTGGTTTTTTGGTGTAGGTTATATTTGTTCCTCCAGCTCCGCTCCATCCGCATATTTATAGCAATGGACATATATGCTTAGGTGTGTTTTCCAGGCCCTACCAAAATATAGTTGTTTTTCTGTTGAATCTAGTTATAATCTGTGTTCTGTTTGTTCGTCATCGTGTAATTGTTTTTCACAGTTGTTTCCAGTTTTGGTTTGTAGCTATTTTGGCAAGCCATTTACTTTATCTTCATTGCTGTTATAACACAAGTCTATCTGGTCTCAAAGTGACGCCTTTGCTAAGTTAATGCCATTACTTCCTTAGAATTGTATTGAAATCTTTGTGCTTTCATTGTCTGTAAGTTGAGTAATTAGTCTAGCGTTAAAGAGCATTTGAAATTCTAGAATGTGGAATTGGTAGTTGCCAATATGCCATTGGCTAGGGTCATCTGGTACAAAGCAGGCAAGAATGCCTCCATTATTTCGGGCACAAAAGTTCTGATAGTTTCTTAATCGGTTGATCTGGAAGAGGTTATAGTGTTCACAGTTGTATTGAAGAAGGACCAGCACTCTGCTTTATTTTTCACTTAATTCATTCTTTCGCTTGCATTATGTTTGAATTTGCAGCGGTCAAATTTGAGCTGGGATTCCAAAAAAAAAGGGGGGGGGGGGGGGTCAAGAGACTTAGGTGTTAGATATGAAGGCTTCTTTATTCTCAAACTCTCTTAACGATTTATCTCTTGCTCATTCTATTTTGTCTGTGCATAAAATATTGGGGAACATGTCAGAAGATTGGTAGTGAATTCTGAATGGCACATAGGTAAGGCATGGAAGGAAAACTTCTAATGCTATAGCCCCTTAAGAGTCTGAAAGGCCTGCAGTTGTCATGCCTCATAAAGACCAAATAGGACCTTTGTGCATCACAAGCTAGTAGCTTATGCTTCCTGAACTTATTTAAATTATTGTTCTTGCGAAATGGCAGAAATGCAATGATGAAAATAACAGTGTCCTCAAATTATATGTATTCTTATGTACCTTTTTTCACTTTGTTATGTTGGTAACAATTGCTACTCATTGTGGTTATTCTTTTATAAAGCCATTTTTTATGGAAGTAAATGAATAATCGTGTTTCATCTTTGTTAAAAACTTTCTGAGGCTTCTACTCTGATGTGTGCTCCGGTTTCCATCTCCAATATGTCTCCCGTTTTACAATTTGTATATGATTGAGATGAAATATGTATGCATTTTTAGACTTCATGTCGGGGGATTAAGATCGCTTTTCTTGGGCACCCATAAGATCAGGGACAGGGACAGAGCTAGGAATTTTGATTAGGGGGGCGAAAATGAAAAAGATGAAAAAATGAATTTCTCAAGGTTGAGGTGCACCAGCCCGGCTCCGTCTCCGCATAAGATCATGATTGAAAAAGAGAAGAGAGCTAAAGATTGATATAGTTTTCTTTCTGTTATTTTACTTTCTCATACTTTGGAAACTTGGTACTAATTATGCTATTGTTTCCCTCTTGTCCAGACTATTAACGCTCTGTTTGGTTCAACGAAATTGTTAAGGAAAGGACAAGAAAACCATTTTCCTTTTCCCACCATTTGGTGAGGAAAAGATATTGGCTCAAATTAGTGTATGATTTTCTCTTCTATTCTCGTTTCCTTTTCCTTTTCTCGAGTAGCCAAACAATGGAAAATGGTTTTCCTTGTATTCTCTTTTCCTTTCTCTTACAATTTTCTTGAACTAAACAGAGTGTAAGAGTAATCTCTCACACCTTCCTACGTTGTATCGTCGATCTTTTCCATATGTTTATATACCCATTCCATCCCGCTCCTATTAAACCCACCACAGAAAAATCTCTAATTTATACGTATCATTGGGTTAAAGAATGTACCGTTCTAAGTGTATAGTTTGTTAACAGATGTTTATTTCCATTATTTACTTTCTTATTAACCTCTTCAATAGATATTTTGTACGACTCATGGTCCCCAGCTATGACTGTAAGTTCGATTTGCATCAGCATTCTCTCCATGTTATCAAGCTCCCCAGCCAAGGTCCGTCTTAAAATTCCATTTGTACACACATTGTTTCTAAGAGGAACTTGCTCTCTCTCTCTCTAGCCTTGATCTCTTGAATTTCTGTGTCCTTGCAGCAACGTCCGGCTGACAATGATCGCTATGTGAAGAACTGTAAGAACGGCAGATCTCCCAAGGAGACGAGATGGTGGTTCCATGATGATAAAGTGTAAACAAACTAAATCTGGACAGACCTGTAACTCTGCCTTACTTAACAGTTGGAAGATATTTTCTTCCCTTAAAAGTTGGGGAGACCATAAAAAATGAAAATTATTGAAAAGAAAAGAATATGTTATTTCGACTACTGTGAATGCTGAAAGGCATGAAACAGAGATTTACTAGCTGATGGCTTAATGTTGATGTACTTGCAGTGTTAATAGCTATTGACTTATTTCTCTCGGTTGTGTGAAGCCATAGCATGCAATTACGATCAACCTCTTGTAGAAGGGGTGAAACTTGATTCGTTAACTTATTATGATTTTCTGCTACCCATTCGGGTAGTACCTAAGTTGACTGCTGAGTCTTTGAGCATATCATATAACGAAATATTGATGTGGGTGTTTCAATTGTTGACCAAGTTCGTTAGTTTTGGTTCATCAAATACTTTTAGATTAGGGTAGTTGGAGTGCTAACCAAAACACTTTTAAGATTAGGGTAGTTGGGGTGCTATTACCTCTGCAACACCCCTCCCGTACAATTAAATGTGTTGGATAGACGGACTTCAACTGATCGAATCCACCCAAACATTATCCCATTAGTTTAGGGTTTCTCAGGGTATTGGAAGGGTTTTGTACTTTTGTACGATGACATCTACTATGAGGACTAGGTTTTCCTGGATAATAGAACCAAGTAAACTCTTTGAGATGTCTTCTGAGGAAAAGAAGAATTAGATTCATACAAATTTATGAGAGAATTTTATGATCAGTGTTCCTTCTATATTAATCATGTTATACTCCTCTTTATTTTCAACTTCGTAAAGAATTAATATTGTTTTAACACATTGTAGGGAGCGGAGTTAATTAAGTCACATTTTTTTGTTTTTTATTTTGGTAGAATTAACTCGCAATTGATTGTAGAATAGAGTCGACAAAATGTTAATACGTCCATTAACTTAATTCAGATGTAATTATGTCCATTAACAGTATTTGTTAAAGGTTACTATATTGATCATATTTGAAAATCTTATACTATGTAATTGATACCAAATTCCCAATCCACTGGTAAATGGGATAAAATGAGTTTAACCCTATGACACATGGACACGAGACACTTCACTCACATGGGATACGTCATTTTTAATAAAATTAGTACACAAACACGGTTTGGACATGACTGTCCATGTTTATTTTTTCTTTTATTTCAATAGCTGGACATAGATACGGCGCATGTCCGATACTGTACGGAATAATTTTTCGAAGTGTCCGTGAATCATAAGTTTAACCCATTTCAATTCAGTTAAGATATCAGTAAGTGCCCATCAAAATAATTCGATTTAAATGGCAATTTATCCATCAAATTTATTGTTTTATCACCTTAGCCCCAAAGTAGTTAAAAAACACATTATCCCACTCCACTCACGTTCATTGTAGCACTACGCCGTGTATTGATATTTTTAAATCCAATTTTTGCCAAAGCATTTTTCGTTAGCCATTGCCAGCGCATTTTCCCCATATCTCCAACATTTTTACATTACTGTTAATGTTGAAGGTCAACACTAGTACTTTTTCTACAAACAATGTTGATTAACGTATGAAATTTTTTGAAAGTCGTTGAAAATTACAATGATGACGAGTGATGTCTATGTCATGATGTACAGTTGAAATCTAACACGACAATAACTCACGATACGGGTCAGGGTGATACTTTCCAGTTCACAAAACACCATTAGATGAGGTGATTTATATGTGTATTTTATTATGTCACCCTTGCATCTAATGGTGTGTGTTAGACCGGGATCATTGTAGAATTTCCCTACGAGGATTTACAAATGAATAATTTGAGGGGGTAAAAAAAATTATGCCCTTAAATTCCTTGTGTGGCAATGTGGTAAAACAGCAAACATTTGGGGCTGAAGTGCCATATAATCTACTAGTTTAACATCCTTTTTTCTGTATTTTGATATCTTTCCTATTAATAAAAAGAGAAAATCTTAGAGTAACTACCTTTAATTTGTTTAATTTTTTGGTATGATAATTTGCACTCATTAAAATTTTAATAAATATCAAAGTTAATTTTTTACGCTCCTCTCATTTTTTCTCCTACACGATGTTTCCCCTTTTTCTTTTCTCTCTCTTTCTGTTTTTTCTCCTTAAATCTCTCCATATATTATTTTTCTATTTTTTTTATTTATTTCTTCTCTTTTACTAATTTCTAACTATTTATAATAATTAATAGAAAATTATATCAAGTGTGCCACGATTAGTATTTTACAAAGGAAACACTTCGCCTGTGGCAAATGAGCTGGCTGCTGCACCAACAGCCAAAACGATGTTGCTACGCCGCTTTCATTCGATATCAGTACCATTCTCAACCGCTTCGCCACCGCTTCCACGGCGGTCGCCGACTTTGCTCCGCCGTCCAATCTCTTTATTTTCTAAGTTTGCTCTCTCTTCACCTCCTTATGCCACCATTACTGTTCTGTCTTTCTCGTCCTGTAAATCTGCAGACTCCGGCGACAGCGAACCGACTGTTGAATTCCCCTCGAAACAAGTAACCTAGTTTCAAATGCTTTATTTCTTCTATTTTTTGTAACTTTAATGAGCTCTCTGTTTAATTTCGTATGCAAATTGCATTTTACTGGTGTAGTTGAATTATTAGGTCACGACTTTGTGATACTGATGGTGGATTAAGATTACGTTTCGATGATAAAAAAGGAGCTTAAGTTGTTAATTTGAATGCTAATATGTTCACGCTTATAAATTATCCTTTTCATTTATTCAATTACATACGTTTATGTCATTCCTTTGGTTATTGTTGTGCTGTGCATGCTTAGTGTATATAATGAAGATTATGGATCATCACCTCTTAGTGTTTCTCTATGTTGTAATATTCGGAAAATTCTAAGATAGACCGGGTCATTGGAGCCTGCCCATCTAGCACTGTTGGATGCATTTAAATATTTTTTATTATCTTGTCCCTGTATCTAATGGTAATTTGACACACCGGCTCTATTGGACCCGGTGTGTTAGAATCACGCGTAACAATGGGGATATGGCTAAAGAAAAGAGTATTAGATTGCAGCTTTTGACTGGAATCCAATTTATTTCTATCATTGAAGATTGCAACTGTTCTTTATCTCAAGAGCTTAATAAACTTTTTTAGCCAGCTGTCTATATATTATGTAAATGATATCATATTCTCCTTTTTGATGTTTTAGGGTCCTTTAAAACCAGGGTTATATCTTGTCGGAACGCCGATAGGGAATCTTGAAGATATAACTTTAAGGTTCAATGTCTTATGAATTTATATTGCAGTTCAAAATTGGGCTTTGAAATTGTTTCTTGGATATATCATTCGGGGCTGTCAATATATTAATCATATTTCCCTTGAATCTTGTAGAGCCCTGAGAGTGTTGAAATCTGCTGACGTCATACTTTCTGAAGATACTAGGCATTCAGGAAAGTTGCTTCATTACTATAATATTAAAACTCCACTTGTAAGTCAGTTTCTGTTTTTGAATTATAAAAGTCAATTGGCGTACACATGTATGTATGTGAAGATCTTTCTCATGAATTAGATTTTCAGTTAAGTTATCACAAGTTCAATGAATCTCAAAGAGAGCAAGTAGTGCTGAATAGATTGCAAAGTGGAGAGACTGTGGCACTAATTAGTGATGCCGGGATGCCAGGCATCAGTGATCCTGGTATGGAGCTGGTGAGTTACATGTTTTATATGAAATATTTAATGCATCACATTCCAACGAAAGCATATTTTGGCACATCTTTGTAGATATGCACATTCGCCTAGTTTTTTATGCGTAATTTTCTGTGGATTCATTCGTGATGACTTGAGTCGTGGTAGATCACCAGCTTCTGTGTAACTGAGTCTATTCGTGGGGGCCGTACATGGAGGGGGTGGATCCATATGACTCTTGTCTGTGTCTGCTGCACCAAAAGCAGAGAGCAAAAATTCATTATGCTGATAAAACTAATTATGCTCACTTATGTTGGTTTTGGAATTCTGGTTTAGGCCAAATTGTGTGTGGACAAAGATATACCTGTTGTTCCTATCCCTGGGCCATCTGCTCCCGTAGCAGCTCTATCTGCTTCTGGTTTGCCAACCAACGAGTTCACGTTTGGTAATTTCATTATGACTCTGGTGCTTTTCTCAACTGCTTACTTATATGACGAGAGGTATACAATATGCTGCAGTCGGTTTTCTCCCTAGACATGCTACAACAAGAAAAAAGAGACTGATGGTTTCTGCTAATGATGCAACCACTCAGGTGTTCTTTGTGCCTCCTCACAAGCTGTGTCTGTTTCTAGAAGAGACTTGTCTAATGTTTGGACAATCTAGGTAATTTTATGCCAATAACTGGTTTTGTTTTTGCAATTTTTTGTATACATTAGTTTGACATAGCTGCCTTTGAAACTAATATTATGCCATGGAAATTATCTTTGGTTCTTACTAGTTGGATGATGAGTTATAAAAATAAGGACAATTTATTAAACGAAAATAAGTAAATAACAAGAACAAATCATTCGTGCCCCAAATATCAAGAACCACGTTCTTGATCCAAAAGCCAAATGCCCCAATGATCAGACGATTAAAAAATAATAAAACCCTAGCTATCCTATTTATACTACTACTAACCCTAATTACTTGCCAAACTAGACTCCTAATAAAAACAGCAACTGACTTATTTAATAAACAATAACCATAATAACAATAATAATAAAATAGGACTCTTAATTAATTAATTGCTGACAAACCGCTCCACATCAATTCCCGCCCTCTCGAAAACAGCCTTGTCCTCATGGCAATCATCAACTTCTGCCGTGAGATCAATTTCCTCGATTGCTACCAAACGATTCTTGTTGGTTCCCGTGCGTGTTTCAACCATTGTTTTGCGTCGGCGGAAGATCCAGCAGGTCGGACCAAATTGATGAGTTATAAAAATAAGGACAATTTATTAAACGAAAATAAGTAAATAACAAGAACAAATCGTTCTTGCCCCAAATATCAAGAACCACGTTCTTGATCCCAAAAGCCAAAGGCCCCAATGATCTGATAAAAAATAATAAAACCCTAGCTATCCTATTTATACTACTACTAACCCTAATTACTTGCCAAACTAGACTCCTAATAAAAACAGCAACTGACTTATTTAATAAACAATAACCATAATAACAATAATAATAAAATAGGACTCTTAATTAATTAATTGCTGATAAACCGCTCCACATCATTGGATTGCAAGAAGTTCATATATCTTTTTTTCTTCTTTCTTTCTTTTTGATTCTTAAAAAGCAGGTGCATCATAATGAATAGTGCTTTATGTTTACAATTCAAGCATAGTTTTCATGCCTCATAGTCATTGCACATGCTTCAAAGACCTTGAAATGACATGAATGTCATACGGTTTTGGGTTTTGCTTGAGAAGGATTAAACGAAAATTGCGGAATTGATAAATTAACTGTTAACTTCAAGAACCTGGTTTTATATATATCTGGGGGCAGTATCTTGCAATCAAGTATATTTATAGATAGAGTGTCTACATAAAGGCTAGACACTATCATGCTATTCCTTTTCATATCTCTGATATATGATTTTGAGGTCGTGTCAAGAAACATGGTCAATTGTCAATTCTAATCAAACTATATTCTTAATTTTTGTTCTTGTTTTGTTTCTTCGCTGTTTGAATTGTACTTTCACAACCTGAAATCTGGTTAGTTTTCTCCTATTTCGTCATTCCTATTTTGTCAGTTTGCCTCTTTTGTTGGTTTTATTGTTAGAAAGCCAACGAAATCCTGCTTTAAATGCTCATATATATATGTATGTACATTCTCTAAAGTAACCAAGGACATGCATGGGACCATTTCTTTAATTGCTGTGCTTTTATCACAGGCGATGTGTCATTGCTCGGGAGATGACCAAACTACATGAAGAGGTAAAGGTTACATCTAGTGATTTGCTTATGTATCTTGAACTTCTTGTTGTGCTTGTTGTATAAGTAAATTCTTTTTCATAGGAGAGATGAAATAGAGATATAACTGTTTGAGAGAAGTGAAATGTATATTCTGTAGTTAAAATTGATTTCGAGTTACTAGAAGGTTTCCCCACTGCTTGAATCATGAAGAATGCTATGGTGCACAAAGACTGAAAAAACTGAAAATGAGATGAATGTTAGTGTGATATCCCACATTGGTTGTGGGAGGAAATGTGAAAGGGTTTATAAGTTGGTATAATTGACTCCTCTAGCAACTTGGGTTAATCATTTTCGCAAAGCGAGGACGGATGTGAAGTAGTTAATAGCGGAGCCCACTGTGCCAGGTCTTGCTTGCTGTCCCCACTCCGTGGGCCCGGGCCCAGACAAGTGGTATTAGAGCCGATCCCGGGGGCACTATTGGTGCGGGAGGCCTGGCCGGATGTGTAATTGGGGCGGTCTTGGGACTGTGGAAGGAATGCGACGAGGACGCCGCACGTCCAACAGGGGGTGATTTTGATATCTCACATTGGTTGTGGGAGGAAGTGTGAAAGTATTTATAAGTTGGTATAATGGACTTCTCTAGCAATATGGGTTAATCATTTTCACAAAGCGAGGACGGATGCTGATTTATTATGTCGGTTCTTGCTTGTGGGCACAGGACGTGACTGTTAGAAAATAAAATGGAAACCTTTTAAGTTTTAACCCAAAATTTTCCATCTGTAACTTGAAGAAATGATGCTGTAAGGGGTGTGTGCATGAATGCCACTGGATTTTGTGTCAAAATCAACTTAAGCAACTACTTGCCAATATATAGTTATATAGTGATCTAATGCATAATGAACTGATTATAGTTTGTTAAATGCTGCTGCAAATTTCATTATTAATAGTAATAATTTTCATGGCCCCTAATGAATTTACATATGCATGTTTTTATATAATCATCTTGTCATAGTTATCTCCATGTGCTTATAATAGATTCACTTGCTAATTAACATTTTCTATTGCTCATATTTTACCACCGAAGACGATGAAGGTGTGTTTGTCTGGAAATTTGGTATAATTCAATTAACAAGATAAATTCTGTTGACAAGTTCTGGCGGGGTACTCTTGGAGAAGCCAAAGAAGCATTCTCAGCACACCAACCAAAGGGTGAAATCACACTGTTAATTGAAGGGGCGACGGTTAGTGAGGATGAAACACTCTCCGAGTCCCAACTGGAAAATGAATTGAGAGAATTGATTTCGAATGGGCACAGCCTCTCCATGGTAATTGCTTTCTCCTTGTAAACTTTGTTTCATAAAGTATGATTTCATTCTATAATTGACATCTTTAGTTTCCAACAAAATTATTGGGCTTGTTCGTTCTCTTTTTCATATGCTTGGAAAGACATGACGTCCCTATATGATGATGATGTTATTGAAGTAAACTAATGCATTATGAACAGAATTAATGCATCATCTCCCCTTTGGGTGGTCTCTTCTTCCATATGGTTTCCGGTGGTTTTTACTTTCTAAAAATCAAGTTCGAAAATTTTAAATTCCACTAGATAAAATTTCATAAGCTGTATCAAGTTACTGAAGTTTAAATTTTAACACAAACGAAATTTATCTCAAGGATTGCATTAGAATTCTTGTTCTCTTCTAACTTCATATTGGTTCACATAATTTTTATTATCATTTGGTTGGTAAGAAATAAAATATGTTTGCCTAAATCATCATCATTATCGCCATCGTAATAGTGAAGATATTATCATATCTGCCCTTAAAGTAACCACAAATCTTCAATCCTTCTTTTCACCATCTAATAATAGGTCTTTCAAGGAATATTTTTCTCTACCGCATCAACATGCAAAGAACGACTCTTTTTGTGACACGTAATAGAGCAACACATTGTTTATGAACTCCTAAGTTTCACCAAACTGATGGGAAATGTTGGACACCATTACTTTGCCTAACATTAAAGTTTCCAAACGAATTTGTTAGAGGACGTCTTGCCTTATAATTTACTCTAAATCAATTTTACTGAAGAGGATAGGGATTGCTAATAATCATTTGTGGCTTGAAACTTCTAATATTAGTGTTGTTTATGCAAATGCAGGCGGTCAAGTTGGTGGCAAACGAAACGTCCATGAAAAGAAAAGCAATATACTCTCTTGCACTGGAGAAATTCGGAAAACATGGTTCAGATGATGAACATTGATTTGATTTCATCTGAGACTGTAAGTTTCCAAACTAGTAAAAAAAACTAATTTTCATAACCAGGAAACTATTTGGCCACTATTGTCGAGCTATTTTTTTTCTCTATTGTTTAGAGAAAAATGAAGGTAATTCTAGGCTGAGTTCGTTTGCCCGCTTTGATGTTAAACAGTTGAACAAGTTAAGAAGGCTGTGATATGACTGAGGAATAGAGATAGGAATTATTGGCGAAAATGAAAATGAAAGATTACATATAAGGGGTCCTCAGTTCATAGATTATGTAGTTCCCAGTGTAATAGCTGAGCCCTTATATGTTCAATTACACCGAGATAATTGTAATTGTCGAGCCTATACATATGTTCGACATAAAAGGATTCTGAAATAATTGTATATGTTCAATTACACTGAGGTTTCTGCAGTTGAGAAATCTTTATTGCTTAAGGTGGTATTTAAATCTCAAGACTCTTTTACCTGTCCAAAATTCATTTAAATTTTGCCATTTTTATTTTATGGACTGTAATCTTACATGATTTATGTATCTAATCTTCATCACCTTTCATTATTCTTTTATAACCGACTATACATGACTCTGGTGATAATTCAAGCCAGATAGAGATTTTTAGACGAGATATCGTAGGATGTAATTCTTGATGCATTATGTGCGTTGCTCATGATGCATCCATAGTCTGATCAAGGGGAACGGCGATGAAACACCCGTTCCCCTTTAATCCAAAGGCCTAGAATGAATCTGGAGCTACAAAACCAATTTGCACCTAATAATCTAAGGAACCAAATTCGTCGGATGGATCAGGTGGGTTCTCGATTTATCCTAATTAATTCAAGCGTTTATGGTGAACTGAGAGGAACATCTTCGGTTCGTCCTATAATTCAAAGGTTTATGATGAACTAAAAGCAACATACTGAGTTCATTATAATTTCTCATTACCAGTAAAACAAATAATGGATTCCCCCACCAATCATAAGCACGATGATTCGATCATAAACAAAAAATTCCAAAATAAAAGAAAGGTCTAAGACAATGGTGAGCTCTGGTGTAGATAGGAGATTAGAATGAAAAAATGTAGAAAATATTATTGTATGTATATATTCATCGTAACTGACAATGTTTGCGCCTAAAGATACCGTTGGTAGCCGCCAATCCAAATAGGATTCCTCATGTAACAACAATACCTAACAATAGTTTATTTACACACCAAAAACCACCTTAGTTGTATCGATGTGCCATTGACACATTTTTAATTGTCATTTTCTTTGTGAGTTACCAAATATCCAAAGTTTATTACAAAATATAACCACCATTTTATATTTATCTTATCATATCTCACCTAATGTTACCCTTTTGTGGTCATATATATTAACACTTTTATTTTATCCCATTTTATTGAATTTATGTTGTACTTTTATCTTACATAATATTATTGCCTTATTTTTGAACACACTGTTCTTACTTTTTTTCAGTATTATCGATTAATATCAAATAATATCAGTTCGACTTTATAATATCAACAAGATAGTGAGAATTTTCGGGTCGAAGTATATTTCCTTTGTCGAAAAGGGAATTGTACATCTTCATTGACCCCTTTTTAGTCCTTCTTTATGCACCCAATATTAATCATTATTTTCTTTTTCTTGCTGAAAATTTATTTTATAGTGAAAAGTAGTACCTATAATAAAGAGGGTGATGATGTCAAGCAAATGAAAAAGGAGGAGGTATCCTACGTGTGTACTTGCACCTGCCTATACATTCAAGCATCTATACATCTCACTTTTATGTATATATATATATATATATATATATATATATAGAATTAGAGAAATTTCAACCGACCATGGCCTAACTACAGTTAGAACTACAACTACTAGAGATCCATATGGCTTTAATGGAGGCTTAAAACATAGTGCTTAGGTCCACCAACTGGTGGTTATATTTTCAAAACCCTAAGCTAATAATAATACTAACTTGTAACAACAACACATACATACAATTACAAACAACCTATGGACCAACCCTTTTGGCACTTCCACAATTTTCCTAAAGAACCTTCTAGGGTAGGGCTGTTAACTTGTCTCCACGTGAGAAAGGTGGCATACTTGAAAGGGAATATAATATATATATATATGTATGTATATATTTTTTTTTCAATTTTTTTTATATAATATTCAAGAATAGAAGGTTGGAGGGTCATAATTAATTTCTTTCTGTTTAATTATTATAATCCCTTTTGAATATTTTTTGTTTTATGGTTGGTGTCAATGTTCAATGATAAGGAGGGTTGGTGGTGTTTATTTGGGATCATATTTTGTCCCATTTGTTGGGATTTTGAGCCAATTTTGCAGCTCTCTTTTCAATCATTCTCTCTTCAACTTTCCCAATTGAGGTCACAAAGTACAATTTTTTTAAGGTAATTTTTTAATTTCTTCTTTTTCATGTTGCTTTTTGACTATGTTTATTGTAATTAAGTGTGATGATCATCATGTGTTTGTAACTAAGAATTTTTGTAGTTCTTCATGATTGTTTCTGATTTGGGTTATTGATTTTTTTTTTTTTTTTACCTGAACTGCATATTTATATGGTGAACTATGAAATAAAACTTAGAGACTTTCTTTTTGGATTTTAATTTTAATTTTAATTGAATTTTATTTATTTTTTCGATTTTTTGAGCTTTCCATGTTATTTTAGTTTACCTTTTTTCAAATTTCCCAGTTTTCTCTCTTTAGTTTCTATTTAGAAGAAGAGTACGTTATTTGAGATATATAACTGCTGCACAGCTTTTGATTATGCCTTCAAATGGTGTGTGTATATATATATGTGTGTGTGTGTGTGTATAATCTTAATTACTGTTTTATTGGAGTTTGATGGTGCTGTTAATGCAAGAAATGTGTCAGGTAGAGGTGGGTCTTAGATTGCAAAAGAGAAAATTGTTGATCTGCTTTTCAATCATCACGAATATTTATACATTTTCTAACAATAATTCTCTTTTTTCCTTCATCACCAGCTAGCAAGTACTTCGGTTAAATCCTAGAAATTCACCTGTACTTATGATTCGTCTTCATCAACAAAAAGATGGCTTCGTTTTACTCAAATCTATCCAATGAAGGAGATAATATGCATCCTACTTCATATTTATCCTACCCGAATTTGCTATCTGGTACCTCTCTTTCTACCCATGGCCTCGTCGAATCTGAGTCTATGGATATGCAACAAATCAATAGGCAGCTGAATATTGCTCCTCGATATTCAGATGGCAATACGGTAATATCTGATTTGCACGGAGGCAATTCTGAACAATTCCCACAATATCACGGGTTATCTCTTAGCTTGGGATCTCAAGAACAGTCGACTCTGCCTCATTTGCCTTCTGATTTAAACCAATTCACAAATTCGAGTTTCTCTTCTTTGTTAACTTCTCAAAATAATGACCTCAAGAATGTGCAATATCTATCGTTCGATCTAGCTGGAAAGACTGAAGCTGTGAATGGCTTTCAAAACTTCATTAGCCCCAAAGAGACAAGTTTTATGCCGTCTCTAGAAGTTACCGGAACTTTCTGCAACTCAAAATATCTTAAGGCTACTCAAGAGCTACTTGATGAATTAGTCAATCTTCGTGGAGCTTATAAACGGTTAGAGAAAGGACAAAATTTCAGTTTGCTTGGTCAAGATGGTTTTAGAGGGACAGATGTGAAAAGGGATGAGGAGTCATCTAACAGTGCCCCTCGTGATCTTTCACCATCGGAACGCCATGACTTGCAGAACAAGGTGACGAAGCTTTTGTCCATGTTAGATGAGGTAAGATTATGATCTTTTTTGAAGTAGTTGTCAGTTTGAATTATTTCTTTCTGTATTTTAAATTCTGCAAATGTCCCTTATCCTTGATTTAGACTTGGATCTTAACGATATCATGAACGTTGACTAGTTTTCAATCATTAAGGAATTTCGATATATTTCTTCTTCTTTGTTTAATTTGTGATAAGGGTTGTAATTATCTTCGTTGTTTTTTTCTTTTTGTTTTTGTGTCAAATCTCATCAAACTATTAAATTGACATCATTTTCTTTTCTCGGTGCATAGTTTTACTCATCGGCCTTGTCTTATTTTGCAATTCTTGTTTGAAGAATGTCTATTGACATCTTTGTCCTTTTTATGATCTTATTACAATTTAACGCTCTATACAAACTCTTTGATCTTGCTACACTGCTAAATTTAATAGTGGTTTGGTACATGACATTGAAGCTAGCTCAACCTTGAGCAAGAAGATAAATCATTAGGGCTGTATTTTTTTTATAGTAAAATGCAAATGATAGATAAATGCAAATGGATCTGTTTGTCTTGCTTACTTTTGTTAAAAAAATTACTGGTTTAGATAGCGTACGTATTTTAGGCCTTCCTCCACATTTGTAACGATATTTATTAGTTTTCAGCGTAGAGCGTTATCAGATGAATTTGTCAAGGACAATAAAGGATAAATTACATAGACACCCTTTGCGTGAGACTAATTAGGAAAAGCACCCCAAGGTTTAAGAAATTACCATAACTTCCACTTTCAATTTGGGCTCCTATTTTTCGAGTTGTCAGATTCTGGCGGGATGTCGATCATTTAGCGTTCATATTACCTCGATCATTTCGAAGCATCTAGTTATTTAAAGTTCTGTGTGTTATTTTTGTTTCTGTTATAGGTGGATAGAAGATACAAACAATATTGCCATCAAATGCAAGTAGTGGTATCATCCTTCGATATGGTGGCGGGCCGTGGGGCTGCCCAACCGTATACTGCACTTGCCCTCAAAACAATTTCGCGCCAGTTTCGCTCTTTGCGCGACGCAATCAAGAAGCAGATTCAAGCTTTTCAAAAGAGCTTAGGAGAGCAGGACGTTAATTCGCACGGTCCAGGTGTATTATCTCGTTTGCGCTATGTGGACCAGCAGCTCAGGCAACAAAAAGCGCTTCAGCAGTTCGGTATAATGAGACAACCTTGGAGGCCACAAAGAGGCTTGCCTGAGAATGCTGTCTCTGTGCTTCGTGCTTGGCTTTTCGAGCATTTTCTTCACCCGTATGTTGTTTTAAGTATTTTCTTTCGTCTTCTTGGCGCACCATGTCTTACTATGGAAGAGTGCTTCTAACAACCAGTTTCTTGGTTGATTAACAGTTATCCAAAGGACTCGGAGAAAATTGTTCTTGCAAGGCAGACTGGATTAACTAGGGGCCAGGTAATTGTTTGTATGACGAAATCATATGACATGGATAAATTCATTTTGAATCCTTTATTTTGTATATCATAGTACAGATGCACGCCAAGAGTATACGATCCAATCCACGTGCAAATTGAAGTAAACATTTTATACACTTGGCGTGTATTTATCACGTGCAGTATAAGATGAAACACCAAATTGGAACAAATGATTCGAGCTGGGATAAATTGACCAGACTCAGACAATTGAATATTTATTTGAGTTTTTTGATCTACGATGACTAGAATTATTTAATCAAGTTTTGATGAAATATTCCTTGGTTGATGAATTTCATACAATTAATAAAATTCACGTGTATCTTGGTAGAATTGTCATTATCCTGATTTTCCTGACTAAATCAGGTGGCGAACTGGTTTATCAATGCACGTGTGCGTCTCTGGAAGCCCATGATTGAGGAGATGTACAAGGAGGAGTTTGGGGACGCTGAAAACGAGCCCAAATCTTCGCCAGAACCCACGACCACAAACCAAGAGATATCTGCTTTTGCTGACCGAGAGGAAAACTTTCATAGAAGCTTTATATCTGCATCCTTAGATGGCAATCAACGGCTCCAGTCAAATGAGATGAGGCCGAATGCTATTACCAGTCTAGATGATTGCCGAGCAGAACTGAGTTACGAGAATGTAGCTTTCGAAGGTAATGAAGTTAATTTCGGGTTGCACAACAAACAATTTCTTGATGCGACCGGCAATAGTATTTTTTCTGGTAATAATGTATCACCCGAGAGGACGGGAAATCAAGTGTCGCTTGCACTTGGGCTGCAGCAAAGTGAGAAGGATTCTCAGACAATAATACATGGCGGAATTCAACCTAAAGGAAACGAGGCTACATCTTCTTCTTCTTCTATGGTCCTCGACAAATTGGACTATTATTACGTGGATCCGGTAAATAATCAACACAGGTTTGCTAACAGTCATCTGTTGTCTGATTTTGTGGCGTGATAACGTGGTCAACGAGATATTTTCTTTGAAAAAAAATACTATAAAACATAAAGGGAAAGGAGATACATGGCCTGTCCACCAATAATTTTGTGTAGAAATAATAAAAGAGAAAAAAAGAAAGTATTGATACTTGATAATCCAGTTTAGCATGTAAAGTTCAAGAAACACTTGTTTGTAAAGGGAAACTTTATGCCTATTCTTGTATACTATGTTAATAGTAGATATGTAATACCTATGAAAATGAATGATTTTAAGTACGTACTTCATTGTTTTGGTAACAGAAAAGTTGAAATAATGACAATTTCTCATCTTGTCAAGAGAGCCATCTGTGTTTTGGTTTTGAGGTGGTTACGCTGGAGTCGGTGTAAGCTACTAAAAAGTTCACTAAACTCATAGTGCAACGCGGTGGTATGAACGTTTGAATGCCCTTAAATACGAATTCATCTGTGGTGGTATATACTCAGACATGGGTTGGAGTCAATGTGATGGACTCGTTCTGTAGCAGCTATTGCTCAAATTGGAATTGGTGAGGAAACTCTTATAATCACGTCAAGGGATTTGCAATTGTTACACTGATAGTCTCTTCCTGCTTTGAATATTATCGATGAAACAAATTCATTAGGAATTTGAAAGCAAAGAATTGGTGCATATTGCGGAACTTTTGACACATAGTATGGTTCTTGAACATTTACATGCATGTTAGCTTCATTCCTCCCATCGTGCGATGGGCGATTTGCACGAGGACTGGGAAACGTGATCGAAATTCATTTATCATATTATTGATTGCCGATTACTAACAATACTGATTTTATATAAGCGAGCTGCATGCAATTCTGAACGATGACAAGTTTTTTGGGTTTAGCTCACTCTTGATGAATCAATTCCGGCCATTGTAGCACGTATCATCTAGGGCACAAGGGGGCATGATTGTGACTTTTTTCTCTTCTTCCAAATGAGAACATATTATTCCTAATAACTAATTGACCATAGAAACATGAGCTTAAGTAGTCCATTATTAGTTAAGAAAGAAAAAATTAGTTTGAAACCAGGATTAGTTACTATTTCTATAAAATAAGTTCCGTATTTTATCTTCGTTATATTTTCTCAATAATAAAAAAATTGAAAGTTGAAATTTAGCACTACCAATCTTAGAACTAGAAATAAACTAGTCGTGACCCCGTGCCATGACACGGGATATTGAGCATGTAAAGGAAAAATTATGTATACATAAATTACTGTTTATAATTTGTAAATTATTCGATTCAATTTTAATGATTATTATCGAAAATGGTTTTTACATGAGTTTTAGATCATATTAACTTAGTTAAAAAAACAATGTACATAATTAATTAACATAATAAAACAAATACTAAAAGGTGAAACAATTGATAATTATTATTGCTAAGAGAATAATTATAGAAAAGTTGGTTTTCTGTATGAATTTAAATTATATTGGTATATGCCTTATCTTAAACTTCAAATTAAACTTGACTACATTTAGACAAAGATTGATGACTATATTTGTCCAAATTCAATATATCATATACGCATATATATAATATATATTACTTACGTAGCATATGTGAGTTCAGTGAACACTACAAAAAATAATACATTAATGACAAAATATCAAGTAGTAATATCAAAGTTGTCACTAATTGTAAAGTTTTAGTGATAAATTTTTTTGTTTTGACACAAGAATATGTTTTACATGTTTAGTGACAAGATTTGTATAAAAATTGTCACTCTTGATAGTTAGTGACAAGGATATTATTGTCACTATTGACAATTAGTGACACACTTTTAGTGATAACTTAATGACAACAATTACAGTTGTCACTCTATTTGTGTTGTCACTATACATGTGTCACTAAACATGTGTCACTAATTGTCAATAGTGACAACTTTAGAGAAACTCTTGTCACTAAACATTCTTATTGTGGCAAAACGAATATTCTTGTCACTCATCCTTTATATCTAGTGACAATTTTAATATTGTCACTAATATTACTTTTTGTTGTAGTGAAGTCACTCACAAATGTATGCTTATTTAGGTGATCTCAATGTTTGTGTTTTATTATATGTTAATTTGATAAATAGAAAATCAATAGATTCACAACATTGGTTTAGTCGAAGATATTGAAGATGTGAGCGGAAAAAAAAGAAGAAGTAATTAAGAACTATTAATCAAAGTATATGAATGAGCACATGTGTATATGTATATCATCACAAATCTACCCGTTTAGAACTAATTTTTGGCGTCGCAAAGAGAATGTTTTTCCTAAAACCAAGATACAATTTCAAATGTTGAAGATCAATTAGAGTGTAGATGAGAGATAACATGAATTAATATCCTCTACATATATTTTATTTATACTAGTAAAATGCACGCGCGATCTATTAATTTATCTTGATTTTTTAGTATGAAATTTTGCATAATACTGTAATAGATTATAAACATATATAAATAAACAAAGCCAATAGTAATAAGGTAAAAAATTTAATTTATAAATATTAATATATTAATAGAATATTTAACTTGATAGTAATCTACAACCAAGCATAATACTAAAATGCGCACTATTTTAATCTATATTTTTAATTTAATTTGATCAAGTGATAATTTTTAGTTTAGTCTGTTCAATAATATAGATATTTAGCTTTTATTTTCTATTTCTACACATTATTAAACAATAAAGGACATTTAACATGACAACAATTTGTAATCAACACGAATCAAACATAACATTGAAAAAAAGATTAAAATATGATTCATATCTAATATTTATTAGAAAATTGCATAATTAAATCAAAACTGCTTATACCTAATGTTATTTTGCATAATATTTCTTGAGTTTGTAACTCCATTATCTATTATATGTGATAAAAAAATCCAAGCGAGAAAAAAGAAGAAGAAATAATTAGTTTCACCAACAATTTTTTCTTAATAATTGAAACAACTATTTGCATTTCAATTTTTGTCATGTTTTAATGGATTTTCTTCCTAACTATTCATTGTCGTTAATTTTGCAATTTAAATAGTAAACTTTAGTGCCGTTTGTAAGTTTTCATTGTTCTGTTTCTTAACTTTTATTACAATATCAAGAATTATTTCTTGTAATTAAGTAAATATGAAATTATTAAATATCATATATTTGAATACTAAAAATGAGTTACATTTAACTTTTCTTTTATTATTAAACATTAAAATAAATGATAATGTCCACATCATCTACCATTTAATTTCACTATGTAAACATTTAATAGTTCGTATTCATTCACATGAAAAAATAAGTGAACATAAACATGTTTTTTTGAATTGCCTCCTCCTAAAACTTGGTAGGGAAGGCATTTTGCGAAGTACAATTTCTCAGTTGTTAAGTGATTATTTTCTTTATTTGGAGCTCGATTAAGAATTTAATCCTCATAATATATTTAAGTCAAGTGGAACATAGAGAAAATTAGGTAATCGATGCTACCCCTGAGGATAGTGCCCTCAGGGGTAGCCCAGCCATTGGCAAACACATGTTAGCCTGCCAGTTTTCATTTTTTTTTCTTGGAGAATCAAAAAATTCAAATTCAAATTTTTAATCTAACATTACTCCAAAAATGTAGAAGAAAAAAAAAACGTCACCGCGCTACCACCCTGCTCCAGCAAAATACAAAGTTTATTCTTATTTGAAATTTAAAAGTCAATGAACCAAAAATTAAATTTTTATTTTTTTAAAAACGAAAAGCAAAGTAAATTGTTTTTCAAAAAAGAATATTTCTCCTTAATAGCCAGGACACTAACAATCATGTCTTTTATTTTCCAAATTTGATCTTTCCTTTTTTTGTTTTATAAAACTTATGTGGAATACACATCGGCATTTATGACATACAATTTATATTATTTAAAGTCTATTCAAAATTTATGTGGCTCATTAGACAACAAATAATTATTTATTCTTAAAAAATGTGTGGTGGAAGACATAAATTTACTTACTACTATGTGAATTTATATATATCAATCATTTTCACAAAAGTATAAACTAATACCCAATTAAGAAAGTATATACTAAATTACCCAAGATATACAATGAACTTGGTAACTCATTTATTATAGTGTTTACAATTAACACATGAGCAATTCATTTTAGGAGAGCTGGATTAAATTAATTTTTTAATATAATCAATTAACCTTACTTTTTTCCTATCATAAAATCATTAGTCAATGAACTTAAAATAATTATAAAAAAAGGGTAAATGTCACTAATAGTCACTGAAATTTTACATTTGTATCACTTTAGTCCTTAACGTACCAAATGTTATGCTATCGTTTCTAAGGTTTACTTTTTGTTTTACTTTCATCCTTTTGGCCATCTTCCGATGGATTTAAGGAAAAATGTGAGGTGCATATGTTATTGTTGTTACACTTCAAGTGCCCCTCTTAAGGGCAGGTGTGGTGCATATATTATTGTTGTTACACATGTGAGCTACATGTTGCCGGATCCGTTCAAAATCTAGGAAAATGGACAAAAGGATGAAAGTGAAACAAAAATTAAATTTTAGAGAATGTAGTGTAATATTTGATACTTTATGAATCAAAATGATATAAATGTGAAACTTCATGTGCTAATAGTGACATTTACCCTTGAAAGAATATTTTATTAAGTAATATATACATGATGAGATAGGTCACCAACAATCACGTTTTTCTTTCCTCAAATTTGTTTTGTCAAATTTTCTTATTAGACACATGTGTATGCATCGGAATTTGTAATCGGAATGCTTATTTTGCTCAATAGACAATAAGAAATTATTTATTCTCAAAAAATGTGCGATGAAATATGGAAATCTACTTACTACTATGTGAACATATATACATATATATATATATGTCTCAATTTCCAAAAATATATAAACAATATCCAATTTAAAAAAGTAGATAAAAATTACTTACAGGTACAATGAACCTATAACTCATTTATTATAGCAATATGTACAATGAACAAAAGATTAATATTTTTAAGATGCTAGATTAAAGTGATTGTTAATATAATCAATTTATTTACATTATTAACTTTTTCCCAAGTATAATATTCATAGCCATTGAACTAAAAATAAATAATTAGTTTTTAAATGTAATGTATGCATAATGGTAGAGGTCAGGTCACCAACAATCACATCTTTTTTCCTCTCAAATTTGATTTTTCAATTTTTTTTATTTATAGAGTTCACGTGGCATATGCATCCAAATTTGTGATAAGCTATAATTTATTAGAGTCCATTCAAAATCGTATTTTGCTCATTTGACAACAAAGGATGACTTATTCAAAAAATGTGGTGGAATACATAAATTTACTTACTACTATGTGAACCTTATATATATCATCATTTTCAAAAATAAAATAAAATAATATCCAATTAAAAGAAGTATATATAAAATTACCTACAAGTATACAATGAGCATAATAACTAATTTATTATAGTAGTGTGTACAATGAAAAAAGAATAATTTTTTTAGGAGGCTAGATCAAAACAATCAAGAAAAATTACCGAAACACCCTTCAAAAAATGTTTATATCCAGAAAACCTATGAAAATATTCCTCAATCTCCAAAACTCATTCTACAAACTTTTCATTCGAAAAAATTCAAAAGTCAAGATCAACAACTTCTTGAACTAAATTACCTTTCAATTCTTAAGTCAATAAAAGATTAATTAATTTTAAAATCAATCTCTTTGTTTTAAAATTTTAAATTGATTATATAATATAAGTTTTATTTTTTGATATAACATATTTTAAATGTTTTTATGTAATTTATTTTTGACTTTAACGTAATCATATCTGAAAACATACCATTTTAAATTATAAAAAGGTTACAAATCTAAAAAGTTAAAATTAAAATCATAATTAATTTCCATTATCAATATAAAAGTTTTGTATAAATAAATTTTTATATAAAAGTACAATTGATTAATTTTTAAATTAGAAGGTTACGGACAATTAAGTCCATAACTTTTTTAACACTAAATGTTGGGTTTTTTTTGAATGAAAAGTATGTGGAATGAGATTTTTGGATTGATAAATATATCATGAATTTTTTTAGATATAAAAATTAAATTTTGAGGAGTTTTTAGTAATTTTTCCAATTCATTATTCATACAATTATTTTATTTACAAAATTAACCCATAGTTTTTTTTCTAGCATAATATATTCATAGGGATATTTTAGAGATAGTTACAGTTTTGGTCCCTAATATTGACACCTAAATCAATTTTGTCCCGCATTTGTTGGACTTAACAATTTTGGTCCCTAATCATTCAATTTTTAACAAATTTCGTCTCTGTCGTCAAATGTCTTGTTACACTTAATGGAATATTCCGTCAATTTTGATGGAAAGTTAACTGCAGGGACGGAATTTGTTAAAAAATAAAAGATTAGGGACCAATTTTGTCGAGTCCAACAAATGGGCCGGGGACCAAAAATGATTTGGGTGTCAACATTAGGGACTAAAACTGTAACTATCCCGATATTTTAGTTTTCAAAAAAAGTTTAAAAATATAAATCATTGCCTATCATTCATACTTTTATAATAGAATATATATAGATATAGATTTATCCTATCTTTATTTCCATCCATATTTCCCTTCATCCTAATCCTTCATCTAAGCATCTTGATGTCTTTAATTCAGAATGCATGCGTGTATGTATCATCTAACTTATATATTTATGAAAAATATGCCTAGTCTATACTATCTATACTATTATATAAAGTAAGAGGATCTTAGAAAAACCACCTTTGGACTATCGAATTTTGGTGTATCTTAATTTTTTTTAAAGACTAAAATGAAAAAGAGAGAACCAAACGTCTAACATTCCATCCAATACCCCTACATTCTTAACTGATACAAATGGCGTTAACATTAGGGTCAAACGTGAGAATATCATAAATTGCAGTCGGTTTCCATGGCTTTTGTTTCATACTCAAGCAAATCATGCAAAATGCTCATGTTGCTCTCTATATGTTCTTTATTATATTTATGTTAAGTTAATACATGGGCGGTGATGGGTTAAGTCACAAGGAAGGCAATTTATATTTCACTTGAAGGCAAATTAATTAAATTTTCACTCAAGTAATTCTTTCACCCTTTTTTTTCCTATTGTCCTATGGTTCCATATTGTTCTTTTGCTGCTTGCTTGATTGTTGATGGAGTTGTGAATTTATCATTACTTTTCTGTCTATTTTGAAAGAGCAATGACGAAGTTTTTGGCAGATTCACTTATTTAAAATCTTTTTATTAGTTCACTACTTATTGCACTACTTTTTATTATTCAACAATGTTTCTCCGTTTGTAAACATTCAATTAAAATGTTCATTGATTAAATTTTACAACAGATCACAATGGGTCATCCTTATCTAATCCCTTTTCGTCCATATAACATAATAAGTTTTTAATTAATATAATTAATATTTAACTTTTTTACACTGCACACGCACCGAGTCTGCTCCAGCCGCTAGTCTTTATAGACATTATTTATTAGTTTTAATATAGTTCATGTATATGTGTGTGTGTGTGTGTATATACCCATATCATATATATATATATATGTATATATGTATTTTAGTTTATTCAATTACTATTCATTGCATCAAAAAAGAATATGTACATGGATTATTGTAATAAGAAAGCATCTAGCCATGAATACCAAGAGTCTAAGTGAAAAGGAAGAGAAGCAGCCTAATGCGTTTTCATCATTCTTTGTTTCATTGTATTCCGTTATTTTAAATTTATAGAAATTCACTTAGGAAAGAAAAAGAAATAAAAAAAAGGGAAGAGAAGCAAAGTAACTTCATCAAAATTAATTAGACAAAATAGGTGACCATTCTTCCCTTTTATGCTTTTTTACTTGTTTACGTATATTTTTTCAAATTTTCAAAAGCACCTTGCCTAGGAGAATTTCATAGTAGTAACTATCTTTTGTTTATTCGATTAACAAATATGAAAACAATATGAATTGATAACAAAAAGCTGGAAAAAATAGATTGATCAAGTAATTATAAATTCAGATATAATATTGCAGAGAGTCAGGAGAGGATAAGAAAAGGGTTATTATTTAGGGAAAACAAAAAGGTAAGAATTATATATATGAATAACATAAATTTTTCTATATCAAATTTCTAATTCTAAATAAAATGGTTGGAAAATATGTATGTGATCTTGATGTTTGTAGAAGACATACGTTACAGTAAAAACAGTATGTAAATGAGAAATACTAAACATCAACTAATTTTTTAAGCAAACTGGTTGTTAGTGGAAAAAAAAGACTAAATATATTTAACAAATAATCATAAGAGAAAATCGTAATAATCATTAAAAAATAGGTTTCTTTATCTATATACCCATCAGTATAATTTTTCTCCCATATGATCGATCATGAAGAAAAACCAAAAATGAAACGCCATTGAGAAGCATAACATGAAGGTCCCTATACGGAACTTGAGATATACTCGCAAATTACATGTGAAACGCAATAGAAGGCTTGATCGAACTATAAAATATCGATTATTAAAATCAAATAACTAATTAAGTCAAATCAAAGTGTAATAATCATTTTCTGTCATTTCACTATATATATATATATAAATAGAATTACCCATTAAATTTCTTGATATGGCAGGCTGAAGCCATATAAGATATAGATTATTGAGATCAAATATCTAAGTCGAATAGTGTAAGGATCCTTTTTTATCATGTCACAATATGTATATATATATGAGTACCTAATAAATTTCTTGAAATTGCAGAATGTAAAATTAGTAAAATGAAATAAATAAGAGGAACTTGCAAGATTGAGCAACATATTAAGGGATAATTACAGTTTTGGTCCCTAATGTTGACACCTAAATCAATTTTGGTCCCTCATTTGTTGGACTTGACAATTTTGGTCCCTAATCATTCAATTTTTAATAAAATTCGTCGCTGCCGTCAAATGTCTTGTTACACTTCATGGCATATTCCGTCAAATCATGGAATATTTGGAGAATATTTGGGGAATTTTCCGTCAATTTTGACGGAAAGTCAAAGGTAGGGACGAAATTTGTCAAAAAATGAAAGATCAGGGACCAATTTTTTCAAGTCCAACAAATGGGGGACCAAAAGTGTTTTGGGTGTCAACATTAGGGATTAAAACTGTAATTATCCCACATATTAACTAACAAAGACGATGTTAAAAAAAAACAAAAAAACAAAGAGAAAGTCTGAAAAATGAAAAACATTAGTGAAATAAACTACATAAATAGAGAAAGTAGGGGGAAAATTGGAGACTATTATAAAAATAACTTTGAAGTGTCTCAAAAATAAGAACATGAAAATGATAAAAAAAAAATGCACAAATGCTTGAAAATTAAAATTAGAAATCAATAGACCAACCTTGAATAAGAAATGAACAATATTGGTGTTACAATAAAATTCAGTGATTATCTCTACTCAATATTCTTGCTTTTATAATGAAGGAATGGTGATTGAAAACTTAGAAGAGTAAATGGTACACATTCTTTTTCACATGCACAATTATAAGAATTCTGGTATGATAAAAATTGCAAGGTGTAATCTCACCGGCTTATTTGTATGGCCTACATGTTCAATTTGAGATTTTAGAGATTTTTTACTAACTTCTATATACCAATTATTTTTAAAAACATATAAAATAATATCTAATTAAAAAAGTATATCACTAAGAGTATACAATGAACATAGTAACTCATTTATTATAAAAGTATGTACAATGAACAACATTAAATTTTTTGAGGAGGCTATTATTAATACAATCAATTTATTTACATAATCAACTTTACTTTCTCCCTAGCACAATATTTATGTAGGGATATTTTGGTCTTCACAAAAAAGTTAAGACATGTAAATAATTCCTTAACATTCATACTTTTATAGTAGTTATAGATTACAGATATAGATAGGAAGATAATGTGTAACCGGTGGATGCCACTCCACTAAATCTGGTTTCATTGAGTATTAGGTTATTATTTATGTCATCTCCTAAAACCATAATTCATATTTTCTGTTACACATCCGTGTAACACTTCACAAATGCGCGACAATTGTATACATAGATGGTTCGGATGTTGAGACTTGAGAAAGAAAAGCATGTATTGTGGATGAAAATCTGAAATCTCTTTCTCCGTAACAGAAAATTTTACACGGATGTTTAACACTATGACAGCCCACGGTGCACAAACACCCTATTCACACTATACATGTCATACTACAATTGAAAAGACTCTTCAATTATATATAGTATAAATCGGAAACAAGGCCAAATCTTTTTGACCGTATTCTTCGTTTTTGACTTATAGGTACCATGTTCCTAGATCTTGGTTGAAGCCAACACAAAATCTTAGAGCACCCCCATTGGGGGGTGCTTGGGGAAGCATGCACCTCTCCTTCCAATGGGGGGTGGGGTGCTTGGTGACATGGCAAAAATGAAGGAAGTTGGGGTTCCTCTGCAAAAACTCCAAAGGAACCCGTGACATGACAATTATATAATTGATTATTTAAAAATAAGTATAAGTTGGGTATTTTCAGAGAAGTTCGTTTGATAGGAAGAGAGGTTTTTGGAAGGGGTTCTATGCTGATGTGGCAAGTGCAGAAAGTTGCTTTTGATGGGAAGAATGGTGCTTGGAAGGGGAGGTTCTTGGAGTGCTGATGTGGCACTCCAAGAACCCCTTTTGGGGTTCCACCATTGTGGATGCTCTAATGGTACTCTTTGAAGAATTAGGAGGAGATGCATCGAAGATATCTCTCATTAAAAGAACGACATCCAGTGTTTGCGCAAATGCATTTGAAAACCACCCGACAGTTGCAAATTACCAGATTGAGAGCACTAGTGCATCAAAAATGCTTCACCAGGCCAAGGTCCATCTGCGATGTGCCCCTGGCCAGACTATATCGACTATCAAATTTGCAAGTTTCGGGACTCCTAAAGGAACTTGTGGGAGTTTCCAGGTGGGAAGTTGCCACGCGCAGAACTCTCAATCTCTCATAGAAAAGGTAAATTCCTAATGTTTATTCTTAATAATTCTCATCTGTAAAATGAAACCTTATATATAAATTTGAGGTCCATCAGCAATATCAATGAAACATCACATTTATATATACATATTAATATATATACATAAAGGTGTCAAAAAAACCATTAAAGGGCCGGCTTGGAAAGGCTTGGCCCATTACATGACCGGGCCGAGCTGGCCTGGCCTGTCAGCAAGCCAAGTTTTTTCAGCTCGCGGGCCGAAAAAGCTCGGCCCGTGTTTTTTTTCCTTTTGCAATTATAATGATATATAATAATATAATATTAAATATAATAATAAAAAAAAGAAGATATGAGGCCGTTGCACACCCATTCCAACGGTCAGCAATTGCTGACCGTTGGAGTTCAAACGACCAGCATTATGTTGGCCGTTGGAACAATCTCAGGTGCAATGGTCGGATCCAATTTTTTTTTTTTATTTCTTTTTTCGGTAATGCTGGCGTTTGAACAATCTCAGGTACAACGGTCGGGTCCAATTTTTTTTTTATTTCTTTTTTTGGTTTTCATTATTTATTTAGTTATTTCAAAATTTCCTATAAATAGATGATCATTTGATTTATTTTTTTCACACCAAACTCTTCCAGTCTCTTACAAAATTTTCAATATTATCAAACTCTACTTTATACACTTTATATTTATATCAGTTATACAATTCATTATATTTAGTTCAACAAATATAATATTACTTCAAATATATTAAAAATATATTTTATATTATTTTCTACGATTGGCGTAGGCGTAATTATACTTCCCAAATTGAAGTTGTAGAGGTCTCAATTTTGCAACGTTTAGCGGAGGCGTAATCCATCTTCCCAAATTGAAGTTGTAGAGGCTCGATTTTGGGACGTTAAATCAAACCGTAATATCGGTGATTGGTAACATTTACTTATTCACAAGTTTTGATATTGTCATTTAATTTGTGTGAATTTATTGTAAATTGTTAATTGTTAATTGTGTGTTAATTTATTTCATTGTTATCGTTATTTGAGTCATTTTTTATCTACGATTATTTTATCAAATCCATAAAAAATG
Organism: Buddleja alternifolia; assembly: GCA_019426215.1. Taxonomy (NCBI): domain Eukaryota; kingdom Viridiplantae; phylum Streptophyta; class Magnoliopsida; order Lamiales; family Scrophulariaceae; genus Buddleja; species Buddleja alternifolia. The sequence goes on along the minus strand of CM033397.1, from coordinate 33,789,682 downwards.
AATCCTCCTAGTGAAAATAGTTCTCGTAGTCGTAAGGGTATAAATGTAATGGGAACCGAAACTCAAAATTATTTAAGACCCGAAGACACTCCCGAATGTTTTCAATCCCCACCACCATTTAGTATACCCGATATTCTTACGACTTTTCAAAATATCTCCCCAACACACAAAACTTCATCTAGTGTCAAAAGATCAAGGGGAAAAACTAGTGACGTTTGGGCATTTATGAAAAGATTTGATGATGAACATTTTGTATGTGTGTGGTGCCCCTTACGAAAATTTAAACACACGGTTGAATCGGGGGGGGGGGGGGGGAAGGGGATCTCAAATGAGAAGACATTTAGATAAACACCACCCAAAATGACTTAACATACTATTAGAGAGGAAGGGAAACCCGGAAGTAGACTTAAGTGCACCTCATACCGTTGAAACTTTTGTTTACGATGAAGAAGTTATGAGAAGAGGACTTGCTCAATTAGTCATTCAATCCGATCTCCCCTTCTCATTTGTGGAAAACCTTGAAAGATTTATACAACAATGTATTTGTCCACAATTTAAACGTATGTCACGAAACACATGTTTGAAGTATGCTAATAATTTATTTAACCAAGAGATAGTTCATTTAAAGGTGATCCTTCAAGATGGATCAAGAGTTGCTCTAACTTCCGACATGTGGCGAGGTAGGGGGGCGAGTCATTATGTTTGTGTAACCGCACATTGGATTGATGATGATTTTTTTCCTATAAAAAAGAATTATTGATTTTGCACAACTTGAACATCCTCATTCAGGAGACATGATTGCACACTCCATATATAGATGTTGTACTTATTGGGGAATTTCGGAAAAAAATAGGTCTATATCTTTAGATAATGCAACTGATAATACTAATGCTATATCTCATTTAAAAAGGTGTTTAAATCCCATCTTAAGTGGTGCGTTTTTTCATATTAGATGTATTTGTCATATTAGGCATCTTTGTGTTAAAGATGGTTTGTCTAAGATAAAAAATCATATAGAAAAAATTAGAGTTTGTCTAACTCATATTTGCACGTCAACTAGAAGAACACAACAATTCAATAAAATGTGTAGTGATGCTCGTTTAAAAGAAAAAAGTATTTATCTCGATATGCCTGTTAGATGAAATTCAACCTATCAAATGTAGACCAAAGCACATCCGTATGCTAAGATAATAAATAATTTATGTACTTTATAACATGATGGATGAACACAACATGCCATATATATTAGATGAAGATTGGGATGTTATTCATGTAATTGCTCCTTTATTAGAAGTTTTTCGTAATGCTACAAAAAGGTTATCCGGTTGTTATTATCATACTTCAAATATCATATTTGGTCATATGATGCATATTGCTCCAATGTTTAAAACACATAGATGTGATAATAACGTTTCGTCTATTATTCGAAGTATGGAAAAAAAGTGGCTTAAATATTTCAGTACTATCCCTAACATAGCGCATCTAGGAACAATATTAGATCAAAGATGCAAATTGGTAGGTACATTATTTTTAATTAAACAATATTATGAATGTTTTGATAATTTAGACGTGGATATAGATGTCGAAAAATTGAAATGTGAGAGTTTGTTCACATCATTAATAGATTGGTATACAACGAATAACATTAACCAAAATGCTTATGGTCCTACTTCAACGAGTTCTAGTAAAAGAGAAATATATATATATATATATAGGTCTTTAAGTCCAATGAAAAAATCAACAACTACACCAAGTGGGCCTAGTAGCGAACTTGGTAAATATAACAATGAAGAGGTTGACGAAAATGAAGAATTTGATATATTAGACCGGTGGACAAGTCCACAAAAAAGGTTTCCTATCTTGTCTACCATTGCCCGTGATATACTAACGTGTCAAATGTCTACAGTTGCTTTAGAAAGTTGTTTTAGTGTAGGTGAGAGGACAATAATGAATAAAAGATCATGAATGACGAAAGAAACGGTGCGAATATGCATATTCTATAAGGATTGGCTAGATCAAGCATGGAGACAACAAGAGATTCAACGAGATGGTCGGAAATTTATACCACCAACATTCATGAATGAAGAATCAAGCAACGATGAAGGCAACGTGGAAATTGACGATACAGAAGATGACGACGAGACACAAGAAGTCAATATTGAAAACTACTATCAACGCTTAAATGATGCAAACCAGCACGACGATGTATTTCCAACGCCAGATATAGGGACGATTTTTTAGATGCTATGAACAATTGAGAATTAATAATGTTCCTAGCACAAATATATTTTACAATAAGTGATAAATGTATTTACTAAGTTTATTTGACCTTTTTAATGAAATCAAAGTACTCAACACCTTTAAATATATATTGTCATTAGTCACTAATTTTTTTTTACCAATGAAGTTTTTTAATATTGGTTCTATTATCCACATTCTATATCCAGAAATCAGAAATACTTAAAAGTGTTCATTAATTACATTAACACGAACCACCCACATAAAAGACCACATAAATATTTATCCATAATAGAAGGCTTAAAGATCAGTAACTATGTCCTTATTACAAGCCCTCAATAAAACATATAACTTTATCTTGAGCAAACCTCAAGCAGTCAAGGTAGCTTGATGTTTGGTAATAGCCGCCTGCAGTTCATCCCTCTTTGCACCAACAATCCTGTCAACTTCCTTCCCTTCTTTGAGGAACAAAAAGGTCGGCATGGCATCAACATTGAATTTCTCAGCCACATCCTGCAAAAGTCGACATGAATTGGTAAGCTACTCGACAATCTCAAAATATACCAACTAAGATTGCAAGTGTAAGAAATCGAGTGAATCTTAGGAATCCAGGGACTCTAATACATAGTATAATCACAAACATCTGTGTATGGTGGACCCTAAGTGCGTACCGTCACACGGATGATTGCAATTAAACTTAAAGAGTGGAATAAAGTTTGTCACAAAGAAGGAAAAGGCTAGATAGATATACCTTGAGTTCATCAACATCGACCTTCAGGAAAACCACATCGGGTGTCTTTTTGGCGATTTCAGCAAATACAGGAGCAATTATACGGCATGGTCCACACCATGAAGCAGTGAAATCTACCACCACCTGGCCAAAAAAAGTCACTTTTGGGACTGCTAGAAGACCTTATACGTACCGTTTTCAATTTACTTGGATCCATTGGAAAGATTTTTATGGACATATTATGTATATCTCTCAATCCACACATTCTGTTACTCAAGTAGATTATAAGGATACTTTTTTCAAGTAATCACCGTTTATTACTTGACTTTCAATTGGCAAATATATTTCAGCAAAATAAATAAACGAGATTTGGCAATCAAAGAAAAAAAAAAACTCAAGCAGAATATATATATACATATACATATATAATAATAGTTACCAATTTCTTAGCCGCGACAGCCTTGTTGAAATGTTCCTCCCACTCAGCCTTGGTGTGGCATCCAATCACTTGTCCCTCTTCTGCAGCCATTTTTTTTCTTTTCTTCACACCCAAAAATTCAGAGAATTTCTTAAATATGGTATTGGTACCCAAAAGATATTAAGCGTTTTCTGTAAGCATGGAATAAGGTGAAATTTGTGCTTTTTATAAGGCCAATTCAAGCGATGTGGATAGACCGAAAAGTAACGCGTGTTTGACGGAATTACGAATATGCCACCCGAAGGTATGTGGTGACGTGTCACATTTGTGGAATTTCTGGGGCCTTTTGTGGAAACCGGCTAGGAATGACCGAAGGAATGTTAGGGCACTAAGGAAATACACATGGCAGTGGAGGAAATACTAGGAAAGTTTTGGGGCCGATTAATTAGGTCATTATGTCGGATCGAGAGTTTAATGGTTCAAATGTTTATTCTATATCTATTTATTTATATAAATGTGTGATGAGCAGCACACAATGCTAAAATAAATAGAAATTAGGAGGATCATTGAAATATTAATAAACAAAAATAGATAAATAAGTATGAGAATAAAAAAAATGTTAAGTTTAATCATTAATGATTGTATATTATTATTTGAATATTGTTGTTGTTAGTGTGTGTTGTGTGTTTATATAACTATATATAAAAATATAATATTAGCAAAAGCCCCAATTTCTCAACCAATATCATTTAAAGCTCCATTTTCCCTCCAAAACCCTAAAAATCCCCAATTTTAAAAAAATTCGACCCGAATGATCAAAATTGCCACTCTGAGGATTGAAATTGCCACAAAATTAAAAGTTAAAGGACTTAATTGCAAGTTGAAAAAGATACTGTCTTAAAGTTGCCACTCCCTAATATATAGGACCAAAATTGCACTTTTCCCCAAAATAAAATACCCAAAGAAGTCATATTTGCAAAGTCCATGGAGATGATTTCTTTTGGCGAATACGAGTGCTATTGATAAAAAAAAAAAGAGTTTAAAATAAAAGTTTGTTGAAAAATCAAGGTAATCTTATCTCTATGCCGGTGAAAAAATAGATAGTTATATAATAAAATAACTATAGGTTAAAGAAAAGGAAAAGGTGAATGAGGTTATATCTTAACTTCTAAGGCTATGTTTGGTTATGTTTTGAGATGGTATTTTGGTGAGAATTATTGGTAAAAATTTTATGGGGACACGTGCAATTTTGATGGGAAAATGTTTGGTTATGTTTTGGGAGTTGGTTTTTGAGTGATTTTTTGGTGAGATAGTGCTTGGTTTTGTTTTCAGAGGGAACATAAATTACTGTAGCTGTCAAATCATGTAAGTTTTTGTCTGTTAATAATTAAAAATTATAATATAATATTGAGATTAAAATAATTATAATATAGATAAATATATATGTATATATGTAAGTAATAGTAGTGTGTGTATATATATATATTAGTGTACATATATATATGTGTAATAGTAGTAATAGTAGTTTATATAAAATTAAAAGAAAAGTATATATATATATATACACTCACATATATATATATATATAAGTAATAGTGTTAATAATAGTTAATATATAATTAAAAGAAAAGTATATATATTCATATATATGTATCAGCGTGTGTGAGAATGCGTGTAACAGTGTGCGTGTATGACTGTGTGTGTGTTTTTGTGTGTGTAATTGTGTGTTTGTGTGTGCGTGTAATAGTGTGTATGTGTGTGACTGTGTGTGTGTTTCTGTGCGCTCAAACTGTGTGTGTGCGCGCGAGCGTGGGAAAGGGGGATGAGTGGGGTTGGGGGAGATTGGGGAAGACGATGAACACCCCCCCCCCCCTCTTCGTTTTTCTTTTTTTTTTGTTTAATTTATAAAAAAAATATTAATAAGTAATTTATTTTAAAAATTATTAAAATACAATCCTATTCTTAGATAATTAGGTCACTTCTACTACAAGTCAATTACCAAATCCAAACCAAAACCATGAAATAAGAAATCCTTGCTTCAAGTCACTATTCACGCGGTCAAATCCTCGTTGACCACACGGTTGACTCGGTCAAACCCGAGTTGACCGTGGTCAAATTGCCTTTGACCGTCCCAAGACCTTTTTTTTCCCCACATAATATACATTAAGAAAACATACACATATAAATATGGGTAACACACATGCATTTCTCGATCCACACACAATCAAATCACAAATTTAGCAATGAGATAAATTATACACGGCCACACACATAAAAAAGAAGTAAAACTTTAAAATAATATGTACAAATAACATATATATGTATATAAATATAGATATATATAAATCCAAATACTTTCACTATAACTAATTTGAAAAACAAAATTTGAAAGTTTTACTTTAAAAACTCCACAAATTTTAATCTATATTTTATCAATACTATTTCTCATGATAGAATTACAAACAAACAAACTTTTTTCTATTTTAAAGTTTAATGGTACACGGTCAAAGATATGACAAAACATTACAAAAAAAAGAGAAGAGACACGGTCAAAGAGAAGAGAAGAGAAAGAGTGAAGAGAGAGAAGAGAGAGAGTGAGGAGAGAGAGAGAGACAGAGGAGAGGAGGATAAAGAGAGGAGAGAGAGATAGTGGACATTAAGAGGAGAGAGAAATTTTTTGTATAAAAAATAGAGGAGAGAGAATGAGATAGGGGACAAAATGAGAGAAAGAGGAAAAATAATGATTATATGTTTTTGGATGAAAAAAGTTGTGTATTTTGGATGAAATATTGTGTGAAACAAACATTGTTTGGCGAGAATTTTGGACCAAATATGACTTGAAAACATAACCAAACATAGCCTAAGATTTTGGTCTATGATGCACGAATACGGACAAGACGATATGAATACGATACGATACGGATACGTGACACGATTGTTCATAAAAGATTTAGGACACAACACGATTGGGAGACGGATGTTATATATATATATATATATATTATTTTATTTCTAGACGAAGGAGATACCATGACCCGACAAATTGGGCTGATAGTTTTTAGTCATGGGCCATACAGACCCCAGAAAACTTCAAATAAGGAGAGAAAAATCACAATTTGTGACATTCTTAAATTAAACTCATGACCTCTTATATAAAAGTGGGAGCTGATACTATTAAGCTAACTATCCAATATATATATATATATTCTTATTGATTAGACTCTTTTTGTTTATTTATTTGCAGACACATTCTGATAAGACTACAATACCTATCCAAAATAAATAAATTGCCCACTGGCCCCGCTCTATGACTCCTTATTTTTAATGGCCCATTTGATAAATTAGAGTAAAAACTCAAACTCAGCCCGCATGTATTCCTTTTCTTTCTAAACCTAGAAATAAAAGCCTAAGCAAAATACCACTGCCTATCAATTCATTTTGCTTCCTACATTTTGCTAAGTTTAATATCATATTATTACATATAAAAAGGTGTGTTTATGTTACAATCTCAATTGCAAGGTATGAGATTTGGATCCCATATAGGAACAATGGAATTTCATGTGGGGTTTATATGCTCTTGTGCTCTTCCACTTCAATAGCTACCTTTTGGGGTTGGGTTCTCCCAAGATCATATCAATTGACATCAGAGCCACCCACTGCCCCTCCCAGTTGCAATCGTGCGGCGCGGGTGGTCACACAGGCATTGCGGTGTTCGTCTGGGGCTATTTCACTGGCGCACAGCCAGCCCCGCATGGGCGTCCGGGTTGCGGATGTTAGGTTAATGTCCTCAAATACCACTAGAGGATTAGTAAATGATAGGAAATTATCAATTTATAATTGTTTTTAATCAATCAATAAAAGGCTATTAGTTGTTTACTTTTATATTGACATTTATATATTGTAATCATCTATAAGTCTATTAACACAAGAGTTAACTCTCTAAGGCGCTAGAGGAGGATAATACCTGTGTAGTAAAATAGTCTGCAAGTCAATGATTTTCAACTGGGCATTGGAAATCATGAAGACTTGTATGATATGAGTTTTGACGAGAAAGGTGTCCGTCAATCACTAGGAAGTAGTGAAGAACTCATATCATAGGTGCACTGATGGAGATAGTGGCACTCAGACATGACTCACATCGATTCTGTCACATGGGTTTTCACTCTTTGACAGTCAATGACAAAATTGATTAAGTTGTAATAGGTGTGTTTGAACTCTGGACTTGAGGAATCGAGTTGAAGATACACTTGTGACATTAGGTTCGTTATTAGAGTAGTTAGGCCCAATTCACCCGTTGGTGGGGTCAACCTTGAACTGCAACCTAATGAGCAAGTAGTAATCTTAACTGATATCCAAGATAGGATTCGTTCCCTCGAAGGTGAACGTGGAATTATCCTATGCATTTATAAGTAAGTTAGATCTTAAAGTTTTTGGCCAAAGCATTCACTGATCTGAATTTAATATAAATAAATCATAGTGTCGAGTTAGTGAGTTTGACCAAAATCATGACTCTCACTTGACCGGGATAAGAAAACGAATTACAATTAGAAAGGCAAAAATGATCTAATCATTTCATCTTATTTGGGTTAAAATATGGACCACTTGACTGGCTAGATGAGACCCATATTCAATGAAATCCTCCCATTGCCAAATAAAGATAAACCTAAAGAGTCACGTTTAAAAAGAAAAAAATGATAGAAAAATGGAATATTTCTTGTGGTAATATTTTAAGTATTAGATACTTAAAATTAAATAAATGTAATTAATTATTTGAGGAAAGTTAATTCATTTATGGTTTAATTAATATATTATTTCTTGAAAAAATAGAATTAATTGAATACGGTTTCTATTATTTAATTAGATTAATTAATTAGATTGAATTAATTAATTAATTAGTAGATTACACTAAGCTCAATTTGGTGCACCAAGTGGCACACCAAAGCCTAAAAGGGGTGGCCACTAGGAGCTTTTATAGGCTTAATTTGAGCCCAATGTAATAACTTAAGTGATATAAATATATCACATTAGTTAATGCCTAGGTCATAAGTTGTAATTCACAATACCACAAGAAATAGAATTCCTCTCCCTCTCTCTCACTAGCCGTCTGTTCTCAAGACAAGGAGGAAGATTTTTCTCATCAAATATTTTTCGGTGAGACAATTTATAGGCAGAACAATTGGACTACTTGGATCATCAAATTTTCAACCGGTAATTTCGCGAAGAACTTGATGAATTCAAGCTCGTGAAAATTTTCAACCATCGCTACAACGGGTAAAGTTTGTTTTACCTTATCGTACATACGTGTGATAAAACTCCAGGATTGATCCTGTTATGGGAAAATTCAAAAAAAAAATTAAATTCCGTTTTCCGCTACGTTTGGTTAATTTTTCCCAACAGTGGTATCAGAGCCAAATTGCGGGGTTCGGCATATGTAAATTATGTGTAAATATGTGATATAGGTGCATGATTAATAGTTTTTTATCGATGCATGATTAGATATGTGGATTTCGCGTTATTTTTGTTCTTGAGGAATTTATTTATTTTCGTTCATTAGAAATTAATAAAAGTTGAATTTTATGTAATTTTGATGTGATGAAAATAAAAATTGCAAAGTACAGCTTCGACCTGTTGCCGTGGAGGCGACGGGGCGCCGGCTTAGCCTGCGCGCGCTCGATGGGTTGCGCAGCTGCGATTTGGGCTCGTGTGTGTTTTTTAAACACACGGGTTGCAAACCCAATCCGGGTCAATCCATGGGTGAGCCGGGTCATTTATTAAATAAATATATATTATCTTATTTTGATTAAAATTGGATTTTAATGCGAAATAAATAATATTAATTATTTAATAGGAGTATTTTATTTTCATCCAATCTAATATTAATTAAAGTTAGACTTTGAATTAAATTGGATTGTATCTATTGTGAAATTAATTAAATGAACTTAAAGATTGATTTTTATTAAAATTAGATTTTAATATAAAATTAATTGGAGTTCACTAAAATTGGATTTTCAAATAGGGTTAAATAAATTAATTTCCTCAGAATATGAAAAACAATAATTAAATTTAGAATTTAATTAGAAATTGACATATATGGTTTTCGTGTGTTATGTGAAAAATATCATGTTTGACATGTTATGTGATGGGAGTCATGACTCATGGACTTAGACTCGTTTTTAAATTTGTATTTCTTTTTGATGGGTTGTAAAGGCCTTTTTGAGCCTAGTTTTACTTTCTTTCTTGATAAATTTTGTATAGGTGGCAAATATATTAAAATGTAATAGTTAGAAATAGAATAGGCTCGAAGGAGAAATTCAAGTCGAGCCGAGGAGATACAAGAAGTTGCTTTGGAAGCTTTAGTGTAGTTTCTTTTCATATATGATTGAAACATTGGCTTGTTTCAATCTAGAAAATATAGTCTATGAATCATGTGTTGTTAGCTTTCTAGGATTGCTAATTATTTATTTTAATCCATGTTTGTATGCATGATATAAAATGGCTTAATGTGCAAAGTGAGACCTAATAAATAATTTAAATTCTCCCACTTTGAAAAATATTAAATTGGTAAAGTGTACTAGGTATTTTGTCCTCCACTGAACTTAGGAGAAATTAAAATGATATTTAATATATAATATCGTCCCAAAGTAATGGGGGTTATATATTGAAATATATTTTAAATTTTTCTTAAGTGCACGAAATGCCATTGGTCGAAAACAAATTTCATCCCAAATAGCAGCAAAAGGTTGCAAGGTGAAATTCATTTGTTAGACTAACAGATAGTCAGTGGATTAAACTTAAATTATTCATAAATCAGTAAGATCATTAAAAGGTTGAGATGTGATGAATAATGGACAAAGGGATTGAATCATCCATTTGATGGGTTGATGTTGGACATCACTTTAATAGATTGATTAGGCCAAATACCAGCAAAAGGTTGCAACCTATTAATCTAGTTAAAGAAATCAATCACCACTACGATGACTTCCGAATTCAACAGTGGGAGTGTGAATTTTCGAAAAATGTAGTGGGAGCCAAGTTTATTTTGAAAGTCCTTAATTTAAACTTGGAACAACACTTACATTAGAACCTAATAAGTCCTTTTACTTTTCTACAGTTATTTGCTTATTATCTCTCTCGCTATGACTATCAACCCACTATCTGTACTACTTGAGTCACTGGGGTATGTATTGGATACTGATATCCCAGTCGCGCCCGTAAGGACATGTGCTAATGAGGATGAAGTTACTGCTCATGAGAAATGAGTCAAAGACGACATCCGGGTTCGTGGGTACATGCTGGGCTCAATGACAAATGAGTTGAAGAGGTCCCATGACAAAATGGTCTCAGCGAGGGCTATCTCGGCACACCTGGTGGAGCTCTATGATGAGCACAGTCGCACTGCTCGGTATGAGATATCGAAAGAGCTCTTTTGGAGCCAAGATGAAGGAAGGAGAAAAAACTAGGGACCATAGTTTAAAAATGATTTCAAAAATTGAGAGGTTAGAAGCCCTCGACTTCAACATGGACCCACAACTACAAACTGATCTCATCTTGCAGTCACTTCCAGACTCCTTTTCCCAATTCGTGATGAACTTCAACTGCAATGAGATAGAATGCAACTTAGCTGGGTTGATGAACAAGCTGAATACTGCACAATCTCAAATGAAGCCAAAGGGAAAAGAGGCGGCCTTGATCATCATTTCTAAGCCAAAAAACAATAAAAAGAAGAAGACTAAGAAAACTGCTAGCACTCCGGGTCCACAAGTTAAGATAGACAAAGGAAAGGGAAAAGCTCAAAAAGTGATGAAGAGCAAAGGACCAAAGAAAACGGATAGGTGCCTTCACTGCGGTGAGTTAGGCCACTGGAGGAGTGAGTGTCCAAACTTTGGTGAAGGTGCACTAGGTATGGAACCTTTTGTTTTAGAAACTAATTGTTCTATAACTGTATTTTCCACTTCGTGGATACTTGATTCTGGAGCTAGTGCTCACGTTTGTGTAATGAATCAAGATCTGTAGCGAAGTAGAAAGCTGGAGCATGGAGAAATGCTGATCTGTTGGCAGCGGGTAGAGCGTCACGGCTTCTCGTATTGGATCAATTTCTTTATGTTTATCATCTGAACATGATTTAAAATTAGAGGATGTTTTAGTTTTGCCCAAGGGGCTTAAAAACATTACTTCAATTCCTATGTTAGTTAGGAACAATAATGTTTTTAATTTTATTGACAGTACTTGCAGCATTTATTTCAGGATAATATTGTTGGCACTGCTACTTTAGTCAATGGCCTCTATTATTTAAACATGCAAAATGAGTGTGTTGCAAATGTTATCTCAAAAAAGCGTGGTAGGCAAAGTACTAACCTAAGCTTAAAGTGACATTTAAGACTAGGCCATGTTGGCGAGCGAAAGATACACAAGATGGACAAAGATGGGTTAATTGACCCATTGGGATCGGATCCCTATCCGACTTGTGAATCTTGCCTCAAAGGCAAAATGGCTAGATCACCCTTCAGCGGTACTTTTGAAAGAGCCACCAAAGTATTAGGACTTGTGCACATCAACATTTGCGGATCATTTGGAGAAATGGCTCGTGGAGGTTTCCACTATTTCATTACTTTCACCGATGACCATTCAAGGTATGGTCTAGTGTATCTGATGAAGTATAAGTCTGAACCATTTGATAGGTTCAAAGAATTTTAAGGCTTTAATGGAAAAACAAACTGGTCATCCTATAAAAGCACTACGATCGGATCATGAAGATGAATATATGAGTGTCGAGTTTGATCAGTTCCTAAAGGAACATGGGATAATATTTCAACTCATCCCACCAGCAACTCCACAACTGAATGGGGTAGTAGAGCATAGGAATCGAACTCTTTTGGATATGGCTCGATCTATGCTCAGCTACACTCCTTACAAATGTTCATATCTTGAATAGATGTCCTTCCAAGTCCGTTCCTAAGAGTCCATATGAGATATGGAGAAATAAGAAACCAAACCTTAAGTACATTAGGGTTTGGAGATGCCCTGCCTACATCAAGAAGACAAAGGCAGAGAAATTGGAAACGAGGTCTCTTAAAGGATGTTTCGTCGATTTTCCAGAGGATTCTATGGGATACATATTCTACATGCAAGATGATCAAAGGATCATGTTGCACTGCAAGCGCACTTTCTTAAAGATGAGTTTTCAAGAAGGTGGTGCAAGTAGAAAGATTGTTCTCAACGAACAAGATGAAACACCCAGGGAGACTACTATTTAAGAAACACACACTGAACCTAATGAAACATAACCAACATTGCGAAGATCTGGTAGAGTACCACATCAACCTGATAGGTACTACGGGTATCTACAACAAGAGGAACTGGGTGTCCACACTATAGTAGTAGGAGTTCAAGGGGACGACCCTTCTACTTATGATCAAGCAATAACGGACATCGACTCTGCAAAGTGGCAAGAAGCTATGCAGGCAGAGATAGACTCGATGCATTCCAACTAGGTCTGGACTCTGGTAGATCGTCCTGATGGCATTGCACCTATAGGGTGCAAGTGGATCTACAAGAGGAATATAGGCCCGAATGGAAAAGTTGACACATACAAGGCAAGGCTTGTAACAAAAGGTTATAGTCAAAAGGAAGGAATTGACTACCAAGAAACCTTTTCACCTGTGGCAATGATCAAGTCTATTCGAATTGTGCTCGCAATAGCTACACACTTGGACTATGAGATATGGCAGATGGATGTAAAGACGGCTTTCCTAAATGAATTCCTTGAAGAGGATATCTATATGGAGCAGCCTAAGGGCTTTGCATCTGGGTCTGATTTTCATAAGGTGTGCAAACTTAAGAGATCCATTAATGGACTTAAGCAAGCCTCTAGGAGTTGGAATCTACGTTTTGACGAAGCTGTCAAAGGATTTGACTTTGTCAAAAACGAAGATGAACCATGTGTTTACAAGAAGGTTAGTGGGAGTAAAATCACTTTCCTTGTCTTATATGTGGATGACATTCTACTCAAAGGAAATGATGTAGAAATGCTCACATCACTCAAAAGATGGATTTCAAATTCATTCTCCATGAAAGACTTTGGAGAAGCGACCTATATTCTAGGGATTCGTATCTACAGAGATAGAACAAATAAAATGATAGGACTTTCCCAAACCCTTTACTTAGAGGAAGCCCTTTACCTATATTCTAGGGATTCGTATCTGCAGCTATTTTCTCATTTATCTTTCTCAAATATGACAAACCCATTTTCAATTTTACTCGAAAAGAATACCCTTACTGGACCCAATTATGTGGACTGGCTTAGAAATCTAAGGATTGTCCTCAATATGGAATCTCTAGAATACGTCTTGGAGGCTGATATCCCGGCGGCTCCAGCTAGAACACGTGCTAGTGAGGAAGAGGTCCAAGCCCATGAAAAATGGGTCAAGGACGACATTCGGATGAGAGGATACATGCTGGGATCTATGACCAATGAACTTCAAAGGTCACATGATAAGATGCCCACTACAAGAGCTATCCTAGCTCACTTGGCAGAGCTCTATGGTGAGCACAGTTGAACTGCACGATATGAGATATCAAAAGAGCTCTTCGGAGCCAAGATGAAAGAAAGTGAGAAGGTTGGTGATCATGTCCTCAAAATGAATTAGAGGATTGAGAAATTAGAAGCTCCCAACTTCACCATGAACGCCACCCTTCAAACTGACTTAATCTTGCAGTCTCTTCCTAATTCATTTTCCCAATTTGTGGTTAACTTTAACTGTAATGAGATAGAGTGCAATTTAGCTGGGCTAATAAAAAAGTTGGTTACTGCACAATCTCAAATGAAACCAAAGAAAAAGGAAACTGCCTTCGTCATCTCTTCTGGACCTAAAAATTCTAAGTCTAAGAAGAAGAAGAAGAAGAAGAAGCAGGCTGGCGAGCTAGGAGCAAAGGAGGTTTTCAAAAGGGTAAGATAAAGGCTCAAGTGTTTTATAAGAGCAAAGGACCAAAGAAGGCGGACAGATGTCTCGAGTGCGGTGAGCTTGGCCACTAGAAGAGGAATTGTCCTAAATTAGGCAAAGACGCAAAAGGTATGGAACTTTTCATTTTTTAAACTAATTGTTCTATGACCGTTTGTTCTACTTCATGGATTCTGAACTCAGGGACAAGTGCCCATGTGTGTTGTTTGGATCAGGATCTGCAAAGAAATAAAAAGTGATGATCAAATTAGGCAGCAAGGAAAGCATTTCAGCTACTAGGATTAGATTTTCTTCTTTGTTTTTGAATTCTGGACATTTATTATTTTTAAATGATGTTTTAGTTTTGCCTAAGGGGCTTAAGAATATTGCTTCCATTCCTATATTAGTTAAGATTGTTTATACGTTCTGTTTTTCTAAATTGAATTGCGACATTTATTATGGAAATAAATTAGTTGGCAATGCATCTTTAGTTAATGGTTTGTATTATTTAAATGTCTATAATTCATCTGATGTGAATGTTGTAACTCATAAACGTGGTAGGAAAGAAGCTAACTTAAGACTCAAGTGGCATCTTAGACTAAGCCATGTTGGAGAGCACAAGATCCACAAAATGAAAAAAGATGGATTTTAAGCTCACTAGGGTCGGATCCCTATCCAACATGTGAATCATGTCTCTTAGGCAAGATGACTAGATCACACTTCACCGGGACTTTTGAAAGAGCTACTCAAGTCTTAGGATTAGTGCATACCGACGTTTGCGGACCATTTGGAGAAATGGCTCGTGGAGGTTTCTAATACTTCATCACTTTCACAGACGATCATTCAAGATATGGTCTAGTGTATCTGATGAAGCAAAAGTCTGAATCCTTTGAAAGGTTTAAAGAATTCAAAGCTTTAGTAGAGAATGAAACTGGGCAAAATATAAAAACTCTACGATCAGGTCGTGGAGGAAAATATATGAGCACCGAGTTTGATGAATTCCTTAGAGAACAAGGAATAATGTTACAACTAACACCACCAGCAACTCCTCAACTAAATGGAGTAGCCGAGCGTAGGAACCGAACAATGTTGGACATGGTTTTTCCATGCTTAGTTACACTGATTTACCCATTTCGCTGTGGGGAAATGCGCTCCTTACTGCTGCTTATATACTGAAAAGATGTCCCTCCAAATCTGTTTCTAAAACTCCACATGAGATGTGGAATAATAGGAAACCAAGTCTTAACCACATTAAGATTTTGGGATGTCTCGCTTATGTCAAGAAGACTAAAGTGGAGAAATTGGAGACAAGATCCCTCATGGGACATTTCATTGGTTATCCTGAAGATTCCATTAGATTCTTCTTTTACTTACATGATGATTAGAGAATCATTGTGGCCCTACAAGCCCATTTCCTTGAAGATGAATTCATCTTGGAAGGGGGCAAAGGTAGAAAAATTGTTCTAGAAAAACAAAATAAAACTCCGTCTGAGACATATGTCCAAGAACCAAGGCCTGACCCAATAGTAGCACAATCACCACGTAGATCTGGTAGAATACCACATGAACCTGAGAGGTATGGGTATCTACTGCAGGAGGGCCAGAGCTTCACACTATAGAACAATAAGGTCACAAAGATGATCATTGTACCTATGATCAAGCAATGGTGGATGTCGACGCTTCAAGATGGCGAGAAACAATGGAAATAGAGATGGACTCTATGCAATCGAACCAAGTCTGGACTTAGGTAGATCGTCCTGAAGGTATCAAACCTATAGGATGTAAGTGGATCTACAAAAGAAAGATAGGTAGCGATGACAAGGTTGACACCTTTAAAGTCAGACTCGTAGCAAAATGCTATAGTCAAATAGAAGGAATTGACTATCAAGAAACCTTTTCGCTCGTGGCCATGATAAAGTCCATTCGAATACTGTTATCCATAATTGTATACTTAGATTATGAGATATGACAGATGGATGTCAAAATGACTTTTCTAAATGGATTCCTAGAAGAGAATATCTATATGGAACAACCAAAAGGTTTTGTATCTGAGACCGATATCCATAAAGTATGTAAACTTGAGAGGTTCATATACGGTCTCAAGCGCAAACATCTAGAAGCTGAAATCTTCGTTTTGATGAGGTAGTAAAGGGATATGGCTTCATCAAGAACGAAGATGAACCCTGTGTCTACAAGAAGACTAGTGGGAGCAAGATCTCGTTCTTAGTACTATATGTGGATGACATTCTACTTATAAGAAATGACATGGGAATGCTCACCACTGTCAAGAAATGGCTTTCGAGTACGTTTTCCATCAAAGACTTGGGAGAAGCGACATACATTCTAGGAATTCGTATCTATAGAGATAAAAACGAATAGAATGATAGGTCTCTCCCAAACCCTTTACTTAGAAAAGGTCCTAAAGAGATTTAGGATGGACAATTCTAAGAAAGGATTTCTTCCCATGAGCATGGATTACACTTATCTAAATCTATATGTCATCAAAGCGAGGAAGATAGAAAGGAGATGAGCAATGTACCCTACGTTTCTGCAGTTGGTAGCCTGATGTATGCAATGTTATACGAATACAGTGAAAACAATATGAATAATCATAAAGATATGTCATTTCGTTTTGTAATATTTTTATCCAAATCCTATATGCTCAACATGCAAAAGATAAAGTGAGATGAGAAACATGGATACTTGAGAAAATAGAATAAAACAATGGATTATCAACAAAGTATAAAATTTATATACTAACTACAGATAATAGGAGAAATCTAACACCAAAATGAACTAAGAAAAATAAAACTGCAATACATATACGTTGAACAAAGTACAAATCAACCAAAATCAATGTGATGAATTAACGTTAAAAAAACTTACCCTTTGAATCTCTTCAGAGCAGGGACAAGGAGGAAGGAACAAATAGACATGCTTATGTGTAAGATTCAACGCATATATACAAAATTAAAGCATAATTTGAATAGAATGTCTTGTGTTACATTGGTAGTACACATGTATATATATATATATATATATATATGTCTGTGAACTATCATTTATGCATAAATGATATACACACTTAAACTATGGAATATTGGGGATTGATGTCGAAAGTAACATCCAAAATAGTTGCTATTGAATTTTCTTTTTATTAGATTGGAAAAGTGGTAGACAAACATATATAACAGTAATTAGAAATAATGCCACTAACTAATGTGTAAAATCATGTAAATTTTATATACAAAACGACATGATCATAGGGGGGAAAACGTTGCCATTGGGTCAATCAGTATATCAAAAGGAAATAGTGCCAAACAAATTCAAAACAATTAATATCATTGAAAGTCTAATTAGATTCAAATCAACTAATAATTTAAGAGAGGGATGTTAGGGAGGAAAAGGCTAATCAATTTATACACATTATTTTTTCTTTATTTTTTTTAATGAAACAATTACATCATAACATCGGATATCAAATCAACAATTGTAATCCACAATTCCCTATTACAAACTATAATAACAACAAACTACAAATTAGAAACAAAGAACTACTATATAAATAGAGAAATAACCCACACATACCGAAGCAATGATCTCAAAGTCATGGGGCCTCAATCTTACTACTAGGCTAAGACATCATGGGCTTCTACACATTATTTCAAGGATAACGTCTCTCAATCTTAGGATTTTTATCATGCACGTTGATTGAGATTAGCTCAGATTCAAGGATTAATCTACCAAAATATTGGTCGTATTTCTCAATTTTCTCAATAATAATATTAATAATAATTCAATAAGAGTAATATCATTAAAAAATTGACAAAAGAATTTAAGAACCAAAAGCACCATTATGTATTAAAATAATGATAGAATTATCAGTGTGTACATATGGTGTATATAGATAGATGTTTAGTGTGATGAATATAGATAGATACATATTATAAAAAATAGGAGTATTTTATTAAGGAAGTTTAGAGGATATAACCGATATATAGCCATAATGCAAATTATAAGGAAGATTTTAAGGTCAAATTTTTAGAGAGTAGGGAAGTTAAAAAAACGTAATAAAAATAAAAGAATGAGTTAAATGATATATAACACAAGATATATGTATATATAATCAAACTCAATTAGTAAGATTCATTGGTTTAAATTCATTTAAGTATTATAATATGATGCTAAATTTAAGGTAATTTTTGAAATTTTGGAATTGCATGTTTTATGTAATATATATTAGTTACATTTTATATATATATATATAGAATACATTCATTTTTTATTAATGAAAAGTAATTATATGAGAACATTAAATATAAAAAATAAATAATAATCTGTGTCTCATAACGGTGCAAGAATATGTTGTCCACCTCATAGTACACATAAGAAAGAGATGTATTCATTAGTTTGATTTCATTTTAAATATTAGAATATGATAGGCTTCTATGGTGTATATTCAAAAGCTACATCAACAATGACATACTCATACGCTAATATGGCTTTAATCTGCACCGTTTGATGTTCAAAATGGTGTATATTCAAGAAAACTTCCCTTGAAATATATTAGTTTCATTTGTAATTAAATTTGAATCTTGTGGTGGAAATTATAGATCAGCCAAGAAAGAAACAAGAACTTCCCATTGAATTACAATAGGCCATCCAGATTGTACGTATACTTTAATCAATGAGTGGGCCATTAAGTTTAATTTTGACCAACAAACCTACAAAATCATAGAGTGACAACTGGAGGTCTCAAATGTAACAAAATTAGAAATCATTAGCACAGTATCTAGACTGACCAACCCAGAATCTATCATCAATCGCATCACCAAATTAAAAATAAATCACTCAATAATTAACCATGAAAATATCCCAAAATAAATAACCCAAGAAAAAATATATTGAAAGACAAAATTTACGTGGTTCATCAAATAATTTTCCACATTTGTGTTGCAGTCCTTTATAGTTGTATCGACGGGTCCTTTATTTTAATTCAATTATAAACATTAGAAATTTTTTTAATTTTTTTTATCAGGTTCCACAGTCTCATAACGAAAGCGATCATATCTTGTTCATTTTGATTGTATTTTTCTAGTGAATCAATTGTGAATGAACGGTGTCCTTTCAACATCTTTCATGGATTGATAACATCTAAGATGAGGGAAAAAAAAGACTTTGATATTCCCATAAATTCACAGTTTTAAAATCAGACAATGTTAAAATTGGGAGTGTGCAAAAGACAGTCTACTTTTTTCCCCATATGACAGAAATCCCAGCAAAATGTTATCACATTGTCTTTCTTTTCTCTTCTCTTCTGCGCTGTGAATAGTATGAGAGAGAAGTTTAGAGCTGAAAGTGCTTTTTGAGTGTCCCAAAGAAATGTAAAAGCAGGCATTAAAGCTGAAAGCTTAATAGCTTTTACCTTGTTGTTTTGTAGTCAGGGAAGATGAAGGCCTAGGGGGGTGGGGTAAGGGGGACCATCCTTACCCGTATTCTATATCATATTGAGTTCCACAGTCTGAGTGTGTATTCGGTGTCTATCTTTTTCACACAAGTGTATATGACCAAATTCAATTATCTGAGTGTGTAGTATGTAGGGTAATTCTATGTCAGACCAAGTATAATTGTTCGATTAGGTATTCAGTGTTTATATGAGAGGATTACACACAGTACATCTTCCTAGACATTGTGACTATTGAACTTGGTCTAACGTATATTTTCAGAATTTCGTATCTATCTTTTTCACACAAATGTATATAATATAACTTATGGTATGAGAAAGATGGAGGACCATTAAATTTCGTCGAGCGTGGATTTTTACCTCCAGCAAATGTCATTATCAGCATTTTCACTTGGTTAATAGCTATGGTTCTTTAAAGAAGTTTGCAGAGGTCTGTTTATATAGCTTTTATAGCTTTCAGCCTGCTGACTATAGGGTTTCAATATAGACTTCAGAAAGAAAAATAAAGACATCATAAGAGAGAATCTTTGCTTTCTTTTCATACTTCAATGAACTATTTATCAACTTCAAGAGGGTATGTTTGTTTGTCCTAACACTTGTAAAACTCTGCCACCTCATTAATTATCTACATTCAAAACCTAATTTAATTTTTAAAAAATCCCACAATTTTTTTGTTTAAATTTGACTTCATAAAAGCTCATTTCTTCTGTTTTTTTGACAAGCCCTTGTTTGCAAATATGGTTTCAGAAGATTCACCCTCAAACTCACACTCAAATTCAAGTATTATGCACCAATTCATAGCCCATCAAAACCAGTTTGGTAATCAACATTTTGGTGCTTATGGCACAAATTCAGTTTCCAACAATACCCCTTACCCCCATTCTCTCCCTTTAGACCTTGTTCATGGCCCTCAACCATCAGATGAATCCGATATAAGCCACGATAGCCGTCTGATCGATCTTCTCGGGAGATCGAATGATGCACAGAGGCTTTCACTCTCTTTAGGCTCTGTTCCATGCAACCAAAGGCCCTTAAATCCAAGCCTTTTCAATCCCGGGCTCGAACGAGTGATTGATTATTCCTTTGCCGGAAATGCTTTCAATCACGGGCCCGAGTCGTTAATCGCGAGCTCAAAGTACTTAAAACCAGCGCAATCCCTTCTAGAAGAAATGGTTCGTGTTGGAGGGAAAGACATTGATATAAGCAACGAGAAATACGTGGAGAAACTATCCGGTGGGAGTCGAAAAGGGCCTTTCGGGCTTTCTCCCGGGCTCAAATCAGAGCTTTCAAACAGTGAATTGCTGAGTGATAAGCATGAAACTTATATTAACCTTCTAAAGCTTCTTGCATTGCTAGAGGAGGTTATTTTTTTCAAAATTCTCAATTTTGTTGCAAAATTTATACGGCCTGTGAATCTCTATTTCAAATGTTGTTTGTTTTCTCACCTATTTCATTTACATATATGTATGTCGTATAAATATTTTCTGCAAATTTTATGCTCTAAGACATGCATATAAGTAAATTAATGAACCAGGAGACGAAACACATTTTTGAAATAGAGGATCCAACGTGCAAGTTTTAACACCAAAAATGAATTTTTCGCAGGTCGAGAGACGATACGAAGAGTATTACCATCATATGGAGGAATTAGTTTCATCATTTGAGGTTATAGCAGGTTTAGGAGCTGGAAAATCTTACACTGCACTTGCACTACAGGCCATGTCTAAACACTTTTCGGGCTTAAGAAACACGATTTTAGCTCAAATTCGGGCCGCGAAACAGAAGATTGAGAAAGATACGCCTAAGATCAGTTCAAGATTATCTCAACTAAGTCTACTTGATCAAGAATCAAGGCAAAATCGTGTTTCACTTCAGCAACTTGGAATCTTGCAGAGCTCTCGTCAAGCATGGAGGCCAATCAGAGGATTACCCGAGACTTCTGTGACCATTCTTCGTGCTTGGCTATTTGAACATTTTCTTCATCCGTATGAATTTTTTTTCGGAAAATTACACACAGACCCCTCACTTATCTAAAACAACCAATGTACCCCCTTAAAGGATCTGTTTATAATGTTTACAGGTGTAAAATTTTAAGAATTTTTAAATACACAGGGGTGTATTTGTAAGAAATGTCTTAAAACCTTACGCAATTTCCAAAAAAGTGAGGGGGTTTTTGGTAATTACATAATAAGTGAGGGGTCTGTGTGTAATTTTTCTAAATTCATTTAAATTTCAATATTTTAGGATTAGGAAATAAAATGGGATTTAAAATATTTACTCACGTATTTTTTTTTCTTAATCATTTCAGGTATCCTAATGACTCTGAAAAGCTCATGTTAGCATCACAGACAGGCTTATCAAAGAACCAAGTAATATAATTTATTTTCAATTTATTAGGCTTTTAATGAAAATCTCCATTTTGGTTTGTTTATTCATTAATCAGAATTTGTTTTTTTTTTTTGGCAGGTGTCTAATTGGTTTATAAATGCACGAGTTCGACTTTGGAAGCCGATGATTGAAGAAATGTACAAAGAAGAATTTGCAGAGTGTTCGACTGAGTCGGATCAGTTGTTGACACGGGAAGGAGTAGGGGATTCTGCTGAGGATTTATTAGACTGAAAAATTATGGTTTATTTAATTTAATATAATTTGATTTTAATTTAGGTGTGATGAACAGCCTTTATTCAGCTCAGATGATTTCTTGTTTTTCCACAAAATTAGAAGATTAATTTTGTAGCTACTACCGTAGTTGTTGTGGATTCAGTATTAAGTTGGTATTGTCTTTATATATATCATTTTGATCTACACAGCAAATGAAGTTAGGCAGAATTAATGCAATTTTGTTTACTAAATTCCAAGTTCACTTAAAAAATTGAAGCATATATTGTGAGATTGAACCATTTTCTGTAGTTGTTTTTCTCTATTTTTCTGGTGCTGCCGGAAACTATTTTGATGATTAAGTGAAATAGTTAATTTCGTCGCAGATGTTTGGTATGTCTTAAAATTTTAGGTCCGAAAACGTTTGATCCAGAAACTAGAGGACTTTTCTGTGAAGCCCTCGCAAAAAAGTTTGATAAATTACCCTCATTTTATTTGCCTATTCGAATTAAGATTGCTGGGATGGTACGATACATTATATTTATAAGTTACTTTTCGGGATTACGGTTAATACACTTTTGACAACTTTATTGTAATATTTTTATACCTCTTACAAACAAAAAAAAAAGAAAAAAAAAATCTCCTCCAAGCGTGGACGTAGATCGATTTAAGTGAATCACATAAATCATTATATTTGTATCTTAATTTATGTTCCTGATTACTTGTTTACATTTCTAACAATAGATTACATTTATCAATTTGTGGGGTTCATTGGAAAAGCATGGGAAAATTATTTTTTAGTCCGTTATCTTGGCACTTTTTTTAAATTTTGGTCATTTCCGCTGATTTGGGGATAAATTGCAAATTGAGGAAAAATAGGGGGGAAATTGCTGATTTGGAGGGAAATTGGGGGAGAGGGGGGAGGAGGGGGGGGGGATTCATTAAAAAATTGAAAAAATTCATTAAATATTGTCGGGGAAAATTATTTTAATGAATTTTTTCGAATTGTTTCTTTAAATGAAATTCAAAGAAAAATAATTTTTCCCGACAATATTTAATGAATTTTTTCTTTAAATGTTTTCAGATTTTTTTGAAAAAATTGAAATCCGAAAAAAATCCGAATTTTTTTTTCGGATTTCAATTTTTTTCAATTTCTTAATGATCTTTTTTGGTTTTTTCAATTTTTTAATGAATTTTCCCCCAAATCAGCAATTTTCCCTCCATTCGTAATTTATCCCCAAATTAAGATGAAATTTATCCCCAAATCAGCGGAAAATGACCAAAATTAAAAAAAATGCCAAGATAACGGACTAATTTTGTAAGGTGTCAAGTTAACGGACTAAAACGCAAAGGAGACCAAATTAACGGACTAAAAAATAATTTTCCCTAAAAGCATCAATGGTGTCGAGCTTTTTCCAAAATGAATGCAAATCCTAATATGGAAGGTAGTTTGTAAGTATTGGACCTTTATAATATTACCAGTTATAATAACAAAGTTAAATTGTTGTTCTCATTATGACTGTTTGAATAACCAATTCATGTAAATAGTCGTCTACTTATTAACTTGAGAAGTCCATTTCTTGTACATGGCAATCACTTTAATGTTTTATCTCCAAATCTTATCTTGTTGATTGAGTTTCTAACGTCTTAATAGTTCATTCGATTTGAATGTAATCCCTCAAATCAATTTTGCCTGGAAAATGGGTCATCTGGACGATACATATGTTTGAAAATAAGAGACTAAAGTAATCCATGCAACCACCAGCCCACGGCCCACAGCCCCACGCCAACCACTAGCCCACCATCCAATCTCAATTTTGCCACCTAATCAGAAAAGACGACGATCAAAAATGACCCAAAAGCAGTCATTGTTGAGTTTTATAAGCTTGATAGTGGTTGCTCACACAGAGGGGTTGTAAAGTGTAATTCCCGCGAAAGGCAAGGGACCAAATCGAAAAACATTAACAAGTTAAGCGATTTAAGTGGCATACTAACCTTGAATTGATAGTGTTGCCCTTCAAATAGGTCATGTGTCGCGTTCCCACCAAATTTTGATTGGAACTTGATTTGGAAACTATACTGAAACTGAATTTAAATGTTAGAGACTCAATCAATGTGACTGAGTATATGCAATTCGAAGATGAAAGACTAAAGTGATCTGATTAGAAATATTATAATCATCATTGGTGATATTATCTCTTCTTTTCTTCTAACTAGTAAAGTGCACGTTGCACATAAAAAACCATTTCATGATGTATTGTTAAAATATAACGTGTATGCTATAGCACCTATTGAAGCAAAATATTCAATAGAAATTATTAGTTCTTAATTTTAGAATTCATTAGGGGACCTTTGAATTTGCCGGCAATTTCAGATGAAGGATTTTAAGAAAATGTAGGCTCTTAAATGTTGTTAATTTAATTATTTAATTAAGCAAGGGTAGTTAATGTAGAGTCTCATATAATTATTTAATTATCTAAGTAAGGGTAATATTGTAACATCACAATTGGAAGAAACAACTTGCAAGATCCATACTTTTATATTAGTATAGATAATCAATTGATTAGAAACATGCATGATCACCATTGGTGATATTATCTCTCCTTTTCTTCTAATAATCAATTGTGGTATATGTGTGTTAAATTAAGCTTACTTTTTAAAAGTTTATAAACTCCAAAAATATTTTATAAGCACTACGAGCTTATAAGTTCTTTAAATTAAAATTAGTCAAACACCCTTTCAAGATATATGAATCATCTTCTTATTCTTTGGTGGGGTAATTGCATAAAACCCTCCTGTATTATTTCAAAAATGCTAAAAAAACTCTTGTGTTAACGAAATAGGCTAATCACCCCCTGTGTTCTTAAAAAGTGTGCAAAAAAGCCAAATTCCATTAAAAAACAAGCGTGTTTTTCATGTTTTTCACCTTTATTGACATGCTCATTTGTCATTTATATACTTTTCATACTTTATAAAAGATAGATTGTGTTAATTCACCCAAAAAAACACATATTTTCTTCTATCATTTTAACTAATTTGGTTTTTTTGCACACTTTTTAGGAACAAAAGGGGGTGATTAGCCTATTTCGTTAACACAGAATTTTTTTAGCATTTTCGAAATAACACATGGGGGTTTTATACAATTATCCCTTCTTTGGTTCTGCAAAAGATTGATAGTGACTTAAATCGAAAATCTAGAGAAAATATAAAACATATATCTAACGACTCCTTTGGTTTGGCTGAAAAGACAAGATAGATGGATTAATCTCCCCTAATCAGACATTTGGTATCGAAGTCATAAGCCCATGATAGATTAGCGGCCCCATTTTTTACACTCCATACAGCAGATAAGTTATCTCATCTAGGCGGATGAGATTATTTTATCTTCAAAATCATGCATTTATTGCTTTACAGCAAATGACCCAACTACCCATACACTATACACATTCCTCTCGAAAATGACCCCTGCATTCCTACTTATTACTTAGACCCATTTAATGAAGTTTTTAATGTTGATGTTCGAAGTCAGAAGGAAGATTTGTAAAATCTTGCCATTATTCCCCACATTAAATTGAATTTCTTTGATTCAAACTGAATGCCTTCAAGTATTTCCTATAAATTCGACCCATAATCCCTCATCATATTCACCTTCATTTTCTGATGGTAAGGCAGCAAGCATTAGGTAATTTGTCCGAGTAAAATTTTTAGGTTTATTTGATTTTGATAAATTCTAGTCTTTTATTGTAATTATTTATTCTAATTGTTCACAGGGATGCGGGGTTAAGTGATTCATCTAACTATCCATCACATATGTCATCAATTTCCTTCGCAAAAGGTATAATTATAACAGTACATTATAGATAAATTTACGTATTTTTAATCTATTTTTGTTGAATACTTGTTTGAGGATTTTTTTTTCTCTTAATGGATTTGATGACGAAATTGAGTAAATTTGTGTCAGGTTTTTTCATTTTAGTTTGTGTATTATATTTTTTAGTGTTTCATTAGTGTCAGGTATTTTCATTTAATAAACTAGGTTGGGGATTTATTTACATAAATGTATATTTCCCATCTGTAAATGAGTAGATAATAGGCTATATGTACAAGTATTGGCTTCAACTCTGGTTTAATAACACTGACATGTCCATGAATAACGTGACACATGTAACTACGAATTTTGAGAGCATAAATGATCGACATCATTTTGCATACATTCCATTAGATTCATGTCTCATAGTACAAAAAAGCAAGAGTCATGCACATTACTAATTTGTGCCTTTTTTTACACAACACTTGTTTTACAAAATGTGATTTCAGCAAACAAAGATATGGATATTTTAGAGGAGCACCAACAGTTATTTGTGTTATTGCAAGAGGTCATATCGGATATAGATAATTTTAATGTCTTTCTATCGTTTGCATTGAGCACAAACGGGACTAAGTTGTTGTACACAAGATGTGATGAGGCTTACCTATAGTTTGAAAATGAAAATCCCAAAACAATTAGAGCACATGCATGATTTAGTTTCTTTTAGTGATGCAACATGTGCAGACAATCTTAGAATGTCTAGAAATGCCTTCGGAAGGTTGTGCTATATTCTTGAATATGTCGGAGGCCTCGTAAATACCAAGAATGTAACTGTTAGTGAGCAGGTGGCTATTTTTTGACTGTATTAGCACACCATAAGAAAAATTGCATTATCAAACATGATTTTAAAAGATTGGGCTACACTATAAGTAAGCACTTCAATGGTGTACTCTCTGCGTTACTTAAGCTGCATAGATTGTTTCTTGTGAAACTAACTCCTATCAAAGATGACATAACAAATGAGAGGTGGAAATAGTTTAAGGTAATGCTTGTTTAAAAGCTCCCTCATTTATAAATTCTAAATTTCTTGAATTATGATTACTATTTGTATTGGTTCATTGGGTTTCTTAGGTGCTTTAGATGGAACTTACATTCCTTAGCGGGTGGCTCAAAAAGATAAGCCACGATATAGAAATAGAAAGGGGGATGTTATGTTTCTATAAATCTCCTGGCTGTTTGCGATATAAACATGAATTATGTTTATATGTTATCTGGTTGGGAGGGTTCTGCAGCTGATAGCAGAGTGTTGAAGGATGCCATTACTAGATACAACGGATTTAGAGTTCCTGATGGTATTTATATGTCTTCATATTCTCATTAGTAGTGTGTTAATTACATATACATCTATAAGCTCATTTATACATATTATTAACCCCTACATTTTTCTATGGTAATTTGTTAACAGGAAAATATTATCTATGTGATTCGGGGTACACAAATGGGGATGGCTTTCTAGCACCTTATCGGAGTGTTAGATACCACATTCAAGAGTGGAATTCACACCGAACTCCACCGCAAAATGTACATGAGCTATTCAATAAGGTGCATGCTAGGGCACGTAATGCAATAGATAGGTCCTTTGCGTTACTAAAAGGTCGATGGGTAATATTGCAAAATCTGGTCATCATGGCTTGTGCTTTGCTACATAATTACATTCGGATTCAGATGCCCGTTGATCCTTTAGAAGCTGAATTCCCCGAGGTTGATGATGACATTGATGATGACCCTTATATTGGCTTTATTGATCAAGTAGAGCCATCACAACAATGGACTGTTGGAGGAAAACTTTGGCGACTAGTATGTTCGATGAGTGGAGAGGGTCTCGTTAAGAATTAGTTTGGTGGTTGTCTAAGTAGTAGATGTTACTTTAGGTATAACTGTTGGAGCTTGAATAAGGTTTCTATACATTAAACTATGTATGATTCGACTAAGCTACTCTTGTGTTTTTTGTTCGACTAAGCTACTCTTGTGTTTTTTGTTTTCCTGAACATGCTTTTGTTATTGCTTCAATATTAACCTGTTTTGTCTTTTTGCATGTTTGTGGATGCTTTTTCATTTGGATTTGAAGAAGTGATTTTTGAGAATGAAATTTTGAGATCTATCTATATTAGGAATTTAATGGCTACACCTCCTGGCAGAATGAGAGGTCGCGCCTCCAATGTATCTACCGGTAAGTCAAGTAGGAGATGTTGGACACCGAAAGAAGAAAAGGTCTTAGCAAATGCTTTGAAGGAACTACCTGTAAGAGGATACAAGGCAGATAATGGGTTCAAGAGTGGATATCAAAATCTTCTTGAACAAGCTATGATTCAAGCTTTTCCTGGCATCAATATAAGGGCGGAACCTCACATAAATTCACCTATTACAGTGTGGAGGAAAAACTATGGAACTATATCCACCATGCAGAGCCGAAGTGGTTTTGGTTGGAATGACGTCACTAACATGATCATTGTAGATAGTGAAGAGGCTTGCAACAACTTTGTTAAGGTAGCCCATTTAATTAAACTCAAAATATAGTAGTGGTTTGAAAATATATAAATGCATCATTATTGTTTCTATAGTTTGGTTCAATATCCCAAAAAATGATAAAAATTAGATTTTATAAATGTGCAGACTGATAGTAATGCTAGGAACATGAGGTACAAAACAAGGCCACTCTATAAAGATTGGGTTGAGATTTTTGGGAAGGATAGGGCAATGGGTGAGTGTGCTGAAGGATTTCAGGATGTAGAAGAAGAAATCTTAAACAATGGCAATGGTAATCCAAACGGTAAGGATAATGAAGATGGTGGTGATTATGTACCCTTTTTTAGCAATACTGAATTTGAGGATCTCCAGAGCATGTCTTTTTCAAATGCTAACGTAGGTGGAAGTAGTAAGACCTCAGACAAAAGAAAGAGGAAAGTGGTGGATGTAAATGATGATCGCTTCATTGACTTGATGAGTTCCTTTTGTGACAAGACTGACGAGAGGCTAGGTGACATATCCAAGCGTATTGGCTTTGAGCACGATGCCTCCAAATCAAGGAAGGTAATTTTTGACGCACTCGGGGATTTGGGAACTCACTCGATATGGAAGGAATGATATTAGTTGCGCATCTAATTGTCAACAACACCAAGAACATGGCTTTGTTCTTTAGTTTGCCAAATGAGGAAAGAAAAACAACGGTTCATATGATATTGGCGGGGAAGTTTCCTAGCATAGGTGGAGATTAAGCTAAAATAATTGGAATTTCAGTATCTAACATTTGAACTAGTGGGGGTTACCTCACCTTTTTTTTTTGGTGTGTTTAGTTTTACTTTATTAATGATGGCGTTTATTTTGGGATTTGTAGTATCTTTATTTCACGTATGACACGTAATGATATTATCTATTATGGTAAATTTGTCTTGGTAAAATTATATTTTACATAGTATGAATTTGACATTATCTAAACACACCAAATCATATTATCAATTTGACAGTATCAATTTGACATTATCAATTTTACTTAGTATGAAATTGACATTATTTATTATACAGAATTTGAGCATTACATAATGATATTATCTACATCAATTTGACATCTATCATGGAATATTCGGGTTCAAGGTTGGGATGCAACTACATGTTTTTCCTGCCGCAATAACTTAACAAAATATAGTAAAATAAGTTTAAGATACAAACTGAAATAGTAAAACAAGTTTAAGATACAAACTGAAATAACTTGTTCCAAACATAATCATAAACATAAAATAAAACCCAAGTACACTTACTTAAGCAAATTGAAAATAGAAATTAAGCAACCCATGAATTAGTCCA
Organism: Buddleja alternifolia; assembly: GCA_019426215.1. Classification (NCBI taxonomy): domain Eukaryota; kingdom Viridiplantae; phylum Streptophyta; class Magnoliopsida; order Lamiales; family Scrophulariaceae; genus Buddleja; species Buddleja alternifolia. Next base: position 33,759,628 of record CM033397.1, on the reverse strand, counting down.
AGGAAAATTTCACCCCAATTACCCATGTCTATGCACCCTACCCCTCCTCTCAATGACAACATCCATGTTAACTATGTTCCCGACCTCTTCCCTCATTTCGAACACGCAAACATCACCACCTCTAATTCGATTTGGATTGGCAAATTCCAACCACCTCTCTTTTGGTGCAAATGACTGTCGACCCTCTGTGCCAGATTGGTCATGACAAGTAATCCATTTCATATTGACAGACCATGTCCTTGTTCCAGCAGCGGGGACTTTCAAATTGGCCAAGGTAAACTCAAGTAGGTTGTACGACATTAAAGCATGGAACGGAATCGTCTGCGAAATAACAAAAAAAAAAAGTGCATACGGTTAATGCTTTGCAACCAAATTGATAATCACATATTTCGTATTATTTATAAATTCCCAAAACATTAACGTACCAATCTAGCGAGGCAAGAATGATGGTAATTATAACCACTGGATGGGGGTACGGTAATTCGGAATATTTTGTTTACTTCGACATCATCCTCATCTTCATGTGCATCATAATCGCCCACATCTATTACATCATTAGCTTCTTCATTGTCATCACTTGAATCTATATCCAAAATTTGTGTTCACACAATTCTTAAAAATGTGATAGGATAGCAAGAAAATTTAATTGTTATTTCAATCAAAATACCTTCATTTTCAGCATTGTCTTCCTCGCTCTCAATGGGTATAGCAGTTTGGTCAAAAATATTCATGTTGAAATGCATGTTACCTTGATGCATGAAAAGTAGGATGTACGTCTCATGAATATTATTGGCAGACACAAAGTCAGCCCACTCAGGTCCGGAAAGAGCTAGCAGGCCATCGTTACTTTGTACGAGCCTGAATGCAGTTGCACCCCTTGATGTATGGATAGTTAACACATTTTCTACTGATGCATTGGACCGAATAACAAAAAGCGGGGGCAAATCCTACACGCAAAACATGGAAAACTTTATTACAATGTCGTACAAGTTTAACAAAACTGATGCATGCTAACATATCACTCAACATTCTGCGGGTAATATAATTATACAATTGAGATTACAAGATCAAATTTAATATAACTTAAATCCAGCTTACCATATGGTCTTGCCACGTTACCCCGAACATGACCTTGAAGAAATTCAAAGGATCGTGCCTAGTACCAGCCATTTTATACCTAATTCAAATAAAATAAATATATAAAGGCATCAATACAATGGGAAAACCATAGTCGAATTAAAAGATTATACCATCCTCCAAAAATTTTCATTTAAATTGCTCCCATGTTGTGAATGTCATTTCTACTACATTATTCAAAGATAACATAAAAAACAAAATTTCCAAAAACAATTGACTCAGAAACAACGTAAATTGATCCAAAACAAAAAAATACATTTATAAAAAACAACACATCAATGACAAACAAAAAAAATAAATTTATAAAACTGAATTTGAAACTTACACAAACACAAATGAATGAATCATATTTTCAAGAATTAAAGCACAAATTACCATAATTACTAGAAATTATGTAACGAAATTATTTTCACACTACAATAATTCGAGTCCACATGCGTTATAATTGACGAATTGACCCTACACTTCAACACAGCGACCAGTCTTGCACAAACAGGCCTAATCGAACAATTTCCGTTCATATAAATATAGATTGGAGCTCGAATACATAACGAATAATTCAAACAATTAGGATTTCATGATTGTCATGAGAAAAAAATCGAAAAAGATTAGGCTCACCTATTCGCGCCACTTGCGGGATTCTTGGTTTCAATTTCTGTTTTGGTAGATAGGGAAATTGCAAAAGGGATATGAAGGGGCCGACAAATATATTAAGGTGGGTTGAGAAATTGTTTTTTTTTTTTTTTTGGGCTAGTTCAATTAAATTTTATATTATTTTCATCAATTTTTTGCTAGTTCAAATGGGTCATCTTCAATTGGGATTATTTGTACTTTATAACTTAATTTGACATTTGTGGGCCTAGTAATGTTTATTTTTATTTTTTTTAATGTATGAGAAGGAGGAACCTAACGATCTATCACAACAGACCCGGGCTTATAGTCGTTTGCCTCTGCCATGCCATGTAAGGCTACTCCGCTCTTGCTCCAATAAAGTACACAAATCGGGGATCGGGTATTGCATTAAGTTGAGGGGATGGTCCAGTCCCGTCATAGCCAAACCATCCGCCCCCCGGTTGGTTTCATACACGTATGTTTTATAATTGGTGTAATTTAACGCTATAAATTTGACGCTTGAGCAACTTTTTAATTTATACACACATCAATTGAAAATTTCCTTCTAACGTTAATTGGTATAATTTAACATCATAAAATGGTTGAAGATGGTGATATTACGCATGCAAAGATAATTAATAATTCAATTCCTTTTTTGTCCCATATTTATTGGACCGAATTGATCAAGTAATCTATTTGATCAACAATTAGTTTAAGAAGTTTCACATTCAAACCATCACATGATAAATACTTGTTGTATCAAATAGTATGGACAAACAATTTTGCAATTATATCATCAATGAAGATTGAAAAACAATTGCACATGACAAATTCAACCATAAGTGTTAGGAAATTCATTGTTAGATGTTTTGATGATGACAAGATAAGATTTCATGTTAGACCCCAAAAGAATGTAAGTTTATACTTTCATAGAATATCTGTATAAGCGTTTGAAAGTGTATTAGCTTGTTAGGCTTGTAATCTTTATCTTTGTAGATTTTAGACTAAGTATTTAATACCAAGTCACTGATAGAATTTTGAGTGAGTCTATCAAGAATGAAGTTGAAGATCAGCATCTGAAGTCAAGTGAAGATGAAGATTTGTCTTAAGCGTCTGTCAAACGCTTAAGAGTCTATTTCAGGAGTTATGAATCAAGCGTTCGAGAGAATGTTCTTAGCGCCTAGCTAACGCTAAAGGACTGTTCCAGAAGTGTGAACCGAGAGCTCAGATACTCAAGCGTTCATCGAAAGGATTCACCTGAAATACATCCTCAAGTCATCTAATCCTCAACGGTCATTTATTTCCAGCGGGAAATAAATTCAAGTGCATTAAATGCGATTTGACTTGTGGACAAGCCACCTTTTGACTAGACTGTCAGCTTTTCAAGTTCAACCTGCTCCTGTCAAATCGGATTCAACAGAAATTAAGGAATGTCAGAAAAGGGACTATTTGCGCTCAATTGTGTCCAACGGACAAATCCCAAAAAACCCTATAAATAGTACCCTTCAACAAAACCTTTTGTGTGAGACGTGAGAGAGAATGTGCGAAGAGCCAAAACTTTGCTGAAATAATTTGAGAGAAAAAGCTTCCAAACTCCATAGCCAATTGGAATTCAAGAAAGTTAATTCTTTCAACAAGCAATATTTTTGAGTAAGAGAAACTTGTTGAAGAAGATCTTTCTTGAAGCTCCAATATCCTTTAAAGCTTCTCAAATACATTCCAAAATAGTCACCCGATATCTCAAACCTCTTTAAAGAAGAACCCAAACTATTATTGAGATATCTCAAGTTGTTTGAACTTCCCAACATCAAACAAACCTGTTACAATAAACCCTCAACATCTTTCATCTGAGTGAGAAAGTTTGTTGACTTCTACAAGCAATATTTTTTAGTAAGAGAAGCTTGTTGGAGAAGGTCTTTATTGGAGCTGAAGTCTGTGTGATCAAGGAGCTTAAGGCCATCTTAGAGAAGATCTTTATTGGAGCTGAAATCTGTGTGATCAAGGAACTCAAGATCGTCTTTCCAGAAGTAGAGGATTGAAGTGGCTTGTAGCAGAAATCTGTGTGACCAAGGAGCTCAAGTCATCCATATCCATCTCTTCCCTGTTCCCTATTTTGTAGAAGTCTCTGTGTGACTCTTCGAGAATCAATTTAGTGGATTGCCTCCGAGTGTTCGAGGAGAAGAAGGACGTAGTTGGGATTACACCACCCAGTGAACCTTACAAAATATTGTGTCATTTACTTTTCAGTCAATTCTTTTATCTATCATATCATTGCATAAACTGATTAAGTAAAACACAATCAAACGCTAAACAACTAAGAAACTTCTTATGACGCTAAAGCTTTCAAAGAGAAGACTCCAAAAATTATTCAGCTGTGCTAACACTGATTAAAGAACTGAACGCTTAAACATACTTGGTTAAAGTATTCAAATCTTGAAGTCTAAGTTAACTTTCTAAAAACAGTCTTCATCAGACGCTTCGCCAAAGCGCCTATATTTTAAGTGAACGCTTAAGTCAAGCATTAGACACTTCAAGTGTCTACTATTTCAAGCATCCAAAAACCATTTTAATACGAAATCTTTTGAAGTCGAAAAAGACTTCAGGGTCTATTCAACCCCCCCCCCCCCTTTCTAGACCCTTTCGTATGCCACTTGAGACCAACAATAAGTTTTTACAAGTTTATGAATAACCAAAAAATTCATTATGAAATATTCCTACTTGTAGATTGGTCACTTGACATTAGAAACCAAAAAAAAAATGCCACATGTGATGGTTCGGTTTTGGTTCCTTGGTGTAATTTTCAATTTTGGGTTGGTTCGGTCGATTAACCAAACGGTGAACACCCCTAATTATTGCACCCCAACTTTTGCAAGACCTACAACTACATTACAATCACAAAAAACAGAGATCCATTGTCCACTACAATTATAGATTTGGTTATATATAACTATTCTCATGTACTCTTGTGCTTGAAAAACCCAATATTCAACCCTCTGCTTGCTTCAGGGTTATGCAAAAAGGTTTTGGGAAGTACAATTTAAGATTCTTGCACCCTTAAAAAATGGACAAAGTTAGAGCATGTGACACAACAAAACAAAATACATAGATCACATGAATCTCAAAAAGGGAAAAGTGTTGCGTATTTAATGTCTTAACTTTGACCTCAAATGGGTATTCCAACACTACTGCTACAACAGTGCTAAAACTTGTGACATTCAAAGGCAGAGTTTTTATAGGAATACAGTTGTATAAAGATAAAGGCAAATTATAACATTAAACAAACACAGATGACTTCATTAAAATATTGCACTTCAATACAACCAAAAAAGAAGTGCAAAGGGATCCTTACAAGCCGACCTCTCTAAAAATTGTATTAAACTTAAAGAAAGGCAAAAAACTACTATGGTCGAAATAAAAACATCACAAAAGACTATCCCAGAAACTGATCACAAAACATGCATAGACAAACTAAGTTAGATTCCACACACTAGTAATAAATATATAAAACTTACACAATAACTAGACTTAATAAATATGCATCATAAACAACCTGACAAACAAGGTTCATGGCCCATAGGATGGAGTGTTTGAGGCAGATGAGCTCGGGCTGATGAAACCTTCAATGCTATTGAGGGAGTTGATTGGGGAAAGTGGTTTATATTGCCCATTCTCTGAAAAATGGACTGCTGCAACATCTTCTTTTAAGAGTAGATCATCATTGGGGTCGACGTAACCACTAGAAACTGAGTCGCTTGCCCATTCTTCAAACACATCATTCCAAAATTTGTTGTTGGGGCTTCGAGTCTCATCAGAAGACAAGTTAATTACAGGTAGAGCTTGCAAAAAAGGTGCATTGAGAGGGTCTTTGCCTTCATCTAATGGCATGTCATACACCAGCAAGCCTTGCATGACTGGGAGGGTGAATACAAAAAAAAATATATAAAAAAAATCAACGTTTGATATTTTTTGAACTTTAGAGGGTGGAAGAAATTTCGAATATCGAACATTTATAGGTCAAAATTTGTTTTTCTAAAAATTGAGGGGCATGTGTCATCATCAGCCTCTATGATTTCGTGAGAGTAAAATAAATCGTATTCAACCTAATATATGCTAATCAAATGGTGGCACTAATGCCTTGTGACCACATAGTTTACGAGTTTAAACCCATATATATATAGTACATATATATATATAAATGCTTAAATAACTTGATGTAACAACAGTAAGATTAATATTGCAGGAGGGCACAGCACAGGAGTAGCAAGATGTGTGACATATAGACAAACGTTGTACAGTCAAAATGGGAACAACCAACCAGATTTAACCCTAGAAAGAAACTACTACAACGGTCTTAAGACAGTGTGTCCTGAAGTTGGTGGTGACAACAATGTAACCCCTCTTGATTTCTCATCACCTTTGAAATTTGACAACAAGTACTTCAAGCTTCTATTATGGGGCAAAGGCCTTCTCAATTCAGATCAATTTTTGCTCACCGGAAAAGCGCGAAAAACCGCGGAGTTGGGTGAGAAACTATGCAGAAAATGAGGGTCTCTTCTTCCATCAGTTTGCAAAATCTATGGTTAAAATGGGGAATATTATTCCTCTTCTTGGTTCTAAGGGATAAATAAGGAAGAACTGTCGTAGGTTGAACTGATCAAAGTGTTAATATTTCTGTGCCTTGTCTACCTAATTAAGTTTGATGCTACATATGTATGTGCATGATTTTATTATGTGTGGTTCAACATATATATGTCCTTTTTTGTTAACCTACTTGCAAGGATTAATGCTTGTAAGAAGTATTTAAATTATTTTATCCGTATTTCTTGATTTTATCCGTATTTGTAATTTTAAATTATTTTATCCGTATTTCATTTTGATTCCATTCAAAATTAATTAAACAATTTGGCCTCTTGGATTTTTTAATTGCTACCAATTTCGTCTCATTGCTTCCTAAATTTGAATTCCAACCCAATCGACGTTGGTTGGGCAAATATTTGCGGCCAAGAAGAAGATTTGTATAAATTCATGTACAATATGTGTAAGTTTGAGAAAACTCTTCAAGAATATGATCCTCCCCTAGTTTGGACATTAAACATTTTCTCCAATTTCGTCTGAAATTGTCCGTCCTAGTTAAAATATTGAATGTATGTATGCAGATCATTTGCAAAAATCAATTTTGTATGAACGACATTGGGTTCCAGACTTATTGAATGAACATAGGACCTAAGCGAGACAAAGGTAAATTACGAGATATATTTGACATTTTTGCCAACAAAAGATAAGAGAGGAAAGGAAATTGCAATGAATGTCCTTGAATAAGTTGAATCAATCCCAAGGGTTGTAATCCTATCAATATTATAGGTAGAAACTATATGGCGGATTATGAATGTTGAAAATATTTAATTTTTCTCGATATACTTTCACAAACTGAATATAATTTGTGAATCTTAATTATTCTAAAAGTATATGAGTCTTATGGAATGATTTACATTTCTTAACTTTTTTGTTAAGACCAAAATAACTTTATATTAATTAATTATTATTATTATCCAACAAACATATAAAAATACATTTATACTTGTTACCAAATGAATGTGCATGAATTTGTATTTAATAATAAACAAGCTTAAGCTTGTTCAATGTATATACAACTATTATGATAATATAAAAGGTTCACAAGAAGTTTAATGAATGAAGTCACATGTAATTTCTTTAGTATTGCTGCAAATTTCATTTTAAATCTTCATCTCCAAGATAAAACGAGTTCCCAGACGAAGAAGCCAAAACAGTTTCTATTAATTTGCTTTCTTTGCCGTCTTCTTTTTAATTTTTTTGGTGAGAATGTCTTTGCCTTTTATTTGTTTTATAATGATGATAGGTCTCCTACCTCTAACAAATTTACTCTTTTTTCCTCAGTTTCATCGATAAGATCCGCGTCTGCATTTCTGGTTGTTTTCTTCATTTCCTTTTAACCATTTTCATTCCTTTGGTACATGTTTTTTACATTTTCAAATTTTTTGTCCTTTTTCCTTTTTGGTTTCTTTTTTTTGGAACAGTTATGGTGAACTGGTGCTTTATGTACAAACCCCAAGAAAGTCTATAAATAGATCCTCACAGCTCAACCTTAAAAAAAGAAAATTATCAAAAATCTTGATATACATTTACGCTGTTGAAATCTATCCATACATGAAAAGCTTAAATCTTCCATAGCCAAAATCTTTTTAAGCTCATACATCTCTACAGCCAAACCAATATCTCTTATATCTTCATAGAAGAACTCATCTTCCAAAGAGATATTCCCAAAAGTGTTTGAACTTTCCAAATCAAACATATCATTGATAAAAACCCATAAACCTCTTCAATCTATGTGACTTGCAACTCTGTCCATTTGGATCACCTTCCGTCATATATACATAGGCAAAAGGTTGTTCCTACAGGTATCCATAAAAAAAAAAATAAGGTAACCAAAAAGCATGAACTAAAATACTGTTTACTATATCCCAAAAAATAATGTCTGAAAACAGTTTACCTTACAGATGTGATCCCACACAAATTGGGCCCCTATAATGGTGTTTGTTGTGTGATCATACAATACCCCAGCCATGTGTACTAGCCAGTTGAATACAAGGTGGCATTTCTGTAGTTTTCGAACATGTCTAGAGCAATCAAGGAAAGTGAACTCTTTGTCAAACTTAACACAAAGAGTCCACTTTACCACCTCAATGACAAGTGAGTTTTCAGCCCCCACTCTAAAGTTGCAAGCGAGTGCTTGATTGAACAAAAGATCGATGGAATTGTTATCAATTTCACGAGTAAACAACTCATCATATAGGAAATCAGCTTGTTGCCAAACAACAACAGGAGGAATTTTTCAGTTTTTGTTTTGGAGATTCTAGGTAAGAATGTGTTATATTGAAACTTAGGAAAAAAGGCTCCTTAAATAGAAGTTCTTCCATATCACAAACCTGATATGCTACTTAAACAATAAATGCAAGCATGCATTTATAGCATGATTGACATTTAGGCGGCTGGAGTGTCAATTCAAATGATCTTATATCAAATGCTTGATATGGCGCAGATTTCATATCATATGTGCATTTAATACATTCTTATTATTTGTTTTGAAATAAAAATCAAAGTTTATGACATATTATTCAACATTAAATAGTAATAATTAATGAAGGTACTTGGAAACTCTAATTTGAAAAAGATGTAGGAATTCAGGCACAACAGGTAATTGGGGTTATATTAGAAAAACATTTACATGAAAACACAAAAATGTGCTTATTGACTGTTGCAGAACACAAAATAAAATATAGAGTGATATTAAGCATATGTAATCTGTTGGTCCCAAGTGGCATACGAAAGGGTCTAGAAGGGAGGGGGTTGAATAGACCCTGAAGTCTTTTTCAACTTCAAAAAGTTTCGTACTAAAAGATTTTTGGACGCTTGAAAAGATAGACGCTTGAAGTGTCTAACGCTTGACTTAAACGTTCACTTAAAAATATTAGCGCTTTGGGGAAGCGTCTGATGAAGAATGTTTTGAGGAAGTTAACTCAGACTTCAAGATTTGAATACTTTGACCAAGTAGGTTAAGCGTTCAGTTCTTTAATCAGTGTTAGCACAGCGGAAGAATTTTTGAGTCTTCTCCTTGAAAGCTTTAGCGTCACAAAAGGTTTCTTAGTTGCTTAGTGTTTGATTGTGTTTTACTTAATCAGTTTATGCAATGATATGATAGATAAAAGAATTGACTGAAAAGTAAATGACACAATATTTGTAAGGTTCGTTGGGTGGTGTAACCTCAACTACGTCCTTCTTCTCCTCGAACACTTGGAGGCAATCCACTAAAATGATTCTCAAAGAATCACACAAAATCTTCTACAAATTAGGGAGAGATGGATGTCGATGACTTGAGCTCCTTGATCACACAGATTTCTGCTCCAAATCACTTCAATCCCCTTGCTTCTTTCACCCAGAAATATGGCAAGTATCCAACTTCGACTTCACACAGATCGCGAGGCTTGGATAGGGGTTTTTCTAAAAGGGTTTGTTTGATTTTGATGAAGTTCAAACAACTGGAATATCTCAGTAGTAGTGTAGTTTCTTCAAAAAGAATGTTTGAGATATTGAGTTAACTGTCTAAGGATTTGATGAAAAGCAAAGAGAATATTTTCTTGAGTATTTTGGCTTTTCTGAAAGTTTAAGGAATGAGACTTCAATGCAACAGCAATTTGGCTTGATAATTTTTCTATATGTTGTTTGGCTTGTTGTTGAAGTTCTATTTATAGGCATTCTTGGAAAAAGTGTCTGTTTGACACATGCAAGGGCGCGTGTCTCTCACTTTCGCGAGTGAACAACTTTTGTCCTTTTTCCTGAAAATCTGTTGCACAAAAGTTGGTGTTGCAGTCTTTGAATAGTTGACAGTCCAATAGGGTGGCTTCTCCGTACGTCTGAAAGTACTTATCACATTTAATGCTCTTATCAGCATTTAATGCATTTGAATTAAATGCCCGTTGGCATTTAATGCACTGAGAATATTTGCATTAAACTCCTTTCGATCTGACGCTTCAGGAGAATGTTTGTCATTTGATAGACGCTTCATTCATGAACTGAAAGTTCCATTTAATCTGGAGGACTATTTAATGTTTAGACGCTTGGAAAAGTTTTCAGACTTCATTTAGAAGTGTAGACACTTGAGACTTTAGTCTTCGTTACTTGACACTTCACTCAGAGCATGTCAGGCACTTAGAGTGAACTTCTTCAAACTTCATTCACTATTGATTTCTTGGACGCTTGGAGTCTTCAGATTTCGCAGTCTTGATAAGCTCACTCAGAAAGTATCAAACGCTTAATCTAACCGACTTCTTGATCTAAGAATGTCAAAAGTAAAAGATAAAATAAAGCCTATACATTTCTAATGTTCAAATGCTTATACAAGTATCTATGAAATTTAAGCGTACATAACTTTGGGGTCTAACAAGATTCCTAATTGTCATCATCAAAATCTTAACATGAAATTTCCTATCAATTTCCCCCTTTTTGATGATGGCAATACTTACTCTTTTATAGTTCAAGAGTTACGACAGCCAAAGTTAATAAGCGTTATGTTAGTAAGTTAGAGTTAGTTACGCTTCAACGAGATGTTTCAGCTGAAAAATGCATTTATATATATCAGTGATTACAAGCATTTTTACAACTGAACAAATAAAGATATAAGAGACAAGAATATAGATAATGCAAATCAAAAGCTTTAACGTCTTGGTCTAACTTTGTATCGCTTGGGCATTTTAGCTCGGATAGCTTCAGTCAGATTGTCTTCCAAGGTCATCATTGCTTCATGATCTTTGTTGATTATAAGCTTATTTTCTTCTTTCTGTCTCTTCTTGAAAGCAATAAAATGATTGTCCCAATCAGTTGGGTCAATACCCATATACCTTAGGCAAATTCGAAAAGCTTGGATAAAGTCAGTCATCTTCCTCTCTTCAGCTAATATTCTTGGATCTGTAGGTTCTGGAATAGATGTTCTTTGAAGAGGGATGTCAAATTGTTCAAGCAGTGCTTTTGTAGGTATTGGTAGATTTGGATATAGTGCTCTTGGAGGTTCCTTTAGTGTACTACTAGGCACTCCAGAGGTACTTACTTTCAAAGCAGTTATCCAAGATGGGAGACTAAGCGCAGAAGGAGAAGGAAAAACTTGACGCTTAGGAGACGGAGGCTCTTCTCTTGAACTAGACGCTTTCCTCTTTTCTCCTTTCTTCTTCTCTTCCCCCTTATTTCCATCATCAGTCTTTAGGAAATGATCTGTGAGTAAGCTGACCTGATGAGCAATCTGAGACATAGAATCTGTGATGTCGTCTAGACGCTTGTCGAAGCGTTCCTGCAAGGCGAGAAGCTTGGCGCTGGTAGCATCATTCAGAGAAGTCTCAAGGGTTTCTAGGCGCTTTTCAAGCTCTTCTTTCATGGCAAGTTGGTTTGTTTGAGTGGCATCATGCATTTCTTGAAAGTCTTGTTTGCACTCACCAACAGCCGCTTGAGCTGAACTACGCATATGAGGGATTTGAGCGCTCATAACGTGATTCTCAATCTTTGCCAAATCGTCTTTAATCCAGTGAAGAGATTCTTCGTTCTGAGTAGCATGAGCACTGATACTCTCCAAAACGGATTTGAGCAAAGGACCAAAAGATTGACTCTCATCTAGATGAACCGCTTGAGGAGCCGATCGCTTGAACCTGGATGAGTGTTTGAGAGAGTCAATGGGAACTTGATATGTGGGATCAAAGACAGTACCTCGAATGTCAAGAGAAAGATCCTCAGCAATATCATCAGTAACGGGTTCAGGAGCGTCAGGAATATCCTCTGGTTGAGATGCTTGAACGAGTTCTTCAGCAGACGCTCGAATACTTGTAACTGCAGACGTGAACGCTTCAGCTGACTTAGCAGGCGCTTCCTCAAGCGCTGACTCAGGTTGACGAAAGTCATCGAATTGGAAGTTCCAATTTGCTAAATCGGTATAAGAGGTGGACGAAGCTTCCAAAAGTTCAGTGAGTCTGGTTTGGGATATACAAGTACCGGAAATGAATGTGCGAAGGGGACTATCAATGGCCCTGATGTGCATTGGACCAATGATATCTAGCACATAATTCGGAAAGACTTTGGACGGCGCTCGACAGATAGAAAAGATTGAATTTGGGCAGTAATGTCTGGAAAATCCAATCAAGCAGTCTGAGGGAAGAGACGTAAGACGCTGATTCTCAGGTACACAATCAGCATAGTACTCTTCTAAGTATGGATATATCGCTTGAGCCAGCTCTTGATTCCTTTCAAGCAGGGAGAGGACAAACTCATAATGACCGAGTACCTCGCTGCGGATAGAAGGGAGCAGTGGATATCCTTTAAATGAATTGATTACTGAGCCATTCCAAGATCTGAGATTGGCAGTGAAGATGTTATCGAACAGAGATACGGGAGTCAAAATCTTCACCATCAGATTGAAATTCTCCTCGAAGTGGCTCGGAGCAAAATTTAAGCACGATACAGAAGAGGTACCACTGGAAGATGCTTGAGCATTGAACAGAAGAGGAGAAGTGGATAATTTGTGAAGCTCTTGACGCAGACACTGCTCAATTTGATGTCTAACGATTGGGAGCTTTAGAACAGGTCCAACTCTCTGTTGACGCTGCTTGAGGCAATACTTGGCGAACTGACGCTTCTTGTCATGCATACCTATGCCAAAAAGATGGGGAGCTTGGACTAACTCTGAGAATGTATATTTGTTGCCCATATACGCTTCAACCCAGTTAACTTCATTCATGCAGTAGTCTGTTCCCGCATTGACCATAGCACAAATGCCTTCATGATGAATATCTCTGATAGATTCAAAGCGATATCTATCAGGATGGTAGTTGGCATTCCAGACACTGTCAAAAAATGCATCGGCTTCAGTCTGAATCAAATCTGTCAAAGATTCGAGACGCTCACCGGCATGAACTGCTTTATTCTTCCACAGGCGAAGTGGATTGACTAAAGATAGATTTTCAGCACTATGAGCAGTCTGAGGAAAGTGTGTGTAGCCTTCTCTGTTCAAGACTGACTCTGATGGATTGAGAAAGCTCGGACGAAGGGGCTCATACACACGAATGTTGTAATCCCTTAAAGCGAAACCGGTTGGTTTGCTGTGGCCATAATCTAGATAATATGCCAGATCTATGTCACATCTAGGTGTTCTTCCTCCTTGTCTGTCTTGTTGAAGAATAACGGAAGATGGTATTTGGCCAGGGGTCTTTCCAAGTTGAGTGGCCAGATAATACTTCCTCTCAATTTCTGTTAAAGCAGCGTTAAATACTGTATCCCTGATTTGACGGTCAGTATTAATCAGCAGAGCAATGTCATTCTCAGCAGCAATGTATCGTTCTTCATTGTATCCTGCAGGAACAAAATCTTCTTCGAGCGCTGGGGGCAAATAGTTGATTGAATGATCAATCGTCTTCAGCGTGTTGAGTTTGAAGAAGTGTCTAGGCGCTGGAACGTCTTCAGCAACACTCTGACCTTCTGAGCGTGCCTCTGTTATAGCCTGAATAGGGATGGAAGTCTGAACCTCTGTAGTAGCAGGTTCCTCAGCTTCAATTGCAGCAACTTCTGCGGCAACATCTTTAGCAATAGTGACAACTTCTGTCATATCAACATCCAGGAGGACATCTGTTGACGCTTCAGCAGCGGCTGGAACTATAGCTGTAATACAAGAACTATCCTCTATAAGAGCAGGATCTTCTACAGATGTAGGGATAGAAATGTTGTGGGAAGAAATAAACTTACCCTGAGAACTTGTCTCAACAGCAACACTTTGAGCGCTTAGCTCAACAGCAACTTGAGCGCTTGGCTCATCAGCAACTTGAGCGCTTAGCTCATCAGTCTCAGGCTCTTCAGGAACAGGAGCAACTCGACGCTTGCTAGTCCTGGAATGCTTGAAGATTTTCTTCACGTTGACTCCTTCAACGAGCTTAAGCGTTGGAGCGGGAGGATCAGCAGCTGGTTCTTCAAAGTCTATTTGTTTGATGATCCCTTCCAGCTTCCTCCTCTTGAGAGGTAACTTGTCCTTGGCATCCTCATCGGTTTCCTCATCGTCCTTTTGAGGAGAAGGAACAAATTGAGCCTTGGGCTTTCTGGGAGCCCTCTTCTTTGTTGCAGCCGGACGCTTCACGGCTTCTTCTGGAATTGGACGCTCCGCTTCCTCATCGGACGCTTGACGTACTTCCAGACGCTCAGAAAGTGGTTTAGCAGCACCACCAATTTTTGGAGGATTGAACAGATTATTCAGAATCCTTTTTCCCAACAACTTGGACTTATTCAACGGAAGACCAGACGAGTATACACACTGTGATTTGTACAACAGGTCACTTAGAACGAGTCCATAAGGTTTATTCGAGGCGCTTAGACTGTCTCGAAACCTTCCAAAGATGTACTCACTCCAGTTGATTTTGATGTTGAGGAGTATAGCAGTCATCATCTGAAATTTTACGGGGTTCACCTTATCAAAGGTTCCCACTCGGCATTCTATGATCTTGCTGCAGAAATCAGCCAACAGCCGGTATTTGGACACCAGGTCTTTCTTTTCGAAGTATTGAGTGTAGGGCACATCGTCGTACGCACTCATGGTTGTCCAGGCTTCCTTGATCTGTTTTAATGTAACGCAATCCAATGCCTCACCCTCATTTGGAAGATTGAAGTTCTTGGCAATGGTGGAAGCAGATAAGAGAAATTCCTTTGGAGACTCCTTCTTGGATAAAGAAATTAGACAAGAGATAGACTTCTTGTCCTCTGAAAGTTTAGCAGTCTTCCAAAAGGTATCGACTTCAGTTGGAAACATATATGAGTATTGGGTCAAGAACGGTTTGAGCCCAGCTTTGACGACCATGTCCATCATGTCTGTTAGGTTGATCTGAGGTTGTTCATAGAGAAATTTCCAGTCGACAACAAGGCCTTCAGTCACCTTGATGGTAAGTTCAGCAGAAGTAGACGAAGATTTCTTTGGTGCCATTTTTTTAGTGAAAGAGATGAACTGAGATTTTCTTTTGCTTTGAGAGAGAAAAAATAAGTTTAGCAAATATGTTTGAGTAAAAGTGAATTGTCTTTCTGCAGAAATTGTATTTTAAATGACACAGTAAAGAATTTTTGAAACTTGTGTTCTCTAGTCTCTGTAGGATTTAGACACGTGTAACGAGTTTTGAATCTCAGCCATAAATTCATTAACTGCGGACGCGAGTTTTGTGTAATAGAGAGAAGTTACATTTGGTAATTCTCATATATAAAGATTTGACATCCGAGTTAAAATTTTAAAACGTTTGGCATTTTCAGAGTGTAACGCACGCGCCCGTTTGTACACTGACACGTACACAAACACGTGCTATCTCTGAACCATCATTTTGAAAAAGTTTTTGATTACCCGCCAGTTTGATGTGATAGAAGCGTGTGAATAGAGTACACAATAGACTGTTGAGTCTATCCACTACTTCAAGAAGCGTGTAAAAATTTATGCATGACTTTTTTAAAAAAATATTTTTATATTAAGTGTTGAATGGAATAGTTTCAACGCTTAACTTGATACCATTGGTTGGTATTCATTATAACTGTTGTAATATAGACGCTTAAAGTCAAGGTCCTTTTTATGTTTGAGCGTCCAATATTTTATGCAACAATAATACTGAGCGTTGATGATCATGCATCTGAAAATTTTGATCATTGACGCTTACAGTTATGTTCAAGTACGATTTTAAGGTTCCCCCTAAATTTGACAACTTGAACCATTTGTTTTGTTTTTCAAAGAAAGCTTTTAGACATAAATCAAGTGGATTCCCCCTAAATTATATGTCTAATAAAGTATGATGCTTGATGATTAAGCGTTTAAATCAATCATACCTAGTTCACTTCTCAAAGTGAGAAAACGTTGTTCATTGAGCGCTTTGGTGAAGATATCTGCCAATTGTTTGTTAGTTCCAATAAAATGCATGGAGATATCTTTCTTTTGAACGTGGTCACGAAGGAAATGGTATCTAATGTCAATGTGTTTGGTTCTGGAATGAAGAACAGGGTTTTGAGTCATGGCTAGAGCGCTTTGGTTATCACAATGAATGGGGGTTGGACCTAGGATTGTTCCATAATCTCTAAGTTGTTGCCTCATCCATAATACTTGTGCACAACAACTTCCTGCAGCTACATACTCAGCTTCGGCTGTGGAGGTAGCAATGGATTGTTGTTTCTTGCTATGCCATGAAACTAACCTATCACCTAGAAATTGACAAGTACCACTAGTGCTTTTACGATCTATTTTGCAACCTGCAAAATCTGCATCTGAGTAACCAATTAGTTCAAAAGGAGAATCCCTAGGATACCATAAGCCCACATTCTGTGTGCCTTTTAGGTATTTAAGGATCTTCTTGGCAGCAATTAAGTGTGACTCTTTAGGATCAGCTTGAAATCGTGCACACATGCATACCGAAAACATAATATCAGGTCTACTGGCAGTAAGATAAAGAAGTGATCCAATGATACCTCTATAATTAGTGATATCAACTTTCTTTCCACTTTCATCTTTATCTAACTTAAGCGTTTGGCTCATTGGAATTTTTGAATATGATGCATTTTCCATACCAAATTTCTTAATCATATCTCTTGTATATTTAGCTTGGTTAATAAATATTTCATTAGGGAGTTGTTTAACTTGTAGTCCTAAGAAGAAAGTTAACTCACCCATCATGCTCATTTCAAATTGTTCTTGCATCATTTTCGAAAATTTCTCACACAGACGCTTGTTAGTAGAGCCAAATATGATATCATCAACATAAATTTGGACTAAGAGAATATCTTCGTTATTGGTAATTTTAAATAACGTTGTGTCAACGCTGCCTTTTGAAAAGCCTTTACCAATAAGAAAGATAGAGAAAGTGTCATACCATGCTCGGGGTGCTTGCTTAAGCCCATAAAGTGCTTTGTCTAGCTTGTAAACCATACCCTTACCATGATTGTTGATGAATCCCGGTGGTTGCTCCACATACACTTCTTCTTGGAGTTTACCATTTAGGAAAACACTCTTCACGTCCATTTGATACACCATGAACTTGTTGAACGCTGCATACGCTAGAAACATGCGGATTGCTTCAAGACGAGCGACAGGAGCGTATGTCTCATCAAAGTCAATACCCTCCTCTTGGCAATATCCTTGAGCTACGAGTCTGGCCTTATTTCTTATAACAATGTCGTTCTCATCCATCTTGTTTCTATATACCCATCTAGTTCCAATAACTCCTTGGTGAGTTGGTCTTGGTACTAGTGTCCAAACCTTACTACGCTCAAACTGATTAAGTTCTTCTTGCATGGCTTCAATCCAACTTGGATAACTTAGCGCTTCATCCACTTTCTTAGGTTCCATTTGAGATAAAAAGCTTGCGAACATAGCCTCATTGAATGTAGCGGCTCTAGTTCTAACAGGCGCTCCAATATCTCCAATAATTTGCTCTGGTGGATGATCTCGCAGCCATAATCTGTCTGGTTGAAAGGGGTTAAGAGGTTGAACAGGCGCTTGAGGATCAGACGCTTGACTACCTTCTTGCGTAGGCGCTTCAAGTTCACAATTCCTTGTTTGCTCTTGATGATCACTCTCTTCATGATCATCAGCATTTCTTACATGATTATCCAGAGTAATCTCACGAGTAATCTTAGGAAGAGGCACTGAGGTCTCATCATCATCGTCACTGTCATCATCAATGGTAACCTTAGACGCTTGATAACATAGATCTTCAACTCCTACATCATTTATATTAACCTTACTCGGTTCTTGGTTAGCATCATCAAAAACAACATGAATAGATTCCTCAACCTTCGATTTGATCTTATTTAGGATGCAAAAATTCTTTCCATTCTTGGCGTAGCCTAGAAAGATTCCCTCATCCGCTTTAGGATCAAAAGTCTTTAGGCTTTGGGATCCATTATTATGGATAAAACATTTAGAACCAAAGACGTGAAAATATGAAACATTTGGCTTACGTCCCTTCCACAATTCATATGGAGTTTTCCCATGCTGTTTGTTGATCATGCAGCGGTTTTGAGTGTAACAGGCAGTGTTGATCGCTTCGGCCCAAAATCTAGGAGCGAGCTTGGATTCTGCTAACATAGTCCTAGCGGCTTCCTTAAGCGTTCGGTTCCGGCGCTCAGCAACACCATTTTGTTGGGGAGTTCTGGGAGCTGAATACTCATGATGTATTCCATTTTCTGCACAAAACTTCTCAACAATCTTGTTAGTAAACTCAGTACCGTGATCGCTTCTTATTCTTGCAACCTTAAGATTTTTCAATATTTGAAGTTGTCGAATAAGCGTTGTTAACTTGTCACATGTTTCATCTTTGGATGAAAGAAATTCCACCCAAGTAAATCGAGAGAAATCATCTACTATCACCAAAGTATACTTTTTACCACTTACACTGATTATTTGAACAGGTCCAAACAGATCCATGTGAAGTAGTTCAAGTATTCTAGAGGTAGATAGATGAGGTTTTCTCTTGAACGATGACTTAACTTGTTTACCCATTTGACAAGCGTTACAAAGACAATCCTTATGAAATGGTCCATTTGGTAATCCCTCTACAAGATTTTGACTTATAAGCTGAGAGATTGTCTTAAAGTTGAGGTGATTCATTTTTCTATGCCATAACCAACCCATTTTAGATTCACTTTTAGCAACAAAACATGTTGGGTTGTTATCAAGTGTTGAACCCCAATCTACTAAATATACGTTGTTAGTTCTTTTTCCTTTTAATTTAGTAGTCTTAGTCTTAGCGTCGTTTATATAGCAGCAGTCACTTGAGAATATGACTTCAAAGCCTTTATCACAGAATTGACTTATGCTTAATAAATTGTGCTTCAGACCCTCAACAAAATAAACATCACTTATCATGATGTTCCCCCTATGCACAGTACCTATACCTTTGGTTTTACCTTTGGAGTTGTCACCAAATACAACCTGAGGACCATTGGCAGCTTGATAGTTGATCAGAAGATCTTTGGAACCAGTCATGTGCCTTGACGATCCACTATCAAAGTACCATACAGATGTATCGGCTCTAGCTCTAGGTACCTGCAATCAAAAAGGGAAGTTCTATTTCTGTTTAGGTACCCATTGTTGCTTGGGTCCTTCAACATTAGTAACATTGTTAGTTTGAATTAGAACTTTAGGAACCCATATTTGCCTCATCTTCATTGTAGGAATATTGGCCTTTTTGGGTTTCACATTGTGTTGTGTGTGCTTTTTGGGTGTATAATAATATCCTCGATTATAATATATATAATAGTCATAATCATAATCATCATAGTATCGATAATATGATCTTGACTGTCTTGGATATTGACGCTGGTATTTCCTTGGCGCTGGCTTGGGTTGCACTTTTGGTGCTGGACGCTTAGCGCTTGACTCACAGTGGTCAGTCTTATCTTTAGCCTTTGAGCGTTTGGATAAACCCGTCTTTGTGAATCATTTGCCTTACCCTTACCCTTGCCTGAGTTAGCTTTGACTTTCTCATTTGGCCTCTTACCATTGTCACTTGGTTCATTTTGTGTTTGACCTTTTGAACCTTTTCAACAAAGATAACACCCTTTCCTTTGTTGTTTGCCGTAACCTTAGATTGATTGGATTGTTTACCGAGTTTATCGCATCCTAAACCGGTCTTCTCACCAAATAATCTGGTTACTTCAGTCACATTATCCAACTGTCTAGAAGCTTTTGATAATGATGAGATGAGCTGCTCTGATTTAGCAAGTCTAGCGATCAAATCAGCTTCTCTCTTGACTATTATATCAAGATCGCCTTTTAATTGAATAATTTCATTCTCAAGCGATTGGTTCTTCTCAATGCACTGTTGCTGAACTCGCAACTCTGCTCTGAGCGTCACTTTATCTCTTGTGAGTGATGAGATAATAGCGAGATCATTTTGATATATTTTGGCAGCTTCTTGACATTCATTGTAGTATTCTTTGACTTTGTCAAGTAATTCATCATAAGAAAGAGGAATTGATAATTCATTGATTACCTCAGGAGACGCTTCATCATCTCTGGCCATGAGACATATGAGCGCTGAGTCATCTAAGGGCTCATCATCATCACTACTTTCTTCTGATGATTCTAAATCTTCAGGTGCGGATGCTGGTTTGATTCCGCTAGCAAAACCTTGTTGACGAAGGTTGCTCCTGGAATTGGTTTCTATCCAAGTAATCCTGCCTTGAGGGCTTGGATACGTTTGGATAAGGGCAATTTACCGGTAGTGCCCTGGTTTCCTGCAATATAACAAAGATTAGTTTTCATCTTTTGTTCATTTGTTAACCTTGCAATGTGTGGTTTTGAGACCACTGGAGCTGGGAGACCTTTGAGTAGACGCTTGGTATTGAACAGGCGCTTGGGGTGAAGGAACAAAATACTGAGGCGCTTGAAACTGTTGTTGCACAGGAGAAGACGCTTGATATGAACTTTGTCCTTGATTATTGAAACCTTTCTTTCTTTTCATATCTCAAGAACTTCCTGAATCTATTCAGCAAACAACTCCTCTTCTCATTGATATCTGAATTCTTCCTTTATTACCCGATTTACCTTTGATTGATGCAATAAGCGCTCCAGATTCAATCACTGGACTACTCACAATATCACTAGCAGAATTCAACTCGAACTCAAATGCTTTCAGCTCTGAAAAGGCGTCTCTGGAGTTAGGAGATCCAGCATATTTGATTCTCTCATAGCGGTTGTCTTCATCAAGAATTTACTTGGTAAGCTTCTAAAGATTTTAACCACCATTTCTCGGTTCTGTAAATCCATTCCCAATGATGTAAGTTCTGTAACTAGAGCTGTAAATCTTATATCCAATTGCTCTAAAGTTTCATTGGGTAGCATCTTAAATCCGTTAAACTTTTCCTTGGCAATGGAAAGTTTGTTTCTTTGATTTGAGATGAACCACCACAAATCGTAGCCAATTATCCCATATTTCTTTAGTAGTTTTGCAAGACTTGATCTTGTTAAATAAGTTGTCATTATCACCAATAGCCGTATATAGAAGCGTTACGACCAACATTGTCCAAATTAGCTCTTCGACGCTCATCTGGAGTCCATTCTGTGTTTTGGTTTCTCAACGTAACCATCGGGGGTTTCTTCCGTGGCTCCAGGCAGGCCTCTTGTGATCGTGGCCCATCTGAAAATATATCACACATCTGAAATATATCACACATGTCATCTTCGACGCGTCCATGGTGTGATAACTTTACCTTTATATATTTGATTGGCCCAGAAATAATATCACACTGTCATCATCACATGAACAGAGATATGTAAATGCTTGACTTTCCATGTGTCAAAATTTGATTCAGTCAGTTGGGAACTTTAGCAAATGCCATATCGAAAAATTTAAACGCAACTAGATTTGAAAGAAAAGGATCTAAACAAGCAGTTATGCTTGGAAATTTTAAAATTTCAATTTTACCGCTCTGATACCACTTGTTGGTCCCAAGTGGCATACGAAAGGTTAGAAGGGGGGGGGTTGAATAGACCCTGAAGTCTTTTTGACTTCAAAAAGTTTCGTACTAAAAGATTTTTGGACGCTTGAAAAGATAGACGCTTGAAGTGTCTAACGCTTGACTTAAGCGTTCACTTAAAAATATTAGCGCTTTGGGAAGCGTCTGATGAAGACTGTTTAGGAAGTTAACTCAGACTTCAAGATTGAATACTTTGACCAAGTAGGTTAAGCGTTCAGTTCTTTAATCAGTGTTAGCACAGCGGAATAATTTTTGAGTCTTCTCCTTGAAAGCTTTAGCGTCACAAGAGGTTTCTTAGTTGCTTAGTGTGTGATTGTGTTTTACTTAATCAGTTTATGCAATGATATGAGATAGATAAAAGAATTGACTGAAAAGTAAATGACACAATATTTGTAAGGTTCGTTGGGTGGTGTAATCCCAACTACGTCCTTCTTCTCCTCGAACACTTGGAGGCAATCCACTAAAATGATTCTAAGAATCACACAGAATCTTCTACAAATTAGGGAGAGATGGATGTCGATGACTTGAGCTCCTTGATCACACAGATTTCTGCTCCAAATCACTTCAATCCCTTGCTTCTTTCACCCAGAAATATGGCAAGTATCCAACTTCGACTTCACACAGATCGCGAGGCTTGGATAGGGGTTTTTCTAAAAGGGTTTGTTTGATTTTGATGAAGTTCAAACAACTGGAATATCTCAGTAGTAGTAGTGTAGTTTCTTCAAAAAGAATGTTTGAGATATTAGGTTGACTGTCTCAGGATTTGATGAAAGCAAAGAGAATATTTCTTGAGTATTTGGCTTTTCTGAAAGTTAAGGAATGAGACTTCAATGCAACACAATTTGGCTGATAATGGTTCTATATGTGTTGGCTTGTTGTTGAAGTTCTATTTATAGGCATTCTTGGAAAAAGTGTCCGTTTGACACATGCAAGGGCGCGTGTCTCTCACTTTCGCGAGTGAACAACTTTTGTCCTTTTTCCTGAAAATCTGCTGCACAAAAGTTGGTGTGCAGTCTTGAATAGTTGACAGTCCAATAGGGTGGTTCGTACGTCTCACAAGTGGGGTTTTCATGATTATCAAATTTTAATACTCTTATCAGCATTTAATGCATTTGATTTTAAAATGCCCGTTGGAATTAATGAATGAGACTATTTGCATTAAACTCCTTTCGATCTGACGCTGCAGGAGAATGTTTGTCAGTTTGATAGACGCTTCATTCATGAAATGAAAGTTCCATTTATGGAGGACTATCCTCTCATGTTGACGGCTTGGACAACAAAGTCCGGCCAGATTCATTTTAGAAGTGTAGCGCTTGAGACTTTTAGTCTTCGTTATTTGGTTATCACAATGAATGGGGGTTGGACCTAGGATTATTCCATAATCTCTAAGTTGTTGCCTCATCCATAATACTTGTGCACAACAACTTCCTGCAGCTACATACTCAGCTTCGGCTGTAGAGGTAGCTATGGATTGTTGTTTCTTGCTATGCCATGAAACTAACCTATCACCTAGAAATTGACAAGTACCACTAGTGCTTTTACGATCTATTTTGCAACCTGCAAAATCTGCATCTGAGTAACCAATTAGTTCAAAAGGAGAATCCCTAGGATACCATAAGCCCACATTCTGTGTGCCTTTTAGGTATTTAAGGATCTTCTTGGCAGCAATTAAGTGTGACTCTTTAGGATCAGCTTGAAATCGTGCACACATGCATACCGAAAACATAATATCAGGTCTACTGGCAGTAAGATAAAGAAGTGATCCGAATGATACCTCTATAATTAGTGATATCAACTTTCTTTCCACTTTCATCTTTATCTAACTTAAGCGTTTGGCTCATTGGAATTTTTGAATATGATGCATTTTCCATACCAAATTTCTTAATCATATCTCTTGTATATTTAGCTTGGTTAATAAATATTCCATTAGGGAGTTGTTTAACTTGTAGTCCTAAGAAGAAAGTTAATTCACCCATCATGCTCATTTCAAATTGTTCTTGCATCATTTTCGAAAATTTCTCACACAGACGCTTGTTAGTAGAACCAAATATAATATCATCAACATAAATTTGGACTAAGAGAATATCTTCGTTATTGGTAATTTTAAATAACGTTGTGTCAACGCTGCCTTTTGAAAAGCCTTTACCAATAAGAAAGATAGAGAGAGTGTCATACCATGCTCGGGGTGCTTGCTTAAGCCCATAAAGTGCTTTTTCTAGCTTGTAAACCATACCCTTACCATGATTGTTGATGAATCCCGGTGGTTGCTCCACATACACTTCTTCTTGGAGTTTACCATTCAGGAAAACACTCTTCACGTCCATTTGATACACCATGAACTTGTTGAACGCTGCATACGCTAGAAACATGCGGATTGCTTCAAGACGAGCGACAGGAGCGTATGTCTCATCAAAGTCAATACCCTCCTCTTGGCAATATCCTTGAGCTACGAGTCTGGCCTTGTTTCTTATAACAATGCCGTTCTCATCCATCTTGTTTCTATATACCCATCTAGTTCCAATAACTCCTTGGTGAGTTGGTCTTGGTACTAGCATCCAAACCTTATTACGTTCAAACTGATTAAGCTTCTTCTTGCATGGCTTCAATCCAACTTGGATCACTTAGCGCTTCATCCACTTTCTTAGGTTCCATTTGAGATAGAAAGCTTGCGAACATAGCCTCATTGAATGTAGCGGCTCTAGTTCTAACAGGCGCTTCCAATATCTCCAATAATTTGCTCAGGTGGATGATCTCGCAGCCATAATCTGTCTGGTTGGAAAGGGGTTAAGAGGTTGAACAGGCGCTTGAGGATCAGACGCTTGACTACCTTCTTGCGTAGGCGCTTCAAGTTCACAATTCCTTGTGTGCTCTTGATGATCACTCTCTTCATGATCATCAGCATTTCTTACATGATTATCCAGAGTAATCTCACGAGTAATCTTAGGAGGTGGCACTGAGATCTCATCATCGTCGTCACTGTATCTTCATCAATAGTAATCTTAGACGCTTGATGACATAGATCTTCAACTCCTACATCATTTATATTAACCTTACTCGGTTCTTGGTTAGCATCATCAAAAACAACATGAATAGATTCCTCAACCTTCGATTTGATCTTATTTAGGATGCAAAAATTCTTTCCATTCTTGGCGTAGCCTAGAAAGATTCCCTCATCCGCTTTAGGATCAAAAGTCTTTAGGCTTTGGGATCCATTATTATGGATAAAACATTTAGAACCAAAGACGTGAAAATATGAAACATTTGGCTTACGTCCCTTCCACAATTCATATGGAGTTTTCCCATGCTGTTTGTTGATCATGCAGCGGTTTTGAGTGTAACAGGCAGTGTTGATCGCTTCGGCCCAAAATCTAGGAGCGAGCTTGGATTCTGCTAACATAGTCCTAGCGGCTTCCTTAAGCGTTCGGTTCCGGCGCTCAGCAACACCATTTTGTTGGGGAGTTCTGGGAGCTGAATACTCATGATGTATTCCATTTTCTGCACAAAACTTCTCAACAATCTTGTTAGTAAACTCAGTACCGTGATCGCTTCTTATTCTTGCAACCTTAAGATTTTTCAATATTTGAAGTTGTCGAATAAGCGTTGTTAACTTGTCACATGTTTCATCTTTGGATGAAAGAAATTCCACCCAAGTAAATCGAGAGAAATCATCTACTATCACCAAAGTATACTTTTTACCGCTTACACTGATTTTGAACAGGTCCAAACAAATCCATGTGAAGTAGTTCAAGTATTCTAGAGGTAGATAGATGAGGTTTTCTCTTGAACGATGACTTAACTTGTTTACCCATTTGACAAGCGTCACAAAGACGATCCTTATGAAATGGTCCATTTGGTAATCCCTCTACAAGATTTTGACTTATAAGCTGAGAGATTGTCTTAAAGTTGAGGTGATTCATTTTTCTATGCCATAACCAACCCATTTTAGATTCACTTTTAGCAACAAAACATGTTGGGTTGTTATCAAGTGTTGAACCCCAATCTACTAAATATACGTTGTTAGTTCTTTTTCCTTTTAATTTAGTAGACTTAGTCTTAGCGTCGTTTATATAGCAGCAGTCACTTGAGAATATGACTTCAAAGCCTTTATCACAGAATTGACTTATGCTTAATAAATTGTGCTTCAGACCCTCAACAAAATAAACATCACTTATCATGATGTTCCCCCTATGCACAGTACCTATACCTTTGGTTTTACCTTTGGAGTTGTCACCAAATACAACCTGAGGACCATTGGCAGCTTGATAGTTGATCAGAAGATCTTTGGAACCAGTCATGTGCCTTGATGATCCACTATCAAAGTACCATACAGATGTATCGGCTCTAGCTCTAGGTACCTGCAATCAAAAAGGGAAGTTCTATTTCTGTTTAGGTACCCATTGTTGCTTGGGTCCTTCAACATTAGTAACATTGTTAGTTTGAATTAGAACTTTAGGAACCCATATTTGCCTCATCTTCATTGTAGGAATATTGGCCTTTTTGGGTTTCACATTGTGTTGTGTGTGCTTTTTGGGTGTATAATAATATCCTCGATTATAATAATAGTCATAATCATAATCATCATAGTATCGATAATATGATCTTGACTGTCTTGGATATTGACGCTGGTATTTCCTTGGCGCTGGCTTGGATTGCACTTTTGGTGCTGGACGCTTAGCGCTTGACTCACAGTGGTCAGTCTTATCTTTAGCCTTTTGAGCGTTTGGATAAACCCGTCTTTGTGAATCATTTGCCTTACCCTTACCCTTGCCTGAGTTAGCTTTGACTTTCTCATTTGGCCTCTTACCATTGTCACTTGGTTCATTTTGTGTTTGACCTTTTGAACCTTTTTCAACAGAGATAACACCCTTTCCTTTTTTTGTTTGCCGTAACCTTAGATTGATTGGATTGTTTACCGAGTTTATCACATCCTAAACCGATCTTCTCACCAAATAATCTGGTTACTTCAGTCACATTATCCAACTGTCTAGAAGCTTTTGATAATGATGAGATGAGCTGCTCTGATTTAACAAGTCTAGCGATCAAATCAGCTTCTCTCTTGACTATTATATCAAGATCGCCTTTTAATTGAATAATTTCATTCTCAAGCGATTGGTTCTTCTCAATGCACTGTTGCTGAACTCGCAACTCTGCTCTGAGCGTCACTTTATCTCTTGTGAGTGATGAGATAATAGCGAGATCATTTTGATATATTTTGGCAGCTTCTTGACATTCATTGTAGTATTCTTTGACTTTGTCAAGTAATTCATCATAAGAAAGAGGAATTGATAATTCATTGATTACCTCAGGAGACGCTTCATCATCTTTGGCCATGAGACATATGAGCGCTGAGTCATCTAATGGCTCATCATCATCACTACTTTCTTCTGATGATTCTAAATCTTCAGGTGAAGATGCTGGTTTTGATTCAGCTAGCAAACCTTGTTGACGAAGGTTGCTCCTGAATTGGTTTCTATCCAAGTAATCCTGCCTTGAGGGCTTGGACACGTTTGGATAAGGGCAATTTACCTGGTAGTGCCCTGGTTTCCTGCAATTATAACAAAGATTAGTTTTCATCTTTTGTTCATTTGTTAACCTTGCAATGTGTGGTTTTGAGACCACTGGAGCTGGGAGACTTTGAGTAGATGCTTGGTATTGAACAGGCGCTTGGGGTGAAGGAACAGAATACTGAGGCGCTTGAAACTGTTGTTGCACAGGAGAAGGCGCTTGATATGAACTTTGTCCTTGATTATTGAAATATTTTCCTTTCTTTTCATATCTCAAGAACTTCCTGAATCTATTCAGCAAAGCCAACTCCTCTTCCTCATTGATATCTGAATTCTTTCCTTTATTACCCGATTTACCTTTGATTGATGCAATAAGCGCTCCAGATTCAATCACTGGACTACTCACAATATCACTAGCAGAATTCAACTCAAACTCAAATGCTTTTAGCTCTGAAAAGGCGTCTTCTGGAGTTAGGAGATCCAGCATATTTGATTCTCTCATAGCGGTTGTCTTCATCAAGAATTTACTTGGTAAGCTTCTAAAGATTTTAACCACCATTTCTCGGTTCTGTAAATCCATTCCCAACGATGTAAGTTCTGTAACTAGAGCTGTAAATCTTATGTCCAATTGCTCTAAAGTTTCATTGGGTAGCATCTTAAATCCGTTAAACTTTTCCTTGGCAATGGAAAGTTTGTTTTCTTTGATTTGAGCTGAACCACCACAAATCGTAGCCAACTTATCCCATATTTCTTTAGTAGTTTTGCAAGACTTGATTTTGTTAAATAAGTTGTCATTATCACCAATAGCCGTATATAGAACGTTACGACCAACATTGTCCAAATTAGCTCTTCGACGCTCATCTGGAGTCCATTCTTGTTTTGGTTTCTCAACGTAACCATCGGGAGTTTCTTCCGTGGCTCCAGGCACTCTTGTGATAACTTTATATATTTTGATTGGCCCATCTGAAATAATATCACACATGTCATCATCACATGAACAGAGATATGTAAATGCTTTGACTTTCCATGTGTCAAAATTTGATTCAGTCAGTTTGGGAACTTTAGCAAATGCCATATCGAAAATTTTAAACGCAACTAGATTTTGAAAGAAAAGGATCTAAACAAGCAGTTATGCTTGGAAATTTTAAAATTTCAATTTTAACCGCTCTGATACCACTTGTTGGTCCCAAGTGGCATACGAAAGGGTTTAGAAGGGGGGGGGGGTTGAATAGACCCTGAAGTCTTTTTTGACTTCAAAAAGTTTCGTACTAAAAGATTTTTGGACGCTTGAAAAGATAGACGCTTGAAGTGTCTAACGCTTGACTTAAGTGTTCACTTAAAAATATTAGCGCTTTGGTGAAGCGTCTGATGAAGACTGTTTTTAGGAAGTTAACTCAGACTTCAAGATTTGAATACTTTGACCAAGTAGGTTAAGCGTTCAGTTCTTTAATCAGTGTTAGCACAGCGGAATAATTTTTGAGTCTTCTCCTTGAAAGCTTTAGCGTCACAAGAGGTTTCTTAGTTGCTTAGTGTTTGATTGTGTTTTACTTAATCAGTTTATGCAATGATATGATAGATAAAAGAATTAACTGAAAAGTAAATGACACAATATTTGTAAGGTTCGTTGGGTGGTGTAATCCCAACTACGTCCTTCTTCTCCTCGAACACTTGGAGGCAATCCACTAAAATGATTCTCAAAGAATCACACAGAATCTTCTACAAATTAGGGAGAGATGGATGTCGATGACTTGAGCTCCTTGATCACACAGATTTCTGCTCCAAATCACTTCAATCCCCTTGCTTCTTTCACCCAGAAATATGGCAAGTATCCAACTTCGACTTCACACAGATCGCGAGGCTTGGATAGGGGTTTTTCTAAAAGGGTTTGTTTGATTTTGATGATGTTCAAACAACTGGAATATCTCAGTAGTAGTGTAGTTTCTTCAAAAAGAATGTTTGAGATATTAGGTTGACTGTCTCAGGATTTGATGAAAAGCAAAGAGAATATTTTCTTGAGTATTTTGGCTTTTCTGAAAGTTTAAGGAATGAGACTTCAATGCAACAACAATTTGGCTTGATAATTGTTCTATATGTTGTTTGGCTTGTTGTTGAAGTTCTATTTATAGGCATTCTTGGAAAAAGTGTCCGTTTGACACATGCAAGGGCGCGTGTCTCTCACTTTCGCGAGTGAACAACTTTTGTCTTTTTTCCTGAAAATCTGCTGCACAAAAGTTGGTGTTGCAGTCTTTGAATAGTTGACAGTCCAATAGGGTGGCTTCTCCGTACGTCTGAAAGTACTTATCACATTTAATGCTCTTATCAGCATTTAATGCATTTGATTTAAATGCCCGTTGGAATTTAATGCACTGAGAATATTTGCATTAAACTCCTTTCGATCTGACGCTTCAGGAGAATGTTTGTCATTTGATAGACGCTTCATTCATGAACTGAAAGTTCCATTTAATCTGGAGGACTATTTAATGTTTAGACGCTTGGAAAAGTCTTCAGACTTCATTTAGAAGTGTAGACGCTTGAGACTTTAGTCTTCGTTACTTGACACTTCACTCAGAGCATGTCAGGCGCTTAGAGTGAACTTCTTCAAACTTCATTCACTATTGATTTCTTGGACGCTTGGAATCTTCAGATTTCACAATCTTGATAAGCTCACTCAGAAAGTATCAAACGCTTAATCTAACCGACTTCTTGATCTAAGAATGTCAAAAGTAAAAGATAAAATAAAGTCTGTACATTTCTAATGTTCAAATGCTTACACAAGTATCTATGAAATTTAAGCGTACATAACTTTGGGGTCTAACAAGATTCCTAATTGTCATCATCAAAATCTTAACATGAAATTTTCTATCCTAATCAATTTTCTATTGAGGGAATTTAAAGAAATTCAATGTGTTATATTCACAAGCATTCTAGAAATTTTGGTATAAGATTTTGTCATGGGGTGAACAATAAATTAAGTCTGCAACCAAATCCTTGTATAAGATTCTGCATTTATTGTGAAAAAATAACATATGGTAATATTTACCATATATTACAATTGGAAACTCTGTTATGTCAGGGGATACAATAGAGGTTGCTTTAAATGCATTTTATGTAGTGAAATTTATAAAGTGCAGCTGGTTACTACTTAACAAAATCTCATGTATTAATGATGTAAATTCCTAAAAATGGGATACCCATTGTGAAGCCCTCAATATATGAACTATATACGAAAATAGATCTGTACCACAGAATATTTTATGAAAGTGAATACACCACAATCTAACAATGTACACGGGAAATTCTAGCAAAAACATCATTTTTGGAAATGTACCATAACACATATCATTTTGGAAATAATGACGTGTAAACATCTGATCAAGTTTCATTTGCTATTTATGTTTATAGTAATCATGTTTACAAACCCAATAGGAGGAGATACGTCACATTTTGACAGCATAAAAAATGGACAGGTTATATTTTGGCAAATGGAGACAGATAGTATTTTGACAATACAAAAAATATACACTAGTAACATCACATTAGGTACTTTCCACATTAAAAAAAGGGTGCAGATGAATGGATAGAAGTTACATAGATTAATGAACAAATTATCCATAAATGAAAGGGTTATCATTTTTTTAAATTATTCAATTATGGCATATTGTTTGTTGGCATTTGTGAAAAGTTGGGTAAATAGTCACCTCTGTTTTTTTGCATCAGGGCATATCCATTCATATTTGTATTTCCTTTTCAGTTTATTATGACCTTGACATTGTCCATTGTTTCTTTGTTTATTTTATATTGGTTAAACTTTTGAACCATTTGGCTTGTGTATGGGTACATTAAACAAGCAAATATGTTTTCAGTGCATCATAGAGTTCTTGTAAAATAAAATTGCCTCATAACAAATTGCGCGTCAATCTTTTTTTTTAAACCCAAAGTACAAGAAATCAAATTTATAATAATGAACCTTACACATACCATCAAAATGTTCCATGAATATGTATACCATAGTCTGAATCAGAATTACAATAGCTTGAAATTACACATACGTATATAGCCATTGTCAAGTTTTACCAAAAGGAGCATTTTTATAGCTCAAAGTAGCATATGTTAGTGTTTTCCACAAACAGATGGCATATTACAAAAAAGACCATTAATAGCAGCAATTGGATTAAAAGTGTCTTTTACAAAGACCAAATTACATAGTTTTGTGGTTAGTTCACTAAGTAGAAACATAAACACATCAATTGGTGGATATCGGTAACGAGTCTTATCAGATTTTATATAGTTCAATGCATGTATCCCAATGGCAACTTTATACCGTGTGCATTGGTGCCTACCAACTTCGTCAGACAATAGCAAAGTAGACAATGCACAATTAAAATCCAACTTAATGCTGCAACAAAGACCATTGAATGGTACCGGGATTTATAAGACACCAAAGTACATTCCACTTCAGATACATGTTCCTCTAAATCTTCAATAATCTGCATAGTTCGTGGAAGAATTTCCGAATCAATCAGAACCACAATTTGCAAGTGCTTTCTTGACAATAATAAATAAAAATGCTAATGGTTAGGGACTTCATTTCCAGGTCTATATTTATGGTATATTCCTGAAAAAACTTAAAGGACGAATTTAAAAATACTTAACACGCACTCCTCATACAAGGCACGCCTTAAAACATCTTCCTGGGTTCTTTCTAGTCATTGAGGTTTGAGTAGTTAAACGATGGCCACATCCACAAGTATCAACATCCTTATTGTTTGTAAATCTGGCAGAAGTGATGCTACTATCCCTAGAACGTGCAGACCCAGCACTGTTGCTCCTCATTCTACTTAATGGTAATTATAAAAAGAGATAACTAATTGAAGCGACACAATACAGCAAAACTAAGGGAAAATTACAACAAGAAACACCATGGAATTTTAGGCAACATAGTCAAAAACCCGTGACAAATTGGTTATGCAATAACTGTAAATCCCACACTTAGACGAATTGATGTCAATTACCCACCAAAATCTAAGGTACAGAACTATAATAATAATTGACCATAACACATCTATCATTGCTACATAATATATGAACGTGATGTTAATCATAGTTTTGCTGGAAATTTATAACAATGTTAACAAAAAATGTATTAGGATCTACAACAATCTACATCTGCGAAAGAGCTTAGACAAATAGAATCACATAAAACCCATGAAAATTTAACACATATTCGAAACATGTTTTTGAATACTCGCTTGTGAGCTGCATTTTTTGGATGCAATCGCTCGGGCCGTGGAAAGTTTGTTCCTTCAAGGAGGCATTTAGTCTTCTTGCAAGAGATTAGGGTTTCTTTCAATTCCTCGGCAGATCTGAAATGGAGGTAATGCGTCTTTTGATGTTTATAGTTGTACATGTAGATTAGACCACGTTAAATACTAATTCTATCCCTATATATTTCTATGTTTGAAAGCATATTTCGCGTTAGTCATAGTGAAAATAATTTATAACGTAACTGATAACAACGTTCAAAAACACCTGACGGGGAATTTGTGTATTATTGAGAAATAACTTTAATGATAGTGAAAGAGTGTTTAAAGTTCTTGGACATGGGTCAATTTAAGTTTCAAACTCTTGAATAAAAGAAGGCAAGTAAATCTTAGGATCAAGGATCAACGTAATTTTTTTTCCTAGCACGTGTTTCGAGTTTATAAATATTGAAAACTTTTTGGACACGTTCCAAAAATACGACATAGAAATTGTAAAATATAATATACATTTTGAAAAATCATGAAATAAACAAAAATAGATTAATTTTGTAAATTTGGTGCGTATTAATTTTTCTTTTCAATCAACCTGTTAAATAATCTATGATATTATCAATCTTTATAGTCGGTATGTGATTTTTGATCTTTATTACAACTAACTAATACGGTAATGATTAGAATTAACTATAATGGATTTAGTACCTAAAATAAGTAGAACTATTATACATTATATTTTATAGTAATGTTAATAATTAACTTTTTACTTGTAATAATGTTATGATGCTCAGAATTTATATGTATATAATTACAAATAAGAGTTTCGTGATAAAACTTGGAAAAGTAAAAAAGATAGGGTTAGAAACTGAAATGTTGTGGAAAATGAAGAAATAATAAGTGTTCCACAGGAAACTGAGTAATTTAGAAATTACAATCCATTTTACTTTTCACTAACTTGAAAATGGAAATGTTTCCACAGTTTCGATGGAAACGTTTAGAAACTTTAAACCATGCTTAGAATTGGGCAAGTAATTGAAACAACTTGAAAATATCAAATATTTATTTGTTTTTTTTTCAAAGAAAAACAAGAAAGAAATGATGTACAATCATATATAATTATCATATCCAAAAAAGTCCCTAGCTAATATGGACATTTATTGTATTTCTTCTTTTGGTATTTATCACTATATATTAATGGAAAGTTTATACTTACAGTGGTACAAAGGAAATATGGTGCAAATTAATTTTTATTTTCAGATTTTCTTTATATAAATTTCTTATGTCTAAATATTTCCAGCACACCTAGCAAATATTTTCAAGTATATCCCACTTAATAAATTAACATAATTACCAATATGGGAAACAAATTAAATGTTGAAGCAAAAAGCCAAATGCAGCTAAATATAGAGACTAATTAAATGTAACATAACAAAACTGACATCACACATATTGGTTGATGCAATTAATGGAGCAGGTGAAACTAAAACCAGAGACACTGTCCTGAAAATTCAAAGTCATATATGGCCTACCATGTTGACATGGTCTCATAATGTCCTAAAATAGGCATACTTTGTTAGCACAAAGAGGATTTGGTACATAACAAAGCAGTTGATAACTCTATCTATCACCATTTGATTTAGCCTATATATATCCGCCTATTCTGCATGGAAATTTCACCAAGACATTCATAAAAAGAATTAAAAAAAACGCGTAATTGATAAGTATTATTCGTAGTCTTTTTAGTCGGAAATGGCTTCTCTGAAGGTGTTTTGCAGCCTCATGGCAGTGGCTTACTTCTGTTGCTCTGTGTTAGAGGCTTTCCCGGGTACAGGTCGGGTCGGGGGAGGCGTCTTGGGTCTTAACCCGGAGTTGTATAGGTTGTCATGCCCACAAGCTAATGAGATAATAATGTCTGTATTGGAAAATGCTATTGCCAAAGACTCGAGGATGGCTGCCTCTTTGCTTAGACTCCACTTTCATGACTGCTTTGTGCAGGTATTTTTATATGGGGAAAATTAGTATATGTGATTTATATATTCATTAGTACTGGTCAAGTCGGGTCGAGTCATTTTTAGTGAGTTTAGGGACATTGGAATAATTAATCATGTTAGATGTACACGTAACTTGATCACGATGTCATGAGATAAGAAAGTCGTAACTATAGAATGAAACATTTTCTTTGGTGTAGCTCATGAGTCATGAGTCCATTCCTCATTATCTCGAAATAGGTTCGCATAGCCCATTTTATTTATTGTGGTGCTAAATCGGGCCAATAGACAACCTTGGTCAATTTAAATATAATGATCTCTACTAACTCCATATATCTTCGAATTATATGTAAATGATATGAAATCACAAGCTCGATAGGTTTGTTGGCTCATGATCAGCCCAAACGACGATCTAAATTGTTACAATCCGATATACAGTAGGATGCACGTCTGATTAGAACAAATGAGACACGATTTATAGGTTTTGACGTATTAGTCAATCTCGATGATGTCACGTGTCACGACCTCAACGTAGACATGTAGCCATGATTGATGGTCATCTGGTCGGGTTGAGGCCCTCGATCGGGTCTTGGGCGGACAACCCCTCCGGAAAAGTGCATGAACCCTGGAAACAAGATTTAGGACTGATTTCTTCTTCTCTTTTCATTTTTGTTAAGTTGTTTGGTTCTAAATTGTGTTGTTATATGTAGGGGTGTGATGCATCAGTGTTGCTAGACGACAGCAAGACAATAGTGAGTGAGAAGAATTCAGGACCAAACAAGAACTCCTTAAGAGGATTTGAAGTGATTGATGAAATCAAATCAAAATTGGAACAAGTCTGTCCCAACACTGTTTCTTGTGCAGACATTCTTGCTCTTTCTGCTAGAGACTCTATCGAACTAGTAAGTAAACCTCTTTCAAAACCTTAATAAAAATTTCGAGAGAATTACACTTTTGGGCCCTGAATTTTACCACTAAAACAATTTTGGTCCCCTCATTTATCGGACTTGACAAAAATAATCCTAAATGTTCCAATTTTAAACAGATTTGGTCTCTATCGTTAACTTTCAGTCCAAAAACTAACGAAATGGGTTAGAATTGGGGGAAAATGAGAGAAACCTCACTTCATTTCATCATTTCAACAAAAACTCCAAGTGTCTTAATTAATTTTCCCAAAGCCACACCCTTTGAACCGTAATCCAACACAAATTTCCTCAAAATTTTGTAAAATCTACTTTGCAGAACCCTAATTTTTTTAAAAAATCAATTTTTATAAACTCTAATTATGAAATTTTTCCTGTAATTTGACAAAAATAGAGGTAGATTGTGCAAATTGATATTTTTAGCACGAAAATTGACCAATTTCCTCCAATTTGAGCTCATGTGCGCCATTCTGTTAGTTTTCGGACGGAAAGTTAAAGGCATAGACCAAATCTATTTAAAAATTGGAACATTTAGGATCACTTTTGTAGAGTCCGATAAATGGAGGACCAAAAATGTTATAGGGGTAAAGTTGAGGGACTAGAAGTGTAATTTTCCCAAAGTTTAATTCCTAATGTATAATTTTTTATTTGTAATAAGGGAAAATAATTAAAATTTAATTGTGTGGTTATTTATGGAAACAGAGTGGTGGGCCCCATTGGGAAGTGCCACTAGGAAGAAGGGACTCAAGAACAGCAAGTATTAAGAAAGCAAACACACATCTGCCAGCGCCGAATTCCACCATCCAAACCCTTATCAATCAGTTTAGGCGCCAAGGCCTTGATGAACAAGATCTTGTTGCTCTTTCTGGTAAACTTTCTTCGAAAATGTTTACTTTGAAGTTGTTGACGAGTCAATTGGATCGTTCAATATCGAATAATTTGATTTGTTTCTTCTTAATTTCTTTTCTCAAAGCATTAGCAACATAACAATTATTTAGATTAATTAGATTAATGACTATGTGCTAGTCCAAATTTTCAGTAACACAACAGTGTAACACATTTTATTTTATGCATGAATATGTGACAAGTACATAACCTATGTGGAGAGAAAAAAAATTTGATGTGAAGAACTAAGAATACTCTCACTCTTGGTATCTTAAACACTTGTATATACACACTTGTCACATATCAGTGCGTGTAACATAAAGTGTTAAAAAGTTGTGTTACAAAAGATTTGGTTAGAATCACATATTGTATCGAACCAGACGTTCATATATGAGCATACAAAGTACAAGTAATTAACCTATGAACAAGGTGGAGTGAGAATTTTTGGTTCTGAGAGGCGAATGCAAAAAAAAAAAAACATAAAAAAAAACATCAACGTTTGATATTTTTTAATTGGACGAAATATCGGACATTTATAGGTCAAAATTTGTTTTTCTAAAAATTGAGGGGCATGTGTCATCATCAGCCTCTATGGTTTCGTCCCTACGTATGAGAGTAAAATAAATCGTATTCAACCTAATATATACTAGTCAAATGGTGGCACTAATGCCTTGTGACCACATAGTTTACGAGTTTAAACCCATATATATATAGTACATATATATATATATATATAAATGCTTAAATAACTTGATGTAACAACAATAAGATTAATATTGCAGGAGGGCACAGCATAGGAGTAGCAAGATGTGTGACATATAGACAAAGGTTGTACAGTCAAAATGGGAACAACCAACCAGATTTAACCCTAGAAAGAAACTACTACAACGGTCTTAAGACAGTGTGTCCTAAAGTTGGTGGTGACAACAATGTAACCCCTCTTGATTTCTCATCACCTGTGAAATTTGACAACAAGTACTTCAAGCTTCTATTATGGGGCAAAGGCCTTCTCAATTCAGATCAAGTTTTGCTCACCGGAAAAGCGCGAAAAACCGCGGAGTTGGTGAGAAACTATGCAGAAAATGAGGGTCTTTTCTTCCATCAGTTTGCAAAATCTATGGTTAAAATGGGGAATATTAGTCCTCTTCTTGGTTCTAAGGGAGAAATAAGGAAGAACTGTCGTAGGTTGAACTAATCAAAGTGCTAATATTTCTGTGCCTTGTCTACCTAATTAAGTTTGATGCTACATATGTATGTGCATGATTTTATTATGTGTGGTTCAACATATATATGTCCTTTTTTGTTAACCTACTTGAAAGTGGATTAATGCTTGTAAGAAGTATTTAAAGTGATCTATTTATATATCTTGAGAGTTTTGGCTAGATATTCTTGATTTGTAATTTCAAATTATTTTATTCCGTATTTCATTTTGATTCCATTCAAAATTAATTAAACAGTTTGGCCTCTTAGCTTTTTTAATTGCTACCAATTTCGTCTCATTGCTTCCTAAATTTGAATTACAAGCCAATCGACGTTGGTTGGGCAAATATTTGCGGCCAAGAAGAAGATTTGTATAAATTCATGTACAATATGTATAAGTTTGAGAAAAACTCTTCAAGAATATGATCCTCCCCTAGTTTGGACAATAAACATTTTCTCCAATTTCGTCTGAAATTGTCCATCCTCGTTAAAATATTGAATGTATGTATACAGATCTTTTGCAAAAATCAATTTTGTATGAATGACGTTGGGTTCCAGACTTATTGAATGAACATCGGACCTAAGCGAGACAAAGGTAAATTATGAGATGTATTTGACATTTTTGCCAACAAAAGATAAGAGAGGAAAGGAAATTGCAATGAATGTCCTTGAATAAGTTGAATCAATCCCAAAGGTTGTAATCCTATCCATATTATAGGTAGAAACTATATGGCGGATTATGAATGTTGAAAATATTTAATATATTTTCTCGATATACTTTCACAAACTGAATATAATTTGTGAATCTTAATCTTAATTATTCTAAAAGTGTGAATCTTATGGAATGATTTACATTTCTTAACTTTTTTGTTAAGACCCAAAATAACCTTATATTAATTAATTATTATTATTGTTATCCAAAAAACATATAAAAATACATTTATAATTGTTACCGTGCATGAATTTGTATTTAATAATAAACAAGCTTAAGCTTGTTTAGTGTATATACAATTATTATAATAATATAAAAGGTTCACAAGAAGTTTAATGAATGAAGTCACATATAATTTCTTTAGTATTGCTACAAATTCCATTTTAAATCTTCATCTCCAAGATAAAACGAGTTTCCAGACGAAGAAGCCAAAACAGTTTCTATTAATTTGCTTTCTTTGCCGTCTTCTTTTTAATTTTTTTGGTGAGAATTTCTTTGTCTTTTATTTGTTTTATAATGATGATAGGTCTCCTACCTCTAACAAATTTACTCCTTTTTCCTCAGTTTCATTGATAGGATCGGCGTCTGCATTTTTGGTTGCTTTCTTCATCGTCTTTTAACCATTTTGATTCCTTTGGTACATGTTTTTACATTTTCAAATGTTTCGTCCTTTTCCTTTTTGGTTTCTTTTTGGTCGAACAGTTATGGTGAACTGGTGCTTTATGTACAAACCCCAAGAAAGTCTATAAATAGATCCTCACAGCTCAACCTTAAAAAAAAAGAGAAAATTATCAAAAATCTTGATATACATTTACGCTGTTGAAATCTATCCATACATGAAAAGCTTAAATCTTCCATAGCCAAAATCTTGTTAAGCTCATACATCTCTACAGCCAAAGCAATATCTCTTATATCTTCATAAAAGAACTCTTCTTCCAAAGACATATTCCCAAGTGTTTGAACTTTCCAAATCGAACAAATCATTGATAAAAACCCAGAAACCTCTTCAATCTATGTGACGATGTTGTTGAAGACGAAGCCTTATTTCTGAGCGAGAGAAGCTTGTCAAAAAAAGATCTTAGCCGAGTTGAAATTTGTATGATCAGGGAACTCGAGATCAAGTTTTACTATTTGCTATTGTGTTTAAGCTATTTTTGTGAAGCTTTGTGATTCATCATTGTGAAATCCTTCTGTGTGGAAAGGAGTAGAAGGACGTAGCTGAGATTACATCCACCTAGTGAACCTTCAATTCTTGTGTCTTTTATTCTTTACTATTCCATTGCTTATTTACTTATCGTCAGCTTATCATATTGTCATATAGCATACCTTTGCAAACTAAAACTTAAAGCAACCAAGTGTTTCTCTAAGCGCTTAATCAATCTCTTCAAAAGACTTGTAAAAATCTTCCGCTATGCTAACCCTGGTATAAGTGATGAGAGTCTGATCCATTCTTGATCAAGTACACCAAAAAATGATCTAAATTATCTTTCTAAAACAATTCTTAAAATTCTAAAAGAATTTCAGGGTCTATTCAACCCTCCCCCCTCCCATTCTAGACTCTTTCTTATGCCACTTGGGACCAAACATTGCCTTTGGATTTTTTCTTCTTGTAGGGTTTTAATGGTCCAGCAATAGAAATGGCCGAAGCAATAACTTCCTTCCCCTTGGGCTTCATTTGTCCCTGAGCAGTTGAAAGCTTGTTCATTAGCCCAACCAATGTGCACTCAATTTCATTCATGTTGAATTTCACAATAAATTGTGAAAAGGATTTGGGAAGTGATTGAAGAATGAGATCAGCTTGAAGGTGGAAATCCATGGTAAAGTCGAGAGCCTCCAATCTCTCGATCATGAAAATCATTTTCAGAACATGATTTTCCACATCCTCTCCTTCACCCATCCTAGCTTCGAAGAGCTCCCTCGATATGTCATACCGAGCATTCCTATTGTGCTCTCCATACAACTCCTTGAGGTGCAGCAGTATAGCCCACCCCCCTTAAAACAGATATCATCCTTGATCCACTTGGTATAGTTATCATGCACGTCCTCATCAGCATCTTCCCCAGGAACAGAAAGATGGTTAACCTCGAGCACATAGCCCACTGACTCTAAACTAAGGACAATTCTTAAGTTTTTGAGCTAGTCAGCAAAGTTCGATCCAGTGAGGACATTCTTTTCAAGCAGTACTGACAACGGGTTACAAACCATTTTTTAGAGAGAGAATGAAAATAACTGTAGAAAATCAAGTAAGATTTAATAAGATGATTATATTGTACCCAAGTAAGATTAGGACTTATATTTGACTTGGTTCTCCCACTAGATTTTTTGAATCATTGCACTCCCATTGCAATAATTAGAAATCTTGTTGGACAGATTTCGTAGTGAGTGATTGAGTTCTTCAATGATTTCAATGAGTTGCAATCTGGTTCGATATATGGCTCATTGGACTCTTTAAAGTGGTGTTCCATGCCAACCAGTCTAGCTGATGGTTCAATCTCACTTTGGTTCGTGGATCACTTGAGTACAGCCTGTAACGGAATATTGATGGTGATCCATCTAAGTCATTTCCTATCAACTCTTGTAAGTCTAACAATTTAATCTCACCTTGCAACCTGTAACGGTATATGGGATGAAATTTGTTTCAACTGATGGCATCAAATGCACTGAAAAAGATTAAAGATTATGAACTTAATGCAGGACCCCCATTAGTCAGGACGTTGCCATACACTAATCACAATCTCATCTTTAAAAGTTTGATGGACAGCCGGGATATCCTATATCCTTTCCTTAGTTTCAAAGTTAGGAGAATTTAATTGTTCATTTAAAGTCTCACTTTGCACATTAATTTGTTACACGCATATCTAGATAATATATCAAATATAAGCATAGAAAAACGCCTAGCAATTCTGTCAACATGTGTTCCATGGACATTCTAGATTGGTCCAAGCCAATGAACCAATCACGGGATAGGGACCTAAAGATTTCTAATCTTCTTGATTAACTCCGAGCTCCAAGCTCCAAATGGATCCTCCAAGAAACTCTATGGGCCTAATGCTAATAATTACGTAGGTGTATCCTATACAAAATTCTATATAAAATAAATACAAACTGGGGGGCTCAAGCTCCGGTCCAATACAACCCAGATAAAACAAAGCAGTAAAACCCTAAGTCCATGGGATACATCCACCACAACATACATCAAAGCATGTAAATGAACAAAATTAAATCTAAATCTTTTGAAGGAACAATTAAATCTAATTTAATTATTACAATTAAATCCAATTTAATTGAAAAAATAAAGATTAAACTTAAAAGAGGCCTATGAATTAATCCATTGCACTTCGACATAATGTATTTGGGTCAAACCCAATATAAATATCAAAATCACTAGGCAAGGCCCAACAGTTCGATGGGCCAAGCCAGTGGTCGGTACTTAAGCTGGGTCAACCCAGGGCTTACTCATTTGTGCTGGGCCAAGCCCAACGTGGTAAATATGTACACGGTTAGCCCAGCACATAATATGCGCTTAGTCGAGACCAACGCAGAACTAATTCATTGAGTTGGGCCAAGCCCAACACAATTAGATTTTGTGTTGGCCTTAGCCCAACACGATTAAACATTCTGCCCTAATACCTTCCCCGGTGCCGTCATCACTGCGCCAGGCGCCGGGGACGGCGATCTCCTCTGCCATTACTGATGGCGAAGGTTTTGGGTTTCAGGCAGAAAACAACAGATGTGCAAATCAGATTTGCACAACCGGTTTATTGGCATTGGATCGCCGCCCCTTAGCGCTAAACGGCGACAAACGGCGGCACATCCATTGAAGCCGTCAATGAGGTATGGTTGCTTTCGCCTAGCTTGCAATTCTCTCGCCGCCGGCGCCGCTTTTTCGTATCACCCACTTCGATCTAATCTTTATTTTTCCAAATTTTTAAATCCGATACAAGAATTTCAAATTCAATTTCAAATTTGTTTAATCCAATTAATAAGATTCCAAATCCTCAAAATTTCATATATGAATTCATTCATAAATTTTAGATTTAATTCAAAATTAAGTCCGCCAACATAATCATAAACGCATAAAACCATCAAAAACATTAAATTCGGCTCTGTTACCACTGTTAGGA
The DNA here is from genome assembly GCA_019426215.1 of Buddleja alternifolia. Taxonomy (NCBI): domain Eukaryota; kingdom Viridiplantae; phylum Streptophyta; class Magnoliopsida; order Lamiales; family Scrophulariaceae; genus Buddleja; species Buddleja alternifolia. Next base: position 33,717,230 of record CM033397.1, on the reverse strand, counting down.
ATCCTATATCAGAACGCAGCGAAAATTAAAATTATGTCGGATTCGTAAAGTCGAATCACTTTATGGTTATTGATGATTTTCAGATTTCAAGAACTTAATCATAAAATCGAATCACCTTTCTTGAAGCGTGATTCGATTCTTGATCTACAATCTACAACAGCAATCCCCAGTAATCCCATCTTTAGAGCTTCATGCGAAGTAAGCTTGGAATTCTCCAGATTCCTCTCTCTTTGAAAAGACGGCTACGCAGAGAAGAGGAGGAGGGGTTTTCTTTTATGTACTTGTTAGGCGGATAATGGAATAATTCTTAACCTAGGAGTTCGAGAATTAAATAAATCCTCAAATCCTAAGGCCCGTAAGTGGTGCCTCCTAGGCCCTTAGTGGAAGGCCAAGATGGGCTAAGTTGACCCAGTCAATTTAGTCCATCTTTTAATTAATTAATCTGGTTTAAATTCAATTAAACATATAACTAATTAATTAATCAATTCTTTTAAATTCAAATAATTCATTAATCTAATTAATTAAATACTTCAATTATTGATTTAATTAATTATCATTGATCTAATTAAATAAATAATTAAATCAATTCGTCTTTTTATTTAATTTGTCCATCTAATGACAAATTACCAAAATGCCTTTACAACGAATACATGAAGAAATCCCGCTTACTTCTTATAGCGCGACTCTCTAGATTCGTCTCGATTGGCAATGTGATGATATAAAAAGATGTGGGTGTCACCTGGCCAGTTCCGTGGACCCACATCGTGGCCCAATCGAGTACCAAATGATTGTGTCATTATGAACCTTTAGATCATAATTACAATATAAGTATAAGCTCTTCACTAACGTATCCCGATCGAGTGAGAGTCATGGAATATGTCAAATTCACAAGACTCGATATTGTGCAATAGATTATTGTAAGATAAAATTACCAAACTACCCTCCGTGTTCCGCACGAGTTAGTTTATTTTCTTTGGCCAAAGACTTGTCATTTCATTTACCTATGATCGCACAGGATACATTCTCGTTTACTTTTGAGACAGTGAATCTCATCTTGGCAATCACCTCACAACTGCTACTTGGCTCATTGAGATCGCACTTCGAGGTTGACCCCACCAATGGGTGAATCGGGTCTACCTACTCTAGTAACAGATCCAATACTACAAGCACATTGGTCATCACCCCTCAATTCTAAGACTCACGCATACTATTAGGATCATTAATCCAATCATTGACAGTCACCGAGTAAATAATCTTGCGATTGGATTACTACGAGTTGTGTTCGAATATATCAATTCCATAGATATATCCATGGCACAAACTCTCACTATCTAATAGTGTACGTTGGCACTCCTTGTCATAGCATGTGTCGTACAAGTCAAATCTTAATACCCAATTAAGATTACTTGACTTGCGAACCCCTTTAAGTGATCAAGTACTGGACTCTTCCAGTGTCATTTCCTTATTCCATAAGGAGTGGAAAGTCCTCCTTGATACACATGGACTGTTTGTTCAATACTTATTAATGTCATATAAATTTATATGAACAAAAAGATAATTGCCTTTCTATAAATAGAATAAACATTTGTACAACATAATTAAGTGCCCTATACAGTCTATTTCCCCGTTGGCATCGAGGACACATACCTAACACCACACTTGGTCGGAGTGTTCAAGTGCATGTCAATGAAAAGTTGGTTCCATGCCAAGGGATCAATAACCCAGGTAATCATTAAAGGATCATATTAGTTCATAATAGGGCATTGCGATTGCTAAACTTTTACGTTGGATTCTGCATATTTATTACCACTATTAGTATGTGCGTCGCACGTGAATGCCTGATTATTTTATTGAATTTTTAGGAACCAAATAAGCGAATATTGTAACAATCCATAGTTTTAGGTGAAGTTTTAATAATCGGGAAAATTACACTTTTCGTCCCTGAAGTTGAAACCAAAAACACATTTGGTCCCTCATGTTTCAGCCTCAACACATTTGGTCCCTCAACTTACAAATTTCGAACAAATGTGGTCCCTGCCGTCAATTTACCGTTAGAACTAACGGAATCCGCACTGTTCATCATCTTCCCCAACTCTAATATCCGATTTCAAACTTTCAATTATGATATCTCACTCATTTCAAGTCCATTTTTAACGAATCTTATATGGTTAGAATCGTCTCAACGAGTAGAATCCATCCATGTAAGTTTTGTCCCAAAATACGCTGATTCTATTGACCCGAACCGCACAAATCCGAAAAAATCCATTTTTTGAATCAGCCTATTTTGGAACAAAACTTACATGGATGGATTCTACTCGTTGAGACGATTCTAACCATATAAGATTCGTTAAAAATGAACTTGAAATGAGTGAGATATCATAATTTAAAGTTTGAAATCGGATTTTAGGGTTGGGTTAGTTGGAGAAGATGATGAACAGTGCAAATTTCATTAGTTCTAACGGTAAATTGACGGCAGGGACCACATTTGTTCAAAATTTGTAAGTTGAGGGACCAAATGTGTTGAGGTTGAAACATGAGGGACCAAATGTGTTTTTGGCTACAACTTCAAGGACGAAAACTGTAATTTTCCCTTTAATAATCATAATAATCGATTATTGTAAGAATCGAAAAATAAATGAAAATGCTAATAATGAAAACATTGTAAGATGCTTTTGTGGAAAAAATGTATAAAAATTCAATGTTGAAATTTAAACTTGAAGTACAAACTTTATGAAGACTAAACAAAAAATATCCTCATTCTTTCTCTATTTTGATCTTTTTTATTGTCATTTTAGGTACTTCCTTGCCCTTGTACTTTTTTGTCAATTTTCTCTTGGCATATTAACATGTTTCATCATGCCCATAATAACCATAATTTTTTCATTTGCGCATATAACCTGCAACTTGTTGTTGTCTATTTCAGAAGTTCTTCATAACAAAAAATTTCTTGCAAATTTTAATACTGGACATTTAGTTAGTAATATTTTAATTAGAAGATAATATGATGCCTAAAGTATATATCTAAATAAATGTTGTTTTTTTCAAGAGGCAAATAATGTTTGCCAATGCCAAAAACGAAAGATAACATAGTTAATCTCCCATAGTGTAGTCCTATTGATCAGCTCACTTTGTTAGTCTACAGCTTGGCTTATGTTTAAAGTCTTATAATTGGGATTGTCTATATTCAATTAAAGACTATCATTTGTCACTAATTTGCAAGAAAGTGGGGGATTTGATTCATTAGTTATTAATTTTGTAGGAAAGTCGTGAAATTATGTTGTAAGTAGTCATTAATTGTATCATGAAGGATTAAAGACTATCATTTGTCATTAATTTGTAAGAAAGTGAGGGTGATATGATTCATTATTCATTTATTTTGTAGGAAAGGAGAGAATTTAGTATGTAGTAAATAAAACTTATTTCAATTTTAGTTGTAATTGTAATAGTAATAACGGTAAAAAAGTCACTTCACAACAGGAAGAAACACCTAAATTATTCACATTTTTAGTATAGCATAAATTAATAAATCAATTGCACAATGCATGAGTAAACACACTGCGGGAACTTACAACTCAAAAGGCATGAAAAACCAAGCCTCTTCGCCTAGTGGTATAAGGCTGCCACTAAGACAACCTTGGGTTGATGCTGGAGCTCCCAAGATCGATTCACGGCGTTGTCAAAATAATATTTGGCCAGCGACAACCACGCATCGCGAGCAGGAATTAGTCGAGGTGAAGCTGGCCCGAACACCCCGTAGATAAACCAATGCATATGCAGCAATTTCTTCTAGGTGGTAGATTACTAGCATTCTCAGCAACACACTTCTAATTATAGCTGTCTTACATGTTTGAACAAGATGAGATTTAGACGCGTTATATTTTAAAACATGTAATATATGCAAAAAGAAAAATTATGGAAAAATGCATCATATATTCATAATTATATGGCGCAACCAACAAATACTGCTCTCTTAGGAAATATAAATATATTCTCGAGAAGAAGTAAATTGTAGATCATGAACCTCTTTTACAAGATTGAACATAGTGAAATGCCCGCCCACCATTAACCAAAAACATAAAATAAAAAAATCTATTTTCAATGGCTAATATCTGAATCACCAGAACTGGACTCTCAAGTAAATACAAATACAATTCATTGTTGTACCATGGTGGCATGACATTAACCAAGCCACTGTTGACAGCGACGATCTCCACTGCCCCCGACAGAATGCCGAATACTGATCTTCTCGGTTGAATACTTGTGTTGAAGCCATTCAAAACCATTCACATCAAGCTTACCCGATACAGATTTTCCTTGTTTTCTACGAGTTTGCTGTTCCCTAATTGAAGCCCAAAGTTTCTGTATGGCATCCCTTTGATGCTTTGTGAATCTTGAAATATTATCAAATGCATGCTTTGCTAAGATGTCAATGGCCGTTTGGCACCTGAAAGAAAACGCGATTGCAGACACCTCTATTAGCAAACAATAGAAGAAGAAGAAAATCAAATTGAATGAGAACTTAATTACCATGGGGTTTTGTATCTCTTTGCAGCAATCTCTAGACAGGAAATCAAGGCTTCTCTTTGTGACTTGAGAAATCTCTTCTCTTCTTCATCGTCCTTTTTACTACCAGATAATGCTTCTTTTTTACTCTTTGATTTTTCATCCTTTGATATAAGGGCATCCAGCCCAAATGGATCAGGCTCTTCCTCCTTATTTTCCTCTGCATCAGCACTTGCCACCTCAGTGATCTCACCTTTGAGGGCAACAGCTTCTTCTATATCATCATCTTCAGTTGCAACAGGAAGACTCGATATCGCTTCTTTTATTCTCCCAGTAGATTTTGAAAACTGGACAGCATATTTAAGCAAACTAAGTATAAGATCCTCAGCCCCATATAGGGTACACAAAGTAAAAGATAACATCACTAAGAAATGCCATCATAATCACAATGGTAAATTAATTGCCATCAAATGTTAAACATAATATAAAATAAATAGTACATATAATAATTATAAAAATGAGAATTAAATATTTAAGAGATTATCAATTTATTTAAGGAGTAAAAGGTAATTAAATACTTTTTTATCTTTTGTTTCAGAATTAATTATTAGCATAAGTATCATTGTAGTTGAAATAAAAAATTAGATTTTATAAAAATTAATAAACTAAAATCAAAATCAAGTAAAAAATTGAAAAGGAAGAAGAATAATAGCTCAAATATAACTATATTACATTTACAACTCCTGATGCAATCACTAATAACAAATACCCTCTGGGGGTATTTTTGTAAGTCAAATATTTAACTATTTAGTCTTGTGTTGCCTATAGGCAAAATGGGGTTTATTTGAATAATTTTTATGACATTAGAATCTCCCTGCCAAAAAACCATAACAGGGGGTAACTGTGTAATCTGACGAGTTATAGTAGCTTACTAAAAGTGGGGTATGTTTGGTAATTAGGTAATAAGTAAGGAGTGTCTGTGTAATTATCCCTTTTCTACAGCTCACATATTTATTATGTTTTACAGATCAACTGTAACTTTAGAACGGTTTATCACTATTTGACTAAATAATCCATGTGCAAAGCCAGTCACATTCTGTGAACACTTCTAAAGAGAGGCAAACTACAAAATTTATCATACATATAAAGTACAGCTAAGTTAAAAAAATTTAACATGTATACCCCCTCCCCCTCCCAAAAAAAAAAATACCATCACTGATGACAAACAGAATAATGGTTTAGAACAGGGAAGTTACTAGACGAGCAAGGCATAGAAAAGTTCATTGAATTATTAAGAATAAAAGTTTACATCTTGAGTGTTTCTCCTCATTATTGCAATGATTATTACCTCAGGAAGTGATGCGCAGCAAACTAAAACCCATGGGAAGTGGAGGCTAGCTGATTATGATAGTGAATCAAGGTATTAAAAATCGTACCAATGTAAATTTCGGAGCAGTAAATTTGCAGAATTTCGATGGAATTCCGAGGATATGCAACATTTCAGTCTCCATGAAATCAGGAAATCTATAGAAATAATTCAAAATTATAAATGAAACTTTGAATATCTTTAATTAGCACAAATATGCATCTTTTACGTAAAAACTATTGTCTATATAATGTGTATATATATATACACACACATAGTTGTTAATGGAGACTGGCAACTTAATTTTGGGTTAATGGAGACACACACACACATATATATATATACACACATAATATATATAAAGACTTTTGTTACCTTTGAAGTATAAAATAAGGAGGGTTTGGTAGTAAAGTAATGCATAAATCTCATAAGAATTTAACTAAAGCAAAACACATACAATTTTGTAAAATATATCATTCAAAACCACATGAAATTTTCAGGAAGATCAGAATTGTCATAATTAGTATTTCTATTACATCTACTTATCAAAGTCAGGAAATTTCGGGTCTTGATGAAAGTTTCGGGAAAATTCGAGCTTCAATTTAAATTTCGGTGGATATTCTACAAATCGAACTAAAGCTGGGATTTTGCTCGGGACAGAAAATCCGCAGTTAAAATTTTTGCATTTCAACCAGAACTTAAGACCATGACTGATATATCCCCCATCAACATTATGATGAAAGCCCACTTTCCACCAAAGCCAGTGATGATTTGTGGCAAAGTATAGTCTTAAAAAGTGTCAAGTAGGTTATATTAATATAATTTTAATATCTCCAACAAGCAAAAATGAACAATTGAAGGCCAGGGGAGAGAAATAAATACAGACATGCAGACTAGGTAAAGGACCAGTGAAAAGGAATTAGCAACTGGGACATGAACATCAATCAACAATTTAAAAGGAAATCTTAATAATCCATGTAGCTTTCATTTCTGGGTATAAAGCAAATGCACACTTCCAAGCACCAAATATTTCTTTCAATTTTTCTCTTGATTTAAGAGCCGTTATTGTGTAAGGGGAAACTTAGCTGGTATGCATCATTTTCAAGGCTACATGTGGCAGTAAGATGAGTTAAGACTTTATTAGAAATGAACCACATGACTACATACAAACACCAGCATAACAAACAACGAATTGGCTATAAATATAAACATGTAAAAGACAATAGTCAAACACGAATTCAACCTTTATAAGTTAAAACCCAACTGTGAGAGCTCAGTATAAGCTCTTTGAGATTTTTTGTTACAATTATCTGATAGAATTACTACTAAAGCCTTCAGCAACTGTCCGTCGGTTGACGGTTGCTGTCTATTAATAAGCATATCGAAAACAATTTCCTTCCAAAGATAGAAAGCTCAATTCATAAAAGAGGCATGATAAACATTCTAGGTACACATAGCATGAGACATTCCATCTCAAATTGTCTGTAGGCGATATATATTGATCTACATATTTTAACAAATTACAATGTTTAATATTCTCAAAGCAAACATTTGTACAGAGAGTAATTATAATTCTAGTTTACATGATAACAAGCCAGATATGAAAAACTTCTGGAAAGAAAATTAATTACTTCGTCCAATTTACATACTAGATAATACTATTTGCCTATATATGTTCAACTACGTTCAGACTTTTGCCAAGCTAAGGTAACAAAAAACCATTTACGAATAAGAACATAATGCATGACATTAACTGACAGACATAATTCATGGATCTTGTCAAATAGGGATATCGTAGCCATTTAAGTCAACAATTCTCATATATTACATCACACACACACACATATATACACAGAGAGAGAGAGACACACACACACACATATATAGATTGAATGAATAGATAACTCACCACAAAGCTGTCATCTGTGAATAGATCATTTGCCCAAATTGACCTAATTGTCCATGCAGTCAACATATTTTTCTGCTTCTTGCTAAGGCACTGTAAAACGCAGAATCAATTTAAGCTACATTGTGACCCATCACAAAGAGTAGAGAGATACATATAGACAGCACGAGTTTGAATGCTTACATCAGCTACATCTTGAGCTGCTGAGAAAAGTGCACAATAGTCATCACGTAAAGAGGGCTCATTACAAGTAGTCATGGATAACATTGCAGCTTCAAGTACAGAAAAGAAATAATCACTGGTTGCTTCCTTGATACTACCAGCCTGAATCAGTTGTATTGCAAGCTTCGATGCCTTATTAAACTTTGATGGGTTCTTTATGTGTGAAGTTATTTTTTGCATGGCCTCAATTACTTGTTTCTCCGACGCATCTGTGGTTGTTTTAAACCTTATGCGTTTTTCAGGACCAGCTGAAGTTTACAAGAGCCGTTTAGCATTTTATTGTAGTACAAGATTGCTTTTAATGCAAATGTACAGGTGGTAAAAGACAAGAGTTCGCATGAAAAATTTGTTATAAAAATATGAAAAATACTATTATTGAATGAAGAGAAGCAGTAAACGTGATATGCCCGAATTATATCCAACCGAATGAGAATATCTTCTTTCAGTGACCAGAATTTAAGTAAATTTGTTTGGCAGTACCTCATCCTATCCAAGGAAACCAAGAAAAAGAAATTAAAATTAACATCTCTCGGTTCTTCCAGTTACTGTAATGATTTCATATTGCCAAAATCAAAACAACTGTTTAAACATCCAAGTCAAAGACGTCACTTTCATGGAAATTCAAACTATAAGAGAATCATGAATCCTCATAAAGAAATCATGAAAAGAATTCAACACATAAAAGTAATGTTGACAGTGAAAATAACTCTAACTCTGGGAAAGCTAAAACAAAACAAGTAATTGAATAAGAAAGATTACACCTGAAATTGTGTACCTTCAGGCGGTGGCTTGGGACGTTTGAGAGCGCTCTTTAACGCAGGAGCAGGAGGTGGTTTCGGCGCAGACTCTTGAAGAGTGTTGTTAATTGAAGAAGGATGTGATTGTGCTGCAGCTATTGGTGGCGGCAAATCTTGAAAGAGGTCACCAGCCATGCCCATTAGTGTATGTATGACTATAATTTCGTGCTGAAACGAAACAGCTGGTGCAGAGAGAAAGAGGAAAATGAGGTCGCCGGATTTGGAGCTATTTCCTTACTTTATAATTTTCGATCCAATCCATAGTTGAATCAATATATTATTAGAAATTTTAATTTAATATGCATAATAATTGTTATTTGAAGGGAGCTTTGCCAAAATTCATCAATTCTAAACGTAAATTTATACCCCGAAAAACTAAGGGCTGTTCGTTTGTGTTTTTAAATTATTTTTTTCATTTTCATTTTTATCTGAAAATGAAAATTCACGCTTTACATTGTTTTTCACTGAAAATATTCTCATTCTTGATCAAGCACTCAAAACCATATCTAAGTTATCTTACTAAAAACAAGTCTTAAAATTCGAAATGAATTTAAGGGTCTATGCATCATTAAATCAATCGATTCTACACTCTATGCATCATATCAACACCATTCAAACTACGAACACTGCTCAAATGCAACAAATATTCATCCATTTTCGACAAAACAAATGTTGATAAAAACAAACTTTGTCGAATAAAATCAAAAACAGAATCAAAACAACAGCAAATTTCGACCTAAGTCGACAAAATCAGCTCACCAAATGACCAGATCTGAAGAGTTCTTGCTACAAAACGTCGAGACAGACAACGTCGGAGAGCTACGAACAATCGAACGGTCTGAAGAACAGACAACCAGAAGGTTAACGGCTACGATTTGATCCGAGTATTTCTTCCTCAAGCAACCCAAAGCCCTCTTCTTGTTCACTCTCTCTCTCTCTCTCTCTCTCTTCCCTTCTCTCTCTCTTACCCTTTTTATTATCTTTACTATCCCTGTATCTATATCTGTTGTATATATATATACTAGGTACTGCACGGTGCAAGATGCCCATAATTCAATTTTATACAATCCTCATTCCAATCAATATCAAATGTTAATGTGTGGGACCGATCAACACGTAAATACGTTTTTGGATTTAATTTGTCACTTCCTTTTTAAGCTCAAACTATGGATAACAAATCAGGATTGATGGTTGATGGTGCTTTTAAATTGGACTTTTGTTAAAAAATTAAATTAACTGGGTTGGGCCAAAATAAGTTATATTTATTGATTTAGATACTTATTTGTGATAAATGGGATACAACAATGGATAATATAAGTGGGATACAACAATGGATAATTGATACAAATATAAATTAGTTGGCTGGGCCATAATAGTTTGTGTTCAATTGACATTATTAGATAAATATTTTCAAATATAAGTTCTAACAATGCACTTTTAATATCAATCGTCAATTTCTTGACGAAATAAAATAAAGTGAAGTGCACGCTCTGTTAGTTCCAGAAAAATACATAAAATAAATTCACAATTAGATTCAAAAATATTTATAAAATACAAAATACAAAATATTTATAAAATAATTCAAGAAATAAAAGGAAAATTGTGACTCCACGCCCTCGCCCCACTGTATCGTGTTTCCGCCTAAGAAATCGATGAAGGTGAGATGAAGGTCCGATTTAATGTGCAATGGATTTTTTATGAGATCAAAAGAGAAATTTTCCCGAGATAAACAAGTGAATATGTGCTACTATCTTTACATATATAATTAGAGTTATTTGTTTATAATTAATGTTGATCGAAATTTGACTCCTAATCTCAATTTATATTTTTTATTCTAAAATTATGTATATATTATCTTGTATTTTAATTTACACAGACAACAAATGTATGTAATATACGTCAACTTTATATTTTAAATTTTTTTATGCACATGTATTGCATAATTGATGTAGAATGCGAGATAAAATATTTTTTTTAAAACAATGGATTCGAAATACCAAAAAAGATCTTGCGAATAAAGCGTTTGAAAGGTTCTAGAATTATTCATTGTAATATTCAATTCAAAGGTGAAAATTGTATTTTTATAGAGCTGTAAATGAAAAGTAGTGGTTAAAAGTTATAATGTAACGTGGTTTTAAGAGAGAGGATAAAATACCTTTCTTGTGAAAGGATTTTTTTTAAAAAAAAAAAGGAATATAAATGATCAAGATATTCTATTTCCACCTTCTATAAGTGTTGGTTTACACCATTACTGAATATAAGTGGTACTTTAAACGAAAATGAATGATACTAAGAAGAAAATAAAGCAACTGCAATAAAAATATTTGAAGTCACGTGTAATGTAACATCTAGCTAGAATTAGAAATGAAATATCTAATTTTTAAAGGATTTGAAATTATTGCATGTAGATCGGATAATAGTGGAGTTAGTGGTGTGATTAGGAAGACTTTAATTATGGGTGGAATTTGTGAGGGTGGAATTTGTTTTTTCCTTATATTTATATATGTAGAGACACACGCTAAGCCAAAAAACAAGAAGAAATTACAATAGTTAGTGAATGAAAACTAATTAAATAACCATTATTCGTACGTATAACAAATGCACCAAAATTATTGTTCTTTCACTTTTAAACGTTATAAAAAAAATATATGTATTATATCTCTACAAAACTATCCTATCGCTTAGAACAATAGTGTGATATTATAACTTTTGACCATCACTTTCAGTTGTAATTATTTTAAAATACAAGCTGACATTAAATTATTTTTCTATTGGCATGCTATACATAGTTAAAACACAAAGTCTTCTTTTGTTATGATTCTTAGTGGAGTTAGTGGTGTGGTTAATGGAGATAGTGGTGTGATTAGTGGAGTTAGTGGTGTGATTAGACAGACTTTAATTATGGGTGAAATTTGTGTTGGGTGACCACCGCTACATTAGATCCCTTGGTTGGTTTCTTAAGCAATTTGTATTGTATGACGCATACTGCGGCGCTGAAATTGTTGATTGAAGAGATTCTGAATGTGCTAATCAGTTCAGTAAGTGGATATCAATTATATGTTAATCTCAACAGACTGAATATGCTAATCATTTCAGTCGATATCAATTATATTTTAATTATAAGTGGCGAGCAGCAAGACGAAAAAAGAACATCATTATTATCCTTAATTGTATTTAATAATTAAGTTGTTATCAATTGTATTTTAATAATTAAGTGAGGTACAGCAAGGAGTAACAAAGATGTAGTTTAATATTTAGTATTATCTTTAATTGTATTTGCTTATTTAAGGATGTGGGAGTTTTGAAAGAAAGCTGCACATTTTATGAAAGTATTAGAGCACATTTCTTCACCAAGAAATTGTTTCTTGTGAATTCTGATTTACTCAAATATAAGTTCTAACAATGCACTTTTAATATCAATCATTCGTAACTCATTAGTGTGCTAAATTTAAATTAATGTCATATATATATATGTATGTATATATATTATACCATGTGATCCGTCCACCTTTGTCCAGGCCAAATAACTTGGCTAACCTTTATCAAGAATATGGAATTTCAATATATGCTCAATATCTTTTATCGAGATAAGGAAATAACTTTAGGGTACAAAGAATTATTATTAAATATAAGCACATTATTAGACATTATTTAATGATACATATATCTTTTTAAAGTTAAAAAAATACACGACTCTTGACATTAAAGGACACGACATATGTTGACATTAAAGGAAACGAAGTCTCTTGACATTAAAGTGAGCACAGTCACACGACTCTTGACATTAAAGGACAAGGAGCCTGAGTAAAACCAGAAACGTATTCTCTTCCATATATATACAGATATATATAATCCCATTTTTTGCCACCACTCACCATCCCTATCAGAAAATCAAAAATTATTTTCATTTTCATCATCAAAATACGATGGAAACTGGGCAAAACAGTGGATTATTATCTGATTATAGTAGTGATTGAAATTTCCAACCCGAATTTTCCATTTGTGAAAATGTATTTCATGATGTTCCTTTGAGGGAGATGATAGTAAATGACCATTTTTATTCATCTTTCAGTCCGCCACATAACCCTGCTTTTAATATTCCAGGTAATTAAATATAAACTTTTTAAAAAATATTATTATTTTCAATATATACAATATATAGTTCCATTTTCATTTTCTTCTTGTGTTTAATTTCAGAACTACTGTGGATCAACTCTGGGAATGAAGTGATAACAGGATTTGAAGATCAACTAAACTAGCAACAATTGTTATTTGATAACTCTACCAATAACGCGGCAATGGTGATATTTGATGAGAATTTACACGCGGATGAAGAAAAGAAAACAGTTACAAGATCAAGGGAAGTAGTGAATATGTTGTCGAGGAAAACGATTTCGCAGTATTTTTACATGCCAATAAAACAAGCAGCAAAAGAATTGAATGTAGGGGTAACACTTTTGAAGGAAAGGTGCAGGGAATTGGGAATTAGCAGATGGCCTCATAGAAAACTCATGAGCCTTCAAACCCTAATCAAGAATATCCACGAATTGGGAAAAGAGGAAGGAGATGGGAAGTTGAGAGAGTTGCAAAAATTGGAACAAGAGATGAAATTAATGGAAGAGATTCCAGATATACAATTGGAAGAAAAAACAAAGAGACTAAGGATGAGATTTTTTCAGCTTAATTACAAGAAAAGAACGCTTGGGAAGAAAACTAACTCACTTTAACAGCCACCATCAAATAAAAATGTCGGCATGCGATGATCTACATAAGATTCGTGATACGGTTGCCTGTTGTGTTGGAAAATTATATTCACACAACCACACTTGTTTGTCATGTTTTTTAAGGAATAGGTTGAAATTTGAATGTGATATTAATCCATAATCTACAAGTTGGTAAAGAGTTCTTATAAATGATTATGTCATTTTTGTCATTACAATTATTCTATTTAAATATATTAATCACCTTATGGTTAAATTTCAAAAACGTTATTTCTCAATTACATATCAAATTAATTATGCTTCAACTAATAATCATCATAGTTTAAGTTTTAAAAATGACAAGGCATGAAGTGCAAATATCATGCAATGTATAGGTGGTCGCATGCATTATAACCTAAATCAAATAATTCTTCTAATAGACTTTACTTGTCACAATTTACAAAAGTTGGGTATTCGGATGGAAAGTTAACGTCTATAAAATGAAGTATCTCATGAAAAAATCAAATTATACAATAACATATTTAGAGGTGCAAAAAAATCACAAAATAACAGTACATTAATAACATATTTAGAGGTGCAAAAACCAAAAAATAACACACAAACAATTATTGTTGATATTATTAAAATATATAAAAAATACATTCCAATTGCATGGGTACATTTTTAAATTCCAAAAGGGCAAAGAAATGGCGGATCACTATTACATTAAAATTATTTAATAAGAACAAGTTGAGATATACTCAATAATTTATTGGGAACCAAAATAGAAGATAAGATCCGCATAGATTTGCATACAGTGACCCAATGCAATTAGTCGAAATGTATTCATTTTTTTCGTTTGAACGTGGACATTATTGGAACGTCATCGTCATCCAATTCGTCTGCATAAAAAAATAGAGTAAAAGTTAGTATCAAACGGATAAATTAAGCATAAAATATATATAAAAAAATATTATTAATCACCTTTGAGAACCAATTTTCTGGCAGTCTTCCGAGTGGTTCGAGAAGGAGAAATCTTAGGGTCATCACTTATAGTTTTGGATGGTGAATTATCATTTCGAATTATCAAGAACGACTGATCACCTTCATCACTATCACCTACACAATGAAATATAGAGCACAACATTCACACACTATGAAACATAATATATATTATGGTGGTTAAATTTTAAATTTATCAGGTGGTAAATGATAACATACGTACATTGAGAATCATCAACAATAGCCTTGCCCTTCGAATTGGATTGAAGCGGCATCACATTCGAATAGATATCATCGCCAAGATCATCTATATAAATTAGATGATAATCAGAAAAACATCAGCAAAGAACAATATCTACAGATAAACAAACATATGTGTTGTAAATACATATGTCAAATACTTTTCTAGTAACGTAACTGTCAGAGATGTCTTTTTCTTCATGACGACCTTCTGAAACAGCCCTATCAACATATTCACCGGACAATACACTATTGTTTCTTGACTGAGCATCCACGATAATATACTGATCCAAGCCAATTCCATTTCTAGTAATGACCGTTTTTTTTATAATCAAACTATAGATCTCCCCTTCAAGGCTATTATTTGCCTCGCCCAAAAAACCATAAACACCCTTCAATTTCACTTAGTCAGTAAACAACTACAATAAGAGAATTTTTAAATTAAAAAAAATATGGAAGATAATTATAAAATACTTGTTTGTAATTATGCATACAAACAGTAGCAGATTTCCCTATAAATCTTTCAGCTATTTCACCGAAACCTAAATAATCAATTTCGGCTGACGAATCATATAGTGTCAACACCACCTTAGCCCTACAACACACATAATGCACATTAATAGTATTATTAATACAATAAACATATGGAGAACAATGTAGAACTGTATACCTAGGAATTGCCACACGAGTTTCACGACAACGAGTGCACTCGAACTCCCAATCAAGCTCCGCATTTGTTGCAGATGTGCATGTATCACACGACATATAGAAACATCTCTGGTCAAATTCGGTAATTCTAGCTTTGGCAACAATCTTAACCTTACCGTACTTCACACAATACAAATGTCAATGAATTAAAAAATCCAAACAACCCAATGGGTGAAATTAATTAGTAAATCTTAAACAAACATGCACCTCTGACCAGTTGAGCAACGCGCTGATATCCATCAGGGGAAAATTAGGTACATTATTGGAAGAACCTATGTTCAAGATGTACTCCTTAAGCTCCACGATTTCCCTTAAACGTGCCATATTCTTTTGTTTCCTGCGAACATAAACCACATTAAGAACCGTTCAACATAATAACTAAATAACTATACAAGAAATAAAAATAATAAATTTGAATGTACCATGAACTAAGTTTTACAGACTGAGGTAGACGGGGTTCGATAAAAACACCAGACGTAGCTGTAGAACCCAATGATATTCCTACATGGCATAAAAAATAATTAGTCATTGATCCACAACACAAATATAATTATTAAATGTTAGAAAAACCTACCATAATAAGTATTCACAATAACTCGGGTAAACCTAACAACAGGCATGCTTCGTTGATCAACTTTGAGTTTTGCTCCAATGTCGGTAGCTAAATTACTCCATAAAGTGAGGATGTAGGGCTTCATTCTAAAAAACCAAACAAATAATAACCATTAATGATTTGTATATCATGTTGTAACAACTAAAATATTTCCATACCCCTCATCAATCACGGCAAGGTCCTAAACAAATATAGTCCTCCCATACGAAAGAATTGACCTCTGTGGCATTTTATCTATGACAATAACAAGGATATATGTATGGTAAAGGCAAAGTAGTGAATCAGATAATACACTACTAATTATACACGTGTACCAATAACAAAAATGCATATTCTTTGAAACAAATCACAAATCATAGAGTCATCACCTATGGGAGTTTTAGTACCAAGGAGGTTGGAGAGTTCGGACAAGGGTGTAAACGCCACAGTAATAGTATGGGACGTAGCCACTTTGTCATTATCAACGCGTAGTATTGCAGTCCTTGAATTAATAATCCATTGATAAGGGTGATCCACAATCTTAAATCGATCATCGACAGGAACGACCCGTGCCTTAGATATGATATAAGTAGAGTTTAACTGCAATGTGTTGCTTCGAAAATCGATATCATCCTGGTACAATGTTGCGAGAACCCTTGTTCCCTATTTTTTAAAAATTGTACTAATTATTAGTAAATCCGATGGACTGTATATATGTAAAAAAATATAAGAAATACAATGCCACTTTACCTTATCGTCCATTAGTATCAACCTTTGATATTTAGTAGGGCTTTTAACTCCCTGACGTGGTTGCATTTTCTCTTCTACATGAATCTTGACACTCCAGATCTGCGTGGTTGGAGTTACGTCATTGATAAACACCAAATTAGTCTGCATCTGCAACAAAAAAATATAAATCTTAATATATATCGCGAAATCATGTTAGTGTATTTAGAGATATATTAATATGCACATGTATGAAAAAACATTTAATATACCACATCGGATATAATAAACATCATCACGTATCACCAGAGGCCAGTTGAAAAATCTCAAGATAAACGACATTCTTAGTACTATATTCATTACACTGTTCCACATTAGACACAATTGGTCGAACAAGTACTTTAACATTTCTAGATGATCGAGCTCTGGATAGCGCAACGTACAACTGACCATGTGAAAACACAGGATCTTGTAAATAAACTCCAACATAATCAAGTGTCTGGCCTTGAGCCTTGTTAATCGTCATAGCAAAGCAAAGACGCAATGGGAATTGATGGCGTTTAAAGGGAATAGGACATTTGATTCGATCAGACGACTGTAGAGGAATACGAGGGATAAAAACATGTCTACCCTTGTAATCACCTATAGCTATCTCAACTGAAACTACACGAGGCCCAAGGCGACAACATATGAGTCTTGTCCAGTTACACAATCCCTCTGCCGGATCCAAGTTTCTAAGCAGCATTACAGGACAGTTCTCTTTGAGAACAAGCTTGTGTGGTGAAAGTCCAGAGACCGATATAGAATTAAGAAAATCCTCGTAATCACTTTGTTGATTGGGATCATCTGTCTTATCAAAGCTCATGTATTCTATTAGCGAACCTGGAAACTTATCTATGAGCTGATTATTGATATCATCAACCATACCATTTTTAGGAGTTAATATAGCGCGATCAACAATGGAAAAGGGATTTGATGGATCATATTGGAAGGATGGAAATACAAAATCCATAAGTTTTTTCAAAGAAACGTCTGGGTCAACAAAAGGGATACATATGGCCGAGGGCAATTTGACAACATCATCCCTAGTTTTGGGGTGAATCCCGTCCCCAATACTCAATAGAAAATCAATGAAAGTCGGATCATCACGGGCGCGCATATTGACGCTAAGTTGAAGTTTGCGCATGGATGCCCACAATGGAGAGCTCACAATGCTGGCCTTAATCATATCACCACGCGACCCACAAACTATTATAGGGAGTGTCTGTCTAAAATCTCCACCAAATAACACTACTTTACCACCAAAAACTTGAGTTGGATCACAAACTTCACGGAGTAACTTGTCTAATGATTCAATAACGCACTTATTAGCCATAGTGACCTCATCCCAAATTATCAACTTTGACACGTTTATTAGTCTCGCAAGACTACTTTGTTTGCTGAGTTTTGAATCCGCTCCGTCATCAATCTCGAGAGGGAATTTAAATCTGGAATGAGCTGTCCGTCCACCAGGTAATAAAGAGGCTGCAACACCAGATGTTGCCACAGAAAGAGCTACGTGTCCACGAGAACGTACATAAGCAAGTAAAGCTCTCTATAAAAAGGTCTTACCAGAGCCACCAGGTCCATCAACGAAGAAAGCACCCCCACCATTTTCGCGCATAGTGGAAATTACATCGTCAAATGCCAACCGTTGACAAGAGTTTAGCATCCCTTCAGCACGCATGTCAGCATCAGACATAATGATTGCCTTTTCACGAGAGTATTCATTTGAGAATTTAGCTTCTTCTGTCAGCCGTATTATCTCATTGGTCAACGAGAATTCATCTATGCTCCTACCCATGGACTGCAATATAAAGTGAATTGACTCTAATGTCTTTCTATGAACATCAGATGAACCAGGAGGAAATTCCTTACGAAAATCATCGGAAAGATGATTCTGAAATGTTGACCAAAGTTTAGAAGGATCATTAGGCGAACAGAAAACAAGTAGGGTTGCAAACAACCTACGTAAGCTATAAGACATCTGATGTAGTGCGGCCTCCTCGAGACACTCCGTTATATAAGAATCACTCTCCAATAGACCAAGACACAATGCAGCTTCCCGAAACGTACGGTATTCACAACCATTAACTGTCCGGAGGAATTTACTGGACGAAGGAGATCTTACATTGTTCAGGAGTAGTCTTTCGTAAAACCGTTCGCCCTCGCACGGATTTACTGTGACAAGACGACCCACAACGGTTTTTTTTGCCCTCCCAGTCCACGTTCGTGAGTAATGATTCCACACGAAATGTTCTGGAAACTCTTTGTATAATAGATTCAACCTAATAGCTTTCTCATCAATAGCATTCATGCGAAAAAAATCGGTTAACATGGCTTTTTTCAAAAGAGGATTTTCTATCAACGCAAAAAGAGGCTCCTGACGCCCAAAACGAATAGTGTGTTGGTTATCAAGATGTACCTGTAACACAACCACGGGCGGATGCATCTCATTCAAGGCGAATCCGAATATTCTCCAATATGCTTCTGGCGCAGCCACCCAACGTCCAGTTTGGAAATGATGGATCTCGTCATGATCTTGAACAGAATCAAATCCGACCACATTGTATGCAACCCTATCATGGCCTTTATATATGTACTTGTATAAATATTTAACAAGTTTAATATCAGAACATATTTCGACATTCATATGACAGTTATATTTTGCTAATAAATACGGATTGTATGGAACAACCCATCTGTTATCTAATCTAGCATTTCTGACTATAACTAAATCCCCAGTATCTCTCCTCATGTAATTAGGATATGCATTATGGCCATGATAAGTGACGTTGGAAAATTGTTTAGGAAAGTGATTCTTACACTTACCTTCTCTCATGCACACGTTAGTAGGATTAAGAATCCCACAAGGACCATGTAACATATGTTTTGTAACGTAATCACGCAAAAAAGGATGGGAACCATGAGAAGGTAGATCAGCGGATATTATACGATCGTACATATCAGCAGATAAGATTTTATGAGACGTCTTTAAAATCACAAGCCAATGGACGTGAGGAAGACCTCTCTTCTGAAATTCAATGACATAAACATAAGTGGCGACCGGGCCAAAGATTTTTTTTCTCACAATATCATTCTTAAGTTCCTCTAGTTTAGCTTTGAAAACACGAGCAACCAGGTCAGGTCGATCCTCAGATCGCTCGTGTCTTAATAATGCATTAGTTATTTCAGGCCATGATGGATTACACGTCATCGTAAGAAAAATATCCGGCTTACCAAACTTTTGAACCAACGCCATGGCATTAACATACCGTTGACGCATGTCGCGTGGTCCCCCTATAAAAGAGGATGGAAGGACAAAACGTCGACCCACTACAGAAGGATCATTTTGTCCATCAATAGACATACTATCCATGATACTTTGGTATGTATCTGTCCGCATATCCTGCTGACGTTGTTCAGATCTGTAGTAATCTAGACGTGAAGTTTCCAGTTTTATATACATATCAATTACGTATTGCTGAGCAAGACGCCCACAGTGGAGGAGGTACGATTTATCGTTAGGACGACTTTGAAATAAGTAACAATAATATTCACGCATCGAGATACCCCTCTTTCGCATATCAGGATCTTGGAGAACTGTAATAAATAAAATTTTATGTGAGAATAAAACATAAGACATTAAAAACAAGTAAAGAATTATGCATAGATTTAAGCATTAATGAACAACAAATGAAACGTACTTTCATGCTCGTTTTGAAGGAGAGTTGAAGCCGAATCAGTCAACAATGGGGAAATATATGCTTCTGCATCACCAATTATACAATTGACTGACGTGT
This sequence comes from Buddleja alternifolia, assembly GCA_019426215.1. NCBI lineage: Eukaryota > Viridiplantae > Streptophyta > Magnoliopsida > Lamiales > Scrophulariaceae > Buddleja > Buddleja alternifolia. The sequence continues at coordinate 33,696,626 of CM033397.1, read as the reverse complement.
CTCTCCCACGACCACTATGCTTGCGCCTCTTTCGAATGCCAGTATGCCATCCCGGTTCCTCTCTTGGGAACAACAAAGGGTATTAAAGAGGGTCGTAACACCCATAATAGTATTGAACTTGATGGCTCATATCATTATCAACGTATACCCGAATATCGCGCTTGAAAGATTGATCAGATGCGTCGGTTTTTTCCTTCCAAATGGCACCCACTTGTGCAACAGTATGCAAGTTAAAGGTTCGCTGCTCCAACACAGAATTAGAATGAAGTACGATTGTATAATCAACCAAATGTTCATAGTGACGTAAACTTTTAAAGAACCTAGCATAAGGATTTCCTTGAAGTGCGTTTATTAGGTATAGCAAAACACGTGAATCTAACTGTGCCCCTCGTCTAGCTGAAGACCCAATAGATCCATTTGTTTCGTGAAAATACAAATCAAGATTAGATCCAATTGGGGAATTTTCCCTAATACAATTAATATAATGAAATACCATCCCCTGAACCTTTAACGTATAAAACCCCTTATTTGACCAACAAAATTTGTCATCTGTTTTCATCCCGATTGACGTAAATGCTAAATGATTGTTATACGATCTAATATGAATCCTAAAATCATTTGACATTTCAGAATCGCCTATTAAAAGTTCAACCAAATCTGACGTCAATTCACGAGGGGCAAGCACAACCTGACCTTCCCCACAATAGAAACCCGGCACTTCACGGTAAAAACGTAACGCATAACAGTAACTACAACGATCAACTGATGGCAATACCCAAGGCTCAATTGGCAATGTTTTAAAAGCAGTACCCATGGAATTTCGTCCTCGACGAATACCTAACAAATACCGATTTATATTTAAAAACGAATGAGAATGAAAACAAAAACATGGAAGTCAACGATTAACGCAATTTAACGGCTGACTCACGAATTTCTTCAACCGCAGTGACTGGTTGTTCGGTTGATTGTTGATGAAATTCGTGAAATGACTCACCCACAACATCCAAAGAAACAGTTGCATGCGAACGGTTGGTAATAAGATTAACCTCATCAGTTATACCAACATGTAACGGAGGACCAACACTATGCTTGCGTCAGCATCACCCGACTCACTACATCTCGCATCAAGTTTTTGCTTTTTTTTTTGATACACCATTCTATTCCGAGATAAATCAACTTCACGCTGCTTATGTGACCTACGTCCATACCTTAACCTTCGCAACATATTTGGGTCACTCATGGCAACCACGATTGCCTATTACTCGAAAGAATAAGAATCGGCGCGAAGTAGACACAGTAGAATTCAATTGAGCACACAATAATTATTTTCGCATCAAGAGAACAACCCAAACAAAATATCTAAAAATATTAAAGAACATTATTGTGATAGTGCGTCACATATTGTAAAATGTTTGGGCTACAAAATGACATGCTCCAAAAGCTACTGTCTAAACACATGCAGTAACACGAAACTGAAATAATGTATCTGTTAACATAAGGAAAATTAGGACGTCTAGGTTAGAAAGGGCACAAATATCCGTTAATTTTTTTTTAAAACAAACCAATGATGGAATATCTTGTATAAAGTTTAGTAGAAAAGACAGGTAGAGATTAAAGCCAAGTAAAAATTCAACTTATTCGCACCTTGTGCATTCACAGATATACGCTAATAAGATCCCCAATGTCATGTGAGAAAAATTATTACTGAAAAATTATAAACGAGGAATAAAAATATTACATAGGGCAAAACAGGTGGAAATCTTATTCAATGACCAAAGGAAGTCTATTTTTTGAGAAGGATCAAAATTATAATTATAAAAAGGAAGACAACTGGATATTAAAAAAAAAACAATCGTAGGGGCGATGAATTAAATAAACTCAATAACAATGCATCATTATAGAATGCATATGAACCATATTATAGTTAATTAAATAGTTTGAAAAAGGATTCAACATAAATCTCAACTAATGACACACAATAAGGTGTTTAAAGTAATGCATAGTATTCTTATGATTATGAATTACCCGCAGTAAATTTATATAATAAATAATCAAAGACGTATCGTGTATTGATTGATCTTTTTAAAATTACCGATATTCGTATAATATGTGTGAAATGTTTGCTTACTTTTATGTCTTTAAAAATAAACAATAAAAACATAAAATAAATATATTCTCTCAGACTTGTAGGTTTCTTATTTTCTCAAAGATATTAATTTATAATAAGCAATAAAAAATTATGCTTGATATATGAAGAGCTAACTTACAGACTTATAGTGTTCACTCCAATGGAGTCTAATAGTCAATGAATAATCATTTTAATTTCGAGAGAGAGAGAGAGACCCTTTTAAAGTTGAATTTGATGAAGAAATCAATAGGTGAACATAGAACACTTTCCAACATAAATCACACGATTGATTTAAAGTTTTGTTCTCTTCATAGAGTAACTTTTTCTATTTCCATTGACATCACATCACATCACTGACGGCATGTAAAACCAAAGTTAATAAATACCTTATTAATTAATGAAAAAGACTACTGAAATAATTTACTTCATACACAAAATAACCTTCGAGACCAAAAAGAATGAAAAACACATAAAATATGAACATAAGGTCCATTGTATACGAATGATTGTCTCATTTCGGATTGTATCCATAGAACAACCCTAAGAATCACATTTTCAATACTGTTTATTTCTAAGCAGTTTCGCAACGAGATAAATCGCCAAGACACCAAAAATGGATACAGTTTAAGTACATCTCTAATAAAAAAAAGAACGTCCCAAGAATGGATATTACTCAGAATAGAAATTGACACATCCAGATTAATAACCTTGTAATTAGCAGAAATGGACCACAAACGTATAAAAGATCAAAGACCAGTAGAAAAAGGAGGACTTTAGTGCAATTTTGGAAAATGCGTGGAATGGTGGAATTCGTGCATAACCATCAACCCAATAAACCTAAGAGGGGCCGAAGAATGGACCCACATTTAATTTTAGTTATCTTCCTAATTCCTAAAGTTTGGTGTTAGGTCCTTCCTAGAAGTTTCTTCTAGATTTGAGTTTTGAAATAATCACAATTATCTATGTCATAGGATCCGCATAGAGTCCATCATGCATAAATGATTATGATTCTACCGACATTCAGAACCTTGGACTCGTTCGAATAGGATGACAAAGATAAATGCTCATACACATAACATATGGTGTTATTTTAAAAAATATCAGATAGGTTAAATAAAGTTCACAAGTAAGAATAAGACACAATAATAAATAAAACAACATGTCAATAAACAACCTTGAAGAACACTCTTGAAGAACAATGTATTTTTCTCCCAAGCCTTAGATGATAGTTGTTTGAGTGTGATTGGAGTGAATGAGATGGGGCCTTTTATAGAAGAACAATGGATATGAGGCAATGATTAGATGAGAGGAACCTGTATAAGCTCATTTCATTGCAATCGCATATTAATAGGAAGAAAATTGTATTGAACGATCAAATGGCTATAATGAAGTGTATTAGATATTATTTTATTCACTCAAGTTGAATCCAATTCAAACAAGTAAACAAGATATTATTTCTTTCAAACATATTCACGGCCAAGTTTGAGTGTTCATGACCATTCCCACTTATCATATATAATGTATGGTAATATATATAATATAATATATATATATATATATATGTGTGTGTGTGTGTGTTAGTACATATTTATATACTTTTGTATATAATTTTTATATTAACAATTTTTAGTGTGTATACTTTTTTATATAATATATATAAATATGTACTAACAATCCTGAATGTTTAAAACACTGGATGTACTACCACACCACAGGTATATATATTAGCATATATTATATATTATATATTATATATTATAAGTGGAAATGGTCATGAACACTCAAACTTGATTAATTTATTGATTGTACGTCGAAAGAGATCGCCGAAAGAGAATGGCACCAGCTAGTGGCAATTAGTTGTGTTTAATTGAATTGTAATTAAATAAGTATTAATAGCTTTATTAGTGGTAGCTTTATTAGTGGTTTTATTAGTTGTAATTAAATAAATATTAATAAGTAAGGGCAAAAAGTCGTTGGTAAGTGGGGCTTCTGTGATATTTATAGATATGGGGAATATAAACATCCTAAAAAAAAACTCATAAATTTTGTTATAGTTTATTTATTAGCTCTAGGATATATGACCTATTTACATTCTAATGTGCTGCGGCAAAGAATTACTTAACACTTTAAAGTTTGATGAGAAATAATTAGGTTGCAGTTATAGGGTAAGTTTACTAATTTTCCAAATTCAAAATGATCAGATAATGAGTCTCAGTTGGAAGAAGATGAACAGCTTGCTAAGGCTCTTCAAGCCAGTTTGAATGTGGAGTTTCCACATATCAATGTCGAAATATGTTCTGATATTGATATTAATAACTTTATTGTGCTTCACAAATATTAGCCATGCCAGTGCTTAAAACCTTTTTTTCCCAAAAAGAATGGTTGTAATCAAAATTTTATCCCTAAGAATACACTAAAATAAATAAAGGCAATTTGTTTCTTCTCACCACCACTAGCAGCCTTCGTCTTTCCGAGTATGTATATTTTTAGAACTTGACTTTAAAGATTAAAGATCACAATGTATATTTTTTGAATTTGGCTTCAAAAATTAAAAATCACTCTGTACATTTCAGTGATGCCATGTCTCGTACTTTTGCCTTTAGCTAAAAATTGCTTTTATGTTCAAAAAATAGAGCAGATCAATAAGGCGCAAGTTGTAGAGATATTTTCTTTGATAGCATATAGCTATACATTGTATAAACAATCTAGTTATTCAAAGAGTAAATTGAATATGTGATACTAATCATACTATGTATCAATATCTGTACACATTGATAAAAGGTGACAACCAGATAAACTTATGTTTAGAGCTTTAATTCTGACAAATGAACACAACTTATGTTGCTAAATCCGAGGTCCCCCCAGCGTTTGAATTTTGCTAACACAAAGATTATATTGTTGTTAAAGATAGATTTGAAGTACTGATGAGGTGTTCTTTTACAACATCAAAGAAACATTTCTATGAAGAAAAAAAATGAAATCAAATAAACATTTCAAAAGCAACTTGAAACTCAAATCTAAAAATTATGGGAAGATTTGAGTTCTTATTGTTGGTGGAAATAGTGGATGAAAGGAAAATTATTACAGTTGAAACTATTGATCAAGAAATCTCTGTGTTAAGAATAAAAGTGAGAAATGATATAAATAAAATTTTGCAATGAAATTGTCATTTTAATAATTTGTCAAACTCAATAACAATGTGCAGCACTTTTAGAGTATCAGAATTACAATTATAAAAAGGAAAACAACTGGATATTAAAAAAAAAATATCGTAGGGGCGATGAATTAAATAAAGAAACTCAATAACAATGCATATTGGGAACCAAAATAAAAGATAAGGTCCGCATAGATTCACATACAGTGACCCAATGCAATCAGTGGAAATGTATTCATTTTTTTCGTTTGAACGTGGACATTATTTTAAGTGTATATAATTTCCATAAATAATGTATTTGAAAAAAATATTTTATACAAACATTGGTTTATAATATAAATTATTCAATTAAAATATAAGATTCAAACAGCAGTGCAATCCAATGCAACTTTAGGTTTTTCTTTGTTATAATATTTTTACTTCAAAGATATATATTATAAATAATCCTCACTCTGGTCCATAATGTCTCCAACTTATACAAGGACTACTACCTCAATATTATAGAATCCAAATTTAATTACTACCACATATGGTGTGCTTTAATATTTTAGCTAAGAAGATGGAAACTTCATCATTTGGTGGAGTTAAAAAAAGCAAATTAGATGGTTGATTCGCAATTCACAACAATTAATGGTCCGCCTCTCTCAAACCTAAAAAAAAAAACAATTAATGGTCCAAACTCAATGTGAAAAAGTGAAAGGAATTAAAAGAATCAATATGGTCCACTTTTTTATGGTCTCAAGGAAGAAAACCGCAACTTTAGCAGCACAAACAACTTGACAAAATGCAATAATGGAAACTTTTCCACTTTATTTTATTTTATGGTTTTCGCTTGAGTTATCCATTCCTAGTTTCATTCTTGTTCCACGGTCTAGTGCTCCTTCCATCATTTTAAACAATATTGTTTCATAATATAAAATTTGTAAGGCGCGAATGATGTAAACATAGCTTGATGTCTTCATTTTGAAGAGTGTGATAAAAATAAAAATACATTCTGAATAGCGTAATTGTATAGTTTGATTTCTTCATGAGAGACTTAATTTTATAGGCGTTGTTAACTTTTCCACCCCGATACAAAACTTTTATAAATTGTGACAAGTCTATTAGAAGAATTATTTGACTTAGATTATAATGCATTCGACTACCTTTACATTGCATGAATTAGATATTACAAAAAATCAGTGATTTTTTAACAAATCAGAAAAACTATGAGGTTTATAAATGATAAAGTTTACATTTTTCTCTCCTTCCATGGCTTCATTCAGTGCTTCTCTCTCGACCAATAGTAACGGGACTTGCTGCTCAACCTTCATGTATAAACCTTCATAAAAATCTTGTATTTCAAGGTAAAGAGGTTGACACTCATGAGTATCCATCATTGAAGAATCCAAACACTCTCAGACACATCTTCCTTCCATCATCAAGAATTAAATATCTCTCATCCACCGGCTGCATTTACCAAAGAATTTCACATTAATCCACTTTATCAAGTAGATAAACAATAATAGACACTTTTAATTTCAAGGGATAATTACATGCACATTCCTCACCTTGTTGTGCAAGTACCGCAGGCCCCTGAGGTTTTACAAATTACCAACACACCCCCTTTCTGGGGTGAAGTTGTAATATGTTTTTAACGACATTGGAAACTATGGTAATTTCTCAAACCTCAGGATATTTTTAGTAATTAGGGACTTACGCAGGGGGCATGTATGTAATTTATCCTAATTTCAAAGATCGTCTCCTATTGATATGTTTTCTCATTTTTTGAGATTTATTTCTCACCTCCATTCTTTCGCAGATGCAACGGCGAGGTGTTACATCATTTTCGTGTGATGGGCAGTACTTTTAGTGCCAGAAAGGATGTGCTCTATACTCAATAAGCCCAGCAACATTGGTGGGAATCTATACTTACAGAGGGAACAAAGCAATATCATCTAATGATAAAGTATAACTATTTATTCAATGTGAGAAATATTCTGCAAATTTCAAACTAATACGCAAATCTGGGAAATACGTTGCGCTTTGCTAGATGAAAGTTGCGACACTTACAAAATTTTTGAAAACATCGCATTTGGGGTGGTGCAGGTCCTTATAGCAAGATTTATGATATTGGCGATTATCGGACATCGAAAACTGAAACAGAATTAAGAAAGAAAGTTTACAAAATGAGTTATCTACTCAAGGATTAATAATATTAAGGAAGCATTAGGATCAGTTTGGCACCTCATAATCAGAAATTGGCAGATTGCAAGCACAAAAACAAAAACATTCAGGATGCCAAACAACACCCATGCAACTCAAATATCTTCCATGGGCAATTTAACTATTGCAACCAGCACAAACTCCACAAAGAAAATTATGTCAGGTTCAAGACACATAATCTCTTTTAAAATAACATAAAGTGCATATGAGACGAGACAGAAATGAGAGTGCTAAAGGAAAATTGTTCAACGAGGATATATATTACCTGGATCCCGAGGGATAGTAAAATGGATAAGGTGGGAAGAAACTTCGATTATCATATCGAGGTGGAGGTGATCGAGGTGGAAACTCCACATTCAAACTGGCTTGAAGAGCCTTAGAAAGTTGTTCATCTTCTTCCAACTGAGACTCATTATCTGATCATTTTGAATTTGGAAAATTAGTAAACTTGCCCTATAACTGCAACCTAATATTTCTCATCAAACTTTAAAGTGCTAAGTAATTCCTTGCCGCAACACATCAGATTGTAAATAATATATCCTAGAGCTAATAAATAAACTATAACAAAATTTATGAGTTTTTTTTTAGGATGTTCATATTCCCCATATCTATAAATATCACATAAGCCCCACTTACCAATTCTCATCTTCGTCAGAAATAGAAGCTGCGATTTTCTCATCGTCTTCAGCAATGGAAAGTGCAATTGCTCTATCAAGTTCTTCTCTGTCAAAATCTGACAATTCATCCTATATTTAAGATTGAAAAAAAAAGTGACGATGAAAGATCTCATAGATATGCATATATAGTCAAACAAGTGAGGATCATGATCATTACCGCCGTAGTGGTTCCTTCCCAAACTGTATCATCTTCATATTTCCCATGTGAATCTTCATTAGTTGTCGTTCCTTCACCTGGAAATTAATTTCAGATATATCAAAGCGAAAACCCAGATCGAATGTCATCGCATTCAAAACTCACCTCATTGTCAATTTCCGCCACTTTTCTTTACCGTTGCTCCTCCTCCTGCCCCTGTGTCACCAAATGGACAAAAACAATAGGTTATGAAATCGAACAAATACAAATCGATTTCAGGCCATCCTAACATTTTTCAGGCCAAACATTAAATAACCAACATTTAGTTCTACCCAATTTTTGACTTCCTAACATTTTTCCAATATAAATAAAGCTGGATGGTGAATCCAGAAAGAAGATTTAGAGGTAAAACATGAAATTAAAACCCCAAAAAATGCCACCCAGATATCCCATTATTCACATAACCAACAAATTCATGAATCGCACGTCACAAAAAACATCGAATCATAACCCTAAATCACATGAAAAAGATATAACGAAACTCCAATTAAAAAGAAAAAAAAACATAAACCAAATCCGAATCATCAAGAATCATATTAAACGTCATCGCCTGAATCGGAAACAGAGCTTCGATCACCTTCGACCTCAACATCTCCCGCAACAACAAGAAGAGAACTCACCATCGTCTGCCTCAGATTGAAAGAAGAGAGAGGGAGAGGGAGAGGGAGAGGAGAATGAGAGATAAGGTTTGGGTGGGGAATAAGGAGATAAAAAATCAATGGTGGATGCAGCTGAGTGCAAATCTGACGGCTTAGGGGCCTATACAGAACGACGTCGTTTTGGGTGTTGGACAAAAAAAAAAAACAGAAATCGCAGAAAACGACAAACAACTCGACGATGAAAAGGTCCTGTAGCAAAGTCATACACCCTTATATATATATATATATATATATATAATCGGTAAATGATATTGGCACTCCAAAAGTGTTATTGGCACCCCATTATTCAATATAAATTTCTTTCTAAAAATACTGAAAAGTGGAGCTCCAGTAGTAATTTTTGGAGTGCCAATATCAGCTCCCTATATAATATAGTTAATATATATATATACTTTTTATTATCTTTACTATCCCTGTATCTATTTCTGTTGCATAGGGTCAAGATCTAATACATATCCTCTCTTAGATAAAACCTAAGACCCAATTTAGTTCATTGAATTAATTAAATCTAACAGTCCAAATATAAAACTAAAACAAGAGGCAAAATTGGAAAATTAATGAATTAGTGGTATAATAGACAAAATGGCAAAATTACACAGCATCCATTTATCAAAAATAACTGCACATGATCTCCTAAAATCTCTCAAAACTGATACCCACGAAAATCTCCCTTCAATCTCACAAATCTCAGCCTAAGATTAACGGAATCAGTTTATATAATCGTATTAATCTCAAATTTCGGTCGATTATCACAAAAAAATTTCTGAAATTCTGAAATTTGAGTAAAATTAAGATTGAAAAAACCAAAATCTAAAATATTGAACTTCTAAATTTGTGATAGGCGCTGCTCGAAAACGGCCGGAAATTAGCTGGGGAAAATGACCGGAAAATATCCATGAATATGACAGATTTTCACGAACTGAAAATTCGATCGCGAAATATCAATCTCCTCCTACTGTATATTTTTGTGTATTAGCTATTGTATAATGTATTAATTAGCTATTGTATAATGTTTATTAGCTATTGTATTCACTGTATAGTGGGTTATATGATTCTGTATATTGACTTATATTTTACTGTATATTGTGTTATAATATATTGTATAATGGTTTATAAAAATGTAATTGTATGATGTATAAACACACACTGTATAATGGGTTATATGATACTGTATAATATGTTATAACATACTGTATAATGGTTTGAAAATCACTAATTGTATATCATTAATTGCACATTGTATATCACCGTTGTATTTATTGTATAATGGTTTATAAGCTACTGTATAATGGTTTATAACCTACTGTATAATAGTTTAAAAATCATTAATTGTGGTGTCACTAAAATACCACACTGTATATCACCACTCATGTACTGTATTTTGCTTTAAAAAATAAAAAATATATATTTTTTAAATTTCCGAAAGGCAAAAACTGTTTTTGGAATTTGGCCCCAAGCTCTACTTCAATCTCGAAGGAAACGTCATTTTAAAAACAACTCAGATACTTATCATAAATATGCTGAGCACCATCCTCTCGGGCCCAAATTCCATCGTTTTAATAGGTTTTTTCGCGTTTTCATATTTTTAGTCGGATTTTTATTTTCATTTTTATTTATTTCCATTATTTCCAAATTTTACCTTGTTTGTATATACTGTATATTTGTTGATTAACTATTGCATAATGGATTAATTAGCTATTGTATTTGTGATGCCCGAGTTTTTTTTTTTTAGTCGACTAGTTACTATCTAAAGCATTAGGACATGATCTAGGATCTTAAACATATGTTCAAGAGGGATATTATATTATACATCTTGTGTAGATTAAAGGAATAGAACCAAAATTTAACTAGACACTAGGAGAGAAGTTGAATTAGTAAATTGCCCAAATACACCAATAATTAGTAAATTCCACTTTCATTTCACTTTAAAAAAAAATAAATAAAGGGGTGGAAAGTGGGCTTGACCGACCACCCCACCATCACACCATAGATATATATATATATATATATATATATATATATATATATAATATGCCACAACTTCATCATTTTCCTTACAAGAAAATACCTCTTCAACTCTCTTTCTCCATTTTCATCATCTTCAACCTCTCTTCATCCTCCATTCAAGATATATATATATATATATATATATATATAGATACAAATTAGTATATTAGTTTCAACCTCAACCATCTTCACACTTGTTGGTAGCATTAAAGGTAACTTGTAATTCCTTGATCTTACATTAGTAGGTAATGGTAGAGGCTAAACTTGCTTTGAAAATGTTATTGCATGTGTATTAGAAGAGTAGATCTATGAGTTTTAAGCTTAAATTTACAATTTATAGTAACTAACCTAAAGGCTTAAATGAAGAAATCACACATGCATGACAATTGTAAGTTGGGTCTTTAAATCTGCTACTGATTTCGAAGAATTATATCGAAATGAGAAAATGTTATTTGAGTTCAAAACTTTTACTGTGTACGTTACTGCATATCTAAAATATTTCTGGAATTTTGTGAGATTTGTGGAGTTGTAATGTGAATTATGGAAATTGTTAAGTATAGACTGCCAGAAGCCTTACGGGATTTCAAAATGTTTGTTTGAGACATCATTTGGGGTTCTTACAAACTTCATTTTGATTTCAAAATTTTACAGGGGATAATAATATGTATTGGGGTAGTTGTGTATAAAATTGGGGCTTATTTGATTAAATGCGGATTTTATATGAATTTTAAAGTAAAACTGCCCCAGTAAAAATTGAACCCAATTTTACTTCGGTTTTGAGTAAAATAGCCACATTTCAAGTGACCATTTACCTTTGAAAAATTTATCTAAGGTCTTTTAACAAATTTAGAACATTTATGGAAATCGTTTTACCCACAATTATTGAGTTTATGATTTTTAACAATTCATACACTAAAACTGCACAAATCTGTTTTTATGCCTCTTATCGACCTTTTGGGGAAGATTGAAATTAAGCCTAGTTTTCATTAAGGTAACTTGTTGTGCATGTTGGCATAGTTATTAGGACCTCATAGACTACCCCGGGTAGACTTTCGACGAGTTAGAAAATGAGCTTATGATATAATTTCGCTTAGCAGGTGTTGTCGGTGAGACGAACGAGGACAACGCCGTATAAACTTGGACGTAGAGTGAGTGCCTCTCAAAATTATAGTTATATGTCTTTCAAAACTGGAAGGAGCACGTCGTATATATATCTATATACTTTCATCATGCTTTCAATACTTCACATGAAAATGAATTTCAACACTTTCAAATCAAATCATGGACTCAATTTGCATTAACCATTTCTTGGCACGTTTCAAAGACATATCTTGCGAGAATAATTTTCCAGGCAGGTTTTGTGAAAATGATTTCAAGAAAACATTCTTTTAATGAAATTCTGGAAAAAAAAATATTCGCTCGATTCAATATTCCTTCGTGAGCCAAAACGCTTCATTTAATCATTCGTGACATACATGATTGCATACTTGTTTCAATGCATATTTTGCAAGCATGATTTCAAAATAAACATCGGTTTTTATGGATCGTGGAAGTACTCCATCATTTGGTTCTTGTATCATGATCATTTGTCGTGATGGTGTTCTTGTGACATGTTTCATCTTGCGTGGTTGTGTTGGGCCCAAGGTCGGGCGACGGATAGGGCAGGGTTCGGCGGTCAAGCATGGGCTTGCGGTCTTAAACAGTTCCCGCTATCCACGTCCAGATCCATGCATCTAGGACGGAGTGCTCTGAGGGTGCATGGGTCATTTATCGTGTGGCATATTCCGGATATGACCAAATCGGGCATCGCGAGCCTGCGTGGGGAGGTATAAGGTGATGGCTTTTAAGCCGCATGTTCAGGGGTGATAAGGAAGAAGCAGAGGGACCCAAAGTGCTATGGGTAAATCATCGGACGCGGTAGTATTGCTAACATGTCCCCCTACTGCTTAAGCGTGACGTGTACGTGTTACTTAAACATGTCTTGTACATGATACTTGCATTGAGTCTGGTACATGATACTTGCATTGAGTCTTGTACATGATACTTGCATTGAGTCTTGTACGTGGTACTTACATTGACTGCACACTTTTAAAAATGCATGTTTTAAAACTTTATCGTATGTATACTAAGATCCTGGTGTCATACCAGCTACTGCTTGAACGCAAATGTCATTCTTACTCGCCTTTTTAATGAGCATTTGAAAAATAGAAACTATTATTGTTTTCACCTTATTAATTTATCACTTTGGGGTCTAAAAACTATTTTAAGCACCTTTCACACGTACACTGGCGCTCACTAAGCCTTTGCTTATGTACTTCACTTTCTTCCTTCCAGTTATAGGCAAGTCGAGAAGTGAAACTAGCTTGAAGGATCGGAGTATAAACTTGGACTATCCTAGAGGTGAATGATGTAGATTGACTCATGTATATTAAGTTCGCATAGCTATTTAGTTGATGTATTGGGGTTGTGACCCGATAAGATGAATTGTTTAATTGTGTCCAGAATTTGGTTTGTACTTCTGTAAGGATAGGATAACGCTTTCGTGTTGGATTCTTTAGGATTAAATTGAGGGCGTGTTGACGCTTTCGTGTTGGATTCTTTAGGATTAAATTTGAGGGCGTTACAGTATTCACTGTATAATGACTTATATAATATTGTATATTAATTAATATGATACTGTATACTGTGCTATAAGATACCGTATAATGGTTTATAAGATTGTAACTGTATAGTTATAAACACACGTTGTATAATGGTTTATATACTATTGTATAATGGTTTACATACTACTGTATAATGATTATAAACACACACTGTATAATGATTTACAAACTACTGTATAATGGTTTACATACTACTGTATAATGTGTTATAAGCTACTGTATGATGTTTTAAAAATCACTAATTGTGTTTGTCACTAATGCCACGCTGTATGAGATGTTGTATAATGGTTTATATGATATGTAATTATTATTTACAAGTCTTAAAAACTAACAAACCGCAATTTTGAAGCCCTAAATGATCTCAGATGGCTAAAATCACGAGATCGCACCGTAAAAGCGGTGCGTCTTGTTCAGCACGCCGTTTCGCTATAACTGTGCGATTTTCGTATCATTCCGACATAGTGAATTTTTTTCCCATGTTTTCGCTTACATCATTGTTATTTGCTTTGATTTTTGATTTTTGAAGAATTTGTTTTTGTGGATTCTGTTTTTGAAGAATTTGTTTGTGAATTAAACTGACTTTCTTTGCATGTAATACCATACTGTATAATCGCGTTATATGGACTGTATAATAGAATATAATAAACTGTATATTGATGATTAATGTACTGTATAATAAGCAGAAAAAAATGCAGAATTCAAAAATTTATGATTCGAAAGAAAAAACGAATTTGAAAGCAGAATTGATGAATGATGAAGAAATTTCAGATTCTTGTAATGAAATTGATAATTTCTGTAAATAGATCGAATTATAATTAGAAATAAAAATAAATTGGGAAGCAAAATCAGTTATGGAGAAAAATCAGGAATCTGTTATGGGAAAATTTAGTTTGTTACGTTTTACTGCCTAAAATGCCCCTCCCATCATTAAAACAATATAAATAATCTAAAAAATAAGATAAACCCACACCTTGGGATCAAATTGAATCAAAGGCCTAGATTGGGTCTTAGATCTTACCAAATGCCAAGATCAAATACATACCTTGGCATTTGGTAAGATCTAAGACCTAATCTAGGCCTTTGATTCAATTTGATCCCAAGGTGTGGGTTTATCTTATTTTTTAGATTATTTATATTGTTTTAATGATGGGAGGGGCATTTTAGGCAGTAAAACGTAACAAACTAAATCTTTCCATAACTGATTTTGCTTCCCAATTTATTTTTATTTCTAATTATAATTCGATCTATTTACAGAAATTATCAATTTCATTACAAGAATCTGAAAATTCTTCATCATTCATCAATTCTGCTTCCAAATTCGTTTTTTCTTTCGAATCATAAATTTTTTGAATTCTGCATTTTTTTCTGCATATTATACAGTACATTAATCATCAATATACAGTTTATTATATTCTATTATACAGTCCATATAACGCGATTATACAGTATGGTATTACATGCACCATATAACGCGATTATACAGTATGGTATTACATGCAAAGAAAGTCAGTTTAATTCACAAACAAATTCTTCAAAAACAGAATTCACAAAAACAGATTCTTCAAAAATCAAAAATCAAAGCAAATAACAATGATGTAAGCGAAAACATGGGAAAAAAATTCACTATATTGGAATGATACGAAAATCGCACAGTTATAGCGAAACGGAGTGCTGAACAAGACGCACCGCTATTACGGTGCGATCTCGTGATTTTAGCCATCTGAGATCATTTAGGGCTTCAAAATTGTGTTTTGTTAGTTTTTAAGACTTGTAAATAACAATTACATATCATATAAATCATTATACAACATCTCATACAGTGTGGCATTAGTGACAAACACAATTAGTGATTTTTAAAATATCATACAGTAGCTTATAACCCATTATACAGTAGTATGTAAACCATTATACAGTAGTTTGTAAATCATTATACAGTGTGTGTTTATAATCATTATACAGTAGTATGTAAACCATTATACAATAGTATATAAATCATTATACAGTGTGTGTTTATAACTATACAGTTACAATCTTATAAACCATTATACGATATCTTGTAGCACAGTATACAGTATCATATTAATTAATATACAGCATCATATAAGTCATTATACAGTGAATACAATAGCTAATTAATCCATTATACAATAGTTAATAAGCAAATATACAGTAAATACAAACAAGGTAAAGTTTGGAAATAATGGAAATAAATAAAAATGAAAATAAAAATCCGACTAAAAATATGAAACGCGAAAAAACCTATTAAAACGATGGAAGTTGGGCCCGAGAGGATGGTGCTCAGCATACTTATGATGAGTATCTGAGTTGTTTTTAAAATGACGTTTCCTTCGAAATTGAAGTAGAGCTTGGGGCCAAATTCCAAAAACAGTTTTTGTCTTTCGAAAATTTAAAATATATATATTTTTTATTTTTTAAAGCAAAATACAGTACATGAGTGGTGATATACAGTGTGGTATTTTAGTGACACCACAATTAGTGATTTTAAACTATTATACAGTAGCTTATAAACCATTATACAGTAAATACAACGGTGATATACAGTGTGCGATTAATGATATACAATTAGTGATTTTCAAACCATTATACAGTATGTTATAACATATTATACAGTATCATACAACCCATTATACAGTGTGTGTTTATACATCATACAATTACAATCTTATAAACCATTATACAGTATATTGTAACACAATATACAGTAAAATATAAGCCAATATACAAAATCATATAACCCATTATACAGTGAATACAATAGCTAATAAACATTATACAATAGCTAATTAATACATTATACAATAGCTAATACACAAAAATATACAGTAGGAGGAGATTGATATTTCGCGATCGAATTTTCAGTTCGTGAAAATCTGTCATATTCATGGTTATTTTCCGGTCATCTTTCCCAGCTAATTTTCGGCCGTCTTCGAGCAGCGCCTCACGCAAATTTTAGAAGTTCAATATTTTAGATTTGGGTTTTTTCAATCTCGATTTTACACAAATTTCAGAATTTCAGAATTTTTTTTGTGATAATTGACCGAAATTTGAGATTAATACGATTATATAAACTGATTCCGTTAATCTTAGGAAGAGATTTGTGAGATCGAATGGAGATTTTCGTGGGTATCAGTTTTGAGAGATCTTAGGAGATCATGTGCAGTTATTTTTCGTAAATGGATGCTATGTAATTTTGTCATTTTGTCTATTATACCCCTAATTCATTAATTTTCCAATTTTGCCTCTTGTTTTTGTTTTATATTTGGACTGTTAGATTTAATTAATCCAATGGACTAGATTGGGTCTTAGGTCTTATCTAAGAAAGAGTATGTATTAGATATTGACCCTATATATATATATAGATATAGATATAGATAGAGAATTTTTTTCCAAAATATTACTCTAAGAAAAAATAATTCCCAAAGTATTACTATTTAAAGAATATTTTCCAAATTATTAATCTTATTGCCACATGTGTTGCCATGTGTCACAAATTGATTTAGTTGGCATTTTTTTAGTGTTTTTCCTATTTTAATGACCCACATAAATTTATTAATTTTTTTCTATAGACATTTGATAAAATCACAAATTATTCCACATCGTCAAGATGCCTATAAAGACTACTCCAAATAGTGATGCAATTTTCTTGAATTACTAGAGGTTATGCAACAATATCAAAATGATTTTTTTACTCCATATGAAAATACAAAACATATTCAACCCCTGCGTCTGCCGATATCAGTATGCAAATTATTAGTGCAAAAAAGGTGTTAATTCATATGTCAGTGTAGAGAGTAATGGTGGAAAAGGAAAAGTGAATCCATGAAATTTTTTTCTTGGCGCAGAAGAAGATGAGAAGGCGTGAATTTTATAAAAATTGCCAACTGAAGTAGGAAATAAAGTAGGAAACTGCAACTAATAAATTTATATGGATCATTAGGAAAAAAAAGTAAAAAATGCCAACTAAATCAATTTGTGACATATGAGAATACATGTGGCAAGAAGAGTAATAGTTTGGGAAGTATTTTTCAAATACTAATACTTTGGGAATTATTTTTTCTAAGAGTAATATTTTGAGAAAAAACTCGATAGATATATATAATAATTTTAATATTTTATTTTATTTTTGATATTTTTGTTACTCTGCCCCTTCACACAACGTTCCTGTTTTAACTCTACTGTGGCTAAAGTTAGTCATATACTGTGGTTAGTTTAAGCTGACTCCGGTTAATATAGTCTTCATCTCGTGGAAGTGTCTAGAATATGGGATCTCAGCCGTCGGATGGGGACTTTAAAAAATGATCTTAGCCGTTGGAGATGTGGTGACGTGGAGATAAGGGATTGGGGAGCACGTGTCATGTTCACCGAACCCTGGGGGGTTTAGCAAAAAAGTCATAGCATAAGTTTTTTTTTTTTCCATTTATCTTAGTATTTCTATATAAAGCAAGGTTAGAGACAAGACTCAATCAAGTTAGAGACTTGGTTTAAGAAGACTTGACGAGATCAAACCTTATATGTGTCACACCCCAATTTTTTTTTTGACGTGACACGGCCGTGCCATCGCATCGCTTCACGACGACATGAAGCCCTCAAACTTTAACCAATACATATACTCCTTCAAAAATGTACGCGAAAGCGCATAATATCCAATAAATCCTTAGATTACAAGGTACAGAGCATCTAATAAATTTTCAATTTCTAGAAAAAAAATCTAAACAAAGTCATAATTAGCTTAAGTATTCAAACTAGTAAAAATATAAATAAATAGAAATTCTATCATTAATCATTTAGTACTAGCTTCGAACACCCCTCCAGCTCACACAACTTCAAGGAACCAATATGAATCTGAAAACAATAGCAAGGGGTGAGTTGCATACTCAATAAGCAGTCCATGACACTTTCTACCAAGTCAAGCATAGCTTCAGAAAGAATACAATACTTTACATGCAATATCAATAAAGTTCAAAAAGAAATTTTCATGGAGATAAGAAATAAACATTTTCATCGAAATTCCAAAATAATTTAATAAGCTCAGAGATCGACACTAGACCTTATTGGATTCTTCTAGAAGACCTTACATTCAAAACTGTCTAGCTGGAGGTTCGGCCGGCCCTGACCTGCACAGGTAGAGCGTATTATTTCGTAATCTCGTTCCTCTCTCACTCTCTGTCTGATATCTCATCTCATCTCACTCACTCTCTACCGCGCGCCCCCGCCCCCGCCAGACGCCGGCGACATCACAGCACCCGGTCGTCGTCGCCAACGCCGTCACAGCCGTCGCCCGTCGGTCTCCTCCACTCCTTAGTCCTCACTCTACTCAAAGTCTAACCCTAGGTAAGAAATTAAAATTAGATTGTTCATTTCTTAATTTTGTAAATCCAATTTCAAATGGGTAATTTATAAAGCTTAAACTTCCATTGTTGAGATATGTAATATGTTGATTGTTCAAAAGAAAAATAAGATATGTTGATTGTTGAGATGCCTTGAGAAAGCTTAAACTTCCATTGTTGAGATGAGACAAGAGTGTTAGGGCTAATGACTTGTATTAGATTTAATTTGAAGTTTTGATCATGCTAAATTGCTAACCCCTAAAGCACAATTGCTATGCTATTTGCTACTGTCAGTGTATGTAGTATATGTATGAATTATGATGTATCAATTATCATGGAAGCAAAATAGATTATTTTGATTTTTGAAGCATATATATGTGTAATGTGTTAATGTATATGTATACTTTATGTATGCTTATTGCTTGAAGTTGAACCTTTATTGTAATTGTATATTGTTAAAACTTAATAGTTAAAATTAAGTGTATTGTACTCTTTGTGATTTGTAGAGAAACATGGAAATCGAAGAAAGAAGTGACTCGGAACACTCAATTCCTCATTCTCCTCCATCTCCAACGCCAAGGGAGACTCATTCTAGTTCTAATGTGATGGACGAAGAGCCGAGTAATAGATCAAAGAGAAAAGAGAAGAGTAAAAGGTCTAAAGTGTACGATCACTTCACCGTCTATGTAGACAAAAATGGTAAGAAAAGGGCTAAATGCAATTATTGTGATAGGGGGGATTATGCTTGTGATACAGCTAAAAATGGAACTTCAACGATGAATAGTCACATGAAAGTTTGCAAAAATCATCCTGAAAATATTTATGTGAATGACAATCATACAATTCAAAGTTCTTTCCAAAGTGTAACCGGGGAATTTAGAGATCTATCTTCAGGTTGGAAATTTGATCAAGAAGCTGTGAGACGGGCCTTAATTCGCATGATTATTGTTGATGAGTTGCCATTTAAGTTTGTAGAAAATGAGGGGTTTAGGTTCTTCATATCAGTTGCATGTCCACAGTTTTTTATTCCATCGAGAACTACAATAGCAAGAGATTGTCTTAAGCTCCACTTTGATGAAAAAGATAAGTTGAAGAGTTATTTTAGAAAATTGGGCAAAGAATTTCCTTGACCACCGACACATGGACTTCAAATCAAAGACTCACCTATTTGTGCTTGACTGCTCACTTTCTTGATCAGGATTGGAAACTGCGTAAGTACATTCTTAATTTCATTCCATGTCCTACTCATAAAGGTGACGAAGTTGGTCTTTTAATTGAAAAATGTTTACTTGACTGGGGAATTGATAAAGTTTTTACCATTACTGTTGATAACGCTTCTTCTAATGATACTACCGTTGCTTATTTGCGAAGAAGATTCGTTAGTTGGGGGACTGCAGTATTGAATGGTAAGTTTTTGCATATGAGATGTGTGGCTCATATAGTTAATTTAATTGTTAGAGATGGATTGAAAGATGTGAATGAATCTGTTGAGCGTGTTCGCACGGTGGTGAAGTATGTGAAACAATCGCCTGCTAGATTGAGGAAATTCAATGATTTTGTTGTTGAGGAAAAAATTGAAAGCAAGAAATTGTTGTCTTTAGATGTTCCAACTAGATGGAACTCTGTGTTTACGATGCTAGAGACAGCTTTGATTTTCCAGGGTGTATTTGATAGGTATGAGACCTATGATTTTGATTTTCGTTCGGATTTCTTGCCGGGTGGACCTTATGCGAGATTAGGTTTGCCTACCAAATATGATTGGGTTGTTGTCTCACGATTGGTGAAAGTGCTGCAACATTTTTATGATCTTACTGTTCGAGTGTCAGGGTCTTCCTATGTGACATCAAATACTTTCCTAGATGAAATAAGTGATGTGGATTTTCTATTGAAAGAATGGCTTGACGGTGATGATGATGATTTGGTAGATATGGCAAGACAAATGAAGTTGAAATTTGACAAATACTGGGGGGACATGGAAAAAATGAACATGTTTTTGTATGTTGCTGTGATTCTTGACCCTCGTCACAAGTTGAATTACGTACAATATGTTTTTAAGAACATGTACGGGGATGAAATTGGAGAGAAAATGGGAAACTTGGCAAAGAACGCTCTCTATGAAACTTTCGAGGAGTATAAGACTTCATATGCTTCTATACTCGAGTCATCACAACGCTCTTCAACTTCATCTGTGGAAAGCTCACCCTCAAGTGATTCGTCTAAAAGTGACGGTGGTGAAAATGAAAGAAGGGTAATACGAGCTCATAAAAAAAAGTTTCAACAAATGATATCTGAGAGCGGGGTTACGGATGAATCAGAGGTAGATATGTATCTAGCTACATGAACGTATTGAGAAAGATCATGATGATTTTGATATCATTGATTGGTGGAAAGTTCATAGCCCAAGGTTTCCTATTCTTTCTAGATTGACTCGGGATTTGCTTGCCTTGCCCATATCTACGGTGGCTTCAGAGTCTTGTTTTAGCACGGGAGGACGTATTATTGATGACTTTAGAGCTTCTTTAACTCCAAAGTCTGCACAAGCTCTAATTTGTACACAGGATTGGCTTCGGCAATCTCCGATAAGGTCTTTTGAGGAGGATTTTGAGTTTATGTTAAGAATTGAAAAAGGTACGACTTAGATTGATTTTATGCAAATAGAAATATGATTTATTAAAATTACTTGTATACAAAAGTAACATTAATAGATTATAATGTATGTCATTGTACTTGTACTTGTAGATGTGGTCCCGAGTGCTGGTGCTGAGTCGAATATCCTTGGTTTATGAAGATTGAAGATTACTTGACTTGGTAAGATGTTTGTTTTTTTTTCCAAATATATTTTGCATTATATTATGCTATTGTTTGGTCGTTTTTCTTTATCGATTTTATGAAATATTACTTTTGATAATATTGACTTTTATATAACTCATAACTTATTGGTTGTTTGCTAGTTGTTGATGGTCGTGGAATCGTGGTCGTGGCGTCGTCTTGATGGTCGTGGCCTCGTGGTCGACTCGTTATTGTGAATCTGTGATTTCTTGTTATGTCATGTCGTATTGGACAATTTGTGTAATGTTTATTTGCCTATTGGAATATTGGGGGCTTGGTAGTTATAAGTTAAGAATTAGTATGTTGTAATGTAAAATTAAGGTTTAGTAAGTTTCAGACTTTCGACCGTAAGTTCAGCTTATGAGTTATGGCTCCATTATTTCCTTTTCCAGAAGCTAGAACATTGAAAATAAGTGGATATATTTATTTTGGTTGAACATTGAACATTTTTTCTCAATTAGAGATGTGTATATATACTTTGGTTGGAAATTTCAAAGTCAATATTGCCATATTGGCCCAAATGGTTAAAAAAAGGCCCAAATTTCAAAGTTAGTATTGGCTTGTTGGACAATTACAATTGGCTCAAATGGTTAAAAAAAGGAGGATGAGTTTTTTTTGCCCAAATTTGTTTGAATTTTCACGGCCCAAAACCAAAAAAAGGCCCGCTGAATATGTTATGCCCAATTTCGGTTATCCAGAAAGCAAACCGAACCGAAACCGAAATGGATCGGTTAAAACCGAACCATTTCGGTTCGGTTTCGGTTCCGGATTTAACCGAACCGAAATTTCGGTTCGGTTTCGGTTCGGTTAAACCGAATGCACAGCCCTAGTATTATATAAGGCAAACCTGGGAGCGAGATCCGACAAGCATCAATCAAGGGATATACTTTCCATATACAGACCTACGGAGATCATGCCAGCAGAATCATTATTTATACCATAAAAGATATAGCCCAAGAAGGAAGGATCATGATTTATTCTTATTACTTTATGTATTTTAGGTATAGTTGACTTACCATTCTAGTGTACCCATCAATTAATTGTATAAATACCCCCTATGAAGATGAATAAAGAAGGAACCACTTTATACCTGTGGACGTAGGTCTTCATTAGACCGAACCACGTAAATCTCTTGTGTTCTTTACATTTAATCTCGTGCTTTATATTATATTAATATATATTATATTGCATATTATTATTGGTGTGAAACCCACACACATCAAATATGTTTCTGCATAGCTTCCCAAACTGCAACCTAAACGGTTTTTGAGGCTCGTGAACTACCCAAGTTCATTCCCACTAACTCCTATAATCTAACATTTGAATTTTACCTTGCAACCGAACAAGTTTCTGGGGTGAAATATGTTTCGATTAAGGCATTCCATGCATTTAATAAAATTTCAAATTATTTCTAAATGCATAACCCCCATAATTGGGAAGCATTACACATTTATAGTAATTTTAATTTTAGAAAGCTTAGGCTCCGTATGGTTGTGTTTCTGAAAATGAATTCTGAATATTTTTGGGGGAATGTGTATTACAGAAATTCGTGTGAAAATGTTGACTTAATTTGTTTGTTTGGATGTGTTTTTAGAATTTGATTGAAAATAGTGTAGATGTGATATAAAGTTGATTTTTAGTAGGATTTGATATATGAAATGATTGAGTTGGTTATGAATATGATGATGATGGGAGAAAAAATATTAAAATAATATTTTTTTTGAATAATGTTATGAGTTAGTTATAAAATAATATGTATATATGTGTATATATACATACACACACATAATATAATATATATTATAGAAATAGAATAAAAAGAAAAAAACTTATTATTTATTTAATATGGTTGGGCCACACTTTGCCCACTTTTTGTTATTTTTCATCCATTTTATTTTTTCTCACTCCCACTTCATCTTTTTCACCAATACACACACTCACACATACACATACATATATACACACATGCAGACACACACACATATATCTATACACGCGCAGACACACACACACATATATATATATGAACACACACACGCACACACACACGCACACACATATAATATATATATATATATATATGAACACACCCACGCACACACACACACACATATGGAGAGGGGGTGGGCACGTGGGGTTGGGGGTGGGGCCAGGGAAATGGGGGTTGCCGCTGGGAGGAAAAGGTGCAGGGGATAAATAGTGTAAGGGGAGGAAAAAATAATTTTTTTTTCAAATTATATATTATTTAATAATAATAATAATAATAATAAAATATGAAAAAGAAAGAAAGATAATGAGTTGGATAGTGGGATAGTGTAATTAATGATAAAAGATTGTAAAAAGATTGAAATGATTGGTTGGTGTATAGGGGAATGTGTAGTGTATTTAAAATTTGACCATTTTCTGTTGAATTTGGCTTGGACTGTGTATTTCCAAAAAATGAAAATATTTTTATTTTTTGGTGATCCAAAAAATGAAAATATTTTTTAAATACACAACCATACATAGCCTTAGTGGAGGGCGAGGATGTCACACATCCTTTTCTAACTCGGTATTATTTATTTGGGAGGATTTATATTGTCAAATGTTTGGTCTCACTTTGCACATTAGTCAATTTATATAGCGCAACTATCACATATTGAACATGCATAAATTATACTACTAATAAACATGCCTATCAATATTATCGTGGAAATAAATAAATCTATTTATACTCGATCGTGGACTTTTCTAGAGGGCCCGAGCCAATAGACCATCACATGGAAAGGTAAATCAGAAAAAATAAAACTTTACGGACTTAAATAATTCTAAACTATTTTTCTACAACAACCCGTTGAAAGAAAAGTAAATCAAATATAACCAAAGTCCATGATCGGTGTTTCTATCGCATAAGACATGCTAGCATCAATTAATACATGCTCACAACATTTAATACATGCTCTCAATATTAAAACACTTATGTTGATATCTAAAATTTTAGTCCAACTAAAAAGTCCTTCAATAAATTCCCAACTTTTATATATTATTTATTTCAATTAAAATCATTCTAGTCCTACTAAATGACTTAGATATAAAAAATTCAAAATTAAGTATATCTACCTTTAATTAAAATAATATTAGTCCAACTAAATAAATACATAAAATATGGAATTCTATTTTATTATGATTTAAAGCAACCATTAAATGAAAAAACTTTTATTTGATTAAAAAATCAATTATTAATCATTCAAAAAAAATAAATTCTATATTCAAATATTCAAGTAATTTCCAAGTTGAGGAAAAATTAATAATATTTAATCTATAAATTAATTACTAATCTCCAAAAAAATTAATTAATTTATTCCAATTAAATATTTTTATTCCAATTAACCTTATTGGATTCGATTTCATCAAACCCAAGTTACCATCCTTTTGGTCTACTTGGATTTAATTCAATTGGGGCTAATTTTAATTAAGATCCAAATCATCTATCCAATGGCCCAGGATTCAATTAAATTAAGTCCAATCTAATTAATAAGTCAAAATTGATTAAAATTTCCTGTTGGGCTTAATTAAATTATATCGGGTCTCGTCCTTTTGACCCACCCGGATAATTAAATTTACCCAAACCCAAATTCCAATTTTGACCCAATACATAGCCCATTTACAGACCCGGATCCAAGACCCAAATCAGCGGGTCGTATGTCGAAACACACGACCCGTCGGACCATGCGAGTGGCCAGGCCGTGCTGCGTGCAGCATCGCGCAGTCAGTTTGTGGCTCGAAATTTTCTCGTTTCTTGATTTTTTACACAATCACAAATATACCCAGATTTACAATAAATATAAAAAATCAAAATTCATGCTTAAAACCATAAAAACGCAGATTTAATTAACACATAATCACATGCTTCAAAAAGACATATTATGCATATCATAAATCACATAAACACAATTAAATATGCGAATCAAAGATTGACTCTAATACCACTATTGAGTTTTGCAAAAAATAACATAAACGCAGCGGACGGAATTTCAAAAAAATTTATTTTAAAACCCAAAGTTGAATTCAATGATCGTATATTCAAATTGAACAATATACTTAAGGAATAATCACTTACTCGTTAGAACGAAGTTGTTGGAGAATTTTCTTCTTCTTCCAAGAATCGAAAACTTGAAGCTTTTAAATCTTCAATGCTTTGTTTAATCTTCAAATCTTGAACATAATCCGAACAACGAAAATACGTCGTCTCTAAATTGTCACGTACGGATCAACAAACGAAAAATTCCCACTTGATTCTCTAAAGGGGCGACAGCTGGGGTATTAGAGAGGGGAGAAATATTTTTCTTCTTTCTTTCTAGGAGAGTTATGAAAGTAATGTTACTTGTTCAAAGTCAAAGAGTCCTTATATACCTCATGACTTATTGAACAAGTTAAAACAAAAGATCCCTAAAATTGAGCTCCTCTTGGACGCCCAATAAGGCCTTAATTGGCCTCCATTTGGATGCTATTTTAAGCCTCGGGAATTGTTTTGTTTTATTTAATTTCTTATTCGATTAATAATTTATTATATTCAATAAATTAATTAACTAATTCAATAACCAAATTAATCAGATAAATTAATTCATTATTATGTTTTCCTAGGAAATTAATTAATAATTAATCTTACCCTTATAATTAATTATTTCATCTAATGAAAAATTAATTATTTAATTTACCCAATAAATTAAAACTCCTAGAAGAAAAATAGAAACTCCTTTTTCATTTTTCTTTATCAATCCTTTAGCGCGACTCTTTAAGTTCGTTTTGTTTGGCAATGAGAGGAAACCAAAGGAAGTGGGTAACACCTAGCCAGTCACGTGACCCACTTCGTAACTCAAACGAAAATGAATGATAGGATCATTCCGCAACCTTCCAATCGTAAATGTCATGTGAGTATAAACCTTTTGTTCGTGTACCCCAGTCAAGTGATAGTCATGACTATGTCAAACTCACTGGACTTGACCATATGTATTAATTATAATAATACGAGATCATTGAGATCGATTTAGCGCATAGCACAATCGTCTCTTTATGCTTTGGCCAAAGACTTTGATCTTTATTTATCAATAATCACATAGGGTACTTTCTCACTCACTTATGAGAGAACAAATTTCATTTAGATATCAGATAAGACTACCATTTTCCCTTCAAGCCGCATTTCGAGGTCGACCCCACCAACAGGTGAATTGGGTCTAACTACTCGAATGAAATACTTGACATCACAAATGCATCTTCAGCATGACATTTCAGGTCAAAGGTTCACTTACACCTATTACGCATAATTAGTTCTGTCATTGACAGTCACAAAGTGAAACCCCATGTGACAGAACCGATACGAGTTGTGTTCGAGCATATCAGTTCCACTGATGTGCCTACAATCTTAATCTCCTACCATCCCATAGCACCAGATAGACAATCTCATGTCAGAGATAAGATTGTACAAGTGTTTTAAGTCTTTATTTATCCATTAAAGACTTCATTTTACTTGCGAACTTGTTTTTAGTAATCAAGATCGATTCTCTAGTGCCACTCTTCCTATCCCATAGGAAATAGAGGGATCACACTGAAAACACAAACAAAACGTTTTACACTACTTAAAATGCAGATAAAATTTAAGTGAAAACTAAATAATGCATTTATTAATAACATCGAAATAAGTTAATTACAAGATAGATGCCCTATCGTTCTATCATCTATGACATCGGAAGGCATAATCCTAACAAAAATACTTTTCACAAAATTGTATTTGTAATTGTGCATAGTGGGAGTAAGCGAAAATGCTTAAAAAGAAGGGATAATAGTAGACACCCCTCTCAATTATGGGGTGATGTGCACTTTGCCCCCTCACTTATCATAAAATGTGCACTTCACCCCCTCGGGCAGATTCGGGCACCACACTTATCATAAAAATTGGACTTTTGCCCCTTGACTTATGTGTCTTTGTAGCACTTTGCCCCCTGACTTATGTGTTTTTGTAACATTTTGCTCCCTTACTTATGTGTTTTGTAGCACTTTGCCCCTGTCCGAGGGGGGTGAAGTGCACATTTTATGATTAGTGAGGGAGCAAAGTGCACATTTTAATAACTTAGGGGATAAAGTGCATATCACCTCATAACTGAGGGGGTGTCTGCCATTATCCCTAAAAAGAATAGGAAATGCTATTTTATTCATACTTTCTATTTTATAATAATTAATAATATATCAATTATTATTTATTACATACTTATGATGTCATCATCAATTCGACCGCGTTGACCCAACAGTTGAACCAACGACCCTTCACCTGGTCGACTTTCCGATTCGATGAAATGTCCGGTTTCAAAATATTGGATTACCCATTGCGTATTAGGAAATCTTTTAGTAGGGGAAAGAAGTAGAACGATGTCGTTCCAACTTCCATAGGAAATAAACAACCGGAAATTGGGTGGCAAAGTTTAGATTAGATCTCAAGACTGATTGAGAACTTGAAAAAACAAATTGATGCACTAAAATGCAGATTGCAATTCGTCTTTGATTCTTCCATGCCTATACGTACACAGAGAAGAAAAATGGCGAAGAATTCGACGACCGGATTGATTTCAATGCAGAAGAGACGGCCGTTGATGATAATGTTCTGCATCGCGCTCTCCACCGCCATTGCGTTCTTCATCGGAGCTTCGTACAGTTCTTGCAACGCTCGCGATTACGCCGAAAGCAACAATTTCAGCTCCAAAATTCACTCAGAAAGCAGCGTTGTTGTTGATGATGGACAAAATCCGCTCGGTTTCATGAAATCGAAGCTTGTGCTCTTGGTTTCGCACGAGCTCTCGCTTTCTGGTACAATTTTAGTTTGAATCTCTACTAGCTCCAACGTTTTATAAGTTCTTTCGTAGTATGATTGACGAATGTTTGATGAGATGAAGTTTGATCAGCTTTGTTGATTGATGCTTAATGTAGTTAGTTACTGTTTAGCCGGATTTTGATTTCATGATTTACTCTTTTACTGTTTATAACGAGCTCTTGCTTTCCGGACAATTAATTTTGAATCTCTACAAGCTCCATTTTTGATAAGTTCGTTTATAGTATGATTGATGAAAGTTTGATGAGATGAACTTCGATCAGCTTCGTTGATTGATGATTAATGCAGTTACTGTTTAGTCGGATTTTTATTTTGATTTGATGATTTAGTCTTTACTGTTTCTCACGAGCTCTCGCTTTCTGGTACAATTTCAGTTTGAAACTCTACTAGCTCCATTTTTGATAAGTTCGTTGATAGTATGATTGATGAAAGTTTGATGAGATGAACTTCTATTAGCTTTGTTGGTTGATGATTAATGTAATTACTGTTAATCAGATTTTGATTCGATGATTTAGTCTTTTACTGTTTAGTTAAGCGTATGATCAAGTGATTGAGAGAGAGAAAATCTATAAGGTTTTACGTTGAGGTGTTTCAAGTTTATATTTTTTTGTTCAAGAGTTTTGTGGTGTTAAACTTCTTGTATGAATTAAGAGAAGTTTTTCTAGGACGTGTGTTAATACTGCAATGCAAAATAATGCTGTATTTGTTCTAAGAAGAGTCCGGCGTTTTTGAACTAAGACCTGTATACAAGAGAAGACAACATGAGAATTTCATTTTCTGAACAAATTTCCTCAGGTGGTCCTTTACTACTAATGGAACTTGCCTTTTTGTTAAGAGCTGTTGGCACACGGGTTGTTTGGATCACTAATCAGAAGCCCACAGAACCAGATGAAGTGATTTACAGTTTGGAACGAAGAATGATGGACAGAGGAGTGGAGGTACAATGAGATTCCTATTCTGAGTGTGGCTGATCGACGGTTATAAATTCAACCTCGTTTTCCACGACTGCACCAGAGTCCCAAAAGTTGGTTTTGTTTTTCATGCAGGTTTTGCCTGCAAAGGGCCAGAAAACTGTTGACATGGCTCTTGAATCTGATTTGGTCATTTTAAATACTGCTGTGGCTGGCAAGTGGCTAGATGCTGTGCTCAAAGAAAATGTGGCTCATGTACTCCCAAAGATTTTGTGGTGGATTCATGAAATGCGAGGACATTACTTTAAACTGGAGTACATTAAGCACCTCCCTTTTGTTGCAGGTGCCATGATTGATTCACACGCTACTGCTGAATACTGGAAAAACCGGACTCATGAACGACTAGGGTATCTAATTTGCATCTAATATATTTTTTATTGATGGTAAGTTTGTAGTGATAAGATATAATATTATCGTCCACTTTCAATGGTACAGGATTAAGATGCCTGCAACATATGTCGTGCACCTTGGCAATAGCAAAGACTTGATGGAAATAGTGGATGACAGTGTGGCAAGAAGGGTCCTTAGAGAGCATGTTAGGGAATCCCTTGGATTGAGGAAAGATGATCTTTTATTTGCCATAATAAATAGTATGTGTTACTATCAATGAAATAGTAAATTTGTCCTTGCTATTTTTCTCCCTGCAACTAGTTGTTTACACATTTTCAGGCGAAATTGCATTTGCTGTTCTAAAGTTTGGACATGAAATTTGTGAGGCAGAGAAGGAGAGACCGGATAATAAAATTTTCTAGTAGTCTTTCACTTTACCATTACTGTCAACCTTCGACAGAGAAATACTTTCTTTCTACTTTATGATTGATAAAACAAACCATAGACTAGAAAGAAGTTTGGTGCTGATAAAGAAAGTAGAAGGGATCTGCCTCACAAATATTGCCAGAGAGGAAGATATTAATATTCTCCAATTGTCAAATCTGCTCCTTAAATTTATATATGCCTCATTAACACAAACTCAAACTACATTGTGCCCAAGATTGATCATATAGTTTACCTCAGAATCCGTTTTCCAGTTTATTTTAAAGAATAAGGGCAGATGTTGCTCCACTATAAGTTCCTAATTGCCCTTTTTCATTTTCATTTGCTTTCTGAACATTTTATCAAGTAGTAGTATGTGTTGTTACCACCTGTATTACATACAATATAAGAGAGGTTACTGTTTTGTACAGTATGTTGCCTCTGAAAGTATATAATATCTTAATTATGGTTACATTGATTGAACGGTTCTTGAGATATAGAAATTCTGTTGCTGCAGGTGTTTCCCGTGGGAAAGGTCAGGATCTATTTCTAAAATCTTTCTATGAAGCTCTGCAACTCATCCAACAGAGGAAACTGGAAGTGCCACCAATACATGCAATTATAGTGGGAAGTGACATGAGTGCCCAAACTAAATTTGAAACAGAACTGCGGAACTTTGTGGCTGACAAGAAAATTCAGGAAAGAATGAACTTCGTGAAAAAGACCCTGGATGTTGCTCCTTATCTGGCTTCCGTTGATGTTCTTGTCCAAAACTCTCAGGTACATGTTGATTTATAACTTTGATCCTATGGGTCATGCATCACTCTGATATTACTAGGGGGCTTAATTTTCCAATTTAATGTCATTATACGGCCTTTTGCATCATAACTGGCCTAAAGTTGCCCGACTGCTTAAAAAGTATTAAACATATTGGTCTCTAGTAGAAGATATGTCTGTATTTTGATGTTGAACTAATATGTCCTTTCTTTGCTGTGTTTGTTTTCATTGTGTTTATTTGTATGTTATTTGTGCTATTTCTTTAGTAGCTAACCTATGTGATAGTGAGATTATTTCTTGAAGGTGATATTTATATTTACCGAGATAGGAGCTGCTTGTTCTTTTATCTTTTCCTAAAATATATTTTATCCTCTCTATTTTCTTACATGGAATACTTCTATTTTTAAAATAACTAGTAAATAACACGTGCGTTGCACGTGAATCATAGGCTCTCCTTCAAATATAAGAATTAATTACACTAACTACCACTCTTATTAAATGTAAGGGAAAAGAACAATCTACCTCCCTGCGAAAGCCGTTATTATTACTCTACCCCTTTGTGAAAAAAAATAAAATAACAAAACCCTCCCTAAATTTTTTTAAATTATACACAACGCCTCTCTTAAAATTTTTTGGCCTGTGAACCTTCCTGTAAAGACAAAACTACCCTTAGTTTTCACAAATATTTATACAAATATAATTTACTATTTTATTTTCTATTTTACAAATTATTAAATATTTAATTTTTATTTAAGTTTTCCTTTTCTTTTCACCTTCTTCTCCAACTCATCCCCTTGCACCTTACCCTAACATACCAATCTCCTATCTCAACCAAAATCAACGCTAAAAAACCCGTTCCCATCTTCCCCATTCAAATTCAACTCCTAAAATACGAAATTCAACAGGCAAAATACACGAATTTTGGTTCGACATCGATTTGCGGGTCGGTCGACTTGAGTCGACGGCAATTTGTGGCGGATTTGGTGTAGAGGGGGCTTGAGGCGGCTATTTATGGCGGATTTGGGGGTAGGATTTGAAGAGATCCCAAAGGGGTTGAAATCTGCAAATTTGCAGATTTGAAGGTTTGCTTCAAGTGCAATTGTGCAGATTTGTAAATCTACAAATTTGCAATATATGTGTGGAGTTGCCAGTGGTGTTGGACAGCGGTGGGCGGAGGAAAAGTCGTGGTGGCGCCGCGATGGCGGCGTAACGGTGGTAGTAGGAGGTTTATATTTGCATATATATATATATACATACATATAGTATATATTATAAGTCTATATTTCTTAATATCTTTTATGATTTTTAAAATTTTTAAAAATTATATTTTATATAAATATAAAAAAATTAATATGAACCGTTGATCTCTATAAACATCTATGGTAACTATAAATTGAATTTAGTAAAATATAGGTATTTAATGATGACCGTAGATTTGTAAGAGATTAGATCCAATGGTTGCTAGATCAGGGGGCAAAATAGTCTTTTATAGGCAAAAAATTCATAACCATTTGCAAAACACGCTAGTGAGGCGCGTAGGGGCTTAAAGTGCTTTTTAATTTCTTTCATAGGGGGCTTTCTTGTTGTTTTCTATTTCACAGGGGTGGAATGATAATATCGGCTTTCACATGGGGGTTGTAAGTATTTTCGCTTTAAAGTAATTACCATACATTTACCCTCTTATTTTGGACCGATAATAGACACCCCCTCTTATAATAAGACCTTACATTGACACTCTCTCCCCACGACTAATTACCATTAGTCAAGCATAACGAAAAGTGTAAAATGCAATCTTGCTCTCGTTTCAAAAAAAAATATAAATATAATTGAAAAATGATTAATTACACTAACCACTTCCTTATTTAGTGTAATTACAGTTCAGTCCGCTTATTTTGAGCATATAATAGACACTCACTCTTATAATAAAACTTTACATTCACCCTTCCATGGCTGACTGTTTTTTACTTTCTTTTCTTTTCTTTTTTAATTTTTGTCATTTTATATATTTCCATATGATACTTTTTATTTTTATTATAACATTATATATAATTATTTTCTCTCAACTTATTTTAATTTACTAATTAATATTAATGTGTTTTGATAACTTGCTAATTTAGATTTATTTACATTAAATTATGATATTGCTCTTAAAATCAGCTGAAACCCGATTTGTGTTTTCATTTTCTAAAAAGTTTGGTAGTCATTTCAACTAGTATAGGGTTCGTTTGTCATATCGTATTGGACCAAATACATAATTTTATGTTTATATATTTTTCATTGATATTTTTAATTTGAATAAAATTTGACTCCTTATCTCAAATTTTTTTCTTTTGTTCTTTTTTAAAACTTATTTATCGGTTTGCCTAAATGAAAATAAAAATAAATTTTGTAAAACAATATAGCATAATCAAAATTTTCTGTATGATCTTCAGTATATTTTTTTGTTTACATTTGGTATGATTTCACCGAGTGTATTTCATCATTACTTAGTTGAATTCATCTAAACTGTCCCAAATTGACATAAATCTGAATTCGCACTTCATTATAAATATATTAACAAGTTTTTTATGAAATCATGTATTTAATTGTTAAAAATTACAATTACACGCTCTTTATTTTGAAAAATTACATTCACCCCCTCAAGGATTCTTTGGTCAAAAAAAGTTGCTTAGGAGAAGGGTAGAATAGGAAATCTAAAAAAAAAAAATTGATGCTGTGAACAAATTTCGTTAGCTTTCTAACAGAAAGGGGAATTGTGAGGTTGTATCATAAGAGGCGGGTGTTTGTTATGTGTTCAACATAAGCGGGTTGACTTATAATTACACTAAATAAGAGAGGTAGTTAGTGTAATTAACCCTAAAATAAACTATATGGATATTGTTCAATTTAAAAATATTACATATTCCAAATTTAAATAATAATTTAACTGAGTGAATTATTATTTAATAAATTATAATAATTTGAAAAACTAAATATTGATAGACATGGAAGATGAATCAATATGTAAAAGAACTAACTTTTATGAAAATTGAAACCTAGATAATGATGTAAATAAATAAATACTAATGTAAATTCATGCTTAATTTGTTCCTGCTTTTGTTTACTATTTATGGATCTAATGTTCTCTTCTTCTTTTCTTGCAATTCTCCCTTTATTATGGCTCAAAAATTAGATTTTTTTTTCCTTTTGCATTCTCTATTTTTTATGGCAACTGTAGCATGTTTTTTCTCAAGATTATTTGATGTGTCTCGATTTTAAACCTCAATTACATTCTTCATGAAGCCACAACATGTAGGGTAACTAATACTTTCCTTTTTATTTGATTCATTTCTATTGAATGTATCTTTGTCATTTATAAAGTCAAGTTTTATTGATAAAAATGTTGGAGAAGTAAAAAAAAAACATATATATTGCATGTAAAAGCTAACGTGCAGTAGAGAAACAATAATAATTAACATAATGGAGAATATTTTCTTATTTCTTAAAGTGATTGTTATTATCATTATATTTTGTACTCCATTCCCATCAATTTTTTCTAAAGAAAGCGCTAGCCATATTCAATAAATAATTTTCACTAATACTAATGGTTTAGTTCATAAATATATTTGGTAAAATATATAAGCTTTCTAAAATCGTTAAAAATTATAATTGATCAAATGAGAATTTAAAAAAATTCGAGGCATTGAAATGAGAAAACATCGATCAATACAAATTTTTGAATGAAACATTTAAAGAAACTAAATCATTGAACATTCCAAAAATAAAATCTAACAAGTTCTGAATATTTTTTCGAGTGTTTAGGTTTCATGTTATTTAAATTATTTATAACTTATTAGCATAGATTCATGAAGTTAAAAGTTGAAATAACAAAAAAATTCACTTTCAAGGAACTTGATGTGTTAATATCTTGAATGGCTATTAGTCGTTGTACTGTTATAAACCTTTTAAGTTTGTTTAGTATTCCTACCCAAAAGAAATTCACATATACTCCTGAATTTGAGATGGTTAAATTGATATGAATGTGCATTTCATCAGATTAATATGATTAATTAATATGACTTTTGTTATCTAACATTTGTTCATAATTCGACATAACTATGGAAAAATATGTGTGCATTTTCGGAAGTAAAGATTTTAAATTTTAAGTTACATGCTCCATAGATTTAAATATTTCTACTAAATAAAAAACATTATAGAAAAGGATTCTTTCTTAATAAAATGAGCATGTTATTTTACTTTACTTGCATTTGTTAACTACTCATAAATCATATGTAGAATGATTTTAGTCATAGTCTTTTAATCATATAGTATCAAATCTAAAATCGATGCTTTCAATCAAATGCCTATTCTATTTAGATCATTTTTTGAAAAGATTATCATAAATAAATTTATAAAAAATCAAAATAGATTACTTAATATCTACTAAACTATATTTGATTATCAATGGTGAATCATGATATTCTTTTCATAAAGTCCAATTGAAAATATAAAAAAAGATATATCAAAATTAAGAGACTATAAAAGCACACATTCTATTGAAAACTGATTTAAATAAAACTATTTGTAATTGTTTAATTTTTTGTAGAAGACACTGAGTCAATAATTAAATACATGTAATCTATAATGAGAATGTAACAATAATTAACAACCTGACAACTTTAAAGTACAACTTTTCAAACAGTTCATATAACATGATAATATATGTATTCCATCATGCAAATGTACTAACAATCAACAAAATATCAACTTTGAGGTTCAGATTTTCGAAGAATCTAATTATTAATAGACCCTCACTACTTGTTAAATAATTTATTTTTACATACATATTTCAATCCAATACATTATATATTGGACAAAACATTAATATACACTCACTACTTGTTAGATATTTCATTCTTACCTAGATATTTCTATCCAATATATTATGAATCGAATAAAAAATTCATAGGCTCCGTATGGTTGTGTTTTCAGAAATGAATTCTGAGTTTTTTTTTGGGAATGTGTATTACAGAAATTCGTGTGAAAATGTTAACTTAATTTGTTTGTTTGGATGTATTTTTAGAATTTGATTGAAAATAGTGTAGATGTGATATAAAGTTGATTTTTATTAGGATTTGATGTATGAAATAATTGAATTGGTTATGAATGTGATGATGATGGGGGAAAAGATATTAAATTTTTTTTTTTTAATAATGTTATGAGTTGGTAATAAATGAATATGTATATATGTGTATGTATATATATATATACATATACACACACATAATATAATATATAGAGCTATTAACCCTAATCATCCCCCATGTCAAGCAAAAGTGTCACTTTAGTCCCTCTTGTGAAAAAATTATCACTTTCATCCCTCATGTCCATAATTTGTACCCAGATGGTCCTTTTTTGGACATTCCGACCAGATTTTCCGGTTTCCCACCGGAAAATAGGGCTATCCACGCATATATCATGCGCGTCTTCACGAGAAAATTCATAACTCATTGTAGAAAGCTCGGATTCATGAACCGTTTTCTTCCCATGAAACTAGACACATAGGGATATCCACGCATATATCCCACATAATCAGGAGACGTCTAGAACAAAGCAGTTTTGTATTAAAAAATTAGCTAAAAATCTGTCGGCTGTGGAGACAGCTGTGCGCGTCTTCACGCTTCACGAGAAAATTCATAACTCATTGTAGAAAGTTCGGATTCATGAACCGTTTTTTTCCCATGAAACTAGACACATAGGACTATGCACGCATATATCGCACATAATCAGAAAATGTTTATAACAAAACAGTTTTGTATTAAAAAATTAGCTAAAAATCTGTCGGCTGTGCAGACAGCTGTGCGCGTCTTCACGAGAAAATTCATAACTCATTGTAGAAAGCTCGGATTCATGAACCGTTTTCTTCACATGAAACTAGACACATAGGTCTAGACATCCACGCATATATCGCACATAATCAGGAGACGTCTAGAATAAAGCAATTCTAGCTAAGCATCATTTCCGACAGATTTTTAGCTAATTTTTTAATACAAAATTGCTTTGTTCTAGACGTCTCCTGATTGTGTGCGATATACGCGTGGATAGCCCTATGTGTCTAGTTTCATGGGAAGAAAATGGTTCATGAATCCGAGTTTTCTACAATGAGTTATGAATTTTCTAGTGAATACGCGCATGATATATGCTTGGATAGCCTATTTTCGCGTGGGAAGCCGGAAAATCTGGTCAAAATTTTGAAAAAAGGACCATCTGGGTACAAATTATGGACATGAGGGATGAATGTGATAATTTTTTCACAAGAGGGACTAAAATGACGCTTTTGCGTGACATGGGGGATGATAGCGTTAATAGCTCTAAATATATATTATACAAATAGAATGAAAAGACACAAAAAAAAAGAGGCAGCCAGACAGTGGGGGCCGTTCATGTGTTGGGGTGGGGGGGCGGGTATGGGTTTGGGGGGCCCTTCATTTTTTGTTTTTTTTTTGGTCACCTGTTCATTTCTTTTTAGCTTTAGATTTTTTTCGTGTTTTCTTTTCAATTTTATATTTTAAAAGTTCAAGAAAATTGAATTTTGCTCATCTATATTTATAATAATTAGTGTAATTATACGATTCGCATTGGACAAATATAAAAATAGGATGTGGTCTATATATGCAATATTTTATGAAATGTGTAAATATGATTGGAGCATAAGTAGTTCTATATTTCTTTTTCCATTTTCATATAATATTTTATTTCCAATTTGATTGAGGCAAATTTATTTCCATCTTCTTATAATGAGATACTATGATGTTACAAAAAATCTTTGCTCGAGCTCGAGCTCGAGCCGAGAAATTTGGTGAGACTCGGCTCGAGCTCGGCTCGTGGGCAACCCTAATAAATACCACGTTAGTACCAAAATGAAATAATCGAGATTCAGTCGGTATTTATTTGGATATTGAGAAGCTAAAAATGTATAA
This sequence comes from Buddleja alternifolia, assembly GCA_019426215.1. NCBI lineage: Eukaryota > Viridiplantae > Streptophyta > Magnoliopsida > Lamiales > Scrophulariaceae > Buddleja > Buddleja alternifolia. The sequence goes on along the minus strand of CM033397.1, from coordinate 33,658,441 downwards.
TTTAAAATCCAATAAACAACAAACGAAATTATTAAAATGAAATTATAAATCACACAATATTGTTATATACTTTTGGTAAAAGCATGACCAATTAAGTCTCAATTCAAGTACACATATTATTAAATATATATGAAATATTAAATATTAAATCACACAATATTTTTTTTTCAAATTATATATTATTAAATATTATTTAATAATAATAATTGGAATATTTGAAAAATTGAATAGGAATTTTTATTATATAAAATATGAAAAAGTAAGAAAGATAATTAGTGGGATAGTGTAATTAATGATAAAATATTGTGAAAAGATTGAAATGATTTGTTATTATATAGGGGAATGTGTAGTGTATTTAAAATTTGACCATTTTCTGTTGAATTTGGCTTGGACTGTGTATTTTCATTTTTTGGTGATCCAAATAATGAAAATATTTTCAAAATTCATAACCATACATAGCCATACTTTTTACACTTGTATATAAGTGTGTGTGTGTGTGTATATTGTGTAAACTGATTATGTAGCACATTTTTATTACTTTTGTATTGTGTGCTTAAATGTAACACGTGTACATCATACTGTAAATATAAATATATATTCAAAGTAATAAAAATAGTAATTTTCAAAATACAATTTAAAAATATTTTATATTTGTGATTGATATATGAATAGATGTCTCTTGTTCTGCAGCTTGAGACAATAAAAATGAATATATAAATTTTCATGATAAGCAAAAAATGATTTTCTTTAAATGATGAAATCTGCTTCGAATATTGTTCAAACTTGTATCCGAGAAGCAATATCTCCAATTCTCCATCCACCCGTCCCCTTATTTTTCATTTCTTTTATTTAAAAGCATAAATGTCGTGAACCAATTGTTCTCTTTTGTCTACTACTCTACTTAGATTAGGTTTGTACATGGTGCCAACTGCACGTGTGATCTAATTTTTTTTCCTGATAATAAATAATAAGTAAATAATAAAGGCCTTATGTAACTCTACATTTGAATTTGATTATTATTTATCTAATTTTATTGTAGACTTCTAATGTGATTTTACTTTTTATTGTTGTAGATACTTCGAATATATTTTAATTTTTTTTTTAACTCTTTTGTCATTAAAAATTAATTTGCATAGGGATATTTTAGATATCTCAAAAAAATTTAAAATACCAACTCGTATTATTAATGAATAAATAAATAGGAGTGTTCCACGGTACTTCTACATCTATATGTAATTGTAGAGTCCTAATGTATTGACTCTTTTGCCATTAAAAAATTGAATTTTATAGGGATATTTTAGGTACATCAAAAATGTAAAAAAACCAACTCGTACTTTTATAATAGAATAGATGGTTAAAAGTCGTACTCCTCATTAAACTTGCTAAGAAATTAGTTAATAATTATCTGCATAACTGGATGATGTCCAAAATCGACCCCACATATCGAAATCATCCTTCTGTCCTCGACAATCTTAAAACTTGCAGCAAAGAGAGAAGCACTGCAAAATGAAATGTCAGGGGACCATATTCTTCTAATTATAACATTATTTTTTAATGCACATGCTAAATACACCAAAAGATTGGAAAAGATGAAGTAACCGCGTTATTGATGTTGTCGATATAAGCTGGTGTGCTACCTGCTTTAGAATTTTAATCTCGCTGTTAGTAATGGTATAACTGGTGTTACAAAGCATAATTCACTGATATAATACATGAGATCAAATCGTGTTCATCTAGCTTAAAAGAGACTAACATTTTGTTAAAACATGTAGGCACGTGGAGAGTGCTTTGGCAGGATAACCATTGAAGCTATGGCTTTTCAGTTGCCTATATTAGTAAGCCTTCTACTCTTTTAATTTCTCTTGTTTTTTCCATCTCATTGTGATTGCAGCACATTCATTGACCTTGTACATTATGAATGTTAGAACTCCGTATAAGATAATTCTGTTTGCACTATAACTTTCTGGGATCCAGCCTTCTCATGCTGCTCTTGTACAACCAGATAATTTTGTTGATTTTTTGAAGTAACTATCATGTTAGGTTTTATATATGGGCTTCTGTTCCAGTTCTCATTATTTTATGTAACTTCACTAAGCACGAACTCAATATAATTAGGGTACTGCAGCTGGAGGTACAATGGAGATTATAGTAAATGGCAGCACGGGTTGGTTGCATCCAGTTGGAAAAGAGGGTGTAACACCTCTTGCCAATAATATCATTGAACTAGCCACAAATGCAGGGATGAGAAAGGCAATGGGAAGTAAAGGTTATAGTCGGGTGAAAGAGATGTTTCTGGAACACCATATGTCACGCAGAATAGCCTTGGTTCTGCATGAGGTTTTGCAAAAGGCAAAAGGTAAGGTTCAATAATCCACAAAAGGCACGTTTCAGGTACTATGACGAACTTTTAGCTTGCGAAAATACGTTATATAGAATTCACCTCTCTTGCATCTAGAAAGTGTGTTCTTTATTCTTTAATTTTTGTGGATGAGTGTGTGTAGATTTGACGTCCACTTCGTTTCTCACCTTGTCTTGTATTATATGATGAGGAAACTTATTCAGTTTTCATTGATAAGTTTATCAGTTGATTATTTCCGTGATTAAAGCTGAATTTGTGTGCATAAAGAAGTTATGGAATTTTTTTAGCGTAGCTGTGCCTTTGAGTAATTAGCTATGTGTAGGTTTGTAAACAATTTGAATCTAGCCAAACTAGTTATTTTTCATGCTTGTTTGAATTATTATCGACCTTCAAATTTGTGTTTGAGCTTTATTAGATTGTAATTCGAGCCGAGCTCAAGCAACTTGATTTTTCCCCATATTGTATCATTCTTACAAATTGAACTGATCTAGACCTGAGTTCGAAAGCTTAATGAACAAAAGAAATTGTTGAAACTTGATTTATTATATCAATGAAGCAAGTTCAGGCGAGATTTTAACAATTCATTTGAAATCGAGTAGCTTGATTCATTTTTAGCTCTAATTAAGCGCGTCTCTTTTATTATGGTGCTGTTTTGGCAGCTCAATCAATCTATCCATGTATTGAATAGCCTCGTCTTTCATAAGTTTTCTTGTAAGGTTAAGTTGAAAAAGTGATGTGTGATTATTTTATAATGAGACGTACATAAGTCATTTTTGAACAGTTATTTTGTTAAATCTGTTTTTAATGTGAAAAAGTTTTTAAACTAATCCATTTAGACTCGTTCTGAATTTACAGATCTAAACAACCACTCTTAAAATATTCTACTAATGAATGCGACCCAGACCTATGGAGCCAGTTCATCATATATTGTTGGATTAAATCGAGTATTGATGATTTTTACCACTACAATCAATTGATGCTGGATCGACCGACTCCATTGATCTAGATCCATTACGAATGTCCTGAATGAATACATCTTCAAAGATTTCACATTCATTTGATGATAGGAGTATGGAGAGAACATTTTTCATTGGGTTTTGGTGGTCTTGATGGGTGAGGTCCTTTTAGCCAATTTGTAGATCATCATTCTTGCAATCTTGTAGAACCAGAATGCACTCACTAGCTGTAGCCCCAGAGCCATTGCCTGTGAATACAACAATTAAATTAATTATTGCATTTCATTATCATAATTATCTTATTTTAAGTTATTTCCAGTTTCTAGAATGACTATTACGTCTTTAATACGGATCATGAGAAGTGGGTTTACCTTAATTAAGAGTGGATTGTCAGCAGATAGAGTGACGTAAGTGAGATATGGTCCACCACCCATCCTTGCAAATGTGAAAATGACTGCAAAACCAACCTGAAACACCCCAACATCAAATTTCAGTTAAAAACATATATATATATATATATAGAGAGAGAGAGAGAGAGAGATTAAATTTTACAGATTATAGCCTGATCATGTGATGTCATAACATTAATATATATACAAATATATACCAGATCCTATTAAATTTCGAAATATTTTGGAATTATAAGTTCAAATAAGTTACCAATATTATGTTTCATTAAAATACAATTCATGTTAAATTAAATTAAATTAAATAAATAAATAAAGGTAATATAAAAAGAACTAACATCAGCAGCCAAATTGAGGTCAGTATCTCTGTAACCAAGCTCCTTAAGAAGCTCCCTTAAGTGTAAAAATGGGCTTGACATTTCTGTAATCCACAAGGCTGCCACCATTTCTGATCCACACTACATTAATTACATATATATATATATAATAATTCGGAAACCCCAAAAATATTTAATTACTGAAAATTAAAAAAAGATTAAATGAATCTAATAATAAAAATAAGAATTACCCTTTTATAGGCAAGTCCAGCCAGAAGCCCAACAATGCTGACTAGATGATGAATTGTGTTGTCGATCTTGCCTTTGTTGTCAAAAAAGCAGCACACTAAATCATATATCAGATATCCTACTGAGACTGCCAGTGTTTGCATCTGTTCCAATAATATCACACTTGTGAACTCATTTCTGATGACTTCAACTTTATTGCAAATTCAATATATGTCAAGGATAAGGCAACGGGATCCTATGTTCGATGGTTATTTATTCATTACTTACAAAATTCTATAACTCAAACACGTGTCACTCACCATTTATAGCAACAAAGAGAAGTAATAGGAATTTGCAACAGAAGATCTCGTAATAGGAATTCGCAACATAAGATCTCAACATAGGATCTCGTTTGCTAGTGGGAGTGGGCTTGTTTATTCCAAAGTCTATGTCATGAAAAGTGAACAAGCTCCAAATTAACCTTTCCATCATATGATTAGTAAGATATTTGATCATCTTAAGAGTTAATTTTTATTTGATTATTTCTAGATTGACTTAATTGTACGGCTTTTTCGTTTTCTTTATTTGTTCCCACTTTGTAGACATGATGCTGAGATTTCTTAACTAATGAAGTACAACTTTTTTTTTTTTTGATAATTACTAATGATGTACAATGAATAAATCATCAAACTAAATTTAATAAACCCCCCCCCCCCCCCCCCCCCGGGAGAAAATGTAAATAGGCTGCAAAACTCAAACCCAAAATTTTATCATAGAAATTCTCGAAAATCAATCTTATCACTCTTTCATGTTTTTATACCAAATATTGAGTTTATTCCCCCTCTCCCACCGAAATCCACCTTCGGTAAATGTTGCATTTAACTCATGTAATTGGGTCCAACGAAATCTTGGAATATTCCAACAAATGTGACACGCACGTTATATTACTAGCGGACAAAATGCTACGCATACCGGGTTGTTTGCTTTTATCCCAGATTTTATTTTTTTTAAAATCTTCATTATTTGTGATCCCAAATTTTCTTAATTCCGTTCAAGTTAGAAAAACATAAAACAAGTAAATAAATAAAGTACAAAAAGCTTAAACTATTATGATAATATACTATTGACCATGCCCAAGCCTCCATATTTGAAGGAAACAACGTATACAATATACATCCTTCATCTACGTTCCACACCCTCTAATCTCTTATCTAAAACAGTAAACACCCCCCCACCCCACCTACCACCTACCCCCCACCCACCACCCACCACCAAATAAACAGAAAAATGGAAACAAGAAAAAAAACCCAGAAAAAAAAAAAAGAGAGAGAGAGAGAAGATAAATACCTGCTTAGGAGAAGATTTTGAAGCCAAAGGGCAAACTGGGCATTTCCAATCTTGAACTGAAAGAGAAGCCAGAGTTACAGCTAAACAAGCATGAACCGTCGATACAATGCGATTGCAGAAATCAAACGAACGTTTTGGAAGCAATTTCCTTGTTGCCAAAAACAGTGTTGTCCATGAAATTACACCAAATACTATCACATTTACGACGTAATTCTCCATTTCATTTAATCTTGAACCCAACGCTTCAAATGAAACTATAGATATAGAGGTTTTATGTATGTAATGAAATAAATTAACAAAGATGTGTGGCAACTTCATTAATATTTTGCTTATTTTTGTAGGTGAGGTAGGTAGGTTGCCAGTGCATTTAAATGTTCTCCTCTAATCTTTAATTGACATATGTACATTTATTTATTTATTTTTGTGGGGTTATATGTTAAATACATAGGTGTCTTTTTTTGGGTTTAATAAGGGACTATTTCGCATCTCTTTCTTTAATAATTAAGATTATCACACAATCATCTCCCTATTGCTGATCAAAAAAAAAAAAAAATTGCTAAATTTGGTGTGGTCCATAAACACAAATTCTCCCATTTTTTTCTCCAATTAAATCATCACATGGCTTGTAAAGGGGGAAAATTACAGTTTTCGACCAAAAACACATTTGGTCCCTCATATTTCAGCCTCGACACATTTGGTCCCTCAACTTATAAATTTTGAACAAATGTGGTCCCTGCCGTCAATTTACCGTTTAGAACTAACGGAATCCGCACTGTTCATCCTTTTCTCCAACTATCCCAACCCTAAATTCGATTTCAGACTTTAAATTATAATATTTCACTCATTTCAAGTCCATTTTTAACGAATCTTATATGGTTAGAATCGTCTCAACAAGTAGAATCCATCCTTGTAAGTTTTGTCCCAACATACGCTGATTCAAAAAATGAATTTTTTCGGATTTGTGCGGTTCGGGTCAACATTTTCTCACATCATGCAAAATTCTTAACCATGATATATAGCACATCATTTCTCACTTATTTTTCGGGGGGTATTTTTTTAGTTTTCTGGATATTTTAATATATTTTGATATTAATTTAATTGAGAAACTAAAAAAACCCCTAATTTTGAATGTTTTGGGGGATTCCGTTACTTCTAAACGGTAAATTGATGGTAGGGACCACATTTGTCCAAAATTTGTAAGTTGAGGGACCAAATGTGTCCAGCCCGAAACATGAGGGACCAAATGTGTTTTTGGCTACAACTTCAGGGACGAAAAGTGTAATTTTCCCATTGTACATGCATCTTTTCGAGGACAATTTTTAATACGATTTTTCTATTTGATTTTTTTTTTACCGAATTTCCTTTTCTTTATACTAACATTTTTTTTTCTGTTTAGTCTTCTTCTTTCGCATTACGTAATGGACGGAGCCAGGAATTTAGATTTAAGGACGAAAACAAAAGGGTGGGGGGTTTGATTTTGAATTTAAAAAATGTGTAGGGTTAAAAAAAAAAAAGCATTTCAAAATTAAAGGGACAAGTATCACCACCGGTCCCCTAACTCTATCACAGATTACTATTTACAGTTCTTACAACAAAGTATTACTATTTGTCAAACCTTCAGTTTTTTTTTAAAGAAAAGACAAAAAGAAAAACTCCCATCGGGGGAGAGTATTTTCTGGCCCTCATCCCTTCTTTATTTCATCAAACAAAAGAAAGCAATAAATAAGGGGTGCTAGGAAAGCAAATAAAATGTAACCTAGCCTTTTGTTTGGCTTCCACGAGGGAAAGATGGTGAACCAATTCTGATAGCATGTTCTATTGCAAGTCCTATTACAACATAGAATATAATGCGGAAAAATGTAAAAAGAAAAGAACATAATGTTTAAATAAGTCTCACCTTATAACATAATGCTTGATATGGGGAGAGTATTTTCTGGCCCCATCCCTTCTTTATTTCATCAAACAAAATAAAGCAATAAATAAGGGGTGCTAGGAAATTAAATAAAATGTAACCTAGCCTTTTGTTTGGCTTCCACGAGGGAAAGATGGTGAACCAATTCTGATAACATGTTCTATTGCAAATCCTATTACAACATAGAATATAATGCGGAAAAATGTAAAAAGAAAAGAACATAATGTTTAAATAAGTCTCACCTTATAACATAATGCTTGATTTCATATTTTTTAAAACAAATTTGAAGCTCCAAAACCCGCTACAAAACGCCATTCTTGTTTTTCTATCTTAGGAAATGAAAAATACACCCACTCGTAAAACCAATTGCTAAAATTTTAAAAGACAAAGATATCATTTAATACCGATCTGGGAGACTCACCCACCAGGCCAGGTGTGCGACTCGGGTCGACCAACAAATTAGTCCGGCAATGCCCGGGATATTGTGGTAGGCAACCGAAAAATTTAATACCAAATTCTAAGTCATGTAGAAATTATGCATTAGGAACCTTAAACATCGAAAAAGAAAATATTTTTCAATCAAATATGAAAAATTCATGTACTTTGTCTATTTATATACATATTAAAAAGGAACTAATTACTTCTAATATTGTTTTCTTTTTAATAGTAACAGTTGTTGATATGAGCACTTTTTTAAGTATAATTGAATTCAACCCTTTTGTTGATTTATATCATAATATATCATTCTCAATTATATACTTTGTTGTCCTTCATAGTGGACATTTTTAATTGACTTACTTCAATAATCTATAACATAATAATGACTTGATTTAATTGCATAAGAGTAGTTACATAATTAATTTCCATTTTCAAATTATAATGTTTTTTAGTACAAAAATTAAATTTGAAGTTCCTATAAATGGCTGGCCAATATTATTGCTCTATACAAAAGACAATTACATTATTTTGTAAGCTATAAATGCAATGTCTATTTGTATAAATGTTGCATTCATCTTGTTTCCACGTGTTCAGTGACAATAATGTCAACTAAATATAATGGAGTTTGGTAAGTTTGGATGAAAAAATTAGAGAAATTAATTGAGCTGGTTTGTAACAAAGGTTTAGGGTTGCTTGATAGGTGTGAGATTTACATGTTTTAGAGCCTCATATTTATGTTATTTATATTGGTTTATGCATGATTTATGTCACATATGCGTTTAATTTGTGTGCTTATTGAGTAAAGGTGGAAAATCATTGCAATTGAGAAAAACTGGACGGAAATGCAGACTTTCAGAGTATTTACAGACGAAATTTGACAAATATTCCTTCTACAAAGTTGTAAGATCTTTGTCTTACCTTCACGTGAAAACTTGAATCACTCAAATCGGAGGTCTGTGGAGAAAGTTATGAAGGAAACAAAATCTCTGCGCAGAAGGCAAAATGTTACGGTTCCTAATGTTCGAATGTTGGCTTGTGGGCGTTCGAACGTTGCGTCTGACGGAAAAAACAGCAGATTTTTGGAAATTTCCAATTCTAATTCAAGTTGGAGTCTTCTCCTTCCACCCTTATATATATTAAATCAGTTCTCTAGGGTTAAGGAGACGAAATATACATAGAATAGAGCCCTAATGGGGTTTAGACATAGTTTTTACATAATCATGAAGATTTTCAAAAACCCTTGAAGGTGAAGAAATCAAGAAGCATGGAAGAGATGAAGATCGAAGTTCATCCATCAAAAATACAAGTGAGTTTCTTAGATTTAGATTTGTTTTAGTGTATGAATATGAATCTTAATTTAAGTTTCTATCTTTTATCTTTTATAATGAATTAGATTCTTCGAACAAAGGCCATGTTGCGGCTAAATTATGATATTTGAGTTATAAATTGTGTTTTTCATATTAATTCTATTGTTGCTTTGTGTATTGATTTTGTGCTTTAATTTCAATTATATGTTTGATCACCATATGCTTGCTAATTAGCCTAGTTTATTCATTCGAGAGAATATAACTTAGGATTCAAAGAAATCATCACATCATCCGAAACACATGAGGAATTGCTCCTAAAGATAGGTATAGATTTTCGGGTGCTGTTAGCCGGATTCATCCGGGGAAATTCTAAAACGTGAATGCATGGCTAATGATTTGATTCTCGGATAGACATATTTAGAGAACCGTCATGTAGTCATAGGATTATTACAGCCGAGGGATCGGGTAGTAATTATTTAAGGTTATTTCCACCAAAGCAACATTAGTCCAATAATATGAGAATGTGATTTTAACAAGAATTAATTAATTTATGCCAACACATGTGTCTTAATTGTTCTCTTCCATCGCTATCTTGATTTCGACATCTTGTTTCTTGTATCTTGCTTCCATAATATTTGAGTTAATTCTTGTTTTAGTTTATTTTATTGCTTTTAAAATCTTTAAATCTTTAGTTTTAGTTTAATTATTGCTTGCTTTAAATTCAAGAAGTTTAAAATAAAAGTTTCTGTGGGATCGACAATCCGGACTTATTATCTACTTTATTACTACACATGACCAGTCCACTTGTTGTGCAAACACGTAAGAATTTTTCGTGTCAAGTTTTTGGCGCCGTTGTCGGGGACTTATTTTTTTAAGTTTTTGTTTTTATTGCAAGTTTTTATTATTTTTGTTTGCTTTTTATTTTTGCTTTAGTTTTTTTGTCTTAATTCTAATTCCAATAAATGGTAGGAATCCTCCGTTTCTGACCCCGGAGCAACAAGAATGGCTTCTAGGACTCATTCAGGCTATGCAACTCACTCTCGAGGATTTGGATTGTCCAAAAAATTGGCAATTGGTGTGTGACGTCTAGGGGTGTACACGGTCGGGTTCGGGCGGTTTTACAAAAAAAATTAACCCAACCCGACATGTGCGGGTTGACAAAATATCAAACCGAAATGTATAATTATCTTTTCAAACCGAGCGGTTCGGGTCGGTTGGATTTAATGTTTTAGCAGGCGGGTTGGCGGGTTATCAAATTATAGTTATAATTTTTACAACTTAATTTTAGTTATAACTAGTAAGTAAGAAATTAATTATTATACTTTTTGTACATTTAATTAAAAAAAATTGAGTTGGTGAAAAATACACAAATAAGTGGTGTTATTAAATAAAATTCATATTACCATGATTTCTAATGAGTGAAAAACTCTAAAATATTAATAAAATTAATATTTTTTGTAAATTTATCATCAAAATATACATATACATATAAATTTTCCGTTCAAATCAAATAAAAACAAGTGTTCAAACGAGCAATTTGTTTGTTCAAATAAAAAATAAAATATGTTACATGAATATGAATAAACCACTCTTATTAGAGAGTATATATGCATATATAGTTTTCAAAGTTTAGTGTTAATCTTTAACTATATATACTTATACTTGTAACATAAATGATTAGCGATCGGGTTGCGGGTTAGGCGTGTTACAATTATTAAACCCACCACCCGACCCGAAAGTGGCGGGTTGCAATATTTTCAACCCGCCACTATTATTTAATAATTCTAAATCGGAGGTTTTCGGGCGGATCGGCTTGGATTGAGCGGTTCGGGCGGGTTTATGTACACCCCTAGCGACGTCATTCAAGCTTTGCAACAAGCACCAAATTGTGGTATGACTTCAGGGAGTGATGAGGCAACTGTGAGGGAAGACGAGGAGTTGAAAAATGAACGAATCTCTGCCCAAAAAATTACACCTGAACGAGCGGTTGAAAGTGTAGCAAAATTGGAAGCATTACTATATGGCACGCCTGAACGTGCAGAATCGAAAACTCCCATTGTCGAGCCTTCCACTCCTACAGCTTCTCAACCGGTTGAAGATTCTCTACCCTCTGTCCTCTCCACTGGTAAGGCGGTAATTGATTCCAATGAAAATGGGTTGTTATTAAATATAGGAGTTAATATGGTTAATTGTGAAAGCTATGAGATTATTAAGCATCCAATTTCTACATTATCTTTACGCATTGATGCTTTTGATCCTTTTAGTGTTGAGCTTTCTCAGGTTAAAAGAATCAATAGTCTCCTCGAGTCCTACATCATGAACTTTAAGTTTTCCACATCGATGGGTGAAGAAAAATGGTCATCTACTTATAGCTTGGAGAATAGTCCAAATCATCACTCGGTGCAATGGGAAGGAGTGATGGAAGTGGTGATGGACTATGATAAAATATTTGAGTGGATGATTGCTTGGTCACTACTCATCATATTTTCTACTAACACCGGGCCAAATTTCATCCTTACTTGGAGAATGAACAAGGCATTTATTCGGAAACCGCCTTGAAATAACTCGGTAAAGTCAAGCTAGTGACTTTAAAAGAGCGCTTCTTGGGAGGCAACCCAAGATTTTTGTTTTCTTTTTGTTTTTGCTTTCTAGTAGTTTAGTTGTTTTTGGTTTGTTTGTGAAAAAATAAATAAATAATATTATGCTTGATGGTTGTGATTTGTTAAGTGCATGATTGATGATGGCATACTATGGAGATTGGAGTGCACCATTTGGAGCCACACTTGGAATTTATGCAGGAGACTAGGTTTCGGTTTTCACCGACCTATGAGGTTAAGTGTTTCTTTTCACTCTTTTTGTACTTTATGAGAGACAATATTGAGGACAATGTTGAGTTTAAGTTTGGGGGTGTGAGAAACACTTAATTGTTGAGTAGTTATTGAATATATTGGTGATATGCATGTTTTCAAGTTTGGGAAATTTGTATGCTATCATGTTTAGATGCTTTTATGTTGAGAAAATCGAGCATGAAATTTTATCTTTAGCCACCAATTAATGCAATGAAATGGATTAACTTGAATTTGATGGCATAATTTCTTGATTTATATTGGAATTCAATGCAATACACAATATCTTTACTTTGCTCGTGGGACCCTAGATTAGAGTAGATTCTCCTTAGATGAATCACAAATGCACGAAAAGTCGAGGGTAGAGGAGTTAAGTGGATAATCATTCTGAAACACTTAAGGAATTTCTCCCGGAAATATTAACTTAGATTCTTCTTAAAGTCATGAGTTGAGTAGTTGCTTCATATGCTTAATGAATAATGAATAAGGATGATGATAATTGGTATGACTATAAAGTCAGGCTAATATGTATTGGAGGTGAAAAATTACATACCTATAAACTGTACTATTATGCTAATTTGAGCTTTACTCAAGCCAATTAAAGTTGAAAGTGAATAAAAGGTCTAGTTTTATTTCGTGGCATTTGGCACTCGAGTGATTAAATCCGTAAGGAGTGTCTGGACACTTAATGCCCTAAAACTATCTAGTTTGGGAGTCATTGGTCTAAAACTCGATACATGGGTGTCATAGAAAGCCTAAGGGAATATAACATTGCACACGACCTAGCCTTAATGAATTTAAATGGAAGTTCATGTGAAGTTTAAAGTTTAAATAGGTTAAGTGATGAAATTTAAGTGGTTATGGAGTTTTCTATGAGGCTTGTACTTTAAGATTGATCAAAGGTTAATAGATATGGGAGAAAATCTGAAATTTGGTAAGGGTGCCACTTGACTATAATGCCGTAGACTTACAATCACTACACCCTTTGGAGGTTTATTCGAGTCATGGTGTAACATGAGCAAGTCTTTGATATGTGTACATAATTTTGAGCTTTAACGGTTGATTTTGTGCCATTAATTCTTGTTAATTTTGTTGAGTTGTCTTGATTGGTTGTGGTTGAAATTTTTCGATTTTGTGGGTAAATCATCTGCAAACCCTCACGAGACTATACTCGTCCTCTTTGGTTATTTTGAGGTTTAAAGGCTTGTTGCACACGCTAAGTGCAATCGTGCACTCTACGAAAGTGAGTCGTTTTTGCTTTTTGTTTTGTTTTAGATTGATGTCTTCATCTTAGTTCCTTAAGTCTAAGTCTTTTTCTTGCTTGGGGACAATCAATGTTAAGTTTAGGGGTGTTGATAGGTGTGAGATTTACATGTTTTAGAGCATCATATTTATGCTATATACATTGGTTTATGCATGATTTTTGCCACAAATGCGTTTAATTTGTGTGCTTATTGAGTAAAGGTGGAAAATCATTGCAATTGAGGAAAACTGGACGGAAATGCAAACTTTCAGAGTATTTACAGACGGAATTTGACAAATGTTTCTTCTACAAAGTTGTATATCTCTGTCTTACCTTTACGTGACAACTTGAATCACCTAAATTGGAGGTTTGTAGAGAAAGTTATGAAGGAAACAAGATCACTGCACAGAAGGCAAAATGTTACTGTTCCTTACGTTCGAACGTTGGCTTGTGGACGTTCGAACGTTGCGTCTAACGGAAAAAACAGCAATTTTTTGGAAATTTCCAATTCTAATTCAAGTTGGAGTCTTCCCCTTCCACCCTTATATATATTAGATCAGTTCTCTAGGGTTAAGGAGACGAAATACACATAGAATAGAGTCCTCATGGGGTTTAGACATAGTTTTTACATATTCATGAAGATTTTCAAAAACCCTTGAAGGTGAAGAAATCAAAAAGTATGGAAGAGATGAAGATCGAAGTTCATCCATCAAAAATACAAGTGAGTTTCTTAGATTTAGATTTATTTTTGTCAATGAATATGAATCTTAATTTAAGTTTCTATCTTTTATCTTTTATAATGAATTAGATTCTTCGAACTAAGGTCATGTTGAGGCTAAATTATGATATTTGAGTTATAAATTGTGTTTTTCATATTAATTCTATTGTTGCTTTGTGTATTGATTTTGTGCTTTAATTCCAATTATATGTTTGATCACCGTATGCTTGCTAATTAGCCTAGTTTATTCATTCGAGAGAATATAAGTTAGGGTTCAAAATCATCACATCATCCGAAACACATGAGGAATTGTTCCTAGAGATATGTATAGATTTCCGGGTGCTGTTAGCCGGATTCATCCGGGGGAATTCTAAAACGTGAATGCATGGCTAATGATTTGATTCTTGGATAGACATATTTAGAGAACCGTCACGTAGTCATAGGATTATTACAGCCGAGACATCGGGTAGTAATTATTTAAGGTTATTTCCACCAAAGCAACATTAGTCTAATAATATGAGAATGTGATTTTAACAAGAATTAATTAATTTATGCCAACACATGTGTCTTAGTTGCTCTCTTTCATGGCTATCTTGATTTCGACATCTTGTTTCTTGTATCTTGCTTTCATAATATTTGAGTTAATTCTTGTTTTAGTTTATTTTATTGCTTTTAAAATCTTTAAATCTTTAGTTTTAGTTTAATTATTCCTGGCTTTAAATATAAGAAGTCTAAAATAAAAGTTTCTGTGGGATCGACAATCCGAATTTATTGTCCACTTTATTACTACACACATCTAGTCCACTTGCTGTGCAAACACGTAAGGATTTTTCGTGTTATTGCTAATTATTATTAACAATAATAAATGGATGAAAGGTCAAAGGCAAGTAAACTCGTAATAACCAAGCTTAAAGTAGAGCTAGCTAAGTTTACAATTGTATAATCCATAAAAGTTGTAATTATGTGATGTGTGTACAATGCATAAAAGTTGTAAATATGTAAAAGAGTTGTTATCATGTACTTTTTTTTTATTTCTTTTTACAAAGGTTAGATAGGAAAGTCTAATTTCTCTGGCTGGATCGCGTAAAGAGAAACTCTTCTCAAGGTAGTGTCTCCAAAAGGATTCGAACCTTTATTACCTCTAGGGTCACAAGTCGTTTATCACTTAGCCCAACCACCTTCGATGTTATACATGTACATGAAGCTCGCTCCTTGTTAATTATGCAGATAGCTATAGCTAAGTTGCTTAAAAAAATCGAGGGCAAAATGTCGTTTGGTTGTTTTAAATTTTAATTATTTATTTTTGGATGAAATTTGCTGACTTTCTTACTGTTTAATGTACACCTAATTGATCTGTATTAGGAGAGTCTCATAGCTGAAGTTAGGCGAGCCTTGATACCTCAGGTTAGAGGAGTTCCGTTTAGTCTTACTGAGAATATATATATATATACACACTAGGGAACTCAAACACTGCGCAAGGCGCGGTGCACAACTGCCCAGTATGTGCCTTCGATATGATGCCGGAGATAATTGTATTTGTATGCGACAGGATCATGGATTAAACAATGAAATTTAATAACTTACTAACAACTATTGTAAATCACAATAAACATAGGATTTATAATATTATTTAATGAGAAGCACAAAAAATAATGATTGACATTCATGACACATAATTTGTTACGAATACGCGTAATTTAGAAGAAGTTATTTCGCATTTCATCAGCTTTGCGACATAGTCACAACATGTTAATTTCATTTCTTCTCCATTGTCTCCTTTATCTCCTTTATCCTCGGATAACGATATAGTCAGACGTTCCAAAATCGCTCCACATTTCAGTAGGTATTTCATTATTGTGAGTTCATGGCTGAGTCCCTGTAAATCTTTAACATATATGGATTTTAGTTTTTTTCCCACACACGTAGGAGTCCACAAGTGATTGAAAAATGGATGATCATCATTAACAAATGGTCGTAACTGTGGGAAAAAATTCTTTGTTTGCTAAGATGAAGAGAAAGGATCCTATATTAGGACATAAACCGAGAAAAAAGGAGATTTCGCGATACTCTGGAACAACTAATTGCGTTATTTTATTTTGGAACACCAAGCTAACAAAATGACCAACAAATTTGAAGTTTTGTAACGATGGAGCAATAATACAAAATGTCCATTCAAACGAACATTTATATATAACCAAATCATATAATTTTATTGCACGCATTTTATTTTTTAAAATAAAATAAAAAAGAGAAATTGCCACTTGCTTGGCAATTTGCCAACTTGCCAAGTTTCACCGAAGCTATGAGATGATTTTATTTCAATTAGTTTTTGGGACTACAAGAATAAGGTATTGTGGTGTAAAAATGGTTGATTTATGCAACCACATCCATGCCTGAAAAATCGTCGCTCCGAGGCACAAACGACTGGTATTATTTTATTAATGGATTATGTTAGTAATAATAATTGATTTCGTAAGCATATTACTATACAAATCCTTTTTTACTATAATATATAGAAATTGATGTATGTCAGTTATACTTGAAGAAAACTGGTTAATATAAACTAATATTACACGTTAGTATCGATATGCAACAATATATATAATTATTTTTGTGTGCAAATCATTGACCGTGTCATTCTTGTAAGTCATGTTTACGTTTTAATATTACCGATTATTTTGATTGTCTGCCGATGCCTATTAATCTTTTCGAATATAATATGATTGATTTTTGTCTTACAATGATAAATGAAATTCATTATGGATTAAATATTCACTTATAACAATGAATTCAGTTTACCGTTATATCATGTTAATGAAATGTTTAGTTTTTAGCATTCGTAATTTAAAGAAATGCAAATTTAATTATAATACGGGTAGACGAAATTAGTTAGTTGTCTTATGCATAGTTAATTCATCAAATATCAACTATATTCCGTTGAATTTACTGATTTGATTTTCTCACCCCCTTCATTATATAACTCTACACTCACTACTCTATATATTAATTCTCTCTCTATATATTTTTTTATCTGTATTTTTATTTTTATTATTTCAAGAGGATGTAATATCAAGTCTGGAGTTGTTAGTCGTTGGGATTTATGGAACTCATACTCCTGAGTCCTGAGGCCGTGTTCAGGTGTTACATCGTAAGTTATAGATGTGAGGATTCTATAGACGGTATTCATGTATTAGATGTAATAAACTTTTGTATTGTTGCAATTATAAACAATATTTCGGCATTAATGAATTGTTTTTTAACGTAGATTAGGGAAAAATAAAATCTTACTATAAACAGTCGATATCAGATTAAATATACTTATATTCTTTATATGTCTAATTAATATAGTCGGAAGGGGTATGAAATGTCATATTTACATTATTGCATTTACAATTAGGCACATGCTAAAAAAGAAGAAGAAATATTCATATTTCGATAGCACGTGCGACGACAATATTGGGTGGCTATTTGTGAATTAATTATTGACTATATAAATACATGATATATGTTGAAGTTGGATTAGATCGGATTAGAACAAATTAATCAGGCAATTATTTCAGTCAACCATATTCGTAATTGTAGTGAAAAAGTTTGAGAAATATCCACACCCTTGTCAATTAGTGAACAAATAAAAATAAATAGAATTTTTTAGAATAATTAATAAGACTCCACTGATATAAATTTGTATCGCAAAAACCCAATAAAATAATTCTCAAGTTCCGAAACTCATTGAACAAATTAAACTGCTAATGCCAAATAATTTAAAAGTTAGGATTATTAAGTTAAGAATTGTTCAATTAACTTTCTTTATCCATTTTTTTCCTTTTAACTGTTTTAATGTGATAAATAGTATAATACGAAATTTACTTTTTACTATTAAGTATTTCAATATTTTTATATAATTTATTTTTTATCTTAATATGATAATTATCTAAAACTATATTTGTCAATAAAAAATTTAAAAATTATGAAAGTTAAAGATTATAAACAATAGTATTGATTATCAATAGACAAATTCTAGGTAAATAAAATTCTAAATGAAACTACAATTGATTAGTTTTAATCTGGACGATTAAGAGCCATTAGATCCAAAAATTTATTTATCCTAAAATTGGGGGATTTGGAATGAAAAGTCGGTGTAATCGGCCTTTTGAATTGAAAATTATTTTCACGAGTTTTATGGATATATAAATTTGTTTTTGGGGGGTTTTTACTCAATTTCCCAATTTTTTATTAAGCCTTAAACAAATAAAGGGTCTGTGAAGAAATAAAAATTAATCGTGAAAACAATATATTTGCAATGTATATCCATAATACCAAATAGAATGACTAAATTCTTACATAATTAGCTTAATGAAATCTGAATTTGAAAATTCGGAATTTGTACCATATCCATTTAATAAAATTCAATTTTAAAGGTTTTAAGGTTTCGAAAATGAAATCTAATATTTTTCACGCCTCTCTCTCTCTACTTATCTCTCTCTAAACCTAATTTTCTTTTTTCTTCTATTTTCTTGCGTCGGCGATGGCTTGGTGAAACAGACTTCTACTTTACCACTATTACCACCACCATCATCAACGGATTGGGTTGGAGCCCCCTTCTTCAAGTTGTACATCATATTTTCAAATTTGACGAGACGGATATGAATGTAAAAACACATCTCCAAATCTAACGAGAAGAATATGGATCTAAAGAAACAGAGACAAATCTGACGACATAAAGACGGGTGATACTTAAATTTTTAATTTTATATAGCGTTTTAGATATTTTATTTAGTATTTTATTTTCTCGAGTTTGCTTACTCTCTCGATCGAGAATTTCATCTCTCTTTGAATAGTTATTGCACAAGAATTTTCTTGTATTAGTTGAGTTCTTAAGATTTGTTATCTTCAAAAATTTGATAGTTGGTGTTTCAGATGTTCTTACTACATCGTTTGAATCGATATGAATTGTATTGTTTCAAACGTTGTAAACTTTCGATTGAATGTTATATAAAATCGATTTTCTTGAAAAAAAATGAAATCTAATTTATTACCACAACATTAATATGGACGAATTGAACAATTATATTCCCAGCAATTATCTAAAATTTACTATGGAACAAGATATACTATCGGATGTGATCAAGTGCCTGTTGCTGTGCATCGTCCGATTTATCTTTTTGCGAACGATTGTGGTAGTGTTTATTATTATTATATGTGTCTGCAACTTGGTCTTTAGTGATATATTTTATATTCAAAAGGGAAAAGCAAATTTCAATGTAGATTTGCAATCCAAGACCACATTATTTAGAATAGGTAGGGTGGGGGTAGGGGGTGGGGTGGTGGAGCAAATAATGTTGTTTCTTTATCAGCTAATATTTTAGTAGCCTCTAAAATATTAGCTTTTTTTTTTTTTGATCAAAAAAGATATTAGCTGATAAAGAAATAAATAATATCTCAAATATATTTGCAACCAGTAGTCTTAATCTTAAATATGTTTGTAATTATGTCTAAATGAAAATATTCTCGTCAATAGTCCAAAACTGAGGTCTTCATCCATAGTCCAGCATAAGTAATTATAAGAATGTCAGTTGTGTATTTTTTGTTAATAGGTATATGCATTATTTATTAGATTTTTATAAATATTAATAAACGATGACTTCATCGATAGTCCAGCATAAATAGTCAGAATGATGTCAAAATGAATAATCACACATTACATGGTATCCACATTAGTTATTAGATTTTATAAAATTATAATTCAATTCATCATTCGAATGCCATAATTAAATGTAATTGAATTCGATTACAACAATTTCTCGATATTAATTTCATTTCGATTACAAATTAAGACTTTCCAATATCAATCATTAAAAAGTCGAATGCAATAAACAGTAAATATAAGTATTGAGTATTATTTTTTAACAAATATGGAATTGTATGAGTTATTTATTACACTAAAATATATTTAGAGCAATAGTATTATATTTACAATATATATTACGCCACTCACTTGATTAAAAATGAACCTTCAACCTTTTGTTTAATTTAACATTTTATTTAATAATACAATATTATATTTATACCCCATATAAAACCTTTTGCATTTGCTAGAATTCACACACATACACACACTCTCTCCCTCTCCCTCTCTTTACTGCCTCATATTTCATAAGAACAAATAAATTTGTAGCATGAGGTGGAGAAGAAGAAAGCTTAACACATCTGGAACTCATTGTAACCGAATTGAATGTACAAATTTGATTATGCCAATTCTATTTTTCACACCAACCTGCACATTACGTCGAGCATCGCTTATTTTTTTATGGCGACATTTACATCTCGGTAATCTGAAATAATTGGATATTATTTAGTGATAATACAAACCCAGGCAGGAAGAAAGAAATCAATGTGAAGAAGAAATAACAAAAAATGAAAAAAAGGGACAAAAAATTAGGTAGTACCAAAATTACAAAACCCATCAAATATATGCCTGACAATACATCACCATACAAACCGTGCCAGAGCAGCAAGAACTATTATGAAAAGCAATCGAAGAAAATAAATCAGAATTTTGGAAAACAACGCGAGATACTACTAATTAAGAAACAGAAGATCGGTATCCATATTTAATCAAACAAACCATCAACATAAAAAAACCAAATACAAAACAATTTAAAACAAATAACAGAAAAATTGAAGAGATTGAAGAGAAAAAACCTTCAATATCTACAACCAAGGCGCTTCAATGGAGGAATTTTGCAGGTGAGGATGAGGGAAGAAAGTGCTTATATAGACAAAACTTATAAAACTATAAATTAGATCTGAGCCCCACGATATAGCCCGATAATTTTTGTATAAAATCTGACGGATGATATTACATAAATATATGAATATAAAATTCAACAAGTTGAAAGTAATCTAAACCACACTCAAAAAGTGAAATCCAAAGATCAAAAAACTCTCAGAGGAAGCTGATATGCACATGGAAAACCCCACTGTTATGATGCAAAGCCGACGTCGTTTCGCTAAAGGGGGTGGTGTCAAATACGTAATTTCATGAAATATCGGGAGTATTGATGGAGTGAGAGGCAAACACGTAATTACAGGCAATGTTGGGTGCATTAATTAAGTGAAAGTTTCCAAGTATCGTAATGCTAGGCCTTTTTGAAATGAAGGATGGAGCCCACATAATAAAAATATGATAATAAAACCACAAAAGACGAAAAAGACTATTAAAACTAAAATAAAAAAAGAAAATATATTAAAATAATAGGTGAGTGGAATTTGCATAACGTCGTCGTTTTGGTGGAATAGTGGAAAAAAATTATTAAAATAATTGGACGACGAAAATACTGCTCACAGCCTCATAGCCGCTTATATGATTTGGTAATATATTCGTTCTAATTAGCTAGGAAAACCCTATTGAATTTATAATTGTAGTTATGAGAGTTCCAAATCTGTAAATCTCAAATATGGTGGCTAATGGCTATAAACGTTCTTTAGTTACTTCAGAATCATCTTTAGATACATTATTTGAGAAAGTTGTTTATAATCTTAAGATGCAATTTTCAGTATTTTTTTTTTCCCAAAAAAATTAGCATGTTTTCCACTCGATCGGCCATACGTAAGATAAATTTTGCTTTTGGAATATGAGGAGCCAAAATGAGAATTTCCACTTTTTGGAAAACATAAAAGGAAAACCACCTTATGATACCTAATGATCATAATATGTACACTCGTGTGTTATATGTACATTGATCATATATTATGAGGGATGGATTTGAGTTCCGCAAAACCCGATCTTGGCTTACATCCCTTTGACAAAATATTTTCCAGGTAAACGCAAATTCCCCGACGTATGAATGTTTTGCACTTTGCTCCATATTTAAAAAAAATTAATACTTTTCCCCGCAAACTTTTGAATTTTGTTGTAGAACACCCCTCTCAGTGGAATATTCCACGAATAATTCGAAAATATTATGTTGGAAAGGGTGTTCTGCTACAAAAATCAAAAGTTAAGGGGCAAAGTGTGAAATTCTTTAAACTACGACATAAAATGCTCAGTACGATATAGGCCGAGTGAAAATACTTTTGACCCTATTTTACAAATAGTTGCATCTTTATCAATGAGTTGGGCTTGGATGGGCCATTTAGTTTGTGAAATACATGCAAAGAAAAAACTAAATTAAAATCCTCCACACAGTATAACCATGGAAAGCCCAGAGGTGGTCTGGCCCAATTTTACATTATTGATACCATCCAACTTTTGTGTTGGTGTTGATTGCAACCTCATTTAGTCAGTATTTAGAAGAAAATAAATACAAAAATGTCCTTTGGTCAGTAATGAAATATGAGTGTGTCATTCTTAAAAATTCTAAGAACTTAAAATGTGAAGACAATTTCAAAAGTTCATATAATACGACTCCCAATGGTGATCTTTTCGGAGTCTCAATACTTCATTGGCAATAAGTTCTTAAGGAATATATTCTGTCATTTTAGATTTTGGGGGAGAAAATTACATGTAGACCCCCTTACTTATTGTGTAATTGTTAAAACCTCCCCCACTTCTTGGACATTACCAACACCCCCCTCATATAGAGGGTGTCTTACAATTATACCCTTTGTTTGATAAAAATTCTTACAATTTTATCCCTATAAATTTTACAAATATACCTCTTGAAAGAATGACTTGGTAATTTCCAATAAGTGAGGGAGTTTTTAGTAATAACACAATAAATGAGGGGGGTTTGTGTGTAATTTCCCCTTTTAAATATCAAAATATTTGTACGTCCAAAAAAAATAATTTTTAAGTTGAAGGGAATACTGCCACGGTGCCACCACCAACACCCGGATTCGCCTCTGCAATATTTGAGAGTGTCAGTCTTATAATCTTAGTTTGTTTCGTATCAGGGTTTTAACCTAGTGTAGGTCTCTAACTAAGTTAAATAATTGAGATTTGTTGCTCATTTGGTGTTTTAATTATTGTTGCTAATTTTGTTAAATGTAATATTCTTGTTAGAAAATTCTAGCCCAGACCCGGCTTGGCCGCACCCTAGTGTATTTCACAAGGAGAGTGTATTACATTTACCATATAATTGGTTAGTTATTTTATAAATTACACATGGGTTTGGCCGAGCCAGGAGCGGGCTAGAATTACCCTATTTTTGTTATATTGTTCTCTACATTGTAACTATTTGTATACTGAAATCATATCACCTATTTTCTCAAAAAAAGTAAATAAATATGAAATCTAAGTTCTACTATTGGATATCCAAGAAAATTCACAAAAAAAGAAGTTATTATACCTTAAGTCTCTCTATCAGAAAAAGAAAAAAAATATATTAAATCGAACGACTATTATCCTGGGGCCGTCGGGCTAGTTCGTTAGGGTCCCCTTCTCTTTGTAATAAAAAAAATGTTCACATTTTTTCCTTTCTAACAAAATGTAGAACAATTAATCGAAAAAAGAAGTGAAACCTTTTAGAACTATGTTTGGAGTATAGATTCCATGGAGGAAAATATTTTTTTGAATTCTATTCATGTAATTTATTATCTAAATCTTTTCCCTTTCTTTCTCTTTTTGTTTTTTCCAATGAAATGTTTAATCCAAATATAACATAAAGTTAAGCTATAAATTAGGAAACTGACTGATGATGGTAAAATTTGTCAGATAGTAAATGTCACGTGATTGACCACGTGGGGTAAAGGAATCGATCCAACTCACGACAAACTAGGTTGGGGGTTGATGAATGTATAGATTTCACTCGCTCTAGGTGAGCTGCATACGTACCCACTTTAGTGGGTTCAAGTCAATTCGTAGTTCTGTGTTAGGATTATTCTCTATGATAGCCAACTGCTTTCTCTCTAGCACTCTTTTTGGTGGGGAGAGCACATAATGATTCTTTCCCAGCTCCTTTGAGGTATTTATAGGGAGCTGGTAATGGGTTATAGGCCGTAGGCTTTACTTTGTCAGTTAGCCCACTAAGCCTATCTTTATTACTTTCAAGTTAATAAAACAACTTTAATATTCGTATTGGGTCGTCAGCCATTTTTGGTCCACATCATATGCCCCCCATTCCTGGGTGTACCTTATAGGATATCCGGGAGTAGGAATAGGTATGGCAAACTTGGTCGCCTTGCAGGGTCTGACGGGTCACCCTTTGAAGGGGAATATTTTAAGTGTTACCCCGAGGCAATGTAGGTGTTGACTTAAAGCAACATTTGTAGCTACCTTGGGGTCTGATGCCTCGAGGTCGAGTGCCGCGAGGTCGGACGCCTAGGGCCCGGATACCTTACAATGCCAGAGTGTGCGAGGTATCTCGATTTGAGTATGCATTTCATGTCCTAGGGAGGAGCTCTTAAGTTATGAACCTCTACCCCACTTAACTAGTAGCCTCATAGGAGTTATCATGTTAGTTGATGAGGTGTTTTGGCCTAAAAAGAGGCTTGTGCTTCACCCACAGGAAGTTGGTCGTCTCGAAGAAGACTTAGAATTTTGTGGCCTCTATCTGGGGTTTTAGCACCCCGGAAGGGACCTATAATTTTCTAGACCTCGATCCGTGTATTTGTATTCCGGAGAGGACTTAGAATTTATTAGATTGGTCTTTGCCCCGTGGAGAA
Organism: Buddleja alternifolia; assembly: GCA_019426215.1. Classification (NCBI taxonomy): domain Eukaryota; kingdom Viridiplantae; phylum Streptophyta; class Magnoliopsida; order Lamiales; family Scrophulariaceae; genus Buddleja; species Buddleja alternifolia. Next base: position 33,633,758 of record CM033397.1, on the reverse strand, counting down.
GGGGCAAGGGTTATTGACATGTTGCGAGGGGGTATGAGCTTTTGCTACTAGGTGAAAGTGCAAGGTCCTTTGCCTCAAGAGGGGCAAAGTTCTTGTTTCTATCGCAAGTGGGCGAGGTCTTTTGCCTCGAGGTGAGGTGATGAGGTCCCTCATTGCAATCGTAGATCTATTTTCTATGATTTTTATGCACGTTGGATGTTTTCTTATGAAACACCCATGGAGCAGGTATGATCCTATGAGTTAACAAAAAATTTGTTAACTCACTAGGCAGGATATTCCTCATCTTCGAAAGGGATTTCAGTGGTGGGCAGACGTATTGCCCGTACGTAATAAGAGAGGTGTTTCGTATCTACCCTCGGCGGCCTTGCGGCTTGGTGGCGCCAGGCGGTTCCCTGAGGCTGGGTGTCGCGAGGCCCTCGGGCCCTTAGCTATGTGACGCGAGGCATTCGGCCCCACGACGTGTTGCCTTAGGGATTCTCTCCGAGGTTTCTTGCCTCCGGATCATTCCTCTGGGTCTCCCCTTGAATTTTTAACATTTCTTCTCTTCACCAAGTGTGAACGTTGTCACGCCCCGGGCAATCTCCAGACCTCTTCAACAAAGGAGGGTTCAAGTGTTGAATCTCTACATACCTTGTATATATAGTAGTGAGGTAGCCTATCTAGAATTTTCTAGTTATGTAGGAGATTTTATAAGAATTCGCTATAATAGGTTTTAGAAAACTTGTATAGCTAGAATCTCTCAGAAATCCTTGTAAATATCTAATAGAATTCTCTAGATCGTCGATTATAGCCGTTGGATCGAATTGATCTCAACTGTCCATTCTCAAATGGACTACTATAAATAGGGGGCTAGGCATCATTTGTAATCATCAAGCATTTTGGAAAGCAATACAAGTGCTTAAGAGTTTTTCCAAACACTCTCGAGTTCTTTACTTAAAATCCCGAGCACACGAGCACGAGTGAGCGAGGCTGACTTAGCAATCCTTGCAAGAGGCGTGGCGACGAGTTAAGTGCCGCACGAGGCGTTAGTAAGAGACTAAGTCCGTGACACTGTGCTCACTTTAATAATGTCTAATAATGTGCTTATGTTTAATAATAATTTTTTGTACTCTAAAGTTGTTTCCTTATCTCGATGAAAGATCTTGGGCAGATCTTGAAATCCCATATCGTTTCATTGCATTGTTTTTCTCTTTTATCACAATTTTTTTACCTAATAAGCTAAATATGCCCTTACCAATAATTTAAGAGTAAAAAAGAGAAAAAAGTTGGTATAATTAAAGTTGGTATAATCGAACAATCTCTTACTCCACCAAACCCTACAAAGAATTTTCAGAGTATAAACAGGGGATATTTGTGAGGATCATCTTCTACGAAAAGGGGCAGATATAAATAGGGGAGACAGGGGATCATCTTGTACGAGTAGAAACAGAGTATAAACAGGGGAGACAGGGGATCATCTTACACGAGTAGAAACAGAGTATAAACTGTCATCAGTTCATATAAACATCCATGGAACGAGGTACAATTTTTAATAATGGACTTAGTTTCCTTTGTGAGGATATAATTTTTCATGTTATGGGAAGGTTATCAAGGGATGCATGCATTGTGGAGGCATCCCGATTGGGTCTTTTATCACAATATTTTCAGCATTGTTGGTATTTCATCCCTACTTTTTTATTCGATATTAACCGTTTTGAACAAAAGGGGTTATCATGGTTTAGATTTTATTCATTTTGTTAATCGCACTATACTTGAACATAATGAAAGTGTGGTTGAAACCTTGAGCTTTGAGTTACCAATGGGGGCCGAGGCATTGCATTGGATAAGGCAAGAGTGGGTGTCGTTTGGAATAGATCATTTTGTGCATATACTGAAATTAGTCAGTCGGTTGTCCACTTCACTCCCTAACGACCTGTTTTTGTCACAAACTCTTGTTCAGTTAAAATTATATCTACCGAACTACATTGTTAGGTGGGAAGATAAATATAATTTACGAAATTTAAAAAGACTCATATTGAAGCACATTGTGTTGAATGATAACACATTTTCTTCCCACCTTGGAAAATGGTGTCCCGAGTTGAATGATTTACAGTTATTCAACTGTGATTTTAGAGGACTAACAGAATTTGAGGCATATTTGCCTTCTGTAAAAATATTCAAGATGACATTCAATCGGGCCCAAGGAAATGTGAATATAAAAGTACACTTCCCCAATGTAGATGTCCTTATTATTTTATTAAAACAAGACGAACAGGGTCCGGGGCATTTACAAGTATTGGGGCCGTTACCTAGTTCTTTACAGTGGATAGTACACCGTTATCGACACTTCATTGGATCAACTTGCTCGACATACCGACTACTTCGAGAGGTTGTAAAAATGACAAAAGAATTACTGTCCAGCGAACGAGCACGTGTCCCGGTTGATTTTGTTAGGGTATATCTATCTATCATTGTTTGAATAAGTGCAAATGCTTGTAAGAAGTTGTTTTGACTTCCTTTTTTTTTTGAATTGTTTGTTTAGAGGTTGGCGCATGTGGAGTCTCTACATCGCATTATGGCGAGGTACTTTTTTGTTAATATGCACTGCCTAGAGATCAGGTGTTCGAAGCTGCTTGACAATCTTGTTGTCACATTGGTGCTCATCAGTAGATGTACAGGCTTGAACGAGCTTAAAGTTGATTTGGTGGTACTATTTCAAGTTTTATGGTTTATCGCTTATTAGTTATTACATGGTTTATTTAACATGTTCTTTGTTTGAGTTTCTAAAATAAAATTGTAATTGACTTAACATGTGTAGGGTGCACCATGGGAAAATGCGGGCATTAGTGTATCCAACTACGTAAAGGACTGGAAATTGCAAGCAATGGGATTGGAGGCATTGAATGAGGTCACGATCTTCAACTTCTCGGGTTCTGATTGCGAGATAAGCTACATTATGTACGTGTTGTCACACGCAACTGAGTTGGGTACACTAAATATCTACTGTGTTAATCAATTTTTTGATTATCCAATTGGTGTGTATAAGAGGGCATCAATTAGAGTGTATGAAGCTACCGCGTCAAACAATGTGCAAATTCGTTTCATAAAAGGGGCTTATCCTAGAATTAGAGGAGAATGAAAATTGCACAAGAATTTTACAGTGGTTCGAAGCATCAATTTGATCCAACAATTTACTTAATTTGACTATGAATGTACTTAGGAATAGAACAATTTTTCTTAGTTGTAATAGAGATATTCATAGTTTCGTCTGATTAATATATAATGTACATGAGGATGTAGGTACTACTTACTAAACATTAAGCTATATAATTTAAAAAATTATTAAATATTATACGACCAGTATATATATTACACCTAAAAACAGGTCCATCCAAACGTGTTCTTGTGTTTTCTTCACTGCAAAACAGTTTCATCCAAACGCATTCTCAGAGAACATATATTCTGCAAAATAGTGAGCCAAACAGGTTTTCACTTGATTTTATTTTTCAAAAACTGTTCTACAAAACTGTTTTGTAGAACTACGAAAACAAAAACGTGCCAAACAGACCCTAATATTCCATACTATAAGGACCTAGTTATAAGATAAAAGAAGGGTGCGATGGGCCATGATAATAACAGTGTAGCTAGAATGGGCCATGCCTGCTTTCACCTTAATTTTATTTAAAAGCACCTCTGCAAAATCTTAAGAGGATAACTAAGACCCAAGACTTGTTGGTCTAATGATGTCTACCTCCACTTAATGTGAGAGGTCTTGAGTTCGAAGTTGTGGCTCTATCCTCCTTTATGGAGTTAAATAGAGTCTTTATGGTCCAAGATTAACTATCAGTCCTGATTTGTCGGGCTACATATATAGAGTATCCCCTTCCTTTTGAATTAAAAAAAAGACGATAACTAAGATTGCTCTTATATGTTTTTCTAAGATTATTCTATCTTTAGGATCAGCTTAAGAATTTTGTAAGTATAATATTACTTTTACTTGCCAATGTGGAAGAACTTTATTAAAATCTGAGGCTGATGACAATTCTGTTTAGCCATTCATCATTGTATTTCCTAGTTCCTACATGGGTATCAATGATCATACAATTAAAATTTGAGTTCAACTTTTGTTGACATTTAATATATCAATAATATATATATATATATATATATTCAAAATGTTACCAAAATCTTTAATTAATCTGGATGAGAAGGTTATTTTATCTTCTGAATGCTTGTTGTAGCTCCTCTTAGAATAATTTTTTTAGGATGAACATTTGGATTGACCTACCTAAGTAACATACCTTAACGACGTAGTGGCAAGTAAGACAGATCTTTCCCCAGAGTGCCTAGCCACATCGAGGTCTATCAAGCTTAGCCTTTAGAGCGGGCGAATTTCAATCAGTTCTCCCTCTTCCTGTTCACCGCCGGAAAGGAGACTAGACCTGAAAGACTCGATAGCGAAGACATCGTTAGGGCAGTCAAACCAACTCTCATACGAGCTCCCGGCGGTTCATTCATCTGGCCGTTTGGCAACTTTGGGTGCTGACTGAGTCCATCTCGCGTTGCTCGATCAGTGAAACCAGAGTGATGGTCTTCTGGGACGATACATTCGTAAGAATTGCCTCAACAAAAATTGTTGGAATTGGACTTTCCGCACCTGAACTAGCTACCCAGCAAGATCTTACTCAAAGAAGTATTCTAAATATAGAGATATGCTTTATACCAGTATACAGCAAGAATTCCTTTAAAATTGGGAACCTACGGGTTTTTAAGATTTTCAATACCCATGTTTTCATTTTCGAATTTCATTTGTTAGTAAAGAATGAATGTCCGTTTAGTTAAGGAACTGCTATGTACTTTAAAGGGAGGGAATAATATTTTTCTTGTTTAGCTTAGTTTCTTCGTCTCTCAACGCGACAGACCCCAAGAAGAGGGCCTCCGTTACTCTTTAGGAGGCATCCGCCCCAGATTTTCGGACGAGGTTCTTGAAATGAACTTTGATAGGCGGAACGCGCAAGCATAGAGCTGAAGCGTAGGAACCCTTCTTTTGAGTTGCTGTAGCTGCTCTTTGCTCCTCTTCGACTTTATTGAGCCCTTACACCCGCTTCTTCTGCCGATACTCTTACCGCGGCGCGGAGAAAGCCTTCAATGAGTGGCCATTCTCTCCTCTCCTTATCAGTCGAGTTTCTTTTAACCTCTGAAGTGGATTCCTGGTAAATGACTAGAAGACGGGAGCTTTAGACTACCGAGCTCTCAACAAGGTGACCGTTCGCAACTAGTCTGATAGCGGAGTGAAGTGTAGAAGTAAGGCCAGGCAATTCTGCCGCGGTGAATATGTACCCGGGCCCTGTACACACCGCCCGTCACACCCTGGGAATTGGTTTCGCCAAAAGGCAAACTGGTGCCAATCGGGAAGCAGCAAGCTTCAACAGCTTTCTAGGGTAAGGAATGGAACTTCCCGGCACGCAGGAGTACGTTGAAATCTTCGCTAAGACAATGGAAGGTGACGTATGTACAGCTGACAATTGCAGCGCTTACTGTAACAAGAAGAGGAGCCTTTTCTGTCGCATGATGCTAACGAAACCGAAACCCCGGACGGCACTCTGTCTTGTGTCGACTGCTTCTTTCGAGATGCTAAGAATAGTGTAAAGAAAGAGAAGTGGTGCTATTAATTCAGTGCTAAGCACGCAGCTCGCGCAGGGCTTGGAAGACCCTTCGCCACGAAGCGAGAGTGCATGGTCAACACACACCTAAAGCGCCTACGTTCCGCTTGCTAATCCATTTTCTATCCCTCTGCCCTAGTGTGGTCAGTCTGGTTTTCATGTCCAAAATCAGTTGAAAGGACGTACAATCGGCGCGAAAGTCAGTGAAGTTCCTTTTCATTTTCCTTTCCTGCATCTTTCTTTCTATCCATAGGTCGGCTTCGTGCAGATAGATCTTTGCCGGGGGAGATTGAAGTTTCGGATATAGCCCCTTCGACACTCGATTCAAGATCACATTAAAAGAGCTAATTTAACGAAAACTGTAATGATCAGAGGGTGATTTGGAGGAAGTTTGAAATGTATTTTTTACCTTATAGCTAGTATTTAAAATGTGTTTTTTTTAATCGATGTGGCGCTTGTTTGAATATAGCTCTAACAATGGTGTTCATGTAAATAAACGTACTTAATTCCATATAAACGATAAATTTACAAATATAATTGAAAACTAACAATTTTGTTGACATTTATTTTGGACATCTCAAACACTTAATTTGTAATACAGAGAATAATAATCTCTTCAGTATTTAACAAAGACGAAGGAAATTGAATAATATAAAAATATGAAGCGATTTGAATTACACCACATTGAAGATCTAACAATTATATGACGTAATTTAAATTGCTTGATGTGAAAATATCCGAGTCAAATGTTCTATTTTTCCAAAAGAAAATCTCTTCCAAAATTAACAATATGAATATTTTAGATTAGATGCCTTTCATTTTCAGTTCCCTACTGATCGGGTGATACTTGGTGGAAATTTCCACCACACAGTATTAAAATATGTGTGAGATCCATTAAAATATATAATTTTTTTATTATGTATTAATACTTTGTGTGGTGAAAAATGCTCTGAGAGTTGGAATCACTAAGTATCACCCGTGGAAAAATATTCTATTTTTCCAAAAGAAAATCTCTTCCAAAGATTAATAATATTAATACTTTAGATTAGATGCCTTTCATTTTCAGTTCCCTGAGGTCAAGCGTGCAAAAAATTCTGAAATCTGACATTTGAGGAAATGTATGAAAACAACGTAAGAGGATAATTAATTATGAAGGGACATAATAAATACAAGGAGAATCTACAAACTAAATTACTGTGTAAAATTAAATCTCATAGGGACCAGTGAACAAAGCCATACTGCCTAATGTAGATATAGATATAGTCATATATATAGATACATGGACACATGCATGATGTTTTATTGAATTTATCGAAAGGAACAACCAAGAATGCCCATGCCATATACGGACAGCCATTTGGATCATCTTAATGATGTCAAGTTGACCTTTCCATGACATCATCATCATTTTCATAAGAAATATTGTCGACATAATTTTTGCCTTTCTTTTCTTTCTTTTCTTCGTTGTTGGATTCCATTTGATGATTTTTAGAATTCGTTATCCTATTATTTTTGTGAGGAGATACACTAAAATATATTTATAAATGCTCAAAAATAATTACTTAATAAAAGTTTAGATTAATTACCAGATTCGAGTTAGATTCTCAATTTTACGCAAACTTGCATAGTTGGACCTCATTAGGGTGCTTATTGTTCTATGTAGAGCTTGAATTTAGTACCCAAATTAATCATGTACTAAGAATTATTGATATTAAATATATATCTTTATTCATTAATAACTTAATTAATGTTGCTAGATAATTAATGGGATAAATACGTATAACCCCTTATAATACGTCGAATTAGGCACTTACGCCCCTAACAAAAAAAATTTGAACTCCACCCTCCAAGAAAGCAATTTAGTCCCCTACACGCCTAACTCGCGCATTGTACAAGTGGTTATAATGTTTTTACCTTTTCGGACAATTTTGCCCTTAACTAACACCCATTAGATCAAATACGATTAGAAACGACGGTCCACATTAAAGACTTATACATTTATTAAATTTGATTGATCACATCCATAGATCTAAATTAAATATATCAATAGTCCATATTAAACATATTATATTTATTTATTATTAAAAAAAATATTATATTTATATAGACATACTTTTTATTTATTTATTTTAATTTAATAAAGTTATTAAATTATCCCGATGATGACAGCCTCTGGAGTTTGACGTTGGCGGGGCTCCGCGCAGTGGTGGTGGAGGTGGGAGGGAGCATGAGGTTTGGGAGGTGGGAGGGAGCATGAGGTTTGGGAGGTGGAGAAGTTGGTGGTCATGGTGTTGGTGATAAAATTGGTGGAGAGAGGAAAAATTAGGCCCCAATTGGATGGGATGTCATTTCTCATTTTCCTTCAAAAAAGTAATAGATTTTATTTTTAGGAAATAAAAATATGATGGTGAAAATGTGTTTTGATGAGTTTTTTCTATAGAAAAGAAATGTAATGATTAGGCATGATGTGATGTCTTTTTCTTGTAAGAAAAGTTTTTTTTTTTTTTTGTGAGAAATGGTATGAATAAGTTTTTATTTTATAAGAAAATCTGGAGATATTCTAGTTAAACTCATCGATTAAGACATCCAAAAATATGCAAAGTTGATCTTATTTCGTACCTTGCGTCATTTGAAATCAAGATATGCAATTATTTAGTTGCATATGTTAAGATATTGGTGGATAAAAATCTTTTAGTTATTGGGTAAAATTTGAGAGAAATGCAATTAAATTCATTTTTCAAGGGAACCTTAGATTTTTTTTTAGGGAATATTTACCGCAACATTTTTTTTTGGAACATTTTTAAGAGATGCCAAACAAGTGCATTTGTAATGTATTTTTTTTTATGAAAAATGGTATTACATTCAATTGGGGGCCTTAGAGTTGGAGTCTTACTTTTGGGAAAGAATATGAAGAAGAAAAAGAAATAAATTAATTAAAAATAATTAGAAAATAGAAAATAGTTAATCGAATAAAATAGAAGAATTATAATGTAAATACCTTACAAGTATAAGGATATTTAGTCGTCACAAAAAAATTTACAGGTCAAAATGTTCGGGGGAGGCTATGTGTATCTGAAGAGGGTTTTTTGATTTTTTTTTTCTCAGTGAGGGTAAGTGCATAACTTGACATATCATAGGGGACGTTATATATATTTATCCCAATACTTAATATAATATTTCGATATTTGATCACTTAGTAAATTAACTGAAAATTTTAGAAATACTCTAGATATTCTGAGTCTATACATTTACAACCATTCACAAATGATCTACATAGTTTACTATACTTAAAAAAATTTGAAAATAAATATTAAGAATTTTTTTTACAGTAACACTAACGTGTAAAGGTCTAAAGCCCCATCCCCTTGAGACAAAATATCCCTACTTCTATATAGTAATTTATGATATTAAAATTCGATCGGTTGATGTCATTGTTCAACTTAACTACTTCGAAATCTAGATCTAATGAATATTACTATATATTCTTTTTTAAATATGGATTTTGAGCCTGAAATTTTATCTCGTGCAAAATGGCAGCGGATTGTAAATATAAGGCTTCTTGGAAGCCTAATATATTTTAGTATACCTTTTAATCATACTATACTATAGTGGCAAACAAGAAAAGATAACCAGGCAGCCATTTCCTGTACATTACATTGTGACATACACCTGTATTTATAGATGTTTTAACGATATATATATATATATATACACACACACATACACATCAAATCTCAGTTAATTTTTACTCTATTCTTGAACATCTTCTAATAATTTTGGAACAAAATTTTGCATAAAATAGTCTCACGCATCTCTATGCTGATTTTGTCTTTTTGTGCTTATGCAAAAAACTTTTTTCGAGAGAGATGAACAAAAAGCATTACTGATTAATGTACTTCTTATTAAGTAGGATTAAGCTGTCATTAGATCAAAGAATTAAATCTATTATTAATTTGATGAAAAGGTGATGGGAGAATGTGAGATCAGAGCATGGGCAAGGCAAGTTTGCCTTTGCTTTTTTAAACCCTTTTTAATTGCCTTTTCACCGACGAGGCACGCTTACACATTCTACACCTTATATTTATATATTACTATATATATATTATATAAGATGCTAATCACAAACAATTAACCAATGCTTTTTAGACAACATATGCATGGTTTTACGGTTCAAAATCTCTTAAATAAGAAGTTGTTTGCGGTAATAAACCTGATCGTTATGTAGCAATATCGAATTCAAATCAATGTGGATTTTGAGAGGACGAACTCGTCCAATAAATAATAATTATAACTCAATTTGAACAATTTCGGTAGTAGATATGGTACGCTCAAAAGGTATTTGCAATATAAAAAATTGATTTTTGCCTACGTCACTTAGACATGATTAGACATGATGAAAAGCTCATTTGCCATGGTCAAAATTAATTGGCCATGGCTAAAATTGATTGGTCATGGCTTCGCCTCAACTTTAGCTATGATATCTGCAAGTATGGCCAAAACAATGTCCATGACTTATAACTATTGTCAATCTTTAGTTCATTACAAAGACCATGGTTTTTCAGTCATTAATGGAAAAAAGTGCTAGATTAGCATTTCTTCTATCATGGCTTGTTGAAACTTAAAAAAATTATCATTCTTTTTCCACAACGGTTGACATTAGCGTGACAATATAAAACATCTATCACGACCAAATTAGTTGTGGGTTTAGAGTTAGACTGTTATAGACCATAGTTTCAAACTATGACATGTTTTTATTGTCAATACTTAATTATCTTGTAGTGTTGCTATGTGGATTGACCTCACAATAGTGATTGTGGGGTGGGGGTTGGGGTGGGAAGTACATTACTTTTCCTTCTTTGATTTCTTTCTTCTTTATAAAGGGCTCTCCCCACCCTATCCTTTCCCTTGGTTTTTGAATTTTTCTCTTCCCTTAGATATATACCTATTAATTTCACTATTTTTCCAGGATTGATTGCACAAAAGGTTGTTTCTGCTTCAGGGTGTTGCTACAGGATTATCATATGTGGTGTTTGCACTTTCAAGATTCGTTTAAAGTATTTCAAAGTTTGGATTGGACGTTCCAGATAGCCTTTGGTTAAATATTACAACACGCGGAAAAAATTGAAAAAAAAAATGAGCGCACAATCTATGAGTGACTCTAAAGCAATTCAGTAACTCAAAATCTTAATATAATAACAATCATCTATATTTAGTGAATCCTAACGCATCTCTCGAGCTCTCAAGAACGAACATACATTTTAATCACTTGGTTTAATTAGGTAGGATCATAAAGTTAATTTATTCTCCATATCCTTCTTGTTTAACAATAAGAACCTTCATAATCCAAAACCTAAAATTCTGCTTTCATGCAAGTCTACTACTACCAAGTTAATTAGGCCAAGTTTTTATATGTTAATAATCTAGCTTGGTGCCACGATATGTCGGTACTTTGTTAGCTCTAGCTTTAATTAGGTCTTTAGGCCCAACAGTTTGTGATCGGGCTTAATGTACTAAGAAATTTATTTTTTAAATCAAGTTGGTCGAGATGTGATGTGAGTCGAATATAAACACAACATTAATTGATTTTTTATTTTTTATTTTTTTTGAATTCCTTAATCAATTACATCAACCAAAAAAAAAAAAAAAAACTCAAGGCTTGTTAGTTTAATAGTACCATCTTGTATTTTTATGTGGGAGATCTTGTGTTCAATTTTAGATTGACATATGACCTTTCTTTCCTTATTTGAAATCTTATAGAGTATGTGTGACCTATGATTAAAAACTATCAGCATGGACTTGTCGGGTCAGGGTATCCCTGCGTCTAGAAATAAAAATAAAAATAAAAAAATATAAAAAACTAATTAATCAAGCAAGTTTTGTAAACAAACCATTTTTGACACTTTTACAATTCTTTTTAAAATTCATCATTTCTTTAAAAATCACAATTTTTTGCAAGCAAACTTATATTCAAAAGCAATGAATCTCTATTTTGGCGTTTTGTTTGTGATACCTAGAGTAGAGAGGACCGCTATTCATAATAATTTAATTATAAAGAATCCGAATATGTAATGATTATTACTATTTTTTCTGTTCAAATTAATAATTACAGACCATAAGAACTATGTCCAAAACAAATTGAAAAGTTAACGAGCTTTCAAACTACACTTTTATTCATTCAACTATGGTGTGATTGCTTATTTATCATTATTATAGGTAGTGAAATTAGTGAGGATGTACTACAACGTGTGACACGAGTGAGAAGCCAGGCCTAAATGTATAAATTTGCAATAAGTGCAACATAGTGGCTTGATTTAATAAACCTTGAAAATCCCACTGCCTTTTCTTATAGTATAAATATATATATATATATATATATATATATATAAAGTGATTAATCATAGACGAATTATATGCCCACGAATGAATTTATCCGTCCACCAAAAAAGAACTGATAATTATCATCACTGATGGAGTCATTATCATATGCTAAGGGTGCACAACTTTAGCCTAAAAGAACAGTTTAATAATTAAAAGGTATTTATTTTATATTATTTTACACATAAAATAATTTAATTACATTAAAATAAAATAAATAAGAAAGGAACTGTCAGAAGGCATATTCTTTGAACTTGCGGGGAGAAAGCAATTTGTTTAGAAGAAGAAACTCTAAAGCAATTTGATATCATCAAGAAATTACGACCTTTAAATTAAACTTATTTAACTTTAATTTGTTTATTGGCAAGTCTTAATCAGTCAACTTCAAAGTCAAACCCCCACGGCACTTACCACTTTAAAGTTTATAGCCTTCTCTTTTTGTTGAGATAAATTAAATTAAAATATAGAGTCACTTCTCATATAGTTCTAAATGATTAAGTACCTTTATAAAGATAATCTTTTGAATTGAAGCCCTTTTGAATTGAAATCTATCCATTCTGCACATTTAATCAAACATCAAACATTCAAGTAAAATTCAAGTATAAAGGAGAAAACATGTTACTAAAAGCAAGATTGTTAACGAGTGTTTAGTACGTACACAACTTATCTTAAAAATCAATCCGTTAAAAATGATATACTTAATATTTAATTAACGCGCGCTTATAAGAGCGATATTAGTCTATATACAAAATACTTGTTCGTCATTTTTGATGCTGTACAAAGTTAAACTATTTCGTGTTTAAACTCGTACTATTGTTTTGATCCCTTTGACGATTTAGTATTACTAAAAATTTGAAGCTCATGATTTATTCTATATATTATTTCATGCCATCCAATATAATTAGAGCGAAAAGATATGACAATATGTATTATTGTACTTAAAAAATAGTCAAGCTCTACTTATTGTTAATATTTATCAGCTACAAACACACATGATTTTAATTTTGAGATGGGAGCATAAATTGCTTAGATGTGGTTGTGATTGTGGTTGTGTTCATAAAAACAACTACAAATCTTTAGACTTTAAAAAATAATTGAAATCTAAAGTAATTAAGTAGCACAATTGCAAGTCATGTTAAATTTGTTCTTAATTAATGTTGTAGCCTCTCATTTGGAAATATCATCATTGCGTGTGGACTAGGTAAAGATGAAAATATTTCAGTTTCACTTAGGTGAAAAGCAACTCTTTTAAAATTCAGGTGAAAAAGAATTTGCTGACTATCATCCTAATTCTTTTTGCTTTCTGTCACTTAATTTAATCGAGAGGGGGAAACACAACCCACTAAGAAATGAAAAATAAAATAAAATAAAAAATTAAGATTGCTTTGGGCTACTCATCAACCAATATTATTTGATGGGGATGATATATTATATATAATATATGAAAGCTTAAAGTTACATACATTTGGCAAAACCCTTAAAAGAAGGTCTAAAGTTTGCAGGAGTTAAAAAGTGTTGGAGAAGAAGACAAGCCATTGGAGTCTGGGAATATATGCTTTCTCAAACTATAAGGGCAAGAAATCCAACACTAGGGCCACTCTCCTTCATTGCTTTCCATGTCCACTCATCTCTATAAATATTGCCCTAGCTAGTTTAAATAAAAACAAAATATATCTTCTATTATACTAATCTAATAATTTTATTAAATGAATCGGTTACATGATACATGTCATAGATATCAAATAGTAATAATTTACAATAAATTGATAACTATTGCAGTCAACTAATAGTATGAATATTGTAGAGGAAGACGCACACATTGACATCGATGGGAATAGAGCTCAAGACTTCTATTATCTTGGGGCCTCAAGTATAACTAGACTTCATCGGTCGGTCGTACTAATTTAATAATAGAAGCTACATGTTTCTTTCTATTCATATTTAAAAGAAAACCACAAAATACGACTATCTTTACAGAGGGATGTTCTCGTGCAGTCCTATAGCCAAAAAAATTGTCCGACTATCTAAAGAAAGAGCCAGAATTCTTAATCTTAGACGATGAGAGAGTTAAATTGACTCATGCAGGAAGGCAATTTAATTTAGATATCTTAAAGGAGTAAAGTTTTGAATATCAATAAACTTATATACAAAACTATAGATTTAGGCAAATGAAGAGACGAACGATCATTCCAGCTTCCTGATGGCTCCGTCTCTTTGCTCGACCAAAGTAACTTTTTAAGTTCCGTGGCCAAGGCGATGACCTAGGGTTTATGATAAGAAAATGTACTGTTGCCTCACAAGAATGAACCTTCTTTACTCAAATGTCCAATCCATGCCTTAAATAACCCGATTGAGGGTGGTGCAAGACGAAAAGGGATGTGGACGACTAGAGTTTAAAGAAAACATAAGCGATTAAAAGTGGAAATCAAAGTAATGTCTTTCCAAATAAAACTCTACTTTTTCTTTTTCTTTTCTTTTTCGATATAGATACATAGATCATGATTGAATCTTATAGGTAAATTAGCATCAAAATCTTTCTTATTTAGTATTTGGGAGAAGCTATAATCATTATGAAGCAAAGCATCCATGTTTTAGCTACTTCTAGACCTAAAGCCAAAAAAGCAAGAGCAAAAAGATAAAGAAATTTCTGAAATGAAGAAAGTGATCTCCCATAAAGGAAAGATAAACTTTGTGCCTTATAAATTTTGGGTAATTTCAATATATATATATGCCTTTAAACATTGAAAACATCCGGAAATTTTGGCTCTTTGTCTTGTTCTTCTAATACAAGTTCGACAATATTTCATGGATTCATGAAATGTTTTTAAACCTTGTTTTGCCATCACACTGCATAATTAACTTTATTTCACTATTTTATATAATAATTATTATCAGTAAGGTACATGTCAAAAGCTTTCATTTTATTTTACTTTTTCTTCTTGCATGATTAATAATAGATATTATCAGTATGATTTTTTTAGTGAGTGTGTGAATGTGGTAGATTTAAAAGAAATGAAAAAAAAAATCAGTAAAAACAAGTTTTCCTCATTTTTTTTATTTCTGCAAAATAAAAAAAAATGGGAGATAATTAGATTTATGGCTAGGGGTGTAAGGTGAGCCGAGCCGGCTCATGAGCATGGTGAGCCGGCTCGACTAGAGCTCAGCTCGAGCTCGAGCTATTCGAGCTCGAGCTGAGCTTTTCGAGCTCGGGTCGAGCTCGAGCTCACTTATTTATATGCTCATGAGCAGGCTCGCGAGCTTTTATTATTATTTTTTATTAATTTTTAATATATGTCTAAAAATACTTGTATTTCATAAAATAATACTTGCAATTTTATATACAACATAGTTTAATAATATTTAAGTTTTTTTTCTTTTTTGTTTAAATCGTACAATACAATAACAACAACAATTATAAGATTACATATTTTAGTTGATATGATATACTTTTCTATAAAATAATTTAATGAAATCATGTTTTCACGACACTCTTCTCTATTTTCTAAATACTTATTGAAAATAAGATATTTAATTATTATTTATCTTCATAATACTTATTGTATATGTGAATAATGTATACTATACATTACTAACGTATTGTTATAAGTTAAAAAACAGAATTTATTTTATTTTCTACAAAAAAATTATATTATTTTTTACTTCAAGCTGAAGCTCGAGCTCGGCTCATCTACTTCGAGCTTGAACTCGAGCCCTAGAAAATGAGGCTCGTCGAGTTTGAACTCGAGCTCGAGCTCAAAAAAATATAATCGAGTTCGAGCCTGAAAATTTTATCAGGCTCGGCTCATTTACAGCCCTATTTATGGCCATTGAAGAAACAATACATGTGTCGGAGAAGAATCTGGCGTGTGCACTCCGACACTTAAAATAGCCAAGTTCGATAAGCACCAATATAATTCAATTCTAAATATGCTTCAATGAAAGTAAATAAAAACAAATCTGAATTTTATTTTTTAGAATATCAAAAGATTTCACTATACTTTTATTTTATATATTTTCTCCCATCATCCATTAATGTTGATTGATCAAAAGTCTTACTAAGAATTAATTTTTGATCCTCAAAGAAACCTATTTAATTAGTATCCAGATTCAGAATTCTGATTTTTGTTTCTTTGTTCTTAAGTAAATTATTTCGCTAAGAGTGTACTTGTAAACTATTCTTCTTCATCAAGGTTTAATGCGCAGAACTATTGATCAGTATTTCTATGATAACTTTTGCACATTAAATCTACTAATATTAATATCCGTCCATCCAAATGAATGCTCCCTTGCTACTATTGACCAGTTGACTCGACTATTTGTTCATATACCACAAAAATCAGTTATTCTATTAGCAAAGTATATGAAGTTATTAATAGTTAAATAAATGACAAAATATTAAGTCTATGTTTGGATGTGTTTTCAAATCATTTTCAACCGTCATTTTCAAAAATGTATGGGAGAATGAGTTTTTTTATTTTCGTGTGAAAAAAGTGAAAAAAGTAAGTGTGTTTGGTTGTGTTTTTAAAAATTGTTGAAATTTGTGATTGATGATTTGTAAAATGATTGAAAAGTAATGATTAGATGATAGATAAGAGTTAAAAAAAAAGATATAAGAGGGAAGAAGATATAAGAGGGAGAGAAAAGTGATAAAAAGAAAGTACGAGAAAAGTGATGTGAAATGTGATTTTTGAAATAATAATTGAAATTTAGTGGAAACGTGAATGTGAAAATGAGAATGAGAATATTTTCAGTTAAAAACAGTGTAAAATGTGTATTTTCATTTTCATCTAAAGGTATGAAAACACAGGCAAACATAGCCTAAGTTTTTAAAGCTTAGCATTTTTTCAGAGAACCAATAAAACAAAATTAGTAAATTAATAAATAATTCAACTTCATGATGCAGCAAATGGAGCATTCATTCTGGATGGAGTTAAATATTGATACAATTACGTGCCAATAAGTCACTATATATATATACACACACACGTACATACACTGATCAAATATTATACTCGAAGTATTTGATAAACTTACCTACGAATATAATATTTGCGTCTGATACACCATCTTCGGCATTCACATTTGCTTTTCTATGTTGTTCATTGGAACCTGCAATAAATAAATGGATTAAATATAATTGTTATAATATGAATATTTAAATCATAAGTAAATTGAATTGAAGATCGATTTCATATGTTTATGGACAAATTTTAAAAACAAGTAGTTGGGTTGGTTACACACGGCCCATTAGATGAGAATAAGCTACAAATTGCATATTGTCTTTTCAATTGGGCTTGCAGTATCCAGTTAAACAAATTGAAGCCCAATATGAACTCGGGCTTTTGTTCGTCATTTTACTCTTTATTAATGGGCTTTTATAACTTGTCCCAAAACTACGAAAGCCCATTTGCATCACAAAATTGGGCCGACTATGCATTCGCCCAACTTATGATCTCCCACTTAAAAGAAACAACATAAACACATCATCTGGAGTAATGGATTTGCTTTTGCCACACCCTTCCACCAGCAGAGAAATATATTCACACCCAAGTTTGTATCTATATTCCATACGTAAAGACACTAAATTATACACCAAAAAATGCTTGCCATAAATTATTAAGTTACTGTACTTACAAAAAATAGAGATATGATATCATATTCATCAGCTGAAGCTAGGTCCCACGAGTCCCAAGACACCAATTCATGCTAAAACACCTCAATAATACCAATTTCATTTCCTCCTTGGAATTACTTGAAATTTCATATGCATCTAAGATAAAGAAGATATCAACTCTATCCCGTTTTCTAGCTCTCTTTCGATCCATTCCTCACCATTTATCTCATCATCTACATTGTCGCCCGTCTTCTTCTTTTCCAATCTATCCAATTTCCTCCTCTTCAATCTCTCTCTAATTCTAGTAATATCAATCCTTTGACAGCTTTCTTTAACAGTGACAATCTTGCAACCGTGTTTCTGAAATGAGTCCCCGGTTATTAGCTCACCATCACCATCCTCAACTACACTGTTGGCACTACCAGAGTCACTCAGGCATTTCTCGGTTATTGGCTGCTTCTGATTGCATTTGACAATTGCAGGTTTTGAAACTGTTCTAGCTGTTGTTTCCATTGAGTGATTAGTTGAATCTTGCTCAACCGTCGATACACTCGAAATGCATGATTCAGAGCTATCGGATTTTCGCTTTCCAGACACTGGTTTTAGCTCGTTTGTTGCCTTGCTTGTGGCTGGAAGTGTTTGTTTGCTACTCTTCCCTAGCAACCGAAGCATGTGCTGAATGACCTCTGAAGAAGCAAGAGCTTAAAAATGAGTGCTTGAAGATTTGGGAAATTATTCAAAGGGCTAATTACATGCACACCCCTCATTTATTGGGTAATTACCACGACCTCCCGAGGTTTTGCAAATTACCAAGACATCCCCTGTCAGATCTGACAACTATGAAAATAGGGGATGAAATTGTAATCTGCTTTTATGAGAGAGTGTGAAACTGTACTTCGTTATAATTGACATGGGAAGTTATTGTAATTTCTAAATTTTTGAGGTTTTTTCGTAATTAGGATCTCACGGGGGAGGGGCGGGGGGGGGGGGGGGGGAGTCTATTCAAATTGACAGAAGTTATGTAATGAACCTTCTAATCGTTTTGGTGAAACATCAAATTGCATCCACCAAGAATTCTCATTTCCAGAAGGCAACTTTATCTTCTGAAGCTTTGCAGCAAGAAATACAGAACCTGCTGCAATATAGTGTGGTTTGTATTGCAAGCACAGAGTTGTGCGGAGCCTGCACATTTTATCAGAGGATTGTCTGATTAGGAAATTGACATAGAGATAAAGTGATTATAGTTTGAGTTGACGAAAAACGAACTAAAAATTCATTATACCAGTCATTCACAAAGTTCCATGCTACTTTTACCACTTCCTTCTGTGAAATTTCCAGCCTCTTCAGAGCTGCAACAAGTGGCTTGTAAGGGTGCTCAATATTGAGATCAAAAGCAACGGTAACTAAAATCAGTTGCTCCCCCAGCAAGATCAATTGTTTCTGCTTGTCATAAACTTCCTGCAGATATAGAAATGAAAAGGGAGTAAGCATCTCGAGATTCTCAACAATATATAAGCCAAAAAAAAAAAGTAGCATCCGGGTTTTGATACCTTCTGTCTGATTTTTTGTGGAGCTAAAGGATCCCATTTATACATTAATTTATAAGTCACAACAATGAGCTCTTTCAGCCAACGTGGTGTATCTTCTGCTTTGCAGGCTAGGAACATACTGGCATTTGCAACCGTCTGCAAAATAAAGCCCTCATACTTAAAATTGCATCATGATCATCAGAGGAGGAGTAGCAACTGAAAATTTCAAATACTGTTAAGCTTCTAGAGCAAGAGGTAGCTGTAAGACTCCGTTATCATTCTTGGAATTCTAATAAATCTCAAATAAAAACTTCATATAGGTGACAGCGACTTACTGCAGCTCACTGATTTAAAGCCGGTTGGTGCAGTTCGTTGTTTCAAAATGCTTGTATTCAATGTATTTTAGAAGAATGGTAAAACAATGTTTAAGAATCGTCTACACAATTTACTTCCTATGAAACAACATAGTCTAGGAACAAGCATACCTAAACCTAGATCACATTAGTGTAAACAACAAAGAACAGAGTAAACGATTTTTTTGCTCAATAGAGTAAAGGATGATCACTTTTACCTGCCAATGATTCTTAGAATGAGACTGATGCATATAAAACCGATGGCACAACATCATTGCAGTAGCTATTGTCACTTGGGGCCTGAAAGTTAAGCAACCAGCATTTCATCAAGAACAGATTAAAAGGTTCGCATAATTCAAATGCGGAAAAAATCACAAAGAAGCAAGGGTAAAATGGAGTAGGACATAATAAATTAATATCTAGGAGACAACAGTTTCACTGAAACCCAGCACAAAGACTACTACTATTTTAATCATATAAATTTAAAATGCATATGCAATGATCACTACCCCCTCCCCCTCCCTTTTTTTTTTCCTAAATGCAAATACTGTAATAAGATTATTTTCATTTCTTCATAGAGGAAGAAGCCCTGTTCTATATATATGGCAGAAGAAGGATTATGAATATGAAAAGAGTAAGAAGAGCACCAAAACAGATGCAGTGTAGCATCAGAACACACAAGTGAGAGAAAGAAGAAATAGTGCACACTATGTCGAAGGCTCGAAGCTTACACTTTAAGCTCAATGCCAAGTTCTTGTAAATATGAACAGTATAACTGACGCAAATGTGATTCGTGTTCACGATCAATGCCATCCTTCCTTGATGGAGAATGTTCGTCTATTTCTTCTTTAGTGAAATACCATTTTGGTTTAAAAGACAGTGACTCTTCTCGCGAGTTCATGCCAGGTGCCTCGTCTAAATCTTCATGATGAGAAGGATTCCTTGGCATATGCCTTGCCATGGTTTCCTTCTCTTTCGTACGGAAAAGGATAAAATGTAACTTCCAGATAATTGTTGATACTCTGAAGGTCTGCATTGGCACAAACAAAACTTAGAAGTATTAAAAATAAATAACACATTTTAAAAGAATTCCAGCACAACATAACCAAGATAAACTAAAATAAACCAAAAACACAATATATATGCCTCTGTGTAGTTCATCCATGATGTCTCATGGTAGTAGTGACTATCTGCAGCTTGACATAAAAGTCTAATACAGACGCCAAGAATGCATCCCCTATGTTGTTAAAATTTCAACAGGGATACCAATTTCAACTAAAATTGCTAGGAGACATCCCGAATAATGTAGTAATCAACATCAAAACAAGTATCTGAAACAGTTATTCTCAGGAGAAGCATAAAGCAGGAAAGCGACTTAAAGACGAGATCGTAATTTGAATCAAACATATTATTCAGAGTACCTGACCTGCCACAAGGCCTTAGCGAAAAGAAGAAAAACAAAGCAAACCAATAATAAGATCAATAATCAAATAACATACGGCTACAACAACAATGCCTTAAGCTATTTTCTTCAAATTTTAAAACCTCAATGAAGCACGTAACAAGCGTTTATAGATAAAGCAGGAGAGATTCCCACTAATACTCAAAATATGAAAATTAAGTACAAAAACCATGGTTCGAAGTATCAGCCAATGCCTATCCAAATCGGCCTTGACGATCAGATAATACTGGACGATGTCTACTATTTTCCAAGCTTATATGTACAGTCGAAAATATCAAACAATATCATATGATATCACCGATACAATAATGTTATCGACCGTATAGGGATATTCGTTGATATATATGATAATATCGTGTATCTTGGATGTTATTTCTACGAAAATAAAGTTTTCACTTTTTTTTTATAGATATGCTTTGTGATATGATCTAGTGAATGTATCACATATATAATTAAGGGTTGTGGTATAAATATTAATAAACTCGTCTCTATTACAAATTTAAGATCGACAATAATGTTATGTTTAGAATTTATCTATATCCAATCCAATAAATATTTTTGCTATGTACCGATGACTAGAAACTACTGTTATTTAAATTTTCTACAATTTTTACTAATCTTTTAGGCATCTAATAATGCATTTGTTTGACATCGCCTGGTACGAGGCGATAGATATGGAACATCACCTACCAGTATTATCAAATTCATGAAATCAATGTCGAAGTATGACATTCACGAAAGACCCATTACAAAATATTTTATCCACACGAAAAACTAAACTAAGTCTTATTTAATTCCAAATCATCAACATGACAACAAATTTTTTTTTTTCCTGCTCAAAATTTCAATATCTCCAGCATCAACAAACCACAGATCTTCCCAGCAATCAATCACGGAAACAGAAGCACTTCCAATTAAATTTCTACAGAAGATTATTCATATAAATTTTTAGCCGGAAAAACTAGTTCATTCAAAACAGAAAACGAAGAATTACACTACGAAATCGTCGATTGTTCAATCAAAATCTCAGGCAATTGCGTAAAATAGTTAAATCCTAAAACACGAACGAAAGATCAATAGATCAAGAATTGCAGGAATAAAAATATCGCATCAAACAATTCTCCAGAGTAAGAATTGCAAAAAAAAAAATATCACAAACCTGCAGATGAGCTGAAATTCGATAACACAAGTTGGATTTGTTGGTTGAAAATATATATATATATATATATCTGAAAATAGCGGCTCAGGAGAACCCTAACAAAGGAGCGTGCTTCACAATTTGGGGTTTGGGAATTCACCGTTAATTTTCTTATGAAATCTCCAAAAATCTGTTCAAGTGTTAAATATAAATACTCTCTCTCTCTCTACTCTCTCTCTCTCTCTAAATCCTATTGGTTCCCTGAGTTTCCTTCGCAGGATGCTATTGGTAATATTTTATTCGAAATTACTTGACTTGCAAGAGTTGGTATTGGGTGTCAACACCCAAAGGACCTCACGCGTTTTCCTCGTGCCATTTTAATTTTAATTTTTTTTTGTGTGTGTGTTTATGATGATGATTAATGATCAATTGAATTTAGTAGCAATTAAGTATGTCACATATATGTGAGACACAAGAATTATGTGGAGGATTTATATTATTTACTCGATCACAACTTTTATTTAAGGAAAATAGATAAATATATTAAATCATCACAGTTCAAGGCAGACGCTGCTGACGGAGTAGAGTTAAGAGCATCCTCTTGATCCACTAAAACCCTAGAGCTAAGTAATTCGCAAAAGTGTTGCCATCTTTCTTAGCAAAAGAAACTAAAACAGACTCAAAAGACGAAAATAGACGTATAGTTTGTGTTAATATTTTTTTCACTACTGAAATTTCATGTTTTACCTAATTTTGAGAAATAATGTATCTACCAAAAATGTACAACGTGAGGGGTATTTATAGTTATATTCACAAGGGTCGGTGGGCCTCGATATAGGGAGTGTTTGCAAACTCCAAACAAAAGCACTTTTGACATTTTAGTTAAAAATAAACAAATTTGCATTGTTTCCAAATCATGTTTTTGCTTCTGATTCTCTAAAATTAAGCTCCCAGAAGCCAAAAGTTTCAAATTGGGTTTGAAGAGAGTGTTTGCAAACTCTAAACAAAAGTACTTTTGAACTTTTAGCTAAAAAAAAAACAATTTTGTAATATTTGCAAATCTTGCTTTTACTTCTGATTCTCTAAAATTAAGCTCTCAAAAACCAAAAGCTCCAAGTTGGGTAGGGGTGCTTCTAGGTACTTTTTAAATTCCTGCAGTTAAAATAATTTTTTTGTGATAATTTTATCCTTGAAAATATTCCCATGTTCCCATATTAGTCCCTAAATCTTTTTTTTAAAAAAAAATTAACGTTTAAATTCGTAAAAATATGAGTAGAGTAGTTTCTTAATGTAAAATCGTTCATCCCTTTCCTAGGATTCCTACTTGATTTGTTGGAAATTAAATTAATTATATTTTAGTAGTTGGATATTAATGAAATCAAGAGATATTTCAAAGCCAAAAGTTCTGAAAATTCAAAACTGCCAAAAGTTCTGAAAATCAAGAGATATAAATATCATGTACTCTTATTAAAAAAATAATTAATTTTTATTGTTGAATTATTTTTATATTTATAATATTTGTTAAAATGCTTATTGCAAGCCAATGAGGTCTGAAATTTTTTTAAAAAAAAGATAAAAGAAATAAAAAAAATTGAATGTGAGCATGTGACGGACACTTGTAGAATATATTGACTATCCTTTAAAAATCAATATTATTTCATAAACATATGTCTTTAGGGGTATTTTGTTAAAAAAGTAGTAGGATCATAATGTGAAGAAAATATGATTTTTATTTTATTTTAGGGGCAATATTGTACTTTCTGCAAAAAAGCTAATTGATAATCACTTCTATTTGCAAACACTCCCTATATTTTTTTTCTACTTTCTGCTTGTCTTTGCAAACACTGCTCACTTTTGTTTTTCAATTGATTCTGCTTATTTTTCACTTAAAAGCACTTCTCCAGAAGCAGTAGAGTTTGCAAACACTCCCAAAGTACTTCTAGGTGCTTTTAAAGTTCCTGCAATTAAAATAAATCGTTTATGACAATTTTATCCTTAAAAATCTTGTACTTTCTGAGAAAAGTTAATTTATAATCACTTCTATTTCCAAATACTCCCTTCAGTTTTTTTCTACTTTCTGCTTGTGTTTGCAAACACTAACCACTTTTACTTTTTAAGTGATTCTATTTATTTTTTACTTAAAAACACTTTTTCATAAATAATAGAGTTTGCAAACACTCTCATATTTAGCTCACCCAATAGTACATAAATGTTATCGGAATTAGTTCAATGGGCCATATGTTTTGGCTAATTGGGCTTTCCATTCCAATTGGAATGATGTTATTCCTCTTTTTTTCTAAATCTATTTTATCTTCAGTTCCTGTTGTTTGAACCGATTCAAACTTTTATTTTTTTTTCTATTTTTTATTGTGGGGGTTATGAATGAATGTCTCGTTTCTTACCAAAAAAAAGTTCAATGGGCCACAGGTTCACAACATAAATAGCAACAAATAAATTTCTTCTAGCCAATATGCGCTCCAAGCCCATTCGAATAAGTTCAATGGGCCGCATTAGGATTATATACCGTTCTATTTCCAAAGTCGAAGTGCCCATTACGTTTTAGTTTCAATTCTTAGTTTCTTTAAGAGTTTCGGAGCACCAAGATAATCATAATTATTTATATTGTAAAACTTATTATAGATAGATAATTTTAATTAAATGAAGTCTCGAATTTAATCACTCTCATCTTCGTAGTATTTTTCTTTTCTTCTTTTTGTGGGGTGGGGAGGGAGATACAAAAGCTTTCAATCTATAAATAATATCAACAAAGTTGTGAAAATGATTTCTCATCACCACCTGTACTGATATATAGAAGATTGATCACATGCTTCACTTAAGTGTATTTGTTTCTTTTCAACGAAACAAGATGAATACTAATCCAAAAAAAGTCATGATGTGAGAATATGACTACAATCATAACCCCCTACCCTCTCAATATTAATGATAGTTTTGAGGACTATTGCGAATTATTTTGGAACAATCAAAATTATTCATATATATAATAAATTTCATATAAACTCCAATATTTGAATAATTAGGGACTTGGGGTGTAACTTGGAGTCTAAAGAATGTTTAGGAGGATCTGAGCATTTCACCCACCATGAAAGGTCCTGTAACGATAGCTGCAAAACAAATCAAACTACTCAATTTGAGGTCGTTTGACATTTGATCTCAAATCCTTAAGATAAAAACCAATCTTGAACACTTATTTTTGATTTCTCAGAACGGCCACTGGCCTGAAGGCCCAAAATTAATCTTATGAGGTCAGATGTTATTGTAGTGACCTCCAAGGAAGCTTCTTTGAGCTCCACGACAAGACTTCTTGTTTAAGTGATCATATTCTCATCCAGTCAAGACAATCTCATCTGGTGAACATGTTCTTCAAGCTCGTCTTAAAAAGTAATGATATACCTATAAAAATATAAAGACATTCGTGTTTGCGTGTATCAAAACCCTTTTGAGCTTTTTGATTCACAATCAAACAAGCTCAAATACAATTTTTCAAACTTAATAAAAGGTTCAAATTTTGAACTATACTTGTTGACTAGGCTAGATTCTTTCACACCTCTAAATTCTAATTATAATTACGTCTAACTTGAATTATTACAAAGATCACGCGGAGCTAGCATTCTCAACATTCGTATGAAAGGAATTTTATTAGTTGCAATTGAAGTGACATAATCTCCTTTAGTAGTTATAATATACCACATGGGTGGCAAAATTTTCAAATGTTTACAAATAAAAAGCAAAATATTCCAATTTGACCTCTTCCCTTTATCGAATCATATGGGTGTCAGCGACAAAATCTAAGCAAACTTGAAGATTGAATCATGAGAATAATAATTTATTAGATATTTTTGTACGAACTTATGAAATAAAACCGCAATTTCAGAAAGCAGAATAGCAAAAACAATTCTTTAATTAAAGTAATTGTAATAATTTAAATAAAGAAAAGAATGTGGGCATGCGTAAGTGTTGATCCACCAAATGTCTTACATTTGGATTTTTTTAATTTGAAGATGAGATTATTTTTTTGATCAAGATTGAAGATGAGATTAAAAGAGTATCTTTCATGTGGATCTATAAAGTGGTGGCTAGTAGTGGCCTATCTAGTTGATAATAAATAAGATTGTAAATTTAAAAAGTATATAATGTTATGGGTTCTTCAATTCCTTGATTAGACATGAAATCTTTTGCATAAGGAGGTGCTTGTGGAAGAACATTGTGATTAAAAGCTTTGCGGAAATTTGTATTTAAAAAAAAAATGTTGAATTTTAGAAAAAGTCGTAAAAGTGTTAAAAAAAATTAAAGTTAGATTTGTTTGCAAAATTTGATATAAAAAAAAAAAGAATAAGTTGGTAGAAGTACTTATGAACATGTTTTTACTTTTTGATTATTTACAACTTTTTTCTAGAGAAGCATAATAAAAAAAGTGTGAAATCAAACAACAAAAAACAGCTTAAATCCAACAAAAAACTCAAAATTGATTTCTTTTGTCTTTCAATTTTTGCAAACAAGACTTAAAGCCTATTTGCAAATACTTATACTTTAAAAGAAGTGCTAGATTTTAGAATAAATTGTTAAAGTGGTTGAAAATATAAAGTTGGGTTTGCTTACAAAACTTGCTAAAAAGTAGAAGAAATAGAAGAAGTTGGTAGAAGTACGGAGTACCTAAGAACATGCTTTTAGTTTCTGCTTATTTTCAGCTTTTTTTTCTAGAAAAACAAAAAAAGAAGCGTAAAATCAAACAGCAAAAATCTGCTTAAATTTAGTAAAAAGTTCAAATATACTTTTTTTCTTTCCAATTTTTGTAAATAGGCCTTTAAAGGGCACTAAGCTTAAAAAGAAAAAGAAAAAGAAAACAATGTTAGAGAATTTGATGATAATAATTAATTTGTAATTTATTATTCCTTTCTGAGTTTGGTTACTTTACTCAACTAATGAGGCGACAAATATTATGATATTATTTGAAAGTAGTCACTACACGAATAGCATATCAAATATTATTTGTAATATTTCATATAGACATATAATCGTTTTGAGTTTAATAACTAAATTGAATTCGAATTTAGAATTCCGTAATTAATTTAAAATGAAAAGTAATGCCTAATGAGGTGACAGATATTATGATATTATTTGAAAGTAGTCACTCTACACGAATAGCATATCAAATATTATTTATAATATTTCATATAGACATATAATCGTTTTGAGTTTAATAACTAAATTGAATTCGAATTTAGAATTCCGTAATTAATTTAAAATGAAAAGTAATGCCTAATGAGGTGACAGATATTATGATATTATTTGAAAGTAGTCACTCTACACGAATAGCATATCAAATATTATTTGTAATATTTCATATAGACATATAATCGTTTTGAGTTTAATAACTAAATTGAATTCGAATTTAGAATTCCGTAATTAATTTAAAATGAAAAGTAATGCTAGTGATAAGTTTGTTAGCCCAACTTCGTTTACTACATTGCGTAATGACTAATGATTATATATAAAGAATTGTATAGTTATTATTAATTAGTTTTGAGCCCTATTGTGCATCATTTCCCTATCCATTTTAGATAGTGACCATTTTCTATTTCTTGATAATTCAATGATTGTATCCTATTAATATTTTGGTTTGTGAAATTCATCTATTGAGTTCACACACTAGCAAGTGTTTTTTTTTTTAATTAACAAAAGGCACAAAGCTAGGGATGACAACAAGGAGGGTATGAGTCGTGTATTGCAAGACTCGAGACCCGCCCTATTAAGTATTTTTAATACTTGGACCCGCCCCGGACCTGGTCATCACCTCGAACCCGGTGGGTACCCGGAAAGTCCGGATCCTACCCAATGGACCCGGTCAATTTCTACTTTTGAACATTTTTTTGTCTATTTTATTCTCACAAACACATTCAAAACAAATAAAATAATATCGAAACAATAATTCAATGTAAACACAACAAAAAATATAGCCCTGTTTGTTTGTGTTTTCAAATCACTTTTTCATTTTTATTTTCATCTGAAAATGAAAATACGCACTTTATATTATTTTTAATTGAAAATATTTTCATTTTCATTCTCATTTTTACGTTCCCAATAAATTTCAATAATTTCTTTAAAATTACATTTCACATCACTCATCTCACAATTTCTTTTTATCACTTTTTTCTCTCATCTCCTTTCAATTTTTTAAACCTTTCTCTCTCATCTCCTTTAAATTTTTAAATTCAACACTATTCATCTAATCATGTACATTTCAATCATTTCACACATCATAATCACCAATTTCAACCATTTTTAAAGACACAACCAAACACACCTACTTTTTTCACTTTTTTCACACAAAAATAAAAAAACTCATTCCCCCATATATTTTAGAAAATGACGGTTGAAAATTAAATGAAATACATCTAAACAGAGATATAAGTTATCCGATACTTAAATGTAAATACATTAAAAACAAGTCATTGAGGGTTTGCATTTGCTTTTTCTTTTTGAGGTTAGAATTTATTAATACTTATAATTATTAAATAATAATATTACATTTATAAAATAAAAAAATAATATACTAATAAGCGGGGCGATCCGGGTTCGAGGCGAGTATCTTCTGGACTCG
Organism: Buddleja alternifolia; assembly: GCA_019426215.1. Classification (NCBI taxonomy): domain Eukaryota; kingdom Viridiplantae; phylum Streptophyta; class Magnoliopsida; order Lamiales; family Scrophulariaceae; genus Buddleja; species Buddleja alternifolia. Next base: position 33,605,026 of record CM033397.1, on the reverse strand, counting down.
TTACTCGCCCTGGACACAGCCGAATCTTGAATTTTGATATTCGGACTCGGACCTAGCCCCATTTAATTGGACTCATACCTGCTCCAAACGAGATGAATCTAAGGTGGGTACTCGCTCTACCTAAATTCATTGTCATCCCTACATAAAGTCAATATATATACAACTCTAAGAATACAATGAATATATTAATTCCTACAAAGATTAGAATTTTAGTCTACCCAAAGCAACTCTAAACTAAATATATACATATCTTCGAAAATACTACAATATATTGGAAATATATTGCACTCCTCACATCATAAGAGACACCATATTTGGAGATATATAGTAGGGGTGTAAGGTGAGTCGAGCTGGCTCATGAGCATGATAAGCATGCTCGAATGGAGCTCAGCTCGAGATATTTCGAGCTCAAGTCGTGCTTTTCGAGCTCGAGCTTTTTCGTGAGTCGAGCTCGAGCTCACTTATAGTTGTTCATATGCTCGTGAGCTTTTATTTTTTTTATATTAATTTTTAATATATGACTAAAAATAATCGAATTTCACAAAAATAATACTTATAATTTTGTATGCAACATAGTTTAATAATACTTAAGTTTTTTTTTGTTTTGTTTAAATCGTGCAAAACAACAACAATAATTATAAGATTATATATTTTAGTTGATATGATATGTTTTTCTATAAAATAATTTAAAGAAATCATTTTTTCACGACACCCTCCTCTATTTTCTAAATACTTATTGAATGTAAGATATTTACTTATTATTTATCTTAATAATACTTATTGTTTATTTGAACAATGTATACTATGCATTATTAACGTATTGTCATCAGCAAAAAGTAGAATTTATTTTGTTTTCTAAAAAAAGAAAAAAATAATTAAATTAATTTTTACTTCAAGCTCGAGTTTGACTCATCTACTTCGAGCTTGAGCTCGAACTCGAGCTCGAAAAAGTATGATCGAGCTCGAGTTCGAGCCTAAAAATTTCATGAGGTTCGGCTCGAGCTCGGCTCGTTTACGGCTCTAAATATATAGTAATCTCCAAAGCAGAATACAACTGAATAATAGGCGTGCCCACACTCTATCAGAGTTATTATCTGTCCACCAATAATATACATGAAGGAGATAGATATCGATACACTGCAATAGACCAAGAGTGTTGGTACATATACTCGTAAGCGTGCATAGAGAACTTTACATCTCCATCCATATTGAATTCATTGATTAATATTATATTAATGTAAAAGTATTTTCACTTTAATTATTTTTTTGGTACTGATTTAACCCAAATCCGTGAACCCCAGGTTTCTCAGTCTGGAATGACACGACTCACTCCACGAGTATGATGATGAAGAATTATGGCTGCACTCAATGATAATTAAGCTACCTACGTACCTAATTAGGATCAAGCCAACGTAGTTTTATACCAGTTATTATATACAGGGTCGTACTCGGTGAACGAATCTAATCTCCAAATTTGTAAGTATTAGGGAACGTACTTCTCAGTCTATAGACTTGTTATTAATTAACATACGAGGCTAATTATTGATAGAATATTCTAGAGATTCCAACCCCCAATAAATGTTATGAGGGGGTATTTATAGTGCACACTCTGTACCAATGGTTGTTGGGCATTCATAGGATGCTAACAAGTGGTACTAATGGACGGTGGATGACTCGTATTTGTGGGGTCGGGTCAAGGAACGACCTGACCAGGTACTGTTACTTAGCGCAGACCTAATCTAACAATTCGATTTCTGGGCCTCTGTTGGGCTTGAGTTCCTTATTCAGCTCTCATTGGGCTTTATCTCCTATTTTACTATATCAGGTACTAAAAACGGGTATTGGTTAAGTACCTTTCACGTGCCAAAACAATTAAGAAAAGACATCTCTTTGAAAATTGTATTCAGCGAGATAATAATTTATTTATTTTTTAGATAAATAAATTCATTTCATTAAACAATAAAAAATAGGAGAAAAACTCCCAATTACAACTAAAGGTACACTAAAAAAAACTTGGCACTGCAGCATCAACAACATAAAGTACTACATTGGGAAAAATATAGTCGAAACTTTCAACTTAGCTAAAATCAAAAGTTTTTAGATAAAAGTACGTAGAATATTGCTACTTTTTGAGCTAAACTTTTCAACAAGACGTATCGTTATTATGATCCTCTAGTTACAAAAAGAAAAATTTGAGCAACAAAATTCAAATATTAATTTCTAAATTGAATGCTTCACTTGCAATGCAAAAGTCTGTATGAAGCGATGTTTCAAATATAAACCAAGAAAGATTTACATGCAAATCGCCACATAATTTGCTCTTCATTGACCAAAATATCTAGTACATTCACTCCCTTGTGAACTAGTCTATTGACCAAAAAACTAAGGATAATATGAAGGGCAAAAGAAATGTCTAATTCAAACGGAGACCATTTTTGGATTATCTAATCCATAGTGATTCTTTGCATCTTCATTCTCCACAATATCGGAAAATTCTGTCATGTAAAATACAAACTTATTAACCATGCTCTCCGGCATTGACACAAGTACCCTTGTAGCATCAAAATTTTCCGCGACGGGTAAGAATAAGCAGTAAATGTCACTAGTTAGAGGGCCCATATGTAGGGGCTTCCCTTCTCCGAAATCCAACTCCTCCAACCCTAATTTCGACCATTGTGATATGACCAAGCTTGCTGAGAGGTCCGTCCTCACCGTTTTATCTTCTAACAAATCAATTACAGACTTCACATAATCATCACTAATCGCTGACTTCGCGTGTTGCACTGACTTCACACCATCGTGCAAGTTGTGCGAAACCAGTTCCTTAACCTTAGCTTCGGCACAAGCCAACATGAACCCGTTCCCATAGTACCCTTGTGGAATGTCGACCGACAACTTATTTCTAATGTTAACTGAAAACAGGAGTTTTACCGGAATAGAGTGAGTTAACCCTAGAGCTTTAACCCAACAACGCCATGTATGAGAAGCTAGGACCTCAAAGGTGGTGCATTTCAAGGACGGCACACATTGCCTTTTCAAGTGAAGAATTTGAGAGGGTGAAAATGTAATTGATGCAGGGGCAAGTGGCTGAGACTGCAAATACTTGTTAATGTTGGGGGCTGTTTGGGAATTAAGTTCACTAGGGGCAATCTTGGTAAATCCAGGATGGGAGAAAGTTATTTGTGGTGGGCTTCGGGGTTTCAACATGTGGCGAGAGTGGAACGGTGAGATTGGTATATCAACGGTATCAGATTGGGTGGTCATGTGGGCCCAGGCATGTAAAAACTGTGATGTACCTATTCCATCACACAAACAGTGATTGATTGCGGTGCAGAGAATCATACCTCCACAACGGAGATTCGTCACCTGGAACAGTAAAAAGGTTAATTTTGTGCTTGTTAGGGGTAATAAAATGAAAAACAATAAAAATAAAAAGAAGGGAAAATTTAAAAAAAGAAAAAGAAAAGGTGAAACTGAGCAGAAAGCTCACCAAACGATAATAGTGAAAAGAACAAATGAGAGGAATGGCAAAGGCAAAGTTGATGCTTGCATCAAAAGGATTGTAGGGTCATTTGCTTTAGTTTTGAGCCATTTCATAAAATGTTGATAGTCTATAGCAATTTGAGATATATTGCTTTATTTAGTGGAAAAAGAGAAAAAGGATAATGTATTGACCTAGTGAAAATACTGATTTACTGATGTCTCATAATTTACAGGACGTGATTTCAATTCCACTTAATGTGTAAATTCTTTTTTTTAATAAAACAATTACATCGTTACGTCAAATATCAAATTAACTATCATCAATCAGCATTACAAACTATAAGTAGAGAAACAACGTACACATTTTGGATCAAACATTCAAACTTATGACCTCTTAGTTATGGGATCTCAATCTTACCACTAGGCCAAAACATCATTGACAAGTTGTTTTTTACCTATATAGTAGTTCATTCGTAGTTTGTAGTAGGAAGTTGGTGATTGATTATAGTTGATCCGATAATCGATGCAATGATGTAATCGTCTCATTTAAAAAAAAATTGTGTCCAAAGGGTACAAAAATTATTTTCAACTATATTTATTATTTAATTAATTAAAAATTAATATTGTCAACATGCAAAATTGTTATATTACCACCTGACGAGAACAAAAACTTACATTTAAAATAGGTCGTTATGCGCATCCATTTACTTTAAACAAGCTATTTACCCAAAGATAAAGGATGCATATTCTACATTATCTTAATCTTTATTTGCTCTTTAGGACTTATGATGAATTTGAGCATCGTCATAGCGACACCAAAGAACCCCCGACATATATATCTTCTTGATCGTTTGTTACGCGTCTAGACAAACCAACATATTCAACAACCCAACATTGGAAATCCTTTGAGAAAGAATTGTCGTCAACATTCAAACGACAAATTGGTTGAATAAATGAAAATATTATTAATTATCAAAAAAGGAGTTCGAAAATATATTTGTTGCAACACTTTTCTTAAATTAATTAGCTTAATGTGACGAAAATTTTTACCCAACGATAAGGGTAAATATTGAAAAGAGAAGGGGAAAGAGTGATGGGTTTGGTGGAGTCGGATCAAAATAGGGTCAAGAAGAGGAGCCAAAATAGAGCCGAGAAGGGTCGTGGTTGACCGGGATCACGAAAGAAAAGAAAAAAACATATTTCGGGGATTCCAGGTGAGCCGAAAGACGCCCAGGTGATATGACCTTGGGAGAACCCAACCCCAAAAGCTAGCTTATTGAGGTGGAAGAGCTCAAACCCATATAAACCCCACATTAAAACCCCATAATTCTAATGTGGGATCCAAGTCTCATACCTTGCAATTTAGGATCGTAACAATCCACCACGCTCCGCAGCCCGACGCCCACGCCGGCGGCAGCCTCTGGACCTCGGCTCTCTCTCGGATCCATCGAGTAGGCGCCCTCACCGCCCTTGCGTCGCACGATTGCACTGGGAGGAGTAGTGGATTTGCTCTGATACCAATTGATATGACCTTGGGAGAACCCAACCCCAAAAAACTAGCTTATTGAGGTGGAAGAGCCCAAAGCCATATAAATCCCACATTAGAACCCCATAATTTCAATGTGGGATCCAAGTCCCATACCTTACAATTTAGGATTGTAATACCAGGCGCAACACAACTCGCGCCAAGGCATGGCACGCAAAAGCCCGGGCACACAAGTGCATCAGAGACTGCACATGGCACCCAGGCGTGGGCCAGTTGGCGCCTGGGCGCGGGTTCCGTCGGCTGGAGCAGTTTTGCCATGATTTTTTCTTATTTTGGCATGTCTTGAGTCCTACTTTAATTGGAATTGTTTCCTATTGTGTTAGGAATTATTCCCTAGTCGTTTAGAATTGTTTTTCCTAATTTGTTAGGATTTTAGACTTCTCCACTATTATAAATATGAAAATTCACTCTTGTAAACATGTACTTTGAAAGAAATAAAAATATAGTCTAGGTTGGCTCGTGGGTATAGCCAAGTTATGCCGAATCACGTTAAAATTCTCGTGTTATTTATCTTCATGTTTAGGCTTATATATTATTGTTTCTTGATTATTTTTCGTGCTCTGATGCCTATTATTCCTAACAAAGAGAAATATAGGTTGGGGTTCGGAAACCAACACATGTTAATTAACTTGGAAACGTCACCACCCGGAATATGATTGAAAGAGAAAGCTCATTTTCAATAGGGATAATTACGGGTATACCTCTTTAAATAGAGTAAAATTATCAAGACCCCCTCATATTTTTGAAATTACAAACAACCCCCTACAAGGACCTAATTGTAATTTAAGATTTAAATTGTAAGAATTTTTTGGTACGGATGAGGGTATGTGTAAGGAGTCCCTTACAGGAGGTGGTCTTTATCTAATTTTAAAAAAGAAAATATTATATACCACCATATTTATACCACCGATTTTTCACTGCCCCTTTATTTAGAAAGTATAGATATATCAAATCCATTAAAATCAATTAATTACAAGTGATTTTTTACCAAAAATAGGAAAAAAGAAAAATCGGTGACATATAACATTACTCCTTAAAAAATACAGAAAATAGTTGGGTAATTACACATTGAATGGTGGGATTTGAAAGATGGGAGGTTTGTGTAATTTTCCATTTTCAATAATATCATCATCGATCTAAATATAAAACTCACAGAAAAAACACAAATATTCTAAAACTAGTAAATATGAGTGATACTAAAAAAGTAAATATGACAACTATGTTTCTTATTTAAAGTTTAAGGTCTAAATATAACAAGGTTTTTGGACAAATAAAATAGAAATTAATCCAGGTATATATATATATATATATATATATCACCAATAGGACTGTATTAAATCAAATAATAGTGGTGTACCCTCTACAAGATCCAAGTATTATTCTTTAGCATTTAACGTTATTCGAAGGCATTTGTTTCTTCTATTTAGTACTTTATCTTATGCTTTACTACTTCTTATAACAAACTCACAAAATAATTATACATAATTTTCGTGCGTTTATAAATACAAAATAAATTACGAAATATTAAACTTGAAACAGACTATAAGAAGAAACACTTCTGCAAAATTTTCAGCGAGTTGGTGATAAACAAAAATAATTATATCTGTATATATATATAAGATTATATAAATCTGATGTCTTAATTCCCTAATCCCATCAGAAAATATGGAATAAAAGGATAAAAGCTGAAATCATAATCCAGCAAACACCAAACAGACCTTAAAAAACTGACCTGAATAACTAGAGGTGGGATATCCAAGAAACCAGGAGCTTCAACTCTGTACAACAGTTTTCTGAAGGACCTGTTTGGCTTCCTTGCAACTTCAAGAAGCTCATCAGCACTTATATCCATTTTAGCTTCTGCAAAAACAGCACCTTCTCCATTACAATCAACTTCAAGCTTATGATCATCGTCGTTTTCTATGCCGCATCTTCGCAGCCTGCCAGCCAACGGATAGTAATGAACAAGAACTCTAGAGAGAGAGTCCTTAAGGGCTTGTTTGGAGAGAGATTTTCTGAAAACATAGAGATATTTGATTGAGAATCTGAGGAACTTCTGATCATCAAGGTTGGATAGATAGAGTGTTTGGTTTGGGGTTGGACTGATTGGACAGATTAATATGGGTTGGTTTTCATAGATACAATCAGGGAGTTCACGAGATTCTAACATGGTTAATACAATGAAGAGGGTTTTGGTGGGGTGGGGGTGGGGGTGGAGGTTTGTTGGAATGGTTCAATTGAAACTCTAATGTTGTATATGTATTATATAAAGGTAGGGGAAATTCTAGGATGTTCATTGGAGCCGATCTGTTTAATACCGTTGAATATAGGTGATTTTTATATATTTTACAGTTTTATCCTTATATATAATGGTGTTAGACAGACCGACTTTGATGGACCCAATCTGTTTTAGAATCACCCGAAAAGAATGTGGTAGTCTAGTGGTAAGGGCAAATTTATTTAATCAGATTTCGAGTTATAGTAATTTTGAAATATTTTAGTATGTTGAAAATATTCTCTGTGTAATTTGGTTAGTAGGGGCAAATTGATTGAACTATATTTTGAAATCTCATAACTTTGAATTATTTCAATAAGTGGAATATATTTTATTGATGATTTGATTGTTGGAATCCTGGAATGATATACATTAAATGTGAATTCGAGTTTTTTAATTGTCTACGAATTTAATTTATTGGTTCTATTTAAAAATATATAAGTTTATATATTACTTAATAATTCTTCATATTTAATTCCTCAGCACTAGCTAGCAGGTGACTATTTATAAAATTTAAGAAACTTTTATTTAAGTTTCTGAAATCTAACTTGTAATATCATTGTTTTGTACCCTACGTAAGATATTTTGACCTTGTTTTTATGTACTTGTGGAGTTTATCCAAAATTTTAATGAAGCATAATTATTAACTTATGTAAAAAAGAAAAGAAAAAAAAGGACGTGGTAGTACAGTGCTAGGGGCAAACCTATTTAATCAAATTTTCGAAGTTTTTGGAATTTTGAATTATTTAGTATGTTGAAAATATTTTATCTATAATTTGGTTATTAGGGGCAAATTTATGTAACTATATTCTGAATTCTCATAACTTTGAAGTGTTTTAATATGTTGAAAATATTTTATTGATTATTTGATTGTTGAAATCCTTGAATGCGATTTCGAGATTTTTACTTATCTCCGAATTTAATTTATTGGTTTTATTTAATAAATATATAAGTTTATTATTACTTAATAATTCTCCATAATTAATTCCTCAGTACTAGCTAGCAGGTGACTATATATTTATAGAATTTAAGAAATTTTTATTTAAGTTACTGAAATCAATTCACAATAAGAAATTAAGTCTTAAAAATTTGAATGTAACCGCTATCGTATATCTTCTTCTGTGTGAGAGATATTGTATAATCACTATATGAAAATTAAATATTGATGATGAAAATATAAGTCATGGTTTGAAGTCGTAGTGTATCACAGTCTAAATTCGCGGCTAATTTAGTCATAGTAGATGTTTTATATTGTCACGCTAACATCAGTCGTAGTGGAAAAAGAATAATAATCATTTTAAGCTCCAACAAATTGTTCTTGAAGAAATTCTAATCTAGTATTTTTTTTACAATAACTGAAAAGTCATGATCTTTGCAATTGTCACCCCCCGGGCTCACGAGCCAGTTGGACCATAGAAATCTCATCGAACCCACTGAGCGTAACCTTAAGTTGGGCATTTGAACCACGACCCAAAATGGATATCCATTGTTACACTTGAATCCTAGTGTTCTCTTTATAAATTATTTCATTTTCCTCTTTTTCCCGATGTGGGATCATTACAATCACCCCCCTTTCGAGGAGCGACGTCCTCGTCGCAACCTGACTCAGTCCAAGATCCGTCATCAGGCGTCGGGACTCTCTAGGCTACCACCCGATTTGCCTCGGACTGTTTTTCATAGCGGATCCGAGAACCTCGTGCTACTTCATAGCGGATACCGAGATTTCACATTATAGTACCGAACTCCCAATTCCGACCGGCTGACGAGCGACTTTGATACCATTTGTCACGCCCCGGGCTCACGAGCCGGTTGGACCAGAGAAATCTCATTGAACCCACTGAGCGTAATCTTGAGTTAGACATTTGAACCACGACCCAAAATGGATATTCATTGTTACACTTGAATCCTAGGGTTCTCTTTCTAATTATTTCATTTTCCTCTTTTTCCCGATGTGGGATCATTGCAACAATGAACTAAACATTGATTATGACTATAAGTCATGAGAAATGTTTTGACCATGTTTGTAGATACCACGGTTAAAGTCGAGACGAAATTGTGGTTAATCAATTTTGACCACGATAAATGGGCTTTTCACCGTGACTAAGTGTAACATGGGGAAATTTCTTCAAAACAAAAGTAACATGGGAAAAATCAATTTTTTTTGTAGTGAATTTTGTTTTTCACTTTTCACATGAGATTAAGTGTCACCTCAACTTGAACGGTTATATATTTAGTTTTAGTAATCGTCATACAATGTTTGATTTTACTTTCTCAAAAATAAAAAAAGATTTAACCTATTTTTTTTATTAGACTGTCAATCTACAATTTGATAGCTTTTTACTAGATATATTATATTAATTAATTTTTTTTTTCTTCGTTTATACTATCATCATTCATGGGATTTGTTTATCTTAGAAAAAATGCTTTTGCTTTTGTAATATGGGTAATTCGTTGTTTTTTTTTATAATTAAATTCACTAAATATTGAAAATGGGCAAAAGCTGATCAAGTTACATCCCGAATTACAAAACATACACAATCTAGCACAAATGCAATTTGATTTACCATTGGGATACAAAACACGAGCAAAGAAAACGGAAAGGGAAAAAAAATAGGAAAAGAATTCAACCCGATTCTTGACAAAGAGGAGGACCAAAATTTTCCATTCAAAGATTGAAACCTCCAAAGAGAGCGCAATAGACGAACAATCTCTGACTTCATCTGCAATGAATTGAAGGAAACCGAACACCCTCCGGAGAGGGTAATTCGTTGATTTGCTCTAATGTTGGGAAAAATGCAATTTTAGTCTCATAACTTAGCTCATGTGCGCTTTTGGTCACAATATTTTTGACTTTAGCATTGTACGTCCCATAACTCCAAAAAATGTGCATTTTTGGTCCCAACATACGAATACATCATGTATTTATACGGAATTGGCGCGTGCAGCTCACGCGGGATCACAAAAATGTGCGTTTTTGGTCCCATAATTCCAAAAATGTGCGGCAATTGTTTAATGGTATTGTGTCTACGACGAATATGTCTAGACTTACCATTATACATACTATTTTGCGCCCTACCAATTGCCGACTGACAGTCACAATGAATTAAGATAGGGGGCACTGATTTTTCCCAACAGGGAACATCTTCTAAGAAATTTCGTAGCCACTCAGCTTCTTCACCAGCTTTGTCTGAAGCTATGAATTCTGATTCCATTGTGGATCGGGCTATGCAAGTTTGCTTAGATGATTTCCATGACACCGCTCCACCACCGATGGAAAAAATATACCCACTCGTGGACTTAGAGTCATTTGTGTCTTATATCCAATTAGCATCGCTATATCCTTCTATTACAGCTGGATATCTTGAGTAGTGTAATCCAAAGCTCTTTCTGTACTTTAAGTACTTAAGTACTCTAGTTAAGGCCTTCTAGTGGTCTAAACTAGGATTACTTGTGAACCTACTCAACTTGCTCATAGAGTAAGCTAGATCAGGGCGGGTACAGTTCATGATATACATTAAACTCCCAATGACCCTAGCATACTCTAACTGTGACACGGGTTCGCTATAGTTTTAACTTAGGTGAACGCTCATGTCTACTGGCGTCTTAACAGTCGCACTGTCGCTGGGAAAGAATTTTTCCAGAACTGTCTCAACATAATGAGACTGTGACAGTATGATTCCTTCAGATGTTCTTAAGATTTTAATCCCAAGTATGACATCTGCCAACCCCATATCTTTCATGTCAAAGTTCTTCTTTAACATTCCTTTAGTATTCATGATGATTTCATGATTACTACCCATAATTAGCATGTCATCGACATAGAGACACACTACAACATATGCGTTATGTGTTTGTCTAACATACACGCATTTGTCGCACTCGTTTATCTTGAAACCATTTGATAACATAGTGTTATCAAATTTTTCATGCCACTGCTTTGGTGCTTGTTTAAGTCCATACAAGGACTTTACAAGCTTACACACTTTTTTCTCCTGTCCAGAAGCAACATACCCCTCGGGTTATTCTATATATATTTCTTCTTCTAATTCTCCGTTCAGAAACGCAATCTTAACATCCATTTGATGTATCTCAAGGTTATGCAGCGCGGCAATAGCGATGAATAATCTTATGGATGTTATTCTCGTTACTGGAGAATAAGTATCAAAGAAATCTAGACCCTCTGTTTGTCGGTAACCTTTGACTACCAGACGGGCCTTATACTTATCAATAGATCCATCGGTCTTATATTTTCGTTTGAGAATCCATTTACAGCCTAAAGGCTTACTTCCCTTTGGAAGATCAACCAACTCCCAGGTATGGTTGTGCATATTAGACTCGATTTCACTTTTGATAGCCTTTTTCCAGAGTTGAGCATCTGGACTGGACATTGCCTCCTTAATCGTCCTTGGTTCACCTTCTAATGTATAAGATACAAAGTCGGGACCAAACGTTTTAGGAACTTTTGCCCTTTTGCTACGTCGAGGTTCTTCATCCCCGGGATTAGAACCACTCGTAGACGCTTCATGTGTTCTTTTAAGAGGAATTTCTTCAGTTCTTTCCTTATTTGGAAAGATGTCCTCAAAAAAGGAAGCATTTCTAGATTCCATGATAGTACCTTCATGAATCTCAGAAATCTCAGATTTATGTACCAGAAATCGATAGGCGCTACTATTAAGTGCATAACCGATGAATATGCAATCAATAGTTTTAGGCCCTATCTTAACTTGTTTGGGTTTGGGTACTTCTACCTTAGCCAAACACCCCCACATTTTGAGGTACTTATACGAAGGTTTGTGACCTTTCCAGAGTTCGTAAGGAGTCTCACTCCTACTTTTGTGGGGAATTTTATTAAGAATATAATTGGCGGAGAGGATCGCCTCCCCCCACAAATTCTGAGGTAATCCAGAATTTATCAACATCGCATTCATCATTTCTTTAAGAGTACGATTTTTTCGTTCAGCAACACCATTTGATTGAGGTGAATATGGTGCCATCGTTTAATGAATAATTCCAGAGTTGGTACAGAATTCATCAAAAGGCGCTCCGTATTCTCCACCTCTATCACTTCGGATAACTTTTATTCTTTTCCCAAGTTGATTCTCAACTTCAGTTTTGTAATGTGTAAACGCTCCAAGCGCTTCATCTTTACTTTCAAGTAAATACATATAACAATACATCTATGAATGTAATGAAATACTTTTTCCCACCTCTAGTTTGCACAAACTTTAAATCACAGATATCACTGTGAATAAGTTCTAGAGGTGCGGAGTTCCTTTCCACTGAGGAAAACGGTAGTTTGACTAGTTTCGCTTCAACACAAATTTCACATTTGTGTTGCGTTTCAACTTTGAAGGTAGGTAATAAATTTAAATTTATTAGTCTTCGCATAGTATTAAAATTCACATGTCCTAGTCTAACATGCCATAAATTTGAATACTCAAGCAAGTAAGCAGAAGATGTAATTTTATTATCATCAATTTTGGTTACAACAGCGCGAATAACGTTCATTACATTCATTTTAAAAAGGCCCTGTTCTAGGTAACCTTTTCCTAAGTAAATTCCATGCTTTGTAAATGAAAACCTATCTGCCTCAAATACTAGCTTGAACCCATTCTCCACTAGGGCAGATCCTGATACCAGATTCTTGCGAATATCAGGAACATGTAGCACCTCGGTCAGAGTCAGCTCTTTCACGGAGGTCATCTTCAGCACCACTTTGCCAATTCCTAGAACCGGAGAAGTGGCAGAGTTTCCCATATACAGTTTTCGCCCATCAGAAGGAGAGTAAGATGAGAATGCCTCCTTATCAGAACAGATGTGGCGAGTTGCCCCAGTGTCGATGAACCACTCCCTTGGGTTGTCCACCAGATTTGTCTCGAACACAACAGCAGTGAGATTGAGTTCAGACAAGTCTAGTGGGACCCTATTGTCAGATAGGTCATCGATCATTTCGTTGATGCCCTTGACGTCATCAACAGCCAAGTGAACCTGGTTCGGAGCCTGGTTCTGAACCTGCTTGCCTTTGTTCTGGTTCTGACCAGAACCTTGCCCTTGAGACTTATTTTTCTTGAGCTCTTTGCAGTCTCTAGCCCAATGATCCGGACAGCCACAGTTGAAACAACCATTTCCCTGTTTCGTCTTTCCTTTCCCAGTTTGCTTTTTCTGGGCATTTCCTTTGGGTTTCCCTTGGAACTTTCTCTTCCGGTTGGAGCCTTCCGAAACTTCGGCAATGTTTGCCATCGCCTGCACTTGAGGCTTCTTGTCAGAGCCCCGATTGTCTTCCTCTATTCTGAGTTGGACAACCAAGTCTTCTAGACTCATTTCTTTCCTCTTGTGTTTCAAATAATTCTTTGAAATCCCTTCACGAGGACGGTAACTTCTCTATAACTGAAGCTACTTGGAAGGATTCACTTAGAGCCATCTCTTCAGCGTGAACTTCATGAATTATTATCTGAAGCTCTTGGACTTGGCTCGTGACGGACTTGGAGTCCACCATTTTGAAGTCTACGAACTTCGCGACCACGAACTTTTTAAGTTCGGCATCCTCAGTTCTATACTTCTTATCCAGTGCTTCCCAGAGGTCTTTGGCAGACTTCACTTCATGAAAGACGCGGTAAAGTGAGTCACATAATCCACCGAGTAGGTAATTCCTGCAAAGGAAATCACCTTGGATCCAAGAATCATAAGCCATCCTTAGTTGGCTATCAGTTGACTCAGCCGAGACATAGGGAGCGTCTTCCCTTAAGTACCTTACTAGGCTCAGAGTCGTAAGGTAGAACAGCATCTTTTGCTGCCACCTCTTAAAGTCAGCCCCGCTGAACTTGAATGACTTTTTAGCCTGAGCCGGTATCACCGGGTTAGCCATAGGAACAAATGGAGGAACCGGACCAGAGCCAGACCCGAAACCAGGACATAGTCCTGAACCGGAGCCTAACCCGGCGCCCTCACCAGAACCAAACCCAGCACCGGAACCAGGACCCAACCCTGAATCGGAACCAGGACCCAGCCCTGAACCGGAACCAATGCCGAGACCAAGGCCTGCTCCAGGACCAAGGCCAAAGTCTAAAGTATCAGCAGCAGCTGCAACATCATCACGGTTTGCCATTTTCAGATTTTTCGTAAAAATTTGAATCAACAGAAAAAGGGTTTCGTGTTAAGTTTGTTGAACAAATTTAACGAACAATTTGAAAAATGCAAGAAAAGGATGAGAGTGTTTCGAGGCGAGAATTAACTCTATTCTTAACACGAAATTGCCCCGGCTATAGGTGGTACCGGCTTTGACAAAATGTGTCCCAAGATACAACGAAACCTTTTCTGAAAATTGAACCACTTCAATTTCAGAAAAAATCGAACTTTACTAAACTGCTGAAAAACTCAAGAAATGTTTGATGATGATATGATGAACTCAAGAACACTAGAGAGAATGTGTTTGAGTTGGTGTGAATTTCAGAATGTTGGAGGACTCTTTTATATAGGTGAAAAATCTGATAGAATTAAATCAGAAATTTAATTCTGCCATTAACCATTTTTGTAACAGCACAAATAAATCAGATGTTATGGCTGTTATGAAATAGTCTTCTAGAAGGCTGAATTTGAATTTAATTCGAATTAAAAAAAATGTGGCTAGCATTTTATTAATTCAAATTGATTTAATAAAATCAAATTTAGCTTTGTTGAATTTTCTGGAAAACCCAATTAAACTTTTGTCCAAAAAGAATAATAGAAAGCCCCAAGCCCACACCAAACACCTCAAGCCACAAGACCAAGACCAAGGCCCAAGCCCACTGCCCACAACCCGGCCCGAGCCCGAGCCCGAGTCCGTGGTCCGGTCCACCGGACTGCCCGAGTGAGGAGCTAAGAAATTGGACCTAGACACAATTGCATAGCTCCTCCCCCTTTCACACAAAGGCCCAAAGTGGATGACCCAAGGGCCAAACCCTTGTCTTGAGGTAAGGAATTATAAACCCATTTGAATAGTGATTTATATCCTATGTGGGATACACAAGTTCAAACACCTCACTTTAGCACTTAATTTCTCATTCGTTACAATTCCGAATTGAGAAATTCGAAATGCTAATCTCATCTACTCGGAACGTAGATTAAGATTATCCAATAATATTTTGTATCCGGGATACGTACGGTGTTCGAATTTCGTATACAAAAGTGGTGGAACACACACTTTGTAAAACTCTTAAAATCCATTTTTTTCCAACAGGGTCTGTACCCGAACAAGACCCGACCAATGCTAAAAAAATACTCTTTACCATAATAAGACCCGACCAATGCCCAAAAAAAGGACTTGACCCGGACCCAACAAGAAACTCCGGGTCTGTGCATTGGACCCGATTTTTGGACCCATCGGGTCTGCGACTGGGTCGGGTCCGGGTCGGATAGAGGAGACATCCTGTGGGCATTTTCAGGGTCTGGACCAGGGCTTGGGTAATACCTACCCATTGACAGGCCTATATCGAGGTATGATTATTGAGAAATGTAGATGCACCACAACTCCACAAGGACCACAACTCTTCGGTGCTTGAAGTATTAGACTTATTATACTGTTTTTATATATTTCGAAAGAACGAGAAATCGAAAAATATGAATGTTTACTGCATTTATCATGTAGTTAATTAGTTAAATGAAACTCAAAATATGTTCTCATAGATAACAAAAGTGATCTTTTGTTACGGCTTTCTATTACATCTCATGTAGAAAACACTATGACTCTGATTGCCATCTTAGTGCAGTAGGTAAGTGATGTTTTGGCAAGAACATCCATTTATGGTTTTTTACCATGCATCTAGGGACGGAGTCAGGAATTTTAATTGGGGGGGGGGGGGGTAAGATTGTTGTGATAGTCGAAGGAGTCAAAGCTCCCCGTGGTACGGTACGCTATATTTGTGGAGGAAAATATAATAAGAAATTAGGTTCAATTACAACTTTTGACATACTTTATACTCTTATATCTCTTTCGTTATAGCCAGAATTTTGAGTTTGTGGGGGGCAAACTTAAAATAAAGGGAAAAAACATGATATTTTTCGATTTTGAAGGGGGACGAAATTCAAATATCAAAAATTTTCTAAGGTAAAAAAATAATTTTTCAAAATTGAAGGGGGCGACCGCACCCTCCAGCCCCCCCGCTCCCGCCCTGCATGCATCCTAGTATTATTTTTAGTTTATTGCCCAAGGGTCAATGAACTTTATATATATATATATATATATATATATATAAGACCAAATCTACACCATTGGATCAATTAAATCCAACAGTCCAAAAAGGAAGCAAAAAACATGTGAAAAAATTGATTCAAAATGAATTAGGGGTATAATAGTCAAATGATGTCATTATACATCATCTTCCCCCAAAAAAAGGCACAGAATCTCTCTAAAAATCTCTCAAATTGAAACGCACAAACTCTCTCCTACAATCTCTCAACTTGTTGCCAAAATTAACTCAATCAAATTATACATTATAAATGTATAATTTGCTGTGTCGATATTTTTTTGATAAGTAACTGGATTCATTAAAAACTACAAAAAGCAGGTAAACCCATTACAACCCCATTTGTTCGAAGTTCTGGAATGGAACAAAACAACAACATTCATTAAATGTAATCTATTGCTGCGAAAAAAAATTACACATTGTAAATCTATTGCTGCGATCATTTGATTAAATTATATTGCTGCGAAAAAAAATTACACATTGTAAATGTAATCTATTGCTGCGAAAAAAAATTATACATTGTAAATCTATTGCTGCGATCATTTTGATTAAATGTATAATTTGATTAAATTATAAGATTGTAACTGTATGATGTATAAACACATACTGTATATTTGGTTATAAGATACTGTATAATGTGTTATAATATACTGTATAGTGGTTTATAAGATACTATGTAATGGTTTGAAATTAGTAATTGTATGTCACTAATCACACACTGTATATCACCGTTGTATTTACTGTATATTTGTTTATTAGTTATTGTATAATGGATTAATTAGTCAGCGTATAATGTTTATTAGCTAAGATAAACAAAAAGGTGTAAATACCAGACAATGTCTATCGTACTTCCAAGCCAAGCAGCAAAAATATATAATGCAATACCTTTATAAAATCTCGAATATCATCACCAATATTCTATATAGCTTTTGGTTTAGTTATTGAATATTACCAAAATATAAAGAATCTAGCTGTGTGTTTATATTGCATTTACACGCATTGTGTTCGACTATTCTGGTTCAGAAATTTTGTTCTGGCTCTGCAAGGAAAGGTTCGAGCTATTGCGTATTATATTTTATTGACTACAATGCACATAGGATCTACCAGTCAATTTGATAGCCTAACTTCTCAGGCGCCACTAAGGAAATAAACAAGAGAAATATTGATCAAAGTTAATTGCAATTGCATTTTCAGAATTCTCTGTTTGAGTGACGCAGATTGCTTCCAATCCCTCAAGTGGAGTATATTATTTGAGTTCTTGTGTGAAGCATTCGGATGTACTGCTAAAATTGTGGTTCAAATTTGTTATGCTCATTCATAGTAAAATGAATGCTCTTTTCGTGGATCTTGAATTTGCTCATTCTTCTAGTGTCTTGGGTTTACATATAATTAACTATTGTATAATATTTATTAGATATTGTATTCACTGTATAATGAGATATATGATACTGTATATTGATTTATATGATACTGTATAATGGGTTATAAGATACTGTATAATAGTTTATAAGATTGTAACTGTATGATATATAAATACACATTATATAATGGGTTTATAAGATACTGTATAATAGTTTATAAGATTGTAACTGTATGATATATAAATACACACTATATAATGAGTTTATAAGATACTGTATAATGTGTTATAACATACTGTATAGTTATTTATAAGATACTGTATAATAGTTTGAAATCACTAATTATATGTTACTAATCACACACTGTATATCACCATTGTATTTACTGTATAATGGTATTTAAGCGACTGTATAATGTGTTATAAGCTACTGTATGATGGTTTGAAATCACTAATTATGATATTTTCTTCTCCTTCTTCCTTTCTTCTCTCCCTGTCTTCTTCTATTCTATATGTATGTATGTGTATAATGCCGACGAACACTATGAATATGACAACAATATGCACCTCCTTTTTACAAAGCAAGTTGAGAAATCACAAAAGTATTGCAGTAGATACCAAATCGCCGTTCTACTTGCATCCATCGGATTGAGTTTGACGATGATGATGAATTGACGATGATGATGAATCGAGCTTGATAATTAATTGAGATTGATGATAAATAATTAATTATATTGATGTTCAATTCTCGATGATTCCGAGCTGAAATTGCAGATGAAGGATTGATGATATATGAATTGGATATGAATTTAATATTTTCTGTATCAATCGTAATTTTCTGGGAGCTGAAATTGGAATTAATAATTAAAAATGGAAGAGAATTCTGTTACTGCGAATAATAAGGGATTCTGTTATGATACCGCATGTTATTTGCATGGGTTTGTTGGACCTATTGACTAAAATGCCCCTATCATCATTAAATTTAATATTAAAATCGAGATAAAGGCTTTAATTATGGACCGTGCATGTGATCAAATGGTTTAATGACCTAGATTGAGTCTCATATCTTACCTAAAGATTAGGGATGTATTTGATCCATACCCTATATATATATATATATATATATATATATAATTAGTTCGACCCGCTTGATGCATGTGGCTCAACATGATTTGAAGTTTAAGATACTGCTTAATGAGTAGATTTGATCAATATCTCCTACTCGTAATTAAGATTACATAAAATTATGTCCAAATCACTCGATCAATTATTAATTTATCATTTCTACAAAGAATGTTATCGATTACAGATCCACTTATGAAACCGCATCTAAATATGCAATTGACTTATGCTTAATTGGTTGAGAGCACAAATGCTGGACGACCATTAGTGTAGGATAATATATATGGAGTAAGGTACATATAATCATTATATCTGAAAACAAGACGCCCCAATAAACGAGTTTTAACTGGTAAGTGACCACAAATTTCAATCGGAAATTACATGTTGGATTCGCCCCAATGGCCATTAGCTGGATGGCGTATCTATGTTGCCACTTCACTCTACTAGTGGGATGATTTGGGGGGGGGGCTTAAGTTTTGCCTCACATTTGTCTTTATTTTATGCTTTGAGTTGATCTTTTTGGTTGTTTTTATCCCTATTTGCATATTCTTGCTTCTAAGTCGTTTCGATGCTTTTGTAGACAAAGAACGATGAATTTGACAAGTAAAAAGGAAATTATTGAAGAGAGCAAAAAAAGTCAACTAAGAGACGTAAAGAAGAGCGAGAGAGAGTCCATGTGAATTCCTTCGCAGTGTTCTAGTGGAGCATGAGTCGCGTGACCTCTCTAACAAGTAGGTTTCCTCCCTAATAAGTTGTGTGACTGCAATCTCTCAGGTCGTCCATAGAAACTCCATTTTCTTTTATGAAACATCTTTCTCGATACGAAAGAAAAAGCTAAGTAAATATCGTATTACATTAGGTGTGGCTTTCAGTATCTTACTAATGCTACAAGGGAGGATTTTTCGGAGAGGGTAGGAAAAAATGCGGGTAGAGTTCGGAAGGCTGGCCCGAGTTGTGTCCTTCCGAGCAGATGAGGTCGGCTCGGTGACCGAGGGCTTGTGAGTAGCCTAAGTTTTATCCTTGATATAGACGAGCTAGGTAAGCCTAAACGCAATATTTTTGGCGGATATAGGGTGAATCTTTATTAATCCCCATATATAATTCCTAAATTTTTATTCACTAGAAAAAAAAAAAGGGTGTGATGACCAATAATACAAGATGGCCTATTTTGCTCAAACTTAAAATTGAAGTGTACAATATGAAATGAAATGCTGTGGCAACTGATACAAATTGATTGTATAATAGTTTGTGCCAATTAATAATAAGCCAACAAATATACCCATGCTTGGCAATCAGCATAGTGCTCATATCAAGAAATTAAATGTATAATAGTTTATTATTATTAATCTACCAATTGATGATGGCAATACAAATTAACTTGCTTTACGAGATTATATAGCGCAATAGTAATGAAAGGCCAATCGTGCATTTTTCATCATTAGACAGTTGATGATGGACAACAGCGTCGGATCTAGAATTTCGTTCAGTGGGGGCATCAGGAATTTTATCGAGGGGTGCGACATTGTTGTGATATAGCTATACAATATGATAAGTGGGGTGCGGGGGGCTTGCCCCCACGGTACGGTACGCTATATTTATGGGGGAAAATATAATAAGGAATTAGGTTCAGTTACAACTTTAATTTAACATAATTTATACTGTTATACCTCTTTTATTATAGTCAGGATTTTGGATTTTAGGGGGAGCGAACTCAAAGTAAAGGGAGAAAACGTGATATTTTTCAATTTTGAGGGGGGCGAAATTCAAATATAAAAAAATTTGTAAGGTAAAAAAATAATTTTTTAAAATTGAGGGGGGACATTTAATAATTTGAGTGGGGGCATTAATGCAATTTATAAATTAAAATTGAAAAATATGTGAATATTAAAAAAAAAATTAAGTGGGGGCACTGCCCCCCCTGGATGTACACTAGATCCGTCCCTGATGGACAATATATATAGTAACATATATATTTGCGTATTCAATCATAATACTCAGTAAAAATATATTATATTATTCAATCCACGCTTAAATGCACAGTGAAAACAAGTTACAAAATCTCAAAATTTGGCTGTCAATGGATCAGGAGAAAGATAAGAAAAAATACAGCATAAACCCTAATACAATAATTTAAATCAGTATTTATATATTGGTAGCGCCATGTTCATGAGATCAGGACACTTGTTATCATATGAGATGGTCACGGCCTCTTCTTTAATGGCTCACGTGAAGGCTCGGTTCCACTCGGGTCAAGCTCACCAGGTTGGGTTCGGATGGTCCGACCTCGACTCCCGAAGCCAGGTCGATACAACTTGCTCACTTGTCTTGGGATCGATGAGGGGCATTTTGGTCATTTACCCGAGTGTGGTATTTTATCTCACATCTACGGTAGTTATAACTCAATTTCTGAAATTCTTTGATTGGAAGAACTCACGTTGTCATGTTCGAAGGAGGTTCTTCACTGATAGCTTCTTCCTATTTTTCCTTTATTAGAAAAAGAAATTGATGATGGCAAGTGTCAATCTGACAGAGTGCAAATCTAATGTGAAATCCACAAATATTTGCCGATAACTAAAGTCATATATCGAGGATGCATACTGTAACAATCAATAAATTTTTGAAAATATATAGAAATGGCTCTCATTTAAGTTCTTTTTAAAAGGAAGAAAAGGAACATTTAACTTGAGATAAGTTTAATTATTTGTTCCACGTCAAATATGAAAATCGTTTTAGTTTAGAATCTTTTTGTCCTTAATTATTTAGTGAGCAACGCTGCCATTGGCTGTAGGGCATTGTCAAATAAAGCATCTACACAAGATTATGCTAAATCATTAATGTAACTGCTCCCTTGTAATGACTAAGACCAAGAAGTTCTCTCTCCCGAGAGGACTTGGAGCTCGAAATCAAAGAAATTAAAGATATCATGATAAATATTAAATACTACATATTATATATTATATATATATAATACTAAATAATTTTTTATAATACTTTTAAATTGGGCACAAGCACACGCTTGGCTCCAGAAGCGAAGCAAGGAGACTGGTAGGGGCAGCCTCTCCCTCAACTTCTGGAAAAAAAAAATTAGCATACAAATTTTGTCCTCTTAAGAGCGCTTACACAGTCCTCACTCAGGATCATGCTCCCGATTCAGAAGAGAATAAATGGTCAAAAATTTGGAAAGTGCAGGGTATACACCGTCGTAAAGTCTTTTTATGGTTAGTGCGACATGGAAAAATTCTTACTCGAGCTCATTTGCAAAAAAGGGGCTTGAGTGACTCAGATCTATGTGTGCATTGTGGTGAGCAACCCAATACGGTGTTACACGCCCTTCAGGACTGTGCATGGACACGTCAATTGTGGACTAACCTTGTTCACCCCAAATGGCATGATATTTTCTTTGCAGGAACGCATCAATCGTGGATCGACTGGAACTTAAAGACTGCAGCCAATAGGTACGTTTGGTGTGATGATTGGCCGATGGTGCTCACTGAAACAATTTCCTTTTTGTGGCAGGTTCGTAATGAAGTATCCCACGGTACGCGAGACGCTGTCCCGGACAATCAAACGGGACTAGATATGCTACGAAAACGAATAGACGGAATTGTGTATGCACGCGAGTATGACCCGGATGATACATGTACGTGTATTCAAACGGGATGGACTAAACCCCTCTCAGGGTATACGAAAATAAATGTTGATGCTGCAGCTTGCGCAAACACAAATGGTTTGGGCAACCGTGTAGGGGTCGGGGGAGTGTTACAAGATGCCCAAGGAGCATGGATCCGTGGCTTCAGCGGGAAAATTGACACGTGCTCTGTTTTGGAGGCAGAAATACAAGCCATTCTACTGGGGTTAGAATTGGCATGGGCGCCGGAATGAGGAAAGTAATACTTGAATCTGATAATCAAATGGCGGTCGCGAGTATTGTGGATGCCTCCAACACGCATCATCACTTCAAGGTGATTTCTGATATCCGAAGAGTGCAAGCACGAGACTGGGATGTCTCAATTCGTCATATTTGGCAAGAAGCAAATCGAGTGGCAGATGATTTAGCTAAGAGTGGTCTGAGTACCAATTTGCACTATCTTAATGTACCGGATTTGCGTAGTTCTAAGTTTTTGATGGATGATAGAGATGGTCACACGTGGCCTCGTCTTGTAACCACTAGCTCGGGTTTGTCGAGTTAGAAACTTTTGGGTAACCCCCCCCCCCCCCGGTTTTCGGAGTGAAAAAAAAGAAAAAGTATCAAGTTTTCCTCCTATTTTTTCGTATGCGCCCCTCTCCGAATATAAAATCCTAGCTCCGTCCCTACTTGGCTCAAGCACCTAATCGAGCCGACTTGCGAGGTTCATGAATGGACTCGACATGATGCCCTTAATTTCCACATTATTTTCTTTATCATTTCCTTTTCAAAATAAAGATCAAGCGCATTCGATTCTTTCTATTGTGAGCTACTAGAAAAAGCGATATAAGGAGAGCCTATACTAGAGATTTTAGATGTGAAATTGAGATTTGACTGTAGTAAAGAAAAACTCTATGGAATATTTCTAACTTGACTATTTTAGTGTAGGGCCAATTTAACAATCAATGCCTTGTTGAAAGCATACAATATACGTTCCTCCACACATCTTTTACAACTATAAGGCCTTTTGTGGATCTTGAGTGATTTTAAACAAAAATATTAAAATTAATATGTATATGTGAAAATTATATTGACAAATGTGAAGTTCGGGACGACTTCAACTCTTAAGACAATCACAATCATCCAACAAAATTCAATATGACAACAATATGTATATGATGGACTTAGTCCAAATCCCAAAACTATAATACTGATTTATAAGCTGGCAATATATATAAGCTCAGTTGGTAAGAAACATGTCACTTTCTGTCAAAATGTTGTGAGTTCGATTCCCTTGATCGATTGATGTGGGGGTGGTGTTGTGGGAATTCTGAAAGTATGTCTATAAGCAACCATTGGTCCTGAAAGCATGTCATGACCCGTAGTAAGTGACCAGAGTCGATCTTACCCAAATTTTTATGTACCAAAAAAAATTTATAAGCAAAAGATTAATTGTGGAAGGAGAAATGGACTATAAGTGAGACATAAGCCTGATATATGGTCCTAGGGCAAATCAACGTTACATCTTATAGTAAAAGCGATTGATGCCAATTTAAATTATTGATGTTACCACCAACTCAGCACTATTTATTGAATAAAAGAGTGGTTATTGAAGAGAAGGACTATGGGTCGGTATCTCAAGTTTTTTTTTTCAGTTTGGAGGTTAGGAGACTATATCATTACTTTCTTGTCTTCAAATATACCATAGTATATTTTTTAAAATACTTAAAAACCCTTAAGATAAAATTTTATACAATAAGATAAAAAAAAAAGTAACATATGTTTTAGTTTTTTTTTTTATCAAATTACACACAAACTCTTTGATTTATTGTGTAATTACCAAAACTCCCCTCACTTGTTAGAAATCATCAAGACATCCCCTCAAGGGGACTATTTGTAAGGCTTGGAAGGCTAAAATTGTAAGAATTTTTTAAATATACAAGGGCTGTAATTGTAAAAAATATCTTAATATGAGGGAAATTTTATGTAATTTTCAATAAGTAACGAGGTCTTTTGATAATTACACAAATGATGGGATCTGTGTAATTTTCCCTTCTTGTTTTTCTGTAACCAAGTTGATTTGATTAAAGGTTAAGGAATACCTTCCTACCAAAAAAAAAAAAAAAAAAACTACATATTTATTTTACACGAGTAAATTAGGCTCAAATGAAAAGGCCTGTTATGGAAAAAGCCCGGATACAGAAAGCCAATTAATCTTCAATATGAGAGAATAAGATGTCTATTAAAAGCCTATAATAGAAAACGAAAAAGGCCCAGCTATTGTCATCCAGCCCGTTAAACATAAAAAACGCTCACATATTTATTTATTTATTGAATGAATCGATTACATGATACATGTCAAAACTTACGAGTATCAAATTGCGAAAAATTAAAATCAACTAATAATTATTACACTCAGCTAATAACTACTTTAAAAATAGAGAAACCATACACTTTCTGTGGGAGTAGAACTCAATACCTATAATATTTTGAGGTCAGCTTCGCCAGTAGCGTTAAGCGTTATTGTTAAAAAAAAAAAAGGCTCATATATGCAGGGATGGAGCCAGGGGCTGGTGGGGATACCCCCTTCCCCCACCCTTTGAATGTTTTTTACCCTACAATTTTTTAAATTTAAAATTTCGCTCGCAAACCTAAATTTATGCTTCGTCATGCATATGTGTTTATTGTAAATGGCAATTATTAAATTTTCAACATATAATCATGTGGGTCACCAATATCCACATAAATACAAGATAATCAAAGCAATGCCTATGAAGATAAGATCAGCATGGCCCATAGAGCACATTCAACGGCATTTACATTTTATTATAGGCCCATCCGGACTTAGCCTGACCATTCTCAGGTTAATTTGGGCCTTTCCCAAGTTGGGAATTAGTTTTTACAACTCAGGTTGGGCCTTAATCCTTATACTCTCAAGTCTCGACTTAACCTTAATCCTCATAGTCTAGCTTTGGCCAAACATATTATAAATTTGTTTGCGAAAACTTGTGTTTTAAAAATAATGTTGAATACCCAAGATCGGTTGATTTAGTGGTATCCATCTCCCACTTTATGTGAGAAGTCTTGAGTTCGAATCCAAGATGCCACATGTTGTAGCTCTCCCCTAGGGGTGTAATGTGAGACGAGGCAGCTCGTGAGCTTAACGAGCCGGCTCAATTAAAGCTCGGCTCAAGCTCGAGATGTCTCGAACTCAAGCCGAGCTTTGTGAGCTCGAACTTATTCATGAACCGAGCTCGAACTTGCATTTGGTGTTCATAAGCACGCGAGCCGGTTCACGAGCTTTTACTATTATCTATCTATCTATCTATCTATCTATCTATCTATATATATATAAACACACACACATATATAGGTATATTTATGTTTACTTAATATTATATATATTTTTTTTGTAATCTCGTTCTTGAACATTATATTTGATTAAATGAAATTGAATAAATATTATACTTGTTAAGTGTCAACTTTCGTATATCTATATATATTAGTAATAATGTTTTTATTATGCATGTCTTATTTATAATAGTAATAACAAATTATATGCATAATATTACAATAATAATAACTAAGTGATTGTGAAATAATATATTCAAAAAATAATATGAAAATTCTTTTTAATCCAAAATTATCATTATTATAATTTGACGAATCCCCTTTCACACTAAACATATTTGTTTATTTTGTCATATATTCATTTCGGAATTCATAATTATATACATATATTTTTGTAAAAAATAAATTTTATTTATTTTCTTCTCCAAGTTCTCTTCCCGCTGACAACCTGAGTGCTTACCGTATTCGTTCGTCTTTGCGTAATTTTTTGTACAAATCTCAGGATTTAAAATATATGTCCATTCAATAGAAAAAAATTGCTCGAGCTTCCAGACGAGCCAAAATCTTGAATTTGGCTCGAATTCGAACGAGCAAACGAGTCGAGCTTGGCTCATTTGCCTCAAGCTCGAGCTCAAAAGAAATGGGCTCGATGAGCTCGAGCTCAACTTTTTCAAGATGAGCTCGAGCTCGAGCCTGTAAAATTTGCAAGGCTCAGCTCGAGCTCAACTCGTTTACAGCCCTATTCTCCCCTTCTTTATGGAGTTAGGTAGAGTCTTTATGGCTCATGATTATGACTATCAACTCGGGTTTGTCGAGTTAGGTATTTAGAGTATACCCCTTCAATTAGAAAAAATAAAATAATGTTGAATTTTAGAAAAAAATGTATAAATATATAAAAAATAAAGTTGAATTTATTGCAACACTTGCTAAAAATAAAAAAAAAATAGAATAATTTGATAGAATTACCTATGAGAATGTTTTTAGGCTTTAAATAGATGGTATGTTCATCTCAAAGAATTTTTTTCATGAAAAAATGGAGAAGAATATTTTTTAAGGGATAAAAAAGTGGTGTTAATTGTTAGAATTGTGTTTGGATGAGTTTTTTCTAGAGAAAAATATGTAATATTAGGATTGATGTGATATGTTTTTTTATGAGAAATATGTTTGATTTGTCTTTAGATATAGTTTTTCATATACAAATTTTAGTCAAATTCATCGATGTAGACATCAAAAATAGGCATAATGGATCTTAGTTTGCACTTTGTGTTATTTTGCATCAAAATATGTGATTAATTTTTCACATGGTGTTGCTAATAGCCGGATGAAATCCTTTTAATCAATGGAAATATCATTAATAGTAAAAGTCAATTTTTCTCTTTCTCTTACAAGAATTTTTTTTCAATAAATTAGCTACTTTTTACAAGATAAAAATAAAAATATTGAGACCTTTTCTATGAAAAAAATCTTGATAGAATGCCACACAAATGCATTTTTCTTAGAATTTTCTTTGAAAAATTATTTTTTGAGAGTGACATGCCAACCAATTAAGGTCTTACTTTTTGCTTATTTTCAACTTTTTTTTAGAGAAACAGAATTACAGACAGTAAAATCAAACAGCAAAACACAACTTAAATCCAACAAAAAACTCAAAAATGATTTTTATTTCCAACTTTTGCAAACAGGGTTTATGATCAAATCTTATCCGAATCAATCAGATGATAGTTATATGTTTTTAATTGTTTTAATGAATTTTATGATACGTTAAAGAAAAACTTTAGAAGAAATTAATAAAATGAAAGAAAAGTGACAGACAAAGATTAAAAAAGAAAGAAAAACATGTTGGGTACATTGTTTATGTATTTTAGCTATTTTAATTTCCACTAACCACCTTAGGCCACATTGAAACGAATATTACTACATTAGCCATTTTCATTGCCACTAACCACCTTAGACTACATTGAAAAGTATTTTAGCTATTTTATTCCATGGTCAACAACTTTAAATTGATTAAATTACATGCAACCATCATTTTATGAGCTTCTAAACTCAAAGGCTTGAACCAAATACAGTTAATCATTTGATGAGATGCACATGAAGTTTATTATATACAAATATATTAATTATATCAAGCCTTTAACTCCTAAATTTCATAAGAATCAGTCCATTTAATTCTACTTGATTGATGCTTCTTATTAGGCAATATGTTTCAACACCTTCATCCTTTTATTGAACAAATCAATTCCAAATCATTAAATTCTAAAATTTAATCATCAACGCTATAACAACTAACGATCAACATTCAATATCTTATAACAATCTATAATCATCAAACAACTATTATAAAATTGATTAAGCATCCTCACTCTCATTGTGTTATGGTTCCAAAACCTCACAATCTTAGTGCATGAACCTCACCAAATGAGTTACACCGCATCAACTCAACACCTTAATACTCTTCCAAGTCCAATGTCCTTATATGAATGAAATAGGAAAAAAATTAGGAGGCCGCAAAACTTCAAATTTTCAAAAAATCACAATCATCGAATTGATGGAAATCTTATTGAAGTCACTACAATCACCTAGTGATAATCTCAAGACCCAGGTCAAATAGAGCGATCCTCCATCTATCGAAGTATTATTAAGATAAAATCAATGCTTGTGCGGATACCCTTACCTAACAGGAACACTTTTTGTCACGGGGATGCATGATGGTGAAGATCAATCAGACCTTCTACTATGTATAGATATACATGGAAGGAAAATTCTAAGATGGACTGGATTCAATGAAGTCGGTCCATCTATTACCATTGAATATATGTATTTTAAGTGTTTTTTACTATCTTGCCCTTGCATCCAATGGTGTATAGTGCATTGACTCTGTTGGACTCGATCTGACATAAAATCACCCTACATATAGAGTGGTGAATAATCCGAACCCGCGAATTTCGGGTCTCGGAAGCTCCAAGTATCACAAGATTTGGCCCCACAAAAATTAAAGAAACCATAATTGTACAGTATATATTACGTCATTCGATGATAACTGTGATGATAGAACAAAAAATCATGAATATAAAATAGTAGGCAGAGTGTTTACTTCATGATTGATCCACACTCCTTCATTGCCACGTACGGATCACAACAATTTACTCTCAAAACATCTTTTTCTTGGCAACAATTTATTAATATTATCCGTGATATATATATATATATATATATATATTAATTGCGTCGAAAAAATCAATACAAATCGGAGGTAATTTATTGCTGCAGATCCTCCGGATCGCTACAGTGAAATTCAGGTTTCAGTTATGTGAAATTGTTCCTAAATTGAAGCAGCTGAGATAAAAATGGCGGTTTATGAAGCGATTTAGGGTCAATTTTAGTGGGGATAATGAAGAGTTTTGAGCTCTGTGACTCAGTTTGAAGAAATTGCAGTAAAGTTCAGTGCAAAGAATTTGTATGTATATGTAAATTTACTTTAATTTTTTGGCTCATAATCCTTATATTTACTTGTTTATTTGCTTTCTGTACAATTTCATGCTTTGTGTATAATTATAGTTGATTTTCTCTCCTTTCTTTAATTTTTGTTTAGGCTTATAATGTTTTTTTTTCCTCTTTTGTGCTTTTGAATTTTACAAAAGTGGAGTAAATTGGAAAGTTTCCATCTTTTAACCACAAATTTCCCTTTTTTCACCGCTTTATTTATTCTGTTTCTGCTTACTACTTAGTGTTGATGACTTTGATTTCTTGTATTTATTGCTCTGAACTATCAGTAAATAATTGTGAAAAATGCATATTTTTATGCTAAGTAGAAGATGAGTTAAAAGCTTTTACTATCCTTTTTGTGTGGCTAATAAAATTGGTTGAACCTTGAGAATGTTTGCTTAGTGGATCAGTTTCCACTTTCATGTGGGACGTCTTGAGTTCAAATTCATGCTGTCACAATTTGTTACTTTTCTCTTTGGAGTCTTATGGGATTTATGTGCCCATGACTAAAAAAAATTATAGGCTCGGGTTTGTCGGGTTAGTGTATCTCCTTCATCTAGAATTTAAAAAAAAAAAAAAAAAAGAAGCTTGAGATTGAATCTTGATGTTATCTTATGATGATCTGGGAACTTTTACTGAGCATTTCATTGAAGAGATTTTAGTAATGCTTCTTCTACATGGAATTAATTGGCTTTTAGGGAATCCATAATATTGGATGTATTTGAATTTTAGCAAGTTGTGATTCCAGTTGTTAGCCAAAAGTTACTAATTTTTACCTCACTTCTTTGACCCCTCCTATTATTTGGGTTTATTGTTTAGTGTTGAAAAATCATTTATCATTGTATATATTTGTTAGAATTACTATGCAAGCAATTCTCCGAACTACGTATTTGAGTGTTTTGAGTATTTGAATTTTCATATTAGAGGACAAGTAATCTTAATGTTATCTTTTCAATCATGGATAATTTCGTTAGGTTATTTTATTAATGTTCTATATAGAATTGCTCTTTTCCTGAAGAATCCATAACGGCCTTTTATTTTTCCTTCATTTTTTGTTGTATTTTACATTGCATGCTACAGAGTCTATTCCTTGTTCATTCATACTGCAGCTACAACAAAAAATTCTATTATTTTCTTCGTATACATGGTAATATATAGGCACTTACTTTATCTAACTTCAATTTTCTATAATTTTCAGTATTATGGCAACTCCAGTGGAACCTCCAAACGGGGTTAGATCTCGAGGAAAGCATTACTACTCCATGTGGCAAACACTTTTTGAAATTGATACAAAATACGTTCCAATCAAACCTATTGGTCGAGGGGCCTATGGTATCGTGTGTTCTTCTGTCAACAAGGAAACGAATGAAAAGGTTGCTATCAAGCGGATACATAACGCCTTTGAAAATAATATTGATGCACTGAGAACCTTGCGTGAACTGAAGCTTCTCAGGCATCTTAGACATGAAAACGTGATAGCGCTCAAAGATGTGATGCTGCCTATACACAAGGGAAGTTTCAAGGATGTTTACTTGGTGTATGAGCTTATGGATACTGATTTACATCAGATCATTAAGTCTTCTCAAACACTTACAAATGACCATTGCCAGTATTTCCTCTTCCAGGTACTCTTCCCATAACTAGTGGCTTTGAGTTAGTCTAATTCTATATCTTCAAACAGAAAAAGAATCAGTTATTTCTAAAAGATGACGGGGCTGGACCCAAATACTACTACTATTTATATCTATTCTGTCACCAATAAATTGTATATGCATAAATTCTCGAGGTACCACCACTATAATTTCAATTACGTATTAATGATTGTGAAACACCCTTGTAAAGGAAAGTCCCGCTACAATTAGATAATATGGTGATACCATGATGATGAATTATGCCAGTTTTTCAACTTCTGCTCAAATTATTTTAGATTTGGGAAGATTGTCTTCGACGAAATAGAAAAATGGAAAGAACTAATGAAGAACTTGGTGGGAGTTATGTTTGTTGTTGTCATGTATTTTATCTATTGCCTTATCGATAAATATCATGCCAGTGCTAGGACTTAGATTCTTGTGTGGATAAGCAGATGTGCCTCTTTTAACACACAGCGGACCTCTATTCCAAAATTGTGTTCCATTTCGTATTCTATTTCATATGCAACTGCCATGTCTATAAAATCCACGTTACTTGATTATGTAATTAAGGAAAAAATTTAATACACGTCTTGTGCATATGAAAAATGGAATAGGAGATGAAACACAAACAGAGGATCCTAACTGCTTTTTGGATGTGTTCCAAGAAATCATCCATATGTCATCCAGGAAGTTAAGAATTAGTAAAGAAACCTGTCCAGTTTCTTTTGAAAGATACTCTCGAGAAGTTCATAACAACAACAAAAACCTCTTACGAAAATGCGATTTGATTGACTATTCTTTTAAACTTTTTTATGGTCTACGTGCTTTCGATTGTGATACTTAAAAAACTGGAAAAAGTCTCCACATTGTCACGACTTTCTCAGTTCACGTCTATTCTGAATTTCTGCAGTTACTAAGAGGTCTGAAATATCTACACTCTGCAAACATTCTTCATCGTGATTTGAAGCCCGGAAACCTACTCATCAACGCAAACTGTGACCTTAAAATATGTGATTTTGGGCTTGCACGCACAAACAGCAGTAGAGGCCAATTCATGACTGAATATGTCGTCACTCGTTGGTATCGGGCCCCAGAGCTCCTTCTCTGCTGTGACAACTATGGAACGTCGATAGATGTATGGTCTGTTGGTTGTATTTTTGCAGAACTTCTTGGTAGAAAGCCCATCTTTCCCGGTAAAGAGTGTCTTAACCAGCTTAGACTAATAGTCAACATCCTTGGTAGTCAAAAGGAAGACAATCTTCAATTCATAGATAATCCAAAGGCGAGAAAGTATATTACGTCTCTTCCATATTCCCCTGGGACCCACTTTTCCCGTGTTTACCCACAGGCACATCCTATGGCGATCGATTTGTTGCAAAAAATGCTTGTTTTTGACCCGTCAAAGAGGATTGGTGTAACTGAAGCGCTTCAACACCCTTATATGTCTGCACTATACGATCCAGTACGAGACCCGCCAGCACAAATCCCGATTAATCTTGATATAGATGAAGATTTAGGGGGAGATATGATAAGAGAAATGATGTGGAAGGAAATATTGCATTACCATCCGGAAAGTGATGCAACGAGTATGGAGATCAACATGCAAGGTTAAGATTATGTTTGTAACATCAGCAAGTAAGTTATAGTGTCTGGTGCTCTTTTCGTTTTATTTCAATAATCATGAGAAATTATGCATTAGCAGTTTGGGTGGGTAATTGGCTTGCTGTTATCTGGTTTTGGAAGCTGTTACTAGGCTTGTACTTTTTAGGTCGAAGTGCCTTTAGTTTGTACATATATGTTTGCTGTTGTATGCAAAAGACCTTTTTTTTGTGCATTAATTATCATATAACTATATGATAAGACCATTTATGTTATGTTTAGTAATAAAGATTATTCATGTTTCTTGGTGAAAGATGAATGTGGTATTTTGTTGTTCGATAAATTCTAGATTTGGATTCAATAGATAGCTGGTATATGAGTACGGTAATCTTTTTCTCGCATATGGTTATGTCGTTATGGTCTAGGTGAGTCTTTTAATTCATTTGTTGTATCTGTGAGTATTGAACCGATGAGCCTATCATATACATATGGGACGAAAAAACGCAATTTTGTGAAATGTAAATACACTGGAAATCTGGGATCATGATAGTATTAGCCTGTTTGAGCAGGCCTTCGATTGCTTGTCGTGATATAAAAAACTTGGGACTTTAAGTTACAGTATAATCATAATTATTGAATTGGTGTCTCTATATTGGTAACTGAACCCATTTGGTAACAATTAACCCTTAGCGAGTGAGTTGGATCCAAACTGATACTAAAATATACACGAATTGCCAAAAAATACCGCAGACACGGTTAATATTAGAGAAAATTACTTACAGACTCCTTCACTTTTTAGTGTTAATTATAAAAAAAAATCTCTAACTTTGTTGAAATTACATAAAGTTCCCCTCATGTTAAGATATTTTTACAGTTACACTATCTGTGTATTTAAAAATTCATACAATTTCACTCCATGTAACCTTACAAACAAACCTCTTGAGGAGGTTTTGTTGTAATTTACCGAAAGTTAAATTTTTTTATGAAATTAGCACTAAAGTGGGTGTGTATATATAATTCACCCTAATATTATATTGCTAAATTCCTACCAAGACAATCCGAGATCAATCCGCTCACTTTAGGGTGAATTACCCTACCAAATTGGTTTGGTTTGGTTTGGTAGTGGCTTTGAGTTAGTCCATAATAAGGCAACCCGGGATCCCCAAGAGTTGGCCGAGTTGGTTTGGTAGGGTAATTCCTACCAAGGCAATCCGGGATCAATTCGCTCTGGGAACATGAGCCTGTCGCACAGGATTTTCCTAGTACGGCTTAATCATTTCATGTGATTTACGGGCTATTACTATTAAGTTTTATATTTTCTTATATTTGGTGTTTAGCACTTTTAGATGTATTAGTTTACACGCCTTTGTAAAAGTTGTAATATAGTTGTTGGGTAGCTATAAATAGTCCCAGTCTTTGTTTTTTTATAATTCTGCTTCTTCATTCTTCATGTAATCTCCAGATTAATTCATCATCAATGAAAAGTTCTTCTTTAGTTTTCCATTATTTTGACATGGCACCAGAGCCACGGTTGTATTCCGATTAAGTTTCCGGTGAACTCTCTTCATCTTCTCCGGCGAATTCCGATTAAGTTTCCGGTGAACTCTCTTCATCTTCTCCGGTGAATTCCGATTAAGTTTCCGGTGGACAATATTCATCTTCTCCGGCGAATTGCGATCAAATTCTGCAGATTGAAATCATCTTTCGATTTGATTCGCGATCATCTTTCTGAATTTGCGATCAATTTGTGGTATTTCTATTCGGATTCGGATAATCTTCATCAATTTCTATCGATTTATGGTGGTGATTCGTTCTTGACCTAATTTTTGGGGATTTTGGCTCATCGATCTTCCGCGTGCAGTATATCTTTATAATTTCTTTGAATCATGTCGAAAACTGATCCTCCTGGATCCAAATCTGAAGCACAATCATCTTCGATGGCATTAACTGTTGATTTTCACGATCCGATGTTCATTCATCCATCGGACACGCCTAATTTGGATCTGGTGACTGAAATTCTTAAAGGATCGGAAAACTATAAGATTTGGAGCCGAGAAGTGATCGTTGCTTTGGAAGCGAAGAATAAAATTGGCTTCATCAACGGAACTTGCAAACAGCCGGAGCAAAATTCTTCTCTTCTACCTACCTGGAAAAGATGCAATGCTTTAGTCAAATTTTGGCTACACAGGTCGATTTCTCGTGATATTATCCATAGTGTACTACCTGGAAAAGATGCAATGCTTTAGTCAAATCTTGGCTACACAGGTCGATTTCTCGTGATATTATCCATAGTGTAGTTTATATTGAATCTGCATCTCAAATCTGGAGTGATTTGAAAGAAAGATATGATAGAATTAATGGAGCACGATTATTCTCATTATATAAAGAAATTAACACCATAAGTCAGGGAACAAACACTGTGACTGAATATTACTCTAGACTTAGAAGACTATGGGATGAGTATGAATCGTTAGTTCCTTCACCTGCAGTTGTGATTTCTAAAGAATATACTGATTATGTGACACAATTAAAGATGATGCAGTTCCTTATGGGATTAAATGAGTGCTACAATAATATGAGGTCTCAAATTCTTATGATGTCACCTCTTCCAACACATAATCAAGTGTATTCTATGGTTAATAATGAAGAGGCTCAGAGAGGAATTAGTACTCAAAATCTTGTTGATACCTCTACTGCCTTTATGTCCAATACTCAAAATAGTAGACCTATGGTTAGATGTGAACATTGTGATGCACCTGGCCATACAAAGGACAAGTGTTTTAAGATAGTAGGATATCCTCCTAACTGGGGAAAAGGAGGTAGAAGAGGTGGTAGAAGAGGAGGTGGCAGGAATAATGCCAGTTTTTTTAATCCAACAAATGCTAATGCTGTATCTGTGCCACAAGAAATTGTATCTGCAGGAGTATCTCAAGTTGTTAAGACAGGAGATGGTACTCATACTCAATCAACTCACTTCACTGCCCAACAATATCAGCAATTACTTCAAATGATGCAAAACTCAGTTCATGATATTAAGCAATCAAGCAAAAGTAATTCTGAGGTTACAACCAATCTTGCAGGTATATTCTGCAACTTTTCTTCTCCTGTATCTATAAATAACCTAGATACATGGATTATAGATACAGGAGCCAATTACCATATGCTTGCTAATGCTGAATTGAGTAAACATAATTTTAAACCTTGCACAAGTTCTAGTATAGTTAAAATGCCTAATGGAGAATTTAGTAATGTAACTCATACTGGAACTATTAACATTGGTGCTGGGATTTATCTTAAAGATGTGCTTTATGTGCCAGAGTTTAAGCATAATTTGCTGTCTGTTTCTAAACTAACAGTAGATAACAATGTTTTTGTCTCTGTTTATCCTGCCTTTTGTGTTATATAGGACATTTGGAATGGGAAGATCAAGGGGATTGGTAGGCTAAAGAATGGCTTATACTACCTAGATCCAATTCCCAGTGATCATTCAATTCATTCTTGTAATGAACACTCTATTTCTGTTTGTAATAATGCTTCAAAACATGCTGTAATTAGGCAGAATTACGCTAGACTTTGGCACAGGAGATTTGGACATATGTCCTTTAGTAGGTTTAAGGATCTACCAGAATTAGGCATTGATGTTGATCATGATGGTGTGTTTTGTGATGTTTGTCCTTTAGCTAAGCAATCCAGAAATCCTTTTCCTAAAAGGATTGATTCTACTTCTAGAATTTTTGAGTTGATACATATTGATATCTGGGGACCATATAAAGAGATGACTTATAATCAAGAGGCTTATTTTTTAACTATTGTGGATGATTTTTCTAGAGCAACTTGGGCCTTCTTGATGAAATATAAATCTGATGCTTACAACAATATCAAGAATTTTCTATTATATGTGGAAACTCAATTTTCTTTAAAAGTTAAGATTGTGAGGACTGACAATGCTTTTGAGTTTTTTAATCACGAATGTAAAGATTTGTTTAATTCTTTGGGAATTATTCACCAAAGCTCTTGTGTTTACACTCCTCAACAAAATGGTATTGTTGAAAGAAAACATAGGCACATATTGAATGTGGCCAGAGCACTAAAATTTCATTCTGGAATACCTATCAAATATTGGGGTGCATGTATTCTTGCTGCTGTTTACATTATCAATAGGACTCCTACACCTTTATTGAGTGGGAAAACTCCTTTTTTATTCTTTATGGTAAACAGCCTGTATATTCCCACTTGAGGGTGTTTGGATGTCTATGTTTTGCAAAGATTTTACCACAAGGTGACAAATTTCAATCTAGATCAAAGCCTTGTGTTCATATAGGTTATGCTGCTACCCAGAAGGGCTATAAGTTGTTAGACTTGAAGAATAAAACTGTTTTCATTAGTAGAGATGTTATATTCTATGAAGACATTTTTCCTTTTCTCATAAGCTCTAGTGATTCTAATAAACAGAGCTTTCCTATACATGATGAGAAATTGTATTATGATGATTTGGTTTTGCCATATGTGTCTCAGAATGTAAATGATAATCATACATCTCATGTTGATGATATTCCTTTATCTGATACTCATGATATGAATAATGTTGGAGATATGAGTGATCTAGATAATACTACACAGGTTGTTAATCCACCTATGGAAAGGAGATCAACTAGATCTGTTAAACCACCCTATTGGTCCAAAGATTATGTGTCTCCATTTATTTCTGACCCTGCTGCTATTAATTCTGTTACTCATCATCCTTTGTCTAGTTATATCCAGTATAATAATGTTAGTTCTAAGCATAAAGCTTTTCTTTCTGTTATTTCTCATGATTATATACCATCTAGTTTTTCTGAAGCAAGTAAAGACAACAAATGGCAGAAGGCAATGGAAACAGAAATATCTGCTCTAGAACTTAATAAAATCTGGTATATAGTTGAGTTACCTGCTCATAAAAAACCTATAGGATGTAGGTGGGTATATAGCATTAAGTATAAATCTGATGGATCAATAGAGAGGTACAAGGTTAGGCTAGTTGCTAAAGGATACACTCAGGTAGAGGGGATTGATTACACTGAGACTTTTTCCCCAGTAGCCAAGCATGTTACTGTGAGACTTATAATATCTATGGCTGCTAAATATAATTGGCCATTATGGCAAATGGATGTTACTAATGCTTTTTTGCAGGGAGATTTGAATGAAGAGATTTATATGGTTTTGCCTCAAGGATTCCATATTCCCATAAATATGGTAAGGTACAGGTTTGTAAATTAAACAAGTCATTATATGGCTTGAAACAGACTAGTAGGCAGTGGAACTCTAAGTTCACTGTTGCAATGCAAGAACATGGTTTTACTCAATGCAAAAATGACTATTCTCTGTTTATTAAATCAAGGGGGTAGTCTGGTAATTTTATTGGTTTATGTTGATGATATCATCATCACTGGTAATGATGATTCTATGATTGATGAATGCAAAACATATTTCAATCAAATTTTTCACATGAAAGACCTAGGAAGCCTGAAATATTTTCTTGGCATTGAAATAGCAAGATCTAAGAAGGGGATACTTATGAATCAAAGGAAATATGTTGTAGAATTATTGAGTGAATCAGGTATGTTGGGTTGCAAACCAGTTGGGATCCCTATTGAACAGAATGCAAAGTTCACTAATTCAGATCTTGATCGAGAAGATCCTTTAATAGACAATATCAGTGAATATCAAAAGATAGTGGGGAAGTTGATTTATCTCTGTCTTACCAGGCCTGACATCAGTTATGCAGTACAGGTACTTAGCCAATTCATGCATGGACCAAGGAAATCTCATCTTGATGCTATGTACAGAGTATTGAGGTATTGGAAGGGTAAGCCGGGGATAGGTTTATTAATGTCTTCTAACACTAACGTTGATTTAAATGTGTTCTGTGATTCAGATTGGGCCTCCTGCCCCATGACAAGAAAGTCATTAACAGGATTTGCAGTCAAATTTGGAGATTGTTTAATCTCATGGAAGGTAAAGAAGCAAAATACAGTGTCAAGAAGCTCTGCAGAAGCTGAATATAGAGCTCTTGGTACTGCCACTTGTGAGGTGTTATGGCTGTTAAGCATTCTCAAGGATTTGAAGATTGATATCACATTACCAGTAAAGGTGTACTCTGACAGTAAATCAACATTACAGTTGGCATCCAATCCAGTATTCCATGAAAGATCTAAACACATAGAAGTGGATTGCCACTTTATCCGGGAGAAGATTCAACAAGGAATTATCAGTACCAGATTCATTCAGTCTAATGAACAACCGGCTGACCTGTTTACCAATGCATTAGGAAAAACTCAATTTCAATATTTACTTGGCAAGCTTGGAGTCCATGATCTCTTTGGACGTCAAGCTTGACGGGGCGTATTAAGTTTTATATTTTCTTATATTTGGTGTTTAGCACTTTTAGATGTATTAGTTTACACGCCTTTGTAAAAGTTGTAATATAGCTGTTGGGTAGCTATAAATAGTCCCAGTTTTTGTTTTTTTATAATTCTGCTTCTTCATTCTTCATGTAATCTCCAGATTAATTCATCATCAATGAAAAGTTCTTCTTTAGTTTTCCATTATTTTGACAATTACATGAGGGGGGTTTACCCTTCGAATAGCAGCTGCGGTTCCCTTGGAAAAAAAAAAAATCACTTTGCAAGAGTACTACCGTTGACGACACACTTTACCGTCCATAGCAATCAAATATATATATATATATATATATATATACCACATAGAAAGAAGGCATAATCACTTCAATAACGTAATATAAGTTTACCTACTTCCATCTAACAAAGAATACATATCTATCCATCTATAAATATGTATTAGAATACCAACAGCCGTTGGTGCAGTTGGTAAGTACCGGGCTCCTTCCAGTCAGGTGGTTGTGGGTTCGAGTCACCTCTGCCGATTTGAGGACAGCTGTTGGTGGGCGATCTGTAAGTTTCCCAGTGCCGTAGAAAACGTGTGGCATGCCCTGGCCCGGGTGGGGGACCGGCACTGATCCCACCCAAACTTTTTGTACCAAAAAAAAATAAATATGTATTAGAATGATGTTTAATCTTACTTCCAATCATATTGAAAATTATTAAAAAGTCCACTTAACACGTCATGCAAATTAATATTAAAAAAAGAAAAGATCAAATCATGATTAGCAACAAGAAAAAGCCGTCTTTATTAACGAGCGAAACAGCTTTTAATTAGATGACCTTATATTCAAGTTACTTCTTTACTAATAAGTTACTAATTGTATTTAATAAAAATAATGCAATATGTCTCAAGTTGACTTGAACAATTTGTGGTACGGAACCTCGGAAAAGACACGTAACACATGGGGTTATATGCAATTTTCCCAGAAAATTAGGCTCTGTTTGGATGTGCTTTTATTTTATTTTCAACAGTAATTTTCTAAATGTATGGGAGAATGACTTTTTTTATTTTTGTATGAAAAAAGTGAAAAAAGTAGGTGTATTTGGTTGTGTTTTTAAAAATGGTTGAAATTGATGATTGTGATGTGTAAAATGATTGAAAAGTAATGATTGGATGAATAGTATTGGATTTAAAAATTTAAAGGAGATGAGAGAGAAAGATTTAAAAAATTGAAAGGAGATGAGAGAGAAAAGTGATAAAAAAATTGTGAGATGAGTGATGTGAAATGTACTTTTAAAGAAATGATTGAACTTTATTGGGAACGTAAAAATAAAAATGAAAATGAGAATATTTTTAGTTAAAAACAGAATAAAATATGTATTTTTATTTTCAGATGAAAATGAAAATAAAAATAGTGATTTGAAAATACAAACAAACAGGACTTTAGTCTTTTACATCAAGTATGAATAAAATGAAACATGGTATTATTGAAGATTTTAATATTTTAAAGTTCCTAGATACTTCATTCTTTCGTGAACTTTTCCTATATAGTAGCCAAAAAATATATTATCAACAGAGCTTACATGAGTCGAAAGGATTTTGGTCACTTTTGCAATAAGCTTTGAGTTCAAGTTTTTGTGTACATAAAAATACAGAAAGGGTTTCTAGCAACTGCGTCTGACAATACCAACTCGAATAATTAGTTTTAAACCTTCGAACCTACGTTACATTGGGAAACCAAAATAGATAAGTAACGAAAAGAATATATTATGAATAGAGGTGACATGAGAAGGAAGGGCTTTGGTAATTTTAGCAATAAGCTTTGAGTTCAAGTTCTTGTGTACACAAAAATATAAAAAAGAAGTTCTTGCAATTGCGTCTGGCAATACCAACTCGAGAAATTAATCCCAAGTCCTTGAACTTGGAATACTTTGAAAATTCAACATAGATAAGTAACGAAACATATTTATTGGGCATAATATCAAAGGCTGAGTACGTTAAGCAATAGAAAATTAAATTAATCTCATAAGTTGTGAAGGTCCAATTTTGCCATCTTCTCCTTTGTCAATATCGGGCTGTTCTATACGGGGCCGAGACCAATAGTCGTTGGATCCCCTAATAGAAGGGGGAGGGGTCATTTAGCAATTTAACTCTCCCCATGTGGGGGATCTAACGGTTGTCGCTGGGCCGAGATCATTGCATAGAATTTCCCCTCAATATCAATCAATTTATCGATAAGTACAAATTCTTAATTAGAGAACGGCTGCGCAGCATTCCAGCTTGTTGGCAGCTTGAAGCGACCTGCTTTCTCTTTTCACGGCTTTACTCTTCTTCAGGTGCTTTCCTTTTAAAATTTAACTAAGGGAAAATTATGTTCACACCCCTTCAATAATGGGATAATTACACAAATCTCTCATTACTAATTGATAATTACGCACACCCCCTTAGGGGGTCTATTTGTAAAATTTACAGGGAGTGCAATTGTAAGAATTGTTACACATTAGGGGTGGAATTGTAAAAAATCTTTAACATGAGGGGTGTGATTGTAATTATCATTTAGTGAGGGAAAATTTGTGTAATTACCCCGTTATTGAGGGGCTGTGAGTGTAATTTTCCATTTAATTAATCACCTTGAAGTTTACAACCACATAATTAAGCTAAATGCTTTCCTCATTTTTAATTCTCCTTATCGTGGGTTTTTTTTTTTTTTTGAAGAACTCCTTATCGTGGTTTTAATCAGCACGTAATTACAATGTTGATGTTTTTCAAAAAGCAAAAAAAAAAAAAAAAAGAGCAGATCCAAACATTAAGCCGGTAAAGAGCAATTAAAATGGCCGGAGGAATCTAATTCTACTGGCGAAGTTAACACTCCAAGATATTAGAAGGGTTCGACTCCCACCTCTGTGTAAACATTGCTCTATTTTCCTATTAGCTGATTGTAATACTTATTAGTTGATTGTAAATTGTTATTCTTTGATATTCATGAGATGTATCATGTAACCGATTCATTAAAAAAAAAAAGAGCAATTAAAATGAAAATAGAGGGGCATAGATATAAAACATTTATTTCAGTGCATCTGACCCTATGATGCACGGACACTGACACAGACACGGTAAACGCATTTTCCAAAAAATTAGTACACCACACGCTCCAATACGAATGTCAAATATATATATATATATATATATATAACATAAATTAGATATTGATTTTAATTTCAATATAATTTATTTGACTTTGAAAATGGTCTTTACTTGTTTATTGTTAAATTTATATTTTCCTTACTTCTTTGTAAATCTCTATATGTTTGAAAAAATTCAACTATTTATCAACAATAAGTGTATAACGAATGCAAAATAAAAAAATAAACAGTCACAAATTACAAAATAATTACAAATACAATCAAAGTATCAAATGCTCAAAAATTAGGATTTTTGAAGTTTTTCTATTTACAATTGGAACTCCACACTTTTTAATTTCTTAGGAAAACTGTGAACCGTGTCATCACCGTGTCGGACACGCATTTGGTCGTGCCCGACACGGTGTCCGAATTGTTTTTCTATTTTTTAACCATGGACACATATTAGCCGTGTCCGATACATAAAGGAGGCGTGTCGTGTCCCACACGAGCCAGACATCGATCAGGGATAATTTTCGGAGTGTCCGTGCTTTATAGATTTGACCTTAGGTAAAAGATCAAATTAAGTATCACCGAATTGTAAGAATAATTTACCACAACACCCTAAAATAAAATTTTATATCCAAACATTTTATTGCCGATAGTGAAGAGTTAAAATTTTGATTTCTTTCACAGAAATGTTTTTCTTTAAAATTGATAAATTGTATAAGAAAGAATTGTACTTAATTTTACTAGTAATAAAAAAATAATTAGAGAAAAAACTATTTTAGTCTTGCTCGATTTAATCAACCACCCTTGTAAGTTCACCGCATGTAGTCATGAAAAAGATTAAACAAAGAAGGAATTGCAAAAAAGTCATGAAGACAAAAGCACTGAAATCGAGCCACAAACGGATATATACCAACTACATCACCTATTACATATCAATGATACGAAAAAAAAAATACATTTTTCAGATTTTCTATTCAATTCCAAAATAATATTCATCCTATTCCATGACAAAAATAAACAATAAGGCCTCGATTGGTTGGGTTCATACAGCTGATATTCCTTTATTATGCCCAATTTCAGTTTGATTCAACAAGACCGGCTCATCATACATAGTAAGCCCGATTGTTTATCATTTACATTTTTTGATATTGGATACCACCTTGTAGTTGGTATCTACTATCACAAGATTATATCCAAACACTTTTAAACATTGTAATCACGATTTTACCAATTAATAAAAAAAAACTCAATCCATAACCTAGACTAAGTTAAAATTTCTATTGGGATTTTTGGTAATCCAAGAAAATGAATAGGGCATGTCGGTATTTTTCTATCGATCCCATCTTTTTATAAAATATCAATCAAACAATTTGAAAATTAATCTTTAAGATATTAGCATCATTTATTATTGCAACCAATTAAACAACTTTTTGCCTATATATCCCTCAATTTCCACCATAATTATGAAGCATAATTTTATCACGTCCAATCTTATATAAGCAACCAAACGAGGCCTAAGTGTATATAACCTATATAGCGAGTTTATTTTTTAGGGATGGTAGCATCAGAGCACGAAAAATAATCAAGAAACAATAAAAATCTAAGCCTAAACATGAAGATAACGAAACAAGGATTTTAATGTTGTTCGGCATAATTGCCTACATTCACGAGCCAATCTAGATCTACATCTTTATTTCTCAAAGTCAATCAATGAATTACAAGAGGAGTTCTCCTATTTATAATAGTTGGTGTCATCTAAAACCCTATCAAATTAGGAAACATATTCTTAATAAACTTAGGGAACAAGTCTCGATACAATAGGAAACAAATAAACCTCCAAAAATAGCCAAAATCGAGTCCAAAACGTGTAAGAAAACTACCATCTCGATAACCATCGCCGCGGTGTTCGCCCCGAATGCCACGGTGGTCAATTTTTCAGCTACTGTCGCGAACACCTCGGCTTTCTGTCAAACTCCCGAGACGCAGCAGCGTCTCTCCTCCAACGCCGCGACGTTCTATCCAGGAATGCCATATTGACCCGTTTTTGTCCTTTTTCGACCCTTTTGCGACCCTGGGTCTCCTCGTCCCATCTCGGCTTCATCTTGGCTCTGTTTTGACTCCGTTGTTTCCATCTCTCGATCCTCTTTTTGGTCCGACTCCACTATATCCCAACAATCTCCCACTTGGAAACTGATCAAAAAATTGTACTCAACTCGAATCACCACTTCACTTTTTCTAAGTGATCCTCAATCTAGTCGACACATCCCCAAATCCTATGGAGATAAAAAATCATGAGAAATCCCTATATCTAATCAA
Source organism: Buddleja alternifolia (assembly GCA_019426215.1). Lineage (NCBI taxonomy): Eukaryota > Viridiplantae > Streptophyta > Magnoliopsida > Lamiales > Scrophulariaceae > Buddleja > Buddleja alternifolia. The sequence goes on along the minus strand of CM033397.1, from coordinate 33,560,499 downwards.
CTCGTCTATCCTCTAGTATTACCCACTTGATAGACTCTCTTTGTGAGCATCGTTCCCTCTCTTTGAACCCTTGCCACTACCATATTCTTTTGGTGATCAACCAACTCCTGAATACTGTGGCATATCCATCTCGGTTCAACTGACCCTCGGATATAGGTTACTATAAAACCCGAATATGTCACAACCCAAACTGCCTTGATCAGCCTGTCCACTGACATCTTTCCACCAAGGACTTTTTCAACGGCAATCTCGGATCTCTCACATATTGGCTCTCTGCCCCTTTATGAGTTATGTCTGATCCATCCGCCAACTCGATTTTTCAATGGCTAACTCGGGCCACTGACACATCTGCTCGAGCTCCAACTCCATGAGCTATGTCACATCCCTCTGCCAATAAACCCCCAAGACTCTGCGACTTTGCCTACCTTGCTTTGCATCCTACCACCATGACTTCCGACTCGACGGTCAACCCCTCCCAACGCCGCTTTCTGCTTTCATGGTTTCTCTCTACGTGGTTCTGCCTCCACACCCTACCCCTCCTCGATCTCTCGACTGTACGGCTCTGCCACTCTGACCTCGCTCGGTGGATTGCTTTTTGGCTCCATAACTCTACCGACCCCAGTCTCTGCAACTCGTTCATCTCTCTTTAAAACACGATTTGCAGTCGACCTCTGGCTTGACGGATCTGCCTCTGGCACCGCAATTGCTCCCACTGACTTCGTGTCTACCCACCTAGTAACACAAATCTGCCTCTGCTGCTGCGGATCTGTCTATCTGCTGGCACAACAAATTTTCAACATTTTTTTATTAACGTTCAACGAGATTACTCTTCTTTGGTTGGTGATCTACCCGATCCCATCCTCTTCTGTCATCTTCTCCGGCTTCACCACGACCTCAATTCGTGCTCTCTGCAACGAAATTATCGGGCTTGATTATTCTTCCATCTCCTACCATCATTCCCATGACAAAATTCGCATTTATCCAAAAACGCTTCCCCCTAGATCTAGATTTAAGGCGTGCTTTTCCTAAATCTATAACCTATGGCTCTGATACCAGTTGTTAGGGATGATAGCATCAGAGCACAAAAAATAATCAAAAAACAATAAAAACCTAAGCCTAGACATGAAGATAACGACACGAGGATTTAACGTGGTTTGGCATAATTGACTACATCCACGAGCCAACCTAGACATCTTTATTTCTCAAAGTCAATTAATGAATTACAAGAGGAGTTCTCCTATTTATAATAGTTGGAGTCACCTAAAACCCTATCAAATTAGGAAACATATGCCTAATAAACTTAGAAAACAAGTCTCGATGTAATAGGAAACAAATAAGCCTCCAAAAACAGCCAAAACCGAGTCCAAAACGTGTAAGGAAACTGCCATTTTGGTACCCAACGCCGCGGCAGCCACTTTTTCAGCTATTGCTCCACGAACGCCGCGGCGTTCCGTCAGACTCTTGAGACACCACGGCGTCTCTCCTCCGACGCCGGCGTTCCGTCCAGGAACGCTAGGACGAAACACCATTTTAGCCCGTTTGCGTCCTTTTTCGACCCTTTCGCGACCCTGGGACTCCCCGACCCATCTCGGCTTTATCTTGGCTCTGTTTTGACTCCATTATTTCCATCTCTCGATCCTCTTTTTGATCAGACTCCACTATATCCCAATATTATTTAGCAAGAAAACAAATATATCGAGTTTATATTTTAAAAAATATTGCATACATTTATCATGCACGCATATATTAAGTGGAATACGAGATGAAGCACGGATCGACAATTCGAGATTGGGAAACAAAGGCAATCTTCTGAAATGATACGAATATTTGTGTCAGCAGCAGAACAAAATCTTGAAAACTATACGGTGGAAACTTCCAAAGGTTGGAGTAATGGAGGGAAGGTTGGAGTAATGGACGGCAAAATGATAAGTTTTTAGACCAAAAAAAAAGGTGCAAAAGATTATGGAATTCATTGTCAGAGTACGAAAGCTTTATTTTAAATCACCCCACATGTAAAATTAAAAAAGCTTTATTTTAAATCACCCCACATGTAAAATTAAAATCCTTCCATTTATTGCATGCATGGACAATATTAATAAAACCTAAATCTAAATCGTAGGGTTGTCATTGTTTTCTTTTGTTTCTTCTTTCTTTTTTGATTTTTATTAATTCCCTGTTTGGTTGAGTGACAGATTGAATATAAATGGGACCGAACAAAATAATCCGCATGCATGCAGTCAACATATACATTTTTGCCAACTTTTTTTTACCCATAATATTAATCCTTATCTTGATAAATTGTATAGCTAGTTTTCTTCAAGACAGAATTGTTTGGTGGAACCTACAAGACTTCATTTAAAATCAGAAAATATTCTAAATGGATTCTGATAATATATATATATATATTTATATGTGTGTATGTATGTATATGCATAAAACAAGCTGGACCAACGGGGATTGGTCCGAGTGGTAAGCAGTTCGGTTCCTCTTAAACAAGGTCTCGGATTCGATTCCTTGTGTACGCTGTTACTCCCGTTGGGAGACTCACCCACCAGACCAGGTGTGCGACCCGAGTTGACCAACAGATTAGTCCGATAATGCTTGAGATACTGTGATAGTCAATCGAAAAAAAAATAAAGGAAGGCTGGATTGTTATACAATTAGATGTTGATGAATATTGGGACTTTAAGGCTGCGAGGCTATATGATCTTAGTAGGGTCCTTGGTCTAGTTTCATGCAGCCATGTTACTAGTGCTTTATCACTTTTGTCAAGCAGCCATAAGTTTTCATAAGTTATCCACTTATATTAGCTCGATTATCTTTTAATTGCTGTTTCATTTTATATTTTATAATATAGGTCAAATATAGAAATAATATTTGTATATTTGACCTATATTACATGTGAAGAGAATTATATATATTTGTACATGTACATTATATATATGTAATATGATAAGATGCGACGTGATATTGATGTAAATTAACATGTACGATATATAAATATATATATAGGGAAAATTACACTGGGTACCCTTGAGGTATTGCCTAATTACGGTTTACACCCCCTAATTTAAAATATTACATCTAACATCTTGTAGTTTTATATATTGATGTAAGGTTGTACGGATTAGTATAATTATGGGTGTTATTTGTTATGCATGGTAAACAGTATGAGTGTATATGTTAGGATTAGTATAATTATGGTGTTATTTGTTAGGTTTAGAACTTCTTGAACTTACTGAATTTCTTGCATTTGTGTTTCTATTTGGTGTAATATGAGCATTTATGGTGTAATATGAGGATTAACTGAGAAACCTTATTAATTCATGAATATTAGAGAATTTTGCCCAACCTTACATCAATATATTAAACTACAGGATGTTAGATGTAATATTTTGAACTAAGGGGTGTAAACCGTAATTAGGCAATACCTCAAGGGTACCCAATGTAATTTTCCCTATATATATATGTTTAATTTAGGGATGTGTCATATTGTTTTCTCGATCTATATATATTGGTTTTATAATCTAGAGCAACATATAAGACATATATATTGCAAAGGATACGAAAAACATATGTCCAAATTTACTTTATATATGTTTGCCTTTGGAATGAAGCAATTTAGGAGAGCGGATAAGAGAAAGATATAGTGAAACTGCACTGCTTTATTGCCTAGCTGCCTTTGGTTTGGTTTAGTTAGGTCTTGTAGCTTTTAACAGCGTTATCATGCACTACAGTTCAACATTCAAATGGTAACCATGGTTTCTTTTGATTCTAGGTCGCGGGACTAGCACAATTCAGATCTTTTGTTGCAATTTGATGTTTCGTTTCGTGTCTTTTATCATATTTGCACGTCAAATTTATATGTAACCAAGTTTCATCTCTTGTAGGTCATATTATATTTGCACGGTACATGTTTATATACTTTCGAAAAAATTGCAATATTAATCTATTTTATTATAAAAGTATGAGTAATTTTTTGAAACTTTTGATGCACCTAGTATATCCCTATTTGATTCACTTTTTTAATGGCAAAAGAGTCAAATAATAAATAAAAAAATTAAGTTGTATATATTTACAATATTAAGGTGTATAATTACATTAGGACTCTATAATAAAAGTATATATGTAATTGTATAGGGACTCTACAAGAAAATTGTATATAGAAGAAGAGTCAAATAATAAATAATAAAAATAAGTTTTATATACTTGTAATAATAAGGTATATAATTAGATTAGGATTCTACAATAAAAGTAGATATGTAATTGCATAGGGACTCTACAAGAAAATTACATATATATATATATATAGGACTACAAAGGAATTATATGTAGACAATAATCTAATGTTAAATTAAAAACACTATAATTTATTCATCAAATGAAAGCTAAATTTTCATTTTATTTTCTTCTTCTTGTTCTTGTTCTTCTTCAAATTCCTCTATAAATTGTATGTACATGAATGACAACAATTTATAAGCAAAACTTCAAAGCTAAAAATGTGGACTATGTTTATACATTAACCATTAGGAAGAACACCATCATGCCACGATATCTAATGGGTGGAAGTAGGTTGTAAAAGATTTGATTATCTAAAACAAATAAAAGAAATTTGCTCAATAAATTAGAAAAAAGTAAACTTAGTAGACTTGGCACAACCAATCATTCCAAATAATATTAAACATATATTTGCACATTCTATTGTCCTTCATCTAAATTAAAATTATATTTTTAAATTACTATATAGATATTGATTTATTAAGAAAATTGAGTATCATTGACAAAAAGAGCATATACACATATAAAAAAAAGGGTGAAAAAAGTTGGACTCTTAAAACCCTACGCCGACATCACATTAGCCACCATGGCTGCGCCGCCGCCGGACCCGATCATACGCTGAAAAACTGAAGGGGACTATTTCCCTCACAGAAACTGTTGAACGTTTGGCCAAGAAAGCATTTGTTGAAGGGGTGGATTCCAAGGTCATTGGGACTTCAACTATGGTTAATGGACGTCAAACAATTTTTGTTTCAAAGGAGGAAGATGATTATATGGCTACTCCATATCAATATTCATTGGTGGGAAAGTTTTCACATGGATATCCTACAATGACACGTCTTCGTGCCAAGTTCGCTGCTCTTGGATTAAATAAAGGTTTCAAGATTGGGGTGTTGGATCATAAGCATGTGTGGAGATTCGTTTGTTTGATCCCAACGACTATGCTAGGGTTTGGATAAAACAAACATGGTATTTTGACGAATTTTCAATGAGAGTTTTGAAGTGGACATCAGAATTTGATCCGACAGAGGAATCACCAATTATGCCGGTGTGGATTAAGGTTTTCGTTCTGAGACCACATTGGTTTCATAGGCAATTTTTGTACCATGTTGCAAGTCTAATTGGAAAGCCCTTGAAGTTAGATGAAGCAACAACTGAGATAGCAAATCCGATGTTTGCTCGTATGTGTGTGGAGATCAATGTTCTTGATAAATTGGTGCCTAATGTGCCAATACAGATAGATGGGAAAACTCGTTTCTTTAAGGTCACATATGAAGGAATCCCGGCATATTGCAAAATTTGTCATCATCGAGGACATACGATGGCAGCCTGTTTCGAAAGGAATGAGAAGGATGAACAAGAAGGAGAGTGGCAGATTAATATGGATAAAGAATCACAAAGTGTGAAGGAGGATGACCTTAGAGAAATCTTGCAGCGGAAACAGGGCAAAGAACCTATGATTGGGCAAGACAATGGCTCCAAGGATGGAGTCGTTAAGGAGAAATACTTCACAACAAGTTCAAGCAAAAATGATGTGGGGACTTCTAAATCCAACCGAAAATATATTCAGAAGGATAACACTTTAAACAGTGATGATGAAACCTCAAAGAATATACAAGACTCTCCAAGAATTGATCCGAAGGTAACAGAAGTTATTCAAGAATATGAGAAAAGTGACCAAGAGTATACGGACAATCATGATCTTCAAGTACCTGATGAGAATAAGAACCCAAACAGCCTGGATAATATTAGATGTTATAAAGAAATAGAATGGGTAAGACGGGACCGGGATTTGGCTATTACGGAATCAATGGAGGGAGAAGATTTGAACAATCAGCTAGTCTTACTTGGTACTGAAGTAATGGCGCCGGAAATGATAGAATCCGAGGATGCAAGTGCACCAGATAATTCTGAAAACCCATGGCAGGAGGTCACGTCAAAGAAACTCAGGAGAACATCATCCGTGGGAGATTTGTCACCAACCGCTAACTCGATCTTACAACTCAAAATTTCTACACGGATGCTCACAAGAAGGGTGAAACAAGCTGGTACTTTACACCGGTTTAATGATTAATACACTTATATGGAATATTAGAGGCATAGGAAACAAGAAATCGGTAAGTCGTGAGCATAGACTTTGTCGACGTCATAACTTAAAATTTCTTGTTCTCCTTGAGCCTAAGGTTCAACTTGATAAAATTAAGATGCTTCGTGAATTTGGATACAATGATATGATGTGTAATTGTAATAATCATATTTGATTTTTCTTTAATGATGATTTTAAGGTCGATTTAATTGTTGACAATGAGCAATTTTTGCATGTTCGCATTCATTCTACCTTGTTGAGGAGACCTATATATTGTACATGGGTGCATGCGAAGTGTACTCGGGAAGAACGACAATTTTTATGGGATAGTCTGAGAGACATCTCGCCTGGTGGTGATCCGTGGCTAGTTGAAGAAGATTTTAACATTATCATGCATGCAAATGAGAAGAAAGGAGGAGCTCCTCTTAGACGGTTATCAATGGAGGATTTTGGCAACTTTGCCATGGATTGTGATCTTAGTGACGCTGGTTATGAGGGAAGCCCATATACATGGTATGTTAAGTGAGGTGTGTTTGAGCAGCTGGATAGAATTTTATTCACACCGACTTGGCAAGATTTATTTTCTTCAACACATATACAACATCTAGTTCGTTCGAAATATTCGGATCATAATCCACTACTTGTCTCTATTAAGGACTCGTCTCAAACGAGAACATCTTCATTTCGGTTCCTTAATGTGTGGGTGAGTCATGCAGATTTCCCTAAAATGGTTAATCAATCTTGGAATGAGCCAATGCTCAGCCACAGTTTGGAGAAATTCCATCGCAAGTTGGTTCGTCTCAAGGGAGTTCTAAAGGGCTGGAATAAGGAGGTTTTTGGAAATATTTTCTCAGCAGTGCAAAAGGCGGAGGATGAAGCCACAAGATGTGAATATGAGTATGATCTTGATGCTATGAACCGATCTTCAACTTTATTGGCACAAACATTATCTATTGAGGAAGGTTTCTGGAGACAAAAAGCCACTTGCAAATGGATGACTGATAGGGAGAGAAACATAAAATTTTACCAATCTTGGGTTGCACAGAAAAGAAATAAGGGTAAAATACATTGGATACAAGAAGACGGGGTTGAATATTCGAACCCCGTGGATATTAGAAATTCGGCGGCAATGTAATATTAGTAATAAGGTCATCACTAAAATATTGGCAAATAGAATATCTAGGATTCTTGATAATATCATTTCACCTAACCAATCGGGTTTCGTTAAAGGGAGGAATATTGTGGATAACATCCTTTTAGCTCAAGAGATGTGCCATGAAATTGAAGGAAAAAAAGGGGTGGCGATGTGATGATAAAATTGGACATGGCAAAGGCTTATGACAGAGTCCAGTGGAGTTTTATGTACGCGGTTCTTCAGAAATTGGGTTTTCCACCAAAATGGATTAGTTGGGTTCGTAATGCAATGGAAAATTGCTGGTTTTCGGTATTGGTTAACGGGGAGGCAGCCGGTTTCTTCAAATCTTCTAGGGGTTTGAGACAAGGTGACTCTTTATCCCCCGCCTTATTTATTCTTGTAGCTGAAGTTATGTCGAGGGGGTTGGAAAAGTTGTTTAATAATCGTCCTCAAATGCAATTCGATACAAAAGGCGGTTATCCGGTCAGCCACTTAGCTTATGTAGACGATATCCTTATCTTCACAAAAGGATCAAGAGGTGCAATCAAGAGGTTGATGCGTTTTCTAGATAATTATGAGGTAGTGTTGGGACAACTTATAAATAGGGATAAATACTATTTTATTATGGGAAAAAGGACTACGAGAGCACAAATTAATATTATTAAAAGAGATACAGGATTCAAGTAAGAAAATCTACCTTTTACTTATCTAGGGGCGCCGTTGTTTAAAGGTCATAAGAAGGCTTCTTTATTTGAGGGTATAATAAGCAAGATAACAAAGAGGATTACAGGTTGGGAGAAATTGATATTGTCTCAGGGTGGTAGGCTCACTTTGATTAAGAGTGTGCTTTTTTCTATTCCTCTTTATTTGATGCAAATGATTGAACCACCAAATAATGTTATGCATCGTATTGAACGATTATTTAACCGATTTTTCTGGGGCTCTACAAGTGCGGAAAAGAAGACACATTGGACCTCATGGGAAACCGTATGTTATCCATATAATGAAGGTGGACTTGGCGTTAGAGGTCTGCATGACATGATTCAAGCCTTTGGTTTTAAGCTACGGTGGAAGTTAAAGGAAAGAAGATCGCTATGGGCTCATTTTATGATAGATAAATATTGTAGACGGGCTGCCCCAAGTGTGGTTCCTATTAAAATTCGTCATCAGTCATTTGGAAACGACTGGGGAGAATTCGGGATCAAGTTGAACCACATATTGGATGGAAATTGGGTGATGGAGTTGGCTCTTTTTGGTTTGATAATTGGATTGGAGAGGGTCCTCTATTCAAGATAGCAGCAGAACCACACAATACTATGGAAAAAATCTCAGATTTTTGGAGTAATAGAAGATGGGATGAGGAAAAGTTGAAACAAGTGATGCCGGATGATTTGGTTACACGAATTTTGGAAATACCAATTGATATAAACTCGATAGATGTAGCCATTTGGTGCCTCTCTCCAACTGGTCTTTTTACAATGGTTTCGGCTTGGAACGAGGTTTGTGATGTCCTTACTCAGCGCAATACTCTTGGAGAGATATGGGGTAAGTCTATTCGTCCTTCAATTGCAATTTTCATTTGGCGTTTAATGCATGGTTGGATACCGATTGATACTATTATGCAAAATAAGGGCTTCAATATGGCATCTAAGTGTTTTTGCTGTCGGGAAGGGGGTCTTGAGTCGATTAACCATCTTTTTGTTAGCAGTAACTCGGCTAGGCATATAAGTTTTTATTTTGCAAATTTGTGTAACATAAAATTACCGGATACGAATAACTTTTTAACGTAGTGGCAAGCATGGAGAGTTGGGACTACTTCTAAAACTCATATTCGAATTCTTATATATCCCAATTCTTATTGTATGGTTTATTTGGCTTGATCGTAATAAGGCAAAGCATGAAAAAATTTATTTTAATTGCTTACGAATTCGTCTCAGAGTTGAACAATATTTAAGGTTGTTACATCAAAATGGAATTCTTCAATCCAAGGATTTAAGGAATGATCTTGTGTTAGCTCAACATTTAGGAATAACCATTGGCAGGTCGGCTAGTCTAAAGTCCTTTTGTGTACAATGGCTCCCCCCTGATAATGGTTGGGTTAAACTAAATACGGACGAAGCGTCTAGAGGAAACCCAGGGGAGGCGAGATCGGGAGGTCTTATTCGTGATTCTCAAGGTAAGATCTTATTAGCATTTTGTGATTATTTGAGTGTCTCAACTAACACATTTGCAGAGTTGTATAGCTTATGTAAGGGACTTGAGTTGTGTATAATGCATGGTTTTCAAAGAGTTTGGGCTAAGCTAGATGCAATGACGATTATACACATGGTTACTCGTAAAATACCCGGATGTTAGGCATTACAACATTTATTACGGAGAATACGTATTGCTATGTCCCACTTGAAGGTAAGGTTTACTCACATCTTTAGAGAAGACAATAGTTTAGCGGATTTAATGGCAAATATTGCGTGTAACAATAAAAATTCTTATATCTTATTAGAAAATGATATGCCTAGAGATATTTCTAAGATAGCTAGGTTAGATGTTATTTTACCCAATTTCAGGTTCAGATGGATGTAAGTTATGGTGGTGTTGTATTTTTAAAATTTCCACATGCGTTTAATCTGTTTTTTGTGATTAGACAGAGATTGATTTCGATATGGACTAGTGAGGGCGGGTATACAACTGTGCCAAGTCTTTGAAGAACATTTCATGGAAGTTGCATGCATGCATGTCTTTTACTAAGGAAATGAAGTTTTTCGCATACGACATGAAGATTCTTTATGTGATTTTCTCTAAAATAGTTGGCTGGCTTTACAAAGTCTCTCTAAGTGTCCATAAAGGTTGTGCTCTTTTAGGTGTCCTTCATTTGAGTTATCTCTATTATTTCGATTTTGTAATAATTTTGGATAGACTCTATGTTATTTGATTCCTACGAGTTGAGCATAATGACCTTCGTCATTCTGAACCCTACCTCACCCGAGTGACAACCCAAGGGGGTGTTCGACACCTGACTCTCTAAACCATCTGGTTAGAGATAATCGGCAATAACTCGCTAAAAGGGTTGTGTAGTCGATTTATTGTTGACATTGCACGGGTTATAGTGCTCAGCTCCTGGGATAAAATAACAAGAGTTTATTTTTGGGTGGATATTTGTTGGCCTTGCATCTTCGGTAGTTTGAATTTTCGAGGCAAGGTAGTACCTTGTGCTCTTCGATTGTAAGTTCGTTTCTCTAGTTTAATGGAATTTTGTTCGTTAAAAAAAATATATATATATACACATATATAAGGATATATTCTTGGATATTTTAAATTATTTATTCCAACTTGTGTGTCATTTTGTGTTCCATTCCATCAAACAGGTGTAGAACAAGTGTCATTCATACTAATCCATGTGTCTATAATTTAAGAAAAAATTTAAATAGGTGACATTTATATTTGATCTGAAATACAAGATGAAACACAATATCAGGATAAAAGGTCTAATTTGATATTTGGAAGTTTGTTCACACTAAATTTTTAATAATACACATCGTTTTACTTTGTTCTTTTAATCTTTTATTCTCTTTAGAAATTAACTTAATTTTATATTTCGGTAATTAAAATCCATTAACTCTTTCATAATTTTTTATTTTGTACTAAAAATTAATGATAAATTTGCATGAATATTTATATTATATCATATATACTATAGGGAGAGTGTTTGGATAAACTTGTTTGAAGAGCTTATAAACTCCTAATCTTAAAAAATAATTTTGGAGCTTAAACAAGGCTGCGAGCCCCTCCGGCGAATGAGGACAACGAGCCAAACCAGGGATGTGAGCCCTTCCGGCGATTGAGGACATCGTGTGTTAGCAAATTTGAAAAAATTGAGTACTTATTAGCTATTTTTAGTATATCAATGACCAAAAAATATGTGCCACTATTAACGTATAATTCTTGAAATATTTGTCTATATATCTACAATAAGGAATATATTATTATAATAAATATTAACCTATACTAATTTTATTTTTTGTAATTATGTTATTTATATTACATACAAATTAATAAATCTGTTTTTATTGCATCAAAGATAACAAGACATTTAAATTGGTATTCATACATAGCAATCACAAATATGATATTTATTTTAAATTGTATTTTGAAAATTATTATTTGGGAGTCGATATTAGTACTCCCAAAAATGATAATCACGCTCCAAAACTTCTTTTTTTTTAAAACCAAATTTCCAAACTGTCTTTATATTATTTGAACACACAATTTCTCTTAATGTGTAAGACCAATATAACTTTCAAGATAGTATTCATCATTTTAAGGTTTATTTTCATATTTTAATATTTGAACACACTATACATTATATATTGCAACTTTAGCATAACTTTTGTTTATTTTTTCTCCTATTAACTTATTTTACATTTTCACTTAGTCTATTTTAAGAAGCATATAACTAATAAAAGTTAAAAATGGTGAGAAATTGAGAATTTTGAAATATAATAGATCATTTTCTTTGAATATCAGATATATTTTAAATTGTATTTTCATCACAAACTTGTGAAATATAATGTATTTTTCATTTAGAAATCTTTTATACATTATAAGTTCAAGATTTACTATACAACTACCACATGAAATTCAAATCAATATTTCATGTGATTTCTTTGACATCAACTCAAATACCAAAAGAGAAAAAGAGTTAATTAATTCACCAAAATTTTAAAATTATTGTTTTATTTTATTTTGTTTGCCTCATGTGATTTCTTTGACATCAACTCAAACACCAAAAGAAAAAAGAGAGTTAGCTAATACACACTACAAGTTCGAAATCATTATTTTATTTTACTTTTTTTGCCTAATAGATATCAAACTTCATATGTAAATTAAAAACTTGACCCAGTGTAAGAATACTAATATTATTGTTGTAGACAAATATTCTTGATAACTAATATTATTTTTTGCCTAATGTTGGACCTGATGTAAAGAAAGCTAATATTATTATTTAGATAAATATTATTAATAGTTACTATATTTTTTGCCTAATGTTTGACTTAACAACAAAAGTATGAAGTAAAAACTTGACCTGATGTAAGAAATTTTAATTAATGTATATAAGAAAACTAATATTATTATTTTAGAAAAATATTATTGATAATTAATATTATTTTGTGACTACTATTTGACCTAATGTAAAAATATGAAGAAAAAAGTTGACCTGATTTTAATTAATGTATGTAAGAAAACTAATATAATTATTTTTAATTGTTATTTTAAATAATTAATAATGATGTTCAAACATTAATAATGTGAAGATAAATTTAAAAATGATGAATAGTATAGTGAAAGTTATATTTGTCTTAAGTATTAAGAAAAATTGTATGTTTAAATAATATATGGGCACTTTGGTCATTTAGTTAAAATAAATTAAATTGGGAGTGTGGTTATCACTTTTGAGAGTGCTAATATCAACTTTCTATTATTTTTATTAATATATATGTATCCACATTTATAGTATGACGCACATGGTACATACAAACATATAATATAAAAGCAATAAAAATATGTCAGCTAATCAGTATTAGCAATATATGCATGTACTTTAATACAAGTAGAACAAATATGAGTTTCTTATCCGGTATATAATATTTGATAGAAATGTGTGTGTAAGAATAGAATACTTAACCATTGGTAAGAGTATTATTATTTTTTTAACCGAAATTGAGATATGTGGGTAAGAAAGAAATATAGTAGCTATCAGATTGTTTGAAAATCTGAACTTCAAAGTTGATATTTTGTTAATGTTTAGTATAATTGCACTATAGAACACATATATTATCAGGATATAGGTTGTTTGAAAATGTGTACTTCAAAATTGATATTTATTAATATATAATTAGTACACTTTCATTATGGATTACACACATTAATTATTGACTTACGAATTTCTACACAAAGTTGGACCAATGCAAATAAGTTTACTTATAATAATCAGTTTTTAGTGTGTCTTATTTTTGATCATCTTTGGTATCGAATATATTAATATAGTCACTACTTTAAAAATATTTATTTGATTATATAAAAAAAGTTAAAAAAAATATTTTTGACAACTCACTATTTATAAAATTATATATTACATATATGGAAAATAAAACTTCATATTTTACTTAATTGCAATTGTATGAGTCAAACAACAATGGACTTCTTTATTATTATTATTATTAATATTTGTAAAAAGCATTTTCGACTCCTACGTACGTCGTTGAGAGCATTTTAGTCCCTAATTTATTAATTTTGACACTTGACTATCCAACCTTTGTCAGTTGTAACACTTCAGTCCACGCCGGCAAAATCTTTTGAAATATTCTGTCCGAGCCAAGGTGCAACGTGTACATATTATGTAATGAATGAGAAGTGGAGGTGCACAAACATCATACGATAGGGTGCAAAGTGCACATATTATCTAATGAACGAGGGTGCAAAAATGTCTTACGATAGGTTGCAAAATGCACAACTTTTGACAAATCAACGGAAGATTCAAAAACATTCCGCCGACGATGATCAAATGATTATAGTTTATTGAACAATAATTCACTCAATAAATACTATTTTGAATATATACAATTTCTAAATTAAACATTATTTATATACATGAACTATGTAACGAGAGCATATGATTCACGTGCAACACACATGTCATTTACTAGTCCCACAAAATGGTCAAGTCCCCTTGCATTTTTGACCTTGTTGTTTACAAACTTTCAAATATTAGTCTATAGGACATATTTTTCTGCAGTTCTAGTCCCAATAGTTAATAAATGGACGAAATTGGTAGTTTTGTCACATGTCATGCAAGTGACCATTAACTAAATTGAGTAAATTTCATTAAAAAAAAAAACTCTATATGATGTAAAATTTGCAAGAAAACAAATTTTCATATTGTGATTTGTCTTCTAGGGTTGTGAAACTTAGGAGGCATTTATGCAATGTCTATTAAATAAGACGCACAACATAAAGTAAGCTCTATACATCAAAAACACCCTTGAAGTATTTAAACCTTCGCAAAAAATTCCTCAAAAAAACTAACAACTGTTAGTTTTTGCTCGAAATAAGAATCCAGTCATCAATGTCTCTAATTCCTTTTTGTGCTTTAGAGAATGTCGTGTTAGGAATCTCTGCGTATAAAAAAAATTAAAAACAAAACTCAAAGCAACAAAACAAGACAACGATTTACGTGGTTTGGCAATTTGCCTACATCTACGGACCTATGCTAGAGAGATTTTATTGATGTATGAGAGTGATCAGTCTTTATAAAAATGAATAACCATCTACTTATATAGTAGAACCTTGGAGACTAAGTAATACAAGTCCTAATACACTTCGGAAACCCAAAACTTGCCAAAAATAGCCCAAAAACGCTTGCATTAAAACTGCTGTCCGCGCCCGTGGCGCCACCCTTACAGAGTGTTGTGGCGCCACATGTGCTGATTTTTTATTTTTTTCCATCTTTTTGGCTTTTATTCTTTTGCACTTTGATTCTCTCCACTAATAATAACCCATTAATCTCCCACTTGGAGACTAAATTCAAAGTAGAACACAATTTCATCTTCAAACCCGCGATCCTTATTTCTCCAAGTAAATGCATTCTCTCTTTAGCATAAATCGGCCTCCTCATCACAGAAACTTGAGGCCAAGAGACCATGCAAAGCCTCAGTTTCTTGGTGGTAACCCCCTAAGTTAACATATCCGTCGGATTCTTCAAACCCATAATCTTCTTGAATTCCAAAATCCCATCATCAATCATCTCCCGAATGTGATGATACTTCAACTAAAATGCTTTGTCCTCGAATGAAACACCGGATTCTTTGCCAAACAAATGGCATTTTGACTATCACTGTAGAGTGCACAATCCCGTTGCTCCTTGTCAATCTCCTTCAAAAAGTTTTTCAACCAAACCATCTCTTTACCGGCTTCAGAAACAACAATATACTCGGTCTCGGTTGTGGAGAGTGCTACACACTTTTGTAGCCTAAAAGTTCAACTTATTGCAGTGCCACCTAAAGTGTAAATGTATCCCAATGTACTCTTCTGATCATCTTGATCACCACCTAATCCCGCATCCATGATGCCCTTTAAAGTAACACTTCTGTTCGAAAAACACAAGCACATACTCGATGTACCCCTCAAATACCTCAGTAGCCACTTTACCACTTCTCAATGCTTTAACCCTGGATTAGCCATATACCGACTCACTACTCCTACTCCATGAGCTATATCCGATCTTGTATACGCCATTGCATACATCAAACTCCCAATAGCAAAGGCATAATGAACCTTTGCCTTTTGTTCTCGCTCCTCCTCAGTCTTAGGCGATTGTTCCTTACTCAATTTGAAATGATCCCCCAAAGGAGTACTTCTAGACTTTGCATTTGTGATTGCAAATCTAGCAAGTACCTTTTCTATATACTTCTCTTGGCTTAACTTGAGACTCTCACTCGGCCTATCTCGTATAATCCTCATCCCGAGAATTGTATTTGCAACTCCCAAGTCCTTGATTTGAAACTCAGTAGATAGTTGCTTCTTCAGCTTATCGATCTCCCTTATGTTAGACCCAACCACTAACATATCGTCCACATAAAGCAACAAGATGATGTAACAATCCTTAAACTTCTTAAAATAGCAACAATGGTCCATTTGACACCTATTAAATTCACTATTAGCCATGAAAGTGTCAAATTTCTTATACCATTGCCTCGGAGAATACTTAAAACTATAAAGCTTTTCTTTAGCTTGCATACAAGGTTTTTTTTTTTTCATTCTCCAGAAAACCTTCCGGTTGAACCATGTAAATACCCTCCTCCAAATCCTCATGAAGGAATGTCATTTTTACATCTAACTGCCCAAGATGCAAATCCTCTGCAACAACAATACTCAGTACCATTCTAATGGTAGTCAACTTGACAACCGGCGAAAAAATCTCAGTGTAATCAATTCCTTCCTTCTGTTGGAACCCTTTAACTACCAACCTCGCCTTGTACCTTTTACTTCCATCCTATTCATCTTTACCCACTTGTTCTGCAAAGCACGTTTCTCCTCCGATAACTTAGTCAACCTCCAAGTTCTATTTCTCTCTAGCGAGCTCATCTCATCCTTCATCGCTAGCTCTCACTTGAGATAATCTCCTACACTCATCGCCTCCTTATACAACTCGGGCTCACCCGAATCTGGCAAAAGTAAATAGTGTAAGGAAGGGGAATACCTCATGTTTGGTTTAATAGTTCTTCTCGAT
Organism: Buddleja alternifolia; assembly: GCA_019426215.1. Classification (NCBI taxonomy): domain Eukaryota; kingdom Viridiplantae; phylum Streptophyta; class Magnoliopsida; order Lamiales; family Scrophulariaceae; genus Buddleja; species Buddleja alternifolia. The sequence continues at coordinate 33,543,717 of CM033397.1, read as the reverse complement.
CTCGTCAAGATTGGTACTGGAGTCTCCGGATCTTCCTCAATCCTATTCTCAATGTCATTTTCCTCAACCTCGTCTAGAGTGATCTCTTCTAATATCTCTTTTGGTTTCTCATTATCCCCAGTCTCTGCCCCAAGTCTATCGTTGTAAAGCACCGTCTATCGTTAGGAGTAGGGCTTACTTTTATGACCTTGTTGTTTTGGTAATCCCAAAATCGATGGCCGAAATTCTCTCCTCTGTAACCAATAAAGATGCATTTCTATGCTTTAGGATTCACCTTATCCCTGTCATCAAAACTACTCAAGACATAAAATAAACAATCGAAATTTTTTCAATGTGATAAAGTTACCTCCTTTCCAAACCAAACCTCCTCCGAAATTTCGAAGTCCAACGAGGTTGATGAGGTAAGCCGTCGTGCTTACTGCATCAGCCTAAAACATCTTTGGCAACCCCGAGTAGAGCCTCATGCTCCTAAGTCGCTCATTCAAAATCTTATTCATCCACTCGACAATCTCATTCTGCAATGGAGTCCTCAGAATGGTCTTGATCATCTTGATCCCATTTTCTGTACAATAATCTTTAAATTCTTGGTTGTCATACTCTCCGACATTATCTGACTTCAAACTCTTCAGTCTCAAACCCGTCTCATTCTCGACTTCCGCCTTCCACTTCTTAAAGGTACTAAACACATCAGACTTATTTTTCAGAAATTAGACCCATACCTTTCTAGTAGAATCGTCTATGAAAGTGACATAGTATCTCGACCCTCCAAGCGATTGTATAGGTGTCGGTCCCCATACATCGGTATACACAAGCTCCAATTTCTCTGCCTTTGGTTCTTTACCCGTCTTGGAGAAGCTCACTTTTTCTACTTTCCAAGTACACAGTCTTTGCAAAGACTCAACTCAACCGTCTTTGAGATTGAAAGCTTTTCCTTGGATGCCATGATCCTCATTTTCTTCTCTCTCATATGCCCAAGTCGCCTATGCCATAAATAAATGCATATCCTCTGTGGCCTCTACTGTAGCTAATGGGTTCTTTTTTATCTCCGTAGTGTATAAAGTCCCGGACTTCTTACCACGAGCCACCACCATATTTCTTTTGGTGATTTTTCATACACCACCACCAAACACCATGGTATAACCATCACTATCAATTTGACTCACCGAGATCAAATTCTTCCTCAACCCAGGAACATGCTTGACATTCTGCAGCTTTAACTGCATCCCCTATGCCATCGTCATCACAACATCACCATTTCCAACAATTTTCAAGGGTTCGTCATCTGCATAAAATACCTTTCCAAATTTTTCAGAGATATGATTTGTTAGATAATTCTTACAAGAAGTAGCATGAAACGACGTACTTAAGTCCAGTACTCATTGGTCAACTGGACTATCAATACAACAAACCAGCGCATCTCTGACATCGTCTTGCGCTGCATTTGCTTGTTGATGTTCTCGATTTTGATTCTGACCCGCCTTTCCTGGACAATACCTCTTGTAATGGCATTTCATACCGCAGCCCCATCAATCAGCATCCTTGTGCGGTTTTGACTTCCCTTGCCCCTTAGACTTAGATTGACCTCTACTTTTTTGACCACCTCGTTGAAAACTTCTTCCTCTACTTTCCGCACTCAATGCAGCAGATGTGAGTTCTCCTGATTCCCTCCGGTAAATGTCCTTGCTCAAAATCAGATTCCGAATCTCCTGAAATCTCAACTTCCTTTGGCCAGATGAACTAATTACACCATTACCGTCGCACTCAAACTCTCCGACAATGAAGACAATAATATTAAGGCCCTTACCTCGTCCTCGAAATTGATATCAATCGAGCTCAACTGAGTGATGATCACGTTGAACTCGTTGATATGGTTGGTCACCAAGCCACCTTCTGTCATCCTCAAGTTGAATAAACATCTCATCAGGTAAACTTTGTTCGATGCGGATGGCTTCTCATACATATTGGATAATGCCTTCATCAAACCCTCCGTAGTAGTTTGATCTAGGATGTTAAACATTATGTTTCTTGATAACGTCAATCGAATAACACCTAGGGTTTGCCTATCAAACAATTCCCAATCCTTGTCTAGCAATTTTTTAGTGTTCTTCCCCGACAACGGTTGATGGAGTTTCTTTTAGTACAGATAATCCTCCATCTGTGTTCGCCAGAATCCAAAATCTTTTCCATCAAACTTGTTTATTTTCACTTTTCTATCTTTAGACGCCATTGATTTATACAGATCGCTATAACTCGTGCTCTTGTTACCAGTTATTAGGAATCAATGCACATAAAAGAAATTAAAAGTACAACTCAAAGCAAGAAAACAAGACAATGATAGTTCGGCAATTTGCCTACATCCACGGACTTATGTTAGAGAGATTATATTGATGTATGAGAGTGATCAATCTTTACAAAGATGAATAACCATCTACTTATATAGTAGAACCTTGGAGACTAAGTAATACAAGTCCTAATACATTTAGGAAACCCAAAACTTGTCAAAAATAGCCCAAAAACGCGTGCATTAAAACAACCCAAAAATGCTACAGTTCCACATGCGCAGATCCCCCCCCACCCCCCCATCTTTTTTGCTTTTTTTCGTTTGCACTTTGATTGTCTCCACTAATAACCCATCATGTCAAACCCTATTTCTTAAAAATAATATGTGAATATAAAAAATAATTACAAAAGAAATAAAATATTTTGAACAAGCATGCTAAAGATGTTTAGATACTATTTGGTAAGAGATATTTTTTAGCTCAGTTTGTACAATAATTTATGGAGTCTTACTATTTACAAGTTAATACCACCGACAGTTGTATGAATGTTCCTCATTTCTATTTTCTTTTTACATCTTCTGGAAGAAACTAACAAATATTGACGTATAATATAAGTTATCTACTCCTAATAAAGTCTATTTTCTTTTTTAAATCAATTATTCAGAAATCAAACAAGACATCATATGATGTTGTACGATAAAACAAGTCCAAGTCGAACACCTTAAACAAAGGAAAATAGTTATATGGACTCGATTAATTTTACCAAAGACGATTAATAATAAATATTATCACACTCAACATAAGATCACTTAATTTTTTAAAAATATACATCAATCATATAATAAATATAATTTTATTATTTTTGTGAGTAACTCATTTTTGTCCAAACAAAAATTACGCACATTCAAACTCCACAACATAATTACATAACAAAGTAGTCAACCAATACACTCCTTTAAACAAGCATGATACCATTGAATTCAATTTTCATAGATGTACAATACTAAATAAATTAGAGGTTCAGATTTCAAAAATAGATCTCAAATATTTTAAGTTTATATACAATCACAATTATTTATATATATAATGAATTCAATGTTGATCTTGCTAAATGGAATAACGCTAAAATCTTCTTAATGAAACTTGGATATCGAATAGCATGTGATTTTAGATCTCCAACTACATTTACTTTTTTATATATTGACTCAGATCGTTATAGCAGTGTTTTGACATTTGATTTTGCCCAAGTAATCGGACCAATGGAACCACAACCCAACTCCTAAAATGATCTGAATTATATCACCATAAGCTCAAATTAAAACCATTTTTTCGTATTTTGACTTAAAGTGTGTGTGTGTGTATATATATATATATATATATAACTTAATTTCAAGAAAAGGTGAAAATTTTACTCAGCCGTACCAACCACTTTCTCTTTTTCAGCCTTTCAGGTCGGCCTCTCCAATCAGGCCCTACAAACCGACCATCTGCTTTTTTTCTGTTGCCGTACTCTGAACACAGCAAACCTGATAAATATTACTTTAATCAAAAGGAAAGTTTATAAGTATTTGTGCAATAACTATTGTAATTCAATGATAAGGCGGTTAATTTGGGTTTTTTTCCCTACTTTATTATTCTGGCTTTTTGTACGATAAGCAACTCTTATTTTCATATAAGCAATCATGCATACAAATTTCACCATTTATTAAAATAATTTTATTAAGTAGGAAATTAGAAAGATTAATGACATACTAAAGCAATAATCTAAAAGAAAACAGATCTAGTTGAGTTTCGTCTACGTAATTGAGGTTAGTAATTCTAACTTCAGTTTCAATTATTTTTTGGGGGTTTGACTTAAAAAATACATAAATTAAACCCACAAATTCCAGAATTCAACATACTTTTAATATTATTTGGAATATAATATGTTAGAGCTTATTGTACATAAATCAAAAGTATATTCATAAATAATTAGGAGAATATATATATATACACAAACACACACATATTTATGCTGAATAAATGAAAAGATAGAAGAGGTATATAAAAAATATACTAATACCTAACAATTAAAATTAATATATGCTTTTTCTAGAAGGTTAGATGAAGTAATGAATATGACATGTCAAATTAATGAAATTTATTTGCAAAGAAAGCATATTCTTTGAAGCCGAAGAATCTCAACCGGTGCTTCTAGTCTAGCTATTTCACCAATAGACAGTGATATTTTTCTTTATGATGGTTACATCTTTGTCTCTTTTTTCTTATTCAATCAAATTTAACATCTAGAAAAGAACTTTTTTCATGCCCTATACTTCTTTTTCAATTTTTAACATTTTCACCCAATCCAAATAAATATATTGCAACTAGCAACACTTAATTATTATATTTATTTTGTGATCAATATAATAATTACCTTTTGAATGACTCTGGTTCGACAAAATCAAATCAGGAGAGGAAAATACTGTCAGTGATGTTTTGGCTCAGTAATAAGATTAAGGTCCCATGATTTAGAAATCATGGTTCAATCTCATCAGATATATAAATTGTTTTCTATTTATATATTAATTCATTGATTCTAATTTATAATAGTGCTAATTAATAATAATTTATTTTAATATATAGTAATAATGTAACCGTTTCGTTAAAATAAAAATATAAAGAGACCCCACATCCCAAGTGCCCTACAATGAGGGCCTAACAATATAATTCAATATTAGACTGAGTTGAAGCTTTAGAAATTAAATATCAGTACTAATTGTAGACATTTCAAAATATAAACGGAAAAGCTTTAATTTTGAATTTCTTAGATGGACATTCGTTTACGATTGTTAAGTCATTATTTGTTAGTACAAATTACTTTGATCCAACGAAGTTGAAAGAAAAGAATCTATAACTCTCTCTCCCCATTTCTCTCTAAACCTTAGCTTTCTTTTTCTTTTATATTCCCCCGTCGACGATGGCTTGGTGAAACAGTCGTCTTCTTCACCACTGTTACCACCACCATCGTCGGTGGGTTGGGTTGGAGCACCTTTCTTCAACTTGTACATCACATCTTCAAATCTGACGAAACGGCTATGGATCTAACGAGACAGAGACAGATCTGACGAGATGAAGACGGGTGATACATAAGTTTTTATATAGCATTTTAGATTTTTTGCTTAGTATTTTTACTTTCTCTCTCGTATGAGAGTTTGTTTTCTCTCTCGAATGAGAGTTTTATCTCTCCTTGAATAGGAGTTGCACAACAATTTTCTTGTATTTGGTTGTGAGTTCTTAAGATTTGTTATCTTCAAAAACTTGATAGTTAGTGTTTCAGATGTTCTTACTACATCGTTTGAATCGATATGAATTGTATTGTTCCAAGCGTTGTAAACTTTCGATTGAATGATATATAAAACCGATTTTTCTTCACAAAAAAAAGAAAAGAAAAGAATCTATAAAATTGTTGCCAAATTTCGATATTTGGATGAAAAAGTCACAGCTGTTCCAAAGTTAACTCTCTGTTTGGTTCAAGAAAATTGGTAAAGAAAAGAAAATAAAACACAAGAAAACTATTTCCTTATCTCATTATTTTTCTCACCAAATGGTAAAGTAAATGTATTGTCTCAGATTTGGATTAGTTTTTTTCTCTTAATTTTTTTTCTTTTTTATTTTCTCTAATAACCAAATAACGGAAAATGATTTTGCTCGTGTTTTTTTTTCCTTTTCCTAGCGATTTACTTGAACCAAACAGAATGTTAAGGTCCATTTGACTTGGGAATGAGTTTTAAAATGAAAGATGAAAAAGAAAATGAAAAGTTGCAGTATCGTATTATTATTACTCTTAAGCATTATTAAGAATTCATGATCTTATATTATTATTTTTAATAGTATAGTAGTTTGGAACAAAAGATTTTAATTTAGGAAATGAACATATTTGGGTCGTTAATTTCATGTGTGTGTATATAAATATATATATAATCATAAATTTAGGGTAGATGAAAGATTGAACGTCTCTCAAAACACACACTCACTATACACACATACATATATTTTAAGAGTTAATTTTTGTAAACTAATGGAATATTAGATTAATGAATTGATAAAGCTAAAAAAAAAAAAAGTAACTTCATTTTGTTTTTAGTAAATAAGATTCGACGTCGTAATTTGTGCAAATGGAATAAAGATAGGCCTAAAATAATAAAAAAAAAATAAAGCCATAAACAACTGGAATAAAGAAATTAAAAATGGAATAATTATTTCATTCTATTAAGTTCAATTCGTAATATAGAAATTAAAAATAAGGCCATAAATTTTCTAAAAATTTTCCTTTAATTTGTTTAATCCCAAAACATGAGTTATACTACTATATTATAGGTTCACCTATCTTGCAAAATCAATCATATAGATATTCGGCGGTAATTATAATAATATGTCATGGTACATAGAGTACATATTTTGATGCCTTAGTCAGAAATCTTTGGACATATAATGTCTGCGACAACATTATTGTACCTTAACACATGGACTAATTAACTTCACATGGCAATAGATTCTTGCAACTATTCTATAATTTGTTTTAGACACCCATACTGCCATACATATAATGGCCACCCACCCACTTGCCCCAAAATTGTCGGAAATTAAGGGTCTGTTTGGTTGGCTGTTTTTGGCTTCTCTTGGCGTTTTTCGGGAATAAAAAATGGGAAAACACGTTTGGTTGAGTGTTTCCAAATACCTGTTTTGCAGAATTTTGAGTCACCCAAAAGACGATTTTGGAAAACAGGTTTTAGGTGTTTTGTAGAATTCTCAGTCACCCAAGGCAAAAATTGACAGAATGTCCAAAACACGGAGTGTCAATTACTGTGCACTTATCCTCCAAATATTTCAAACATTTCAAATATTTTAATTAATTCAAAATATTAATTAAATAATAATAGGTGCCAAACAGGTTTTCAATAATTTTTATTCTTCAAAAACTATTCTACAGAATCGTTCTACAAAACTGTTCTGCAAAACTACAAAAACAAAAACGTGCCAAACAGACCCTAAGATTTCTTTGTGGATATTAATAATTAAAATGCACAATGTCCCACACTGCATGCAACTTGACATTTGACTATAACATCTTGTTTATTGACAATTATCAAAGTTGATAAGTTATCAACCTTTTAGGATACTATGGCTCCGTATTGTTGTGTTTTCGAAAATGAATTTTGAATTTTTTTGGGAAATGTGTATTACAGAAATTCGTGTGAAAATGTTGATTTTATTTATTTGTTTGTTTGGATGTATTTTTAGAATTTGGTTGAAAGTAGTGTAGATGTGATATAAAGTTGATTTTTATTAGAATTTGATATATGAAATGATTGAGTTGGTTATGAATGTGATGATGATGGGGAAAAAGATATTAAAATAATAATTTTTTTAATAATGTTATGAGTTGGTAATAAAGTAATATGTATATATGTGTGTATATATACATACACATATACACACATAATATAATATATATTATAGAAATAGAAAGAAAAAAGAAAAACAAAAAAAAAGGAGCCAGCCAACAGTGGGGGTGTTCATGGGTTGGGGTAGGCGGGTATGGGTTTGGGGGGCCTTCATTTTTTGTTTTTTTTTTGTCACCTTTTTCATTTTTTTTAGCTTTAGATTTTTATCCTTTTTTCATTTTGTGTTTTCTTTTCAGTTTTATATTTTAAAAGTTCAAAAAAATTGAATTTTGCTCGTCTATATTTATAATAGTTAGTGTAATTATACGGTTCGCATTGGACAAATATAAAAATAGGATGTGGTCTATATATACAATATTTTTTGAAATATGTAAATATGATTGGAGCATAAATAGTTCTATATTTCTTTTTTCATTTACATATAATATTTTATTTTCAATTTGATTGAGACAAATTTATTTTCATCTTCTTATAATGAGATACTATGATGTTATATAAAATATTTGCTCGAGCTCGAACCGAGAAATTTGGTGAGACTCGGCTCGAGCTCGGCTCGTGGGCAACCCTATTAAATACCACGTTAGTACCAAAATGAAATAATCGAGATTCGGTCGGTATTTATTTGAATATTGAGAAGCTAAAAAAGTATAATTTAAAATCCAATAAACAATAAAGGAAATTATTAAAATGAAATTATAAATCACATAATATTGTACATACTTTTGGTAAAGACATAACTAATTAAGTCTCAATTCAAGTACATATACATGAAACAAACAAATAGGAACTTACAAATAAAAACACAACATTATCCAAAAAATAGTGGATAGTGCAGGGGAGGAAAATGTGAATAGTGGATTATATATTATACAAATTATATACTATTAAAATATTATTTTAATAGTATATAAAATATGGAAAGTAAGAGAATGAGTTGGATAGTGGGATAATGTAATTAATGATGTGAATAGATTGAAATGATGAAATGATTGGTTGTTGTATAGGGGAATGTGCAGTGTATTTAAAATTTGATCATTTTCTGTTGAATTTGGCTTGGACTGTGTATTTTCATTTTTTGATGATCCATAAAATGAAAATGTTTTTAAAATTCCTAACCATACATAGCCTATGATTGTTTGTGTTTTCAGTTTACTTTTTTTATTTTCATTTTTATCTGAAAATAAAAATACACACTTTACACTGTTTTTAACTGAAAATATTTTTATTTTCATTCTCGTTTTTACGTTCCCAATCAATTTTAATCATTTCAGTAAAATTACATTTCACATCACTCATCTCACAAATTCTTTTTATCACTTTTCTCTCTCATCTTCTTTCAATTTTATAAACATTTTTCTTTCTTCTCCTTTAAATTTTTAAATCCAACACTATTCGTCTAATCATTACTTTTCAATCATTTCACACATCACAATCACCAATTTCAACCATTTTTAAAAACACAACCAAATACATCTACTTTTTTCACTTTTCTCACACAAAAATAAAAAAACCCATCCCCCCATACATTTTAAAAAATGACTGTTGAAAATGAAATGAAAACACATCCAAACAAAGCCTTAGAGTTTCAAAACCTTCTAAAAAAAAATCTAATTCGGTAACATTCGAAAAGTATCCAAAAAATTTAAGAAAATATTTTTCAATTCAAAATACCTATTCCACCAACTTTTCATTTCAAAAACCCCAGTATTTATGGTTATTAAATTTATGAACTTAATCGCCTTTAGCCTTCTAAATAAAAAATTAATCAATTGAAATTTTGTGTAGAAATTTATTTATTTAGAACTTTTATATTGACAATCGTACTAATTATGATTTTAATATTAATTTTTTAGATTTTTTTATTTTTTTTAAAGTTTAAAATAATATTTTTTTAGCTAATTACCAAATTAAAATAAAAAAATAAAATATTTAAAGTGTCTAATATTAGACAATAAAATATTATATGATTTATCAATTTTAAAAATTTAAAATAAAACAATTTCGATATAAAAATCTATTGATCAATTCTTCACTTAATAGATGAAGAATAATTTAGTCCAAAAAGTTGTTAATTCTGACTGTTGTATTTTTTGGAATGAAAAATTTGTAGACTGGCTTTTTGCGATTGAAAAATATTTTGACAGGTTGTTTGGATACAAAAAATTATTTTAGAAGGATTTTTGTATTTTTCCTTTAATTTTTCTGAATTATACTATTGTGAAGTTCATCAAAAAAGGTCGTGACGGAACCAATCTTGATATTAACAACAAAAGATTATTAAATTCTTATTTAAGAAAACTCTTCATTATTTGCTCGTTTATTTATATAGCTCATAGCTCAACTTGATCATTGCAGTCTTACCAACACACAAAAAAACAAGTCATAGTCCCTATAATATTGAATCAAACATTGTAAGTCGGATACTATCAGTTCATTATACAGTACTCCTATAAAATTGCGAATTAGATGTTCACAATGACGTTCAAACTCGTGACATTCAAATAAAAAAATTAAAGACTTAACCACTAGACCAGTGCGTTGATGGTAACTTGAAAGACAATGGTCAAGTTGCTAAATCCATATGATGATAGGTTAGGACCAACCACGATTTTGTAAAATTAGTCATTTTATAAATAATTTTCAATTTTTTTTATTGTATAATGAAGTCGACAAATTTTTTTACTTGAATTGAACTTTAGAACTCAAAAGAATGCAAGAATTATAATACAAAAAATTTAAAGCCGGGGGTCCCTAACCTGAAAAAGGTCAGATTTGCCACAGCCAATCTAAAACATGTGAAGCTATGGTGTCCATATAAATGTGTGTCATTAAAACAGCTTTTTTTTTCCACCAAATTGCAAAATGGTGGGCACTCAAAACTATTTAAGATTTGATCTCCTCACTCTTGTGCTGTCCACTTCTGGTCACTCTCATTTTTCACACCACTTCTACATCAACCTAGTTATAATCATAAACCCCCAATCAATAATTGGATTTAAATTGTCATTTTCTAAATATTTCCGCCATTTTGCACATTTTAATAAGTCATTATTTAAATAGTTTCTTATGAATTGAAGATGATAAAGTTACATTTACATGAATTGTTTTACCAATTAAAAAACAAAAAGAAAGTATATTTATTCATGTAGAATTCTCCACACGAAATTAATTGTGTGATTTATTTTAATTGATTTTTATGAAAAAGCGACAAAATGTCGGTTATATCATATATATCTAGTCAACATATAACATGATCCAATGAGCAGAAACAGAAAACATACTTCGTTTAATTTGGACATGGGTAACGTACAATTAATATCGAAAAATATATGCAACATAATATGTTATAATTTTTTGCTACAGAAAATTTAAAGTGTTACTTCTTCATCTATCTATCTATATATATATATATATATATATATATATATAGTGGTGAACATGTGATGTAACTTTTGATGCATTTCATATTCCATCGTACGAGTTAACTTTTGTTTTTTGAACCAGCCACGTTTGAAGTATGTGACATAATAACAGTTAAAAAGTAAGTGATTAAATAAGTTGTCTTACTATTGTGTTTTGAGTTCAATTGAGAAGTTTTTATGTATTATTACAGGGATCCAATATAGAACTAAAGATGTTCAAAGTTGACCACGCACGACATGTTTGGGACAGGCCATGATATTGCCAGTCGTTATTTCAGTATTATGAGTTGGATTTATGTACCATGTATTGCAAGTGAAACCTATACGAAATTGTCACTCATTATGTGATAAGAAATTAAAACAAATGAAACTTACAGCTTAAGTAAAGATCTGAAATTTTCCCTCTAATTGGGAATACTATTGCTTATTTCTATTTTGCTAAGTGAATAGTATTTGCTTATTTCGTCAAAACACTTCAAAGCCATTGTTTACACCGTAAAATAATTTGGGTTTTCGAATTACAGAGCCCAAATAACTCAGAAAATGTCAGCTCGAGCAATCTGCTCGAACCTTCCAGCTCGAACATGGTTGCTCAGTTTCATCTCGAGCGAGTGCTCGAGTAGCAAAGAAATAAAAAATTATCCTAAAGCTGCTCGAAGAGCGTGCCATTTAATATGTTTTGTGAATGGTGTAGTTTTCAACGCAGCCTCTCATGTCAGGAAAGGTCAGAGGATAGTGAAATGGGATTTTTCATGATTTCCTTCTACTCAATATTCAAACCCTCCAATACTTGGAAAATTGAAATGTTGACTTCACTTTTGATTTGTTTTGTAAATTAACTCCACAAGATTATGTTCCTGTTTACACTATAAAATAATTTGGGCTTTCGAATTAAAGAGTCCAAACTGTAGAAATTCGAAAAGAAGGAAATTGGGTCCATAGGTAGGTAAGGTAGGCCCAATAAACTCAGAAAATGGCAAAAATGCAGGCTGGGTTGACAAAAACCCAAGAATCGAATTGGAGGAGACGGAAAGAACCGAAAAGACAATAATATGCATTCAAGAAAGACGCGCTAAAATAAGAAATTTGAAAGAAGCAGTTGAAGGCGGTTCCCGAAGAAGAGGAACGTGGGCTCCCCAAAGACGAAATATATACGACCAAGAAGAAGAAGGACCGGAAGGGAATCAAGGGAGTCAACAACTTCTACATTTTCATTCTCTTAGAATTAGCTCTAGTCTTAGGAGTAGTTTATAGCAGAATGTAGAAGTAGCTCATAGCGTAAATTAGGAGTAGTCGTAGAATGATGTAATAGTTGTTTGTCAAGAATCGCCGGGATTCAGCTGTAAAGCTTGTATCCGCAGTTTATTTGTAATCCTTGATTGAAGAACTCTCATAGAGGTATAAATTATCCTTTTTTCAGATTTAAGTATTTGATAGGTTAATTTTATCTTGACTTGAGTTGTTGATTAATTGTTTTTACACTCGAAGTTAATAACCAAGGTAATCATCACGATCGAAGACTCTCATGGAGGTATAAATTAACTTTGATCAGATTTAAGTATTTGATAGGTAATTTTATCTTGACTTGAGTTTTTATTCATTTTTCTCGTATTCGAAAGTAACAACCAAGAGTTAATTAAAGACTTGAACCACCGTTTAGCGAATCGAACACAGGGATTGAGAGATAATTCTAAGTTGTGAATTATCAAGGGATTTGGACCGACCATTCGAAATTCTTCCCTAATCTAATTTATTTTATCTCGAAACAACCATATTTTTGGATGTCTATTGATTTGGGTCGAATTTGATGATCGTTCCACGTTATGAGTTTGAAATGATCAGAGGTTCAGATGATTGGAACTGCACTTGAATTATAGACCAAACTATTAGCATACTTATTTGGAGAATCAAATTATTATATATTTCATATAGTTAAATATGATGGACAATTGAAACATGCTATTAGAAGAATTGACTAGCGTTTCAATGTATAGGTAATAACCACCTCGATTCTAGTGCTCATGAGGTTGAAAGATGATGATGCAAATAAACTTCCTTGACCAATTGGTTAGATCAAGAAAATAGCGTTAGCAGCTGCAACAAGAGCTGAATATGGTTTGATACCTTGTCTAGAACTCATATTTAAAAGAAATATACAATCGCATAGAGTCGACAAATTAAGTGGGTTAATTAAAAATTCACAAGTGAAAAAATGGCATAGGAGAATTGTAGAGTCAAATGGTAACCCGGCCCCTACAATGGTGTACGGATCAATCAAAGATATTACAATGATGTTTTATGGATGTAGTCTATGGTGGTGAAATTCTATGGTGGTAGTATATATAAGGTCGTAAAGTCGGGTCTTTCTATATTAGGGTCAATTAGGCCAGGGTAAAACATGTGAATTCTGACTCTCATATAGTAAATTTTTTTTGTTTAGGAGTAATTTAGTAAAGTAATAATTATGACTAAATTGGGCATATCATATATATATATATGAAGAAAGTTCGAATAATAGAGAAAAAATCATTTTTGGTCATGAGAAAATTCAAAGGTGAGTTGCCTTTAACTTCTTGTTTAATTATTTCAAAGGATCCAAATTAAGCAATTGTTCAATCACATATCCGACCTTATTATACATGGTTCTCATAGGTTTGATACTAATTTAATTGAAGTATTAAACGCATAAAAATAATGTTTTCCACTTCTTAGCAGCACCTGTATAATTAACACATAATATAATAGCTGCCACTATATGCTGAAGTAACATATTAAACCTCAAAGTTGAATATTCACTTTAAAAACTAATTAAAATATAGGAAGAGAAATTGATTGTCGAAAGCAAGTTAGGAGAGTTACTTTACACTGTTTAAAGCGTTCATTGATTTATCAATTAACTTTACATATTTAGTTTAAAGCGTTCCCTGATTTATCAATTAACGTTATATATTTTAAATTAGAAAAAATTCTAGTCCGCTCCTAACTCGACTAATCCAAGTATATATTATAGAGAAAGTGTATATGTTATTTACATGATTGATTACTCATTTATAAAATACATTAGGTGTGACCGAATCGGGAGCGAACTAGAATTCTCTATTGATAGAAAACACGCTTTAACTTAAAGCTATTGCTCATCTACTAACAGTATGACTAAATGCCGTTATATATCGTCAGTGGAGGCGCCTAATAAAGTCAAGACTCTACTAACACAAGGGTAAATATGTCTATTCGATCAGTTCTGGTCTGGCATTAGGAAATCCGTTATGGCACTAGCATCAACCCAACAATTAGATAGTTTATTAAAGGAAGATTTAGAAATTGAATCAAGAGATGATTATTTCAAAAAATGATAGTGATAGGTGCATTGAATGTGATTAGCATACTAAAATCGTTTTCCTTTTTTTTTTTGAAGAATAAAAATCGTTTTCCTTGGGCATCCCAAAGGCTATAGTTACTACGAATTAATAAACCTACTTACTATGCCTCGTTATATTATTGTTGGTGTAATAGTCCATTGAATAATTCAATGAACTTTTCAAGGAAGTTTTACCCTATATTCTATTTTAAAATGCCAAATTCTTCGTCGTAAAACTTTTCTACATCTCTATTCTATTTTACATATGAACATCAAATTATGAAATAATTTTCAAAATATAAAAGGTAACATGTATACATTTGGCGTGTCTGAGTGTTATGAAATACAAATGATACGTTATTATTTTGTAATCACTACAAGAATTTAAAATATTAATGACAAAATGTTCTATGATAGCAAGATTGTCATTAATTATAAATATTGAGTTAAAAAAAAATTTACCCGTCACAAAAATTATATTCACTAATTTATAATTAAAAAAATTACGTCTAAGTTATCACTACTAATAATTTACAACAAAAAAATTATTGTCGCTTCTATCAATTCTTTTTTTTGCAGTGAATAATTCTCAAATCATATCATAAGGGTAGTGTCACATCATAAATTTGATTTATATTGTGTATGTGTGTTATAATTAGAACTATTTGTGATCTTGTGGAACAATGAGTGTAGGCAAAGTGTCTCAAAGATTTCCTAAACAAGCCCTACAATTTCTTTCACTTACTTCTTTTGACGAATTAATGCGGATAATTCTCGCATATTATCATGATTTAAAACTGGAGACAACCATTATGATTCATACAATGAATTTTATGTATTTTCTTTTTTGGTAATTAAATAAATTTATGCAGAGTACCTAGCATACAAATAAGAACAATTTATTGACATACTGTAAGATCTAAATTATTCCGTATCAACGCATAGTATACTAATATTTTCTAATTCAGACCTTTTAATGTAAAATGCAGAATCTATGGAAGAATTTTTCCACAAATAAGTGAAATTATATGAAAACTCGAAATATTTTTTTTTAAAAAATATTGAAATAGTTCTTTTTTTAACCAAAATATAGAAATAGTTCAAGTGCTCTCACCCTATCTAAGTGCCCCAACCAACAATTAAGTGACGCGTAGCACTTCCCAAACGGTAAAAAGGAAAATTGACAGTGTACTGAAATGTCAGATTTGATGAAAACAAGAAAATAATCTATTTGTTTTTTGGAGTTTGATAACATCAATTTCAGTAAAAAAAATGATTCCATTTTGTCACACCCACACAGCTGGTTTTGGACATGTTGCGGAAATCCTTCTCCACCCCACATGCCTCATCACTCTCTCCTCCATCCGCCCACCCCAGCCCATAGTAAATCTATAACAAATCGACTTCAATAATTTGAGTGTAAATTTTACAATTTTTATCTCTTTTACATAACTGCCATTGAAGATCGTAGACAACACAATAAATTGTATGAGAGTTATAGGGCACTTTACAAAATAATATGTCAGATCGAGTCAAATAATTTTAGTATTTATCTCTCTCTTACAGTAAAGTGTATTGTTTATGATTCCTACACATATTTATACAAACAAAATAGACACAAAATACACAATTGAATCATTAAACTCAATCTGTCGATAAAATTATCGGATAATAAAATCATTGGACTTTTGGTAGGTATATATCTCCCACCCACCAACCTCTCTCTCACACACCATATTCGAATGCCCTTCACTTTTTCCCCCACATTTTCATTTTAAAACAAAAAATAAAAATAAAAACTAATTTAAAAAAATTATATTTTCGCCCACTTTTCCTCCTATAAATCAACCCCCTCTCCTTCTTCACAAACCTCTTCCTCTTCTCTTTTCTTTCCTCTCTATCTGTTATTCTGCTTCTTTGTGTTCTTCTCCTTCTTCTTCTTCTTCAGATTTTTCAAAATTCTGCTCATTTTTGGTGTTGGAGATTTAATTTAATACATCAGAAATCAGTTTCGAGGATTTTTTTGTTCTTTTTTTGAAGGTTTTTGGCTGTTACTCCGCCCGAAAAAATTCCTGAAATCTTCTCATATACATATATATATATATACATACAGAAATATATGTTGATGCTGCAGATATTGTTCCTGATGTATGAGATTGATGTATCCTGTACTCAGTGAAATTATCAGGTCCGGTTTTATGATCAATTCTTCTCTACGTCGTCGTACACATCTCGTTCAATCTTTCTCCGTTGTCTTCCTCTACTGGTTCTACGTTTTTTCATAAGCAAGCCTTACAGATCAGATCTATATATACATACATACATATATACATATATAACTATTCGATCCGAGAAAATAAACACAAAAAAAAAATCACAAAAAAATGGCTTCCTCAAGCGGAAACTCCTCCGGTTCGCAGCAGCAGATCCAGAACAACTCCGGTTCGGACGGAGACGCGATCGATCAGAGGAAGAGGAAGAGAATGCTATCGAACCGCGAATCGGCGCGGAGGTCGAGGATGAGGAAGCAGAAGCATCTAGATGATCTGATGGCGCAGGTGAACCAGCTGCAGAAGGAAAATAACCAGATCTTGAGCAGTACAAGTGTGACGACGCAGCATTATTTGAATGTTGAGGCTGAAAACGCTGTTTTGAGAGCTCAGATGATGGAGCTCTCTCAGAGATTGCAATCGTTGAACGAGATTTTGAATTACATCAACTGCGGCGGCGGCGGCGGCGTTGGAGGCGGCGGAAGTTGCGTGTATGAGGCGGAGGAGTATCAGTATTTTGGGGATGGATTGTTGAATAATCCATGGAACTCGATGATGGGGGTTAATCAACATCCGATTATGGCGTCAGCTGAAATGTTTGATTATTAATTATTGATTATTGTTATTGTTATTGTTGTTGTGATTTTTATTTTTATTTTAGTTGGATTAGGAAATGGGGGTGATTAATTAAGATTAATGTATGATTAATTATCAATTATTAGGGGTGGATTAATCGGTCAAAAAAGGGGGATTAGGTCAAGTAGTTATTATTATATTAAATTTTAATGTTTGTGGATGTAAATCTCCCAAGTTGTAGTCTTGTTTATTCATCCTATTTGCTTCAAACATCATTATTATTATTATTATTATTATTATTATTATTTGCAACTCCATCTTTGAGTTGTGTGAAGGGGTGATCTAATTTTCATATATGATGTTTCATTGCACTAATATTTTCTTAGTTTGGATCTCTTGTTTTATATAATTACTATGTTTCCTTGCTCATACTCTTTTTTATTAAATGTATAGTGACTCTTGTTTATTGAAATATAAAATGAAACATCATATTCGAGTAAATGATCAGAATGATCTTTTCTACAAATGATTTCTACTTAATCCACCATTTTACTAATTTATTTTGTAAATGATCTCTCGTTCAATAGTATTTGCCCTCGTGGTTACCTAAATCACCATTCCAAACATTGTAAGTGTAGCTGAAAAGTATTGGGTTCGGCTAAGTATAATTAATAATTACGTAATAACAAGTTCTATAATTTCTTCTTGAGTGATTACTCTATTTGAATTATACATTAATCACGCGATAAATATAATTCAGGTAATATATAATTTATTTAATTAAGTTCAATCAAACCAAATTCTACATTCTAACTAGGATGTGAGAGGAGAACTTTTATGCGCACTTTTCTTTTATTATTGTCACAATAATTCATAAGAGGATTTTTCTCATGCAATGGATTTTCTTTTGATGTCATGATACAATCTTTATCATACAATAGGTAAAAACAATCATAATAATAATAATAATAATAAAATGAGTCATGACGGATGATTCAATGTGCGCGCTTTCTATCTTTGGAATATGATTCGCACATGAAATAGTAATAAAAAGTTGTAACATTTTCATTGTTCCTTAATGAAGATTTTGAAAAAGAAATATTAAGAATGGGATGATTGAGAGCATGTGACAAGCCACTACGGTAAAGTTTGTATGGTTAATTAAAGGGGAAATGATTTTTTTTAAAAAAAAAAATTTAAACAGGTGTTCGATACAAATTGTGAAATTTAAGGGGAAAAAAGTTCTAATTTCTATTGATTATGTCATTATTTTTTTAACGAAAAGCCCAGTTCTAAAATTGTTTGACGAAAGGACAAGCTTTGTAATATTTTTCAAATCTTGAGATCTAAAATAAAATTTCATAAAGCAAGGGGATGTGCCATAATTTCGATCAAGGGCAATACATATATATTAATCTTAAATAAGAATGTACATGCGAGTTTATTATAAATGAGCTATGAATTATAATGCTTGACTTGTTAATTTTATTGACTAAATTAAAGGTTAAAGAAGACGAAGGGTCAAGACCCAATAAGCAATCCATAAGTATTAGAAATTTAGAATGATCATTACCATTGAGGGAGAAATCTAATCACTCCAAAAACCTTCACTAATCATCATTATCAAAGGAGAATTGGTTTGTTTTGTTGTAGGTCGGACCAAACTCATTTCCCAAAATATTCTGGCCGGGATTTGACTACCCTGAACCCCGACTATTTTTTACACCATATCAATGGGTTATAAAAATAAAATGAGCTTAACAACAAATTTACCTTTACCCAGAATTGAGATTTATTAGGTCTTTTTCTTAATTTTTCTTATTTAAGTGGCTTCTTTTATTTTTATTTTTTGTTACAAGGTTAGACAGAAAAGTCTAACTCCTTGGGGATCATGTAGATAGAAGCCCTCACCAAGATGGTATTTTTAGTAGGATTCAAAAAGTCACAATTCGTATTACCAAAAAAGAAAGAAAGTCACAAGTCGCTTATCACTTGACCACCGACCACCTATTTTTAAGTGGCTTCAATTTTATTTTTTTAATATGCAAGTAAAAGTTATGGTGGTAATGTTTGTTACATAGATATTTAATTTTTCAAGAAAGACAGTAGCAATAATGCTTATAGCAACATCATTAGTCAATAAAGACTCGTGAGAATTGAAATATAAACTTATATAAAAACATATGAAAGGTGATGAGCTTATGATGCGCATTTGCATAGCAATTATACTAATGATTATTCCTGACCCCATGTTAAGCATAATTAAACCACTACTTTAATTGATTTATTTAATTCTTATGTCCTCCAAGTGGGTGCAATGTGATTGAATCTGTGACATCACAGACCATGTTTTTTAAATATTTATAGACAAAATATTTACTATTAATTGGTTTAAAATTGGTAGGCTATCACAAGCTAGACTTTACTTCACATTGTTGATTGGTTACACTTACAAGTAGTTGATGATATATGTTCATAACAAAGTGGTCAATTATTGTTAATCTGTTATCATATTACTTAATAAAAAATTGGTTAATTACAGGATAAACAAAGTTTTAAAACGCCAATTATGTGGGCCAAAAATGGCTGACGACCTAATACGAATATTAAAGTTGTTTTATTAACTTGAAAGTAATAAAGATAGGCTTAGTGGGCTAACTGACAAAGTAAAGCCCACGGCCTATAGTCCATTACCAGCTTCCTATAAATACCTCAAAGGAGTTGGGAAAGAATCATTATCTGCTCTTCCCACCAAAAAGAGTGTTAGAGAAAAAGCAGTTGATTATCATAGAGAATAATCCTAACACAGAACTACGAATTGACTTGATCCCACTAAAGTGGGAACATAGGCAGCTCGCTTAGAGCGAATGCAGTCTATACATTCATCAACCCCCAACCAAGTTTGTCGTGAGTTAGATTGATTCCTTCACCCCACGTGGTCAATCACGTGACATTTACTATCTGACAAATTTTACCATCATCAGATTGGCGCCGTCTGTGGGAAACTGCGTTCCAGCCACTGAGCATGCAAACTAGGTCGCAAGCACGTACTAATAGAGATAGGATGACCAGCCAACATCATCCAACTTCTGTTGACGGAACTCCCAACCCGGTGCTTGAGGGTCAGCTCGGTCATCCAGAGGGGGAAGAAAATCCCCCCAACGGTCAGACTGAGGACGGAGGTCCGAAAGTAACACACCCGATCAGAGAGCAAAATGAACCACATGTTGTACCAGAGGTGATCCCACCCCTTGCTTCCAGGATGTTCGAGATCACCCAAGAGGCACTACTTGCTCTGCTAGAAAATACCTCGGTGAGAGCCGCAACAAAGGTTGTTCGGCAATAAGCCTGGACACATCCTTTCTCGGCACCCCAAGGTCCAGCGGCTAGCAGAAGGTAAGACCCCCATGAGAGGAGCCGTCCGGAGGCTCCCCATCCCCTGGAACAGGTGATGCAGGATCCACCTCCAATATTTGTTCGAAGAGGTACTGAGCCTCGTGAGAAGAGTCGCCTTCACTGAGTGTCGCTAGGCCAATCCCCCCGCCGAGGTTGAGAATCTCTGACCCCCAGAGGGATTGGTTCAAAACGATCCAATTCCTCGGTGAATGGCGCTGCCAGAGAAGAAGAGAACAGTGTGGCCTCACTTCCTGAGAGGCCACCAAGAGGTAGAGATAGAAGGCCAACGCCTCCCCGGTCTCGAGACCAAGGTTACATCTCCAAGACCCCCGAGGAGGCCTTGCCAAGGCGTGAAGGTCAAAGAAGGCGTGAATCTCGCCGTGATAGAAGGCTGGAAGACTACGGGAGGTATGAAGACATGTAATTGGTGCCCTTAGCAGTGGCTCCATCGAAAAGAAGGCCGTTCTGTTCAACAATATTAGCTGAGTCCTTGCCCCCAGGGCTTAGGATTCCACACTTGAGTGAGTATGAGGGGGAAGGAGACCCCCAAGAACATGTTGACAAGTTCAACACCAAGGCTGGCATGTATGACGCCAGCGATGATTCAACCGACTGCCCACCGGTACCATCGCCGGCCTCAAGCAGCCGATCAAGGGTTTCCTCAATCATTTTTTCGTGAACGAGAAGTACCCCTAGACATCATTTTTCTTATTCACTATGGTTCAAGGAGATGGTGAATCTTTAAGGGAATACGTACAGCATTTCTCCAACATGGTGGCTGAAGCCCCCATCAACCATGTAGTAGTTAGTGGCCAGAGTTGAAGGACATACAATAATCAAAGAGACAGAGGGGTAGAGATGGAGTAAAAGGTAACCACCCAAGGGTAGGTGAATCAGATGGAGCCAAAGACTCAAATAATAGAGATTGGAATACAAGACTTGGAAAACATCCCATAGGTCAATGACGCCTTAGTGATATCGGTGACCATCTCCGACTATCGGGTGAAGAAGGTTTTGGCCGACAGTGGGAGCTCATCAGCCGTCCTCTTTAACAATGCATTCACTATCTCTGGGTAAAATTTCCAACCTTCGTAGAAATGGAGAAAGCTGTTGGTGACGAGCAGATAACAAGTGCTATGCTAACACATTGAAAAAGCCTAAAAGGAAAACATGACGTGGATCACAGCGACCAGGGGGAACAAGCAGTGATAAACTTAATCTCACTAGGGAGAATACGCTTGGGGGGCAAGATCAACTCAATCTGATACTTGGTCGGAATCCAAACAGTCAGAGGTCTAAGAAAAAGACACATGCCATGACATGCCACCCCAAGAAAACAATGCCTATTTCAAAAATACAGCAACCACCGTTGGTGGACAAGACTCCAAAGAGACGGTCGCACCGGTAGTGGATACCACTGTGGGTACCACTATCAAGATGACCCCTGTTGGAAATATTCCCTAAGCTTGACCAGACGTCAAGCCTTATAAGACCAAATCAGGTAACAAATGCCAAAAACTATTTTTTCTCCTACATTACTATTGAACATGTCAAGCGTTCGGTGGGGACGCCCACCAGCGCCGGCTACCTTTACTTAAGCTCTAAGGTGCCTAAGTGCATCACTGCATATTTTTATTCAGTATTGGATGTTTTCGTCATATAATTGCTAAGTGCCTTCAGGCACATCAACTTTTACGCAGCTAGATATAATATGCTTATTTAAATTATAGGCATTTCGCGTCATATATAAGAGTATGACATTAACGATGGATGATTTAACAACACCCAGGACCAAAGCCCCTCGGAATCATTGCATCCGATGGAGGCTATTACAAAGTTCTAGTACTTAGTTTATTTTTGTTATTCTACGAGTTGCCATGACAGCTGTTGTCAGTAATTGTTGATTAAACGTTTCACTCACATAAGGACGAAACGAAAATACAAATAAGATCCCTGGAAGTTCACTACGTTTCCACTAGAGGCCTTAAGCGACCCCACTCGAGGTCAATATGGGTGTCACCGCTAAATCCCTCGAGCCATATATGACTCGCCAGAGGATGGGCGACCTCATAATCTCTCCATAGTACTGAGAGAGGCTGAGAATCTACAAAAGGTCTCCCCACTCCCACTAAGGCTATGGATTGAGATCATGCCACATAGTCCCTCCATAATACCGAGAGAGGCTGAGGACCTACAAAAGGTCTCCCCACTCCCACTAAGGTTATGGATTGAGATTGTGAACATACTAAGAGGCATCCATGCCCATTAACAAGTGACCGCTGGTAATGCGAACCATGTCACCCATAAGAATAACTAAGAGGCAGCCAGGCCCATAAAAAGTGATGACTTTCGGTATCACGAACCGTGTCACCCATGCAATTAAGTAAACCTCGCTACTCCGAGCGTTGTTATCGAACACCAAGGAGATAGCAAAAGAGATGTAACTAAATACATAATCAACATCACTTCATGCTCCCAATGCGTGAAAGTAATAGTTGACTAAGCTAAGTACTCAAGGCACCACATGCCAACTATCTTGATATTACTTACACACCTCTTCTCAAATGAGTAGTATAGGAAGTGAGTATTAGCAAGAATATAACAACTGCGGACTGATGGCCACCTATCGAAAAGCTGATCAGTCCACAGTCGCTTACTAAGTAGCCACATGAATAACTATCCATTCCCCACATCCTCAACATGGGGAGAGGCAATGACTACTTGTCAGAAATAACAAAAAAAATTCTAACTCTCTTACTATATGGTCACTTACTCCTAAATTTGACTAACACATTAAGGAGTAGGGGGCATATATAGGAGAAGAAGAAATAGCTGACTGTTGGATCCGGCTATTGGAACAATCGGATCCGACTATTGGATCCAACTATCCATCAGTGAAAAAACCACCAACATAGTGTTGGAATAGCAAAGTACCAAAGATAAAACTCACGCCTTCAATAGGCATGAACAAATCATCCTCGACCCTATTAGAGGTCAATATCGGTGGAATGACAAAAATCCCCAGAACTACCAAAGACTCGAATGAGGATAGTCCACCCGATAATGCTTCCAGCAATGCCTAAAGAGGTTGAGGCTCACAAAGGATTCTCCCTCCGACATGGAATCTGGACCGATATCATAACTATATAACGAAGGTGAGGACCCACCTCATACAATCTAAGGTGAGAACTCTTCTCATACCCTCATACAATCTAAGGTGATAATTTACCCCATATCAATGCTAGTGCCTATCCAAGACCTCAGGGCATTACTTTGCAAAGCACCGGGGTCGACATTCGACGAATAGAGCCTACAGCTCTTATCATCATCAAGGAACCATCCCTAACCCCCTGGTGTCAAAGGAACACTACTTGATTACTTACTCCTAAATATGATTCACATACTAAGGAGTAGGGGGACAAGTAGTGTGGAAGTAGGAATGGAATAAACAAATAGCTAGCTAATATGCAAAGGCCATGAAAATTTGGTATTTCAAGGCCAAGCAATTTTCAGTAAAAATGCCCAAGAGGCATCGCCTCCACCATTCATCGAATCCCGCCAACTGTGTGTTAAAATGGCTGAGTACCTAAACTATTGCTCATGAAGCACAAGGTACTACGGCAAAATGAGCAGGCAAAAAATAGTCTTACTAGACACAATCAAACGTCACTTACTCAAAAGGCATAAATAAAGGGCAAGACCAAGCTCTAAGATAGCCATCCGCTAGCGAAAGATAACATTTATCCCATACAATCCTTACTCCTTAAGGTGTTAATCATGCAAATACACTAAGGAGTGGGAGGTAAGGAACCTCATGAGGTGCTAAGTCCACTCTTCAAGATTATCCATTTACCAAATCTAAACATGGGGATAGGAAAAATAAAACGTTCCATGAGCACAGTAATGCCACCATGGGCACCCATTGGCATCACTCGGTGCTAATAAGTAACACCAATGCTGACACCCCGACCAAGCTCATGAAGCAACGGGGTTAGGAAAACAAGAGACCTACTCAGAGCCTTCTAAGGGCCAAGGAGTAGCTCACAAATGTGATAATTTAAAAGCAAGAATGCTGCTAATATTCGACTAGCTCATAGTCGTACAAACAAGAAACGACCATGCGATAAAGTAAACGGATACGAACTGAAGGCATATAAAAATGCCACAGGTCGCCCCCGTCAAAGACCACGGAGGCATTAATGTTGGGAAATATACATGTAGCCCGACTAAGCACAGCGGAAAATTAAAATTTTAGTTTCTAGGATTTAAACATGCGAGTTTATTAATCCTACGGGCTTATCACGTATCATAGGCTTGCGCATCTTTGATTTGTTATTTAAAGCTTTAATAAAGAAGATCTTACCTTATTCGATTTTTCGTAAAAATCGAAGAGTTTCTTCTTCCTTAACGTAAGCTCCCTAGCTTGCTTTTCGTTCCTTGAATCAACTCTTTCGTTTTTCCCTTTGATGAAGATTTCGAATTCCTCCACCAAAAACGTCTTTGATCGGATTCTTGATTCACTTCAGAGACCCAAGTGTTTCTCCTCTAAAGTTGATCCACACCCCGGATACCCACTCGTTTATAATCTTTAGCTAGGTTGATCTATAAACGTTTATTCTAACTCTAAGGAATAGTGTATGGGATTAAGGTGAAAGCAAAAATTACTTCTCTAAGTATTTTGGAAGAATTCTTGAATTCAAGATCTTGATGAATAATCAAGAACTCAAGAACACTATATGAGAGAGAGGAAAAAGAAACGATTTTTCTATGCAAGAGGAACAAAATTTTGGCTTCAAAAGTCATCATCATATTTCGTTCCATACTAGTCCTATTTATAGAACTAGGTTCTTGCAATTCTTTCCCATGTAGAACTCTTATACATTAATCCTTTTCATGTAGGAATAGAAGACTAATTAATTTCTAAATAGAACTCTTCTATTTTAATTAGTTTCCTTTCTCTCCAAGAAATCTTATTTCCTTCTAGAAGAAAATTAATTAAACTCTTTAATTATTTTCCTCCACCAAATTTTCGACCAAGACTTAATAAAATAGTCTTTTAATAATAATCCACCATACTAGATTAATAAAAGTCACTTCTAATTAAATTAAATGCTTTCTAGACTTAAGCTTAATTAAATGATCTTATCAACTTAATTAATTTATTTATCCAACACTTGAATAAATAAAAGTCTTAATTAATTAATCTAATTAATTAATATATTAACTCAACTACTTTGAATTAAATTTCCTTAATTAAGAAATGGATTTGTCCGAGTATTGTGTGTGACCCTTTAGGTTCACCAACATACTAGTAATGGGTTCATAACCTTTATGATTTAATTTGGACAATTAAATTGTCTCGATTAATTAAACACTTTTAATTAACCATCTTATTATTTAATCTCCATTAAATATAAGATACCCATAAATCAAAGAAAAGTTTCTAGCTACTTATCTTGAAGACCTAGATGTAGGCGATTCAAAGTGAACCTTTCCAATCGCGCATTCCATGCAAGTGAGATTCTTCCATCAACTAATTTCCCAATTGAATTAAGGATCGAGGAATCTTATTGGTCGAGATCCTTATAAATTCAATCTTAATAATTCAAGTGTGTTTGACTAGTGATTAATTAATTCAAGAAACTCATTTCTTAATTAATTACTTACTTGCCTTGGCCAAGGACTGACTCAGTCAAATCACTTAGAATTATATAGGAAATTCACTTGTTCATCTAGACAAGTGATGGATCCTTTGTTGTCAACACCAACCTCCATATACGAGTCACTACACCCAATCACCAGTCCATATGTGTCCTTGTAAAAGAACTGGCACAGGAGTCAAAGTGCAGTAAGTCAATATACAAGATTACTGTGATGACTCAAGTCAAAGAATTAATCTTGCACTATCGTGATTAAGAAACTCCTAATTCGACATATAAAAAAATAATTCCAATTTAGGAAGTTTCAGTCAGGGTAATCAGTGAACTTGTTCTCAACAAGCACCCACGTATGTGCATTTGTGTCAACTACACTAATGTCTATAAAACGAGACATTCTCTAATTAAGAGTGTGCATCATAGGCGCAAGTCTATCCGAATTATCAATGTCCCATCTTGATAATTCTATGACTTGGACAGTATTTAGAAATCACAGCCTTAGAAACTTGTTTTATGATATCCATCCAATGAGATATCAAGCCCCATAGCTATGTGTGAATTCTAAGGACTTCATCATACAGTTATAACAATATAAACATAAGATGAAGAAATGCCTTTTATTAATATAATGTAAAACGAAATTGTTTATTACAAGAATAGATAAAGAAAGCCTATCTAGGATTGGCTCGCAGGCACTATTCTAACAATCTCCCACTTGCACTAGAGCCAATCTCCTTGGTATTTTAGACCCATCTTCTCAAGATGTCCTTCTAATACATTACGAGACAAGGGCTTAGTTAGTGGATCCGCTATGTTCTCCGTTGTGTCGACTCTTTCCACGCGTACGTCGCCTCTACCAACAATCTCTCGGATCAGATGGTATCGCCTCTCTATGTGTTTGGATCTTTGATGAGACCTCGGCTCCTTTGCTTGAGCAATGGCGCCATTATTGTCACAGTACAGAGGTACTGGATCGACAATGCTAGGGACTGCACCCAACCCTTGGATGAAGTTCCTAATCCAAACAGCTTCCTTTGCTGCATCAGATGCAGCTATGTATTCAGCCTCGGTTGTGGAATCCGCAGTAGTTTTTTGTTTGGAACTCTTCCAACTTACTGCTCCACCATTGAGGGTGAATACAAATCCCGACATTGATTTCAAATCATCCACCTCAGATTGGAAACTAGAGTCAGTGAACCCTTCTAGTTTCAATTCTCCACCGCCGTATATCAAAAACAAGTCCTTAGTCCTTCTCAAGTACTTGAGGATTGTTTTCACGGCTACCCAGTGCAACTCACCTGGGTCGGACTGAAAACGACTCACTACACTTAATGCATGAGCCACATCAGGCCTTGTACATAACATTGCATACATAATACTTCCTATGGCAGAAGCATATGGTACGCGAGCCATCCTATCTCGTTCCTGGGATGTCGAAGGACACATGGATCGAGAATACCGGATCCCATGACTCATAGGCAAGAATCCTTTCTTTGATTCCTCCATACTAAACCTTTTTAGCATTTTGTCTATGTACATTGACTGAGACAATCCTATCATCTTTCTTGATCTATCTCTATAGATTTTGATTCCTAAGATGTAGGATGCATCTCCTAAGTCTTTCATGGAGAATTTGGTGGATAACCATACTTTAGTCGATTGCATCATTCCTACATCATTCCCAATGAGTAGAATATCATCAACATAAAGTACTAAGAATGTCACTGCACTCCCACTGACTTTCTTGTACACACATGGTTCATCTTCGTTTTTAATGAAACCATACATCCTTATAGTTTCATCAAAACAGATGTTCCAACTTCGGGATGCTTGCTTTAGTCCATAAATGGACTTTTGGAGTTTGCAAACCTTTTGCTCACTCCCACTAGATATGAAACCTTCTGGTTGTTTCATGTAAATCTCTTCCTCTATGTTTCCATTGAGGAAGGCGGTTTTCACATCCATCTGCCATATTTCATAATCATAATGAGCAGATATTGCAAGCAAAATCCTAATGGATTTAAGCATTGCTACTGGCGAAAAGGTTTCTTCATAGTCGATACCCTCTCTTTGAGTGTAACCTTTTGCCACTAGCCTAGCTTTATAGGTCACTACCTCTCCATTTGCTCCAAGCTTTCGCTTATAGATCCACTTACAACCAATGGGTACTATACCCTCTGGTGGATCTACCAAGGTCCATACCTTGTTGGAGTACATGGAGTCCATTTCAGATTCCATGGCACTTTGCCACTTCCCAGAATCAATATCACATATTGCTTCGTTGTAGCTTCTTGGATCTTCATCCACTTGAAGCTCCTCCTTATTACTTTCTAGTAATAGACCATACCTCTCAGGTGGCCCTCGGATCCTTTCGGATCTTCTCGGAGGTTGTGTGTTAGATATTTCAGTGTTTTTTTCTTGTGTTTGTGTTTCCAAAGTTTGTGAGATAATTTGTGGTTCTTGAACTTCTTCAAGTTCTATGATCTCGCCCTTTCTATCTAATAGAAACTCCTTCTCTAAGAAGATGGCATTCCTTGAAACAAACACCTTTTGTTTCGATGGATCATAGAAGTAGTACCCCGCAGTTTCTTTAGGGTACCCCACAAATTTACATAAGCTAGACTTAGACTCTAACTTATCTCCCACTAGCCTTTTCACATAGGCTGAACATCCCCATACTCGAAGATATTTGTATGAGGCCGGTTTACCACGCCATAACTCATAAGGCGTTTTGGGCACTGATTTGGAAGGCAATCTATTTAATAGATAGGCCGCAGTTTCTAAGGCATAACCCCAGAAAGATGGAGGAACTTCAGTGAAACTCATCATGGAACGGACCATATCCAATAAAGTCCTATTCCTTCGCTCAGACACCCCATTCAATTGTGGTGTTCCAGGCGGAGTCCACTGAGAGAGAATCCCATTCTCTTTAAGATAACTAAGGAATTCGTCACTTAAGTATTCTCCTCCCCGATCAGATCGAAGAGTCTTATAATACTATGACTTAGTTGTTTTTCTACTTCATTCCTAAACTCTTTGAACTTTTCAAAAGCTTCAGATTTGTGCTTCATAAGGTACACATATCCGTACCGTGAATAATCATCGGTAAAAGTAATGAAGTAAGTACACCTTCCTTTAGTACTTATACTAAAAGGACCACAAACATCCGAATGGATCAAATCCAAAAGATGGGTGGCACGTTCCACTTGTCCTACAAATGGTGACTTGGTCATTTTTCCTTTAAGACAAGATTCACAAGCAGGCATGGTTCCTCTTCCTTAAGGTCGAGTACACCTTCCTTTGCCAATTTGTGCATTCTTTCTTTGGAAATATGTCCTAGTCTAGCATGCCACATAGTGTTTAAGTTTAAGTTATCTGTTTCTTTGTTACTATGTGAATGTGAAAGACGGAATTAATTGGTTGAACAGTGTATAAACAATTCGTCAAAGTACTAGTAAAAGTAAAGAACAATTTTTAATAATGGAACACTTTCCATCTTTATTAAAAACTCAAAACCCTCTCCATCTAAAACAGGGATGGAGATAATGTTCTTTATTATACTAGAAACATAAAGACAATTATTTAAAACTATTCTAATGTCGTCGCCTAATGCCAGGTTGACCGTTCCTATCGCTGTGGCAGCACAACTTTTGCTCCATTGCCAAGTCTCAGAACGATCTCATCCTTTCCTAGCATCCTACTTCTTGTCATTGCCTGCAAATTATTGCAAAGATGTGATGCACAACCGGTATCTAATACCCAAGAAGTATCGTTAACAGATAAGTTAACTTCAACATAAAACATACCCTTGGTCTCACCTAGGGTCGCAAGGTACTCCTTGCAGTTCCTCTTCCAATGCCCTGGTTTACCGCAATGGAAACAATCACCCTTATCTTATCAGCTTTAACCTTCTTGACCCCACCTTTAGCTTTTAGCTTCTTGTTCTTTTGGGAACTTTTCCCTTTCCCTTTCTTTGGCCTTAGCCTTAGAATGGGCAGAACTCACAAGTAGGACTGGCTTGTCCTTCTTGATGGTGGCTTCTGCAGTCCTTAACATGCTTAACAAGTCAGGCAAGGTCGCCTCCAGACTGTTCATGTTAAAGTTGACCACAAATTGATCGAATGTGCTAGGCAAGGATTGAAGTACTAAGTCCACTGAGAGTTCATTGTCTAGAAAAATGTCAAGACTTGCGAGCTTCTCAATGAGCCCAATCATCTTAAGCACATGTTCTTGGACATTTGACCCCTCAGTCATACGAGCTCTAAAAAGCTCTTTAGACACTAAGTACCTTTCCCTCCTAGACTTTTCACCATACAACTCTTGTAAGTGTTGAAAATATCAGCAGCACTTGCCATATTTTCGTGTTGCTTTTGCAACTCATTCGACATTGATGCAAGCATCGTGCACCTTGCTTGGAGGTCATCGTTTAACCATCTCTTATGGGTTTCGATTTCCTCCTCCTCAGCATCCTCGGGTAGAGTCGAGAGGGGTGCATCAGTCAAGACATAGGCTCTATTCTCAGAGTTGAGCACTATCTTAAGGTTTCTAAGCCAATCAGAATAGTTGGGTCCAGTGAGTTTGTTTGTGTCGAGAATTGTGGAAAGCGGGTTCTTAGCCATCTTAGATATCTAGTTATCTACAAATTAAAGCGAAACGGAGATTAAGAAGATGTTTAATACATTATGTGTAGATATGATTTTAAGGTCTTTTAATCATAAATTACCTCCCACTATTTAATTCAAATTCAATAACCCTCATTAAAGAATTCGAGAAAAACATTTTTCCTAGTGAGTTTGAAGTCCGATTTAATTATTACATACCCCAATTTTATGGACACATACATAATAATTAAAAAGGTAGACAACACTTATCAATTACATCCCCATGTAACCCTCAATTATTTTACCTCATGTTTTACATGGACCTCAATTTTATGCGCCCCCATGTTACTCCTATGTTAAGTTAGACCCATCAAACCTACATGCAAATAACCCCACCAAAAGTTCCACTTGCAATGGTCAACTTAGAGGTAAATTACCCATGTGCATCTCTATGCTTAGTAATAATCACGGCTTTCTCATTATAGAAAGTTCCACTTGCAATGGTCACTAATCTACATAAGTAGCACCGACATGCTATTACTTTTGATGGTAGGCATGGAATATTAAACCCCGTTTAATTTTATCCCATATTAACTTAAAATTAAAATCATTAAGATTTTATAAACTTATCTAATAAGTAAGGGATTTTAGTATATTATGAAAAGGTCTCATCGCTTCGATTATCTTATCTAAGTCTTTATCCTAACATGCCCAACAACACATGAAAGGAAATATAAAAGATAAGCATAACCTAAAAAAATGTATCTAATACATAGTATCATGCATCTCATACATTAAATCATGCATCTCATACATAAAATATAACATGGATATTTTGGGCCTATAAATCGATCCTATCTAGAGCCATCAAGGATCGAACGCCGGCAAGGCTAATAATAAATAACGAAAAGTAAACATGCTTGTACAATCTAATGGCCTCAAATCCATCATGCATATCAACTCATGAAAGCATATGTAAATCTTATTTACCAAATATTCCTCATAAATTAAATCAATTCGGGATTTCTCAATAAAACTTAAATTTTCTCCAAGAAAAAACGGGTCGAAGACCCTATCCTACACGATCACATATAGATTCCAAATCTATACTCCATCACGTAAAAGCACGGGTGCTGGAGCAAAATCAAAAATTACAACTTTTCGGTCAACCTCTTTATTAATTAATGCTTTCGACCGAAACTAATGGTTTTCCAAAAAACCATTATGCTATGTATAAAAGAAAGAATCAGAAATACAATTCTTATTCCTCTAATACTGTCCACACGTCAAACATGCAAAGCCACAAATTCACTTGATTGGTTGCATGAAGTGTTCACATGCACATCCCCTGCACATGCCGCATTTCATATTTTGAAAGATCTCGTGAGTGGGGTGTTAAAGAATGACCAAGTTGTCAATTTGCAAATCATATACACATACGGCTGCACATACAAATAACACACATAGCTACTGTGCACGTAAATTAGGTAATGAATATGCGCAATTCCAATTGCAATTCAGTTCACCTCATATATATAAAATATATATTCTCCAAATTTAAACATCCTTTAAAAATGAAAATAATATTTTATGAAAATCCCCAAATCAATAAAATGATGAATTAATAATTTTAAACGGCATCACATGTAACGATTAAAATAAACGGATCATGCAAACGATGCGCGAGCCTTAGGCTCTGATACCACTGTTGGGAAATATACATATAGCCCGACTAAGCACAGCGGAAAATTAAAATTAGTTTCTAGGATTTAAACATGCGAGTTTATTAATCCTACGGGCTTATCACGTATCATAGGCTTGCGCATCTTTGATTTGTTATTTAAAGCTTAATAAAGAAGATCTTACCTTATTCGATTTTTCGTAAAAAATCGAAGAGTTTCTTCTTCCTTAACGTAAGCTCCCTAGCTTGCTTCTCGTTCCTTGAATCAACTCTTCGTTTTTCCCTTTGATGTAGATTTCGAATTCCTCCACCAAAAAACGTCTTTGATCGGATTCTTGATTCACTTCAGAGACCCAAGTGTTTCTCCTCTAAAGTTGATCCACACCCCGGATACCCACTCGTTTATAATCTTTAGCTAGGTTGATCTATAAACGTTTATTCTAACTCTAAGGAATAGTGTATGGGATTAAGGTGAAAGCAAAAATTACTTCTCTAAGTATTTTGGAAGAATTCTTGAATTCAAGATCTTGATGAATAATCAAGAACTCAAGAACACTATATGAGAGAGAGGAAAAAGAACGATTTTTTCTATGCAAGAGGAACAAAAATTTTGGCTTCAAAAGTCATCATCATATTTTCGTCCATACAGTCCTATATATAGGACTAGGTTCTTGCAATTCTTTCCATGTAGAACTCTTATACATTAATCCTTTCCATGTAGGAATAGAAGACTAATTAATTCTAAATAGAACTCTTCTATTTTAATTAGTTTCCTTTCTCTCCAAGAAATCTTATTTCCTTCTAGAAGAAAATTAATTAAACTCTTTAATTATTTTCCTCCACCAAATTTTCGACCAAGACTTAATAAAATAGTCTTTAAATTAATCCACCATACTAGATTAAATAAAAGTCACTTCTAATTAAATAAATGCTTTCTAGACTAAGCTTAATTAAATTGATCTTATCAACTTAATTAATTTATTTATCCAACACTTGAATAAATAAAAGTCTTAATTAATTAATCTAATTAATTAATATATTAACTCAACTACTTTGAATTAAATTTCCTTATTAAGAAATGGATTGTCCGAGTATTGTGTGTGACCCTTTAGGTTCACCAACATACTAGTAATGGGTTCATAACCTTTATGATTTAATTTGGACAATTAAATGTCTCGATTAATTAAACACTTTTAATTAACCATCTTATTATTTAATCTCCATTAAATATAAGATACCCATAAATCAAAGAAAAGTTTCTAGCTACTTATCTTGAAGACCTAGATGTAGGCGATTCAAAGTGAACCTTTCCAATCGCGCATTCCATGCAAGTGAGATTCTTCCATCAACTAATTTCCCAATTGAATAAGGATCGAGGAATCTTATTGGTCGAGATCCTTATAAATTCAATCTTAATAATTCAAGTGTGTTTGACTAGTGATTAATTAATTCAAGAAACTCATTTCTAATTAATTACTTGCCTTGGCCAAGGACTGACTCAGTCAAACCACTTAGAATATATAGGAAATTCACTTGTTCATCTAGACAAGTGATGGATCCTTTGTTGTCACAACACAACCTCCATATACGAGTCACTACACCCAATCACCAGTCCATATGTGTCCTTGTAAAGAACTGGCACAGGAGTCAAAGTGCAGTAAGTCAATATACAAGATTACTGTGATGACTCAAGTCAAAGAATAATAATTGCACTACGTGATAAGAAACTCCTAATTCGACATATATAGAAATAATTCCAATTTAGGAAGTTTCAGTTAGGGTAATCAGTGAACTTTCTCAACAAGCACCCGCGTATGTGCATTTGTGTCAACTACACTAATGTCTATAAAACGAGACATTCTCTAATTAAGAGTGTGCATCATAGGCGCAAGTCTATCCGAATTATCAATGTCCCATCTTGATAATTCTATGACTTGGACAGTATTTAGAAATCACAGCCTTAGAAACTTGTTTATGAATCCATCCAGGAGATATCAAGCCCCATAGCTATGTGTGAATTCTAGGAATTCATCATAAGTTATAACATATAAACATAAGATGAGAAATGCCTTTATTAATATAATGTAAAACGAAATGTTATTACAAGAATAGATAAAGAAAGCCTATCTAGGATTGGCTCGCAGGAACACTTTCTAAC